>OY728122.1:867871738-870371738 GCA_963277665.1 Viscum album
TTTTTAAACCATTAATGATTCTAGAACCTTGGGATGTGTACTTGAGTATTCCTTATAGAGGTATATATAATAATCCTCCATACGAAAAACATAGGATTATGCATCATATCAAACTCTTACATGAACATTGAATCTGGCATATTGTTTTGCATAAAAATTCATAGAATGGGGACCGCCACACCAAAAATAACCCTCGTAATATAAATATCTCATATTTTTTTCATTTATCATAGTGGACTTACCAGATCCCTTCATATATGTTGATCATCAATTAAGTATGAATTCCTGATACATGACTGTGGAGACATAGGATATGGAAAAAGAAAAAAAATGTACAAAAGAAACTGTGGGCATGGCCAAACCAATTTTTCAATTCATATCCCTATAAAATTTATATACTTAGCTGAGACGAATGCGATATAACTTTAATAATAACAATATAATAATGGATTAGACTTATAGAGAGAATTTTGAGTTCAAGAACTATGTTTGGATTGCTTCCTAATATCATGGGATACATAGTGATGTCGATACCATTAATCACAGTTCTAATCATGAAAAAAATTAAAAATTATCCCCTATTTTTGTATGGTTAATTCATTTATATGGAATTTTCCACTCACGAACTATGTGTAGATTTATTCTTATCTATATAGGATATATAATGACTACCAGACCTGAAATCATGGGTCTAGATGCATCATAAATTCAAAATTCTCCCCTCTCAACATATTGTTCAGATCTATATATAAAATTTTGAATTGATGGACTATATGTGGAAAGATTTCTATATTCACAAGATATATTGTTATGCAGAGTTATAAAATTTTGTTTACCAATCCTTTTATAAATTTTACTACATGATTCTTGAACATAAAAAACCATTAATACGATAGATCTATCATAAATTCAATGTGTCACTATAACAATAGATTCTCAATACAAAAATCATGTGATCCTAATTTTTTAATCCAAATCTAGGTCCAAAATTCCATTAGATCGCCAAAATCGGTGTGGGATAATCATAGGAATGAATAATTAATGGGTTTATTGAAATTTTTTATTAAGGGAATAAATATAATAAAGAAATATAACATGTGAGTCAAAGGTATAACATGATATCATGAAATAGAAGTCACATGGGTAATCATATGGAATAATACCATAATTGACATGGCATCATAATATAATGTAATCCTAAGACATGTGTTAAAGAAAAAAAATAATGAAACATATTTTAAGGATGAATAGTAAGATAATATCAAATTGTCAAAACTTTTACATAATAGATTAGCTTTACTACCTAATCCCATACATAATGTACGAGGAATCTATATAATTTCCCAATACAATGGATTCATATTTGGGATCACCCATCAAAAAAAAATCATGCTGTATTTGTGCAACATAAAGGGAAAAAAATTACAAGTATAAGCATAATAATTATTCATGGATATAAAATGGGTGAGATAATCTTAATTTATTTATTATTAAATGGAAATTTTCCAATAATGGCATTTGGGAAATGACTATAAAGAATGTATCTACCCTGAAATGGAAGGGATATTAAAAATGGTAGATATGTAATGACCCAAACATTCATTAATGAAAATTATTATTAACCTAATTAAATGACTTATTATGTAAAATGGTTGTAAAACATATGTACTAATTTTGTTTTATGCTTCTAGATTTTAAAATACTATTAATAATTGTGACCACATCTAATACAGTCATTGAACACTGATCAATGATTAATATAAATATAGGACTTTAGCAAATCCAATTTACTCAGACAAAAGAAGTGATGGCCTCATCCAGTAGAATTTCCCTATATGAAGACTATTTGTCTGAGCTTGGAAAGGATGTGGCGTCATTGGGCTTCACACTTGACCTATTTCATGCTGCGCTTGAACACGTTAAGCTTGAGCAGAACCGACTACGGGAGAAGTGAATGTTAATAAAGATTACCACTCGAGCGATGTTATCCAAGCCACCCCAAGAGTCTATCCCCATCACACTCATTATCCTTCAGTCTTATGCAGGTGTTATAAGGGGTCATGTAACAAGACCCTAGTACTATGATTATGTATATTATTCATGTATAGAGAATATACATTCATTTTATTATTGTTACTTTGTATATAGTTTTTAATGCGCAAATAGTATTTTTAGTTAATACTATACTAAGAAATCTATTTTTATAAAATAAAAAATTTATAATTAAATAATATATTAATAAAATATTAATATTATTAAATTAAATTTTGTTTAATATAAATGATAATATAAATTTATTTATGGAATTTTAATTTTTGTTATGGTACGAAAGCCGTTTTTTCAAAACCCATGAATTTTTTATAAATTTCTGTTTTTATTTTAAAAGTAAAAATTCATATATTTATAAAATTAGTTAGATATAATAAATATTAGTTTTATAATCAGTACATCAAAATTATTCAATGGGGAATTTTCATTATTTTCAGAGACAGTCGAATTTTTGGGTAAAAAAATAAATACCGTTTAAATATATAATGTGGTTTATGACATCTTAATGACCCCATAGTGATGTAATAAAATTATATAAATTATATTTTCGGTAAATATTAGTTTTTCCATTAAAATAATTTTATATTAGTTTTATTTGATTAATTTTAAAAAACTATAGTGGACCCTCCAAGGGTTATAAAACATTTTCACTTTTTAAATGAATTTATTAGAGAGTGTGACTCACCTCCTCCAAAAAAACCCTATTATTTTAAAAATATTGGTTGTTTTCCTTATATAATATTGTTTTCTACTCCCCATTGGAAGAAAACCTAGGAAGAAACCATGGTTTGGCTTGTGATATTGATTAATTTAATTTGTGGTGACCCAAACCTATATAATAATGAATTCCCTCTACAATCTTATATAACACCACCCAAGATACCACATCCTATTCACTAAATGTTTTATGAGTTCATACATCCTCTTCCCTCCTAACTCAAGAATCCTCTCAAGGTTCCCCATGCTCCGAAGAAGCCTTTCACAAGCCTTTGGGATCACACATCGAAGTAAAGGATTTCTTCCATTCTCATTTTTGTCCAATTTTTTCTTTAAGTTGCTATGCCATTTTATTTACAATTAAAAATATTTGGGAATGATTTAAAAACACCCCCATACTTCCCTATCTATTTTTGGATTATGGGATACCCCTTTATCTCTCATTAATTCCTCCCATGTACAACTGTTACCTTGCCTAAATTCCGTGATGGATTTCTGTCTCCTCTTTTACATCCAAGTAATTATTTTGTATTATGCATCTAAATTATATTATTCTTGTTGGGAAATTTATCTATATGAACCCCTTACTATCCATTTCATGTTCATATAATGAGACACACATTTCTCTCTCATCAACAATTTTCATGAATCCTTATGTCTCGTCGTTATGCTGCCGAAATTGCACCACAATGTTTCTAGCTAAGATCATTATATAGTGAATACCATACCCATGTCTCTATCAAGGGTATTTAACTTTATGCACATATACATATTGAATGGAACTTTCATGTATTTATTCCACATTACATAATCTTTGAACAAATTATGATGTTGATTGATTCCATGTAATATGATCCATGTGGCACACTTATGCATGAAATGAAATGTTTAACAAGGGTGAAACCTTATAGTGCTCCGATACATTGGGTAAAGAATAGTATCATGATATGTCATTTTCAATGGGTGTGGAATCATTATAATCCATTTTCAATGAGGTTTTACTAATGATCCATGTTCAATAAGCCTTGTCTCATGCTAATTCATGTTAAGTTTTGTTGTCACATTTCCATGTTATGAATATCAAGCATTATCAAGCCTTTATGTTCATGTTTCTCTTGTGCTCCACTAATATTCCTATTTCCTAACATGCAATTTAATATTAATGTTATTATTTGTGTCCTCCATTACTAGGATTTATAGCTCAACCTTTTCATATGCATTTCCTCAGGTTATCCCATTCAATGCTAAGTACACGTGAATGTGGTGGTCATGTAAATGAGGTTTTCAATAAAGATATTGTATTAAATGTTTTACGTTGTTATGTAATGAACTTAAGCCCTAAAGGTACTAAAAATAGCAATATTCTATGTTGAATCTATAAATTTTTATGTAATTAATCAGGATTTAGTGTGTAATAAATAGCAGAGTTGTCGTAGTTGGTATCAGAGGATAGGATTAGTTATTTCTGGGATTAGGATTAGAAATCCCTAGTGAAGATTTAGAGAAAGGACTATGTATAATAAAAACATACCTAAGTTTTTGTGGGTATTGAGTAAGTGTTTTATCAAAAAAATACATCCCTCTCTGGATACGACCAGGTAGAGGTGGGTCTGGCATGATTTACATAGGGCTAAAAACCTAGACAAGGAGTTTCGGGCTAGACCCGTGGTACCTGGGTACTCAGCAAATGGTCTTGCAGAACTCCTACTTATGACACACCCGAGGGATATGAATTGGTAAATTGACAAGTTTAGTATGAACCATTATTAAGGGAATAAAAAAATACCTTAATAATATATGTTTGAAAGTAGATCAGTGATATCGTAGATTGAAGCCTATAGATTCATATGTTAAGGAAATAAAATATATTTATAAGCCATTTGTTTTTGGATTATCTTTTATGTGTTACCACTATCTTTCCCTTTTATTCCAGCTAATGGTCGGTAATAGGAGGACTCGGGCTAACAACCAATGTGAAGATCAATATGATGGCTATGAAAATGAGATTCCCAATTCCTTGGGAGTAGGAATCACGAACATTGTCATGACACTGTCCTAGTTAACTCAAGAATTGAATTGAAACATGGGTCAACTGGAACGTTCAACCCCCCTTAATAATGAACAAGTCACTATCAAGAGATTCATGAGGCAAAGGACTCATACTCTTAATTGATCAGATGATCCCTCCATCGCAGAATAATGGATCAACTCCATTGAAAAGATATTCCCCATCCTTCAATGATCCGAACAAGAGCAGGTTCTCTGGGAAGCATATCATTGGAGGGTGAAGCTAATTAACAGTGGAAATTGATAAAACATTTATGCCCGAGGAAGATATCTAGGCATTGGAATGGAATGATTTACAAAAGATGTTTTTTGATAAATATTTTCCACACGCCCTCTAGAATAATATATAAGGGACTTCTGTGATGTGAAGGAAAAAGGAAGATGAATCTGTCAGAGCATACGGGGAAAAATTTACAAGGCATACATGATACACCTCTGGATTAATTGTTACCCCATAATGCAAGGTTCACAACTTCTTTTCAGGGTTGAATCCTGGCCTGTGGAAATCCCTAGAAATCCGTGAAATCGATAGCTATGAAGAAATTGTCTGATGTTTCCTCAAGGATGAAATAGAGGTCGTCGAACCTTAGGGGTATCATGGGGATAAGAAGAATAAGGTTGAATTTAATTCTAGTAGTCTGATGGATAAATACAATTGTGCTAAGAAAATCATGATCCCCACTTTCCAAAGTAGTGGGATGAAGCACCCCAGTAATTACTTGAAGGGGAAGAGGAAATTATTTTGGTGTGGAAGATAAGGGCACCTGGCTATTAACTATCTGCTAGAAAAACATGTGGCTATGACAGAGGAGAGGAACGCTCCATTAGACTCTCAATGCGTTGTTCGTTGACTCAACCTCAAAGAACCTGGGAACCTTAAAAATCAGTTCCATAATCCAAGGATTTTTGGAGGCAACCAACAACCTCCAAGGTGGCAAGGGTGAGATTTTTTCCATCACCACTGCCGAAGTGAACCCCGACACTGAAGTAGTGACTGTACACTAGTTATTAATTCATGTATAGTAAATGTTATTTTTTATTCAGGATCAATGAATTATTTTATATACTGAATGTTTAGTAGAACAATCCCAACACCATCACAATTCATGTAATTAATGATATCGAGGAGTACGACAAATCGGGAAGTCATTGCAACCCATGAATATAATATCTTCCCTATCATAATCGATGGATTGAACATCCCAGAGAACCTCATCGTACTCCCTATGGTGTAATTTGATGCAATCCAAGACATGTATTGGATTTCCTTATATAGAGCCAACATAAATTGCTGTAAGAGGGAAATCACTCTTCCGTTGAGGAATCAACCCCCGATTCTGTACAAGTGCAAGGAGGAAGATGAATCTTCTTTAGCTCAATCATATCAAGCATGGATATTAATACCCTAAGAGCATGCATATCTAGCTCATATTGTTGTGTCCAATGTAGCAACCATCATTGAAGTCATGCCTATTGTGGGGGAATTCACTGAAATGTTTCCCGATGAATTTCCTGGTCTTCCTCCTAGATGAGATGTTGAATTCTCAGTTGACCTTATTCATTGGGAATTTCTAATATCCAAGAATCCATATAGAATGGCTATTATAGAGCTTGAGGAGATGAAAAAACAAGTACAGGAGAATTTGGATAAAGGATTTATATTCCCAAGTGCCTCACCATGGGGTGCTCCAGTCCTCTTCATTAAGAAGAATGATGGGTCAATTCACCTTTGCATCATTTATCGTGACCTTACCAAAATTACGATAAAGAAAACGTATCCTCTCCAACAAATTGATGAATTGTTCAATCATCTACGTGGTGCACAATACTTCTCCAATGTGGATTTGCATACAAGATATTATCAAGTAAAGGTGAAGAAGGATGATATCCCCAAGAATTCATTTCGTACAATATACATGAACTATGAATTCATAGTAATTCCTATCGGACTCACTAATGCTCTATAAATATTCATGGACATGATGAATAGGGTATTTAGAGATTACCTAGACAAATTTGTGGTAGTCTTTATAGATAATATTCCAAATATACTCTAAAAACAAGGAGGATCATGTGGAGTATCTATGAACTGTTCTAGAGACCTTGCGAAAGGAGATGCTCTATGGAAAGGATAGCAAGTGTGAGTTCTGGTTGAAGTAGATCTCATTATTGGTCCATATCATCACAAGCAATGGGATATCTATGGATCCCTACGAGAAATATTCAATTGAGGGGTGGCCGAGGCCAACATCAAAAATAGATATCTGTCACTTCTTGGGGTTAGTTATATATTATCGATGATTTGTGAGACATTTCTCTCGATTGTCCAACCATCTTACCAAGATAACTCGTAAGGGAGTAAAGAATTCTTAGAGTGATTAATGCAAATAAAGCTTTATGGAGTTGAAAAGGAGTCATATCACTATGCCCATGATCACTTCACACAAAAGTATAGAACTTTTTGTGGTATTCAGTTATGCTTCTAGGAAGGGACTGCGCTGTGTGTTGATGAAAAATGACAAATTCATTACCTATGCTTCAATGGAATTGAATGTTCATGAGAAGAATTAACCAATACATGATCTATAGTAGGTTTCAGTGATATTCAACTCAAAATATTTGGAGGCATTATCTATTTGGGATGAAGTTTGAAATATATACGAACCACAAATGTAACACCCCAAGATTTCATAGTGTGTTATTTCTTCAAAATAATTCAATAACTTGCACTACACGCAACACCGAGTTCAAGCGCACCATGACTTACCAAACGAGCCGTTCAAAAGAGGTTATGAATAGTATTAACTAAATTTTAAACTTTATATAATCCTTATAATTTTAGAATCCATATTATGAGTTTCTTAGACATAATGTAAGAACAAATTCATTTTCAGTGTTGAAGTTTTACCAACTTTTAATAGTGAACCCTTTTTAAATAAAATATTTTAAACTTTTTGACTAAATGGGGACATCAAAAAATTTAAAATAAAACATCCCAAGCTTCCACGGTACTCTTTCCTTTGAATAAAACAGTAGCGTGTGTTGTACGCAACTTCGAGTTTTAACACACACCACAACCGATCAAACTAGCCGTTATGAATAGTAATACCTAATTTTTGAAATTATATATATTTTATATTTCAAAATGGACTTCATTTTTGGATTCGGAATATCAAATTTAGCCTAAGGTGAAATTTTGGTACTTTTCGGATAACTTTCATATTTTGATGACTAGTGAAAATTACTAAATTTTAATTAAAAACAACTTTTTTAATCAAAATAATTAATAGTGATAAATTATGAATTTTAGTAGTTTTAAAGTATATTTAGAATATAGTTTTACCATTTGATATAATTTTGGTCATTGGACATAATTTTACAATTAAACCGAACATAAACAAGTGTCAATCTTTTGATAGTTATTATCTCTTAAAAACGCGTTTTTTGTTTTGATAGCGGGAATTAATTTTAAATTAATTTCTGCCACTTCTGTGTTTTGAATTTAGAAAAATAGATTGCATATTTGGAATCAGGATTTTCAAATTGTGTAAATAGGTAACTTTTATTTTTAGACATTTTGAATAATTACTGCGGTAAATATTTTATCTACCATGGTTAAGGTTAAATCCGGTAAATAAGGGTTAAAAAATAATATTATAATAATACTAAATTACCCTAAAACGTGTCCTAGCCTTATTGGTTGATACATGTTCGACCATAGGCATCTTTGGGTCGATTTTGGGACCCCATCGTGCCACTTGTAGGTGATAATGACACTATTTTAATTAAGTTAAAATGAATACAAAAATGACACAAGCATATATCTTTTAGAAAACCAATTGTTACATAGGGTTATATATGTTGTATTTTAGATTATAAATATTCATTAGAAAGATAAAAAGCTTTCCTACATAATGATATTTTATTTATAATTTTTAGACATTAAATAATTTATTTTAATTATGACACAATGATGATGAAGTAATTACTAAAATAGTGAAAAATTAAAATAATTGATATTATAAATACCCAAATAATTATAATATGAAACTTTTAATGAATTAAACTAATTTTATAGGATAATATGATATATTAGTATTTATTTAAAGGACTTTTTTAGAAGTAATCAATCTGTTATGAGTTTCAAAAAAATCAACTATTGAATAGTGTCAAAATTGACATAAAACAATTCTTAAAACAAATATTATATTATTAATTGATATTAAATTCCTAAAAATCTACGGTTTGGCCAAGAGACTTATATCATGATAGGTTCATCATTAATGGACCACTTGGGGGTCGCTTGGATGTATATAGTAAGTTTATTAACCATATTATATAAAACTACAAAGAGACATTGTAAAAGTGAAACTAATTAACTTAGAGTTAATACTTAAAGATAAGGTTAATATAAGTACCCAAACCTGTCTAAATTCTATTGGTTGAGTTGTATTCGACCCATCCCAACATTAAAATTTAAATAATAAACTTTGGAGCCATTAGAAACTGAATAATAATTTATTATAAATTAATATTTCTAACTTTTCCAAGGGTGCCCCTCACCCCTCTTATAAAAGGGCACTCCTCCTTCTCATTTTGTCACACCTTCAAAGCCTTATGGTTCGGCCAAAATCTGCCCAAATACTCTCCTAACTTCCCTCACTACAACATATAGGCCTTATTTTGATCAGAAATCCAACCTAAGGATCCCTTTTGATCAAATCAAAAGGAAGAAACCGAAGAAGAGGTAATGATTTCACCACCCTTTTTCCAAGTTCCTTCTTCTTCCACTTCTTCTTACTTTGTTGTTACCATTCTAAAATAATAACTCCAGTATCATATATATACTGTGATGTTATTATAAATATGGTACAACCATATTCAGTATTCTATCCACCCTTTGAATAACATGTCACCATACGTGCGTACGTACGGCTTACCGTCTCCACATCGTGGTGTAATTGTTATTCAATATATTATTATTTGGATGGGAATAATAATGATGTGTAACTCATGTAAATAATAAATATAACATGTTATTGATTCTTTATATATGATATACCATCCATTTATATATTATTTTAATATCAAAAGAATGATATTGTCGCTCGTGCGTACGTACGGACTACCGTCTCCACGAACGCGATGAGATTCATTCTCCATCATATCCATTCAAGTATAATTATCATTTTCTGATTTCAAAATGATGTTTAAGGACTTGATATCATTCTGGATATGAATAATATACAACCTATCCATTACAAACATGGCTTACGTAATAAAACATATAAAATAAAATGAGTAAGTTAACACCCGAAACAACGATAATACTAAGACATTATTAACAAAGCAAAGTTAAAAGATCATATATGATATCATATTAATATATATGATTCTTGTATAATTTAATAACAATTATTTCAATATTATACAGGAGGTTAACCTACCCCAACCAAGTTAAAGTACAAGGTAAGGGATTTTCTTATCTCACATTCAATTCCGTGAGATTTCCATTGTTCGCCACTAAATTATTGAAAGTGGTGTATTGTGTACTGCCATTTGATATATATTATCATGATTCTCTTTATATTCATGTTATTCTGTAAATAATTTGGGGGTTATTAACTTTTGTCCATATGACTCAGTTGATTAACGTGGTAAGGGGTTTTCAACTCACTCCTTATTCCCGTGAGATTTATGCCATATTACCACCATTACCTTTTGTGTGGTGTATGTACTGCCCATAATTATATTCTTTGTGTAATACACTCTAATTTATGTGTATTTACATATTCATTGTATGATACCTCTTTCATTGGTTGTATGTTTCCTAAGTTACCAAATTGGTAAGGGTTATTTCACAATCTCTTCATTATCCGAGGTTGTTTATACGTAATTATCTACTGGGATTTCTTTATCATCCACATCCATGTTTCTTCGAAATGTATTTCAAAACATTTTTTACTATTTATAAAGAATATGAGTTAAAGTCATTTATACCCTTATGGGTTTATAAAGGAATCTTTCCGTCGTTTTCCAAACAAGGTTCTTTTTAACCTTTTCGACAGAATTAAGGTAAGAATGTTTTTTTAACTTATACGGCGGGTGCGGCTATTTACCGTCGTTATAAAATCGTCAAAGCTTCCCTTAAAAGATTATAAGGATATTTTCAAATTAAATGTTTTATTTTATAAATATGTTATTTTTAAATGATTTCAAAAAAGAGATATTTCTCTCAAATTCATGAAAACCCAGTGCAAATTTATACCTATTTAATGCAAGCTTAAAAATGTTTTCAGAAAACCTAACTCTCGAGTTTGGTAGATATGAAGGGATTGGGAGTGGACCCATCATGGCCTGTAATTAGTTGAGCAGTCTCAGAATTAGTTATTTTGTTTTCAGAAGCTTGCATAATATTTTCAGAAAAGCACTGAAGTATATTTGAGCAATTTTAAACATAAGTATCTTCTAAAAAAATTGCATCGGTAGGTCTCATGAGACAAACTAGTGTCTTGGCACAAGGCCTTGAAAAAATCTTATTTGTAGTCTTGGCACGAGGCCTTGGCTATGTGGTTATTATGTTCTGTCATTATGCATTCCAACATTATGAAAGTGTTTAGTGATTTTTCATGTGATTTTTCGATTAGTAGAATATCCATGTGAATGAGTAAATGGAATTATTTCATTTTATTTATGCCATACAATGTTGAAAGTTCAAGTTTGAAAGGCTGTTGTTTTAGTTATACATTTCCTTAAATGTTTATTCTTATTTATGAAAGTTTCCGCTATATTGTTATCCTTACTGGGCATTTGAGCTCACCCCTTTTCTATGTTTTATTTTTCCCAGGAAGTGAAGAAGTAAATTATGAATGACCTGTAGGGATATTATGTGGGGATATGAGTGTTATTTATCGAGACAATATGTTGTTATATTAGTTTTTCATTTTATGATGTAATGTAAGACTTATGAATATATCTAGTGTTTCCAAGACTACTAAACCAATCGGTCTTTCGAGATTTGATCTTTCTTGTGATCATACCAATGTTATGTAATAATGCACCGACTCTGGGTAACTGGGGTCGGGGCGTTACAGTTGGTATCAGAGGGAGGTTTAGTACAAACCTTGGAAGCTAGATTTAGATAAACTCTGATTAGATCACGTAGACCTAAGATGAACTTTGAGGATTAGTATAGAAGAACATCCTAGAATTTTGGTATTGTAGAGTTTTTCTGAGTTTTCCGAGCAATACATCCCTATCTGGATACGAGCAGGTAGAGGCGGCTCTGGCACATATGTAACTAGGGGTAAAACCCGAAAACACCGCTTTGAGCTAGACTCGAACGGGAACTGGTGCACGACAATGGGCCTTGCTGCACTCTTGGTTACGACACTCCCGGGGGATATGCTTAGGATAACTCTCATTTTCTTTACAAAACATTATGAAGGGTTTATGAGTATATACTTCCTCAAAGAAAACATTTTTATTATTATGGATTATATCCATAAATAGTTCAATTTATGTTAAGTGTTTTATAAGTATGGGATTATGTATTTTGATTCATAAACTGATCTAGTGTATTCCATTGTTTAGAAAAGGCGCCCAGTTGAAGGAATGAGAACTCCAGAAATGCACATGATTCAAAGAGAAGGAAGGATCATATCTTTCATGGTCTTAAGCTAGAATTTATAAGAGAAATAGTCTCCCATGTATTATCATCATATGAGGAAATAATATCATTTGTTGATAAGATAAGTAAAGAGTTTACTGAGTCCTATTGCTTTGAAGGGAAGCAAGAGAAGAAAAGGATGGAAGAGAGAAAGATGGATAAAGGGAAGAGGGAAAAGAAGAATTTTCCCATATGTGGTAACTGTGGAAAGAAACACCCTGGAACTTGCCTGAAAGGAATGGGAGTTTGTTATAAGTGTGGAGGAAAAGGGCACAAAGTACGTGACTGCAAGGGTAAGAAAATGGTTTCAAATGTACAATGCTTTATTTGCAAGGAGTTTGGACACTACGCGAACCTATGTTCCAGTCATCAGACTATGCCGCAAATGATGCTATTGGATAATAATCAAGTTATGATACTACCATAGATGAAGAGGAATGATTAGAGTTCTTATGTTGATTATGTCAATTTAGTGTTGTATCAACAATGTACTTGTTATAATGATTATGGAGTATATAAGGATTGTACTGCAGTACTATTTCATTAAGGACTTGAGATTGTGTGGAACAAAGAAAAGTGACTCAATAGCAGGATAAATTTTTGGAAAATATATGGTTGAGAGAAAGATAAACCATAATATGGTTTTGATACTGAGTTAGTGATTTTATAATAATACATGATTGATTTGGATAAATTATATTGGATATTCTTGACTACCTTGAAACTGATTAATAATTTGTATATTCCATCATTTTTTTGGGGGTTTAAAACATTTTTTGATTGATGAAGTATATCCATCATTCTATATGGAATAGGGGAGCATGAATGTAATCAATAAGGAATATGGTAATTTACGATGTTTCAGTGTATTAAAAGAATACAAGATGAAGGTATTCATATGATATTACGGGGTAAAAAGGATCTATATTATGTTTACCTTCCTTATAAATGTTGGAATGTGAGTTTGGACAGAAGTATTTTTTATAGTTCTAGTTTGGATTATTTTGGATTACCATAAAAGGACAACCCGGAGGTCGGGCGGCAACCCGTTGCGTCCGGCAAGGCTGCGAGACTTGAACCCGCAACCGAAGGGCGACAAGGGTGTATCACCTACCACTGGCCCACGAGATGTCCTGGATTAAATAATGTAGTTTTTTTTAAAAGATCTGGTAGATGAATTATAAATTGATTTATTTTGGAACACTGTACGAATAGTACAAATAAAAAAAAAGTTTACGTTTTATTATCTTTTAGAGTGAAAGATGAGTTTGTGGTAGAAATTTATTAATGGATAAAACTCTAATTATAAAGTAAGTATATCTCCTTATGATCTTATCAAATCTCATAAATAAATTCTTCTACATTAATAAAAGGAACTTAGAACAAAAAAGTTTTCCTAGATGGTACCTTAAATCATCACTAATTTATGGCTTTTGGATTTTTGGCCTTTTCATAGCCATGTTCTCTGCCACTCTCCATCAGATAATTGATGGTTAGATTTCTCCTCCATATCCATATTTTCCTACATGGAACCCTAGTATGTGTTATTTTCGGTAATCTTTATACTTTCCACTCTTTATTTTAAATAGAGGCCTCATTAATTCATTTTTCGATGTGGGATTTCAACTAAGATATTTTGAAACGTCAAAAATGTGTTATCCCAATACCCTATATTTTGTTGAACCGATGGTACTTCAAATCATCATAGATTGATGAGTTTAAGGACCTCAATTTTATACTTGTTTTTGATTGATGACCTCAATCACTACCTATAAATATTTACGTTTTTCCTCCAATTATATGTCTCTAATTGCCACCAATGTTCTCCGAATCGAGATCATAATTTGGTGGTAACCCTTTCATTTCTCTTTTCCTCACATTAATACTAAATTTTAGTAACCCAATTTCCGATGTGGGTTTTCCCACATATATATTTTATATTTTCAACCTTTTATTTTCTAAGAACAATTTCAAATTGAGAGGACGCAATTTATTGAAGGAGGGGAGAATGTAACACCCCAAGATTTCATAGTGTGTTATTTCTTCAAAATAATTCAATAACTTGCACTACACGCAACACCGAGTTCAAGGGCACCATGACTTACCAAACAAGCCGTTCAAAAGAGGTTATGAATAGTATTAACTAAATTTTAAACTTTATATAATCCTTATAATTTTAGAATCCATATTATGAGTTTCTTAGACATAATGTAAGAAGAAATTCATTTTCAGTATTGCAGTTTTACCAACTATTAATAGTGAACCCTTTTTAAATAAAATATTTTAAACATTTTGACTAAATGGGGACATCAAAAAATTTAAAATAAAACATCCCAATCTTCCACGATACGCTTTCCTTTGAATAAAACAGTAGCGTGTGTTGTACGCAACTTCGAGTTTTAACACACACCACAACTGATCAAACTAGCCGTTATGAATAGTAATACCTAATTTTTGAAATTATATATATTTTATATTTCAAAATTGACTTCGTTTTTGGATTCGGAATATCAAATTTAGCCTAAGGTGAAATTTTGGTACTTTTCGGATAACTTTCATATTTTGATGAATAGTGAAAATTACTAAATTTTAATTAAAAACAACTTTTTTAATCAAAATAATTAATAGTGATAAATTATGAATTTTAGTAGTTTTAAAGTATATTTAGAATATATATTTACCATTTAATATAATTTTGGTCATTGGACATAATTTTACAATTAAACTGAACATAAACAAGTGTCAATCTTTTGATAGTTATTATCTCTTAAAAACACGTTTTTTGTTTTGACAGCGGAAATTAATTTTAAATTAATTTCTGCCACTTATGGGTTTTGAATTTATAAAAATGGATTCCATATTTGGAATCAGGATGTTCAAATTGTGTAAATAGGTAACTTTTATTTTTAGACATTTTGAATAATTACTGCCGTAAATATTTTATTTACCATGGTTAAGGTTAAATCCGGTAAATAAGGGTTAAAAAATAATATTATAATAATACTAAATTACCCTAAAACGTGTCCTAGCCTTATTGGTTGATACATTTTCGACCATAGGCATCTTTGGGTGGATTTTGGGACCCCATGGTGCCACTTGTAGGTGATAATGACACTATTTTAATTAAGTTAAAATGAATACAAAAATGACACAAGCATATATCTTTTAGAAAACCAATTGTTACATAGGGTTATATATGTTGGATTTTATATTATAAATATTCATTAGAAAGATAAAACGATTTACTACATAATGATATTTTATTTATAATTTTTATACATTAAATAATTTATTTTAATTATGACACAATGATGATGAATTAATTACTAAAATAGTGAAAAATTAAAATAATTGATATTATAAATACCCAAATAATTATAATATGAAACTTTTAATGAATTAAAATAATTTTATAGGATAATATGATATATTTGGATTGATGTAATGGACTTTGTTCGAAGTAATCAATCTGTTATGAGTTTCAAAAAAATCAACTATTGAATAGTGTCAAAATTGACGTAAAACAATTCTTAAAACAAATATTATATTATTAATTGATATTAAATTGCTAAAAATCTACGGTTCGGCCAAGAGACTTATATAATGATAGGTTCATCATTTATGAACCACTTGGGGGGTCTCTTGGATGTATATAGTAAGTTTATTAACCATATTATATAAAACTACAAAGAGACATTGTAAAAGTGAAACTAATTAACTTAGAGTTAATACTTAAAGATAAGGTTAATATAAGTACCCAAACCTGTCTAAATTCTATTGGTTGAGTTGTATTCGACCCATCCCAACCTTAAAATTTAAATAATCAACTTTGGAGCCATTAGAAACCGAATAATAATTTATTATAAATTAATATTTCTAGCTTTTCCAAGGGTGCCCCTCACCCCTCTTATAAAAGGGCACTCCTCCTTCTCATTTTTTCACACCTTCAAAGCCTTATGGTTCGGCCAAACTCTGCCCAAATACTCTCCCAACTTCCCTCACTACAACCTAGAGGCCTTAGTTTGATCAAAAAGCCAACCTAAGGATACCTTTTGATCAAATCAAAAGGAAGAAACCGAAGAAGAGGTAATGATTTCACCACCCTTTTTCCAAGTTCCTTCTTCTTCCACTTCTTCTTACTTTGTTGTTACCATTCTAAAATAATAACTCCAGTATCATATATATACTATGATGTTATTATAAATATGGTACAACAATATTCAGTATTCTATCCACCCTTTGAATAACATGTCACCATACGTGCGTACGTACGGCTTACCGTCTCCACATCGTGGTGTAATTGTTATTCAATATATTATTATTTGGATGGGAATAATAATGATGTGTAACTCATGTAAATAATAAATATAACATGTTAGTGATTCTGTATATATGATATTCCATCCATTTATATATTATTTTAATATCAAAAGAATGATATTGTCCCTCGTGCGTACGTACGGACTACCGTCTCCACGAACGCGATGAGATTCATTCTCCATCATATCCATTCAAGTATAATTATCATTTTCTGATTTAAAAATGATATTTAAGGACTTGATATCATTCTGGATATGAATAATATACAACCTATCCATTAAAAACATGGCTTACGTAATAAAACATATAAAATAAAACGAGTAAGTTAACACCCGAAACAACGATAATACTAAGACATTATTAACAAAGCAAAGTTAAAAGATCATATATGATATCATATTAATATATATGATTCTTGTATAATTTAATAACATCTATTTCAATATTATACATGAGGTTAACCTACCCCAACCAAGTAAAAGTACAAGGTAAGGGATTTTCTTATCTCACATTCAATTCCGTGAGATTTCCATTGTTCGCCACTAAATTATTGAAAGTGGTGTATTGTGTGCTGCCATTTGATATATATTATCATGATTCTCTTTATATTCATGTTATTCTGTAAATCATTTGGGGGTTATTAACTTTTGTCCATATGACTCAGTTGATTAACGTGGTAAGGGTTTTCAACTCACTCCTTATTCCCGTGAGATTTATGCCATATTACCACCATTACCTTTTTTGTGGTGTATGTACTGCCCATAATTATATTCTTTGTGTAATACACTCTAATTTATGTGTATTTACATATTCATTGTATGATACCTCTTTCAGGGGTTGTATATTTCATAAGTTACCAAATTGGTAAGGGTTATTTCACAATCTCTTCATTATCTGAGGTTGTTTATACGTAATTATCTACTGGGATTTCTTTATCATCCACATCCATGTTTCTTCGAAATGTATTTCAAAACATTTTTTACTATTTACAAAGAATATGAGTTAAAGTCATTTATACCCTTATGGGTTTATAAATGAATCTTTCCGTCGTTTTCCAAACAAGGTTCTTTTTAACCTTTTCGACAGAATTGAGGTAAGAATGTTTTTTTAACTAATACGGCGGGTGCGGCTATTTACCGTCGTTATAAAATCGTCAAAGCTTCCCTTAAAAGATTATAAGGATATTTTCAAAGTAAATGTTTTATTTTATAAATATGTTATTTTTAAATGATTTCAACAAAGAGATATTTCTCTCAAATTCATGAAAACCCAGTGCAAATGTATACCTTTTTAATGCAAGCTTAAAAATGTTTTCAGAAAACCTAACTCTAGAGTTTGGTAGACAGTAAGGGATTGGGAGTGGACCCATCATGGCCTGTAATTAGTTGAGCAGTCTCAGAATTAGTTATTTTGTTTTCAGAAGCTTTCATAATATTTTCAGAAAAGCACTGAAGTATATTTGAGCAATTTTAAACATAAGTATCTTCTAAAAAAATTGCATCGGTAGGTCTCATGAGACAAACTAGTTTCTTGGCACAAGGCCTTGACAAAATCTTATTTGTAGTCTTGGCACGAGGCCTTGGCTATGTGGTTATGATATTCTGGCATTATGCATTCCAACATTATGAAAGTGGTTAGTGATTTTGCATGTGATTATTCGATTAGTAGAATATCCATGTGAATGAGTAAATGAAATTATTTAATTTTATTTATGCCATACAATGTTGAAAGTTAAAGTTTGAAAGGATGTTGTTTTAGTTATACATTTCCTTAAATGTTTATTCTTATTTATGAAAGTTTCCGCTATATTATTATCCTTACTGGGCATTTGAGCTCACCCCTTTTCTATGTTTTATTTTTCCCAGGAAGTGAAGAAGTAAATTATGAATGACCTGTAGGGATATTATGTGGGGATATGAGTGTGATTTATCAAGACAATATGTTGTTATAGTAGTTTTTCATTTTATGATGTAATGTAAGACTTATAAATATATCTAGTGTTTCCAAGACTACTAAACCAATCGGTCTTTTGAGATTTGATCTTTCTTGTGATCATACCAATGTTATGTAATAATGCACTGGCTCTGGGTAACTGGGGTCGGGGCATTACAGTTGGTATCAGAGGGAGGTTTAGTACAAACCTTGGAAGCTAGATTTAGATAAACTCTGATTAGATCACGTAGACCTAAGATGAACTTTGAGTATTAGTATAGAAGAACTTCCTAGAATTTTGGTATTGTAGAGTTTTTCTGAGTTTTCCGAGCAATACATCCCTGTCTGGATACGAGCAGGTAGAGGCGGCTCTGGCACATATGTACCTAGGGGTAAAACCCGAAAACACCTCTTTGAGCTAGACTCGAACGGGAACTGGTGCACGACAACGGGCCTTGCTGCACTCTTGGTTACGACACTCCCGGGGGATATGCTTAGGATAACTCTCATTTTCTTTACAAAACATTATGAAGGGTTTATGAGTATATAATTCCTCAAAGAAAACATTTTTATTATTATGGATTATATCCATAAATAGTTCAATTTATGTTTAGTGTTTTATAAGTATGGGATTATGTATTTTGATTCATAAACTGATCTAGTGTATTGCATTGTTTAGAAAAGGCGCCCAGTTGAAGGAATGAGAACTCCAGAAATGCACATGATTCAAAGAGAAGTAAGGATCATATCTTTCATTGTCTTAAGCTAGAATTTATAAGAGAAATAGTCTCCCATGTATTATCATCATATGAAGAAATAATATCATTTGTTGATAAGATAAGTAAAGAGTTTACTGAGTCCTATGGCTTTGAAGGGAAGCAAGAGAAGAAAAGGATGGAAGAGAGAAAGATGGATAAAGGGAAGAGGGAAAATAAGAATTTTCCCATATGTGGTAACTGTGGAAAGAAACACCCTGGAACTTGCCTGAAAGGAATGGGAGTTTTTTATAAGTGTGGAGGAAAAGGGCACAAAGTACGTGACTGCAAGGGTAAGAAAATGGTTTCAAATGTACAATGCTTCATTTTAAAGGAGTTTGGAAACTACGCGAACCTATGATCCAGTCATCATACTATGCCGCAAATGATGCTATTGGATAATAATCAAGTTATGATACTACCACAGATGAAGAGGAATGATTAGAGTTCTTATGTTGATTATGTCAATTGAGTGTTGTATCAACAATGTACTTGTTATAATGATTATGGAGTATATAAGGATTGTACTGCAGTACTATTTCATTAAGGACTTGAGATTGTGTGGAACAAAGAAAAGTGACTCAATAGCAGGATAAATTTTTGGAAAATATATGGTTGAGAGAAAGATAAACCATAATATGGTTCTGATACCGTGTTAGTGATTTTAGAATAATACATGATTGATTTGGATAAATTATATTGGATATTCTTGACTACCTTGAAACTGATTAATAATTTGAATATTCCATCATTTTTTGGGGGTTTAAAACATTTTTTGATTGATGAAGTATATCCATCATTCTATATGGAATAGGGGAGCATGAATGTAATCAATAAGGAATATGGTAATTTAGGATGTTTCAGTGTATTAAAAGAATACAAGATGAAGGTATTCATATGATATTACGGGGTAAAAAGGATCTATATTATGTTTACCTTCCTTATAATTGTTGGAATGTGATTTTGGACAGAAGTATTTTTGATAGTTCTAGTTTGGATTATTTTGGATTACCATAAAAGGACAACCCGGAGGTCGGGCGGCAACCCGTTGCGTCCGGCAAGGCTGCGAGACTCGAACCCGCAACCGAAGGGCGACAAGGGTGTATCACCTACCACTGGCCCACGAGATGTCCTGGATTAAATAATGTAGTTTTTTTTAAAAGATCTGGTAGATGAATTATAAATTCATTTATTTTGGAACACTGTACGAATAGTACAAATAAAAAAAAAGTTTACGTTTTATTATCTTTTAGAGTGAAAGATGAGTTTGTGGTAGAAATTTATTAATGGATAAAACTCTAATTATAAAGTAAGTATATCTCCTTATGATCTTATCAAATCTCATAAATAAATTCTTCAACATTAATAAAAGGAACTTAGAACAAAAAAGTTTTCCTAGATGGTACCTTAAATCATCACTAATTTATGGCTTTTGGATTTTTGGCCTTTTCATAGCCATGTTCTCTGCCACTCTCCATCAGATAATTGATGGTTAGATTTCTCCTCCATATCCATATTTTCCTACATGGAACCCTAGTATGTGTTATTTTCGGTAATCTTTATACTTTCCACTCTTTATTTTAAATAGAGGCCTCATTAATTCATTTTTCGATGTGGGATTTCAACTAAGATATTTTGAAACGTCAAAAATGTGTTATCCCAATACCCTATATTTTGTTGAACCGATGGTACTTCAAATCATCATAGATTGATGAGTTTAAGGACCTCAATTTTATACTTGTTTGTGATTTATGACCTCAATCACTACCTATAAATATTTACGTTTTTCCTCCAATTATATGTCTCTAATTGCCACCAATGTTCTCCGAATCGAGATCATAACTTGGTGGTGACCCTTTCATTTCTCTTTTCCTCATATTAAGACTAAATTTTAGTAACCCAATTTCCGATGTGGGTTTTCCCACAAATATATTTTATATTTTCAACCTTTTATTTTCGAAGAACAATTTCAAATTGCGAGGACACAATTTATTGAAGGAGGGGACAATGTAACACCCCAAGATTTCATAGTGTGTTATTTCTTCAAAATAATTCAATAACTTGCACTACACGCAACACCGAGTTCAAGCGCACCATGACTTACCAAACAAGCCGTTCAAAAGAGGTTATGAATAGTATTAACTAAATTTTAAACTTTATATAATCCTTATAATTTTAGAATCCATATTATGAGTTTCTTAGACATAATGTAAGAACAAATTCATTTTTAGTATTGCAGTTTTACCAACTTTTAATAGTGAATCCTTTTTAAATAAAATATTTTAAACTTTTTGACTAAATGGGGACATCAAAAAATTTAAAATAAAACATCCCAAGCTTCCACGGTACGCTTTCCTTTGAATAAAACAGTAGCGTGTGTTGTACGCAACTTCGAGTTTTAACACACACCACAACCGATCAAACTAGCCGTTATGAATAGTAATACCTAATTTTTGAAATTATATATATTTTATATTTCAAAATGGACTTCATTTTTGGATTCGGAATATCAAATTTAGCATAAGGTGAAATTTTGGTACTTTTCGGATAACTTTCATATTTTGATGAATAGTGAAAATTACTAAATTTTAATTAAAAACAACTTTTTTAATCAAAATAATTAATACTGATAAATTATGAATTTTAGTAGTTTTAAAGTATATTTAGAATATATTTTTACCATTTAATATAATGTTGTTCATTGGACATAATTTTACAATTAAACCGAACATAAACAAGTGTCAATCTTTTGATAGTTATTATCTCTTAAAAACACGCTTTTTGTTTTGACAGCGGGAATTAATTTTATATTAATTTCTGCCACTTATGTGTTTTGAATTTATAAAAATGGATTCCATATTTGGAATCAGGATGTTCAACGTGTTTAAATAGGTAACTTTTATTTTTAGACATTTTGAATAATTACTGCGGTAAATATTTTATTTACCATGGTTAAGGGTAAATCCGGTAAATAAGGGTTAAAAAATAATATTATAATAATACTAAATTACCCTAAAACGTGTCCTAGCCTTATTGGTTGATACATGTTCGACCATAGGAATCTTTGGGTTGATTTTGGGACCCCATGGTGCCACTTTTAGGTGATAATGACACTTTATTTTAATTAAGTTAAAAAGAATACAAAAATGACACAAGCATATATCTTTTAGAAAAATAATTGTTACATATGGTTATATATGTTGGATTTTAGATTATAAATATTACGTAGAAATCTAAAAATATTTCATACATAATGATATTTTATTTATAATTTTTAGACATTAAATAATTTATTTTAAATATGACACAATGATGATGCAGTAATTACTAAAATAGTGAAAAATTAAAATAATTGATATTATAAATACCCAAATAATTATAATATGAAACTTTTAATGAATTAAAATAATTTTATAGGATAATAAGATATATTAGGATTGATTTAATGGACTTTGTTCAAAGTAATCAATCTGTTATGAGTTTCACAAAAATCAATTATTGAATAGTGTCAAAATTGACATAAAACAATTCTTAAAAAAAATATTATATTATTAATTGATATTAAATTCCTAAAAATATAAGGTTCGGCCAAGAGACTTATATCATGGTAGGTTAATCATTAATGGACCACTTGGGGGTCGGTTGTATGTATATAGTAAGTTTATTAACCATATTATATAAACATACAAAGAGACATTGTAAAAGTGAAACTAATTAACTTAGAGTTAATACTTAAAGATAAGGTTAATATAAGTACCCAAACCTGTCTAAATTCTATTGGTCGAGTTTTATTCGACCCATACCCACCTTAAAATTTAAATAATCAACTTTCTAGCCATTAGAAACCGAATAAGAATTTATTATAAATTAATATTTCTAGCTTTTCCAAGGGTGCCTCTCACCCCTCTTATAAAAGGGAACTCCTCCTTCTCATTTTTTCACACCTTAAAAGCCTTATGGTTCGGCCAAACTCTGCCCAAATACTCTCCCAACTTCCCTCAATACAACCTAGAGGCCTTAGTTTGATCAGAAAGCCAACCTAAGGAGCCCTTTTGATCAAATCAAAAGGATGAAACCGAAGAAGAGGTAATGATTTCACCACCCTTTTCCAAGTTCCTTCTTCTTCCACTTCTTCTTACTTTGTTATTACCATTCTAAAATAATAACTCCAGTATCATATATATACTGTGATGTTATTATAAATATGGTACAACCATATTCAGTATTCTATCCACCCTTTGAATAACATGTCACCATACGTGCGTACGTACGGCTTACCGTCTCCACGTCATGGTGTAATTGTTATTCAATAAATTATTATTTGGATGGAAATAATAATGATGTGTAAATCATGTAAATAATAAATATAACATGTTAGTGATTCTGTATATATGATATAACGTCCATTTATATATTATTTTAATATCAAAATAATGATATTGTCGCTCGTGCGTACGTACGGACTACCGTCTCCACGAACGCGATGAGATTCATTCTCCATCATATCCATTCAAGTATAATTATCATTTTTTGATTTAAAAATGATGTTTAAGGACTTGATATCATTCTGGATATGAATAATATACAACCTATCCATTACAAACATGGCTTACGTAATAAAACATATAAAATAAAACGAGTAAGTTAACACCCGAAACGACGATAATACTAAGACATTATTAACAAAGCAAAGTTAAAAGATCATATATGATATCATATTAATATATATGATTCTTGTATAATTTAATAACAATTATTTCAATATTATACATGAGGTTAACCTACCCCAACCAAGTAAAAGTACAAGGTAAGGGATTTTCTTATCTCACATTCAATTCCGTGAGATTTCCATTGTTCGCCACTAAATTATTGAAAGTGGTGTATTGTGTACTGCCATTTGATATATATTATCATGATTCTCTTTATATTCATGTTATTCTATAAATAATTTGGTGGTTATTAACTTTTGTCCATACGACTCAGTTGATTAACGTGGTAAGGGGTTTTCATCTCACTCCTTATTCCCGTGAGATTTATGCCATATTACCACCATTACCTTTTGTGTGGTGTATGTACTGCCCATAATTATATTCTTTGTGTAATACAATCTAATTTATGTGTATTTACATATTCATTGTATGATACCTCTTTCAATGGTTGTATGTTTCATAAGTTACCAAATTGGTAAGGGTTATTTCACAATCTCTTCATTATCCGAGGTTGTTTATACGTAATTATCTACTGGGATTCCTTTATCATCCACATCCATGTTTCTTCGAAATGTATTTCAAAACATTTTTTACTATTTACAAAGAATATGAGTTAAAGTCATTTATACCCTTATGGGTTTATAAAGGAATCTTTCCGTCGTTTTCCAAACAAGGTTCTTTTTAACCTTTTCGACAGAATTAAGGTAAGAATGTTTTTTTTTTCACTTATACGGCGGGTGCGGCTATTTAACGCCGTTATAAAATCATCAAAGCTTCCCTTAAAAGATTATAAGGATATTTTAAAAGTAAATGTTTTATTTCATAAATATGTTATTTTTAAATGATTTCAAAAAAGAGATATTTCTCTCAAATACATGAAAACACAGTGCAACTGTATACGTATTTAATGCAAGCTTAAAAATGTTTTCAGAAAACCTGACTCTCGAGTTTGGTAGACAGGAAGGGATTGGGAGTGGACCCATCATGGCCTGTAATTAGTCGAGCAGTCTCAGAATTAGTTATTTTGTTTTCAGAATCTTGCATAATATTTTCAGAAAAGCACTGAAGTATATTTGAGCAATTTTAAACATAAGTATCTTCTAAAAAATTTGCATCGGTAGGTCTCATAAGACAAACTAGTGTCTTGGCATAAGGCCTTGACAAAATCTTATTTGTAGTCTTGGCACGAGTCCTTGGCTATGTGGTTATGATAGTCTGGCATTATGCATTCCAACATTATGAAAGAGGTTAGTGATTTTGCATGTGATTATTCGATTAGTTGAATATCCATGTGAATGAGTAAATGGAATTATTTCATTTTATTTATTCCATACAATGTTGAAAGTTCCAGTTTGAAAGGTTGTTGTTTTAGTTATACATTGCCTTAAATGTTTATTCTTATTTATTAAAGTTTCGGCTATATTGTTATCCTTACTGGGCATTTGAGCTCACCCCTTTTCTATGTTTTATTTTTTCCAGGAAGTGAAGAAGTAAATTATGAATGACCTGCAGGGATATTATGTGGGGATATGAGTGTGATTTATGGAGACAATATGTTGTTGTAGTAGTTTTTCATTTTATGATGTAATGTAAGACTTATGAATATATCTAGTGTTTCCAAGACTACTAAACCAATCGGTCATTCGAGATTTGATCTTTCTTGTGATCATACCAATGTTATGTAATAATGCACCGACTCTGGGTAACTGGGGTCGGGGCGTTACAACAAAATCCTCAAGTATATATTCACACATAAAAAGTTGAACATGTGCCAATGAAGATGGTAAGAGCTGATCAAATATACTGACTTCTCAATCAATTACCACCCTGGGAAAGTGAACATGGTGGAAGATTCTCTAATTAGAAATCACCCAACAATTCTCTCATTGATGAGAATTGAGAAGGACCCAATATTATTAGATTTGATGAAGATGGACAAGGGAATCATAAAGAAGGGAACATCATCAATCCTTTCACAAATGATTTCTCAACCATCAATTCTGGAAATCTTAATGGATGCTCAAAAGATAAAGTGGGAATTCAGAAGAAATTGGATGCTATTAAAAAATGGAAATCATTGGAGTTCAATGTTAATGAAGAAGGAATTGTGAGATTTAGGAAAAGGCTATTTGTTCCTTCATGTCCAGATCTGAAGAAAGAACTTTTGGATGATTCAAATAGTTCAAATTTCTCCATTCACATAGGAAACACAATGATGTATTTAGATCTATGAGATTATTATTGGCGGGATAATACGCATGAGGAGATCAATGAGTATACATCAATGTGCTTGTCGTGTCAGCATGTGAAGGCATAGAGGTAGAAGTATAAGGGG
The DNA here is from genome assembly GCA_963277665.1 of Viscum album. Lineage (NCBI taxonomy): Eukaryota > Viridiplantae > Streptophyta > Magnoliopsida > Santalales > Viscaceae > Viscum > Viscum album. The sequence continues at coordinate 867,898,292 of OY728122.1, forward strand.
ATGATGCAACCACTGCCCATACCATCATGAAAATGGGATAACATCACCATGGACTTTGTCACCGGAATTTTGAAGACATCCAAAGGAAACTATTTCAATCTAGGTTGTTGTGGATCGTCTTACAAAGTCTATACACGTCACTGCAATTCAGGAGGACTTCTCATTGTATCAACTAACACAGATATATATTAGGGAAGTATTAAGGTTGCATGGAGTACCACTATACATTGTATCCTATTGAGATCCAAGATTCACCTCTATGTTTAGGAAGAGTCTTCAATATGATCTAGATATGAACTGAACTTCAACACGACCTATCATCCTCAAACTGATGGCCAATCTGAGAAAACTATTTAGACACTAGAAGATATGTTAAGATCATGTTTAGTGGACTTTAAAGGATGATGGGATCAACATCTTCTTATGGTTTAATTCTCCTATAGTTACAGTTTCCACTCGAGCATCCGAATGAAACCTTATGAAGCACTATATGGGAAGTGGTGAAGAACACCGACATGTTGGGATGAAGTCATTGAGCGTAAGATTCTAAGACCAGAAATGGTTGATGAAATGGAGGAGAAGGTGAAAACCATCCAGCAGGATATCAAGGTAGCATAATGTTGACAGAAGAGTTGTGCTGATAATCGTTGATGAGACCTTGAGTTTAAAGTGGGAGACATGGTATTCTTACACAAGTCTCCATGGAATAAGGTAATGATGTTTGGAAAGATAGTGAAGTTATGTCCTATGTTCATCGACCCCTTCGAGATTCTTGATTGTGTTGGGGCCGTGGCCTATCTACTAGAACTCCCACATACCAAGGCCAATGTACATTATATATTTCTTGAATCCTTCTTAAGAAATTACATACCCGACCCATCACATGTACTCTATTCAGAGGTAGTATAATTAGAGGATGATCTTTCTTACGAGGAGAAACTAGTAAAGATATTAGATATTAGATAATATGCCCTACAAAATAAGACAATTCCCCTCGTGATGGTGTTGTGGTGAAACCACACATTCGAAGAAGCCACATGAGAATTGGATAAAGTGATGAAACAGAGTTACCCTCATCCTTTTTAGTGTGGAAAAAGGAAATTTTGAGGGAGAAATTTCATAAGGGGGGAAGATTATAACAACCCAAACATTCATTAATGAAAATTATTCATGATCTAATTAAATTTATTATTATGTAAAATGGTTATATAATATATGAAATTCTTTTTTTATTTTTCATGATTTTAAAATACCATTATAAATTCCGATCATTGCTAATATAACTGTTAAACAGTGATCACATGATTAATATAAATATAGGGCTTTAACAAATCCAATTTACTCAAAAAAAGGGAGTGATGGCCTTATACAGTAGTCTTTCCTCATATGAAGCCTATTTATCAGTGCTCGGAAAGGAGGTGTCATCATTGGGCTTCTCTCTTGACCAAGCACAAGATAAACTTGTACACATTAAGATCGAGCGAAACCAACTATAGGACAAGTTAAAGTTAATAGAGATTACTACTTGAGAGATGTTATCGGAGCCACCCCAAGTGTCTATCACCATTGCACACCTTATCCTTCTATCTTATGTGTGTGTTATAAGGGGTTATGTAAGAAGAAACTAGTACTATGATTATGTACATTATTCTTGTATTGAATATATATATATTCATTTTATTATTGTAACTCTGTAAAATGTTTTTTAAAGAGAAAATAATATTTTTAGTTATTATTCAACTAAGAAAATAATTTTGACGAATTAAATGATTTTTTAATTAAATAATATTATAATAATTTTTTTTATTTTTAAATAATTTTTTTTAATTTAAATTATCATATAATTTTGTGAATGCAATTGTATTTTTTATATGGTTTGAATGTTGTTTTTGTCAAAACCCATGAATTTTCAATAAATGTCTATTTTTATTTTAAAAGAAAAATTCACATATTTAAAAAATTATTTAGATAAAATGAATATTATTTTTGGAATCGGGACGTCTAAATTATCCAATGGTTAATTTTTCAAAATTTTCAAAGACTGTCGAATTTTTTGGTTAAAAAAATAAATATCATTTAAATGTATAATGTGTTTTATGACATCAAAATGACCAAATAGTGAGGTAATAAAATACTATAAATGATAAGTTTGGAAAATATATTCTTTATCATTTATATAATGTGATTTCAGGTTTGTTTTATTTATTTTAAAAAACATTAGTGGACCCTCCAAGAGTTATAAACATTTTAACATTTTAAAGGAATTTTATTGAGAGTGTGACTCACCTTTCAACAAGAAACCCTATTATTTTAAGAAGTTCGGCCATTGGACTTATAAAATATTTTTTTCACTCCCCTTTAGTAAAAAACATGCTAAAAAATGGGCTGGTTTGTGGTATTGATTTGTTTAATTTGTGGTGACCCAAACCAAAATAATAAATAATTCTCGATCCTTTACAACATAAACACACCCAAGATCCCACATCCTCTTCTCTCAAAGACATTTTAGTTTCTAAAAACTATGACCTCCTCTCTCTTGAATCCTCACAAGGATACCCATGCACCCAAGAAGCCTCTCTCAAGCCCCTCTCAGGCCTTTGTGATCACACTTCCAAGTAAGGTATTTCTTCATTTTTCATTTTGGTCCAATTTCCTTTAAGTTGTTAAGCCATTTTATTTTCAATTACAAATGTTGGGGTATGATTTATCACCTCTCCCATATGGACCTCTTTATTTTTGGAATATGGTGGACCCCTTTTTCTCTCATTAATGCCTCCAATGTACACCTGTTACCATGCCGAAATTCAGTGATGGATTTCAATCTCCCCTTTTACATCCAAGTAATTCTTTGTTATTATGCATCTAAATTCCATTACGTTGGTAGGGACATGTATCTATATAACCTTCTTACTGTAAATTTCATGTAAATATTATGATATAAAAATTTCACTCCCACCAAACATTTTTAATAATCCTTATGTCACACAGTTATGCTGCCGAAATTGCACCATGTTTTTCCAAGCCAATATCATCGTGTAGTGAATACCATACACATTTCCCTATATAAGGCCCAAGCCTTAAACCTTTCTAAATATTGAATTAAATGAATAACTCACATTGAGGATCTTTTCAGGTTTAGATTTTTAGAGACTTGGGACATAGCTATTACATCTCAAAAGATATCAAAGTAGACACTTCTACTAATTTTCCATAAAATAAAAACTCTTAAATAGAAACATGTATAGTTCCATGTTTCAGATAGCATGAATTTCCCTTGATCCCATCCTTGACCCTATTCCACATTAATTCATGTGAAAAACATTTCAAAAAAACATGGGGTGAGCATAAAAGGCTCAGTAAGAGATACACAAATAATGAAAACAGTATGTTTTGAAAACAACAAGTAAACCATGTATACTTTATCAAAGTTATACCTTAACCATTATGAAGTAGTAAAAACTCTTCACTGAATAAAATATCATTACATACCCATTTTTAACCAAATGATTACCATAAAACACATACAAAGAACACATAACATATAAAGGTAACTTGGGACATAAACATACTTAAATGGAATAACCATACGGTCGACTTCCACACATATCACCTAATGGAATAGCCTACGACCGACTTCCATAAATACTTAATGGAATATCCATACGGCCGACTTCCATACCCAATACATTGGAGGTTAAAATGTAACCACTCGTCCTGGTATTCACGACACCACCCGTCATATGGTTTATCACGTAACCACCCGTAAAATGTCTGAGTACTATTATTACACATCAAATATTAAAAATATAAATATTTCAATAACAACATTTCATTTTCAATCAAAATAAGTAATTCCAAGATATTGAATTAATCAATCCTTTTTCAAAAATCTTTTAAAAGAGATTTTTGAATCAAAGTGTCCCATACCACTTTGAATCTTTTATTGGAATTATAATTTTAAAACATTAATTTCCATAAAACTAAATACTGAAAACCATTTTGAAAACAAGGAAATTAAAGGTAAATATTTAGAATAATAAATATTTAAAACATTTAAAATGATATTTTTGTTAATGAGTTTTTATCAAAATGAGAGACTCTTGAATACAAATAATTGCAGAATAACATTTAATCCGAACTTTATAATATCATGAGAATAAAGGGATTCATGATATAATATGTCAAAGGACAGTATACACACCATATAAGAGTAAATTGGTGCTTAACAACAATGAAGTCTCAAAAGAAATGTAAAACGAGATGAAATCCATTATAAAGAAGGTATCCTTAAATTAAGGATAAATCTGTCTCATAATTATGTGTGAAAAATATAAATACACCCAATATAAGTGGATATTAAGTGTAAAAAAATCAAATTTCATTCACACATATTCAAAGGATGACATATTCAATAACTACATGTTGAACCCAAAGAAATCGAAATTGGGTTAAGAAGTTCCCTTGGTAAAATTTGACAGCCTAACAGCGTCACATAAAATTTTACAAAAAGGGTTGATGAGAGAGATAAAGGGGATCTCATCACATGGACATAAAATTTACATAAATAAGGATATAGAAGAACATAACCCAACATAATAGTATGTGAATTAAAAGACATAACAAAAGAAGTCTTTTAAAAAAAGGAGGGTGAAAGGTTCCCTTACCGACTTGGGTAACTTTCGAAACATACACCCCGTGAAAGAAAGACAATAAAAAATTGATGTAAATACTCATAAATAAAAGTATATTATACAATGAGTAAAATAATGGGCAGTACATACACCACTCAAAGGAAATTGTGGCAAATGTAGCATAAATCCCACGGGAATAAAAGTGAGATGAAAAATCCCTTACGAAAACTCGGCAGCCTAACAGCGCCACTTAAAACATCCAAAAATGGATTGATGAGATAAAATAGGGCCTCTCATCATAAAAAAATAAAATTTACAACAAGGGGAATATAAAATAACATCCCCCATCATATGAAATAGGATCTTAAAGAAGTAACATAAAGGATAGTACTTAAAAAGAAAGAGAGAGGTTAGATCTCTTACGAAACTTCGGCAGCCTAACGGCGCCACTCAAAACATCCAAAATGGATTGATGAGAGAAAATAGGGTATCTCATCATATGAACATAAGAATTACATTAGGATTAATATAAAATAACATCCCAATCATAATAAATAAGAACATAAAAGTAATGACATAAAAGAATGTACTTAAAAAGAATGAGAGGAGTAGGATCCCTTACCTCGGGTCCGACTTGACTCGATCGTTCTTTAACATCCTGAATAATAAACTTGAGTTAATTTTTACTTTCTTAAGAACCATTTCAAAGTTCATTATTACTTTTATATCACTTATTATCATTTTATAAACATTATGTAATCATTTAAGTTAATAATGTTTGTTTTGTCGATATTTGGTTCTTAAGTCAAAAGTGGACTTCTTACAATTACATGTTGTACGTGTGGTCAAAGATTCATTATATCCAAAATTATATTCATGATTTGGATATCATATATATCATATATATCCAGCATATAAATTTATTTATAATATTACATAATCATTTAGAGGTAAGAAATGAAATGCACCGTTCATGGAGACGGTAAGTCGTACGTACGCATGAACGCTACTTTCATTTCTATGTCATGTTAATGGAATTAAAACTAAATGAGAGATGTGTATATTTTAATTCCAGAATTATATTAATAATTTAGATGTAACATACATCATATATATCCATTATATATATGTACTTATAATAGTACATTACATTTGGGGATAAGAAATGAAATGCATCGTTCGTGGAGACGGTAAGCCGTACGTACGCATGAACGCTACTTTCATTTCTATATCATAATTTAATGGAAAGAAAATAATAATGATATAAAGTTATATTATAATTCCAGTAGAAAATCATATATAATAACTTTAAATCCATTCTTTATACATCCCACATATGGAATTAACGAATCAATTCACTTTGAGGGGGCGGTAGTCCGCACTTTCTAAAATTAAGATATCACATTTACCCATAATGGAAACCATAAAGTTATGCCATAAATGAAAAATAAAGAAGATTAAGTAAAACATAAACATATTATATATCATATATAAATATAGTGACATCTTAATGGCCACCTTTGAAGGTGTTATATGAGTGTTGAACAATCATCATTTCGTGAGGCAGAAATTCGCCATCCACAGAAACAGTATGTTCTTTAACCATTAGATGTAGGTGTGTGTAAGTGTACCTTGAATGCTTCTTATAACGACATACTAGTATATTGAAGATACGGTATTTGTTACAAAATAAATGAATAAAAAGAGTTTAGGGGGTTGGAGAAGTAAAATAAAACAAAAGAACACAAGAGAAGACACTACCTTTAAATCGGGTAACTCCTTTTGATTTGAGCTCAAAGGCTTCCTTGGGTATACTTCTGTCCAAAGTGAGGCTTCTAGGAGTAATATAGGGATTTGGCAAGACAAAATGGGCAGGGTTTGGCCGATCCAAAGGCTTTAGAGGTGTTGGTAAGGAGGTAGAGGTGGGGGCCTTTTATAAGCGGAGAGGAGAGGCACTCTTGGAACGTACCGAAATGTTACTTTATTTTAGATTGATTTTCGTATTTTAATGATTCCACATTGATGTGTTTCGAGGATAAGGTGATAAGGGTTCGAAATCCACCCATCCAATAGGTTTTGGACATTTGTAGGTCTTAGATTTTACATTATCTTTCCATTTTATTTAAATCATTAAATAATGAGGTAATCGCTGCATCAACATGGTGTCATAAATAATTTAATTTAGTTAATATCTAAAAAATATAAAAAAAATACTATGATGTAGGAAATCTTTTTAGAGTTCCAATTAATATTTATAGTAAAAAATATGTCTTGTATAACCCCATTTACATTTTTTTTTTGAAAAACAACTCATGTTTCTGACATTTTTACTTTAACATTAAATAAAAAGGTATTAATGTCATTTTCCTACCATAGTGGCTCCATGGGGTCCCCAAGTTGACCCATGGATTGTCTTGGTCGGACATGAAACATCTAATAATGGTAGGAAATGTGTCTAGTTCATTCCATATTATTAAAACACTATTTTTACCTTAAACTACAATAATTACCTCTAATCGCGATTAAAACTTATAAGTTACTATTCACCAAAAAATTATTTCAATCCTATTGAACCACATTTTACTTCTTAATGACAACCATGTATGTCGGATTTTTGAAATTCAAAACACAGAGGTGGTAAAATTTCATTTAAATGAAAAACAGTTTTTATAAGTACCACTTAGTGGTTTCACTATTCATCAAAAATTGAAGTTTTTCAGAAAAATACCAAAACATCACCCTAAGCTATATTTGATATTCAGAATTAAAAAATGAAGTTTATTTTACAAAATTAAACACATATAAGTTGCATTAATTAATTTAATAATTAATTCCCGCTGTCAGAGCAAATAGCGTGTCTTTATGAAACAATAAGTATCAAAAGATTGACACTAGTTTAAGTCCAATTTCAAAGTGAAATTAATTTCAACGACCACTATTGGATTTAATGGTAAAAATATATTCAAATTTTACATTAAAACCAATTAAAAATATAATCTAATCATATCAATATATTAGATTAAAAAGAGGTTATGAATTAAAATACAACATTTTTTACTATTCATTAAAAAATGATCTTTATCGGAAAAATACCAAAAATTTACTCAATGTGAATTTTGATTTCCTGATTCTAAAGAAGTGTTTTTTTGGTCCAATAGAATGTATATGAGTGACCAAAACTATATTTAATGACTGTTCTCCATCAAAAGTTGATATGTGGACCTTTAGTGAAAATTAGAGTATATATGCCTAAAATTGATTTCTTTTCGTATTTTAAGCCATTATACTTTATTGGATAAATGTAAAAACATTTAACAAACATATATAATAATATTTTAGTTATTTCTATTCATTCCCGCCAATATAATGGCTACGTGTTAACTAACATTTAAAATAATATTATTTTATTATTAGAGTGCAATGTAAGATTTCAAAGGAACTTGTTGTTGCGTATTAGGTAAGCCATCAAGCATATCATTCCATTTAAATTAATATTAACATTTTATTCACAAATAGGGATAAATATAAAAATGTCATATTCATTATTTACCTGGGGTGTTACATCCTTCACCCCTTTTGGGAATTACATCCTCGCAATTTTAAAATTGGGCTCGGAAACATCCTTGAAAGTCGCACATCAGAACAAGAGTCGGTAAAAAAATCACTTTAAAATAAAGAAAGAGAAGTACAGAGGTCACCCGAGTTATCCCATACTAGGATTCCATGTAGGAAAACATGTACATGGGGGAGAAAAATAGGTTTATGTTCTGATTGAGAGTGATAGAAAACATGTTTAGGAGAAAGTTAACCACAAGAAAATCACAAACTTGTAATGGGTTAAATGGTATTCGATTCCCATGTAGGAAAAGTTAATAGACAATAATTTTGTTTTATGTTACTTTTTATTGAGGAACTTATTCATAAGGAAACATAATTACTTATCATGTTGACTTTCAACTTTTATTGGATTTCTTACACAAACTCACATTTTCTCTAAAAGATGAGTATTTAGGAATACTTGTTCACATTAAGAGTACTATAATCAACTTATAGAGAATCACCTAATCCAAAAAAGAGAACTATATACATTCCATGTCTTTAAACTTTAACCAAAACCAAAACCAAAATGTTTGGTACAAGATCAGATAATCCAGAAAAGGATAACCCTTTATAAAAAGAAAATCTATTCTTAACCTCCAAAATTTGTCCAAGAAAACCCAAAGTTCAACGAGGACCATTCAATAAACAATATGTCCATAAAATTCTTCCATGTAAACCAAACTAAGATTGAAACCCAAATATTTGAAGGATTTAGTCACATAGTCTTCCAAGATAAATCGTAACATTTATCTCCAAACAACATCAGTTGCTCTTTAAGTCTTGTATTGAAAAGTAATTAACCTAATCACATATCCACCATGATAGCTTAATAAATTTACATAGATAACCCAAAATCAATTTACTATTAATTCATAAAATCAACTAACTAAAAAGAATAAGTCATACTAACCGGTGACTTCATGTAGTCCAGTGGTAGGCGATAAATACCAGTCGCACTTTGTTGTGGGTTCGATTCCCGCAGCTTTGTCTGACGTGACGGGTTGTCACACGGTTTTCATGTTGTCCTTTTTAAAAAACTCCAAAAATAACCCTAACATGTTTTACAGTCAATAGTTTCCTTATACCTCTCATTTTCATCCAAATTCATTACGATCTCAACATCTTAATTCTTGATGTCTTATTTCACCATCATAAGATAAAATAAAATGGTTCCCAAAATGAATAACATCATACCTTGACCATGGTGTCCACTCGGTTTCATCATCATCTTGTTCACGTATGTATAAGTCCCATGCATTACAACAATTTTTTAGAGATCCTTCAAAATAATTTTCTTCCTCCATCCAAATGCACCGTGTAAAACATGGGTCATATGGTTGTTCACAGAAAAATAGTTTAGGAAAATAATCATGTATGACATATAATTCCAAAACATCTGATAAAATATGATTTCTATAAAATCGCCAGACCGAAATTGAGTTGAAACTTTATATTATTGGTCCTTTTAAAATACCATAATTATGTGTTGTGAGACTATATTTTAAAAGCAAATATAAATAGGTTGCGCAACAGTCTCCTTCTTCAGTACCATTTTTAAAATCATAATATGCTTCAAATTCTTGTGATAAGGAAAAATATTTGAAAATACCTTGATAATATTTTCCTTTATTGAAAATATGAGAATATTGTGAAAATAGTATTTTTCTAAATACAACCCAAGATCCAAAATGATAATGCGGTATAGTGGAGGTGTTTGATATCTCAAACAACTACTTTCAAGTGAGTTGTACGATGGAAAAAGTTTCACAATCATCCGAACATGACTTTGCAAAAATTATTGCAATCATGTCATCAGGAAGAGATAGGAATGTCGTTTGAGATCCTCCTCCTTCCTTTCTAACTGACTTTACATGACCTGAGAAATGTTATAAAACAAGTATTTAACTGAAATAATAGATATAGGGACTAACCATGTTTCTAACAAAAACTCATAATCCCTAAAGTTGTCTAAACCAACCTTTGATACCAACTATAAGGCCCCAGCCTTAAACCTTACTTAATATTGAATTAGATGAATAATTCAGTTTGATGATCTTTTCAGGTTTAGAGTTTTAGAGACTTAGGACATAACTATTACATCTCAAAAGATTACAAAGTATACACTTTTACTAAGTTTACATAAAATAAAAACTCTTAAAAAAAGAAACAAGTCTAATTCCATGTTTTAGATAGCATGACATTCCCTTGATCCCATCCTTGACCCTATTCCACATTAAGTCCTGTGAAAAACATTTCAAAAAAACATGGGGTGAGCATAAAAAGCTCAGTAAGGGATACACAAAGCATGAAATCTGTTAGTTTTAAAAACAACAAGTAAACCATGTATACTTTATCAAAGTAATAACTTCACCTTTATGAAGTAGTAAAAACTCTTCACTGAATAAAATATCATTACATACCCTTTTGTAACCAAAATATTACCATAAAACCCATATAAAGAACACATAACATATAAAGGTAACTTGGGACATAAACATACTTAAATAGAATAACCATACGGTCTACGTCAACACATATCACTTAATGGAATAGCCATACGGCCGACTTCCATACATACTTAATGGAATATCCATACGGTTAACCTCCATACCCAATGCATTGGAGATTATAATGTAACCACCCATCCTGGTATTCATGGCAGCACCTGTCATATGGTTTATCACGTAACCACTCATAAAATGTCCAAGTGCCATCATTACACATAAAATATTGAAAATATAAACATTTAAATAACAACATTTCATTTTCAATCAAAATAAGTAATTCCAAGATATTGAATTAATCAATCCATTTTCAAAAATCATTTAAAAGTGATTTTTGAATCAAAGTGTCCCATACCACTTTGAAGATTTTATTGGAATTATAATTTTAAAACATTAATGTCCATATAAATAAATTCTGAAAACCATTTTGAAAACATGGACATTAAAGATAAAGATTTAGAATAATAAATATTTAAAACATTTAAAAAGATATTTTTGTTAAAGTGTTTTTAACAAAATGAGAGACTCTTGAATACAAATAATTGCCGAATAACATTTAATCCAAACTTTATAATACCATGAGAATAAAGGGATTCAATATATAATATGTTAAAGGACAGTATACACACCATATAAGAGTGAATTGGTGCATAACAACAATTAAGTCTCAAAAGAAATGTAAAATGAGATGAAATCCATTATAAAGATTGTATCCTTAAATTAAGGATAAATCAATCTCATAATTATGTGTGAAAAATATAAATACACCCAATATAAGTGGATATTAAGTGTAATACAATCAATGGTCATTAAAACATATTCAATGGATGAAATACTAAATAACTACATGTTGAACCCAAAGAAATCAAAATTTGGTTAAGAAGTTCCCTTGGTAAAATTCGACAGCCTAACGGAATCACATAAAATTTTACAAAAAGGGTTGATGAGAGAGGTAAAGGGGATCTCATCACATGGAAATAAAATTTACATAAATAAGGATATAGAATAAAATATCCCAACATAATAGTATGTGAATTAAAAGACATAACAAAAGAAGTCTTTTAAAAAAAGGAGGGTGAAAGGTTCCCTTACCGAGTTGGGTAACTTTCGAAACATACACCCCGTGAAAGAAAGACAATACAAAATTGATGTAAATACTAATAAATGAAACTATATTACACAATGAGTAAAATAATGGGAATTACATACACCACTCAATGGAAATTTTGGAATATGTATCATAAATCCCATGGGAATAAAAGTGAGATGAAAAATCCCTTATGAAAACCCGGCAGCTTAACGACGCCACTTAAAACTTCCAAAAATGGATTGATGATATAAAATAGGGCCTCTCATCATATTAAAATAAAATTTACCACAAGAGGAATATAAAAGAACATCCCCCATAATAACAAAGAGGAGCTTAAAATGAATAACATAAAGGAGAGTACTTAAAAAGAAAGAGAGAGGTTAGATCTCTTACGAAAATTCGGCAGTCTAACGGTGCCACTCAAAACATCCAAAATGGATTGGTGAGACAAAATAGGGTCTCTCATAATATAAATATAATATGTAAAGTAGGATTAATATAAAATAACATCCCAATCATAAGAAATATGAGATTAAAGGGAATGACACAAAAGAGTGTACTTAAAAAGAAAGAGAGGAGTAGGATCCCTTAACTCTGGTCCGACTTGACTTGATCGTTCATTAACGTCCTGAATAATAAACTTGAGTTAATTTATAATTTCCTAAGAACATTTTTCAATTTAATTATTACTTTTATATCACTTAATACCATGGTATAAACATTATGTATTCATTTATGTTAATAATGTCTGTTTTGTCGATATTTGGTTCTTAAGTCGAAATTGGACTTCTTATAATTCCATGTTGTACGTGTGGTCAAAGGTTCATTATATCCAGAATGATATTAATTATTTGGATATCATATATATCATATATATCCAGAATATAAATTTATTTATAATATTACAAAATCATTTAGAGGTAAGAAATTAAATGCACCGTTCATGGAGACGGTAAGTCGTACGTACGCATGAATACTACTTTCATTTCTATGTCATATTAATGGAATTAAAACTAAATGAGAGATATTTATATTTTAATTCCAGAATTATATTAATAATTTAGATGTAACATACATCATATATATCCATTATATATATGTACTTATAATAGTACATTACATTTGGGGATAAGATATGAAATGCACCGTTCATGGAGACGGTAAGCCGTACGTACGCATGGACGCTACTTTCATTTCTATCTCATACTTAAATGGAAAGAAAATAATAATTATATAAATTTATATTATAATTCATGTATAACATAATATATAATAACTTTAAATACATCCTTTATACGTCCCACATATGGAATTAACGAATCAATTCACTTTGAGGGGGCGGTAGTCCGCACTTCCTAAAATGAAGATATCACGTTTACCCATAATGGAAACCATAAAGGTATGGCATAAATGAAAAATACATAAGATTAAGTAAAACATAAACATATTATATATCATATATAAATATAGTGACATCTTAATGGCCACCTTTGAAGGTGTTATATGAGTGTTGAATAATCATCGTTTCGTGAGGCATAAATTCACCATCCACAGAAACAGTAGGTTTTTTAACCATTAGATGTAGGTGTGTGTAAGTGTAGATCAAATGATTATTATGAAAAAATCCTAGTATATTGAATATATGGGAGTTAGTAAAAAATAAATGAATAAAAAGAGTTAAGGGGTTGGGGAATAAAAATAAAACAAAAGAACACAAGAGAAGACACTACCTTTAAATCAGATATCTCCTTTTGTTTGAGCACAAAGGCTTCCTTGGGAAGACTCCGGCCCAAAGTGAGGCTTCTAGGAGTAAGAGAGGGATTTGGAGAGACAAAATGGACATGGGTTGTCCGATCCAAAGTCTTGAGAGGTGGGGGTAAGGAGGTAGAGGTGGGGTCTTTTATAAGAGGAGAGGAGGGGCACTCTTGGGAAGTAAGGAAATGTTACTTTATTTTACTTTTAGTTTCGTATTTTAGTGGTCCCACATTGATGTGTTTCGAGGATAAGGTGATAAGGGTTCGAAATCCACCCATCCAATAGGTTTTGGACATGTTTAGGTCTTAGATGTTACATTATCATTCCATTTTATTTAAATCGTTAAATAATGAGGTAATTGTTGCATCATCATGGTGTCATAAATAATTTAATATATTTAATGTCCAAAAATTATAAAAAAAATAATATGATGTAGGAAATATTTTTAACGTTACAATGAATATTTATAGTCAAAAATATGACTTTTATAACCCCATTTAAAAATTGTTTTAGTAAAACATTTCATGTTTGTGACATTTTTACTTTAACATTAAATAAAAATGAATTAATGTCATTTTCCTACCAATGTGGCTCCATGGGGTCCCCAAGGTGACCCATGGATTGTCTTGGTCGTCCATGACACATCAAATAATTGTAGGAAATGTGTCTAGGTCATTACATATTATTAAAACATTATTTTTACCTTAAACTACACTAATTACCTCCTAATCACGATTAAAAACTTAAAAGTTACTATTCACCAAAAAATAATTTTAATCCCATTGAACCACATTTTACTTCTTAATGAAAACCATGTATGTAGGATTTTTGAAATTAAAAACACAGAGGTGGTAAAATTTCATTTAAATAAAAAAATAGTTTTTATAAGTACCACTTAGTGGTTTCACTATTCATCAAAAATTGATGTTTTTCAGAAAAACACCAAAACTTCACCCTAAGCAATATTTGATATTCTAAATTCAAAAATGATGTCTATTTTACAATATTCAAAACATATAAGTTTCTTTAATTAATTTAATAATTAATTCCCGCTGTCAGAGCAAATATCGTGTTTTTATGAAACAATAAGTATCAAAAGACTGACACTAGTTTAAGTCCGATTTCAAAGTGAAATTAATTACAATGACCACTATTGGATTTAATGGTAAGAATATATTATAATTTCACTTTAAAATAAATTCAAAAGATAATCTAATCATATCAATATATTAGATTAAAAATATGTTTTGAATTAAAATACAACATGTTTCACTATTCACTAAAAATGATCTTTATCGGAAAAATACCAAAAATTTACACAATGTGTATCTTGATGTCCCGATTCTAAAGAAGAGTTTTATTTAGTTCAATAGAATGTATAAGAGTGACCCGAACAATATTTAATGACGGTTCGCCATCAAATGTTGATAAGTGGACCTTTATTAAAAATTAGAGTATATATGCCTAAAATTGAATTCTTTTCGTATTTTAATCCATTATCCTTTATTGGATAAATGTAAAAACATTTAACAAACATATATAATAATATTTTAGTTATTTCTATTCATTCCCGCCAATACAACAGCTACGTGTTAACTAACATTTGAAATAATATTATTTTATTATTAGAGTGCAACGTAAGATTTCGAAGGAACTTGTTGTTGCGTATTGGGTAAGCCATCAAGCATAGCGTTCCCTTTAAATTAATATTAACATTTTATTCAGAAATAGGGATAAATTTAAATTGGAATATTCTTTATTTGCCAGGGGTGTTACATCCTTCACCCTTTTGGGAATTGTGTCCTCGCAATTTTAAAATTGGGCTTGGAAACATCCTTGAAAGTCCCACATCAGAACAAGAGTCGGTAAAACAATCACTTTAAAATAAAGAAAAATAAGTACAGTGGTCACCCGAGTTAACCCATACTAGGATTCCATGTAGGAAAACATGGACATGGGGGAGAAAACATAGGGTCATGTTCTGATGGAGAGTGATAGAAAACATGTTTAGGAGAAAGTTAACAACAAGAAAATCACAAACTTGTGATGGGTTAAACAGTATTCGATTCCCCAGTAGGAAAAGTTAATAGACAACTTTTTTGTTTTAAGTTACTTTTTATTGAGGAATTTATTCATAAGGAAACATAATTAGTTATCATGTTGACTTTCAACTTTTATTAGATTTCTTACACAAACTCATATTTTCTCCAAAAGACGAGTATTTAGGAAGACTTGTTCACATTAAGAGTACTATAATCAACTTCTAGAGAATCACCTAATCCACAAAAGAGAACTATATACTTCCCATGTCTTTAGAATTTAACCAAAACAAAAACCAAAAAGTTTGGTACAAGATCAGATAATCCAGAAAAGGATAACCCTTTATAAAAAAAATCTATTCTTAATCTCCAAAATTTGTCCAGCAAAACCCAAAGTTCAACGAGGACCATTCGATAAACAATATATCCATAAAATTCTTCCATGTAAACCAAACTAAGATTGAAACCCAAATATTTGAAGGATTTAGTCACATATTCTTCAAAGTTAAATCGTAACATTTATCTCCAAACAACATCAGTTTCTCTTAAAGTCTCGTATTGAAAAGTAATTAACCTAATCAAATATCCTCCATGATAGGTTAATAAATTTCCATAGATAACCCAAAATCAATTTACTCTTAATTCATAAAATCACCTAACTAAAAATAATAAGTCATACTTACCGGGGAATTCACGTAGTCCACTGGTAGGCGATAAATACCAGTCGCACTTTGTTGTGGGTTCGATTCCCGCAGCTTTGTCCGACGCGACGGGCTGTCACACGGTCTGCGTGTTGTCCTTTTTATAAAACTCCAAAAATAACCCTAACATGTTTTGCCATCAATAGTTTCCTTATACCTCTCATTTTTATCCAAATTCATTACGATCTCAACATCTTCATTCTTGAAGTCTTATTTCCCCACCATAAGATAAAATAAAATGGTTCCCAAAATGAATAACATCATACCTTGATCATGACGACCACTCGGTTTCATCTTTATCTTGTTCACGTAGGTAGAAGTCCCATGCATTACAACAATTATTTAGAGATCCTTCAAAATAATTTTCTTCCTCCATCCAAATTCACCTCATAAAACATGGGTCATATGGGTGTTCACAGAAAAACAGTTTTGGAAAATAATCATGTATGACATATAATTCCAAAACTTCTTATAAAACATGATTTCTATAAAATAGTCGGACCGAAATTGAGTTGAAACATTCTATTATTGGTCATTTTAAAATAACATAAGTATGTGTTGTGAGACTATATTTTAAAAGCAAATATAAATAGGTTGCGCAACGATCTCCTTCTTCAGCACCATCATTAAAATCATAATATGCTTCAAATTCGTGTGATAAGGTAAAATATTTGAAAATACCTTGATAATATTTACCTTTCTTGAAAATATGAGAATATTTTAAAAATAGTATTTTTCTAAATACAACCCATGATCGACGATGATAACGAGGTATAGTGGAGGTGTTTGATATCTCAAACAACTGCTTGTAAGTGAGTTGTATGCTAGAAAAAGTTTCACAATCATCCGAACATGACTCTGAAATAATTATTGCAAGCATGTCATCAGGAAGAGATTGGAATGTCATTTGAGATCCTCCTCCTTCCATTCGTAACTGACTTTACATGACCTGAGAAAAGTTATAAAACAAGGATTTAACTGAAATAATAGATATAGGGACTAACCATGTGTCTAACAAAAACTCATAATCCCTAATGTTGTCTAAACTGACCTTTGATACCAACTATAAGGCCCTAGCCTTAAACCTAACTTAATATTGAATTAAATGAATAATTCAATTTGAGGATCTTTTCAGGTTTAGAGTTTTAGAGACATAGGACATAACTATTACATCTCAAAAGATTACAAAGTAGACACTTCTACTAAGTTTCCATAAAATAAAAACTCTTAAAAAGAAACATGTCTAGTTCCATGTTTTAGATAGCATGACTTTCCCTTGATCCCATCCTTGACCCTATTCCACATTAAGTCCTGTGATAAACATTTCAAAAAAACATGGAGTGAGCATAAAAAGCTCAGTAAGGGATACACAAAGATTGAAAACTATTAGTTTTAAAAATATCAAGTAAACCATGTATACTTTATCAAAGTAATACCCTCACCTTTATGAAGTAGTAAAAACTCTTCACTGAATAAAATATCATTACATACCCTTTTGTAACTAAAATATTACCATAAAACCCATATAAATAACACATAACATATAAAGGTAACTTGGGACATAAACATACTTAAATGGAATAACCATACGGCTGACTTCCACACATATCACTTAATGGAATAGCCATACGGCCGACTTCCATATATACTTAATAGAATAGCCATATGGCCGACTTCCATACCCAATGCATTGGATATTATAACGTAACCACCCATCCTGGTATTCACAACACCACCCGTCAAATGGTTTATCACGTAACCACCCGTAAAATGTCCAAGTACCATTATTACACATAATATTTTGAAAATATAAACATTTCAATAACCACATTTCATTTTCAATCAAAATAAGTAATTCCAAGATATTGAATTAATCAATCCATTTTCAAAAATCATTTAAAAGAGATTTTTGAATCAAAGTGTCCCATACCACATTGAATATTTTATTGGAATTATAATTTTAAAACTTTAATGTCCATATAAATAAATACTGAAAACCATTTTGAAAACATGGACTTTAAAGATAAAGATTTAGAATAATAAATCTTTAAAACATTTAAAACGTTATTTTTGTTAAAGAGTTTTTAACAAAATGAGAGAATCTTGAATACAAATAAATATTGAATAACATTTAATCCGAAATTTATAATATCATGAGAATAAAGGGATTCATGATATAATGTGTCAAAGGATAGTATACACACCATATAAGAGTGAATTGGTGCATAATAACAATTAAGTCTCAAAAGAAATGTAAAATGAGATGAAGTCCATTATAAAGAAGGTATCCTTAAATTAAGGATAAATAAATCTCATAATTATTTGTGACAAATATAAATACACCCAATATAAGTGGAAATTATGTGTAAAAAATCAATGGTCATTCACACATATTCAATGGATTATATACTCAATAACTACATGTTGAACCCAATGAAATCGAAATTGGGTTAAGAAGTTCCCTTGGTAAAATTCGACAGCCTAACGGCGTCACATAAAATTTTACAAAAAGGGTTGATGAGAGAGATAAAGGGGATCTCATCACCTGGACATAAAATTTACATAAATAAGGATATATAAGAACATATCCCAACATAATAGTATGTGAATTAAAAGAAATAACAAAACAAGTCTTTTAAAAAAGGAGGGTGAAATGTTTCCTTACGGACTTGGGTAACTTTCGAAACATACACCCCGTGAAAGAAAGACAATAAAAAATTGATGAAAATACTAATAAATAAAATTATATTACACAATTAATAAAATAATGGGCAGTACATACACCACTCAATGGAAATTGTGGAAAATGTAGCATAAATCCCACGGGAATAAAAGTGAGAAGAAAAATCCCTTACGAAAACTCGGCAGCCTAACGACGCCACTTAAAACTTCCAAAAATGGATTGATGAGATCAAATAGGGTCTCTCATCGTATTAAAATAAAATTTACAGCCAAAGGAATATAAAATAACATCCCCCACCATTACAAATAGGAGCTTAAATGAAGTATCATAAAGGAGAGTACTTAAAAAGAAAGAGAGAGGTGAGATCTTTTACAAAAATTCGGTAGCCTAACGGTGCCACTCAAAACATCCAAAATGGATTGATGAGAGAAAATAGGGTCTCTCATCATATGAACATAATATGTACAGTAAGATTAATATAAAATAACATCCCAATCATATGAAATATGATCTTAAAAGTAATTACATTAAAGAGTGTACTTAAAAAGAAAGAGAGGAGTAGGATCCCTTACCTCAGGTCCGACTTGACTCGATCATTCTTTAACATCCTGAATAATAAACTTGAGTTAATTTATACTTGATTAAGAACATTTTTCAAGTTCATTATTACTTTTATATCACTTATTACCATGTTATAAACATTATGTAATCATTTAAGTTAATAATGTTTTTTTGTCGATATTTGGTTCTTAAGTCAAAAGTGGACTTCTTACAATTACATGTTGTACGTGTGGTCAAAGGTTCATTATATCCAAAATGATATTCATGATTGGGATATCATATATATCATATATATCCAGAATATAAATGTATTTATAATATTACATAATCATTTAGAGGTAAGAAATGAAATGCACCGTTCATGGAGACGATAAGTCTTATGTACGCATGAACGCTACTTTTATTTCTGTGTCATATTAATGGAATTAAAACTAAAAGATAGATATGTATATTTTAATTACAGAATTATATTAATCATTTAGATGTAACATAAATCATATATATCCATTATATATATGTACTTATAATAGTACATTACATTTGGGGATAAGAAATGAAATGCACCGTTCATGGAGACGGTAAGCCGTACGTACGCAAGAACGCTAATTTCATTTCTATATCATACTTTAATGGAAAGAAAATAATAATTATATAAAGGTATATTAAACTTCCAGTATAACATCATATATAATAACTTTAAATCCATCCTTTATACGTACCACATATGGCATTAACGAATCAAATCACTTTGAGGGGGCGGTAGTCCGCACTTCCTAAAATGAAGATATCGCGTTTACCCATAATGGAAACCATAAATGTATGCCATAAATGAAAAATAAAGAATCTTAATTAAAACATAAACATATTATATATCATATATAAATATAGTGACATCTTAATGACCACCATTGAAGGTGTTATATTAGTGTTGAACAATCATCGTTTCGTGAGGCATAAATTCACCAACCACAGAAACAGTATGTTCTTTTACCATTAGATGTATGTGTGTGTAAGTGTAGATCGAATGCTTCTTATAAAAACATCCTAGTATATTTAAGATATGGGAGTTGTTACAAAATAAATGAATAAAAAGAGTTTTGGGGGTTGGAGAAGCAAAATAAAACAAAAGAACACAAGAGAAGACACTACCTTTAAATTGGGTAACTCCTTTTGATTTGAGCTAAAAGGATTCCTTGGGAAGACTTCTGCCCAAAGTGAGGATTCTAAGACTAAGATAGGTATTTGGAGAGACAAAATTGGAAGGGTTTGGCCGATCCAAAGGCTTGAGAGGTGTGGGTAAGGAGGTAGAGGTGGGGACCTTTTATAAGAGGAGACGAGGGGCACTCTTGGGAAGTAAGGAAATGTTACATTATTTTAGATTGAGTATCAAATTTTAATGGTCCGACATTGATGTGTTTCAGGGATAAGGTTATAAGGGTTCTAAATCCACCAATCCAATAGGTTTTGTACATGTTTAGGTCTTATATGATACATTATCTTTCCATTTTATTTAAATCGTTACATAATGAGGTAATCGCTGCATCATCATGGTGTCATAAATAATTTAATTTATTTAATGTATAAATATTATAAAGAAATACTATGATGTAGGAAATCTTTTTAACTTTCCAATTAATATTTATAGTCAAAAATATGACTTGTATAACCCCATTTAAAAATTCTTTTAGTAAAACAACTCATGTTTGTGACATTTTTTCTTTAACAATAAATAAAAAGGAATTAATGTCATTTTCCTACCAAAGTGGCTCCATGGGGTCCCCATGGTGACCCATGGATTGTCGTGGTCGGCCATGACTCATTACATAATGGTAGGACATGTGTCTAGGTCATTCCATATTATTAAAACAGTATTTTTACCTTAAACTACACTAATTACCTCTAATCGTTATTAAAAACATAAAAGTTACTATTCACCAAAAAAATTATTTTAATCCCATTGAACCACATTTTACTTTGTAATGACAACCATGTATGTCGGATTTTTGAAATTAAAAACACAGAGGTGGTAAAATTTCATTTAAATGAAAAAACAGTTTTTATAAGTACCACTTAGTGGTTTCACTATTCATCAAAAATTGAAGTTTTTTAGAAAAATACCAAAACTTAACTCTAAAATATATTTGATAATCTGAATTAAAAAATTATTTCTATTTTAAAAAATTCAAATCATATAAGTTGCATTAATTAATTTTATAATTAATTCCAGATGTCAGAAAAAATAGCGTGTTTTTATGAAATAATAAGTATCAAAAGATTGACACTAGTTTAAGTCCGATTTCAAAGTGAAATTAACTTCAACGACCACTATTGGATTTAATGGTAAAAATATATTCTAACTTCACTTTAAAACCAATTAAAAATATAATCTAATAATATGTATATATATTTTATATTAAAAATAGGTTTTGAATTAAAATACAACATTTTTCACTATTTATTAAAAAATGATCTTTATTGGAAAAATACCAAAAATTTACACAATGTAAATTTTGATGTCCCGATTCTAAAGAAGAGTTTTATTTTGTCCAATATAATGTATAAGAGTGACCAGAAATATATTTAATGATGGTTCGCCATCAAAAGTTGATAAGTGGACCTTTAGTGAAAATTATAGTATATATGCCTAAAATTGAATTCTTTTCGTATTTTATGCCTTTATCCTTTATTGGATAAATGTAGAAACATTTAAAAAACATATATAATCATATTTTAGTTATTTCTATTCATTCCAGCCAACACAACGGCTACGTGTTAACTAACATTTAAAATAATATTATTTTATTATTAGAGTGCAATGTAAGATTTCAAAGGAACTTGTTGTTGTGTATTGGGTAAGCCATCAAGCATAGTGTTTCCCTTTAAATTAATATTAACATTTTATTCACAAATAGGGATAAATATAAAAATGTCATATTCTTTATTTACCTGGGGTGTTACACTCTATAAAGGGTATTCCCCTTTATACACACACATATATATATATATATTGAATGATACTTTCATGTTTTTATTCCACATTACTTAATTGTGGAATAACTTATGATATTGATTGATTCCATGTTATATGATCCATGTGGCACACTTATGCATTAAATGAAATGTTTATGAAGGGATCAACCATATAGTGCTCCAATGCGTTGGGAATTGTATAGTATCATGATACATCATGTGGACTAGGTGTTGAATCATGCTAATTCATGTGGAATGAGTTTTTACTAATTCTCCATGTGAAAAGATCCTTGGATCATGATAAATCCTTGTTAAGTGTTGTTTCCATATTTCTGTGTCCTGATTATCATGCTTTAATATAAATTTATCTTCATGTTTATATTGTTCTCAATTTATATGCCTGTTTCCTAACATGTATTGTAATCTGCATGTTATTCCTTGTTTACTCCCTTACTAGGATGTATAGCTCACCCTTTTCTTATTCATGTCCACAGGATATCCCATGCAATGCTATGCATGAGGGAATGTGGTGGTCACGTAAATGAGGGTTTCAATAAAGATATTGTATTACATGTTTAATGTTGTTTTTTAATGATTATTGGTCACAAAGACATTAGACCTCTCTATCTTCTATATTGTATCAAGTGAATTTTATATACTAAATCATGTTTTACGGGGTAATAAAGACCAGGGTTGTCATAAAATATATGTGAAACATATTTATAATAATTTTTATGCAATCCATAACATCAGTTTTTGGTGTCTTTGATGAATTGTTTTCAATGATTAAAAACATTCTTGAGGAAAAAAACCTTCAACTTGAGTAACATCAAAATATTTCATCCTTAATGGAAAATAATTTTGAAATAACACATTAAACTTTTCATAAGGAAAATATTGTTTTCATTTTAAAAAACATCTTTCAAATATAAAAAAATATCTAACATAAGTGATTTTTTAAACAAATAAAATTTGAAACTGAAAATGAAATCAACAAAACATTTAGTGTCTATGATGGAGGAAGAGTTCCATTCATTTCTAATATATTAGAAAAATAATGATTTTTTTCTCGACATTATAACAAAAGATAAAAAGATCCTTGTTTATAAAATGAAATGACAATTCCTTTTAATTTTTTTTGTAAAAATAAATTTAATTGAGAAATTACTTTAAAAAATCAATGTAATTTTTTTAATCATTTAAATTATTGATTTATTGAATATGGATTTTAAAACGAATAGAAAAAAAATGTTTTATATTTTGATAAACATTTTCTCAATCAATTTATGTATTAATGGGAATAAAGTTGAACAATTATATGAAAAGTCCATGAATAACCAAGGAAAGATTATATCAAAGGGTATTATTAAACAATGATCAAATTGTTTCCATCACTTTTAAATCAGGTAAAATGAATCTCGATTAATATGACATTCAAAGATAATTCATTTCTTGTTTGTTATCTTTTATATCCAAACATCCAATGAATGAAGATGATTAATTGTAACATAAAATATCATGACGTTGAAAGGGTTCATGACATATTATATAAAGGGTCTATACATACATAATTAAAACCAAATTTTCTACATAAAATAACAAGTGTATGAAAAATGATGTTTGAGATGAAATTCTTACAATGTTCATATCATTGAGGCATGTATCAATAAATGGGGGGTTTATATATTAAATATATATATATATAAAAGTTTTAACTTTAAATACAATATAAATTATTCAAAAGTAATTTCAAAAATAATTTTTTTAATATATAATATATAAATTAGATGCATAACTCAATGAAGTAAAATTCCGTTAAGAATCCCCTTACCTTGTGGTTCCCATTAATTGATTAGTTTTCAACATCAAATATATTGGTTATAAACATTTATTTATCTTATAAAATAATAATATTATTATTTTTAGGATTATATGTGGTAATTATAAAACATATTTTTACCTATTCTTTATGAATCATTCTTTATCACAATTGTTTCGAGTGTTAATTGTCTGGTTTTCTCCTGCACGCTTCATTTGGAAAGTTATAGATAATGAAAATATGTTATAGTTAAATCATATAAATAATGATATTACTATTATAAATATCATTATTCCCTTGTAATCAACTTTAATATAATTATTGAAAATTTAACATTGAAAATGAATCACATCACTTTGTTGAGATTGTTGGCCGTACGTATGCACAATCGACGTTATCATTTCCATAATCGGTTAAATGTTAAGGAAGTGGAATTTAGATTAATTTTAAACAATAAATATAATGTCATAAATATCACATTTATTCATTAAATTTACCATTTTTTCCTTCTATGAAAAGGGCTAGTGAAATATGAATAACATCTCTTCGTGATGCAGTAGTCCACCGTACACATGAAAAACATCATTATTTATTCAATGGATGATAATTTCACTAAGTATATGATAAATTTATATGATATAATTTTTAATTATCCATTAATATAATATATAAAATTAAATTAATACTTATTACCTTCCATGTAAATTGTATAAGAAAAATAAAACACATCACTTCATGAGGCGGTAGTCCACCGTACACAGGAACAACATTATCACATTCTCTAAGGAATGGAAAATAAGAATGTATATATGATATTATAATTAAAGAATTATTATTATATCATAAAAAATATATATAAAAATAATATAAATCATTATATCCATCCTTCATAAGGGGATATAGAAAACTAATTACCTCAATTTACAAGCAGGTAGTCTATCATACAAATGAACAATTGTTTTGTTTCCCATATGAGGGAGGACGATAATGTTATAAGTAATTCCCATAAAATATAAAAAAATATTATTATATAAAAATACACCAAGGATGTATTATTATAATTTTTTAGTATGATTTTAAATAGGTGAAATATGAAATAAAATAAAACACACAGTTAGAGGTGTTACCTATTCTCGAAACTACTTCTTCTAGTTTGCACCAAATTCTGTGGTAATTTATATTTATGAATAAACCATGTATTTTGATACGATGGGAGGGACTTAATAAATTTTTCATTGATGTAATTTTCAGACCAAATGGTTCTAGAATTCTGAATGGAGGATTATTTGGGGAGACCTTTTAGTAGTTGGTAGAGGACATACATTTTATTTTTGAAACAAAATAATTACATCCTCATTTTCATCATTTGAAAAAGATATAAAATGGATAAATTTAAAATCATAATACAGATAAGGTAGAAATATGAATGTAAAATCTGAAATTCAGATTTTTTTCAGTAAATTGTTACTATAACATTATATTTTAACCATTAGTAATCTTTTTTTATATTAAATGCTGCAAATACATTTTACTATTTTCAAATTTTATTATTGTAAGAAATTAAAAAGAAATAATTATATACAATATACTATGATTATTATAAATATGGGATCCATTTTTCCAAATTAAAATCATATATGTTCTATATAATAATTTAATATTTAACTCACAGACGTGTTGAAAAAACTGGTTTTCAAGATATTCATTTTTAATGAATATATGATATCATAGTATCAAATTAAAAAGTAACTATATATTAATGAATATAAATTCATAATTTTTGATATTTATTCTATAAATTTCATTTAAATAATTCATAATAAAATTTATTTAAATTGTTTAAAAGGGATAATCATTATACACTTTAAAAAAATTATTTAGAAAAAATGGTTTTATAGATTATCATTATATTTCTCATAAAATCTATATTAAATATTATTTAAATGTAATTAGTTGGGTTTAATATAACTAAATAATTATTATTTTAATTTTAAAAAAAATAAAAAAAATAATTGGAGTAAATTTATTGAAAATAAATGACAATTCATTAAAAATAGAAATTTTCACTATTTACTAAAATTAAGTATTTTCTATTATCTAAAAATTTAAACCACTATTTATTTCAATATGATGATTTAAAAATGAATATTTTTTATTATAATTTTTTTAAATTCGGTCAAAATCAAATTTAAATAACGTTCCCAACACACAACTAAATCACATTTTAGAAAAATAATGTTTTTTCGGAAAATATTCCATTTCGTTTAAAAGTTTTTTAAATTTCAAATCTATAGATAATCATTGAATTTATTTTATACCTTTGTAAAACATACAATTTTAAATATTTAGTAACTACAATTCATACCTTCCAACATAATTACTAGGTAATAATAGTCATATATAAATAATAATATTTTAATATAGCATCATGTCTTGTTTAAGCCCTGTATTGTGTACATCACACACTCAAAAACATTGAATTTGTTTAAAAATAAATATATCACAATGTTTAAGGGTTTTATATTATATAATAATCTTATTGTTTCATTCCATATACTCTATCATACATGATGTTCCACTACTAAAATATTGGGGTGTTAGGTAAATCCTAGTTCCATCCATAACCTAAATGGAAAATGATCTTCTATCTTCGTATATGTCAGAATTTTGTAAGGAATATTCATTTCCATAACTATGTGTGGAATTATTACAATGTCAAACCTCATATATAGTGACACCTATATCTCAAATCCTATATCCTTTAAAAATAAAAATATAAAAAACATGCCCCTACCTACATATATGTAAGAACTATGTATGGAATTTTCCATTAAATAAAATCATATTTCTTTATTCGAGATATCACAAGATATGACGTGACACCCAGCTCCAAAATAATTTTTTTAGAAGAACACATGTAAGAAAACCACCATTCCATTTCATATGAGATGAAAATATATAAAAGAATTTATAAATAACTTTACGGGGCTTGATTCTGATAGTAACATGATACATAGTGATGTATAGATTCCAAATTATGGGTCCTTCAACAATATAAATTAAAAATACACCCACTCTATTCATGGGTTAGAAATGCATAAATAATATCCATTTACAGAAAAAAGTCATCCTTAATTCCTATTATCATTGGATACATAGTGAAACCCATATCCAAAATTCTAGGTCTACATTCCTTATGATACAATTTCCATCCCTTCACACAGAGACATAAATAGTGAAAATACTTTTCCATGTAAAAACTATGTGTTTCATGATTCCGATTACCATTGGATTTGTTGTGACCCTTGGGTCTTCAATCCTATGTCATACCATGACACAATGACAAAATTCCCACTACCCATGTATGATTTTGATCTATATGGGGATCTAATTTCATAATTACATGGTTCTTTAGTCCCATAATATATGAAATGTTGTGATGCTAAGATTCTCTATTTTACGCCCATCTAGGAATTCCTATCACTCACTATCATTCCCATTGAATATATCCAAATCTATTTGGGTATTCTTTCTCATACTAAAATTTTATGACCCCCACATATTCCATGTCATCCACTCCCGCACAACTCAATTGACTATCTAGCTTCCCCTTATTTCTCAGGTTGAGAATGACTCCTTTGAGCATTGGGAAGCAGAAATAAATATATCAATTATTATTAAGGGGAATTAAATAAATTTATAGGAAACCATGTAATAATAACATGAATCTAAAATGAAGGATAACATCCTTGTTTTATAATCATTAAGTACATGATAAGGGATATTCATATTTAATGGATGATCACTATGGATGGTTTTGTTTTAAATAATAAATTTTTTTATCCCTTCACCTTGAAATGTGTTGAATACACATTATTGTATCCTTTATGGTTATTAAACCCTTCTTGAATCATACATTCTCAGTTACCCAATTTAATATATTTTATATTTGAGTTGAAACCAACTAATTATTTGAGGTGATACCCTTCCCTTAGAACTCTATGAACCATGGTCTCCCCTACACTTAGTTATCTCATTTAGTAAACTAGAAATAGGGACAGGATAATCCAATGGGACCCCACTTGGGTTCATTGGTGAATAATGAAATACCATGAATCTATCACATAGTGTATTTTTTTCCAATATAAGAGGTCCCCCTTAAACCCAGGAGCTATTTCCCTTACTACATGGGATACAAGATCTCAACCATTACTAATGGTTGACCAATACCCACCATTCTATACTCTATGTATACTCTAATTTTCTTGTGTTAGGATTTGAAATATCCATAACCCCTAAATTAAAGTTTATTTTGAAACCCATTATGTTACACATCATTTCATCATACATATTTTCAATGAAATACTATAATATCAGTTTCTTATACACATCCATTATTAGGTAAGCATCTCTTGTGAATACCCAATTTCCCTGATCTAGTCATTTCACTTAGTATCAAATACTAGTATCATTATGTTAAACTACTAAAAGACTCCCTAGTCACATGACATTAAACATCATGAAAATTCCATAGTCATATGATGGTATAACACATTAAATATAGTCAATCACAGAAGACCTAAAATTTCTCATGTCGTTCCCTTCTATACATAAATAGGTGGTATAGATGAGTATGTCACCCCATTCTAGAATTAATTATAAATATTCGATTTACCTATATAGGAGATAGATATATGTGGAGGACCCCTTAGATGAGTTGGAAATTGAGGCCCACTAATGGAAGATAAAAAAATACCCCTCTCTTTGTATGAGTTAGATTTATGCAATGGGCCTCAATTTAGAATAACTCTGTATGGATAGATTCATGGACTATTGAGATATGTAGTGACACATAGGTATAATATATAGGGATAAACCACATGTTATCTACTACCTGATCCATCCCGGGTGGTTGATTTATATAAAAGGCTTTATCCTCCATTGATCATGAGACTATTAAAATTCATCCATGATTGATAGCCTCCCCTAGTGTGGGAGTCCTTTGACTCATTTTTATAGAAAAAAATTAAATATCATGCACCCAAAGATATTGGGAGAGATCCTTTATTAGGGGAAACAACCCCCTCCCCATTCTTATGAGTTATATATACATAGGGGGATCTTCTCAAAATAACTAACTATGGCTTGGTTCAAGCCCTTAAAAAATTCATAGGAAATCCAAAGGAAGAAAATCTATATAAATTATATATTTCTCTATACCCTAGTGACATTAAAATATATAACGATTCTCGATTCATACTGGCTCACCTCACTTATCTGTTAACTAGATCGATTTAATTCTTTTCTTTTTCATGTGATAGATCTACGAAGGAGGGGTTCCAAAATATAAACACACACTGGTAATATTTTTCAAGGATATAAAAAACCCCTAGAATCTAAATACAATTGAAAAGTGGAATGTATAATCAAATAAGTCATAAAAATTTTCACATATATTACTATGTTCTTACCAAGGTATTGTTAAAACTGAAAAGAAGAAATCATTTTCAGAAGATGTTAAAAAATAAGTTTCCTCACTACATGATTCCAAACTATGAAAACCAATATCCATCATCACTTTTTATCAAAGGATCAAAAAATCCTAGACCGTGTCAACCAATTTTCATTGTACTTAAACCCTCTTTCTAAGAGCCCTAGTCCATAAACCACACATCATGTATTGAGTGTCTCATATTTTTAGAAACCTTCCATGGCCATTGTAAATGAAGAACAAACATCAATGAACCCTTTTTTTATTCATGCCTACTCTTAGCTCCTTCATAATATCTCCAGGCCTATGAACCACATGGGGAATTTCCTAATGAAATGAAATTTTAATCCTCTTGTGGCCTATCATCATTATAGTGGAGGTCATCACCATAGAGTGATTTTTTATTATCCTCATAATTAATTTCCCACATCATCATTCGTAATCTGAGAATCATAAAACATGATATATAACAATATCATATAATGTTATGAAGGGCATTACAATGATTCTAAAATTGTGAAGTCTAATTAGGCTATTGTGTAACAGTTCCAGGATACCATTTCCACATGCATCAGGACCATAAACCACATTCACATTGTTCAATTTTGTACGACCTTATACATTATCCTATAATTCTCAAAATCACTGGACCATAAACATCTGGTGAACGAGTCAAAAAAAATTTTAATATTGAAACCTAAAAAAGGGAAATATGATAAAAATTGAATCCTTCACTCGATAACCTATTCATGTCTATATATTATAAAATATTTATAATAGAAATAAAAAATCTATAATTCTCATAAGTCCTATCTGGTAGTCCTAATAATAGATGATAATTTCTTGTTAGATACCCCTATCAAGAAAATAATGAGTAATTATTTTTCTTACCACTTTTAATTGATAACATTTTTGTTAGGTTGAAAATAATATTTCAGGGTTCTCAAACCATTTCTAGATACTACAATTTTTATAAATCACATTAATGAATTGAGATGTTGATGAACATAGAAAATGCAATGAGTTTACACACTTCTCATAAGACCCCATTTTGTCATGTTATTTATTTGGGTAGTTCCCTATAGCGCATTGCTAATAGGTTGTAACTTCATTGAAGGGAGACCACATGGATTCAATGGTGAATAATAAAACACCTTAAATATTGCACTTAGTGGGTGATTCTAACCCAGAGGAAAGGCCCCCTAAAATCCATGAGCTATTTTCATGTCTATATGTGATATTAGTTTCCCCCCTTACTAATAGTTGACATCTATCCTCTAGTGACCATTCTTGGTTAACTCAGATATTCCTAGACCATTGTATAAAATCCCAATAAGTATATTATTCATTCATATTTAACATTCTCATCATTATGTCCACATATACTATACTTATTATCAAAAAAGAAATGTGATATTCCATTCTCAATCCTTTTGATTTACCACACCATGTTACAAAAACCCACATGGTGTTTGGTTTAGGATTCCAAACCATAAACAATAATACCCTAAGGGTTCTCGAATCCACCCTAAATTTTATTTCTTCTATACACTATATCAGAACCCAAGTGATTAAATTTTCATAAACCTCCCATGACCCTTGGAATGTTTTAGGGACCCCCGAGTTTGATAATGTAAAAGTTGGATCCTTATAAGGTCTTCAAGCCCATCTAATCGAGGTGTCTCATCTTTAGCGGAGAGTTCCTCCAATCCTCATGAGTCATGGAAACATCATAGTGGAACCTATATCCTAAAAGTATTTTGAGATCATCCCCAACACATCTTACCCATTACACCACTTCTAGTTTAAAACTATGACCACATCATTTACAAAACTCATATATAAACTATCAAAGTGAATTTGGGATCCCTCACATTACACCTCTAGGAATCAAATTGAATCTCTGAATGAATATAGTTCATTGGAACCATTACTAATACCAAAAATTAATCATCTCATTAAGGATATGGGGTTTCAAAACCCATCAAGCATACTAATCATGGAAAAATTATATGTATTAGTTGTATATATAAATAAATGGACCAATCTAGATAACCCTAAACAATTTAAATTGATTTTTTTGAGATTAAGGAACCAAAAATAAGAAAATTAATGGTTTGATCTAGAATAACATAAAATACAAAAATAGATGGGGAAATAAAGCTAAAGATAAATGAAAAAAATAAATTCTCTGATTAAGAATACACTAAACTAGAATAATATAATATCTAAGATAGAATACCATAAAAAACAATAAATGGTCCAAGAAATAAGATCCTAAACAACAACAATAATTTCTCCAATCTAGAATAACCTGGATTAAAAAATTATGTGATACAAGTTAAAAGACCCTAACTAACAAAAAGGTAGTATGAGTTAGAATAACCTAACCTCCTCTAATAAATAGTCTAGGTTAGAAGACCCTTAACATTAACACTAGATGTTCTGATCTAGAATAACATAATATATTGAATCATACTAGTTTTTAAGACATTTAAATCTATAATTTATAGAGACACAATGCTTGATAGGTTGAAAACTCAAAAGGGGAACCATGGAAAAATTACATGACTTTTTTCATTGGACATGAATTTTGTGTGATTTTGGAAACATTGATAAGATACAAAATGGAAAAATAGAAATGATTTTCTCAATGAAAACCAATAAATTGAGGATTGAGAAAAATCTATATCCACACATATGAAGAATTCCCGATATGAATCTTAATAAAACAATTTGGATTAAGAAAATAAAATATTGTATGGACTATTATATGTCCCTAGATAATATTATGCTACACACGCTATGACTACTTAATTAAGAAAAAGATAGAGGACTTTCCCACAAGGACATCTTTCCCCAAATTATCATTATCAACTAGTTAATAACAAAATAAGTAGTGAGGTTATGTCAATAAATTTTACTATTCTATTAACCATTTATGGGTAATCTGAGTAAATGGTATGTTTTTATTCAAGCATTTGAGTTAAAAATTTGGGGTTTCTCAATATTATAAAAAGTATCGATATCTTTCAAAATCAATATGATATCTTGTCATTGTAATTATGTTTTCTTCATGAATAAAAGAAATACTAATGGAAAAAATTAAATTTAAAAAATAATTATACTATAATAAAATATAATGGAGGGGAATATCTATATCCAAAGTATCTCATGAGAATCCTCAATGAAAGGATACTATTAAAAGTACATGCCCGTTATAGAAGTTTCTGATATTTTTGTTTAGGCTATTCCAAAATCAATTATAATTATTTAATGGATTGGTAGAATTGATAAAAAAATTATGTTCCAACCTATATAACCAACTTCTACAATTCCACCCTAAAAACAACCTCATGTCTTATGATCTCAAAAAAGTTAAATAGCCTATGTTTTTTGTCAAGGATTTTTATTAATTTTTTATTACATGTGGAACTAAATACAAATCCAGCTGATGTGGATCAATTTTATAATAGAATTACAAAATCGTAGCCTTCAGATCAATGAACAATTTTTGGTTTTCCAATATCTCTATAGTACATTGGGATGACTCATTTTGGGTATTGTCTAAAATTAATCTAACAAAAAATGAATCCCTTACTACTACTACCCACGATTCGAGGGCCCTCATAAAGTCTCTCAGGAAAATCACTTCATTCACATAGGCATTGATAAAAACATAGCTGAATTATCTATATTGAGGGGTGGTTTATATATGAATAATATTACCTAGTGTGTCACTCATATCCTCTGATGGACCGAGTAAAATTAGTGTCTAAACAATGCCCCACACATATCACTTCATAAGTTGATGAAGTGTTGTATACTTTGAACCTCAAATCAAGAGTATTATAGTAAAAAAAATATATTTTATGACTAATTCTAGGGTAAATGGAATGTAATTAGTATCCTTTGATGATTGGGGTATATAGCCGACTTCCTCATTTTTCGACCTAGTAATGGGGGAATTATATAGAATAAAGAACCAATACCTATGATCATTATGGTTGAGGTACAAAAATCAGGGGATTATAAGAATATCAGTTAGTAGGTAAATAATATGATTGTTTAATATGGTAAATTGTCGTGATAAATTATAGAATAATACATTTGTTAGTTGCACCATTGGAATTATTTTTCACACCATTCCAATCATTTATGGATTAGGGGATGCACTTTTACAATGAGTGAATTTATAGGACTGTATATTTTTTCTCAATCAGTATAGTATTTTCACCCACATTTTGTTCCATAAGATAAAATAAATGTTAAAAAACATAAAAAAAATAAAATTATATGTTTTCTCTCTAAATAAGTATTCCCTCAAAACCATGGGAGCCTCCATCATGGATAAATTAAAAGACATATAACTACTGACATCAAACCCCTCCAAATCTCTTACTGTCGATTCCTATTTAATAGATAAATTTATGGACAATTAGTGGAAGTCTCTAGGTCTTACTATGATAATGCCTTGACCTTTTCCACACATTTGTGGAATTTACCATTTTCAAATATTTTATTTTATCTATTGAAATCCCACCTATATTATTAGGTATAGATGTAATTTCAACTACAGGGGCTTAGTGAGGGCCTATATCTTTTAACAGATTATAAGAAGATAATAAAATGTCCTATGAAGGGATAAATAAAGCATGACCCATGAATGATTTTTTTGTTCAGAAAACGCTGATTAATTGGATCACTTTCTATTTATTTTCTTCTATGAGGGAGGATCTATATAATGAGACAATGTTAAATCCACTAAAGATGGAATTGATGGTGGTTTAGATTGTAAAAAGTTTGGAATGGAAACCAATACCTTTATTATCCCCATATTTCTTAGAGACCCCTTAGAATAAGAACCTTGGCCATCAACCATGTTAGTTGTAACATAACTAGATAATTTTGGAATATTTTGTTTCAGAATTAATTTATGTTTTATATATTTTTCATTTCACATTATACTTTTCTTTTGATGCAAGCAACACTGACAAGGAATTATCTACATTCAACACTGAAATGGAATATGTTAAATGCAATACTATGTTTCTATGAAACATCATTTTGTTGTTTTAATTATATAAATAATTTACTTATTTAATTTCCATTAAAACATAGTTATATGAATAGTAATAAATAATTTTAGAATATTTTTTCAATGGTTTTATAATAAAATAACATATTTAGAATGAAAAATATAATTTTTAATGTCTTAACATGATTAAAAATAATATTTTCTTGAATGAAATTATTTTCATAACCATATTTGAAAAACATAATAATAAATTTTAGAAACATATAAAAATTTTATTTGATAAAAGAAGCTTAATTTTGGAATTTTTAATTCTAAAAATATCTTATGGTGAATATTTGGAATTTTTTTGAGAAGAATCATTCTTTTATGTAATACTGAAACATTCTGCCTTTTAGTTAATTAATTCTTTTTCGTTAAAATAATTATTAATTAAAAATTATACTATAAATTTGTTTTAAGGTCAAATTTGGTCAATTATATATCAATTAATACAATTTAGGTCATTATGATCAATTTCACCTCAAAATTAGATAAAAAACATAACAATCTTTTCAATATTTTTCTACATTAAAACCCATTATTTCATCTCCTCTCTGGGATTGTCATTAATCATAATTTTTAAAAATCTATAAATTAAAAAAAACACCATTATAATAAGAATAATATTTTGAGTATATTTATGTCATGTCCAATTAGGAGATTAAATTTAATCATAGCAATTAAGGTCAAATTAAGCTTAATTTGGGATGAAACCTTAACATTAGGGGGCCAAATAACCTAGAAAATTGAATAAAACCCATTTTATGGAAATATTTCGGACATAAAACATCCATTTTGTATTTTTTTTGTTCTTAATTAATTTAATTAGGTAAGAGAATTTCGAATCTTAATTTCATTTCAACACTTCTAAGTGATTCATTTTCATTCCCTATAACAGAAAACCACCTCTCCCTCATCTTGACACCTCTAGAACCTCTTTGATCATCCAATATCATACTAATACAGTTATCATCATACATAACTCCCTCCTAGAATCCTGTCAATATGATGAAATAAATCCAAGGGATCCTTTATGAACAAACCAAAATAAGTTACCTGATTATGATTTAAGCTCTTCTCTCATGTTTTTTATTTTCCTAATCCACCCCTACACTCTCTTTATTTAATGCTTTTATAAAAAATTTGTATTTTAAATATAAATTTTTTTTCTATAGTTTCAAACTACAATTTCGCACACATCCATCTAATGGTTAATGAACATACTATTTATGTGCATGGAGAACAAATGCCTTTGTAAAAGATGATTGTACATTTTTTTACATTATCACCTATAATGGTAAACATTATGATGGTCACCATTTTTATATATGTCATATATTATATTTATTATTTCTTTATAATTCATTATTCCTTCTAAAACACATATATATTTTACTTTCCATTTAGTGTAAATATTATATCTTCGTTTGACAGAGTGCATACTACCGCCCCTCAAAGTGGTGTTATTCATTCACAAACTAAATTGAAGGTATTAAGGACGATTTTAGTGAAATTATATGATATATATGAAAATATAATTCTACTAAAATAATTATATACATACATATATATAAATATATTTTGTGTACTTCATTTCATTCAATACGACAATAAAAAATTGAAAAAACATTCATGTAAACGTACGACTTACCATCCCCATAAATAGTGTATTCCATTTCATATTTATATATTATATAGATAATTATATTACAAGTATACTGAATATAAATGATATTTATATCACTATTTACATGCATTGAATCATTATATATGTGTAAGGACTTGTGAAAAAACAAATTAAGACACAAGCATAAAACAAAAATAATATTACCCAAAGTGTAAACTTTTTTCTAACAAGAGGATAATATAAATTATTAACAAATCCATATATGGAATTATATATATTAATCTGGTTATATAAAATATTTATAATGAATTAATATTTATTATACTGGATGACTGAATGAGTTCGACGAGAGTAAAGACAAAAGGTAAGGGAATTTCATCTACGTTTTTATTTTTGTTTGATAAATATTTTATTGACCGCCCAATATATTAGTGTTATATATATAATACCCATGTATATATTATATTATTTTTATAAATATATTTATGGCTATTAAAATACTTATTTATTATTTTAATTTCTTGTGGGCTATTTTTCAAATGTTATGAAATCTGTTAAAAATATTTTTTTCTTAATTTTAAATCTTTAAGAAAGAAGTTATGTTATGCACATATATTTTTATTTGAGGTGTATAAAATACCTTTGAAATGTTATATAATTAATCTAATCGTTTTTATAATATTTTAAGCTTCATTTTATTTCATTTTATTATTTGTGGTGTATGGTTCAAATTTACCAAGTTGTAAGTGCTTATTGAAACAATCTCATTGCTTATCGAGACAGTTTATATTTATGAATCCATTAATGAGATATTATGATCCATATCTCAAGATAATTGATTAATTTTTTTATCCTATATATATTAGTGATATATTATTCTATCAGTACCATTATTCTACTCTTTTCCACATAATATAGTAAAAAAATTGTTTTTTCTGAATTTATAAATTTATATCTCTCTCTGGATGAAAATATGTGTTCTTGTTTTCTAAAAAGGGTTTCAATGAATATTATACTACTATAATATAATAATTAATATTATTTTTTACCATTTTATTAATTTACTAATGTTTTTTAGAAAATATTTTTTTCTATTTCTGGACAATTCATTTTTATTACTATTATACCATGCAGAAAAAATATTATTTTTTACCTTGTAAGACATGTATATATTTTTATACCAAATTTTATTTAAATCATTATTTCCATGTGTAAAATGTTTAATTTTTTAGAAAAAGTTTTACAAATTAATTTTTGAAGGAAACATTTCCTCAAAATTGTTTCATGGTTCTTTCACAATTATTCAAATAAAAATGTTTTAAAAACGTTTTAATTATTTATTTACATGCTTTCAAAGTATTTTTAATTAAATTGTTTACAAAACATTATAAAGAATTATTACATAGTTGTCAACGTTTTTTAAAAGTTTTTTTTATTAAAATTTTTGGAAGATTATTTGATATTTTCTCAGGAAAATGATTTACAAAATAATTTCTTGTCTTCTTTATATGTTATGAAGGTATTTTTTAGGAAAAAATTTTCAAATGGTTTTATTGCATTAGAAAATAATTATTCAAAGGAGAAAAGATTTTTTATTCAAGAAACATTTTTTGATGATATTTCAAAATTATTTTTTAATTCATATGACATCTGTTGACGTTACTCAAGCCATTTTAGTAATGTTCTAATGGTTAGATTCATATTATTTCTTTGAATGGGTTTCTCTTAACATAATTACCATTATAAAACTCCCATATCATTCACTGGATAAATTCTAATGAAACCATTTTTTTTCAGGTGTTATTCTCGGATGAAGTGACTATGAAAACCATATTTTTTTCAATAGGTTATGATATGAATAAATTTTTATGATACCCATAGTATTCCGTGGGTTAATATTTTATTTTTACCAAAAAACTTCTCTTTTTATGGGTCAATGTATGAGGAATGTTTTATTATCTTATGGAACATGTAAGTATGATTTTATCTTATGATGGGTAGGACCTATATCTCTCTCCATTGCATGGGTAATGTTAAAAGTTTTATGAGATAAAATTTAAAACTATAGGGAATCCCAAACACACAAAAAAGGGTGTAAACAAGAGGACATACCATTCCTGAAACAATAGGATACAAGTTAGTACAACCCCATCCCAAAACAACAGGGCACACGAGGGTACATCCCAAACATGAAACAAGAGGGTAAACAAAAGGAAATCTCAATCATAAAACAAAAGGGTGCATGTGAGTACACCCTGAACTCGATATAAGAGGGTACATTGGAGGGAATCCCATACTCAATTCAGGTAAATAGGTGATTAAACAAAGCCTAACATGGTATAAAGGTCTTGGTAGGCCACCATGACATAGGGTTTTTATAAATATATTTATTTTCTAATATTCCATGTTTTATTCCTATGTTATGATTTCGTATATTACGTTCGTTATTTCCATATGATTCATGTATTATGTACTGTTAATTATTATTATGATCTTTGATATGAATGGTGTGATATTCAAATGCTATACACAGATTCCCTATCATTTTTATCATGTTAATCTTAGTCATTTACTTTATATAACCTTACTAATAATTTGATATCATCCCCTTATTATGATTCCTTTATCGAGGTTATGAAGAAAGGATTTGGGTTGGAGAATTGATGGTGGAGATTTGTATATGAGATATTGAAGATCTTTTACCAATAACGAAGATTTTATTTCAACGTTTCCAAATAAACTAAATTATTATAGTCTTGGGACATGTATTTTTGTAATCAATTGAATATTAAACTAAAATGGTGTAATATACATGTATGCTAAACATGAGTATCTATATTTAGTATCAATTTAATGGTTTATTCAACCATTGGAAACTAGGATTATAATTCATTTTTAAGATCCCTATGTATATTTTAAAGGATATTTTTAGGTCTTCTAAAAATGATAAGTATGAGGTTGAGTTACCATTTAGAAAAATGTCCTATAATATTGGTAAAGGATAGAGTGATTCGTTTCCTTGAAATACATATATATCTAGATACTAAAAGTGCATGTCAATTCGGCACAGATGTACATAGGGGTATGTACTCAAACAACATATTACAGGCCAAAATTGGGGTAATCATGAATATTACAATGGGCCTTGTTGCACACCTAGTTTGAAACTCCTTGGGGATATGCATTGGGAATTCAAAAAACAATTCACAAATAATCCTGATGTATTTAAATGTATCTTGCATATAAATAACATATTATTAAACTAGGGAGTCATAGATTAAAGAAGGATTCAGGATTTACACATCATATATCTAATTATTTTCATGAATATGTGGTTTCCTGCTATGATTAGTAAGATCACACTATGATTTGGGTTTTAGTAAATTGAATGAACAAGAAGGAACTAGATTCACATTGAACATGATG
Source organism: Viscum album (assembly GCA_963277665.1). Classification (NCBI taxonomy): domain Eukaryota; kingdom Viridiplantae; phylum Streptophyta; class Magnoliopsida; order Santalales; family Viscaceae; genus Viscum; species Viscum album. The sequence goes on from OY728122.1 coordinate 867,938,266, forward strand.
GATAATTTCATGAAGAGTAGTCAAGTGGGATGATCACTGGAGTAAAATATGTTGTGACCATGCCTATTTTGTTTTTAGAGAACTTGATTACCAATATGTACCTTATCAAGAACCTATACTCCAACAGGATGATAAAGACGGATTTATTTAAGAGTTTGGTTAATGGAGACCATGTAGGAAAAAATATTTGGTTTCCTCTTGTTCATAATTATAGAAATAATAATGTGATTGAATGTATTAGAAGAAGAATAATATGTTTTGACTGCGGAAAAGAAGGACACAGATAATGTTAATTATTGGAAAAAATGACAATTTTTTTAATGAAATGGATGATAATATTGTCCTCCCAAACAAATAATAGAATGTAATGTGATTTAAGTATATGATAAATGGTCATTTTTTAACTCAATGTCCCACAATGAATGATCGAGTTGGTAATCAGCATGGAGGTGCGAGTAATGGTTGCATTGGTGATGATGAAGAGACTATAGATGAAATATGAAAGTAATGAGGTAATATGTAATAGGATGAGGTATCCTTGTTAATTGGTTAAGGATTAAGTAATCTATGTCTTTATGTATTTGGATTCAATAATTATTAAAGGTGAAATATATAAGGATGGTATATTTTATGATTTTTCTATAATGATCGAAAAGAACAAGTTGAAAGGATATGATGGAATCAAAATGTGATTTAATATAATGATTATGTCAATTGAAAACACATGATTGAGTGAAATATACTCCTTAACTTTTTCCATATGTTATGATAAATTTATTTTTATAATTATATGGTAAATATAAGCAAGTCATATATTAATTATTACCTTGGAACTAATTAAGGTCTTGTTGACAACTAGTATATGTTATTATGGATAAATATTACAACATAGTGGATTTATGGAATACTACCATTAACCTATGGAATAAGTAATTATGGATATTTTCACAAATTATTCATGATAATTCAGGTTATAAAATTGTTTCAAGAAAAATACGATAAGGGTATTCACATGTTTGGAATGTGACAACCAATGGTACTTTGTGATATATGTGGGATCAATGATAAGATGATTTCATGAAATTAATTCTAATGCTTATAATTTTTACCTTTCAAAATAATTATAATTTTAACCATTCATTAAATGGTTATATTAAACTTTTAAGGAAGTATTTATGTACTGGTTTTTTATTGAAAACATTGGATAAAAGTGTATTTAGTGATTAACCATATTTTAAGGATGTCCACAATATTTTGGGGATTATATTAGTGACGATTTTGAAAATAAACTCATTTATTCCATGTGAGAACTAGTCAATTCATTAAAGGATGTGGGTCTTGAACCCATGACCGATGGACGATAAGGGTTTTATGCCTACCACGGGACTACATGATATCATTCTTATGTATAATAATTTTTGATGAATAAATATTTATAATGAAACAATAGTGTTACATTTTATGTTTGTTGATAAATGTTTTATCCATTTGGATTTTTAAGACTATATAGAGAAAAATGGTTAAAATATTCATTATATTATATCCCTTAAGATTTGTTTAATGTGTATTTTAGCACATCATGTATCAATGTAAATTTTTAAAAATCCATGTCTTGATGAAATGAATGATGTTTAAAAAGATAAAAGCACAAATAACGAATTATTTTTTTTATAAATATATCAAGTAAGTATGTTTCCTTATATTCTTATCCAATAAAAAAGTTACCCAACATTAGGATAATGACCAAAAAAAGTTGTTGTCTAAACACCATAACATTGTTGAACCAATGGCCTTTTAAATCATCACTTATTTATGACATTGTGTCTCCAGAACATTATTTATCAATTAATTATATTTAATTGATTACCATAATCACTCCCTATAAATATTCACCCTTTTCCTCCACGTCCAATCTTCACTCCCAAACTGTGTTCTCCAATGTGGAAACCTAGATATATATTACATTGGGTAACCATTATGACTCAAATATTCTATTTTTAAATTGTAGTTTAGTATTCCTTTTTATGATGTGGGCTTCTATTATATTAACTTTAATTTATTGAACCATTGATAGTCCAAAAAAATTTCTAGGGAGAAAATCATTTTATCGGGGGTGGAATGTAACACCATGAGATTTTTGTGAAATATTTTTTTTCAAATTAATATATCAATTTTATATTTTTAATTTCATGTAGCAATAAGAATACAAATATATATATATAGATAGATATATATATATATATAAACACTAAGTCAAAAAGTCCATTCATATGATAACAACTTGTATTATGGTACACGCAACACTAAATTTGAATGCCCTATATGAAACACTGACTTGGGGTATGTTTCACACAATACCATGTTTCTAAGAAACAACATTTTATTCTTATAATTATTTAAGATGATAATTTATTACATTGAAATTAAAACATAGTAATATGAATAGTATTAAATATATTTAAACTTTTTGAATAATGGTTTTATATAGATAAAACTTACAGATAATGAAAAATATTATTTTTTATAATGTGTTTATATTTTTACAAGTATTATATTCGCGAAATAAATTCTTTTCATGTCCTTATTTTAGGAAAATAAAATTAATTTTTGAAACATATATTAATTTAATTTTCTAAAATAAACATCGTTTTAAAATTTATATGGTAAAACTTTTCATAGGGTGAATGTTTTTTTCCTAAGAATTTTTATTTTTTGATGAATAGTGAAAAATACTTCATTTTAGATAATAACTACCTTTTCATTTAAAAAATAATAATTATTAAATTATAAATTAATTTTTTAAGGACATATTAGTTTAATTATATATATTTTAAAACAATTTATGTTATTATAATCAATTTCACTTTCAAATTGAATATAAAAACTAAGCAAAAATTTGAACATTTTTATACTTAATAAACTCGTTATTTCATCTTGTCTATGGGATTGGAATTAAAATTAATTTTTACACCTTAGTGAATTGAATTTATAGAAACCGGCATAGGCCATTGTAATTAGTATAATTACTATATTCTAATTATATTCTGTTAATTTTTTACCAAAACTTTTATTGAATGGAATTAAAATTAATCACATCGATTAAGTTAAAATTTAGTTTAATTAGGGACATACCATAATTATAGGTGCCTAAATGAACAATGATCTTACGAAAACCTATTGGATGGACTTATTTATGTAAAAATACTCCATTTATGATTTTATTTTTTGTTATTAATTTTTTTTAGGTAAGATCATATGTACAACTATCGTGTTTTCAAAAAACTTGATTGAGTCCTCCTCCTTCCCAATAAATGGCCACAACCACTCCCTCTTCTTTACACCACTCAAAAATCATAGTTTTCGAATATATATTCCTAATACAATTCTAAAAATCCCCCCATCATTGTAGAATCACCTATTTAAAATAAATCATTCTAAGGTAGTCTTTTGGAACGAACTAAAAGGAGTTGCCCGATAATGAGGTATCCCCTTCTCTCAAGATATATTATTTTATTTTTATTCTCAACCTCCTCCACACTATTTATTACATGATTTAATAAAAACAAAATTGTCTTAAATTTATTAGGATTTTTTATGAAATTTTTTCAACCTAAATGTACACATACATCTATCTAATGGGTAACAAACATATTGTTTCTGTGTACGACGAACTATCACCTAACTAAATGATGATTGTTCATTTTAACTTTACCACCTATCGTGGTGGAAATTAGGATGAAAATTATTTATATATATTTCATATATTATATTTATTATTTAATTAATCTTATTTATTTATTTTACATCACATTTTTTTTTTCCATTTTGTGTAAATACGATAACTTCTTTCTAGGAAATGTGGTCTACCACCCATGAATGTGATGTGATTCATTCACACACTACATGGAATATATTAAATATAGATTCTGTGATATTTTATGATATATTTAATATAATTAATATACTATAATAATGATATTTATAAATATACATACATATATTTCATGTACATTATTTCTATCAATACTCTAATAAGAAATGGAAACAACTTTCATTCGTACATAAGACTCATCGTCTCCATGAAAGATGTATTCCATTTCATACTTCTATATTATATAGACTATTATAATATAAATATAATATATATAAATTATATTTATATCATATTTTCTATTTTTTAAATCATTATATATTAATAAGGTAAGTTGACATAACAATTTAAGACACAAGAGAAAAACAATGCGAATATTACACAAAGCATAACCTTAACAAAAAATTGTTAAAAAAGGTAGCATAAAGTCATAATAAATAAATAAATGGTGTTAGATAAAAGATTATGATTCTATAAATGATTTATAATAAAATTTTATTCTTTTTGTCGGGATTTTTGAATGAGTACGATGAGGGTAAATACATAAGGTAATAAAATGTCATCTCCCATATTATTTCTGGGAGATAAACAATTTATTCACCACCCATTCCATTTGTGTGGTTTGGATACTATCATTTAACAAATTAAATGATTATTATAACTATATTTTTGGGTATTTATATATCCATTTTACTATATATCCTTCTAGTGGACTTTGTTGTGAAAGTTACCAAATCGAGTAAAATGATTTAGGTCTTAATTTTCCTTCTTTGAGACAAATTCCATGTTATGCACCTAAATGTTTACATGAGGTTTATATACTACCATTGAAATGTATATCATGAATATAGTTATTGTAATGATATTTTAATCTTCAAGTTATATTATTTTATTACATGGGTACAATGGTTCAAAGTTACCATGTTGAAAGAGTTTATTGAAACAATTTAAATACTTATCGTGACTTTTTATGTTTATGCTACATTTGATGAGATATTATTTCAATCTATCAAGAACATTCATGAATTTTATTCTCCTATATATATTCATGATATATTCATGTATTGGTACAATCATTACACTCTTTGGTATATATGATAGTTACGAATGTGTTATTATGAAATTATGAATTTAACTCTATCTTTAGTCATAAATTTCTGTTCATGTATTCTATAATGGGTTTCCAAGAATATTCTACTTTTATCCTATAATAAATAAATGTAAATTTTACCATTTTTTCAATTTTTTAATTTTTTCAAAAGAATTTTCTTATCTCTTTTATAACAATTAATTTTTCTTACCATTATACCATGCAAAAATGAATATTATTTTTACATCATATGACATGTAAGGATTTAGCCAGAATAATTTCTGTGAATCTTCCTTTCTAGGATTATAAGGTTATATATTTATTATAATGTTTTTAAATGTAATTGACAAGTAATATTGTTTTTAAAAAAATTCCACGCTTTTTTCATATGTTTTCAAGTAAATTTTTTTTAAAACATTTCCAAGATTTTATTAATTTTTTTAAAAGTATATTCAATGAAAAGGTTTTGAAAACATTAAGATGATATCTTTTAATGTTATCAAAGTGTTTTCAAAGAAAAATGATTGTAATTTTTTTTTAATATTATTCTATATGGTTTCAAGGAAAACGTATTTCTATATTATTTCAAGTATTATTTATATGTTTTCAATGTATTTTATAAGGAAATGATTTTCAAATGGTTTTTTGCATTAAAAAATACATTTTCAAAGAAGAAAGAATATTTTCCCCAAGATATATTTTTAGAATATATTTCAAAATTATTTTTCATATAAGATATAGTATTTTTATGTTACTCTTTACTTTTTTGGAAAATATCTAATGGTTCCATTCATATTCTTTCATTGAAGGATATTTTCATAACATCACTTTCTTTATGAAACTCATTTATCTTTCCTAGTTTAAATGATTATGAAACACGTATCATTTCACAAGATATTCTAGGATGAAATGATAAGGAAACCCATATTTTTTTAGTAAGTTATAATGTGATTTAATTTTTATGATACCCATTTCAATCCATGGGTTATTATTTGATATTTTGGAAACATGTATCTATTTTTGGGTCATGGTATTATGTATGGTTTATTATCTTATGGAACATGTATATATGAATTCATCATAGAACAGGTTAGACCTATATCTCTATCCAATTCATTGGGTAATTATAAAAATTTTAAGATCTCATAGTGTACATGAAAAGGCTTCCCATATTGAATCAAGAGGGTAAAGGAGAGGACATACCAAACAAAAACAATTGGTTTCACATGGGGTCATCCCAAGATTTAAATAAGAGGATACACAAGTGGATATCCCATGCCTAATACAAGTGGGAAAATTCAACAACATTAGAAGCCCGAAACAAGAGGGTGTCTAGTGGGACATCCCATGCTGAAAACAAGAGGTTACATGAGATGGAATCCCAATACTGAAGTATGTACATTGGTGATTAACCCATGTCTAAGATGTCACAAAGGACTGAGTATAATTCCTTGACATATGGATTTTATATTCATATGTTTTTTCCAAAAATCCATGTTCTATTCCTATGATATTATTTCATGTATTATATTCATTATTTATTTATGAATTATGTCTTGTGAAAATCCAATATCTATTATAGTCACTAATATACAGGGTATTATCTAATTTTTTCTCTAATGTTCCATAACCTTTTACTCATGTTATTCTTACACATTTCATTTATTTACCCATAATGTGTATATGAGCTCACCACTTTCTCATGTTTCCTTTCCCTAGGTTATAATGAAGGGGTTTTGGTAAATATATTAAGGTGGAGATCTTTATTGGAGATATTTAAGATCTTTCACTAGGATATAATATTTTAATTCCACTTTTCCAAAGACAGTAAACTATTACAGTCCTCATGAATGTAATTTTTTAATTTACAGAATATTTATCTAAATTGGTGTAATAACCATGTATGTTAATCCTCGGTTGCTATATCATCTCCAACAGCTATACCCCAAGGTGAATATTATGATGATTGTAGGAGGGAGTGATTAACATCATCTCACTGCTATACTCAAGGAGATACAATACATGTCAACTGAATTTTGATAGAAATAAAATAATTATAGGATGACCATGAAGTCAGTATTATCACATTTTTAGGGTTAATATGGTTTCCCCAATCTATAGAAACTATAACTTTATCATGAAACATCTTCTATTATACTTTATGGGAATAATGGAATTTCCCTTTCAGACATTGTAATTTCACATGATGGTTATTAAGGATGCTACCTCAACACTTTGACCTCTAAAGGTTATTCGAACATGAGAATTGGTTTATGAAAATATCATAATGTATATCCTGACTTGATGTAGAAAGCCACATATTTTTGAAGATAAATTATCCACCCTCCAAATATGTCATTTAAAAAATGTTATAGGAAACAAAAATGTGTCATAAATTGTATTATATGTGCCTCGGTCACTATAGTAGTGCTATCCATCACCCTTTATAGTAGAAAAAATGAATATTGAAACATAAATTATATTCGAGTAATCTCTTAAAATGTTGGATTATTGGAATCAAGATTCATTCTTGGTCTCAATTTGCCTTCCAAAATTTGTGATTTACCTATGGTTTTAGGTAAGGAAGTAGGGAGTTGGTCCTTTGGATTTTATTTAATCCAGGTCATGGAATATAACTAGTATAGAAAAATATAAATTCTTATTAGAGGGATGTTTTCTTGAGTCTGAGTCTCCTACCTAGTGACCATCACTCAGAATTATTAAGGAGCCACGAGCTGGCATTCAGATCATGAATGAAGAGAACTAGGAAACATTTTTTGAATTCATATAAATTCATAACCAAGTCGATATGGTTCACATAAATCACAAAACAGTCTACTATCAATATGTGTAGATATGTAACCCTCATGAATGGGAATCAGGTAAACCAAATATTCATAGCTTCCTTCAATATTTTTTAGTATTCCACCTATGGGAACCACAAAAGTAATTAAATTTATCTTGTTAGTGTGATTTAATAAATCTCTAATTTTGTAGTACTTTTATATGGTGGGATTGACCCCACTAGTATATTGTAAAAAAATTATTTAAATAAATACGAGGGTTATTCTGGGAACTATGAGATTTATATCTTTCCAGGTGACCCCCCATCAAATCCCGCAACACATATAATGCACCAAAGTCTCTATATGGAGAACATCCCACATAAATATGGCGTAATATAAGATATATCCTAGACATCATAAGAATGGATAGACTAAAGAGCCTTCCTTCATCCATAAACAAATCCATCATAATAGTAAAAACATTGAATCCCACCTTTTCATGAGTTAGTAGAAGGTACATGGTCAGATAGATTTCAAGAAATCTAGATAGTTGAATCCGTCAGTTGATGTTTGGAATGACCTCCCACCACCAGCAATTGAAGGAACAATTTTCAACCATGGGATGGTGGGAATCATTGTCCCCATGAACCACTTGTTCTGGGACACCCTTCAGATTATTTGATTTGGTTTCAAAATATTCATTCATGATAATATATCCCACCAAATTTATAAAATGGTTTTCCTCCATAAGAAGTGGGGCCTCCAGAAGGGCCTTCTCATCAATCTTTATTCGCTCTTAATAAATAGGATGGGTCACTTCTACATCATCCCATATATATGGTTTATGAAAAAACTCATCATAAATATCTCCTAGAATTGGTGTGCCATAAATTTTTTTGACATCTCAGAGACAACAGCCCACCTCACAATGCATAAGATGAAATGTATTTCTGTCTCGAATCTATCAGCTAACTAATTCCATAATTATAACCTTGTAACAGAATGGGAGGATTTTTAAAATCAATGTGGCCTCATATATTCCAAATATCATCAACTTATTGTATAATGTTGGGGATGTAAGATGAAACTATAAAGGCCAGCCCCAATCCATTCAAAATATTCCTTATGTAAGAAGGTCCCAATTTGGAAACCATAAAAACTTATTCATCATTTAATATTTCAACATTATAGATTGGTATATATGAATGTATGAATGATATTCATGATATACCTCATAAAATTATATTAGCATGAACTTTAATATGTAACCCTTAGATAGTTTTTCTTCAAAAATGAAGCATCCTGCATGAGAGTTATTTTCTCTATATGTACTATCATTAATTGTGGTCTATAGTGTCCAAAACATTCATAGGGGTGCTGAAAAAGGAGGATCATATTTTTGGTTAAACCTATATTGTGTTTCTGAGTCTGAATAGGCAAATTATCAAAGGTTATTCCCCATCATTTTTGACAGATCCACCTTAGATGAGTGAATAAGCATACATTGGTCAGAATCTATGTATTCAACCATAGAAATCCAATGATCCATTCTTAATATGACATCATATCATGATGAATATCTATACTAATTGAGAACTATAATTCTTATGGGAGAGGAAACATATCCAAATGAGTATAAGAAATATCTTGTTCATGTTTTAGCCCATGAATCGTTTGACCCATATAAGGGTTTACAATCACATGACTCATTACATATCTCTCAAATAATGTAACCAATGTAACATCTCACAATCACATAATCTATGTGGATTCTTATGATAATGATTCACTTGGAAGGTGTCACAATGTTCACAAATATTATGTTATCAAAAATGAACATCTTAGATCATGAAAAGAAATACTATGGTCAAGAAGGTTTTTAAAGATTAAACTAAATTACTATTGATCAATTAGCATGATTTTTCAGGAATCATAAACATAAGCTGATCATGTGATGAGATTATGCATCTATATCATTTCATTAAGTATCAAAAATACTTCTCACCTTGGGTTTATATGAAGAAATATTGCAATGTGGTAATGTGTGAGATTTTGTTGCGAGAGATCTAGATTTCATGAACACAAGTTAAGTGATCAACCTTCTATTAGACTATGTACAGGGAATCCCCCATAAATTTAGTGGTCTTATAGACGTCAAAAACTACATAGAACATTGTCATGTAGAATCCTAAGGGACTCAAGTGGGAATTTACATTCCTTAGAGCTGAGTCCTTTTACCATAATACACCTCTTTGAGGTGTGAAATTTTTTAATACCCTGAAAAGAAGATTCAAAAATTCTAGGATTGAAGAAATAAAAAATGTATAAGAATTATTTTATATAGAAAAAATTAGTGTGCAACCTGGTTAAAGGGGATTTTTCACCTAGGTCCTACAAATTTAATGACACTGGGAACATCACACAATGTGTTTATTCTATTTTTGTGATATTATTATGATCACATAAATCCCCTCATAGAAGAATTCATTATCATATGAAGTCCAATTAGAATGCATGTTTGATCCTATGAATACCCTGTGAATAGTCTTCATATTCATTTAAATCCCCATTATATCCCTCTTGATCTGGAAAATCCCCTATTATAATCCTTTCTTGTCATGTAAATCCCCATCAGATATCCCTCAATATCATTTGTAGTCCATAAAATTAGTATGTAATATATCAATTAAAAGAAACATATAAAATTTCCAAGTCATTTATAAAATAAAATAGGGAAAATGTGTAAGATTCAAATAAAGGGAGTTATGATCATTTTTTATCTTAATTGGATGATGTTGTACTTGTGATCTGTACATAGATCAAATGAAAGTTCTAGGGATATGTCAGCATCACCATGTGAAGGATATTAGACATGTCACCTTCATCATGTGAATAATATGTAACATGTGCAGTTAATAATGTGTCACCCAAATGAGTAAACAAATTGGAAAACTCCATTTGAACTGTAAAAAAAAGATAAAAAGATTGCAACCTTATGTGATGGGAGTCACATAGATATTTACCTAATGATTTTATAAATTATTTTGTTCTATTAATGATATTGTTAAGTCCCTCAAACAAGACTCCTTTGACCATGTGGAAACCTATTTGACAGGAAACATAATTTTTTATAGGTCCCCATACATGTTGGCTGGATAATGCGATGTTCATTTGAATGATAGCTTAAATATTTGAAAGTACAATTTCAATCCATGAAATCACTAAATATGGTAGTGGTTGAATTATTTAGGGATCATTTTTTACCCATGATTTTATAATGATGTCATATACGACCTTTGACTTGATCATATGAAACTTGTGATGCAATGAATCATACCACAACTCAAGTCCATACACACCTTTTATATGATCTCTAAAGTAGTGCAGATCTAGGGAGGGAATACATATAAATCCCCCCAGCATTGAAGGAGACAAACACCGACAAAAAACACGGGGAGAAGAGATGAGAGTGTATATTCTGGAATGGATGATCTCATGATCATGTGAGTCTTCCACTAGTTAAGCCTATAGAATGACATAAGGGATCACATTATATTCTTATACACGTCACTGAATCACCCTATTGATCATGTGAAGGACATGCAACATGATAGCCAGGTTATGTGAATAATATTTCATGTGAAATTAATCCTAAGGGGACTCAATAGTCATGTTCCATATGAAAAAAATGAGTAATTAATGAAACAAAGTCTGAAATTGATGGAATTATCATGTGAAGATAGATGCCCTTATTTTCAAGGGGTATGTCTTATGCTTTTAGTGATATATTCTATGATCACATGAATTATTCTAGAAATATTAGCTTAGTCATACGAAACTCATTGGTTATTTCTTCTAGTTCATGATAAGTTAATTAGAGAATTCAACTTCTTCAAAGGAATTCATTAAGACATGTCAGCCAGAACATGTGATGTCCTCCCGATATTTCATCTTGATCATGCGAAAACATTCTAATATGCCAGAATTATAACATGAGGCCCTCTGGACATGTCATATGGATTACATTAAAGGAAATATTCATTATGTATTTGATCATTTTAATACCCCTACACATAACAGAAAGACACTCTAGACATATTAGGCAGACACCCTAGGCAAGTCAGGAAGACCCCACAAACATGTCATCCTTATCTAGTATAAATACTTCGGCTTGTTACCTCAAACCACGTAAACAAATGAAAATGAGTATTTTATCAATCATTACATATTTGTGTGTTATTTTTCCCTAATGGGATAGTTATGGGAATTCAATAATCATTATGGGTATTATGGTATCCTTATATGATCCAAGAATTCTAGTGAACCACTTATGGTCCCCAATATTTTTCCAATAGTGGATACTGGTAATATGTATTCTTGTAGGAATACACAATGATTTAATATCATGATATTCCATTTACTCTTGATCATATGAGCCACGCTCTCTATGTTTATCATTCTTTCTCATGAACCACTAGATTTATAATCTTATTGAAATTTGAGGGATCTAACTCCTACTATATGTATGATAAATAGGACGCCTTCCTAATAAAGGAGATCCATATTGAAAACCCAATATGGGATTCACCAAGGAGTAAGATATGCATCCAAATAAAATTCATCTGATTAAAAATTATCCCTTGTTTCTCCAACCAAGAATGACTCTTGTGGGATTAGGGATCGTGCTCCAATTATTCAACTATCACCATAAAATTCTCCCAATTAGGGAAACCTTAGTGTGTAAAACCCACTCAATGATATGATATAAATTACTCATTTCCTCAATGTAAAACATGGTATATGTCCCAATGTTATCCCCATATTGGGTATATTGAGGAAATAATACTCATGAGTAATAATTATATACCCTTTACTATCAGTTTGTTGAGGAAAAACTAAATTCTGAAGACAGAAATTACTTTTTTAAATAGGATATATAGTATTCCTTCCTAGGTCACATGATTTATACTTATCAGATATGTTCCCTCTTTTGTTCACATTACGCATGATGATAAATTTCATGGAGGGGTCCCATAATACGAACCAGAACAATGTAATGTGAACTACATGGGTTTTGATTCCTATACGGATAAGATATATCAGACACATCTTGGAGGTTCAATCCCATTATAAATATTTAAATCACATCAATTGACACTAGTATACTATTGAGTGTGTTATTTTATGGCTTCAAATCACAGGATTCTACCCATTTTATGTAACTATGGGAAAAAGATGGAGAAAATATAATATATATAATTATTTTCATTAAGAGAACCAAATTTTATGTATTTATGGATTCAACACCAAATCATTTTATTACGTTTAATAGTCCCATATATGAGTTTATAAAAGATTCATTAACATAACATAACTTTATGAGAGTGTTTCTTGTTAAGAAATTATTACACTCAAAATGGTTTAAAGATCCTGAACTCCAATCATCTTAGCCAATTTTATTTCACAAGTTTCATTGGGATTGAAACATCGTGCTGCTGTTTTCCTTTTGAATATATCACTGTGATATATTATAGATGTGGAAGATATATGGATTTTCTATGAGATATGGAAATCGTCAAGCTGAAGCTAATGTTTGTCCATCCATATTCAAACCCATGTAAAGAGTCATCCCCCAATATTTATCAAATGTGAAAATTTATATCTTGAGGTAAATATAGATGTAACAAAATAAAACTAATCTTAATTCATTGATCCATTTATCCTCTAATCATGGACATAAATAGTTACAAAAAATTATTTACTTGGAATTTTATCATAATTTTACTATATCTTCATTCCCTTTTCCTCAAAATAATCAATAAACTCGTTTTATTTATTATTTATGGATATGAATTAGGGATTTGATGTTGACTTCATTAGGGAATGGTTGAATCAGTTATCAATGATATAAATTTGGTTAGGCATGGATAGAAGAGTCATTAAGAGTATGAAAAAATGAGGGTTCATGTACTTTTGGAATTATAATGAGACTACCCCAATTTATGTTGGCTTCCCATTGAATTAAGAAATATTTCTTTTATATTTTTAGGATAGGTTATTGAACACTTATTGATATTTGTATTATAGGTGTGCCTAGAGTGACCTTTACATTAGTGATTGATGTTTTTGTTCATTAATCCATTTGATGAGTTTTATGTCTGTTATTCCTTGTTATATTAACATGGTTTAACTATTTTTATTAATTAATAACAATTTTTAATTAATATAGATGGATTTTTTATCAAACTAGGACCTTATATAACTAATCAATGGATGGATGAGGTTTGATTGAGCTAGGGTAGTGGTGGACACACATTAAATGTTAGGTTAACTCAATATTATGGGTATGTGGTGTGTAATATTAGTACTTTTTTATATTATTCATATATTATATTGATTGAAATAATTTTTATGCATGTTTGAGTGACACAATATGGAGTCATGAGTGGGTTTTCCATTGGAGGAAATGATGTGTTTTATGAATATACTCTATGAAATTCATGTAATTATTTGATTTAATATTTAACTACCAATATTTACTTATCATATGTTAGGGGATTGTTTTGAAAGATATGGATTTGAGGAAAATCCCCAATCTTGAATAATGACTCTCATGAAAAATGTGATCAATGTATTTGGTAACTGGTTCTCCCCTTCACATGTGGCTAGGTCCAAGTTTATTTGATTTTAATAAATTTATAAATATAATATAATATCTTGAGTGAGTTTTTTGGAATTTAATTGGTTAGAACAAAATACGGTTCCCTTTCCACTCTTCTTTGTTGATTTGGGATTTCAATATTATGGTTGATCCCCCAAGAATTAAAATTGGGAGCGTAGCTAGTGGTGACTATGATGCCTTGTAAAAATGAAAGGCACTTAGGAGATACAAAAGAGGGGTCCTAGAATAATTTATCTTTGAAAATGCATATCTAACATTCTGATGTGTTCCTTGATGATGGGTACTCAAGCATTAGTTATGTTATGTGGTGGCATAAACATTGGTATTTGATGTTTCCTGGTGAGTGTCGTTGTGGCATAAACTATATGGGATAGGTAGTTTTATGGGATCTCAATCAATGTTATGGGAGGTCAATATATAATTTCTGTGTACTATGAATACTATTTTCTTAGCATGTGAGTATCCTTGAGATATTTTTGGTCATGTGGAACCAATACCATGGGATATTACTTGTTCACCGTGGTTATAACATGGGTGATATACTTGAGTAATAGATATTACTCATTTTGTTAAATTGTGTACTGGTAGTGATGGATCATTCACAATGTGTATGATATTGTTGGTAAATCATCTACCTTTAGACTTGTGAAATGAAAATAGATCCTTTTTCCTTATAGGTTTATGGTGATATATTTTTCACCAATGATATTATGCATTGGTGATTTATCCTTCACCACGTAATTCTTCAATCTCATTTTCATTGATCGGTGATTCTTTATTAACCACTGATATATCATTCTCCTATTTGATATGCTTGTATATTATTTTCACAATATTTTGGTTAAAAATTGTTTATTCTTCTTTTTTTGGTGGGGGTGTTGAAACGTCAAAATGAAGATTATTTTATGGTGATATATCATTCAACCAGTGTTATATTTTTCATATTTCATTATTATTTCATGGTGATATATTATTCATTATAAAGTTTTAGTTTTTCATGACCATGAAAAAGTCATTTAGAAACCTATAGTAAAAAATAAGTGAAGGGTTAAACTCAAGCAAAGGAATGTGGGTCTTCTAATGGGTTTTACTATTTTAATATGCTATAAAAATAAAATATTAAATTGGTGTTTAGAATTTTATATTGTATAATTTCGAGTGAAATTGAATTAAAGTGAGTTTATGAGATATTAGTAATGACAAAATAATAAGATAAAGAGTTGGAATAAAGTGATTTTCTGACTAGATTAATAAATAATGGAAATACAAGGTTCATGAAACCTGTATAAAATGAAATTTATTCATTAAATTGATTTCTATATGGAACTGGACCATCATATAAAACAGGAATTTAATTTTTTGATAATTTTAAAATCAATTCTGATCAAGCCTCTCTTCTATCACCTGAGATTACTAAAATAGAATCAATTATAGAAATAATTTATAAGTCATCATCTCAGTAATATTTTCATATAAATTGATGGGTTTACTCAAATTAATTCAACTAAAATGTCAATTAGTAATTACATATGATACGAAAATTAATAAAATGAAATATTGGGTTTGATTAAGACTTCATCAGCATATATATAAATATATATATTTCATCGTAAGTAAAAAAACCCATTTTTGAGGTGAGTTGGGATGGTAACATTTAAGATCAAAAATTAATTAATCTAAAGTCATAGCTATTTTTATTAATGGAATAATTCCAAAAAAATTATTCAAATAGAAAATACAATTTATCATATAGAATGATAGACTAGAACTCAAGAGAAAATATAGATAAAAAACTCAATTTCCTAAGAAACCATTACAATGAGAATATGTTGAATCTATAAGTAAAATAAAATTCAAATCACATGAAATGTATTACAAACTAATGAAGAATAAAAAACAAAGGAAAATATTAACACCCTGTGGAAAAATTATTTCTATTATCTAAATGTGAACTCTCGATGTATTTTTTCCATGAGATCTCTATATCATTAGAAGAGTCACTCGTTGGATGCTAGTTCAAGAATTAGAAATTATAAAGTACCTAAATTCTTCTCCCTTCTTAACCATATCCTCCTAAAATTAACCCATATAATGAATTGACAAATCTACTTTTCATTTTTATGGTTTACATCAGTTAAATTATTCAAATTCTCATATGTGACTGAGCTAAAAAACATGCATTACAAACACATTATTGCATCACCAGGCTCAAAAAAACCCCGTCGTTTTAAAAAATAAAAATAATAGTCCCAAAAAAACCAACCTACAAACAACCATGTTGGTCACTTATTTCTAGTACATGGACTTGGACCTACATCACATGAAGTAGAAATGAACAACAAACAATATCCCCAAAATCAAGAACTCGATCTGCAACATTCATGAGTTAACCATCCCCTCAAGATTAGATAACCCATATTACCATTATTTTCTCTTAAACAAATCATCTATATAGTGGAAAGATTTTTATCTAGTATAAATCCATGAAGGAATTATAATATTTAACTAGAGAGATCTTTGTAGCGACTGTGAATGTAGTCTATATACAGTCAACTTCATGTTGTAAATATTTGTGTCATAAAAATCCATATATTATTCCTTATTAAAACATCTCAACACATATTCACCATAATTAAAAACATTTGATCTTAGGTTGACCCTATGAACACAAATGCTACATACTACATCAATCCACAACCACAACTTGTATCTAGAATATATGATCATGCTATCTTGTTTATCTTTGAGTTAATTATCTTATCTCCTGATTTCGGTCTCATCAGGAACCAGAAAAAAAGTAAATATCATGATTCTTTTATACCCAAAGTCAATAGCGGTATGTTAGTTCCCATTCATTAATTTAGATGGTGCACTATTGAAAATTGAGAACTAGATTGTGATGCATGATTTTCAAAAAATCAATGTCTATTTACAGAAGCTAAAATCCATCCAAGTATAAATTACCCTTTAATTTTTTATTTCCATTATACATATCTAATACTTCAATGAGATCCTATTTCCTAGCTTTCAACAATTCGAATTCCTAAAAATAGATAAATAATATTTTAAATTAATATTAAAACTATTCTAATTTAAGGGAAAATCAATAAAATTATTAGAAAAAATGATTTATAAAATAAATTATATCAACTGAAACATTAAAAAAATTAATATCATTTAATAATTTCAAATTAAATTAATTATTTGATAAATACATAAAATTTAAATTTGATAAAAAAATGCGGAACAGTTGATTACAAAAAAACATATCCTATATAATATTATTACAACATATAAAATATTAAAGACAAGTTGAATAATGATAATAAATCATATAATTAAGGAATAATTTTAGAATAAAAAATATAATGAACCACAATATTAAATCATATATATAAATTTTTAATATATGAAATATTCCCTATATGACAGAAAAAATCACAACATAATTATTTAGGTCTACTTCCATTGGAATCTTGGATACATAACCAACTGGTTCATTGGTAAACTACATCATCACCCTCTAATTATTTCATAAATAAAATCCTTTTTAAAAATATCATAAATAATAAATTTATTCATACCCCAGGGAAAGGAAAAATAATAAATGGTTGAGAATATATTCTTAATAAGGGTAAATGATGGAGATAATAACAAACAACAAACATAAGGGTATATAAATGTTAGGGTACCATATAAAAACCATACCTTCCATATCATAGATTAAAAGCATGAGTCACGATTTAAATCCTGGTACATTAAAAGACATAAATAATAATGAAAACAAATAACAAGATCCTTTAGAGAATAACACCAGTATAGAATAATGAATTGTCCTATACACATAATCATAGAAACTTTTATGTTAAGGATACACAAAAAGACATTCATAAAATGTAAGGATTTGGCTAAAACTCATGTTCCTACTTTAGGTTTGAAATAACATCCCTTGTACCCTCTGTTGGGATTTAGAGAACCTTTAATGTATCCTTTGTTGTGATTGGGATAATCACAAAGGTTCCATATTTTTGTCTAGGGGTAACCTCCCATGTACCCTCTTTCATGCTTCAGATAACTTCAACATTACCCTTTGGTCTCATAGAATATTAATCCTTACTAAATTAATTGGAGATAGATATAGGTTACACCTATAACATAATTAAATCATTTTAGAGACAAAATACCATAAAATATTCATTATATCATAACTCGTGAAAAAGAAATTGGCTTCATAAACAATTTATAATAGCAAAACTCATAGAAAAGAAATGGGGTTCCTAAACATTTTTCATGTTAATAAAAAAATCTAGATAAAAAATAAGGATGGTAACATTGGATTATATCACCAATATATATTACATAGCATCAAAAGACATAATAATAGATGGAAAATTATTTTGAATGATAATTTGGAACATTTCATGAGGAAAATAACCTTTCCACATTAATAAACAAATTTAAAATCTATCAGTTTCTCAATTATTATTGAAATAATTTTAGTTGAAATTAAAATAGGTAATATTTGAACATAATAATTAACTTATTTATCATCCAAGAAATTGTAAAATAAAATTAATTACATAGTTGTTAAAATAATGATTCATTTCACCTTTTCCGTAAATAGTAAAAATAGCCTTGTTCGTAAGATAACAAGAAGATTTATTTTAAACAATTATGGAACATGTCCAAAATGATTAAAATTTTCTGAAAAAATAATTTTTAATTGTTAAATTCATTCTTCAAAACATTTTCAAAAAACATTTAAAAGGATCAAAAAGTATTTTCAACCGAATAAGGAAAAATAAAGTTAATTTTTGAGGAAATATTTTGGGTATCTTTAGAACATAAAATAAATAAATACATAGAAAGAGTTTTTTTGTCATTAAATAACAATATTATTAGAATATAAATGATTTTAAGGAGATATAGATCATGATATTTCATCCATAGAATCATAAACCTAAATAATATCAATAAACATGAGACTGTAAAATAAAACCTTTTAAACTTGGGTAATATATGAATCATAATCCCCATGAAAGAAATAAAAAATAATGGATATTTAAATGACAATAATTTACATAACATGAATCATCAAATACATTGAATTTAATAATATAGACTATGAAAAATAATCAAGTGTTAAATATGGCATCTCTGCCCTGAAAATAGATGTATGAATTACAAGACATTTCCTCAAGTTATAACTTTCATGATACACATCAAAAAATAATATAAAATAAATATATTCCATTATATAACCATAATAATATATATCAAACTATATATAATCAACTGATGGCATTCTATTATCTATCTGTTATCAATTTCATAATATAATCTTGTTTCGGGTAATAACTACCTCATTTCTCAAGTATGATTTAGTTTGGTATTTTTTCCATTCACTATGATTATGGTTCATTATACACCATAATAATATCCATGAAATAAATATCTTATACAATAATTATTCATTTATTTATTATAATTCATCTGTGTTGTAGATATAAAATTAATTACACTGTTCATATATATGGTAAGTCATACGTAAAAATGAGTGATTTTTCCATTTTCTAGGTGGAAGAAATAGAAGAAATATAAATATTAATTCATATTTATAGATTAATGTTTGATATCATAGATAATATATATATATGTTAAATATTCAATAATTTCAATCATTATCATAAATAAAATGAAAAACATGTCGAATCGCATTGTGGATGTAGTAGTACACACGTATGCATGAGTGACATTATCATCTTTTAAAAAATGTAATATATGAATATAGATGTTATTTTAAAAATAAAAATGAATAATTATATAATAAATATCATATAAATTGGTTAAATACATCATTATATCTAGTTGTTGAATTTGGTAATGGAAAAAAGAATTTCATCAGTTTGTGAGGTGATAACCCACTGTACACATGATCGACAATTTCATTTTCCATTTGATAGAGGAATAGATGGATTTAAGATATTTAACTGAAATAATAAAATATATCTATATGGGATATAATTAGGTTGTTGTATCAGAATATTAGAATAATATTTTATGGAGGTGGAAGTAGAAGTTAGTTAAAAACACTCAATTAAGAATAATACTTATTCTTCATACAACCTCCTTAGGTTTTTACCAAAACCAATCATAGGAGGGTTTAATAATAAAAAAGGCATAAAAAATTTGTAGATGAATGTATGGAATATATTTCAGTAGTTATTTTATTTAATAAATGATTTTTGTATTGTTAATAGGATAGTACAAGGGGTTCTCTTTTAAAAGTGTCGTAGGGAACATAAATATATTTTTTTAAATGAAAAAGTTATACACATGTTTTAAGGATGAATTAGGGCTCTAAAATCACACATTTTAGAAATATTATATTATAAAAGTAACAAACAGGGATTTAGAACATAATTTTTAAAATTTTCTAGCTCCTTTTAACAATTATCATTCTAGTTTAACCACCGGGTAAGCTTCTTTTAACATTAACCATATAATTGCTTTTGTTTATTTTTACTATTTATTATGACTAAAATATAATATAATATTATTATATAATATTATTTGCGATTATTTAAAATATTTAATAAAATTTTCTAAATTCATAAAATATATTTTTTATAATTTAATTTAAAATCAATCCCATAGACATGAGGAAAAAGTTATTTTCTATAGAAAATGTTATGATGAATAAAATATGTTTTAATATCAAAATTTCACAAGAAACTAATTCCAATGACCTAAATTATATTAATTATTATATAAGTTAAATAATTTTTAATTTAAAACCATATTACAACAAAACATAACAAGTAAATTCCTTAAACAAAAAGTTTGTTGTTAACAAAAATCTGCACTTTTCACTATCTGTCAAAAAATTTATCATTTCAAAAAATTATAAAAAAATTCACTATAAGACAATTTTGACATAATAATTTAAAAAATTAATTTAATTTTATAAAATATATTTTATAAAATATTAAGAATTATTTTTTTTACAAAATTAAATAAAAACATTTTTTAGACAAAAATATTTCAAAAGTATATAAGTACTTTTATAAAAATTATATTTTTTAATATGGTTTATTTATTGAAAAATATATTAGTAATTTTTTAAAAATAATATTCTTATTAATACCTCAGTTTTTAAGAGATAACATATATTATTTAATGTTAATAGTATATTTCAATTCGTTAAAACTCAGTGATTCTTGTAACACATCCTATTAAAGAAATGATTTTTTGGAACTGAATGGTTATTTCATAAAATATTTAGGTGTTAACATTTACACACTAAAAATGAAATTATACCTTGAATTTTTTCACTATAATACAAAAAACTCATTATACTTCCTCCTTATCATATCCAATATTTCCCATGTAGCTTCATCATGTTTGTGGATTCAGCATAAACCCTTAACCAGGTAAGTGGACTTATTTGATAGAAACATATATATATTATCAATAATTTGTAATGATTGTCATTTGTAGGATATATCACTATCCAATGGTATAATATATATGTTAAATACATGTGAAGTATCAGGTATGTACTTCCTCAATGGAGTCACATGGAACACATCATAAACATAAGATAGGTTTGCTAGAAGCATCCTGAAATAAATAGTTACCCCTACTCAATAAAGAATCAATAAAGGGTCAATATATATAGGGACCATATTTTATATCATCCTATATATAATTAACTTATTCCACTAATAATTTCATATAAACAAATTCTCAAAAACATCAAAATCTACATTATGTCTAGTGACTATTAGCATTCATTTTATTAGACACAGAGTTACTTAGATGTCTTGTTTAATGGAACTAACCCCCGATTTCATTTTGATTTCTAGCTCAAGTAAAAATAGTTTTCATTCTCATACATCATCCTGGAATATTGGTGTATTACAGTTCATTCAAATTTGGGACTCATATAAATCCATCTGAATGCTTTAGTGGAATCTATTTTTGTATGAAACTTGATTATAAGAAGGTACTGATCCCAACCACCTTTGAAATCCATAGAACAATATCACATCCTATCACCTAGGGTTTTCCTGGTTCATTAATAATGACCATATAACTATGAATGTAACACATTTTGGAAACTAAACTCTATTTAGATCCTACTAAATACTCTTCTAGAACATCATGGTGAACCATGAATCCCTCTTTGATATGGTAGAATTTTGTACTCTATTAAACATTAAAACATCCTTAATTTATATCCTATAATGAATATATATTGAGAAATATTTTATGATAGGGGTGAATTTGAATTACTTAGTAAGGTGATCAACAATAACCCACATAACATTGTGTCCATTATATTTTCTGGGGAGTCCAATGACAAAATATATGGTGTTGCTTTCCCATTTCAATTCAGGTATGGGTAATAATTTTAACATCCCATTATTCTTTGGTCTCTATAACATAAAATTCAGAAAAACTAGGATCCAAGATACATCTTCTATAATATGTCTCTTAATACCATCCCACTAGAAATACTCTTTCAAATCACTATACATCTTTATACTTCATGGATGAATACAAAATGTAGAATTATGAGCATTCTATAACCTCTATTTCGTTAAATTAGTTTTTTAAGAAAAACAAAAACAGTTCCTAAACCAAGTCAATAAATCATATGGAATGCTAAAAAAATTTCCTTTTTATCATTCTTATATATCTCCATATTATCAGTATACACCTCTTCAATCATCATTTAGATAGTTGGTTGGACACTAATTTGAGAAATATAATATTTGTCCCATTAATTCAAATTTTCTAGATCTACCTATTGAAAATAAATAAAAAATATATTCTTTGTTATCAGTATCATACATAATATATAAAGAACATTTAGAATAAAATCATAGATCTCCATTTTCATTTCCCTATTTTGGTAACATATTGATCAATCATATTCTTTAATCAAATCCAACAATAATCCCTAGAGAATGTTTAACGGTTTCTATGTAAACATTTATGATCATTATAAAAATCATAAATTTCTCCTAAAAAATATAATAACCATAACCTTAATGAAAAAAATTGTACCTAAAAAAAATTAACAGTAGGTTAATATTCTTATGGACATTAAATTTCAAATATCCATAAGAAAAACCCATATCAGCAACAATATAATTCATCACAATTACTTTTTTGATAGAAAAAATATGGATTATAATTCCATTACACAGTTGGGTAATGTAAGAACATGTTAATTGACTAAACTTTTCCTCAATTGCTTTAAATGATCCTCAAATTCATCTGTCTCAAAAATCATGGACCCATTCCATTAAAACATGATGTGTGGATTAGATAGTCATGATCAATTCTCCAAAAAACATTGATAAAGTCCATCCCACACAATAAAACTTATGATCTTAGTCATAATGTTTATTTTGGTCCCAAATTGAAATGTTTTGGTATATGATGGACCAATAAATATATTCTCAATGGAATTATATGACCCCAAAATTATAATTTTTGGTTCCAAAATTAACTCTTAGTAAAATTTTCTTTCAAATTATCCATCATTTGATTCTATTGAACAATCCCAAAATTATCTTCATGCTCATCAGTTATATTTTAATATATAATAATATCATCTATAAATACAACAATGAGATTACCAATGTAATCTCCAAATAATATATTAATTAAATCCAAGAACATAGTTTGGAAATTACTGATACCAAATGGAATAATTATTTATTCATAGTTTCCATACCAAGTAATAAATACTATCATGGATATATCCTCATTCCCCACCCTCAATCGATGATATCTATAATGACAGTCTATATAGGGAAAATAATATTCTCCACATAGTTTATCCACAAATTAATTAATTCTGGGTAGATGATTCTTGTTCTAAATTGTTATATTATTAATTTCTTAATAATCAATGTAATGTATGATTAATCCAAATTAATTCATAATAAAATGTTACAGTGAACAACATGGTGATATATTTCTATGAATGAATTACTTGGCAGGATTCCCTAGAAGTTACTTCCTCAAATCCTACAACTCAATCAGGGACATTCTATATTGAGTCTTCAAAATATGAATTTATCTAGGTATGATTTCTATTAAAAATTGAACTTCATGATTTTTTGGAAGAATAATAATCTCTTCTGAAATGACATAAAAAAACTCCCAGACAATTGGAATATCTACCATGTTTATGTACTCCCCAACCATAAGATATTAACACCTCTTATTCATGGGAATCAAAACTCATCTAATGGGTTAAATTTATAATGGATGTTAATATATTTCATCACACTTGTAGACGATCATAGGTTGGTTTGGAATATAATATGAGACTTTACTTCTGTGGAAATTGTTGTGGGATTTATTTATAGAAATCCAATCTAGGCCTAATATAAAATTAAATTCCTCAAGAGGGAGAATAAAAATATTTTCTAGAATAACATTCGAAAAAACATCAATCAATGAATATTCACAAGATTATAATGTTATCATTATACAATCAGTGGTTTTTACTTATAATTGAATATCTCATTGATCAGGTGAATTTATAATACCTTTTTAAATTCATTAGACCTAAATTAGAGGGTAGATCTAGAATCAAATAAGTTATTAGTAGTTATAGAGTAGAAGATGAATTCACCTTTCACCATGTCTTTATCATATCCCATTACATTAAATGGTGATGTCTTGAGATTTTACATTGTCTCTCGGCTTAAGAGGTTCCATACATTTATCAACATCGCTAACATTCATATTTGAGCACTATTTATAATTTTTCCATTACTAATTTTAGTTTAAATAGTAATGTGTTGATAGGATCATTCTATAGAGCATTCTCTTTATTAAAATCATTAGCTATCATCTTCCCATAACTATAGTAGTCAACCACTTAATTTCCTTCCTTTTTACACATAAAACATTTAGTCGTCCCCTTAAGAAAATATTTACCTTGTTCTCTTCCAAATTTCGTGCATAAAGGATATTTTTTCTTTTTATATACTAGACTTTAAGAGTTTATACTTAATTCCAACATTATTTTCTTATTAAACATAGGAAATAGATTGGAAACTCTAATTTTCAATTACAATATAAAATCAAACAAAAATATAATTCATTTCTAAAAAAGTCCCATGTAGAAAAATTCATCACAATACATGGTTTAAAACCACTAAATAATATTTCAACCTTAATTTCAAGTTGTATGATAATAACAGAAGTATACTTCATTGGTCTTGAAACATTTCCCTTCTAGTTACCAACATATTCGTTATCTATCTACTATACCTCAATAAAATCCTTCACTATTATGGTATGAAGAATATGAAGAGGTTGATAATTTTAAAATAATATATTATACTCATCCCACTCCAGGGAGTCAGTTTACTCTCATTGTCTCATATTCTAGATAATATTCCACCATGAATCTACATCTCCTTCGAAATGAAGGACTACCAAAATACGATTTCATGCTCCAAACACTAGATAATGGAAAATTTCCTTTCAATAGTACTGATCCCTGACTGAAATACTAATGGATCATTGGAACCTCAAAATAAATGTTGTTGTTTTTTAATGATGGACTCAATCTAATTTTGTCCCCTCATTTTATCATTTGGATGTTCAAAATGATTTAGAAGTTGATAATGTTGTGTTTGTAATTAAAAGATATTTTTCAATCCATATTCTATAATGTTTTGTTTCAAAAGAAGAAAATCATTGATCATTCTACAAAATTAATTATTAACATGATTCCTTTAGGTTCAATCCATCAACTAGAACCCCAAACTAAATCCATGCAATATTAATCATACTAGGAATCCATATAATCATGAAAAATATCATATAATATGTCTAAATAATGAACCATTATTTAAAATTAATGACACATTATGAATAAGCTTGGTCATTTATTGTAATTACTAAAATCATAAATTATGGATCATAAATAGTTTTAGAATTTCGAAAATATATCCCCCAATAGTGTCAAACCAGCTGTACATAAGGACCAGTTTGTGTCCACTAGGTGACAATCGTGTGAATGACCAATGTTCCCTTTTATGAGTTATTAATAATAAGTATATCTATTCCAAATAGAAATCAACCTATAAGTTATAATAATAGATGTAATTACCCTAAAACCACTTGAAATATCCTTAATGAAATAACCTATATTTTTGAATACTTTGATATATCTATATAATTAACTTAAGACACATCCCTAGGGATCTCCTTAAGGATTTATAATCTCAAATTCTATTGGATTATAAATGGTTATTCTAAATATAATTGTAATTAAATATAATATTTAGATGTATATGTGAATATTTAAATAGATGAATATTCAGTCTATAATATAAAAGTCAATGCTAGAATCATTTTGGTCTAAATCCTATAGAAACCCGGATACTTAAAAATAGTTTCATGGTTTAACTACATCATCTTCCAATATGTTCATCATAATAATGACTCTTTATAGATATATCATAAATAATATTATTTTTTATACCCTGAGAAAATTAATCATAATAATTTGTGAACTCGCATTCTTAGTATAGGTAAATAAGGGAGATGTAAATATAATTTAAGTATAAGGGTATGTGAATATTTGAATGAAATATCAAAACCATAACATACTTAACATAGTTAATAAACATGATTCATATAATAAATCATTGAATTAAAAAAGAAATTTATCATTTTTTAATAAAACAAATATCCATGAGATTATTACATTGGCATAATACATACATTTTTAAAAACGTATAGGTATATTAAATATTATTTCTAGGAAACCCACCCAGATATTAAAAACATCTTATACATGGTATAAACACCCATGTACCATCTCCCATCTTTGAAAAACCTCCTTTTTACCCTCTTTTAGTCTTGAATAACCTCCCCTTTACCCTTTTTCAATATTGGGGAAACCACACATGTATGATCGGCTAGTCTTGGGTTAACCTCCCATATTCCAATGTTCATGCATGGGATAACCTCCCCCAACACCATTGATACCCTAAAACATTATTAATTTCCCAAATAATTATATGGTGATATACGTCCCTTCCATCACATAATTCATACATTTATGTTACATAAGATATTATAATTGTCATCATATCATTACATTTGAAAAGTAATTGAGATTTGAAAACATTTCATTAGGGTATAACCTGTTGCCAAGAAATGTGATTCATAAATATTTTTCATAACCATCATAAATCATCCAGATAAAGAAAAATAATTTCATAATTGGAAAATATCCCTAGTAAATCATATTTAATATTAAATTTTTTCGTCTTATAAGAAAAATTATTTTGAATTATCACCAAGGACTATTGTTGGGGAAAATAACATTGTAGTTCAAAAAATGTTATTTAAAGTCATATAGTTTCAAACAAAATAATGAAATTCATTCATTTTAAAATTTTCTCAATAAAATTTTAATGATTACATAAATTATTTAGTGGTCATGATTAAGTAAAATACCTTTCATGTTATACTTGTTAAAAATAAGATTCATTCCCCATTTTTAGTAAAAAGTAAAGAAATACTTATTCAAAAAATGAATATTGGGTCCCATTTAATCCATTTATTAAAAATAAAAACATGTGAAATAATTTCATTAAAAAATTAATTGATAAAATTATTTCATTACAACATTTTAATAAAACATGGACATGGACAAAAAAGGATTTTCGAATAAATACATAAATAATGTCTATTTTTACAAGAAACATTACTTCACTGTCTTGACTACTTAAAGACATGAATGTTGTAGGTAAACCAATATTCTATATAAATAACCATATTATAATAAAATAGATGTGTTTATTGTTATATAGATAATAATTTTAATCATAAATCATATTGATAAACATTAAGTCTGTAACGTAAAAAATTTACCACATTGGAAACAATTGAATCATAATCCACAAGAAATATAGAAACATATATGGATATTAAATTAAAATTATAATTCATGATAATTTTTATAAAATAGATTTAGGGTTATAATACACACCAAACAAAAGAAACAATTCGAGAATATTCCATTTGTCCAACATAAATAAAATTGAGATGAAATTCCCTTACCCCATGTCTCAAAATTACTTGTAAAAATTAGAACTCCTATATAATAATTATATTTTTATTATATAAATATTATAGAATGATTCTCATATATATAATAGCATATATGATTTACCCTTTACAATTAATTTTCCATTTATTAAAAATTCATTATTCAAATAATGTTTTGGGTAATAACTCCCTTATTTTTCATGTATATTTTCATTTTGTATTTTTAGTACATTTAGTTTCATCATGGTTACATAATTTAATTAATTTTATCTATGATGAAAATTTCATATATATTCATTAAAATGTATTTATAGTTTTCACTAAAAGTAAGATAAAAAATTTTCTATACAATTCATGGAGATGGTGGGTCATATTTACACATGGGTGTTGTTTCCATTTTCTTGATGGATAGATCCAAGGAGTGGTAAATATTAATTCACCATTACATAAAAATTATTATAACATGTATATTAATTTATTATACCTTCATTGCCATATTTTTTAAAATAAAATTTAAAATATGTCATATCACTTTATGGAGGTTATAGTCCCGAACTACGCATGAGCGACATGACCATTTTTCAATGGAATGGAATGTAGGAAGTTATATGTGATATTATAATTCCTTAAGTATAATTATTTATTAAATATCATATACATTTTTCATATCTATCATTATATCAAACATTTAATTATAGTGGTGGAAAATAATTGCAATGGTTCGTGAGACGGTAGTCCACCATTAACAAGACTGATGGTATATTTTCCAATTTTATAGAGGAGGAGATGGATATTGTAATATCCAATTACCTTATTTTAGTAATCCCTTTTATATATTTTAATTTCCATTTGGGAACATTTTATAACTTTATAGTACAGAGAGTGTTTTTTTTGGAAAATTACCCAAAACATAAGGATTTGTGTTTGTTTGAATTGATGTTGTCTATGAATAAATGCAATAAAAGATTATGAGTGTTTTATATTAGTTTGGAATAAATAAAAGGTTGTCTGTTTGTATTAAAAAATAATCATTATTGTAATATTTCTAGTAGAAACATCCATCTCATGGTCTTGTTAGATGATGTGAATCTATTGTTGAGGTTTCATTAATTGGTTTAGAGTATGAAAAGTTAATAAGTAAAGAAATGTTTTCAGATAATGTAATGTTTGATCATTATTATTTTCAATAGTAGCACATACCTTATTCTATATATATTATAAATCATTAAATAATTTCCTTAAATGGTTTCACATCATGAATAGTTTTGGTCCACTGGTTTTATCCACATTGAATATATGATCTAGTTTTCATTTAGTTTGCAAGATTCTCTCTCAAAACCTATGAAGTATACTAAGAGATTTTTGGGATCTGCACTAATAATGAGTCATTTTTATTGAATGATATAGTGGGCGCGTAGTGTATCATTAGTTAATTTATCATTCTTCTTATTCAATGTCATTGGTTGCATCAGTTCCATTTTTTTGTATTTTTATATCTTTTTCTCTTGTGAGGATTGTATTCTTGCTCATTCTAAGATCTGATGAGTGGCCTTCTTATAGGGCATACTCCATTATTGGTCATGGTACAATAAGTAAAATTTATATATGGCATATTATTCCAAACATCCCAATTGACCATGTTTTTTTAGGAATAAATTTTTTAGGTATGTGAATCATACGTATCTCCGCGTTTTTTATTCTAAATTCTTTTCTTTTTTTGTATATCCAATTATCAGAAAGTGCAAATCGAGTTTTCATTTGGTGGCTCCATATCTAGCATGAGTTAGGAAATACTTGATTGCTCTGGTTTTATAAATTGTCTTGTAAGTAAATATAAAGATTTTTTGATTGATTTTTTGTTTATAGAAATGGGTTTTTGAGAAATTATGGTTACCCCTATTTTGTTCAATGATATGGTAATTTCAATGAATTATGAAATTGTGTTATAAAATAATTTTCAATGTATGGGGTTGATGAAATTATTTGGAAAATACAAAACATTGTAATCCTTGGGTACTTTTGATAAAGGTTTAAAATAGGATTTTCCATTGATATCATTAAGGGTGGGGGTGGGGATCACTCTTGGGGTGTTTATTATCATTCCAGGACATTTATTTTAGGTAAATATTGATACTATTTGGTGGCTCAAATTATAGGGTGTTATTTTTCTCTATTAATCCCATATGTATGTTTAGTTACTTGAGATGCATGATTTCCTGTGTCTATGTACAAGTTTTCTTACTAGCATGGCATGTAGTAATCATTGACCAGATGTTACCTATTGTTTTGAGTTATATTACTGGTATTTTATTTCCTAATTTTATATTAGTGATATAATTTAAAAATATTTAACCATGATTATCTAGAACTATGGAAAAGGGGAATGTTTTACGATGATTTTGATATAAAAACTATTAAACTAATTATAATTCCCTATTTTCTTTAAGGATTTTAATGTTCATGTAATTATACAATGACATGTAATGGAACACCTAGGGGATCCTATTGTGAATGTTAGCTCAAAATCAATTCACCCCTTTTGTGGTGGATAGACCATGTTAATTATTTCAATAAAGGGAATGTTAAGGCAATATAGTGTGGTAGTGAGGTTTTAATCAGCAATGTTGTCCAGCTAGAGGGGAGATAGAGGGATGTTTTCCATTTATCACCTACTGTAGTTATTTCTCATATTTTCATTTTTTTTCTTTCTTGTTAGAATCATTAATTGGTGTTATTTTTTACATGTTTTCATCTTAACAATTAATTTTTTTCCTATTATTTATGGTACCTATTGGTTATTTTTCACTTCCACTATTCTTATATTCCTTGATTTTCATTTTTCCATTTTTTTCTAATTGGGTGAAATTATTCCCTCTAGTTATATTTTATGTATGGGTGTTAATCTTAATTCAACGGGGATTGATAATTCCATATTGGAATGTAATGTTTTGGTTCGAGTTTTAGTATGTGTGATTATTCAGGTCATTTTGTTACAATTTTGTATTAGAGTGGGGGTTTGTGCATAATTTTGGGATTTTGGTAAATTGGATATATGATTTATGAGACATGAGTGGATGGTTGTAGATACTATCTGGAAATATTTTGTCATGACAATACTCAAGATACCATAATATGTTGGGGTGTGTGTATCCTATTTGAGTTCGTGATCTTAATATCATTTTTCATATGGTTTTATGGTTGAAACTGAGATTTTCCAATAATTAGATCACTTCATTTATGTTCAGTCTATAGTGAAATAACTTTGAGACATTATCCACAAGTTCCGTAGGAGGGTTTGTTAGATGTTCTTCAAGGGAATAAACCATTGGATCAGAATATTATAGAGACTATTTTGTGACCAGTTCACATCATATAATATTGTGTATTGTCTGTCCAAAACATATTTGTCGGGTTTCAACCAGGGACTATATGAGATATAGATCCATCATGATTGTTTTTATGTGATATGACGCCATCCAGTACATATATGAATGAAACTAAAGAGGTGGAGTAATGGATAGACATGAATCATAAGATCTTCAACTTCTTAGATAATAATGAGAATATAAAGTTGAAATGCACATCATTCATAAATGAGGTTCCCTATATGTTATGATTTGATTCTAAGGTGTATGGTGATATGCATGTCAGCTTTATAAAATAATGATTTCAAGAAAATCTTTTTACCACAATTTTTTATGGAGTCATTAATGATGGATACTACATTATAGTTTGTATCCTTAGAGTAGGGATAGTCTTTGGATTTGTCATACACTAATCGGTTTGAAAATATGGTTCATTTTTTCCTATTAGAAATAAAGAATGATGAAATTAAGGATAAAAAGTACCTAAAGGGTTTTTTTATTATGTATATGTAAACATATATTTATGATCAATAATCATAATCATGCGTAGATATTAGATAAGGATACAATAGATGAGATGAAAGGGATGGAATGGCTGGTAATTCTCCCCTTCTCTTCCACATAATAGAAACTTATGAGGTGTAGTAGGAATAAATAAGAAGTTTAATCAACCTCACAAATTTGGGGGAGGTAGTTTTCATCAATAGGAATCCTAAAAACCAAAAATTATTTCAAATAGTGATCCCATGAACTACTGTTAATGTTGGATGTTATGAAACTCCCAATGTTCATTTCCTATAAATGTAATGATCTGAAATGGTTGGGGCTAAAATTGAGATCTATAACAATTCATTCAGACATTGTATATTCCTTGTAATGTTTATAAATAATAAAATACAAAGGATACTATGGGGTAGTAAAAATATTTCGGACTATTAATATCTACCCACATGCCATTGGAGTAAATAACGGTTATATAGTGTATGAGTATCTGATGGAGGATGATGCAGACCTAGTGATAGTGAGAGGAACCATATTAATTTCATCTTCTGTAGTGACTTCATTATTTAATATCGATTCATCCCAGTAAATTGTTTATTCCAACATTATTTTAATTCTTAAAAAAATATTTATCATATCCTTAGTTACATAGTTAGAGAAACCTTTGGTAAGAGGAAAGATAAATAGTTTTCATATCAATCTTTTCCATTTTCAATAGCGGATACAGAGTCAGTTTGTGATTTCCTCATACTCAATGGGGATATATTTGACAATATCATCCAAATATATTATAGTATGTCTCACAATGATGTGATTTACTATTAGAATAATCATTTATTGTTTTCTTCTATCAATAGGGGATATTAGGTGGGTCATGGAGTGTTGGATATGAGGTTTAGTTGTGTAGGGACATCACAATCAAAGAATAGGGTTTTATTGTCTACTGTTGTTGTTGAGCCCAATGAAATTTCAAGTCTTGTTGTTCATCCCATAGATTTTTGGGATTTCCCTATTGTTTTCCCTTATGACTTCTATAGAGTACTTATATCAATGATTATAGAGTTTCTGATTGATCTAGCTCCATGAATGAAATCAGTTTCAATAAACTTATATAATTATACAGCAGTAGAGCTCAAAGAGGTCAATATTTAGTTTTACTATCTAATAGGGAAAGAATTTGTTCACCCTAGTGTTTTTCATTTGGAAGCATCTATGATAAATTACAATAAGGTGGATTTCACAATACTGTTATGTGTGATGTATTAGTTATTCAATCAAGTGAATGTTTAGAATATGTATCCTTATCCCATCATGGATGATTTTATTGACCAATTAATATAAGAATTGTGTATTCAATGATCGATCTTCAATTAAGTTATAATCATTAAATATTTTTGGAGTTTGATATGTGGAAGATATGATTTAGGAGTTGGTATACCCATTCTGTGTATCTTGTGATTCCTTATGTTATATGTAATTTTACGTGATATTTTGTGGATTTGTTGAACTAAATATTACAACAATTTATCGACACATATGTGGTAGTGTTCACTGAAGATATTTTGTTCTATTTTGGATCAATGAATGAGTAGTAGAACTGTGTTATATTGGCTATTTAAATCCCTATGGGTCACAAATTGTATGAAAATATTTGGAAATGTGTATTCCAGACCCAATAATTGATGTTATTGGAGAACATGATTTATGAGTATCTCTTGTAAGTTGATCCTAAAAAATGGGAAGGGTGACTTGTCATGGTAGGATCCATGAAATATATTTTATATACAGTGATTCCTTGGTTATACTGGATACTATCAATGGACATTCATGGATTTCCCATTTTTTCACCATTTACTTCCCTAACCATGAAAGGTGAAATTCATGCCATATTATAAATTTCTGTATTCTTTTGACTAGTTGAAATAGATTCTGATATCAAGTATTATTCTAGTATATCATGATCCTAGTGTGGGGAATGTGGTTTAAAATTATTCTTATGGTGATAGTAAAGATTTTGTTCTTATGAAGGATGTTCTTGTTGTGTCTTGAGGATGCTTTTATCTTCGTCCACATGAAAGGAATAACCCAAATAATGATTTTGATCTTCCAATGGTTATGAAGGAACTTAAGTGTTGGTATCACTTTACATTTTCTGTATTCTTTATTGCCTTCTCTAATAAAAGGTGTTTGAGATATTTATTTTCCTAGAATGATTTTAATTTTAGACAGAGACTGTGGGTGGAATAAATTCATATGGTATACATAGAATTTCCACCACCTTGGGAATGGATAAAATCATTACAAATGAACTCATCATGAATATACAATCACAATATATACTAAAATCAAGGGAGGAGTGGAATACTATGGGAATATTTACATGGTTTCACTTAGATACTCAATAGGATATTTCATTTATGTTTCTATCTAGTGTTTTTTGTTTCCATATTTCTTTATCCTATTATTCTGGTTCTGTAGTTTGATCATATGTTTAGAGTAATTTGAGAATCCCATTATGATGGGGATACTTTTGGTTAGTCAATCCATGTAGATGATATTATGGGATTCAAGGAACATTTTTCCTTCCTAGTTTCTATAAGGATATACATTTTTTGAGTACCATCAATCATTGTGGTTCAATCTTCCAAGAAAAATGATGATGTATTATGACAAGTGTAGATGATCCTTGTAGGTGCGTATGATTATTGAAAATATAGAGTTTTAATCCCATTGCTAAACAAACCAATTAAAAAATAATGTGCATTTATAACTTTTAATATTCTCTATCCTATTTTTGTTCAATTTTTTTAAATGGTAGGTGGGGTACATAGACTATTATGATTGTTTACCGTATGCTTCCTGAGGGATGATTGATATCTAGGGGTAATTTTTGTATAGACTAAAATTTCTAATTTCTTTCCAATCAACGAAGTTAATAAAGTGGATGTTTTGGGATATCTGATTTTGAATTAGATTGTGAGGTTGAATGGGGTTCCATCATCCATAATTACAAAAAGGGATCCATTATTTATGTAGGCATCCTAGTAGAATCTCTATGGTGGGGTGTGGTCTCAGGTTAGGGTGAGTATAGATTACTATCCACAGACTAATAGTTAGATGGAGCTTACTATTTAGATCGTATAGGATATGATCTGTACCTATGTCATAGATTTTTTGATTGTGTGATAGAAATATATGACAAGTTTAGATTAAATATAACAATACTTATCCATCATCAATCAAAATGGATCACATTAAGGATTTGTTTATTCACATGTGAAATTCAACTATTTAATTGGATGAAGTGGGAGATGCCTCTTTGGTAGGGACAAATATCAATCAGGATATTTCGGTGAGGATCCAAGATATATGTCCGTGTCTCATTAAAGATTACAAATAGAAGAAATCATATTCATATCATCCACATTTTCCGTGGGACATTCCTACTACTGATCGTATTTTCTTGAATGTTTTTCTTTAATTGGGACACTGTTGGCTTGTAAAACATGTGAAGTTGGCTATGAGATATTTAAGTTGATTTTATTTCACTTGGATTCACAGGAAATATGGATATTGTTCTCTATTTCTAGTTAAATTGATGGGTAGGAATTCTGTTTACCATATAACTAAACACAAAAAAATTATCCATTCACTCTCATGTCCATAGACGAAATGATATTTATGCTACATAAAAAAAACAATTATTGTAAAAAATAAACTGGATATTATTTTATCTTAGGTGAATTTGTTGTGTTGGGAATATATCTCATTAATCTTAGTGTTATGGTGAAATAGATCAGATTATCATGAGACATGGGAGCATAAAACATCACAGGGGGAGATGTTTCTTCACATCTTTCTAAAGAACCATTATTCCTCATGAATTCCAAGGGATGTAAAATATAATGGTGGGGAGTTTGTTACAAACCATTACTTTATATCAAGTATATATCAATGCTATTTTAATTTTTCGTTTTTTATTTTGTGTGTTTATGATCTTTTGAGGATTGTATTTTTTTGTGAAAATGTCTTAATAATAAAGGATGTGGGATTGTATGAATTAATAGAGCATGATAATATATTTTCAAAGGCCTTCGATTGTTCTTAATGTGTTTTGAACTTTTCATATGTGGCTTTGGTTTTTTCCAAAGAACAAAGACTATGAATTGACTATTGGAAACTTTAATGTCATTATATTATTACATGGCATGAATATATTAGCATGGATATGAGATGAATTCATTTATATTGTGTTATATTTAAATTTTTTGATACTAGTTTCCCTCTTGAAATGGTCTATCAATGTTATTTTTAATCTAACTTGATTCATTTTTCAGTATATCTTGTAAATCATGAAATTGACAGCCTGAAGTGTTTACATTTTCAGAATTATTTATGGCTAGTGGTTTTAATAATTCCACATGTATTCTTTTACATTAAATAGGATATATTATCTCACCTGACCATGGAGCTCTCCTAGGTCATTTAGGGGACCTCTTCCGATTTCAGTTCATTTTGTTTGGAAATTAATCATCCTCGATTATTCCCTATGTATCTCTAGGTATGTGATCTTTTTTACTTTTTCATTGACATTGGAAATAGTAACATCATTTTACTATTTTTTCATCCCCTTTGATCTTATAGTGATATTTTTCTTGATCAATTATATATCATTTGTGTGATCTTATTTCCGGGATAGTCATTTGTTGGTTGTGTAATAATGGTTATGATTTCTCTATGGTATGTGTGGACTAAACACTCTACCAAAAATGGTTGTATTAGAATATAGTTTTTAATTGTGTAAATTATATTTAGTATATTTTTTCATGGTTTTTTGTTCTTTATGGTGGTTGGGGATCCATTTTTGGGTGTGAGAGATATTTTTTCGAAGTTGGTGGTACTATCTCTAGCCAATGTTCGATAAAACATGATTTATCTAGTTTTTAAATTCTTTTTTAAATGAAATTGAATGATTTATTTATTGATTTGAGTGTGTGGATAGGAGTTTTTTATAAAATATTTTAATTCCATTTTATTTATGGAATAAAATATATTTCCAGTGAAATGGGAATTGAGTGTAGGATATTTTTGTCAATCAATGATTTTGATGAAATGGTTTGTAAAATGTTGCACATAGGAAGCTTCGGGAACCTTAGTTGAATGTATTGTATGAGGAATCACCCACTAAGACAATTGGAGTGTGTAATCCTATTTTTTTCCTCAGCTCCCATGTTTTGGTTTTCTATGTACTTTTTGATAAAATTGTATGGTTCACTTTTTGAGGTGTTCTTATTCTGTCTGAGTTCAATATATATGTCTCGAGAATTGGTGGGTGTGATTGAATGTGTTTGGTTATTAGTGTTATATCCAGAACGACCAATTATGATCCATGGAATGATGTTACCTGTGATTTTTAGTTGTACTATATTGTATTTATTACCTGATTTGAAATATCAGATATTATTAATAACTATATTACCTAAATTATTTGGAACTTTTTAATAATGGTAATGTTTTACTATGAGATTGAAAGGAAAATTGTTAAACTAATTATATTTCATTTTTTTCATTAATATTGATCTTATTTGGTTTTATTAAATAATTGTTTTGTAATACCTTGGTAGGATAACATAGATCATGTTGTCTCATGCCCTATACCCCCCTTCGATGATGCATAGACCTTGTTATGTCTTTTAATAAAGAGAATGTAAAGGAACCACAGTGAGGTGGAGAGGTTTATATGAGTTGTGTCTTGTTGCGACAGGTCTAATGGAGTGTTTTTTAGTTATCACATAGATTAGTTTTTTTCACCTAGTTCTGTTTATTTTTGGTTGGACACGTACCATGGAGTTTATTTATCCTCATTTGGATGGTATTTTTTATGTTGCTTCCTTTTATTTATGAAATTCATTTTTGTACCTTCTATTATTTCATCATAATTTTTATTTCAATATTACATGTAGTGTAGTTTATTTGTGGTGAAATCCTTCCCTATAGTTGTTCAATATCTCACTGTGTTAATTTCCATCTCGTGGAAAATGGGAATGCCATTTAGGTATGTGATTGGCTGGGTTGGATAACGATATGTGCGGGTATATTAGTTAGTTCATTACCAATATAGGTTATTCTATTAACATAATAAAATCTATGAATATAAGATATATTTTTGACATTATATCAACAGAGTAGAATAATATTTGAAGGATTTGGAAGATTAAATAAACAACTCAGTTAAGAAAGATATAAATTCTTCAGACGACCCCCATGGTTTGAACTAATATTCTTATTATGTGGGATTAATAATCAAATTTATTCCTCTATAATGATAGTATGATAGTAAATATGAAGATTATCTTATTGATTTTAGAAACAAAATTCCTTTGTGATTTTAAATAGAAGAGGATAGGGTTACTTATTTATAAGTGGTTGAGGTGAAACCCTATGACTATTTGAAAACAAAAAAGATATCAAAATTTTTTAATAGTTACATAATGTTCAAAAATGGATTATTATGTGACAGAAAATGAGATAATTTTGAGATATGACTGGATAATATGATTTAGACAAGTTTTTATGTCATTTTAGTTAATATTTTTTTGTTAACCCTCAGTAAAGCGGTTTTAACCTTACCAACTGTAATTAATTTGTAATCTTCATTAATTTTTATTATGAAAAAAATTAATATCACCTTTTTATATAATATTAATTATAGTTATTCCAAATATTTATCATTTATTAAAAACTCAAATAATTGAACTGGAAGAATTTAATTCAACATTATACTTGTAAACAAGATGAAAAGTTGATTTTATAATGAATTGTTTTTCATAACTATATAATGTTTTAATATAAAAATGAAAAATTAACCTGATTCCAAGGAAATAAATTCGATTAAAATGGTATATTAGAACTAATTATACTTTTAATACCATATTAAAAAATACAACTTTTAAATTATTTATACTAAAAGGTTGTATAAAAAACATCATTTTTCAAAATCCTCAAAAAAAATTGTCTTTTAATTTATTTAAGCATTTACTCAATAATAATATAGACATTGTGATTTCAATAATTATTTTCATATTTAGAAATTATTTTAGTAGTTGGAAAAAAATTACCCTAATTACTTTTACACCAAATTCAACATGAACAATGATTGAGAAAAAATTGTTTTTAAAGTATATAAAGACATTACTAAAAATTGGGTAATGTTTCATCAACAATATTTCTTTATATAAAACCATTATACGTTATTTTAAAATTTTGATTATTAATATTATTACCTCCATATTTAATGGATATGTTATAAGGATCATTTTTAAATAAAAATATTAATAGTATACAATTGTTCGATAAAACAAGGTATTGTTTATAATGCAAGAAATTCCAAAAAAGAATAATTTGTAAAAATACATCTTTAATAAATTATTAGGATGTTGAAAATATTGAATGATATAATATAGACATTTATATTGAAATTTTGTAAAATATACCCACATAATTTCACCTATAAATTGATTATTTTCTATTATTTATGGATGGATTTGGGATATATCATTCACTTAGAGAAACATCATTCACCCTCATTATTGTATGGTGATATATCATTCACAATAAGATACCTTATTCACCATCTTGACATGGTGGTTCCTCTTCTGCCCTTGATTATAGATAGAAATATATCATTATTATAATATATGATTCGGTGATACATTGATCACCATGTCAACTGTGTGGGTGATGCATGATTCACCCCATAATTATGATATTGAAATTTCGTATTCACATCAACTATTATTGTGAGTGGTGGTCAATCATTAAAACTCACACTATGTTGAAACTCTGTTTATATAATCCCTTTTTGACAATGGATGAAGATGTTATGTTTTTTTCTTATGGTGGATCCATGTGTAACTAGCTGTGTAATGGGTGTATACATGTGATGATTATGGAATACTTACCATTCAATATATGGATGAACATATATTCTTGTATTTATTTTGGACACTATTTTTCCAATTCAACTATGTTTAATCTTGAACCCACTGGAGGAACATTTGTGAATGTGTAGTTCAAGTAGTTTAATTGTAGGTTTTGTTATGAACCCTGTACATGTGGATGATATTTAATACATCATTAGGTATATAAAAATGAGTTTGAGGTGACGAGGAGGATCATGGATGGATCTCTATTTATTTTGTTTTCTTTTGATTCATTCTGGTTCTCTATATGGATTTCACATTAGTATATACATTATTGATATATAATCATGGGAACAACATGTGGGTATTTTTATATGTCATCATGATATTTTTTATATATAGTATAAAATATTATATAATTTCATGAGATATAATTTTATACTATTTTTTTCTATTATTGGTTATGAATTTTTTGAAAACACTATATGTTATTGTCTCCCCGCATGGAATTATATGACACTCATAACTTTTTGGAAGCCTCTGTAATATAGGGAGTCATGTGTGATGTCACTTTTTTACACCATTATTACAAAATTTGGATAATTCATCATAGACATTTCAAGATGGGTATTTTTATGGGTTAGCTTCTCAAAATATTAATTTTTTTATGTTGATCATATTCGACAATTATGAGCATCATTCCATGGTAACGAATGTGATCTATATCTGAGGGAACAAGGTTGTCTGTTCATCAATCATTTTTAATGTGGAAAAATAATAATGGTATACCCAATTACTAGAAATTATTGTACAATAGATGAATCAAGAAGAGAGGGAAATTTTAATATTAAGACCTGATAACTAATAAGATAGTTTTCATTGAAAATAATTTGAAAGGGATGATGACCATCAAATGTATCATAGTGAAGGTGTCAAATAAAACAAAATATTTTCATGGAAATGGAGTATGACATATCAATTTGGTGATCTATTAATTATGGTTAACTTGACTCGTAAATCATTAATCACCTTAGATAATTTAGTGCAAGTTAAATATTCTTTTTAATTCGTTGATTTTTATTTAAGTTTTTTGGCTATTATATAAATTAAAAGGTTAGGATTTACATTTTAAATGAACCATCGTATCCTATTTGAATAAATATAATTAATTATAAAAATATTCAATTTATTTTTCATGGACATGTAAACATAGATATCATAGATTTACTTTTAAAAAGGTAAATTATTAACCTCTCATGTTTTTTATACTTTTTATTGAGTCACATAATATTTTATATGTAATTTTAATTATGATTATGGGGCATCTACTTCATTATTTATCAATATTTAATTTATGGGTTCATTTTCTAAAAGTGTTTTGTCCCTTTTTATTCAATAAATGGTTCCATTTTAATTTATAGAGGCATTTCCTAGTCCATGATTTATTCAATTTACTCCCTTGAAACTCAAATTATAATCCACCTAATATGAGATTGATTGATGTTGGTGTGAAAAGGAATGAATATATTTTTATTTTAAAAATACCACTTTAATGAAAATGGTATTGGGGTATCTTCACATTAATTAGATATTACTCTTCATGATTATCATGTGTGATACTTAAGGGAATGAAATTGGTGGTATTAAAACCCACTATAATATAGGAAAATTATTTCATTGAATTATGTCATTATATAATATAAATAAAGATTAAAAAATTATAATTATTATCATATGATAAGCATTATATATGTTTGAATGGATTTTCAATCAATATGTTGTCACATAACTAAATTGATGTTGGGTAAATAAAAAAATGAAATATTGATGTGGTCAATGGATTTTTGAATTAGGGGGGGATTTTATTTGGGTCATATATATAACATGGATGGGTATTAGAATGTAATAGTATGTCTTCGTGTGTCCCCATAATTACGGGGTACTCTCAGATAGGGTAAAATTATTTCAAATATCCTAAAAGGTTTTATGATGAATTAGGAGTTTAAATAATAAAATGAGTTGAATAGAAGAGGATTGGTTTGGGAGTTATTTTTATACAATGGGTTCTATATCACAATTTAATGGGAAAAATATAAAATAATGACTGATATTAAATATAGAAGATAAAATAACACAATCATTTTATAAGAAACATGGATGACTAATAACTTAACATGTTTTTAAAATAATGTTCCAATGCCATGAATTGTTTTTCAAATACCAATGATTTCAATATAAGAATGAAAAAATAAATTTACAAAAAGGTCACTAATAATGTAAACTAGGTTCTACCATGAATATTTATAGTCTAAATAAAAAAATAAGTTATATAGTGGAGGGAAATTATATATTTATAAAGTCTTTTATGGATGAATTAGGGATGTTATGGCTAGTCCAAAATGAATAGTTATAGGCTATCACTATATATCCTATGAAAATAGGATTTATAACATATATATTCATAAATGGAAGGAAACTGATAATGTGTGTTTATCTATAGATAAAGTAGAGACAACTTATTTGTGGGACTAATAAATTATATCTAATGTTAATTGATATGGAATGTGAAACTACGTCGGAACGGTAAATATATGTAAAACTATTTTTTTGGATAGATATTGAAGGCTTAAGCATCATTATAAAACCATTGAAGTTAGAAATAAATCCTTAAATAATTTTAAATTAAGGTGTTCTTTAGTCAATATTTAGGTTAACCATGAATATAAGTGAAAAAATTTCTTATACCATCATATCATGCTATACATTATTCAATAATAGAAATAAACCTTCTTGCGATAGAATAATAAAATTATAATATGGAATAGGGGTTTTCTAAAAGAGAATATTGTAAGAATCATATTCTTATACATGGAGCGGCATGGTTCCAGATGATGTATTTTCCCACGATATCAAAAATTATTTTCGTTCTAGTTTAGTATAGTTTTTAATTTTGGGAAAATACTTTAGGGAGATAAATTTGGTGTTCTGAGGACCAAAAAATATAATTTAACATCAATATAAATTACTAAAACCTTAATTAGTATATAATTATATGGTAAGTACATGTTTGAACTTATGGATAATTCCATTTGTTAATTATATTGTATACTGTATTTTATCATTATAAGATAAGTGAAATAAACCCATATATGAATAATTATTTGAAATGTTTTTGAGGATTCATTAATTCGATGGTTGAGAATTAATACCTCTATATAGAAGAC
Source organism: Viscum album (assembly GCA_963277665.1). Taxonomy (NCBI): domain Eukaryota; kingdom Viridiplantae; phylum Streptophyta; class Magnoliopsida; order Santalales; family Viscaceae; genus Viscum; species Viscum album. The sequence goes on from OY728122.1 coordinate 867,981,810, forward strand.
CAAGGACTAGATGAAATAAAAGTGCACATAGTGTAACTTGAATGAACATTTCCATTTTGGATAAAAATTCTAGAGACTATTTCCCTAGGCCATTAGTTTCTATGGGGATAACATCATCACACTTTTAATGAATTAAAAGTTGAAAAATTTCTTATTGAATGTATAGGTAACATGGTTTTCATAAAACAATAAATTTTTTTATAGTAGTTGTCTTTTTCCATGATATTCTTTCTCCATCACTAATCAAAAAAATCACATTCATGTGAATTAATTGATTCATATATGGCATTCCAAGTTAAGGGAAAGATAACTTGAATGGATAAACCTACAATAGTCACATATACAATAAAACATTATGTAACAAGACTATGAGTCCATATTATAGTAATTGAAAATATATAGAACTTCTATAATAGTTTTAATTCACTAATATTATATATCGAAAATAATTTGTGAACTATTTTGAGATTAATGGGGGTATATAAGTAAAGATGTGTTTTAAGAGTAATTGGTGGTGGAAAGGGGAGGGAGTGTTACAAAATGTATATAGTAACTAATTATTTAGTACTGGGTACCTAGTAGAAGAACCTAGGGATAGAGTTAGATAAGTTATATCCAACTAGTACCAAATTACTTATTACTAGAAACCTAGTAGCATTCTTCTAACATTTCCTTTAATAAAGGGAAAAATTAACTTTTAATATATCTCTTTAAATCCTTCACATATTCTCATGAACTAGTCTTATTCTTCACAAATAGGGTCTCTTGGGAGTAATAAAATGATTTCATCCTCTTGTAGTGGAATCACTACCAATACCATTCATTTCATGGTGTAACTTGTTAAGATGATCTATTATTTAGTAATGTGCTATTTTTTATTGATAGTAATTCATTTCATAAATTAATTTTTCATAATATATTTTCTAAACTGAATGTATAAATTCTCATTAATTTTGATATAATAGAAATGTTCAGTAATATTATTTTTATTATGTTTGATGAGGGTTTTATTGGATGATTATAAGATATTTTAATGTTTTCCTTCTCCAAAATTAGATTTCTTGTTTGAATTTAACAAATCCAAAATATTATATTTGTTTTAGGTTGGTTATTTATATTGTTTTTTTTCTTTATCATATTCCTTAGTCCCCATTAGTATACTCTACAAATTATTTGTAAGGTAAAAAATATTCAATATTCACATTCCTCGTGGTTTTAATTAACAAAGTTGTCCTGAATAATGAATATAATTAAAAATAGTATATTTTCCTGTAATATTTTTATTGAATGTAACATGAAATTTGTTATGTTATTTTGGTTTCCATTGTTAGCTGTCATTATATTTTTCTAAAAATATTAACACTACTATTTTTGGAAAATTAAAAAACAAATATTAGAATCACCTTGGGTAGAAGTTTTAAATTTGATCATTACTATCATTTTTAGCCTGCAACTAATGTGTGTGAGCATCTTGATTTGATTTTCTACATATGTTATTTTAACAAGTCCTAATATATTTTATTGAATTATTCATGAATTAGGGTTGGAGATGGATATGTATTCTATAAATGGGTGTATTATATATGTATAATAATTGTTCCTAGGCACAACAATTCCAATTTAATAAGTTGGATGAATTGAATGATTATTCATAACATGACACTCTTTTCCCCTTTCAACCACAGTTTTATGGATTACATGACTTGCCCAAATATATTATAGAATTTCAATTCCCTATAAATGTGTTTGGTGGTCCACGCTAATGTCAATATGTTTTGTCATAGATCTAGGTAAATCATGAAGCAGATATGATTGGGTTTGACCCTCAAAGTATATAGAGTTATTTTATTTAGTTTATTTGAAATATTAAATTATAGAAATTATTTTATTTATTTATTTCTCATGAATTTAACTATTGAGTCATAACTTGAAGTTATGAAAAAGGTTTAGGGGATTTAAGTGACTACATATTGAGTATACATCACTAACACCCTGCACATGACCCACATGGGATGCATGAAGATCCATTTTTAAGTGACAATGGTAAGTGGGAGAAACAATATCATGAGGCATAACTATATAAAAATAATGGAATTTGGATAGAAACTTATTTAAAAATATATGTTGACTTGGATGATGGCATGATGGTTTCCCATTACACTCCATGAGAGATTATTTCACACTTGGGTATTTAATTTTTTGTTCTTATGCCCTATCTTGTAAACAAGGTATATATAGAACTTTTTTTATCAAAAATTGTTTTTATTTTAAATATGAGAGTTTTTTTAAATCATTGTGATGTATATATTTTATTCACATGAAATATAATGCATTATTCTTAGTTCATTTTATTCACTTGATAATGTTTGTACATTTTTTTTGTCAATGTTGACCATATGGTTAGTATGTTAATGATTCTTAAACCATGAACCCTTATATCAGGTAAATTTCTACCAAGGGTAAATCATCTCTCATGGCCACTCATTTTATTCATCAGTGTTTGTACCCACCTCTAGTGAATAACAGGTATGTGTAATGTGTTTTTATGACCCAAACAAATATTTTTTACAGTATCAGGAAATAGTCATTACACAATGTATCAGAGACCACATTAATGGTTAATATAAATTCGGATTGAGAATCTCTAGAAGATAGAATTATCATGTCTCAATAAGTATCCCATATATATGCATGGATAACATAAATATATTAGAATCCAGAGTTGTCATTAGTGATCCATGATACATTCACTATTTTTATCTTGAGCCAATCATTAATCCTAATGCCTCACGCATTATGTTAGATGATATTATGATTGAACTGATAGGATGATATGGAATCCTTCATGTTTTGATATGCCAAATAATGATATTGACTGAATAAATTTTAGTTTCATATTCACAGAAATAAATGCGATAAATAAATTCTATTTTCCTATTTATTAATTTATAATTATATTGTCAATAAGAGTCAATAATTAATTCTCACTACAGTGTATCTCATTGAATTGTTTTTTGGGAATTTATTTTCTAATATATTTGAATCATGTCGACATTTATTACTTAAATAGTAGTGAAAAATTTTATATATGTTTTTAAATTATGTCAATAGTTTTTGAAAGTAAATTCATTCCCTGATTAAATTTTTTTATGGTAAAAGTGTTTTGGAAAATAAAGAGTAATATGAGAAGGGTAATTTGGTCATAAATGATATATGTCATGACGATATTGTGCATCATTAATTTTCTATTTATGAAAATGTCTTTGATAAAGTTACCAACCTTATTATAGACTATTCATACATATCATCTATAATATACTAAATATGTTGGTTTAGGGGATCATGCACCACCCAAATGACTTATATTTGTTCCTAAGGTCCTAAAAGGGATTATAGAATTGTTCCTGGTTGTGGGCCAAATATCACTGTTAATGTATTCTTATAATTCTAAAATTATGCTAGATTTATTTTACCACTATATTTTATGTTTCCAAGTGATCTGATAGTAAAAATGATGTGGAGTGGTTTAATCGTATCCATTTTATTTTTGCAAATGTTGAAACATCTAAGAAATATTAGGCTCTCTTGAACATGTTTTTTCTCAATGTAACCGATACTGGTGGTAAATGATGCAGGAATCTATGGAGGATTATGGCTTAAAATGTATGAATTACCATGATATATTGGTAATAAATCTTTTTCTGGATATCATGTGATAGGTTTGGGGAAAAGGGTTCTTGAAGCATTAGCAGCAATCAATGATTTTTATTAATTGTAACACTAGTATACTAATATCTATCATTTTAACACTTATATGTGCATCAAAAAGGATTACAAAGTGATATATTTTTAAAAAATTTTAAAATAGAACATGTAAACATATGTTATAGCCTTTAACCTACGTAATATATTAGTAATAGTAAATAAGGTTATTTTGATGATACTATATCTAATGAAACCTCAAGGGAAAGTGGATGATTCCCTATTCAATCTATCAGATACCATTTCACGTGTGTCTATAAATTTTGAAGGGATAAAAATATTATGGGAAGCCCTATATAGGGTTTTGGGGTACCTTTTGATCCTAGTTTGACAATACTACTTATAAATTGTTATCTGTGTTGGGGTTTCTGTCACATCATAGAAGAAAGAACCTATGTGGAAAACAAGTTACATTTATATGGTAATTATCACTATATTCATTTAATATTAGTAATCTATTTACTGGTAGTGTCATATAATGAACTAAACAAAATTAGGAGTCTAAAAAACAGTCAACGTATCAATCCATTGTGGGAATTTGACTACCTTTTCAGAGGTATAGAGGAGGAGGAAACCCCGGTAGACAGATCCAGTTAGTGGTAATGCATTATTTGTTAAGAGAGTTCATTCCTTTAGGTTATAATAATGTTTTATGAAGAGTTTATATAAAATAATAGTACACCACTAATTATATAGTGTGGATTTATAATATTATAGGTACAATTATTAAATACTCTACCTCAATTTTTGATTAATTTGATAAAATTTCACTAAAATATTTAATGTATTGTGAACCAGTATCACATTTTGGAATTAAAGTTGAATAATTTTCTTCAAATTTCATACTTGAAACCCCTAGGGGGAAAATAAGAAAATATAATAATAATTTTCTCTTATATGATGTATTAGTATCTTCATATGAAATTTTTTAATGGTTTGAATTTAGAGTAATTTGTTGTTACTTTGGGAATTTAATGGATAACTAAATCATGATCCTTTATCCACTGATGTTATTGAAAAGTATATTTCTCATTTCTATCTTGTATGAAATATACCCTCAATGAGATGTGGGAGCTTCAAATAACCATGCAGGCCTTCTAGGTTAAAGCTATGGATATTAATAAGTAAAGGGATCTGCTTATATATACATGTTCTGTATAAGATAAGTTTAAATTTACCCAAGATAGTAAATCATGTTATTCATATTTTCCCTGATGAATTTTTTATATTCACATAAATTCAAGAGGTGGAATTTATTATTAGAATTCAGCATATAACTGCATCTATCTTGATCTCTCTATATAAGATATCATCAACAAAATTAATAGTTATAGGATTATATTTTGAAAATAATGATTTGAAGGAATGAAATATGTTCCGAATGTCGCCTATAGGGGATGCTCTAGGATTCATTACAATGAATGATGTTGGGAGTCTCAACATCTATGTTATGTTTTATAATCTAAACTAGGTCATAATTATGAAGCACTAAATATTTTGTATAATTGATCAACTTTTTAAATATTTAAAGTGTTAAAGGATATTTTAAAAATATTATAATTTTTTGTCTTAGTAACACTCTAATATTTTAAAGAAGAAAACTATATTTTATCATGTACACAACACACAACATCGAACCTAAATGAACCATAAAATATTATTATTTAATTATGTTTGTTATAACATAGACATTAAATTATAAGGCATGGAAAATATTAACTAATTTTTGAAAAATATATAAATATCATAATCAATGTGAATTTATTTATAAATATCTATGAAATAAGTACTTAATTTTTAATTAAGATAATTTATTCTTCAAAAAATAAATTTTCTTAAATAATGATTTTTTGTTACTTTATGTGACCATTTTATGACAAATATAAGAAAATTTTTTCAAATATATTTGATAAAATTAAATTCATCTATTATATTATCATATCAAAATTAACATAGGGTTACATGTTTTTATTTTATTGAAAAATTTATTTTTCATAGAATAGTGAATATTTATGATTTCTCAAATACTACATTTTCTTTTCCCTGAATATTATTATTTAAATGCCCCATTATATTTTGGATTTAGTATTAATATTATATATCAAACATTTTATTAAAAATAGTAAAATTAAAAACATTTTTATATAAAGATTTAAGATTTTTTATAACACTATGTTTGTACATGAAAACATGGTTTCAGAAAAAAAAATTAATTTCATTTTATTTATCCATTTTAAATAACTATAATAACCTCTAATATAAAATTTTTTAAAATTAATTTATATACAATATATAATTATATATAGTTAAATTCATATAATGATGATATCCATTAATTTATTTAATATAAGATCATCTATTACTTGAAATATTAATTTTCCTCAAAACCCACTTTTCCTCATTCTTTGTAAAATAATTAAAAAATCAAAAAAAAATCAATATGAGGTTTTATTTTAGTATAATTTATTCCATATTTTTAGTAAGAATAATTAATATAACTAAAATAGATATATTTATTTTTTGTTCATTAGTAATAGTAAAAAGAGTAAAAAAGTTTCAACACGGTGAATGCGAATATCAGGATAATCTACATTAAAACTAAGAGATAAAGTGAATATTTTTTATCATAAATATTATTCAATGTAGTAATTTTTAACCATATAAACTTGGTTTCAATATTTTTTTATGTTACACATATCTATTAAAATGACTTATATAACAATTTAATTAAAGAAAAACACAAAATGACACTCTATTAGATTCGAAAATATCATATGTGTTCACAAAGGGAAAAATCAAATTTGTTATCGTATTTCGATGTTATTTTTGAGAATAATGAAATTATTTTCATTATGATATTTTATTTGTAATTTTTTATAATTAGAAATTTATATTTTATGTTTGTGAAACACAAAAACAATATTTATTCAATTAATTAAAAAATAAATGGTATAATTTTTTTTAAAAGTGACATAAACTGAATATGTTATTATTATTCATGATTTTATTAGATATATATAACATTTTATAAATGTTTTAAAATGATATATTCCAAATCTATCTTATTCTTTATCTTTTAAATGCCAATTAAATTAATTGTGAAAAAATTACATTATTTTTCTTTAATTATAAATAAATTTTTACTAAATTATTAAAAATTAATTAAAATACTATATTCAGCCAATTCCAGGTATTGTGGTTGAAAATATCAACAATCCTCTATTTTTGAGACGTTTTTTCAAATATATTAATGATTTTTACCCTTTAAATTTGTAATAGATGTGAGTACAGTTATGGTTAAAATGTGGGTTGGTGTGCAACATGTTCTAGTGTTAAAATTAATATTCCCCACAAAGAGTATTTTTATATGATAAATTGGATTTAATTTTTATAATCAATGGTCATAAATAATATTATAAGTATCATTTTATTTTTTTGGATTAAATGATGAATTTCCTTGGAAGAAAACATGTTTCCAGGTGGAAAACTGAAATGTCAAACATGAGTAACTTTAGAGGTAAGGGGAATAACATATTTTAAATGTGTTTCTATTCATTATTCTGGTATTTTTTTCAAAATAATATTCCATCAACTATATTATTTTTCAATTTTTTTAGAGCTATGTTTTAGATTCATATCCTATTATTGAATAGTTTTGGGAATATAAAGAAAATCCCCTCCTTATCACTATTAAATGGACACCTCATATTCTCCCCCCTTAAAACATAAAAATTATTTTCTGAATTCAAAAACTACCCAAATTACATATTTAATTCCTTAAATACATTATATATGACTTGTTCTTATTATAAATCAAATCTAGGGATAATTTATTTAGTAAATGTTATGAAGTTTACCAAAGACAAGGTATAGTTCTTAATCAAGTGTTTCTATTTTATTTCTTCTTCTACTTCCATTAAGCATTCCACTACCAAAATAAAATAATAACATAATTACCCTTTGTATATTTATATTTTTTTACTCTTCATAAATTGCCTATATTAATATCCTCTTCTGTAAAATGGGAAACCAAACCTACATTCATTTGTACAGAGGAATACTGCCACATAAACTAATGTAATTAGTTTTCCATTACATATACCTATAAATATTATCATGGATAGATTTAATATATATATATATATAATTACAAATATTTCATAATGAAAATACAGTATATAATATAATTTCATATATATTCATTCATCGAATAATGATAACATCGTTCATGTGTTTATATGGACTACCGCTTCCATAAAGTGATGTGCTTTTCATTTGCATCGCCACTTAACATGGATGGTATATATAAATGTATTTAAATTAATTTTATCTTATTTATTATATATTTATCATTCTATTGATTATATAATACCTATCTTATTTCCGTCATGATCATTGAAAAATAGAAATATTACTTGGGTGTATGCACAGAACGCTATCTCCATGTTTGTAACGCAGTTTATTTATCATACCCTTCATTCATGATTGGTAATGCAAGAATAATTTATTTATAAAATTGTTAACTATTTCATGATTTTGGTTCTCACGATTATGTAATAATATCCTCTTTCTGCCATAGGCAACCTACCAAATTCATTGAAGGATATATGATGTGAATAATGAAAAAACATCCAATTTGAACTTATTTCATTAATTAATTGTATATTATATTATAATAAGGGAAATAAAAGGAATAATTAATTTTATACAGTTATTGAATAATGAAAATAAATAAAAAACTTTTTTATTATAGAATTTAAGGAACCCAAGTGATAAGTCGACCACAAAGTATGGGACATTATTTTAAAAGATCGTATTTTAATGATTCCATTCTAGAAATTTTTATTCTGTGTTATTTTTTACTAAATGATTTATGAAAATTTAATATTTATGGTTAAATTTATGATAAATACTATTTTTGACCATATTTTAACTTCTTTATAGTTATATGTGAAAATAATCTTTTAATTTTTTTACTCTGGGGACGCATAATACCATGATTTAAATTTATTAGAGATGTTTTTCAAAAATATTTATATTCTAGATCCATGTGTTACAAAATAATTCAAAAATGTTTGTAAAATAATTATATGATTCTTTAATTTCATTTTCACCCATGTTTTGTGATTTCATTTTTATTTAAATGGAATTATCTTTTTGTCTTTAGAATTAGGTAATTTTGTGTTTTTACCAATAATGTGAAGAAAATCATTGTTATAAAATATAGGGCATGAATGTACATTGCCTCCATCATGAAAGATAAATTATTTGAATCATTATTTAATATATAAGAAGGATATTTTCAATGAAAATATGTTTTAAATAATTGATAAATTTTTTATTTCATATAAGTGATCTCTTCAAATGACAATTCCCTATCTAACTTACATTATCTTTATATATAATGTTATTGAATTATTCTAAACTATTAATTTCAATCTATCACATATATATTTATCTTATTCACCAATTGTTGATCCCTCTGGAAGATTGTTGAATTCTTCATATGATTGCTGTTTTAATAATCAAAAATCATCATTACCTAATCCGGTTGGATTTCTCATATATATATTCACAATCTTTTAGTGAATCTATTTATATCGGTTGGATCATGTTTTTATCTATTGTTTTTATTGAATTACAAGTATTCTTGAAGTCTTCTGGATCAAACAGACACTTTTTGTTCTGTTATGTGAACGGTCGCACCGACCCATATCAAAAGTGAACGGTCACACTGATCCATATCAAAAGACAACGGTCGCACCGATCCATATCAAATGAGTCACCGATCATGACACACCGATACTGATCATCTGAGTCACCGAAGATGTCTCACCGATGCTGATCATCTGAGTCACCGAAGATGTATCACCGATGCTGATCAAATGAGTCACTGATCATGACACAATGATGCTGATAAAATGATTCACTGATCATGACACACCGATGCTGATCTTCTGAGTCACCAAAGATGTCTTACCAATGCTGATCAAATGAGTCACCAATCATGACACACCGATGCTGATTATCTGAGTCACCGAAGATGTCTCACTGATGCTGATAAAATGATTCACCAATCATGACACACCGATGCTGATCATCTGAGTCACCGATCAGGACACACTAATGTCTAGCCACCGATGCTGATATGGATGACCTACCAGTCACTTGACTCACCGATAGTCATAAACAGCTGTTTGAATTTATTTATCTTTATTTAATCTAACCAACAGTCATATTAGGTATATGTTAATGCTCTGTCATTTATTTAATGAAGGTTGTTGGATGTCAGGGAACCGTACCTCGTACCTGCAAAAATAAATCATTTCTTTTGCTAGAGCTTGTTCGATAAATACAAGAAGTCCCTATTGGTGCAAAAAAAGAAGAAGAGACACATATGAGTTCAAAGAGTGGTGGATGAGACAGTTTTGGAAGACACAAGAAGAGCTCATACAGATATACATGCATGAACAAGAAGACACAGAAGCTCATACACACTCAAGCTTACTCAAGAAGTGTTCTGTTCATTCACGAGGACATTGAAGAACTTCATTGACTACATTTTTCACTATCCCTGAACCTGGATTCAAAGAAGACGACACTCTGTTTTTCAAAAAAAACCAGAATAGGACTCAGATCCATTTCTGATAAAACTCAAGGAGTCCAAAGCTTCACTGCAATCACTAGAGCCATTTCTAAACTCTACACCTCTGCTATGTGATTCATTATTTTACATTTCAAGCAGTGTGTGTTATCTTCTGTATTTAACACACACACTGTCTCCTATACTTAAACTGGAGGATCTGTAAATCCTCAGCAAACTCTTTACATATTTCATTTCCCACTGTAATTGTGGTAGAGGTCGTGTGTGACCTGGATAGCTGGTTGCTGTTATTTTGTTTCCCATGAATAACAGTGGTAGAGGTCTTTGACCTGGACAGTTGAAAACTGTTGTGAACCCCGATCCAGGGTGTGGATCAAATTTATATAAATTGTTGAGGGGACTAAGTCTCGGCTTGAGACTGAACCTCTTGGTTATATCTGTTGTTCTATTTCTTTCAATGTTTTTTTTATTCCGCTGCTAATTACTTTAAAGCCAAAACTGTTTTAAAGTCACTTTGATAATTAAACTCGCAAGTGTTTATATTAGTTGTAAATCAGTAAGTTATTTTCAAAAGATAATCAACTATTCTGTTTTGATCAACTGGGAAATAATCAATCCCTTGAGAACCCAACAGAACATTTACTTTGATATAAATTCACTACAGTTTAATTCAGTATTTTATTTGGGGGTTTTTAAGACAATGTTTTTTAACAGAAATTTTATTTGGAACTCAATTCACCCCCTATTGAGTATCCACTCCGACCAAAATTTGGTAGTAGAGGATTTAAAATATTTTCTAAAGTACTCTGTTTTTTTAACTGTGATTTTAGTTGTATTTTAAAGTTCTTAAAATTTCTGTTATTTCTAAATTTTTATCTCTTTAAAATATTTTTTTAAGTAAGCTATCATGGATAATAGACTTGAAGGTGTCGCTACCAATAGACCACCATTTTTCAATGTCACAAACTATGCCTAGTGGAAAATCAAGATGAAAATTCATTTAGAGAGCATGGGTTTTGATATTTGGACTGCTATAGAATCATAATATAAATTTTCTACTAAAGTTAGATCTACTTGGAATGAAGCTACTAAGGCTACCTATAATAATAATTTCAAAGCTATGAATGCCTTGTACTGTGCTTTAAGAGATGAGGAATTTAATAGAATATCTGCATGTAAAACTGCTTATGAAATTTGGGATACCTTAGCCGTTTCTCATGAAGGAACAACTAATGTTGAGGAAATTAGATTGAATACATATACAATTATGTATAATAATTTTAAGATAAAGCCTAACGAACCCATTTCTGACATTTATCTTAGGTTTAATGAAATTGTCAACACAATGAATTCTATGGGAAAGGATGTTTCATCAAAGGAACAAATTATGAGAATTTTGAGATGTCTACCTGAAATATGGAGAGGAACTTCTGTCTCAATTAGAGAATCATGAGATATTGGTGAACTTCCAGTCAAGGAACTAATTGTAATGTTGATGATGCATGAAGAGGAACTCAAGGTTAACAAATAAGAACAAGATGATCCTAGAAGGAAGTTTGTTGCTTTAAAGACTTCAACTTCAAAGAACAAGGATAAGGAGAAGCTCCAAGCTATAAATGAATGTTCAAGCTGTGAAGACAGTGAAAGTGCTTCTGATAGTGATGCTGAGATTGATCACATTTCCAAAAGGTTTAAGATGTTTTATAGGAAGAAGAAGTTTTTTCAGAAAATAAAATTATAAAGGTAAGTATGAAAACAAGGGACATTGGAAAAAGGATTTGATGAAATCTGAAAAATCAGATGAAGTTGTCTTCCATCAGTGCAAAAGAAAGGGACACATAAAAGAAGACTGTCCAAAGTTGAAATACAAGAAGAAGTATGAATACACGGACAATATGTTTAAGAAAGCCATGAAGGCTACTTGGAGTTCTTCTGAGGATAGCTCCACTGAATCTGATGTTTTTGAAACTGAACACAGAAACAAGGAAAACATGTGTTTTATGACAAACACTTTTGAAGTAACAGCTGAAACTCCTACTTTAAATTCTTATTATTTTTAAGATGATACTGACACTGATAACATGTCAAAATCTGAACTATTTGAATATTGTGATATATTAGAAGAAACTTGTAATGAGCTGAAAGACAAATACAAAGGTTTAAAGAAATAGTATGCTTTAACTATTAAACATAAATCTGATCTTGATATTGAAATGGAAAATAATGCTCAGTTGGTTAAAGAAAACACTGAACTGAAATTATCTAATGAGAAACTCAAGAAAGTCTTAGAGAAATTTACCAATGGAAAAGATACTCTTACTCAGATTCTAGGTAAGAAAATAGCACCTAGATACACTACTGGTATAGGATACCAACCTGGACTATGGAAAATTACAAAAACTAGATTCATTCCTAAATCTGGACAGAATGTAGCTAGTTAAGGAATCTCATATGCTTCAACTAGTTATATTCATAGTTATGGATCTAATAAGGTTTATCTTTCAAAATCTATTGAGTCTAGAAATCTTATGAGACCCATTAGTCAAATATGGGTACCTAAAGTTTTATTGGCGAACCTATCTAGACCCAAGATACGTGGGTACCAAAATCGTTTCCTATCTAAATCTTTTTTGTACGGAACCTGCTCAAAGAGCTCCTGTAGAAAGGCTTGGTATTTGGACAGTGTATGTTCAATACATATGCCAGGAGACTTCTCATGCTTCAAGTTTTTAGTAAAAGTTGATGGAGGCTTTGTCACTATTTGTGATAACTCAAAAGGAAAAATCATCGGCTTAGGCCAGATTGGTAACACTGACTCAGTATTAATTTCTACGGTTTTATTTGTTGATGGACTTAAATACAATTTGTTAAGTATTTCTCAGTTATGTGATGATGGGTTTTATGTTAAATTTGAAAATGATTCATGCAATGTTTTTAATTCTAAAAATGTTTTAGTGTTTTCTACTTTAAGAAATGAAAATGTTTATGTTGTTGATTTAAATTCTTTAGATAATCAGAATATTACTTGTTTAAATGATTTTCATAAAGAGTCTTGTCTTTGGCATAGAAGATTAGGACACTGAAATGTGAATTCACTTAGAAAACTTGCTAGGAAGAACATAGTTAGAGACCTACCCAAACTGGAATTTCTAGAAGACAAAGTTTGTAATCCCTGTCAAAAGGGAACGAAACATAAATTTTCTTTTAAATCAAAGAAAGAAGTTTCAACTTCTCAAACTCTCTAGATGGTTCAAATGGATTTATTTGGACCTTCTAGAGTTTCTAGTTTGAATGGGAAGCACTATGTCTATGTTCTTGTAGATGACTTTTCTAGATATACTTGGGTAAATTTTCTAGCTCACAAAAGTGAATCTTGTTCTTGCTTTGTAAAATATTACAAGTCTGTAGAGAACCTTAGTGGACTTAAAATTAAAACCCTAAGAAGTGATCATGGTTGTGAGTTTAAAAATTATGAGTTTTAATCTTACTTCTCACACAGTGCCTATAGTCACAATTTCTCTACCCCTAGGACACCCCAACAAAATGGTGGAGTAGAAAGAAGGAATAGAACCCTGCAAGAAATTTCTAGGACTATGCTTAATGAGTATGACATACCTGTTTATTTTTGGGCTGAAGCTGTAAATAAAGATTGTTATGTTATTAATAGAGTCTTGATCAGACCTGTTCTTAAGAGGACCCCTTATGAGTTGTGGAACCATAGGAAACCTAAGGTTAACTACTTCAGTGTTTTTGGCTGCAAAGTCTTTATTCTTAATACTAAAGAAAATCTTGACAAATTTGCATCCAAGAGTGATGAAGGAATTTTCCTAGGTTACTCTATTTCTAGTAAACCCTATAGAGTTTTCAATAAGAGAACCAAATGTGTGGAAGAATCTGTTCACATCAAATTTGATGAAACTAATCCACATGAACCTAAGACCTCTCTTGAAAATCTTGAAGATGATCTCTCTATTTTGAACCTTAATGATAAATATAGTGGACCTGTTGTTAAAACATCCAGTTCTGGAAAATTTCCAGAACCTGATTCTGTTGAACCTCAACCTGTAGATGAATCTGAAATCTCTAGCCCTATCTTTTCTAGACCAAATAGAATTCTAATGAACCATCCTTTAGATGTTGTTGTAGGTAATCTAGATAGAGGAACATAGACTAGATCTTCTCTAAGAAATCAGGTTGAACATCAAGATTTTCTTTCACAGTTAGAACCTAACAATATCAATGATGCTATTAATGATGAATTTTGGGTAATGGCTATGCAATAAGAACTAAATCAATTTGAAAGAAACAAAGTCTGTAAATTAGTATAAATACCTAAGGAAACTATAACTATAGGCACAAAATTGGTGTTTAGAAACAATGTTGATGAATCTGGAAACATCATTAGAAACAAAGCTAGGCTAGTTGCACAAGGTTACAATCACGAAGAAGGGATTGACTATGAGGATACCTTTGCACCTGTAGCTAGATTAGAGGCTATTAGGATCTTACTTTCCTATGCATCACATTTTAATTTCAAGTTATATCAAATGGATGTGAAAAGTGATTTTTTAAATGGTTTTATTGTTGAAGATGTTTTTGTAGAACAACCACCTGGTTTCTCAAATCCCCATTTTCAAAATCATGTTTTTAAACTTTCTAAAGCTTTATATGGTTTAAAACAAGCTCCAAGAGCTTGGTATGAAACACTTTCAAACATTCTTATTTCAAAAGGATTTACAAAAGGAATAGATGATCCCACTCTTCTTACAAAAAGATTTCAAAAGATGTTTTAATAGTACAAATCTATGTTGATGATATTATTTTTTGATCTTCTAAAAATTCTTTATGTACTGATTTTTCAAAGGTTATGCAAAATGAGTTTGAAATGATCTTAATGGGAGAGCTTAAGTATTTTCTTGGATTTCAAATCTTTCAAACTAAAGATGGTATTATTCTAAATCAAAGTAAATATACTGAGGATTTATTAAAACGTTTTGGTTCAGATAGTATTAAGGAAAGTGATATACCTATGAGTACTACCTGTAAATTGGATGTTGATGAAACTGGGAAACCAGTTGATCAATCCAATTACAGAGGTTTGATTGGGAGTTTAGTTTATCTTACTGCTAGTCGACCAGATATTATGTTTAGTGTGTATATGTGTGCTATATTTCAAGCTAATCCTAAATAATCACACTTACTGGCTGTTAAAAGGATTTTTAAATATCTTAAGTATATTGTGAATTTAGGTTTGTTTTATCCAAAAGGACAATCATTTGACCTAACTATTTATTCAGATGCTGACATTGCTGGATGTAAGTTAGATAGGAAGAGCACATATGGAACATGTAATTTACTTGGAAAGTCCCTAGTATCATGGTGTAGTAAGAAACAGAACTCAGTTGCATTGTCTACTGCTGAAGAAGAATATATAGCTGCTGGTAGTTGTTGTGCACAGATTTTGTGGATGAAACACACTTTATTGGACTATGGATTTGATTTTAAACATGTTTCAATTGACTCTAACAACACTAGTGCAATCAGTATATCTAAGAACCCTGTGTCTCACTCTAGGACTAAGCACATTGATGTCATACATCACTTTCTAAGAGATCATTATCAAAAAGGTGATATTTACCTGAATTTATTAGTTCTGAACATCAATTAGCTGATATTTTTACAAAGCCTTTATGCTCTGAAAGAATGAATTTTATTAAACAAGAGTTGTGTATGATCGATATGTGAAACTGATCTATGAAACTAGTCTGTGAAACCGATCTATGAAGCTGATCTGTGAAACCGATCTGTGAAACTGATCTGTGAAACTGATCTGTGAAACCGATCTGTGAAACGGATCAGTTAAACCGATCTATCTTTCTATTACTTTTTATTATGTTATTATTAATTAATTACTTTTATATTTATTATGGGAACCCTAAATGATGAAATAAATGATACGCGGCTATTTCTACTCCCCAAACGGTCGACCATTCATTTCCCGTCAAACCTTATATCCTCTCTTCTCCTCTACTTTGAACCTTGGAACTCCTGCATTCCCCAGAATCATCAAATGGCTAAGAAAAAGATACCAAGCAAAGGATCAGATAGTCTTGTACCTTCAAAGCATTCTCGAGGTGAGTCTAGTAGTACCACTCAAAGATCAGTAAATCTAAACCTAGAAACTCGGATTGTTTCTGTAGAAAAGGAAGTCAGTTCTGTCTGGCTTTTGACAAGTAAGTCGATGTTGTTACAAGTTTTAAAATCGCAAGGATGGAAAGCCTGGTTCTCAAATAACACTTGTGTATACTACCCCAATCTAGTGCATGAGTTTTATATAAATCTGAAAGTTACTTTAGATGGTGTAGAGGCTGCTAGAATGTCTTCTGTAGTGAAAGGAAAGAAAATATCATTTTTATCTAAACAATGGGATGAATTTTTAAATGTACCCCATGTGGGTTGGTATGAGGATTATGCTGGAAACATTCCTCCAACCACTGAATACTTCTCTTATAAGTTAGCTTTAGAGCTTTTGGCTGGGAACATAGAGTCAAGGAGAATCACATCCTCAGAGTGGGATGGTGAATGTAGACTTCTCTTTAAGTTTATTCGGCACCAAATTTTCCCTAGGAAAGGAGATTTTGCTGCTGTAAAATTCCAGGATGTTGTTATATTTTTTTTACTAAAGACCCAAGAGAAGATCAATTTGTGTAGATATCTAATGGCACACATAGCTGGAATGGTGAAACCTTCTACGAAAGCCACTGCCCTGTTCTATTCCAAAATGATCTCTTCTATGTTAAAGAATCTAGAATGTGTTGATGAAGCTGATGAGATAGCTGAATCTGATAGTGCTTTTTGTGTAAACAAATAAATTTTTAAAGGGATGAAAATAAATTCGAACCCATGGAAAAAATGTTGGTTTTCTGATGAGGACATGTTGTATGAATCCTACAATCCCACTGATCATGGAAAGAGGCCGAAGGGTTTGAGAGACCCTGGTTTGAAATCAGAAGAGGAGCCAATTTATTCTGATGATGAGGAAGAAGTAGATGTTGAAAGGAATAAGGACACTGAAGAGTCTGGTAAACAAGGGATGGAAGAAGCTGTAATAGAAGAAGGAAGTAAGTCACCTCCTAATGATTGGAGTGATCCTGATACTGTGATCCCTAAGAGAAGAATGGAATTTGGACCTGCCAGTCCACCTTTAGCCTTACCTGAATCAGAACCAGTTCTTGGTGATGAAGAATCTATTGACACTAAAGTACCTGACAGTGAAAATTCTATGAAGAATGGAAATGGGAATGGAGATGATGATGATGATGATGGTGATAACCGACCAGTGGATGGTCTTGTTGTACCTCCAATAGAACCACATCAATCTATAAAAGAAACAAATACCAGTGGCAAGAGAGATTCTCTAGAAATCAGTGGAAAAGCAAGTTATTATAAACCGAAATATACTCTGTGTGATGCTGTCTTGGATGATTACCCTGGTTTTTCTGTTTTGGGTTTAGAGTATTCTAAAGAAGAAGAGGAAGAATCAGAATCTATTGTGGTTGATAAGGAAAGCCAACCAGTTGAGGCACGGTCTACTCATGCTGTTGATTCTGGAGATGTTCATCTTCGTAGTTCTACTGTCTTTCAGTCTGATTTTGATATGTTCCAAATTGAGTATCTTGCTGCTGTGAGAGATACAGTCAGAGAATAAATTTCAAATGCTCTTACTCAAGCTTCTCTGTAAGTTTCTGAAGATTCTTTGGAAGAATTTTCAACAAGAGTATCAAATGTTATTAGACCAGACCTGGCCAATACAGGTGAGTTTATTGGTAGGCACATAGCCTCTCTAAATTAGACTCTGAAGGATCTACAATTTGACATAGTTTCTTTATCAAACGATTTTAGATCAACAATCTCTGGTATGATGGAAGTGTTGAGGAATCTGATTGAACATCTTAATAAGTCTAATCTGAGGAAGTTGAAAGGTGAGATAACTCAGTTAGTTGCTCAATCCAGTGTAGCCAATGTAACCAAGATCACTACTCATGAGCTAGAGTCTCTAAGGCAGATTGTGCATGATGAATTGGTCGCCATTGGACAAGTTCTTGATTTGGACTCATTGAGGAAGATGAATGAGAACAGTGATCACATTCATAAGATTGTAAATGTATATTCAGCAGATGCCAATAAAGCTCAGAAAGAGATCAAGGAAAAGGTTGATCATTACATTTCAATGATTTATACCAAGCATGTGATGACTGCGAATTTCAAGGTGTTGGCTGGTAATCTGAAACTACCTCCAGTCACTCAAGATTTCAAGACTCAAGTTCGTCAGTTGCAAGATTTTAATCCTACCTTATAATGGTTCATGGAAAATAAGGATGATTTTGAGAAGGCTATGATGTATGGTGCAGATGTTATTCAGGATTTCATAAATCTTTTGAAGCCTTATTGGAATGAACCAGCCACTGCCATTGTGCTTCCCACTGCTGAACCTCTCCGTGCCTCTAATGTTGCTCCAAATCAGATCTCTGTTGCTCAAGATCTATCTCAACTACGGCCAGTTCTTCATAAATCATCTCAACCAGCTACTACTGCTCAACAGAAAATCATCGTGGCATCCTCTCCTCCACCTTCCAGAGTCATCTTACCACCTTTTCAAATTCGCCCAGTTTACCCTACCTCCAAGCCTTCCAACTTACCAACCATTTATCCTTCTGACAATGGAAAAGCCCCGTTACATCCCAAGAAATAGTTGTGTCATGTTGTTGATAGGGTGAACAGTGTTCTGTTTGTACTCTGATATATATTACAAAACATTTTTTTCTCTCTATTCTCTATGTTGCCTTATTTTAATCTCTTCTTTATATGTTTTCCCTCCTTTTTGATTATCCCAAAGGGGGAGATTTATATCTATGGGGGAGAAACATAATTTGGTAGGGGGAGCAATTTTTACATAAATATACAAAGGAATAAATTTAGGGGACATTTATTTCTATGGGGGAGAAACACACTACGGCAGGGGGAGCAATGATTACATAAATATACAAAGGCATAAATTTAGGCGGAGATTTATATCTCATTGTGTTATTATTATTATTATGCCTTGTCAATATTATTGATGAAATATTATTTTTATTTATAAATAAGATTTGTGATTACCAAAAAAGGGTAGATTGTTGAGACCTCTGGAAGATTGTTGAATTCTTCCTATGATTGCTATTTTAATAATCACAAATCATCGTTAATTAATCCGGTTGGATTTCTCATATACATAATCACAATCTTTTAGTGAATCTATTTATATCGGTTGGATCATGTTTTTATCTATGCTTGTTATTGACTTACAAGTATTCTGGAAGTCTTCTGGATCAAACAGACACTTTGTGTTCTGTTAAGTGAATGGTCGCACCGATCCATATCAAAAGTGAACCGTCACACTGATCCATAACAAAAGACAACGGTCGCACCGATCCATATCAAATGAGTCACCGATCATGACACACTGATGCTGATCATCTGAGTCACCGAAGATGTCTCACCGATGCTAATCATATGAGTCACCGAAGATGTATCACCGATGCTGATCAAATGAGTCACCGATCATGACACACCGATGCTGGTCAAATGAGTCACCGATCATGACACACCGATGCTGATTATCTGAGTCACCGAAGATGTCTCACTGATGCTGATCAAATGAGTCACCGATCATGACACACCGATGTTGATCATCTGATTCACCAAAGATGTCTCACTGATGCTGATAAAATTAGTCACTGATCATGACACACTAATGCTGATCATCTGAGTCACCGATCAGGACACACAGATGTCTAGCCACTGATGCTGATGCTGATGACCTCCCGATCACTTGACTCACCGATAGTCATAAATAGCTGTTTGAATTTCTTTATCTTTATTTAATCTAACCAACATTCGTATTAGGTATATTTTAATGATCTGTCATTTATTTAATGAAGGTTGTTGGATGTCAGGGAACCATACCTCATACCTGCAAAAAGAAATCATTTCTTTTTCTGGAGATCATTCCATAAATACAAGAAGTCCATGTTGGTGCAAAAAAAAGAAGAAGATACACATATGACTACAAAGAGTGGTGGATGAGATAGTTTTGGAAGACACAAGAAGAGCACATATGGATATACATGCACAAACAAGAAGACAAAGAAGCTCATACACACTCAAGCTTACTCAAGAAGAGTTCTGTACATTCACGGGGACATTGAAGAACTTCATCGACTACATTTTTCACTATATCTGAACCTAGATGCTAAGCAGACAACACCCTGTTTTTCAGAAAAAAACCAGAAGAGGACTTAGAACCATTTCTAATCAAACTCAAGGAGTCCAAAGCTTCACTGCAATCACTAGAGCCATTTCTAAACACTATATCTCTGCTCTGTGATTCATCATTTTAAATTTCGAGCAGTGTGTATTATCTGCTGAATTTAACACACACACTGTCTCCTGTACTTAAGCTAGAGGATCTGTAAATCCTCAGCAAAATCTTTACATATTTCATTTCCCACTGTAATAGTGGTAGAGGTCGTGTGTGACCTGGATAGCTGGTTGCTGTTGTTTTGTTTCCCACGAATAATAGTGGTAGAGGTCTTGGACCTGGACAGTTGTAAACTTTTGTGAACCCTGATCCAGGGTGTGGATCAAATTTATATAAATTGTTGAGAGGACTAAGTCTCAGCTTGAGACTGAAACTCTTGGTTATATATGTTGTGCTATTTCTTTCAAAGTTTTTTTTATTTCGCTGCTAATTACTTTAAAACCAAAACTGTTTTAAAGTCACTTTGATAATTAAACTTGCAAGTGTTTATATTAGTTGTAAATCAGTAAGTTAGTTTCAAAAGTTAATAAACTCTTCTGTTTTGAATAACTGGGAAATAATCAATCCCTTGAGAACCCAACAGAACCTTTACATTGATATAAATTCACTACAGTTTAATTCAGTATTTTATTTGGGGGTCTTTAAGACAAATTTTTTAAACACAAATTTTAATTGGAACTCAACTCACCCCCCTCTTGAGTATCCACTCTGACCAAAACCAATACTTTAATGGGGTCATAGATTCCTTTTAATTTTTTTTCAGATTATATCTTTATTAAATTTCTTTTCATTATGAAATGGGGAAATATTACACAACCCATTTTTTCCATGCGTAATTAATAAATTTATGGCTAACTATTATTTTATGTGAGGCATAAAAAATAATGAACATGTTATGTTGGATTCATGTAGATGGAACTCAATTTAAATGCATGATTATTTTTTCCCATTAGACATTATATCTTGAATTGGGTTTCAAACCAAATTTACCATGAGACTCTATCCACCATGTAATGTTGACAAGGAAGTTAGCATTTGACTATGCTAAAGTCATGTCTCAAGTTTTTGAAAAATTCATACATTTCCATGATCTTATAGTCCTGTGTTCTTTATCTTAAGCACTAATGTTAATTTTCAATAGAATATTTTTAATAGAAAGTATATTCTACTAAAAAAGGGATAACTAAAAAATGTTTTTTGGAACGGTTTTCATAATATTTTTACGATTGGATAAAATACTTGATATGTTTTATTTCCTCCAATAATATTCCTTATGAAGTATTTTATGAAAATATTTTGGAAAAAGATTAATTATTATGAAATAACATATTTATTTTGAAACCAAATTTTAGTTTTGATGAGAGATAAATGTTTTAAAATTATTTGTGAACAAATAGATTTCCTTAATTCTTTTAATATGTCCCTTACCATGTTTTTTTCTCATCCCAATTTTCAAAATGAATTACACATGTTTTTAGGGATGATTAGTGATATGGATGTGGCCATGAAGAAAATTGAAATGATATTCCATAAGAAAAACTTATTATATCACAAAATTTTTATTGTGAGAGGAAAATCGATATAAAGTTGAATTGTAAAAATTATTATTGAATAATTATTTATTTAATGGCGATTGAATAATTATCTAAAAATATAATATATATATATATATTCTAATACGTAAAAATTATATCTTGACTTAAATCTCATGAATATGTAATGTTTGAGGCTGGGTCCTAATTATTTGTATCTTATGAATGGTATAGACAACATTTGATATATTTATTCCTTCCTGAAAAGTTTCCTTAATATTGAATGATTTTATAATGTGTTTATAAGTTGATGGATTATCATAAGTTAAAAATAATAGACACCACATTTTATGTTCTAATTGATGGAATTTTATTTTTATTAATGATGTATTTGGGGATGTTTTGTTGAGATAACATAATAAAAACCTTATGTTTAAAGTGAATTATTACTTTAAAAGAATTATGTTATTCTTTTTTCAAGATAAGATGGAATGTATGAGATGTCAATTGAAACTAAAAACATTATTTTAGTTATTATTCTTAACATATGGTTATTTTTTTGAATGATCTACTTTGAACATTGTGTATTATTTTTGAATATTAGAGATTAATGTGGTATTTTTTATATGAAATTTAATTTATTTTAGGAGTTATCTCACCCAAAGATAACCATTTTTTATTTTTTAATGTATAAATACAGTAAGAACATACAGTTATCCTATTTTGGAATATGTGAACCATTAGATGTTTATTTTAGTGATTCAGGCATGAAATAATCATCTTGAATACTCATAGTTTGGATTAAGAGTTTTTATTATTGTAGAAATTTATTAATGGGTGAAATTATACATTTCATGGAAGTATATTTTCCCTTTTTCCATAGTATATAAAGAATATTAATAACTAGAATCTAGGTAAATATTCTTGAAAGAAAAATTTTATCTGGTTTCCTTCATTTCTGAAGAATCGACGATCTTTTTCATGCCTTATTGGTCCATGGTTTTATGGTTGTTAAAATTAAATTTGTTAAAAGAATTATTGTGAAAAAATCTCTATGTCAATATACATTATTATTTACAAATTATATTTTTATCAATGCCACTATTTTCACATCCCACTTCATTTCTCATATTTCAAAACCCTAATTTGTGTTATTCTATATGACCTTCACATTTCATTTTCACTAATTTCACGATGAATTCTTATTAACCCTATTTATGATATGATACTTTAAAAAATTTATTTTCATATTTTAAATCCATGATTATAGAAATAAAGTTAAAATTTCAAAGGAAATATTTATTTATGTGGGATAATATGACACCCAAATATTTTAAAAATAAAACTATTTAGGATAGCGTATATGACACGTAACAACAAGCATTAACGAACAATGAAATATTAATATTTAAATATTACTATAATAGTCACACTACTATATTAGAATATATATGTTGGAAAAATTATATTATTAAATTTATTATGATCTTAATAAAAAAAATATTAGTAATTTTTTTGGAAATAAGATATTTATTTTTAATGGTAAAATTATATTCTTCAAAAGATACATTTTCTTTAATTTTTTTATTTATCCTTATACTAATTTTGTATAATTGTTTTCTTAATATTTATAAAAAAATTCATAAAAATAAAAACATTTTTTAAATAATCATATCAAAATTAACATGTGATTAAATTGTGGTATTTTTTTCAACTAAATTATTTTTCATTGAATAGTGATTATTATTTATTTATTAAATAAATTCATTAATTTTCAATCAATCATGTCATTTTAATGCTATATTAAATTTTTTATTTATTCATAATGTTTTATATGAAACAATTTCATGATAATAATATATTTAATATAATTTTAGTAATCAATTTTGTTTAATTTGGAGTGAGTTTATTTTTATCATCAAAAACATGATTTTCTAAAAAATGTTTTTAAAGGGATAATGTTTATTCATTTAATTTAATTAAAATAAAAAATAAAAAATAATTATTTAAATTAAATTTACAGATTATAAATCTATTTATATATAATTTAAATTCAAATAATTATTTTTTCAGGCTATAGAGTTAATATAAGATCATCTATTTCTTGAAGAAATAATTTTATTGACAAACAAATTTATCACATTTTATTGTACTCTTATAAATGAGTTTCTATAAATTATGTGGTTTGAATTGCGTAAAATGGAATATATATTTTTAAGTATAAAATTTAAAATTATTTAATATGTTTAAAATAATTTTGAGTCATAATTAACAGTAAAAAATTATCATTTATCACCATTATAAAAGGGTAAGTCAGACTATCCTAGGTTAAAAAACTGATAATTCCACCATATTTCATCCCAAACCAAACTGGATGAATTTACTTAATCTAATAACACCTTAGTCTTGATATTTATTTTTTATGGGATACTTTCCCACAAACAATGTCCAATATAATAATTTTTTTATAAAAATAGAAAATATATTACCCTATTACAGTTAGAAATATCATATATGTTCACATACAGAAAATTAAAATTTATGAAATAATATTTATGTATATTTTGTGAATAATTAAATTTTTTATTGAAATTAATTTTTTCTTATTTTTAAATATTAGGTAACAAAATTAATGTATTAATAAATAGTAACACAATATTTATTCAATTAATAAAATTAAATAAACTATATTATAAATATAAAACAAGATATCAATTGAATAAATACTTATGTTTAATGTGTTTTTTAGATAAATATAGCTTGGTATAAAAGTTTAAAATAATATATTCAAATTACATCATTTTATTGGGGTTTCGAAAGTAAATTTAATGGAAAATTGTCAAAATACAAAACAATATTATTTTATAATAAAGAATACATTATTAAATGATTTAAAATTAATGAAAATCTTATATTATTCCAAGGTAATGGAATGTGGTGGAATATATCAACCATGGTAAATTTTTTAGCTATTGTTTCACATATTCTAACTCTGATAACCCTTCAATATTATAATTATTGTTACCACAGTTAAGGTTAAATTATTTTTTTGTTACAAGGGATTATGTTAAAATTAATTTTCAATACACATAGTTTTTTTATTTGTCAAAATTTATTTCATATTTATAATCATTGTCTCCAAATAATCTAATATGGTTCATTTTTTTATCTTAAATTATAAATTTCCTAATTAAAAAACTTGTTATCATGGTGCAAAATAAAATATGAAAAGTGAGTAACCATAGAGGTAATGTGAATTGAATATTTTAAACATGTTTCATTTTTTATTTTGGATGTTTATATTGACCTTATCCAACCAATAAATATTTTTTAAAAATTTTAGAGTCAATTGGTATGACCTTGATATTAAATTAATGAATAGTTTTGGGTATTTAATAAATTCCACTCACTCTCACATATAAATGGAAACCTCATATAATAATATATTCTAAATTCAAAATATTTTTTGATTATATAAGGACATAAAAATTTCCTTCAAAACTTTTCATAGGAAATTATATATTATGTGGTTTTGTTATAAAATAAACATAGGAATGATTTTGGTGTAAACCATAAATGGTGTTCTGAAAAAGATGTATAATTATAAATCATGTGGTTTCATTTTATTTCTTATTATAAATCTATCAAACCTTTATTAAACCAGATGAAATAATAACCTCAATATATTATATATAATTATATTTTATTATTTTTATGTTGTCACATATATCCATCTTCTCTTCTATCATATCTGTATCAAAACCATCATTCGTGTGAACATAGGACTGCCATCACATGAACAATTGTAATCATTTTCCATCACAACTTCTTAAATTTGGGTGTAAATTTGTATTTAATATATATATGAGATATTAATTACATATTTACCAATCTAAAATAATAACATATCACTAAATTTCACTTATTTTAATTTACTGAAAAATGATAACATCATTTGTGCAAACGTGGGGACTACTGCCCTAATAAAGCTATGTGATTCGTTTTTGATCACCTCATCACATATATGATATATGTAGTATATTTAAATTAATAATTTGGTATTTATTATATAAATATAATTCTGGGATGATTATATATTACTTACCTTCTTTCCATCATGATCATTGAAAAACAGTAACATTACTCGTGCATACGTATTAGATATTGTCTCCATCATTTCATTAAATGTTATTTTTATTCCCATATACAATTATTTGTATTAAAATTATATTTTATTAAATAAAAATTATAATTATTTCGTTATTATTATTTTATAATTGATGTAATAATGTACCATTTGACCATAGTAAATCTACAGAAGTCATTTTGGACATATGATCTAAATATAAACCAAATATCATAAGTGAAAATAATTAATTATGTAATTTTATATAAAATTTTAAAAATTAATATAAAAGGGATAATAAATTTGAAAAAATTATAAGTTCAAAAAATAAATAATATATGATTATTAATTTAGAATTTAAGCAATTCACATGGGAATTTTGGCACATGTTAAAGGAACTTATTTAAAAAATATTCTCTTAATGTATCCATTCTGACTCTTTCATTCATGTATATGTTAATAAGAAATATTTTAGAATTGTTTTATATATTATTTAATGTGTGATTATTGTCCTTTGTTACCAAATTTTTATTGTTTTACGTTAGTGATACATTACTTTTATAACCTTCATTTAAATGGTTTAAATATTTATTTTATAAATATATTACATTCATAAAAATGACTTATAATATGATTATTGTGATTGTTTTAAATATTATTCTATAAATATTAAATTTTATTGTAACTAATGTTTTAATTTTTCTAAAAATACTAAAAATCAATCTTTATATCATCCTTTAAATTAGGGGCTTTTGAATTATTTCTGAAAATAATAATGGAATGTTTGAATTAACATATATAAAATGAATACAATTTCCAGCCATTATGAACACTCAGTGTTTTAAACATTCCTTTATAATTTTCTATGGTTACATTAAAATAATATAATTTCATTAATATTTGAGAATGTATAATATTTTTAATAAGGGATATCTCTAAAAAACCATTTTCTTCTGGTTATAACCATTTTCCTTAAAACTTACATTATCTACCAATTAAATGTTTTTAAATATTAAAAATTCTATATATATATTTCTCTAAAATATATATCCAGCTTATTATCCATTCCATAAATAGATTACTACATGAATTTTTATCAATTTGATTATAAAATCTTTACGAAATCTCTTTGGATTATAATATGAGGAAATATTATGAAACCCTATTTATTTCCATTAGTTATACTTATGTTTATACAATATGATTGACATCATAATTGTGGAACACATGATCCTAAATTTTTTTATTTTTTTCACCAATATATTTATCTAATTCATTGGGTAAAAAAAATTATCATTAGATGTTACTTATAGAAATATAGAGTAAAAAAATACACTATGGGACTATTTCTACAATACGATGTTGCCTTAGTAGCTATCGTTGAAAACTTATCATGTGATGTTTTGTCTATCTACTATATTTCCTATATTTTAATTATATTATGATACTATGTTCATTATATTATTCTCTCATATGAAAACTAAGAGTTTATACATAAAATAATGCTTATTAAACTTCTTAATGGTGAAATATATATCTTTTTTTGAAAAATATTTCATATGATTTCATGATTAAAAATGAACCTTTTTAATATTTATTTTACCATTGAAATTTCTTAAAAAATGTATTATGAAATTAATTTATAAGAAAATTTAGTTTCTTGTGTAAAAAATTAGTATTATTAGCCTAAATTTTAATTATAAAAAACTATAACTTGTATAAGTAATCATGAACTAGCGGGTTTCTTTATTTCTTTCTTATATATACTTAACTTATATTTTTTTCTCAACTGCAGTATTAAATTAATTTTTATATGGTTTCTAGGATAATGATTTATTAGTATGGGCCTATTTTAAAAAATTTAATGTTTTATCATTAATTGATAAATTTTTATATCATACAACACTTCTTACAAGAAAAAATGGATACAAAGTGGAAGCGTGCAATTTTTCATGAAATATATATTTTTTAGGTGTGATGGTATAATTATTTAAAAAAAAATAATGATTCTCAAATTAATTATAATTAATTCATTAATTACAAAATAATATTATGAAGTGTTTATATTCGTGTTCTTATAGGGATTCCATCTAATTTCGGGCATATAAGAGGACATTTCTAAAACAGTTCTATGGAGGATGTATGGATACCATGAGTATTTAATAATGTATTTAAGGATTAAAAATTCACCATATATATTTATTTCCCTAATTACGATTATATCCCACCCCCGTGTAGACTCCTTTTAGAGGTTTTTTGGGGATAATATCCTATTTTTTTCTTATTATCCGATGATTATTCTTTTCATCCCTAAATTATCATTAATATATTATGAGAGGACTAGTTATATAATAAACTATCAATGTTCTAAATCTTGATCTGGGAAGTTATTTTTATTAGTCATGTGATTTTAGATGAAAACACAGATGTAGACCATGAGTCCGTAGGATTCGTGATATCATAGAAAATATAATCAATTGGATTTGAGATCAGATTTTTTCCCATGATAATAGAAAAGTACCACTAATTCATTGAATAATTTTATAATTCAGTTGATATAATTACTTCATGGACTAATAAGGTAGATAAATTTATATAATCAATTTTTTGGAAATAATTTTTCAATAATAGAATATATTGTTTACTTTCGAAAATATTCTCATTATGCCACAAAAGGTGAGATATTTGATGTATATTGTGACGAATCCATAGTGGGTCATGGATATTAAATCATCTAGGATCAATGAGAGCTTAGTTAACATTCTATATTTCTTCTTCTTTATGAAAATAACTACCTTACTCATGATAGATAAATAGATATCATGTTGTAGAAATTAAAATTTTTAACACATCACTTGTTCAGTGATGGATTAATGGTTTAGACTGATGACAAAATACATCAATACATATTCCCTCAAGGTGACATGAATCTATTAAAGTAATTTATTTTAATTATGTATAATCATTTGATTTGTAATTTAATATAAATCTTGAAAGGGAAATGTGGTTTTTGATTCACTCAGAAAAAAGCTTAATCCTCAAAATCTTGTATAGGTAAATGAAAAGTGAAGGTTGATTTTAATTATAGTAGCAATCCAAATGCATGTGATCATGGATCATATTTTATCACCACTAAACCAAATAGATTTTATGTTATTAATTAATATTTGAATTATATACAACAATTTATCTGATACCAAATATAAATTATTTTGATAGAAACTCAATGGTAGGAAGTTCCTCATATGTTTGTTCTAGGATACTAAAACCTTTCTGAATGTTCCTAGAAGAATAGTTGTTCCTCTGATAATAAAATACTAAGTAATAAAATATTTCCATTTATCTAAAAGGGAAATACACATGGGGGTCACAGATATGTGTCATAGTATACATCTCCATATTTTTTGGCCGACACTAAATAAGTATATTGTTGGTATTTTTTACTAATTCATTATCTGTTAGAAGGGAAAGGAAAACTTTAAAAACATTATGGGTACTCACATGTAACTCCCATTAGTAGAAGAAAAGGGTATGGTATGAAGTTTCAATTTGTAAATATTTTTACATTATCCCCTTATTGAAAGGATTCAATTTGTAATATTATTGATGATTCCACCAAGATTGACCACACTTTTCATATTATATAGGATTATTTAGTCAATTTGATTTGGAAATAGTTTTAAATTCACATTTTGAAGCTCCATAGAATATCATAAAATATTATTTTTGATAAATATTTGAGATTTATGTCTTCATTATGGAAAGGTATATAGTAGGAATTTATATTAAATGTCAATATGATTATCTTATTCCACCAACATATCGGTGTATAATATGAAAAAAAACGTTTTTATTATTTATAATATGTAATTATTTTGTATTCCATATTTTTAATGAACTTTGATAGTGTAATCGAATAATAATAGTTACTAATCCTCTATTAATATTGTATCAATACAATCCCTTTATGTGAATTCATTTCCTTCTCCCTTATGGTCGATCATGATAGAATATTATTTAATCTTCATGATAGAAATTTTTCCTGATATGTCCATTACTTTTATATTAAATTGTAATTGGATCGGGATGAACTAGAATAGTAAAATATCTTACATCAATCTATAATGGTGACCACAGAATTTTGAAGAGGGTGACCACATCATTCTACATATATCACCAATGATAGGCTACAAAAAATGGGAAGGAAGGACCAATGGTTTTTTGTCATTATGTGATAATTTCCTAGATTTCAAAAGCTACTTATTGGTTTGTTTTACCTCCAAAATTTTGCAACATGTTTTATACATTACATGTGTCCCATCTATGGATATTTTTTCTCGATCTGTCATATGTGATTTGGTATAATTAAAAGAGGATTGAAGTTGATTCATACTATGGAGAGAATGATTTCGGAATTATCAGTTTATGTTATAATATTTTTTAGAAAAGGTTAATTATTTTGGTTTAGTTTAAGTGAAATTATAAGAAACATCAATATGAGACATGGGACAATGAAGATGAGATGAGAAGCCAATGGACAGACTTGGTCACTTAAGAAGATACTTATTGATTCTTTGGGGAAATAATCTTGACGGTGGGGAAATTATAAACACTCTAACCATTTAGAGAAAAATCTACATCAATTAATAGACAATCAATTTCAGTTCTAATTTATTTTCATATTATGTGGTTTTTAGATATTACATATGGTTTTCTGTGGAGTTAGGATTTAAAGGGGAAAGGGATTATGTTAGTAAGAACTGTGTACTCACTAGTACCTGGTACCCGATGGTGGAACTTATGGATATATATGGATATTATAGATCATTTTGTATCTAACACCTCATTCTCTAATACCCCCATAACATTTATAAAATATTTACATTAATAAATATCAAAATTTCATTTTAATTCATTAATTTGAGAACTTTATCCCCTTTTCCCGAGAATTAACCTTATTCATCACTCTAATGGTATCATGGGAGATCATCAATGATTTTTACCTCCCATTATTGAATCCCTCTCAGTAGATTTCATTTATTTGTATTGGAATTGTTTGGGTTTCTCAAAAGCCTTTCGTACTTAAGCTTTTTCGTAGTTGTTGATGTTAATTAGTTTTAAAATATTTAAGGATAATGAAATAACACTACAACATTAGTATTCATTACATTTGTAATCATTGTTTGGATTTATTTAATTATTCTATGTTATAATAGGGTTTCCTTCTCTAATTTTATATTATATATATATGTTGGTCTAAGACTAATATTCTATTTTAGTTTTCATGTTATCTAAGTGTTTAGGGGGGTCTTGATCCTCTTCCCAATAACCATAGAATATAATATTGGATTGATTCGGTCAGAAATCAGAGTCATCTAATTATATTAATTAATTTATGGATTAAAAATAATTATCTAATGAAGTAATAGAATAAAAAACTAATGGGTTAACTCTTAATAAATATGGTTTTCATTGTTTTTGATTAATTTGAGATTCCAAGTGAATTTTTTAATATATTTATATATTTTCTTGCTATATTCTTAATGGATTCATTATTTCATGTTTTATATATAATAAACCATGGTCTATAATAGTCATGAGTAATTTTTTTTCAATTTATCTATTTCCTAATGGTTTTTGTTTACTACCAATGTGCTTGAACCTTTTGATTAGGTTTCATTCATATGTTATCGAAGCATTAGCTCTTATATTTTAGGAAATATTTCCAGTGTTTGTGTATGGGAATGATATATATTATTTAAAGGGATCTATTATACTATCATAATAATTATTACATGTTACACTAATGGTAATTCAATAAGTTTGAGGAATGAGATGGAATTTCAATGATATAACCCCTTTATTCCTATTCAACTACCATAGATGGGATGTTTTGTTAAGATGACATGTCTATATTATCCACTTTTACAATTATTGGCATGGGATGACTGATTTACCTCGAATTAAATATGTATTTTTTCTCAAATATGGGTTAATATAATAATTGGCATGAAAAGTATGGATGTTATCAGTATATAGTGTCATTAATTTTAGTTAATTGTAAGATTTAATGTTTGGGTTGAAATTTGATCAATTGAGGGGTGATACACATTGAGTAGATGGATAAGTGTCTATAAATATTTAAATACTCTAATTCTATCATTCATATTATGTAATTATTTCTCTATATTTTTCATTTAGTCATAAGAAACAAACATATTATTATTATTAACACGGTTAACCTCTTTTATTGATGACTTCTTCCTTGGGGTGTTTTTATAATCATCACATGCACATTATCACCGTATTATTATCAATATGAACTAGAGAAATAGTATGGAATAGAACACATACAACATATTGAGTGAATAAGTTAAAATCTCACTAAACCAGAATAAACTACTCAATTTAAATAATAATCCACAACGATTGTATAAGCCACCCCAAAAACCCCATATGAAGATCTTCATCATCTTCCATTAACAAAGGTATTTTTTGGTGACTCTCTATTTTTTCTTGTTTTATATAATAGTGTTTCATTTTTCTTCCAAAAATTACATATATTTCAAATTCATCATTAATTATGTTTTATTATTACTTAATATACTATGAATATTGTATCTATAATCATTATGGAAGACTAAAATTATTGTGGTGGCCTTAGAAATGTTCCAATTAAGAATCATAGAGTCAATATTCCCATAAATTTATTCATAAAAATATATATGAAGACTGGGATAATTCCATTTCTTATATAATTGGAAAATATCATGGAATCCCTCTTCAATTAAATTCTACAAATGAACATTGCATAATTTTTTCTTTTTTAATATTATAATATCATAATATTAATGATTCTTGAGTCATTGAAATTATTCATAATACCTATATCAACATGTGTATATATATATATATAAATTCATAGTCTTGGGATGTTGAACCTCAACCATTTTTATGAAACCCACTAAAAATGCCCATAATATTCTCACTATAACATGATATTCTGCATAATGTTTTTTCAACCAAACATTTCACAATGGTTTTTCCTATTACATGGTTTAAATCGTGTTCTTATACAAACACATCTATTTTGAATACTTGAAAACACTTACATAGTGACAAAATTTGAAAATCTAAATTTTCCACTATATAGACTCATCTTCTCCTTTAATATTACCTATATGAATCTCCTTGTAATATTTATTTAGTTCATAAATGTCACATAAATACTTATAGGAATAACCTCATCACATTTATTTGAAATTTTAGTTACCATCAAGTATCTTTTGATTTCCATGGATCACCTTGTTGTTGGTAAAATATTACCTTTAAGTAGATATGAAAATTTTCAATTCACCTTTATATAGATCCCTAAAATTTAGTATTTCCCTTATGAACCTAACTTCATTGGATCAATAATGAGTTATGTGGTCTAATTACCAAACATTAGACTGACCACATGAACAACTGTCAAATTAACCATTTGAAGATATAGTCAGTTGATCCACCACATGTACATTTTAATTTCCAATACATGAAAGTATAGAATTATGTCATTTTAAATTGTGGAAAGATAAATCAATCCAACATAGTTATTAATAAAAAAATAACTCATCCAAATAACATGTCACAAGAGGATAAAACATCATCCAAGGGAACTTCATATTGATAAAATTAATGGAACCCTCATGCATTAGAAATCTAATTTGTATACATTGAAGCATCTATATTATATAATCAATTGTATATATTAATTCCACATCATTGTGATTTCCATTAATCTATTGTCTAGTTCATTAATCTAAATACTTAAAATGGATTGACAACAAATTCATTGCCTTCCTTATAATGGACTAATAATATCCCCATTTATAATTTTTTTCAATACAACATATGAATCTCCCCCTTCAGATTAATAGAAAGAGATACATTTTTAGTGAACATCTCAAACATCTAGTTTCAATGAAATCATGAATCAATCATCTCTATATATTTGTGATCTAGCTCTGTGTATAAAATTACATTTATTAGATCAATCCCAATTGTTTTCCTTAATAAAAATTCTTCTATGTATTTAATATTTTAATTTTTATAAAACATTTCTACATATCTCTCCACACCCATCAATGAAATTCATAAATAGGGAAAACAATTATCTACCTGGAAAATGAATCTCACCAGTAATATAAGAATTTATGAATTGAATATTGATCCCATGAAATCAATTAACCCAATGAGACGGGAAGGAATTAACTCCCTCTTTTAAACTCAGTTTCTCTAATTATTCAGTTCGGAGAGATTTGGTATAAATATAAGAATAATATTCTTTATATGGAATAAATTATAACCTTAATATACCCACATTAACATTATCTTTTAAAAATGGTAAATTATGTTGATGTGATAGAACCTAGAGTTATGAACTATATTTTTGGATATGCTTATATAACAGTAATTACCATATCCCATAACTAGAGGATAATTTTGTACAACCTTTAAGTCTTTCAATTGTATATTCAACTAAATCATGTATGTATATTCTTGTGATTCATACATGAATACATCCTAAAAATATCATAGTGTCATTGGGGTTTCATTATTTATAATCCAAGAAACATGTATTCATCAATTGATAAATACCCCACAAGATATGGATATCATATCATCAACTTCCCATTCCCATTCTTCCTTGTCACCTCCCATTATTTTCACATAACATACCTTTATATAGATTAACCCTTAATTTATAGTTTTTGAATTTTATCTCAACATACTATTTTTAACTGAGAGAAGTATTTCCTTTTGATTGAATTCATAATGAAAAAATAGGTGGAAACTTATACAATGTCCCTCCTTAATTATTCCACATGAATAATAATTCCAATAAGAATGCTAAACCACTTCACATTATTTTTTCCATTCATTATACTTTCTCAACCATGTGCCATCATAAATGGGTATAGACACAACTCTATCTTCTTGTATTCGAAACATCCTCAAGATTTTATTTTTATTTTTCAGTGGGAAAAAATATATAGCGTTCTTCATGAAAAATATATATACTCATGAATGATTAAGTTTGTCCATTAATTAAAATCTCAATACTTTCAATTATATTTCCCAATAACTCCACACATAAACATTCTTAATTACCATGAAATATTAAATAATCAACAAAGAAAATCACAAAGTGTGATATTGTGTTTCTTATTTTTCAAGTGAATTTTTTTTTCAAATACCCTTTCAAAAATTATATACATTTTAGTTAGTCTGAAAGAATAGAATACAATTTCATTAGTGACAACATTAAATAATTTTATACATTCCCTCCATCTAAATTTTGCATAGATCCTGGAGAATGTTATATATAATCATCTTTATCAAGAACACCATTCATACTAGATGATCTAATGTCTATATGAAATATTGGTCATCTTCTCGAGGATACAGTGGAATGACATATTCTAATGGACTCAAATCTAGAAACTAGGAAAATGGTTTCATCAAATTGTATCTATTCAATTTGAGAGTGTCCCCTCTATTCAAACCTATATTTGTTTCTATCAACTTCTCCATTCTTGTCAATATTATTTCTAAAACCCCATTTGGAAGAAATAAATTTATTATTGGTATATGAATAATATATTGTCTTCAATTCCTTTCAATATCATACACTCGGTCATTATTAATATGAATCCAATGTTTATGTTCTAATTATTCCTTAAATATCCATATTTAAACCATTGACAAAGGATATGTATACACAGTTTACATGTTCTTTTTTCTTTTTTTCATAGCTTTATTCTAATACCAAATAATTTTCTCAAAGTCAATATGTTTTCAAACAATTTTATTTTTTCACTTTAGTCAATAATTATATGTATTTATCACTTTAAAATATTACTTTTTTATTATTATTTTGAATTTTTGTGTTTTATTTATTTTCTTTTATAATGTTTGAAATGACAAAATAATAATCTATATTATAGTCTATTTGGATCCTAAAATTTATTGAAATTTTTTTAAATAATCCTTATCAATAATCTATTCATATTTCTTATGGAAATAGTTGTATGTTTTTAATTTTTTTTACCATGAAATTTTCCAACCTCATCTATATAAACTAGGTTTCATCCACTTCAATCCTTATTCTTGATCTAGAATAGACTTCCAAACACTCTAAAATTTTAACTATTATCTTCCATTTAAAATACATCTCACAGGGACCATGTCTATATAATTCTTTGAGACAAATATTTTCAAAATTATTCCAATAGTTGTAATGTAATGTAGTCTGTAATTCCATTTTGTGTTAGGTTATGCAAGCATAGTTCTAGATTTTTAAATGAAATAATGTTTTTCCTTTATACCACTCAATTATATTAAGGTTTATATGGAGTGTTATAGTCATGAAAAATTTGATGTTTCTTCAGCTACCGAATGATCTATCGGTTAGAATATTCACTCTCATTATTGAATATCTATGTTTTCCATTACAAGACTATTTTGTTCTCTAAAAGTCTATTAAAACTTTTCAATCAATCAAAGTAATGTGATTTATTAGATATTTACATGTTACATGAAATCATAGTGACATAATTAATGAGATTAAAGAAATAATATTTTCCATTTAATGAATTCATATATATGGTGATGCTCAAATGAGAGTGAATGAGTTTGAGAGGTTTTTTAGTTTAATTTTCCAGTCCCAAATCTATTTTTGAAATTTATTCCTTTATAAATTTCTTTAAAAATGATGGTGTATTATTTTATTATGGTAATATTTTTCCAAATTATTCATAGATTACATTTTCAATGGTCAAAATTCATTTTATTTATTTGGAACATATAAACAATCCTTTTTTGATATAAATCATTTTTTATTGTATACATTAATAATAAAATGTATTTTCACAAATAAATAGAAATATATAACATAGGGTTATTTATCCCCTTGCAAAAACAACCTAGTCATTTAGTCCCTGAACTATGAATCCATTTTCCTAAAATGTAACCCCATTTCCATCTTCACATATTTGTGATACACTCAATAAGTATTCATATAATCCATCAACAAAAAAATTTCTTGAATAATATAATCATTCCCAATGTCAATTGTTCTATCACCATTGGTCTTTTAGGAGATATCATTACACTAAAGATGTGATTATTTAAACCATTTACATTAAAATTAACTTCTATAGAATTTATCACACACGACACCTGATTAAAAAGTATGTTAAAATATTAATATTAAATTAATATTCTAATCACTAATAGATAAAAAAATATGAAAAATATAGTAAATAATTTAAATGATTATATATTAATATATTGTAATTAATAATTTAAAAATAATTTCATTCAAATAATAATTTAAAAGGGACATTATATATTAAATTAATAATTAAAATTGATTATATCAAAAAAATATTATAATAAATAATATTTTATTTTTAAACGAATATATCAGTATTTACATACCCAAAAGGATATATAAAATTATATCAAAGACACCCATTATTTAAAATTGACAATTTTTAAAAGTAATTTTCCTCTATATATTATATTTAAAATTATATACAATCTATACATTTTTTAATTTTATCTTAATAAGTTAAATTTATTTTAATTTTATCAAGTAAATATTCTAATAATTTCAATTTTTTGACTCATATAAAAAAATTATTTTTAGTGAATAGTATAATATATCATATAAATAATTATCATCGTTTTAATGAAAGTATTATTTTATAAGAATTATTGGGAAATTGTTAAGTTATTTTATAAATAAAAAATTAATTTTTGGATTTATATTATAAATTTTAAAATATTTAGTCCATATTAAAAAAATATATTAAATGGTTTAAAAATGACATATTATTTTATGAAACTATTATTTTTAATACATTATATAATTATAAATTCAAAATTAACGTTATCAATTTTACGATTTGAATCAAATTAAATGGATTTATACATTATAATTATTAGTTCCAAATTTTATAATATGGACTTTTTTATATTTAATCACAAAGGATATGCTACTTATGTAAAAACCAGCTACTACTGTAAAATATAATATAATAAATTAAAAAATATTAGAGAAAATGATTTAGAACTTGTTTTATACCAATGATGGAATGTGATTTTGAGACCATTAAACTCATTATCCATTCTTATATACTTTATGAAGAAATTTTAGAGGACTGTTTTCTGGGGACTGAATACCCATTATTAAAAATTTATGTGTATATTTTAACATGAAATCCCATTAACTTATAAAAGGGGTTCACCTATTATCACATCCTCAAATATTAAAATACATATATATCATCTCAAAATCATACAAAAACTCTCATAAAACCTATTATCTATGTTACACTGATACGTTTCTTCCCAAAAGGTCATCCCTTAAAGGTTTAACCCCTCCATAATAGTGATTATCCATGAAGTGAGATATAAATTTCTAACTGGTAATTTCTCAATTATATATTATATTGTACACTTATTATCCATAAATTAGATTAATTAATATTATATTTTTAACCTCATGAACCAAATTATAAATATATTTTATTATAATTATTTTATAATAATTAACTATGTTTTCCATTTTTTAAGACAACGGAAAACATGGACTGCACATGTGTGCTGACTACAACCTGTAAGAAGTAACATGTTCATTTTCCATAACCAAATAACATGGGTAGTTAAAACAGAATTATGTGAATAATTAGAATATTTATCACTTATTTAAATCTCTAAAATGATAAACCATATAACTTCACTCCCTTATTCTATGAAAAATAAATAATCATCAATGTGTACCTACAGAATATAACATCCAAGGATCGATGTATTCTATTTTCATTACTGAAACTCATAGATGGATTTAAAAATGGGTTCTAAAGGAAAATATAAATATTATTATATTAAAATTCATTTATTTATCTAAATTTAATAATATATTTTTTACTTGAATGATAAAGAAAAAATATGAAATTAGTAATCTATAACAAAGGAAGTAAGAGGAAAATACATTTATCTTTACTACATAATTCTTTCATATCCATCACATCTTATTTAAATTCATTATAATCCTCATATAAAAGATAAAACCAAATAAATTATTTAGTTATTCTATCATTATAATTATTTTTTAACTAAATAACCTCATAACAATCCATTAATGATCACATGTTTATGTTTGGGACGGGTTGACCCTTACTTGATGAATTCCATGAAAATATGTCACTGGTGACTACAGAAACTTAACCACTTGTAAAATATGTTATATATATGTAAATAATTATACATTTTTTAATTCATAACTAATTTTTATACAACCCTAAAAATATTGTATAAAAAATATTATAAGCTTGATAAATAACTTAATAAAAAAACATCGAGCTTTATATAAATTGAGATATATTATAAAAATATTAGTCATTAAATTTGGCCATTATAAAATACTCATTTAATTAGATAGTATTAATATGACTGATATTATTATAATATATATATATATATAACATAATCAATAAAAATTTATTGATTAATTCTTATAGAATAAGAACTTATTCTTTTGTAAAGTCATTTCTTGCCTCAAAAATATTTTTTATTCAAATATGTTGTTTATTTAATCTTGTACATAAAAATTATACATAATTTTCCCCATTTTTTAAATTTTATATTATAAAATTATAATAGTTTTCTCAATTATTATAGAAAAGAAAAACTTATGGTGATATTTTCGGATGATTCTGAAATAAGTGGTTTTTTATGGAATAATGAAGATATTGATTTTCAAATACTCTCATTTTTTTTCTTAAATAATATTCTCATGAAGTCTCCATATATTATATATTTTTTCATAATGTTAAATATGTTTTTAATTCTGGTTAAATAAAAAATATTCAATATTTTTAAATATGTTTATTTTTATTCTTAAAAATTCATTTTTTTAAAAACAAGGTTTCCTTATGTTTATCAATGTTATATTAAAAATTACCAATACACCATTTTGAGAATGAATCATGAAATATGGAAAAAATAATCTTATTCAAGAGTAAAAAATTTAGTAAAAGGTCTATTTTATTTTTGGTCATTTTGAATAGTATCCTTGGAATTATTTATCAACTAAGTAAGGATAAAATGAGTAAAATTGGATTAAAACCATGAGATGAGGCCAAAAAATCAGAAAATATATTTCCATTATCTCATTGAATGAGATATATTTGACCATATACATCCAATATTTCAACATATGGAATTTTTTCCATTTTCATTTCGTACTGATATTTATATTATTTTATGTTATGAAAATTCTAAAATGTCCCTCAATTAATTTTTATTTATATTATATGTTAACATGGGGATCATTATTTGTTATGAGTTATTATAAAAATTTATTTTTAACATTAATAATTTTTTTTATTGTAGTATATTTTTTTTTTGGTAACATTTTTATAATTTTAAATTATTACACAACGTTGATATTGGGAATGTTTAAGGAGTGGAAATATCAATTTAAATGATTATAAAAACACTAAAAGTTATATTTTTTGGATGAATGATTGTTCCACATTTATTTTATGATTAATAATAAATTATAATTTATTGTCTAATAGTTCACATTTTAATTAATTTGTTGTATTTATGTATTCAATTTCAAATTAAATAACATTTTCAAAATGATATTAAGTATATTTTATGATATACAGTATTTCATTTATTTTTTAAAATTTTAAAAAAATTACTGCGGAAAATTTTGATAATAAATTGTAAAAAACACAAACATTTTTCTATTTATTATAAAATTTTATCTTTATAATTTATACTATGAATCTTTATGATCGAAAAAGTTGTTATCTTGGTTACGGTTGAAATTATTGAATGATGGGGTTTATCCTAAATAATGGTTTTTAAATACTACATGAAACTATACATGTTTTTAATATATTTAAACCATATATTATCCATCCTTTAAATATCTATCCATTGGGATTCATTTTTCCTGAGTATGAATTTATTATTGTTAAATAATTCAAAAAATTATATGTGTGTCACCTCCCCCACTTATAAAAGGACATCCATAATTTATCTTAATTTCCCCACATTAAGAAATATATCTGGAAAATACATTTGTAATTATATTAAAAAAATTCTTGACATAAATTAGAGGTTTTTTCATTTTAATGGACCAATAAAAAGGACCTAAAGAAAGGAACTAAAGGAGTAATGCTGAAGAATATGTAATCATCATACCAGACGCCATTCAGTTTACTTCTTCTTCTACAACTTGTAATTATATTATACTCATCATAAAATAATTACATAATTATCAGAATATTCTTTAATATTATTAAATTTTTAACCCCAACTATCCACCATATATTCCATCAAATGTGATGAGATTGTATCATTGATGTGTACATATGATCTACCATTTCCATGTTTCAATATAATAAATTTTCCATCACCATAATTCATAGATAGTATTTTTTATTTTTTTACTATTTATACTTAATAATAATGAAATAAATATGATTTTGCAATTATATATCATTTCAATATTCATACCATGTAGATCACTGGAAAATGAGAACGTCACTCAGGAGAACATGTGGATGCCCACTTCTATAGAGAAATGTGACTAGGTTTTATTTAAGTTTTATTGGATAGTAATAATGATGTGTGTAATGTATATATGTTTTATTTATGAAGTAATTATGGTTATTTATTATACCATTACATGTATCTTTCCTCCATTATTTTCATTATAAAATGAAAACAGTGTTAATTTGTCTATATGGACTACCATGCCCCTAACCGATGTTAATCATTTATATATATGTAAATATGATATTAAATATGTATATAAATAATATATATGATATTTATCATTAGAAACATTCTGTATATTATGTAACAAAGAAAAAATACAATGACTGAATCTATTAGACCAAAACATTCTAGAAACAGAAAATATTTAACCCCTGGAAATGATGAATTTAAAAAATATTTATCAATAAATTGTTGTTAACATTTTATAAGTAAAAAATTTTTGTGAAAATAATGTTATGTAAATTATTCTTGTATATAATTAATAAATATTTAAATATATTATATAGGTTGTTAAATTACTTCCTATCAAATTCAAGCTTTCAGTAAGGGATTCACATATAACTTTTAATTATGTGAGACACAAACTAAATTCACCACTTGTTTCACTTTTATGGGATATATACCTCATATGACTATATTTTATTATTCATTTCATGAATAATATTTCTATTTAAATATACATATATGGTGTTATTTTTAATGAGGTTTTCATTTGGAGATTAACAAAGCGGTAAGGGTTTATCATCTCGAATTTTATTCCTTTGAACGTAGGTTAGGTTTTGAACATATCATTATTTATGAGGTGTCTTTAGAGACCATTTGACATGTTATATCACTAATATCACTATATTAATAATATTATATGTTTAATTTTATATAATTCTTTCATGGGTAGTACGACTCAAGTATTACCATGGAAATTAGAGAATTATGTTTAAATTTCATTTTAATCGGCATTATATATACATGAATTTCATTTTATGGAAATTATATGATCCATATCTGATAAAACCCTTTAATTTTATTCTTCTCTTATTATTGGTGATATTTTAATATAATTGTACAATTTTCTCTCTTGGTACATACAATGGTGGAAAAAACTATTTTATTGAAAAAAAACATTATTTCTTTTTTGGTCGGAAATCTAATTATTCCACCTCCATTTTTTATTAAAATGGTTTTACAATATAGTTTTATATATTTAAATATGATTTCTAATATTAATTTTTACCAATTTTTAATATTATATAATAATGTTTTAATGTCATTTTTTTATATTTCAAATGATCTTTTGAATTTCACGAAAAAATCTAAATATAATAATTGTTTTACCATACACAACATGAAAAAAACTACCATCATCAAGACCTATCTATTCATAGAAGATTCATTTAAAATTTTCAATTTTTTTAAAAAATAGAAATTTTTCAATTTTTTGACATTTTTAGATTTTCATTAAATGATTCAAAAAATAAAAGGATATTTTCTTAATGAAATATTCCATGTGATCTTGTAAACTGGTTATTTATTTTATTAAAACAACTTTTGATTTTACTTAATTTTTATTGTAGATATGATCCAATGATACCATTAATACTCTTTCTCTTGATAGATTATTATGTTGATGATTATATGTTTACAAAACCCTTTAATGTTTCATAGGATATGTTAGGATGAAATTTTTATGGAAAAGATTTGCATTAAATGGGTTAATATATATGATTAATTATTTATGATATTTTCGAACACATGTGAATAGATTATTATTATGTGATGGGTGGTCCTAAAAATATATATTCATATTGTTAATTGGATGAAGAGGGATATCTCATGAGGTAATGAGGACTAGAATAGGGAGTGAACTCTGTATAATAAGGGAATATATTTAATATGATAGTCTTGAGAGTTATGCTTGACTAATGATACGATGGAATTAGGATTGAACATAATCTAGTATGATAGTCTTGGAAGTGGGAGTTTAATATGAAAATTAGTTTTTAAGATTATCTGTATTTCATAATGTATGATCATGAATATTTAAAGAGATGTATCAATCTCGTTTATAGGTATTTTACGGCCTTATTTTTTTTCTTTTTTTGGTATTTATATTGGGTATGTTTGGGTGAAAATTGGGATCTTTTTAGGAGGAAGAGTGGTTTTGTACATTTAACACGCGAGTTTCCAA
Organism: Viscum album; assembly: GCA_963277665.1. Lineage (NCBI taxonomy): Eukaryota > Viridiplantae > Streptophyta > Magnoliopsida > Santalales > Viscaceae > Viscum > Viscum album. The sequence goes on from OY728122.1 coordinate 868,026,009, forward strand.
AACTGTGAACCAAGCCTAGAAAAATGTTTACCCTTCCGATAGTGGGATTTCAAGGTTGGAACATGGTTTGTGAAGTCATTTTCCTTCTTAGGAGAAATCATTCGACACACCTATGTGATGTAAAATTTTTGGAGAAATCACGTGCCCTGTATAGAAACCATGCACACAAGATTTTATTCCCCTAAAAATTAGATTTAAAATACCCAAACACCTAGAAATCAACCTATATCAACCCAATATTAGTCCTGATCTATTACTATCTGTTTTGGAAGGTCCCAAACACATTCCCAATGATCCAAACCATTATTCATGGAGAACGAAATGGAGGATTGATGATATGATCCCCTCCTAGTAAATATTTTCTTCATGTTTCGATCTCTCTCTCATACTCTTCTTCATAGATAAAAGATTCTTGTTTATCCTCTATTCATTCTATATCTAGATATTTTTTTGTTAGATTTTAATTAATTTGATCATGGATCTAGCTTTGAGATATATATTGTGTTCTTCATCATTTGTTTGACCTGCCTGTTTCAAAATAAAATTTTTTGTTGGGAGGTCTCTCGTCAACAAGTTAAGGTAGGTGGTATAAATTCAAACCTAATAGTCTTGATTACATTACATGTATGTAATTGTGAGAATAATAATTTCCATGATTTGGGAATTTCTTTGATAGTTGAATTTTTTTTACATCCAGATATAGAGAATTTATGTTAATTGGGGACATTGAATGGAGGAATTGAATAAATTATTTTTTGAATTAATTAATTGGATATTCGGATTTTGAATTTGAATGTTAAAAAAGATTAATTAATTTTTTCATGGTTTAATTAATTATTGAAACTGGAATAAGAATTATTAATTTAATAAATAACTATTGGTTTGTGGTGATTATGAATTTGATTAATTAATTGATGAATTAATTAATAGAAATTTCTTTTATTATGCAATTGATTGAATTGGATTTTCTAATTGAATTAGAATAATTAATTTTTGAATTAATTAATTGATTCATTGATTGTGAAATATGATATTAAGGTTATTTTTGATTAACCTTGAATGATATGGTAGATGATATACATGTGTTATTAATAAATGTGACTGAGATAAGGTTTTTTTTTCAATTCCCATAGAGATAAATTGATTGACAAAAAATTGTGGGACATTGTCTTCTGCTTCAAAATTCCATAGTGATAAGTTTATTGATAAATGTGTGTCTGATATGGACTATTACTTCCCAATACCATAGTGATAATTTGATTTATAAACATATGTGGGACGTGGTCTACAACTTACAATTCTCATAGAGATAAATTCATTGATAAATATGTGTGTGTCATGGTCTACTACTTCCAGATCCCATAGTAAAAATTTTATTTAATATCATATGTTGGACATGGTCTACTTTTTCCAAATCACATATTGATTAATTTATTTATAAATTATTTTGGGACATAGACTGTTTCTTCAAAATCTCATGAGGTCCTTGTTATGGAGACCTAGACCCAAAATCATGGTCTTGGACCACGGTTCAAATTTTATCAATTATGAATTGAAACGGAATGGATATTGAGTCACCTTATTTTATAATTAATTTAGAATTTATTAGTTGATATTGTTCAGAATCTAACAGAAACCGAAGAAGGTAAAAATAGTTCAGGTGTCCTCATGAACCCGAGGATTATTTTTTAAAATAAAGTGTGATTGAATAAATTTAACCTATTTACATTATTGATTTTAGATATTCCATATGAAACTTCAAAAACTTTTTTTAAATGGATGTTGTTTTAGATGCCATTAGTGGTGGCTTACTACGTTTTACCCACACCTTATTTGGGCTACCTGAATAGTACCCTAATAGAGTTCATGGCTGCAAGTTAGGTTAATGAATGGTCTCTATGTTAGATCACTGATTCAGGATGAATGATGGATGGGAGAATCTAATTTAGTTCATGTCCGCCTTGGGATTTTTCTTGTGAAAATACATATTTTGGGTTTTTCATATTGACAGTTGGCATGTATTTCCATGACATATATACTATTTAGTTTTGGATATTATATATCATGTTTTTTTTCGTCGTGTGATATTTCCTTTATTCCAGCTATGGTTATATAATATGGTTAATTTTATTTATTTTTGCTACTATTATATATTTATAAATAAGGAATAGTCAACCCATGATAAATATTGACCTTCTCTAATAGCACAACCTCTAGGATATGGGGAGGCATGGCTGATGTCATGATACAAAATATCTTGGGGAACAGGTGTGTGACACCCATATCAGGATGTTAATTATTGGTATCAAAGGTGTTTCCTTTTGTTTTTTCATAATATTTAAAAAAAATTAATGGAGACTAGAATTTTTTCGGCCATGGTTATGATCTCATGCATGGGAGTAACTAAACCATTTATGGGGGAAAATCTATGTACCACGTTTGGGAATATTGTAATATGTATTTTTAGTTAAATTTGGATGTTATTTCACAATAGGTGAGGCACAAGTTGGTTGATGTGAATATTTTTTTCGAGGTTTTATTAGATTTTAATCATGGACTATAATGGGATAAGAGTTGATTATTCATGAATCATTCTAGGAACTCTAGGTTATTGTGTTTTATACCCTTACATAAATGTGTTAACATTGTGTTTTTTCCCTAAGAGCAATATTTAGAATTGTGCATATATGACTTCATGACAATGAATTTTTATATGGGGATAGGTGGATGTGACTAGAGATGCTCCTCTTGTATTGGTACTGGAGGCACTAGTAGTACTGGGAGAGGATATAGAATATATGTTCCAAGAGATTTTTTTTTGTTTATGCAATTCAGGGAAAGAGAACCAAGGTGGGCTGCGGAAATTATGTCTGATCTAATGAGAGATTTCCTATTATATACCCCTCCAACATCCACCAATGGGGGCGGACCGTAAGAATTTGAGTTCTAGATTAAGTATATTAAGATTATACAAGACCACATGGAGACACATGCTAAGAATATATTTAACTTATATTCTTACATGTAATGTGTTCAAGAGAAGAGATGGTAGAACATGCACACTCGGGATGAAATGTTGGAGATTAAGGAGTGGAAGGAATATCAAGAGATGTTCTAGGATCACTTTTATCTTATGATTATTATGGAGCAGGGAGATTCTAAGTTCATGTGGTTTACAAAGGGGATAATTTCAATGTTTGACTCTAATGGATGCTTTATAGATATATAGCATTTTCTTTAGCATTGGTAGGGGAAGAGGCTACCTCTGAAAAAATATTTTTGGCTGGACTTGAATGTTAAGTTAATTCCTAAGTGGAAATAAATAGGTATAAGAAGTTTTTATAATTGTTTAATCATTCTGTCATATCTTATTTAATCATAAAGGAGGCTTCCAGTAGGGGACCAGTGGTTCCTGCATGAGGGATAGGTGGTAGGACTTCTGACAGTTGGAAATAGTGATAAGATAAAGTTAGCGAGTGTAATATAATGACGATTATCTATGGGTAAGGATCAGTTACACCAGACAATGATCATGTGATCTATCATATGTGTGGTAGGTTGAGACACTTCCATAGAAAGTTCCCTCGACCACCGGTAGGGAGCTGAGGCTACAACAGGGTGGGACATCTATAGAATTTCTATAGGATCCTGTGACATATGAGTAATGATGGACTACCTAGACATAATCATAGTATGTGAAAGGGTTATTCCAAACTGTATGGGTCTGGCAGCTAGTGTTATACTGAACATGGTAGTAGAGGTAGTGGATGAAGTTATTCTATGAAAGATCACCCTTATAAGTAGATAGGGGTAACTTAGGTAACTCAAAATTTATCACAGGCATGAAGGTAATGAAAATTACATGTAGTTGTCTTAACAAATGGTAATAGATAGGTTGTACAATAAATAAATAATGGTACTATTCCTATAGATTCTACACTTTCTTGTTCCTTATTTGATACTAGTTCCTCTCATTATTTTACATATTCACAACTTGTGAATGGATTTACCCTACCATTGGACATCATGAGAAGGGTTGTGATGATAGATACACCTTTGAGATTATGGTTGAGATTCATATGGTTGTTCAAGGTGTGTTCAATCATGGTTGGAGAGTATCATTTTCTGTAGTACTTTTACATCATTGACATGTAAGGAATTTTACTAATTTTGGGCATGGAATGGTTAGTATCATACCAATACAACCTAGATTATTACAATAGATTATTGACTTTTATATCTCATAAGTGATAAAATAGTATTCACCTTAGAGAAAAGTATATCTAGGAAAGCTAAATGAGGCTAGTTGATCATCAATGGGGGCATCCTGTCATCTTGGATTCAAGTCTTCTACTAGATAATGGAGGTGTAAAATATGATGATTCTCTACTCATAGTGGGATGATTTATGAATTATATTCTTGAAAATGTCTTATGGATTCCACCTAAGAGAGATTTTTAATTTCAAATTGATCTCATGATGAGTTATGAGAATTTTTTAATTCCATCTTACAAAATGGCACCAAGAGTACTGCAAGAGATGAAGACTCATCTGTATGATTTGAAGGGTAAGGGGTTTATCCCAATGTGTATGTTGCAATGGTGTTCTCTATTATTATTTTCAATAAAGGCTGTCGAGACTATCCACTTGTGTATTGATTATCATAAGTTGAATCGGATGACTATGAAGAACACGTATCGTCCTCCACATATCGACGATCTATTTGAATAGTAAAGGGGATCATCTTTCCTTTCCAAGATCTATGTGAGATCATGTTGTCATTAGTTGAGGGGAAAACCTTCTGATATACTAAGGAGTCCATTCAAATGTCAGTATTTCGTTTATGAACTAGTTGTGATGTTTTTTTGGCTGACAAATGCACCCATAGAGATTATGGACATGATGAATTGAATCCTCCATCCATAAATAGATCTGTTTGTGGTAGTGATTATGGATTACATCTAGGTGTAAACCCAAACTCATTATTATCATTCCCAATATGTTGACATTGTCTTTTGTAATATATTATAACAACTATATAAAAATATATCAAAATTTCAATTCTGGATCGATAAGGTAAACTTGTTTTGTCACATCATCTTAGATGAATGTGTGTTAGTGGACCTAGATAAGGTTCATGAAATTCATTAATGGGAGAATCCTAAGATCATTTTTAATATACATATTTTTCTAGGGTTTGTAGGATATTATTAGTGGTTCATCCAATACATTTACCATTTAGGAGTTCCTATTTTGAACATCACAAAAAGGGGTAATTTTTTTATGGTATGGAGCATCTAATAATTCCTTACAATAGTTGATGAATATCTTGAAAAAAACACTACTATTGATCCTACCCAAGCCAGATGAGGTGTATATCATTTTTTGTGATGCTTCTAGGATTAGAAAAGAAGAATTATTGAAGTAGAGAGATCGAGTTTTTGTTTATGGGACATGGTGGTTGAGGCCTCATGAAGGGAACTACCCTACACATGACCTTGATATAGAGATAGTGTATTATGATTTGAGGTGTTGGTGGAATTATCTGTTGGGAGATAAGTCTTCCATGTATACTGATCATAAGATCCTAAAGTATATCTTTTCACACCAATATTTCAATATTCGGAAAAAAAGATTGGCTGATTATATGAATTTATTTAATTTTATCTAGAATATATGGTCGAGTAGGTAAAAAATTTGATGCTTTAAGCAGGAAAACACAGAATCAAGATATTCTACACTCTAGTTCTGAATGGATGATTAAAACCATAATATATGAGTTTATTCTTTGAGATGAATAGGTCTAGGATTAGATGACTATATTTTTTGTTTTAGAAGAGTGTACAATTTTGACGTAGATCTGAGATATGAAGTTTGAGGATATATAATTTATAGCATTGTGGGAAAGCATACAAGGTGCGGTGTCACCATTAGATTGGACCATAGATGAGGATGAGAATATCTTTCTTATAAATTAGGTTATTTTTTATATGAGTGTATGGGGGAGTTGATTCATAACATTCATACCTTGAATTAGGTGGTGCATCTGGTGGTAGCCAAAATGTACCATAACATACGATTATAGTTTTGTTGGTCGGGCATGAAAAAATAGATAGCATACTTCATGACATTGCGCTATAACTGTAAACAGGTGAATACATAGCATTAAATAAATTTAGTTATACTAAATCCCTGACACATTCCAAAATGGAAGTGGGAAAATGTTACCATGGATTTCGTGGAGGGTCTCCTAATGACACCATTGAAGACTGACACTATTTGGGTGGTTGTATACCTTATCAAAAAAAATCACATTTATTGATGGTACGATAGACATTCTCAATGGACCAATTGGGAGAGAAGTATGTTTGGGAGATATTCCATCTGCATGGGGTAGTATGATCTATTTTATAGACCATGATTCGCATTTTCATCATTCTTCAATAGGGCCTTATAGAAGGTTTTTGTCCGAGAGATATTAAAAAGTAAGACTTTACACCAATAGATAAATGTGAAGTCAGAGTGTAAAAAATAGGTGCAAGAGGATATAATTTGGGTGAGTCGACAAGAAATTGGTGGGTCATGGGTGATTCATGTATAATTTGCGTAGTTTTCCTAGAATAATAGTTTTCAAGTGACTATATATATGGAACGATATGAGGAAAATTATTGGAATCCATGAAGATAGGCTCTATTCTAGATAGAGGCATGTGAGTCAGAGTAGTTGGGACTGAGGCATGTGTTAGAGGAATTGGTTCTGGTTAGGAAAATTCAATAGCACATGGATATGGATTAGAGTATACATAATTCATATGATGATAGATGTCGATGAACCCAATAGTTTAGAGAGGGTGAGGATGTATTTTTTTCAGTGTATCCATGCCAAGGTCCCTATAAGAACTGGGGACATGGTTAGTTGGGGTACAAGTATATTGGACAGTTGGAGGATGTAAAGAGAATTGGGCCGATAGTGTACTAACTGACTCTTCCATATATCCACATTTCTATTCATGATGTTTTTCATATGTCAAAACATCAATGGTATCACCCCGGCCCCTCTCATGTGATCGATGTGGATGATGTTGTGCTTGAGGTCGATGTGTCCTTTAAGGGAGATTTGATATATATGTTGGATCATAATGAGAAAGAATTGTGGGGATGGATAGTTCCATTAGATCGGGTATTGTGTAAATATGGGAGTTTGTAATAGGAACCATGGGAGAGAGAAGTGGATATGAAAGCATTTAGCCAGATATTTTTCAGTCAGATTCTTATAGATGGTTGGGTGAATAGCTCGAGGAGAAGCAGTAATAAAGAGGGGATATTGTATGATCCGATCCTTTTCTAGAGATGTCTCAAGCCCTTTTATAGGTTATATTTTTTATTTTTGGAATTAATTGGATATTTTTTAATCAATATGTGTTTTTCCTGATTGTCAAACAATTTTCCCAAACCCTTCTCCCGTCCTAGCAAACCATGCACCCTTGACACAGTTTGGTTTGCAAGGTTGGTGCACGATTTTTCATACCATGAGACCCCTTAGGAGAAACCATGTGGAACCCCTTGGAGGGTTGAATAATTAGGGAACACAATTGTGGAATCTATGGGTATTACTATTGAATCCTGCAATAATTATATTTTAAATTCCTGAAAACCCAAAAAAAATCCTTAAATCAACCCAAACATGGTCATGACCTACTCTTATTGATTTTATGGGTTCCACTATGCATCCCTATGAATCATGACCTCTTCTCTTGGTGAATCAAATGGTGTATTGAAGATCTATACCTTTATAGGTATGTATTCTATACCCTATTTAGATCTCTCTATCTCTCTCTCCCTCTACACTTCCTTGATAAAATAGTGACGTTTATACAATTTTGGTTCAAGATCTTGATCTAAGATTGCTAAAAAATGATTCATTTGATCATGGATCTAGGATTCTATTGTAGATCTTATTCTTCAACCTGGGTTTGACCTATCTGTTCCAAATTGGGGATTTTCATTCAGACATCTCTAGTCAATGAATTGATGTATGTGGTCAAAATTCCAATCATGTAGAATTGATTATATTATGTTCATATAATTAGAATAATTACAATTTCTAATAATTTTAAAATGACTTGATAATTGATTTGATTTGTTATAACAACAATTATGTAATGATTTATCTTAATTGATAAATTTATAAGTGGGATTGAATTAAATATTTTTTCAATTATTTAATGAGATGTTAGTATTGAGTAATTATATATAATAATTACTGAATAAATTAATGTATTATTGAATATGGAATTGGAAAAGTAAATTTTTCAAATAAATTATTGTTATATAGATATTTTGAATTAGATTAAATAAATGATTAATTAATTAATGGGAATTTATGTGATTATTTAATTGATTAGATTGGATTAATTAATTTTCAAATTGACTAATAGACGTTTTCATAGAAAAGTGTGATAAGATTGTAAATATTTTATTAACCATGAATAACGTGGTATATGTGTGATTGAAAAACTTGTGGGGGACATGGACTTTTAATTACAAATCCCATACTGATAAATTTATTGATAAATGTGTGTGGGACATGTTCTACTGCTTCCAAAGGCCATGGTGCTAAATTTATTGATAAACATGTTTGGAAAATATTATACTTCTTCTAATTCACATAGTGATTAATTTATTGAAAAATGCATGTTGAACATGGTTTTCAACTTCCAAATCCCATAATGATAAATTCCTTGATTAAAATGTTTTGGACGTGGAATACTAATTCCAAAAACTTTTGTGATAAATTTATTTATAAATAGGTGTGGGACATCGTCTGCTACATCCAAATCCAAAAATGATAACATTATTTATAAAATTATGTGGGACATGGTTTGCTTCTTCCAAAAGTGATAGTGATAAATTGATAGAAAAATTTGATGCGGCATGTCATACTGCTTCAGAGGATACTAGTGAAAACTTAATTGATATATGAGTGTGTTACATGGACAACACCTTCAAAATAGTAGTGTCCTAGGTATAGTAGTCTAGACCCTAAATGATGGAATTATACCATGAGTCCAATTTTACATATTTTGAATTTAAATGAAATGATTAATTAAATACTATATTTTATAGTGAATTTTGAATTGAATATGTGATATGGATCAGACTCCAATATGGGTGACATAATGTATTGATAGTTTTGGTTTTTGTGGGAACCCAAGGGATATGTAGTCAAATAAATATTTTTTTAAAAATTTCGATGACTTAATTTCATGATTTTAATTCTTATTTATATAACTACAGACACTATTATGACTAGATATTATTTTTTATATCTTTGGTGGTGTCCCAATGAGTTATACTCCCACCCTACTTGGGGTGACTGGTTAGTAGATGAATATATTTCATGGTTATAGGACATGATAAGGGAAAGTAGCCTATGTTTGTTAACTGTGTAATGACAGAGAATAGATAAGGGAAGTAGATTTTATTTGGTTCCTACTTGGGTGTTTTAAATTTAATTAATTTGTAATTTCATTTTAAAAATTGACATGTAATGGAATTACATATCTACTGGTTTTGGGAAAAAAAATTTGGGTCATCAAGTGATATGGGTATAATTCAGGTTATTGTTATGTCATTTTCCTATTCTTAGTTTTTCCCACTATTTTGATACTTTTATAAAGATTGTATAGTATACCAATGATCGATATTTACTGTCACTATTAGTTGAAACCCTCATGTGTATGGGGATTCATAGCTGAGGTCAGATAGAAAACTATCTCAAGGTATTAGTGTATTTAACCCGAGATGGAATGATACACATAAATATATGTATTATCATAATTTTATGATATCATTGATCATTGAAGAATGATTCCATAATTATAAGTGTCTTACAAAATTCCATTCTTTATTTCATGAATTAAAATTATGACCTATGATATATTGGTTATCAGTTTTCAAATAATTATAACATGTTATCATACCCCTATTATCATTTTATGTTAAATTGATAATTGATATCTTTGTTATCTACTCTTTATGAGTATATGTTCTATCACTTTATTTTATATTCATTCCATAGGCAATGAAAAATGTTATTATGTAGGGTTTTTATTCAAAGTGAACTTTAATGGATGAACATTGTGGGGGATATTGAATATTTTTATGTAATTGGATGATTTGTATTTATTCTCACAATATAGTAAATCCTTACAAACCTTGGGAATGCATTTCTAAAATATTTTGAATTATAATTTTTTTAGATATATGATATGTATATACAAAATATATGTCACTCTATATTTTCAATCATTGTTCGTATTAGTTAATATTGGGATTTTAATATTAGAAAAAGTTTATGTGAACTATAGGGAAAAAATATGTATAGGAAAACACAAAAATGTTTTGGTTAGGTAGACATTATATTGTTTTCCAAAAAATATATGATTTTATGGATTCTAAAAGTGGTAAGGGTTTTGGAAAAGCTGAAACTAGTGGTAATAAACCTGAAGGAGTTTTTTAGTATATATTTATCATCATTATTGTTCATGGAGAGTGTTTCATTACTAAGCATCTATTTGGAAACTCACTGGACATTTTCTTTGGTTAACTGACATTATCATTATTAACCATTATATAGTATTTGAATAGATGATGACCATGAATTAACAAGGTTATTAATAATGTGTAATATATTGAAAATGGATTAATTAATTATATTATATATGAAGTATCTATCATTATTTATCACTTCGATTATTATTTCTCAAAATACAATTATTGGTTTTATTCAATCGAATGAACTATGGGGAATCATTTTTACGGTGAAGGTAATGGAAAATGAAATGAAAATAATTCTGAATAGTCAATTGAAATTTAATTTAGAAGTAGAAACCTTATGATTATAGATAATCAATTATATCATTATACGATTAACAAACATTACAAGGGTGATTTTTATGTCACACCAAATAAGTGAACATTAAAGTTGATGAAGACCATGGATTGAAGAACATTAATTTTTCAAAATGACTAGTGTGTGGGAGGTTGAACTCAAGGAAGAGTCTTAGATGAATGAGAATATGAATTATGTGTATAAAATAAGGGTATATTCTAATTATTTTTTAATGATAAATGATTATTTTTATATAGGGATACGATGTTTATTCTGAGGTATCATTTATTGTTAAATGTCATTTTAGAGGGGATCATGGTAATTATGGAAGTCAATGCCCAAATAAAGGGGTTAAATTCTATACCAAGGAAGGAACATTGTTACTACAATCATTTAATTGAAAGGATTGAAGTGTTTAGGTATTGTAATTCAAGAGTTATGTTGCAGAAGTTTTATATTAATGATATTATGGATATAAGAATCTTGAAACATCTAAGGGTTCTTCCATAATAGTTTTTCATAAAATATATTAAAACATATGTTTAATGGTACAAACAATGAAAGAAATGTGATTTAGTGGAAATATGATATTTTTCAAGAACATGATATTATAGGAAAAATAACCCATAATATGTTTCATACATCAAGTTAATAATGTTTTGCTGGAATAATTAGATGATTAACATTTATAAAGTAAGTTGGACAGTATTTGAATCCTGGAATTTGGTTAGTGATTTGATGAAAAATTGATTTAGGCAATCTTTGTTGATGATTATTTGACTTTTGGATTTATGGAATAGTTTTAGTAATCACTAAATTTATATGAGGTATAAGGATTGTGTTTATTTTTTGAATCATATATGTTTTAGAATTACATTTTATGATGATTTTGTTTTTTAGTATCTCTTAGGATAATATATAATCATTATATTAAAATAATTTTAATGTGAATTTGTTAGAAAATGGATGTTTGGTTTTAAATAATGTTATTCTTCATCATGAAAAAACATATGATCAAATATTTTAATTTTTTGGATTTCAAATTTGGTGTAGAGTATTTCAGTAGAGTCTTATGGCCAACACTTTATGGAATAGAATATTTTGAAAATTTGTTGTTGTGTATCCATATTAGATAACTTGTGTTAACTATTTTAGTTTTGATAAAAAATTTAGATATAATATTAATTACTATAAATTCATTTATGGCCCTTTTGATCCATTAAAATGTAATTTTAGTACTTCATGAATGAAAATTTTATCTTGAAAATTAATTTTATGGAGTAAGAGATGAAGTCTAAATTGATCGAATAACAACCAAATGATGATATATTTCTAATTAAACCCAAAGAAATCTAGTAGGATTATTTTATCATGTTCTATATCATGATAGTAAAATATTATTCCATATGTAGGAAAAATGATCTTGAAATAAAAATGTTATTCTTTTGCCATCATTTTTGATGAATTTATTGTCTTTTAACCACTAACAGATTTATGGTTTTTTGATCATTCACTTTATCAAGAAAATATTCTCTACCACCCTCTATTTTTCATTTGATTCTATCATTCTTGTTTATGTGTATTTATTAAAAATTAACCAATTGTCTCTATATATTATAAACAAATTATTTTTTATTTTAATAAACCAATATGTTTTCCATGTTCAATTTTTTTATGAATGTTTTATTATCCCTCCGTATGATGTGGGTTTTCAAAAGAGGTACTACGAAATATTTAGCTTTTGATGATCAAGATGATGTAATGAAGGTGAAATATATTTAACGGGATGAATTTAACACCCAAAAATATTTAGTTTAAATTAAATATAATAATTATTTTATAAAAGTCGGAGTGAATCCCCTCCTTTATTATTAAAATCAGAATCCACCTCTTCTTTCTAAAAGAGGAGAGAGAACCTATTATATGGAAATCTAGGCCCAATATTCAATATATACCACATGTGAGGAATTGAAACTAAATATAATTGACATAAAATTTGTAACTTAGGTCATGCCATTTACACTCTAAAGTGCACTGACGATGCTTGAGGTTACCCCCATCCCTTAGGGATAGGGGAATCATGTGTTGTTCATCGCTTACTCTCACAGTTCCATCCTCCAACTCTTCCTCTGCCACATGCCTGTGGCCCGACCCATCATCCAATAAATCCATCGCTCGACAAATGACATGTCATACCTATTGTGACCTACTTCTTATTGTTTAACTTTTCCACTGAACTGTGTAATCCTCCCATATCATGGCTAACATAGAATAGCATCACTAGGCATGCACCCTGTAGTGCCCGTAGCGACTAAGACCCCCGTCGTTGAACCATTGTAGGACTGTCTCCCGATTGTATCCCATAAATCAAAAAATACTGGGGAAAATAGGATTAGAACCCTGGTTTGTGATGGTTTATATGGTGCCTATAACATCTAGTCCAGGACCCCAACATCTTAAATAAATAATAATCTTGATATCTTGCATCACACACAACTCCAAACCTTATTCTAATTTATATTCATTACAAAAATATTATTTTTTAAATGTGACCACAATAACATAACTGCTGAATTTGTGGGTGTCAATAAAAGTAATAAAATTCTACAAAAAATATTAATAAGGTTCCCAATCAATAAAAATATATTGGTTATTTATTATGAAATAATCACATAGTAATCTGTAAAGTCATTTTATGCTTCAAAAATACATTTTATTCAGAAAATATTTTAATGGCACTGTGTGCATGTGAATTATAATGAAATTATTGAACTTATATTATTTTTATTTAAAAAAATTATAATAATTTTTTTAACAATAATATCAAAATTTTCTTATGGTAAAATTTTTGTATTTCTCTAAAAGTATTGATTTACCAAGGTACAGATAAAAATATTTATTTTTCAAATAATCTCGTTTTGTTCAATTAGAAAGAGTTATTTATATGTACCATTACATTTTTTATTAGTATTAATGTGAAATATTTGAAACATTATATAGATTAATTTTATTAATTCTCTTAAAACTAACAATATTGAAGATTTGATATATGTAATTTTTATTAAGAAAAAATCCCTTATTTAAAAAACTGTTTTAATTTTTTAGTACACATTTATATTAAAATTTAGTTTTTTCGCTTATAGAGATAGAGTAATGAAAAAAAGTATACAATATTTGGAATCATAAGGTTTTTATATGGTAAATAGTTCCATTTTATATTTTTTAATTTTTAATAGTAATCGTGGTATAGTTGTATCACCTCAATAACGGTAAAATGAGAAAAAATGGGCCAAAACCATAAGATAGGTTTATAACAGAAAACCAGAAGATGAATTTAATTATTTTAGGGGAAAATGTCTACCATATAAATCAAAAATTCAAATATATGGAATTTCAATTCAAAATTCATCAGATAATTATATTTATACTATTTTTTAAAAATCAAAATTCCAAAATGGAACTCTTAAGACTTTAATATCATCTATATATTAACATATGGATTAGAATTTTTAATGAATGAATATAAAATATTAATTTAAACATTATTAATTTATTTTTGATATTTATTTTATCTATAATATTAAATAATGTTATAAATACCATATATTCTTTCATAATGATGACACGATGCTTGTTCAAAAATAGAAAAATAAATGTAAATAATCATGGAATCATTAAATATAATATTTCATGAATGAAATATTATTCCACCAAAATTTTATTCTTTATAATAATTTATAATATATGTATAATTATTTTTAAATCAAATTACATGGTCATCAAGATTCTATTAAAGTCAAATTCATTTAAAAGATTAAATATGAAAATAATAATATTTTATGAAACATAATATGTTATTAAATTATTAAAAAATCAAAATATAAGAAGAAGGATAATAGGATGATAATTGTCTAAATATTTATTCTTTTGACATATATGTTCCAATTTTTATCTAATATGTAAAATTATACCCCTTTAAGATTGAAAAATTTGTTAACATGGTTAAGGATAAAAATAGGTAACGAAGGGGTTAAACCAAATGATATGTATTAAATACAACTTAAACCTATCCAAATATTATTAGATTGAGGGATTGAAACCAAATACTATAAAAAATTAAATTATATGATCTTTATTATCATTTTTCTTGATTATTAATTTATTATATTATAATCTTTTAAGAAATTACATGTGTGTCCTATTCCCCCTTATAATTGGACCCCCCCCTGATTTTCTTCTTTAAATAAAATTGATCCATATATATAAACCAAAACATACCAAATTATATAATTATATTTCTAATAATTTATTTTTACGTGTTTATCTTCTTAAAATACCAAAAAAATTGGTCCAATAGAAAGGATCTAAATGAGGCCAACCGATGGTGTGGTATTCATCCTACCTGACCTCTTTTAATTTGTCTCTTCATATATTTCCTTTAATACATTGGTATCAAGAATAATATAATAAATAATGTTTACTAAAAATTATTTCTATATATTATGATTATTAATAATCAACTTTCAACCCCATATTCAATTAAATGTTATGTTTTTTTAAAGGTTGGGACCGAAGCATCAATTTATTATTTAAAGAAAAGACCTCTTTAGACTAGGTAGAGGGAGACCCATTACATAGCCCGAAGGCCCAAGGCCAAGTGGCCAGAATAAAAGACTTGAAAACCCAATTTTTTTCTTAAAGGACCCCTCGGTGAACAGTACTACTACATTGCATGTGCTGCTACAGTTCCTGGTATAGCACTGCTGCCGCAACAGTACCTGCTACAGTCCTCCGTCGCTATAGTGCCAACACTGCTACAGTTCCACAACTGCTACATTACTGCTACAGTGCCCTACTACATTACCCTGGAAATTCTCCCCTACCAGGATTTGATCGTGGGTATTTTGGATTCCATGCATGAGCATGTACCACTAGGTTACATGCTCGTTGGATCAATTAAATGTTAAGTGAATGTTTCGATCGTGGAAACATGTGGACGACCACCCCTACATAGTGACATAATTTGTTTTTCCGAACCATATTTCATGAATAGTTATTATGATGTGTTTAATGATTATAGAAGATATTTATGCAATTATTATACATATATATGTATTATATCATATCAATATACTTACCTTCCAATCCATTATAAAATAATAGTGTCGCTCAAGTGTACATATGGACTAAAACCTCATTGAGAAGATTTTATTATTTTCCATATCCATTTTAGTTGGATGATATTAAGGATTTATTTAATATATATATATATATTAAGTTTAAGATATAAATACTGTTATATAATGATAAAATAATGTTTATCTTTTTTTCATTTTTTCGTTTGAAAATTAAAACAGTGTTCTTGCAAAAAAAATGGCTTACCGTCTCCTTGAATGTTGTCAATAATTATGATATCTCTAATTTTCAATAATAGAAATTCGTGATATAGACACAAATATATATACAAGGATATAATGATGATGGATATAGGTAACATATACTAATGGTTGGTTTAATCCTAATGGTAGTATCCCACCCCACATCACCAATTTCTCACTCAACCCACAATCATCTTCCTCCCTGAGGCCCTCATCCCCAATGCTTCCACCCAAACTCCGTCAACACCTATCCTCCAATACATACATATAGACTCCTCATGGTCTGGCTCCTCTGACATACCCAAACCCACCAACCATTCAATGTTTCTTTGATGTGGTCACCCAACCTCCTCCTCTAACTTGTCTGGGTCACAACCACCCAACCTCCCCCATTCATTCTCATCTAACACATCTCTGGCATAAAAACCCCACCTACAGATATCCTCCTCCTTTGACACAACCACACCTGGTCATTATTTGACATGGCTAAACCACCTCATCAATATCTCACATAATCCCAGACCATCCATCATAAACCTACACATAGTATTTTTTTCACCTACCCCATTCAGCCAACCCTAGAGAAATCCTCCCTTCCTCACTTTCTCAAGAAAAATCATTACCACATGATATTATATTTATTTGAATTTACATAACTTTTGAGAGTTCCATAACATTTGTTCTAGGTATGTGGATGTCCTTTATTATTGGTAACATACCACATATTTTTTGTTCTCCCAAATATTCAACTAAAAATATATTTCAATTTATTAGGTTCTCATTCCCACAATCTCGATTATAAACCGATTTTTAATCTATTATAATATTTATTGAGTTATTCATTCAACAATATTTATTTCATGAAAATAGAGTTGTATCATTATCTCCCTTTAATTACTTATTTGTATCCCATTGTTTTATTGTTGTCTAATAGTATTTTTGGATTGTTCATATATTCTTAGTCCATGTTAGTGGTGTAACATGGATGTATTTCATAGTATTTCATGTTTATATTAATTAATGTTTATATTTGTGACTTAAAATCATATTATATATTCCATTTTACAATATTATTTTACCCAACATTGAACTGTTCCAATATTACATGGATATTACACATATAATAATGATTCGTAAATCTACTACATGATTTTTATCAAGTCAGATTTTATTTTTATAGAACATACTAAAAACTACAAAAATATTATATCACTTGTTGTCATTGATTTTTAAAGGATTTTCTCCAGAATAAATCCATTTCTAAAACTATTATATGAATATTTTTAGTAATATGACAACCATTTCTTATTTTTTCAACTATTGATTTTTTGTGAAAAGTGTGTAAATAGATTTTAATAAGTGAAATCAATTAGAAAATCTGTATTTATGAGATTAGCGACCAAATAGTTCTATTTAATAATAATTACTATTTTAATGTTAGAAAATACAATAAATATCATGCATAAATTTTTAGTTTTTTGGTGTTTGATATTTTTCATGATTTATTGACTATTTTTATGTCCTTTTAAATGAATTATTTTACACAGAGCGATATTATAGTATTTTTTTACAGTGAATGAAACTTATATTTTCTAGATCTTGTGATTTACTATTTTTTAAACAATTTATTAATTTACTAGGATACATGATAATGGGACATATAATTCAAAATCTAGATATGGACTTCATACATAAATGAGGTGTTATTTGTTTTGAGAACAATTGTTGGGGACTAATTTTTTAATGTACAACAATATCATGTTAAGACCATTCTATAATTTTCATGTGGTTTATTAATTTTTCTAAATTTATATGTCTTTAAACATTTTTTTGACTTACTATGTGTTAATAGTGACTACTTTAATGGTAAAAAATATTTTATTTTTAATATTTTTTTAATTGAATATCCATTTTCAATAGACTTTTCCTATGAATTAATATTCTATTACTGAATAATGAAATCATATTTGAATATATAATGATGTTTAAACAGTGTGTGTATATTTAAAATCATGTTATTTTTAGGTTGGATTCATTTTACATTTACCCTTCCTTGAAAGGTTAGTAAATTTTATTTATTTTGGTTTATCATTTTCTATTAATTAAAATTTATTATTCAACGATAATTTTTTTATAATGGAAATTTATTCTCTATTACTTAGTAGTAATTCAAATACTTTGTTTTTTTATAATTTTTCATCTTTATAGTGGTTCAAACAAATTATTTTTTACATTCCCTATTACATTTTTATCATACCCACCTTGTGATAGTACTAATATTACATTGAGATTATAAGTATAATTATAATGATGGAAACTACTGTATGATTTCAATCCCATAAGGGAATAATTGATAAAAATCTATCAAAAATATCTATAGAACATATTTCTGAATATAATATTATATTTATATGTGTATCACACTAAGAAATGTAATTTTTTTCAAATTATTAAATAAAACATGTTGGGAAAACAATATTTTATGTTATGTATATAATCAGGTAGAAATTTTCTATATAAATTAATATCATAAATTTAATAAGGAATGTATTTTCATGAAAAAAATCAATTTCTATGTTCTTTATATATTTTAGAATTCATGATATTGATAAAATTAAATAATCAATATAAGTAGGTATGTATTGAACTTTGTGTATCTATAATTTTCTCAACATATTTCCTTTCATAACTCTATTTTTTATGTGGGTATCTTCTTGATAAATAACTAGTTTTTAGGTAGGAATGTGTTTTTTATAAATAATAGATTCTACAAAAAAATAATTTTAATCTATTTATATATCGAATAAGGAATGTTCTTAATGAATAATTGTGAGCAATGTGGGTGGATGCCTCAAAGGAATTCTATTTACATTAAAATGCATTTTTTTCAAGGTCATCTCTTCATGTAGAATTTCCATGTTTCTTGGGCCTTATTCAATTTCATAGAGTCTTATACTAGAAAGGTTAGTCTGATGATACAAACCAATCTCATGTACTGGTTTGAGTATAATACATTGTATTTAAATTAAATGGGTTAAAGATATGTGTCATTAATTCAAGTGGTTTTCTTTTGGAATACAACTTATTTTCCATTACCAAATAGTAGTAACATTTAATTTGAAAAAATAAATTTTTAGAAACAATATTATTAATCTTCTATGTTGTGTTATATTTATGTTGTCCTACAGACCAAAAACAGGGGACTCAACATTCTTCGGCAATGTTATTCACTAGGTATTTTATTAATAGTTTACTAAAGAATTTATAATTTTTACAAAATAATCCATTTTAACAGGACCATTTTTATTTTTGAATGATAGATAAATCCATGTTAGCTTGTGTTCATTCTGTACCTCATTGTAATACACATTTATTATGATAAAAAATTCACGACTAAAGTATTAATTTGAATCTATTATAATATTTGTTGATTTCACATATATGGTAATTTTAGTTTCAATTACTATATTTAATCCATGAGGTATATTTCATGTATAATATTTTATTATTGGATTATTATATTTTTATGTGATCACCATTATTAATCCATGATGTTCATTGGGTTATAATAAGTCCATAATGAATGTGGATATAAGGGTTTAGAGAGGTAAAACTTTATATAATTCTAATAAAATTATATTTTCGATGTTTGGAGAAATTGGTGAAGAAGTGATACATTTACAGCAATGGTGGGAGGGTAACCATTGAATAAAATATTTATTACATTATTATTTTAGTGTGAAACAGTGTTATATATTTTAAAGGCCTATATATATGTTATATAATAATTTAAATTTAAAATGATGGAATAACAAACCTAAAATAAAAGATTATTTGAAACAAAATTCTATGTTCGTATAAAAATCATAATGTCAACTATATATCTTATGTTATTATGATTTGATATTTAAGTAGATATAGTTAGAGTTCATATAGGATCATAAAATTGAGATCGCATATAATTTTGAAGAATGTTAATGTTATCATGATACACATATTATAAATAATTATGGTGTTGAATCATGTGAGTCTATATATGAGTAAATAATAGAGGAGATTAGGGATTTATATGTGGACATAGAGGATGTTAGTAGTAGAGTTTTAATATATAAAATGAGAATAATTTCCCCTTTTTTAGGAAGTGAAAATACAACAGTTATGAGAACATTATTTAGCGGATTAGAGGGACCAAACTATTAATGGATATTATTTAAAAAAATGGATACATGATGAATGTAACAAAGTGTTGTGACGAGGGATCATATTTATTCGAGAGGGGATTAAAGATGATTTTTTCATAATATTCATATATACCCTAAATATTATCTCTATGTTAATTATATGAAATATTATAATTTAAAATATTTTCTTTGTTTTCATGATATAATAATGATTGTGGTAGTATCACTAAACATTACAAGACAAGTTTCATTCATTTGCCCTTGATTTCAGAGGATTGTTATATAATCATCTTCCTATAGTTTAATTTTTAATGTAATATAAAATATCATTAATATATTATAAACAATTTATGAAAAAATAAAATGGATAAGAAAATAACCATTTTCGTCAACCATTGATGGAGAGTCAGTAATCATTGGACCTGATTTAGTACTATGTGGAGTAGAGAAATATCATCATGGTGAATAAAATATGATTTCCTAGGTTCAGAAAAAAAAAATTAATGGATATAAAATCTATATGATTACTCGTTGAGATTAAATTACTAAGGATATTATCTCTCATGGTAATGTTTTTTATTTATACCATGATTTTTTTGAATGGAATAAAAAGAATGTACTAAAATATAATAATTAAGTATAAATATGTATAAAATTTAACTGACCACCAAATTCAAATACAGAAAAGACTACATCAAAAAAGTAATATTTAATATAAATATCAACTGTATATAAACAAACAGAACCAGTAACACATGAAAGAATAATCAAAATGAAGTAACTCATAAAATTGAGAAGCTCTTAGGGATAAAAATATATAAATGTTCTTTATCTATTCACTAAAATAATTTGATTCATGATGAATGTATATTTATTACCATTACCCTAACATGAAAATAGGGACAACATGAGTCATAAAATATCAATTATTATTATTTTCATCAATGTATAACTAAAGCACTAGTTTAATTAAAATTATGGATACATAGAAACCAAAATTTATTAGGATCCCAAAAGATACACTAATAGGTGATATTTGAATTAGTGAATTTTTTTTAAATTTTAATAAAAACACACAAACCCTTCCACTGGATAAAATGAATGATATTCTTTATATAATAAAATTACCCTCCATTAATATTGAATTTTATTGTGATTAAATAATTTTTTAATAATATTAATAATGATCTAGTGAAATAATATTTTACCCAATAATTTATATGGTTCCCGATCAAAAAGAATAGTTACATCCTTTGCATGAACTATAAAATATCATTATCACGTGATCTAATATCTTTATCATGATGGCTACAATTACTTGGTTTTTATAATGAAAA
This sequence comes from Viscum album, assembly GCA_963277665.1. Taxonomy (NCBI): domain Eukaryota; kingdom Viridiplantae; phylum Streptophyta; class Magnoliopsida; order Santalales; family Viscaceae; genus Viscum; species Viscum album. The sequence goes on from OY728122.1 coordinate 868,047,799, forward strand.
AATGATTTCATCAATAGTATCTTGATAGATATAACTTTCATTTTTATAACAAAATAATAGAATATTGAATTTATAATAGTAGACTTGAAACGTTAATAAGAATCATTAACATTCTATAGATGAGAACTGAATCCATTTATAATCATGACCCAAATATTTTTTTAGAAAAATATAGAAAATAAATTAATGATAAAAACCAATAATAAATTCCAATCATTACTTGTTATTTATTTATAATATAACAAAAAATATTAATAAAAAAACTAAATAAAAAATGCAATCCATATTTTAAAGAATATATAATCCAAGACCTCTAAAAAGGATCCTTAATAATCAATCAAAATTGTTCTGATATTATAAAATGAAATACTGAAGACATGATATCAAAATATATTAGACATTTACTTTTTATAATTACCAATTCTCTTCTATGCATACTCATAGTTGTGAATTACTCACTCTAGTCATACACACCATCTCTTTCTGTTAATATCAAATATTATATTCAAAATTAAACTCCCTTGTCAATTTTCACATTCACACATTTCATTCTCAACATTTAGATCACTCTGGTCCTCTACATCATATTCTAATAATTCAATAGACATTGAGGATCCAATTTTAGTACTCTAAATGGAAATAATCATTCCAAAATATGAAAAACTACTAAAACATTATATTTCAACAAAATTATTGTGAGTTAAGGATGATAGTGTCCAGTTTTATTTAGTTAAACTAACATTTATAAAATTGAACATTCAATTTTTAAAACCATATCCGACACTATTCATCGATATGATTTTATTTTCCTGTTTTCAATCCATAAAATGTCTATGACCCACACCATTATGTGGTTCAAAAACCCTATAACATCACTATCAAATAATGTTCCTGAAAAGAAACCCATGTGTTTTGTTTTCACTTATTATATGTCCTTGTTATTAAACCATGATTAATCCAGAATTTCAATTAATAATAAACACTATATTTACATTTCATCCATCAATCTAGGTCCCTTTTCTCCATCTACCACGACATATAACATAAAATTATATTTTTGTTACCATTCATTATGGGGTGTAAAAATTTATTAAAAAAAATAATATGACTCATAATAACCATTCTTTATGAACTCTCAATATATTTTACCCATAACTAAAGAACAATGATATATTTTTCATATATCTACTCAAAAAAGATTCTTTATTTATAATCTACTTCCATATTCTTCCCCATTTAGTATTTACTTCAATTTAACATCAATCACCTTTATAAACCTTCATTCACATTCTTCTGAATATGAAACATATGTTCAAAATAAAATGAAACAAAAAAATAATGTTTCTAAAAAACTATCTTATTAAAACATGGATTTAATAAGTTAAAAGAAATTATTTTTTATAGTGAAAGTATAATATTTCCATTTAACATGGTTTAGTTGGGTTAACAAAGTCTATTTTTTATTATAATTATTATCCTAGGTGGAGGAGAATAGAATAAGGGGTTCTATTTGACAACATTGGTTATCAAATGGAAAAACCTACTTTGAATACTTTAGATTGGAAAGGAGATTCCTCATATCAAAATAATGATACTGTTATTTGGAATAATGAACTCTTTATACTCTTTATACCAAATAAAATTAAATTGAAGGAACATGTACTCAAGAATGATTTATTTATATGTTCCTTTGATGATGTTACCAGATAATCAGGGAAATTGTCCTTATATGTTATTTGAATCACACCTCATATGATTGTTATCAAGAAATATAAAGTGGAATGTGTCTTAGATAACTATAAAGTATTGGTGGCTAATATTATTCGAGGATAGTATTCCAAAATTGTATTAGGGGTGTTACCTGAATATGAGAAATCATGGAACACCAATGATCTCTCTAAAAGGACAATGAACACATGGGTATTCACTGATTAGAAGATGACTATCATGGGCCTATAATTCTACCACATTTTCTTCCTATCCATTTAGGAAAATAAGTGAACATGGGGATTGGTATTTGTTACTATGAATCTAGGTATCCTTAGAATTCCTTATTATGATGAGAACATTATCCCTTACATTATTAGAGACACACAAACTAGGCCTAGATCAACATCCTTGGGATGAACTATTTATTTTCTCAACCCCGCATCTAATGAGATATTACTTAAATGGTAGTAATTCCTATCATGATGGATTGAGAGTACATTAGTACAATTTTTTCTATTTTTATGGCTTTTGGTTTCGAAATATATGATATCTAATATTAATGATAATATTTTCCTATGGAAAAGTAAATATAGAATGTTCCAATAAATTTAGTTTGATACAATACGTGGGTTCTATAGAGAGTGTATCCTAAATATTCATACTGAATTATTGTGAATAAGGATCAAGTTATATAGTTTATGAAAGATAAAAGTACATAGTGATGCAACACGATGAAGATAATTGGAAAAAGGAAAAGTGAAAGTATTACTCCCAATTACATCCACAATGGTATATAATATTAATAAGAAAAGATATATGCAACTTACCTAGTAGGGTGAAATCCAACCTACTGGTTATTATACATCTAGTGGAATGGGCTTATCAATGGATAAAAAATTACATAAACTTAAATCATTCCATTTTATGATAATTTCATAAACAAATATGTAGGATATCATCCAAATAACTGATCGTAAGGAATATTCAACCATACCAACCATAATTAACCATTATAAATTTATGGAATTTTTTTATAATGTGACAGAATATAGCACCCCCAATTCTCCTAATTCCTCTAGAAATAAAGAATCTACCCCTAAGGGAAAGGTTTATGACCCACTAGTAAGTAATGAAACACCATTATAAGTGAATGTGCAGGATGTATCACTAATGGGGTGAGGGTGTTTATTTTCAAAAAAAATTGGACCTCACTCATAGAGTGGGTGAGAGACCTATGGAAATATTTGTTGGAAACTATTATTGCTAAGAGTACATTAAGACCTATAAAAACCCAAAAGGTGGAATGATAGATGGGGGATTCAGTACTGAGTAGGTTTTTATACATGAAAGTACTCATTAAAAAAAAGGATAGCCATTCTATTGAAAATGATGTCATTCCATTTATAAAACTAACCATAGATAAAGAATCTAAAAGGTAATATGGAGCTTAATCATCCAAAATATAGTAATTTATTAATATGTTAAATAAAATATTTAGAATTCTATGGGATGATGAATATAATGACCATATTAATTAGGAAATTTAAATCTCTAATTATGTGTTCGTATTATAAATAGTTGAAAAAAAAGAAAACATTGGGGGGGGGGGAATCTAGGATCCAAAAATAAAAGGAATAAGGGATAAAAAAAATTGAAAATCATTAATAGAATATACATTGAGGACTGGACCCAACAATAGAGGTAAGTTAAAATATATTAAACAATGATAATGTACGAGATTTTCAAAGGATTGGGAATTCCATCATTATTCCATCCCTTACACACATTATTTATATTAATCAACCCTTTTTTTGAGTACCATTTAACCCATGATAATATTTATTAATTACAATGAAATAAACTGATCATTCATTAAATATTCCTTTAACTCGCACAATAGGAGTGGGAATTTTATATAACCTTGTGGGTGGTAAAGAATTCATGAATTCAGGACATTTCTCATTAGAAAATATCTTATATTTTTTATCTATCAATTATTATTAATGTTTCATATTTTATAATCACATTTGACTATTCTTTACCATCATTTATAGAAAAAAAGGCATATTTAGAGGTATAGGATTCTAGTATCAAAATATTTGAATCAAATGTAGATCATTGGGGGATAATTCAAAAATGTTGTCATTCCTGATGGTAAATTGTGTTCAATATTTTCCAAGATATCTTCCATGGTATTCCTCACTTATATTGTTAAATGAAACCTCTTTAAGGATCCATTTTATGGGGAAGATTTCAAATGGGTAAGATATATAATTAATGGAAAAATGAAACATAAAAGGATTTTTGTTTCAATAATAATGATTCTGGCATCCCACCAATTGGGTTTTCTAATTTCTCCCTTCCATGAATTCATTTTAATCACATGATTATCATTGCAGAGATAAAGGTGAGAAATATAGGTAATTATTTTTACCTTCTAAGTTAAATAATTCATGGATCACAATACATGTATGTAGGGAACCTATTTTAAATGTCTTCAAGATTCATATCAATGGACGTTTACTCCAAATTCTTACTGGAAAACTAAAATGGGTTGAATATATTTTATGAGAATAGAGAATGAATTCCTTCTCTAGAAAACATAATGACATCAAAAAGTTATAAAATGAACTCACATGTTTTTATATTAGAACCAAAAACCATCCCAACCACTCGTGGGAGGAAATCCAACTTCACTCTAGTCATGATGGCCATTAATTTTCAAAAAATATAATTTACCCAAAACAATAAAATTCCAATATGGTTTAGTATCATGATAAGAACTCCAAACTCATTCATCAACTACCCAAGGAGAAGTAGATCAGTAGGGGTTCGATGATATCTATACATATGATACAACACTCACCTATAAAAATTTCATTCAAGATATTTTTTGGAGAGGCTTTGAAAGATATATAGTAATAATGGGATGCAAATCACCCCATGGGAGATTTATACAATACATAACGACATTTAAGAATTTAAAAATCATGTAGTGGTCATGGTTCCTACTAGAGGTGGTGTAAAAACACTCTCTACTCTAAATATATATTGACAGGGCGGCCAAACCTAATTGGTTCTATAACAAATTAATCTTTTTCTATTGGGATATTATACATACTAAGGTCACACATGTTATAAATTATTTATTCATAAAATACTCATCACTATCTTTTGTGAAATATATTTTTATTTCCTTAATTAAAAAAAAGAAAAAAATGGTTTATTTTAAATATTTTAGGAATATTTATATTGGGAACAATGTTCCCAAAAACGTTAGTATAATTATATTATAGATGATGGGGAAGGTTTTTAAGGGATTCCTTACACCAAATAAATTTGAATTTCTCCCAAGATGAAGCATTCAAAATTGTCTCTTCACTACATCAGAGTTTTTCAACCTCTTAAAGAAGAAATATTGTCACTTTTAATTGATTATTTAACGTTAAAAGGAAATTTATTTGATGAAATGTAGCATTATTACTGATGTCTATAGGAACAAAATATATTTCAATGTTTTCACAATATCAGTTATCATAATTTTAAAATGTGAAGAGACACCTATCCCTACTTGATGGATCTTCTTGAGGATTACATAGATGTTACATGGGTGTTAAACAAAGGGATACTCTATAATGTTTTATCTCATTCATAACTAATGAATACAATCATGTTTTAATTTCAGACATGACAATGAATGTATACAATTAGAAAAATAATTATAGAAGATGCTTGGTTTGGAATTTACATTTTTTTATGATGATAAAATTTTATATATGGGAAAGCCCTGATGAAAACACATATGTATAAAAATATTATTTTTTTATCAATATGAGTAAGTGGTTCGGTAAAGAGTATTATAGAAAAATTCATTAATTTTCTTCTGGAATAGAGTTTTGCATCCATGAAAAATAGGGTTTCAAGAGGCCATGGTTTAAAGTGGGGGAATCTTCCCTTTGTGCACCTTAGTGTCCCAATTCTCTGGGGGAAGGTAAAATTCTAGTACTTAGAAATCAGATCCACATCGATTATAGGAAAAATGTATATTTGGAATAGAAAAATTATGTCTCATTATGAGGGTGATTTTTCTATTTAACTTTATGATTAATATAGTGATTGTCTATAAATTCTCTAGGTACATATATCTTACCATCTTAATCAAGGATCATGAAATTTCTATAAGAATCATTATATGGATGGTATCTGTTCATGATTTTAATTTTTTGTCTATTTCGTGGAGTTAATGAACTAAAATCCATAAAATTGGTGTTTTATGAATTATGGTCCTAAATAAATTTAGTGACTCCCATCATGGGAAAATTAAATGAAATATTATACCATCAGAACAAAAATCTCTTGAATTATTTTTTATTAGACAATCAAAATATTAGGGAATAGTTACCCTTTCTACTTATACTCATCTTTTTGTCCAGTGATTAGACATACATTTAGTGATCTCATGAACTACTCAAAGTGGATGGTTTGGGAGTAGTCTCGCACGAATTGTGAGGACACCCAGTGGCTAGAAAGACAATTAAGTCCAACTATTGCTGTTCTATAAATCATGATGAAAATATCAATTTTATTATTTTTTTGTAATGTTAATGATTTCCTAGATATTGTCCCTTCAAATAATATAGAGAAAATATAGAGGTATTTCCATACTGAGAGTTATACTCATTTTTTATTCCAAATTGTAAAGGTTAGTTTAGGGATAAGACTATTATAATTATAAATGTGATTATATCAATAATGGTCTCATGTGGTTGTCTAATTTAGAAATCATTTTATTAAATCATCAAAACCACTGATCCTATTGATGTTTTCGGGAGGGAGGATACCACTGTATATGAAGTCTTGATGTACTGATCTCCAAATGGCATGTACAATCCAACTATATTTGAAATTATCTAATTTCTCAGATAACCTATTTGATGATTGTGAGACTATGATTAAATTATGGGTGTATGTTAAAGAAATATTTAGTATACAGTTCTACATGGATGGTAAAATTGGGACACTAATGATATTAATTACAGAGGCTTCCTATTTCGAATAGGTTTTTGACCTACACATCATAGATAGTGTTATGGTTGTTGAATTATCATGGAAGTACAGAAATGAAAAGGCCTCTAAAATCGTATCAATATCCTTTTATAAAACATTACCACCATTCTAGAATATGTAAAAATATTTTATAAAATATAATCATGTCCTTTGAAAATTACATTTTTGACATGTATTATTTTTCTTATGATTGGTCTGACTTGGAGGGACAAAAAAGGTCTTATGATGATGTTTGTTCACTAGATCCCATTCATAACAACATAGATTAATGTAAATGTTGAGGAACCCCATCAGGTGTAGAAAACCCCTTAGACTGTGGAGGTGTCTTTTGAATATACCATATATTTGTCAATAGTTTAATCTATAACTATATCGATTATGAATTATCATTTTATGTGGGACAATGGGAAATTATTTAGGTTGTAGATATGATTTTATCTTTGTATGGAATCACATTTGGATGAATAAGATTAAATAATGGCTATATTGGAAAAAAATGATATCCTTAAGTGTTTTATAGAAAATTCAACAATTCTGTATTGGATGTCTACAAGAAACTGAGATACATCTAAATGTAACTCATTCCTATAGAGATCCGACTAAAATGTCAGGTTCTCTACAAAAGAAACTATGGATGTCCTGTTTTGGTGTTATTTTTTGACATATGCATGTATTCATCCTTGGTGGACTCATATATGAGGAATTAAATCCATACATGAAATTATAAACTATCTTTGTAATAATTTTTTCCCTTGATTAATTATTGGACCGATCTTTACTAGATCCTAAAACCACCTTATATTCTTTCCATAGCTCAACTGAATACAAAGATATCATTACATCTCTACCACATAGATAATCTATGGGGTTGTATCTATAAATAATACAAGGACTATAAGGTTTGTAATTATTTCATAATTCTATTAAAATAAATTTCCCATTTCCCATTCCATGTTTAAGTTTTATTTTTTCATCAATGTGGCTAGAGGTTAACAACATCTAATGAGTCTATATTGGGTATACAAATTTATTAATGGTATTACTTAAATCCTTATAATTCTTTGTGTTTTTTATGTTTTTTAATTTCATTAAACACCTTTGATTTATCATTATTCACCAAAATTCCTCTATACTAGACCAAAAATCCAAATAATTATTCTATGTGAAAAAATGTAACTTTTATTGTGTTATTATCAATGAAATATTATCACATCCTAGTAACCACTTCCTTGACGTATGGAAAATGATTTTATTTTCTTGACATAACCTGTAATTCATCCAAAAAATGAACTTTGGATTTTCCTAGGATGGGTATGTTGATCTTTTACACCACCTATTTTAATATTTAATTATTAATATTTATACTAATGGGCATCACCAAATTTTAGTGAACATCATAATATTACCTAAAAACATAGATTCTTTATATTTATGGCTCATATAGAGTTGATTATACCCTATATATATGATGGATAGTGATTAATAATCTTTTATCACATAGATAAAAAATTCGAATGAGAAAAAAATTCCTTTGGAGAATGATGGTTGACTTCCCAAAACTCAATAAATAAAATAATTTCATCAATCTTCTATTTAACTATTTAATATATTGATAACAACCCGATTAATTTGACATATTGAATAATGTAATATTTAAAAACTGTATCCACCTAGACCTCAACACCTATACCATAAATTTGGACAACTCTCATCTTCTAATTCTTGTCACCATACTAATGGACTTATAGGTATAAATGATTTGTAGACACTAAGTAATATAATATAATAATCTCAATATAATTCCATTCAAATAAACCACCATGAATCTTTTGTACCATATAATCAATACTCATTAGTTACATTTTTTCAACATATTAATGTAGATCATGTTTCCACATTATTTATCAAATTCATTCACTTAATATCATCATCATTAGTAGAAATACCATATTTGAATGAAAAAAGAGAATCACCCAAATCCTGCAAATTATTATCTTCTAGGATAAAGGGTTAATTTGGACTTCTCAATCATTAGTGGTCATTCCAATGGAATATTATCATGTATAATAAATTAATGTTTATCCAGTGGGAGTGTATAATCCTTTATTTATATATAAATAATATATATTTACATCTATATGTGTGTGTGTAAGAACCCCCATGTCTTTCGAATTTTTCGAAGGCACCTCCATCGTAATGTCAATGTAGCATGATTAGGTTGAATGATTGTTGAAAACACCCATATTTTAGTACAGATGTATGATGTTTATATTTGATTACAATAATCAAAATATATTTCCATCCATATGATGAAATGGATATAGAATAATATTAGAGTAAAATTCATAATATATGTTAGTGATTATTGATTTGATTATATCATTGATTTGATTAGATGATTTCATAGTACAGAATTATTTTCTACCATTAAATGGACAAAACATTTGAACCAATCCTTAATTATATCATAATAATACATTATATAATCCATGAAACCTTTTTGGTCTACTTACACATCAATATCATTAAGTTATAACTACTTTAATTATCTATTAAAATAATATACAAATATATTTTTATGTTTCACATGCTAAAAATTGGGAAGTATCATTCTAAAGCCTCATAAAATTACCTTAATATAGATCTTCAACTTATTTTAAGGAATATATAATAATATATAAATGAAAAAAAAGCCTCCCATATAGATCGATGAAAAAATGTGTCTTCTGGCCCCAATAAACTCAGTATTTGCGACCATATCAACAAAAAATCTCTTCAGTTGATTCTACCCAGTGATCTTTAAATAATTTATCATAGTCTGGGATTACTAAATTATATAGAGGCAAATTAGTTCATGTGTATCAATGGTGATATAGTCTATTATTAGAATAACATTAATTTTAGAGCCATTATCTACCATAACATTGAGAATTTTCAAATAATATATATCTAAATATATATAGATAGATTGAATGCTTCCTAATATATCTAATCCATAATCACTCATTGAAAATAAAATATTGAAATTAATTTTCAGTAGTTCATTTTCAGTAATTTTATATCTTGAATAGAAAGTGCCTTAGTCTCAAATTATAGAAAATTTATTTGAGCCTTGATGAGATATTCCCAATGATTTATAGAAAATTTAAAACCATTCATCTTTAAAACTCATTTTTTGATGATAAAATGTCAGTTTAATGTAGACTATTTTTATTCCATTTTTCTATAGCTCCTAGTAATAGTTTTCCATAAGATTTAAGCCATGAAATATATATGTGAATTATAAGAATAACTTTATAGATCCGTACAAGGTTTTAATTTCAATACTCTACATCTTTAATTATTGATTATAAAAGAATATTGATGTTTTATTAGTGATTATAGCTTATCTAATATAATATATAAATATGAAGGTTTTAAAAAATATTCAATAGTCCTTGGATTAAACCATTATTCCTTAAATGCTCTAATTATTTCCTTTCTAATGGGATAAGAAACATAGATAATTTCCTTGCTGACCCATCTTTTTAATGGACTACTACATCAACAACATGAAAAAAGATAATTAAGGCTCAAAAATCAGAACTAGCTAATTCATGCATGAAATAATGATTTCTTGAACATTAGTTATTTATTTTTTACTCATCTAATCATCAAACAACAACATTACCTTTCTTGGAATTTATTTTCCATTATCCTCTACATTATCCTCTTCAATAATAAGAGTGGTGGATGACACAATCGATACATATTCCATGGGATTCACCAACTATAAACTTATATCATCCTATATAATCTAAATACAAACCATCAATAACATTCACTATTTGAAATTGTTCCATATGAATTTATGGTATGCTAAATAATTAGGATAGTCATTCAGTTGACTTATTGTAGTTTTTTGATATCAAAGAGATTAAGAATAACTTTTTTCAATTCGTATATAAAATACGATGTAAAATGTTTTTTTATGAAAATAGTAGACCTAAATTTTCATGTATTAAAATTTGTATCATCATTTTTACTTTCATTCATCCATTTTTATGTTTTTTAGTATTCATAATTTTCTATTATGTTTTATGTAGAGATATAGATTAATGCATGAAAAGGGATGGGATGAGAATCAAATTGGACACTAACGCCCTATCCTATCTGTGGATTATAATATATGGAGGTTAAATCATGTGGGTTTTTATATTTAATATATATAATGAATGATCTAATAATTATAATTTTTCAGTAATCTCATTAAATATTATAGGTTATTTTTATGGAATAAATGTAAATTTAAAATATTCTCAAAATCTCTCTACATTGACTTCCAAAAAAGAGGTTCTATACTGAATTCATGTTATGATAGAACATCCCACCCTTCAAAATTATAAAAATTCTGCAATCCATTGATTATTTAATTTCATTATATAGATTGATAATAAATATTCATCATTCATAACATAATGAAACAATATAGAGGTTATGGGTGAGATTTATGGAAAATATGTCTTGAATTTATTTAATTCAAAACATATGGGTTAGGAAGATATGTGAAAAAATTTAATGATATTTTGAGAACGATAATATTTTTTGAATATGGTTTGAGAAGGTAAATATGAATTTTATTAAGATTGTTTTGAAATTTTTGGTTTCAAAAATTTGGAAAAGTTTGGGTACACCAAAGTAACCTGTAAAAGACATAATAATAATCCAGGAAAATAGAAATACAATGATATAAAATCAATGTTTAAATAATTTATAAAATTTTTCATATAAAAAATTTATTAGTATAATACATAAGAGTAAAAACCCTGATATTTAAAGGTGTAAAAATTCAATAGGGACCAAATACCTATGTGTAATTTGGGGAAATATGTAAATGTGACCAGTATTGTGAATATATCAATAAAAATACTAATGTACCATATGTAATGGTACATTGGAGAAAATTCATAAGGGTTTATATAAACATGGAATATAGATATGATAAATTATTATCTGTGATATATTATGGTTCCACATTTGAAACCATAATGAATAAGGGTAGTATACACTAAAAAATAGAAAAAAGATGATCTTCATCATGATATACAGGGGTTATCCAGATTGAAAAAAAGAAACAGATTTAACTCATAGTGATAAATAAGTGTCATCTGATCTAAAAAATGGAATTGGTTTATCCTTTACAATGATATATAAGGGTCATATAGATGTAATTTTTAGTTTCATAGTGATAAACATGATTAATTTCCATAATAAATGGCTGATACTTAAGTATTATTTCTTGTAAAATGTGGATATATTAATGGATATTTTAGTTGGTAATGTGACAATCCTTAGATTAAAATATACATTATCAATCTTAAAATATCATTTATTATGAGGACACAAATTTAATAAGGCTCAAAAATATAGATAAGGTAATTATTTAATTAAAGGAATTTCATGACATGAAATTTTAGTGTTGTAAAAATGAGAATTGGATATCGAATAAAGATATGTTTTTGGACAAATAATCAGACCATGAAGAAGAATGTCATTTCGAGACCAGGAATAAGAAATAAAATAGAATTATATAGTGAGTAAGTCATTACATTAATATTTTATTTCTTTTATATTTGGTTTCTTTAGTTGGAATTAATTATTATAGTAATCAATTTATTAACCATTTTTAATGAAAACCAATGATTGCAAGGAATAGAAGAAGGAAATCACTCTACTTTTTCTTGATATTCCACAATAAAATATGGAATATAAATCATGTGGTTATTCATTTCATATAAATATATGAATACATAAATATAAAATTGAGAAGATTAGGAAAATTTTGATATATACGATTTTATGAAGAATATTATAGGAGATCTATATAGAGTTTCCATTGGAATGTATTATTTAGTTTAAAGGGGAATTCTCCAATTACAAGATTATGGGGTTATTAATATACATCTGGTTGTTTAAAAAGGAGTGTAACAAGATAATACCATTCTAGAATTAAAATCATCTAGAAGATAAATATTGTATTGTAATATTTTTTTTAAAACATCATTAAAACCTCATATGAAAGTATTGACATCATCAAGCCTTGGATGATATGAAGATCCATAAACAAAGTATTGAAATAAGAATCAATTATATCGTTATAATGAGATAATATATATATGATGAACATAAAGAGATACCATGACTATGAACTATCCAAACCCCAAATGAAGTAGTGTGTATAGGATAATAATAGTGTGTGACCCTTAGATTTATAGTGAGTCTCTCTACTGTGTTTTGAATTTGGTTCACCTTGGAACATGGTTACTGTGACCTAAAAATATATCCACAGAATGTTACTAATGTGTATTCTGTTAAACCATCACTTTGATGTCTGTATAGACCATTGATTATTCAATAGTGGTATGCAAAGTACAATATATGTGCCTTTTGTGTTGTTTATTTTTTGTATTTCTATTTTATAATAAATATTATATTTATTCAGAAAATGATAGGGTCAATGGGTTCCGAATAATAATAATTGAAGATATATATGGCTAATGTAATTAAATAAGATAAATAATTAATGTTTTCTGAACCATGAATCACCACCACCACTGTAGGTGAATTTATTCATCTTGGTTGTTGTAATTGGTATCTGTTTCAAATTATTTCTACATGTGGTTTATTCAATTAATAAAGTTTTCATTTTTGTGCAAATGGATAAAATTGTAAAGCCTATATTTTTATACATTACATACATCTGTTTTGGAAAAATATATACGATTATATACATATATGGTTGTGGAATGGAAATAATTTAGTATATACATTCTGATGTGGATTTGAAAATTTACGGTTAAATAATTAAATATGCCCATTAAGAAATATTTTAAAATCGAACTATCTCTAAAGTGGTATTAATAAAAAAATTATCTTTTCTTTTGATTTTTATTTTTAGAGTGTGTAATAGATACCATGGGGGAATTTATTATAAGTAATGACTATTATGGAGTCAACATCAACAAAGTAATGTAAATATGGGTTTTATAAGAAACCAATAAACAAACCTAGAGATTTCCACCATATTCTAAAAGGATAAAAGAAGAGGAATGTGAATTGGACTATTGAGACAAAGAACACATGTTCAATGTTAAATGGGTTTGTGATAAATATTAAATAATCATATAAAATTATTTTACTAGATAATTGTAAATCATTGAATTCTGAGTTGAATTCCTTTAATTAATCAAGTGAAGAGTATATGGAATAAGCGGAAATGATTCCTATCTATTAATTTGATGAATATTCTTATAGTTATCGAGATATCTCCTAATATTGATATGAGAAGATGGATTAACAATAATTAATTCATCAAGTGGAATACAAGTGCATAGAACAGAAGTTAAAATAGAAAAAATATTAGGAGCTTATGTGTCCTAGTATAAAATCATTATGAAAATGGGTGAAAAAAATAACGTCAAATGTGGCCTAAAAAACACACACATGAAGTGTGAGAATAAATATCCATCAAGATTGTAACAACTATAATTGTCCATCTCAAAACCCAACCTCAAGAGAGGATAAAATCTATAAAATAAGTTCACTTCTGTTGGGAAAATATTGATTTCTAATTAATGTATACATACATGGTTATCAATAATCTTGAATAAAAGTTAATATCCTACAATGTAAAATAGAAGCTTGGAAGCCCTTCCATATCAACCTCAAAAAGTTGAGTGAGTAAATAAAGAAAACTAGAATCAATGATAAAGTATATAATTCATTAAATAACATGAAGTAAAATGTCACAAAGGGAGGTAGAAATTAGGTGATATGATTTTGATTTATTACGGCACACCCTAATTGTATTGCTAAAATCTTAGGGGCTCAATGGTAAAAGAATTTTTTGACATTAACATATTATCTACGAAATTAATACACAATGAATTAATTTAATCTTATGTGTTTTATTTTTACTATCCATGGAAATATAACAATAAATTCTATAATTATAGTAGACAATGGAATAATAATGAAATCATGCATTCCTAGGACTAATGGGAAGAGAATAGTCACCTACCTGAGATCTATTATGATATGAACTATATTAACTCCACTTGAGGAAAATAATGTCGGAGGTCTATGGAGGGTTATCTAAGTATCAATAATGTCTAGTTGAGAACATACCTCTGGGAAATAGTGAAAACAAATTTTGAAGAAGAAGATCAATGTGTCTTCATTTGGTAGAAAGATAGAAGTTCACAAGAAGAATGATTTTCCATGCTTGAAATACTATGAGATGGAGCATACTGAAATAGAAGTTTAGAATCATAAAGCATTCTATATGGATTTTATTAAACATATTACAATATACAAAGACAAGACTACTGGGAGATCCATCCTATATAGGAGGAATCATGAATAAAGATGACGCAGTGGTGCATTAAAAGAATATACACGTACTGGTTTATTAGTCTTATAATGAAGATAAATTTCAGACTAATAGTTCATAATTCCAATGAATGCATCTGGTATAAAGATTATATAAGATGTATCACTAAATATCTAACCACAAAAATGTATTGGAATAAATTAATAATGAAAGTGTTGTTTTACAAAGGATATATCCATTTCACAAATTGATGATGTTTACGAATTACAACTATCTCAACAAGATTAAATGTGTTTACATGTTTTTTAAGTGATATTGATTTACTTATGAGATATGATCCAAAGGGGTTGGTAAGTGATTAAGATAGATATATTCAATTTTTTAAATCGTAGTTATTTTAGTTCATAATTTGGTCAAGGGCTAAAAAAAAAGTTTATATCGCATCATGTCCTTATATAACACAACAATTATTGTCAATTAGCCACTTGGGATTCATATGTTCAGTCTAGAATTACATAATCCACATAAGAAGATCAAATCATATAGATCATGATATGTAATTTAATTCATAAAAAATGACATCATGAAATATCTAGGGATATTAATTCAACTTTTATAATCATAAAATTATATCTAGTCATATCTTAATTGGTATCACAAAACCAATGAAGGGGGAGATAGGTTATAGAAAAATGAAACAACCTTTATTAAATACATGTTCATTAATTTATGAAACAATATTGTATTAGATGATATTATTTTAATGTACCAAATGTTTTATGTAATGTAGATTTATAATTAATTTGTGGTTTTACATTGATTCCAATTATCTCAACAGTTCGTGTCAATAACTGATGTCATTTTGGGTTTGTTGGTTATAAGGACTCGAATTATATTTAGCCTTAATTAGAAGTGATGAATCCATTTGAATAAGCTAAGGAACACATATATGAATTGATTTCACATGATTATAATGAAAAATTAGTATCCATTGGGTCAATATGAGTCTTAAATCAAATACTTTGTATAGTAATATTTTTTCAATAATTTTGTCGACTAAGTAATGCTAACATCACAAGGAGAATCATGGAAGGAATTAAAATCTCAAGAAACATGTTTTGGGGAAGTAAGTGAGAGACATGGATAGATTTTATGTTATTTCCTTTGAAATATAATTCCAAAATTATGTTTTAACATAGTAATCATATAATTTTATAGTGACCCATTTCCAAAGGGTCAATTCACTCGTGCAATAATATTTTAGTATAATGTAGTTGATGAAGTTTACGGGTCTTTGAGAGTTACTGGTATAAATGTTTATTTTTTTTATAGATAACATGTATTAATATTTAAATGATAAATATAGAGTTAAAGTAGTGATAAATAGTTCTAAATGCTCGATAAAAAACTGGTTATGAGAAAAAAAGGATTGAAGGTGGTAAATATAGACTAGTGTTAAATAGATAAGGATGATTTTTAAGTGGTTCAAATTGTCTAATGTTTTCTAAGGGTTCATCAAAATTTATTATAGATGAAAATTATTTGAATTTTAACTAGTGGAAAATTGTGGTTTTTGAATTTGTTATAGTTTATGTATGATATTTAAAGAGACCAAAATAAATTGGTTGGTGAAATAATTTCCTAAAATCATGGATAAAAGACTCTCATTATATATATTTTGAATGTTGAGGACATAATGACACAAAAATTCATTATTCATGATAAATGAAAATCCTAATCGTGTCTTGTAAGGACAATCATTGGAATAATAGATAAACCAACCACAATATAATTCTATGGGAAATGTAGAGAGAATAAAAATAAAAATATCCATTATAATACCATTTCATTTTATTAACTAATGGTTAGTATGATAAATGAAATATAAATTGAAACATTGATTTTAAATATTTAGAGATAAAACTTGGAAAAGTATTTATGTATGTATCCTCAAAAAATAAAATGATAGATAAAATTCAATCATTGAGGTTCTAGATTGGATTTGTTGATTATATGTGTTAAATTTTTTGAATCCATAATATCTAAATTTGGAAAATTGTTTGAATATTTTAAGATTTTTTTAGAACGAAAAAAATGGCTTAATGATATTTTAAGTCATATGAGAGGAATTCACTATTGAGGGTTTTTAATTTTTACCCTTTTGGAATTTGGAAAATTCCAAATATGTACAATTTACCTAGTCAATATAGAAGAGTCATCCAAAATAATATATAAATGTTACAAATATTCAATGTTGTAAGAATTTGAAAATACCCTTATTTGTATATTTAATCAGGCCAATACATAACCGTAACAATGATGATATATTAAGATAGTTAGAGGAATTATAAAATAATTATTTTAAATATTAACTAAGGAAAATATGTAAAGGTGACAAGTGTTGAGTATATTAATGAAAAATTGAAAAGACTCGTACATTGGGGCACTAAGAAGAGAACACATAAATATTTTTCTAAAGATTAAATCATTCAATGGGGAAACATTCAATGTGATACATACAGGTGACTTGATTGAAACTATAGTAAATAAGGTTAATTCAAACTAAAAAATAGATAATTGTTTAGTTTCACATTGTTATGTAAGGGTCATATGGAATATAGAAATTTTAAAGTGATCATCTTCATAGTGATATGTGATTGACATACATTAAAATTAATGGGGTTTTTTGAGATTTATAGAAATACATAGGGGTTTTCTGGACAAAAAAATGGAAGAAATTAGCTCCATATCGATTTGTAGGTGTCACATCATGTTAAATGGTTGATGTATAAGGGTACTTTCCATGAAAATGGGGTGGTACGTGAGGGATAAATCATTGATAATGTTACCAACCATATATTATAATATAAAATATTTATCATAAAATACTAATGAAAATGATTCTAGTCATGGATTTTTTCACAATTTGTTTTGAATGGTTATTTCTTGACTTTTAAAGGAGAAATTGATGATATTTCAATGATAGAATCCTGATATTTAGAAAAATAATGCTGATCTAATTTTTGAATAAGCTCTACAGATTGAAGAATAAATTAATGTCATGATAAGGCCATGGAAGTGGAAGATCACACTATAGTGAGGTTTTTATTCTAGGGAAACATTATTTCTTGAATAACTGATAGATTTTATTATAATTAAATATTGGGGAAATTTATAGAATTTTAATTTAAAATGCGCATTGGATATTATGAGGAACTAAATTAGAAAATCACATTTCTATACCAATAGATTTTCCATATTCATATATAAAAAAAATATCACATGTGAAATGATTATAAATAGAATAATAGGGAAAGATATAAGATGAATAATTTGAATATTTAAATATATCTAATTTAGTGATGAAAATCAATGAAATTCTATGCATTAAGAAATATATTTTTATTCAAGAATGATGGCTGGAAGGATGAGGTAGTGTAGTTACAGGACTAATTTTTTCCATTTAATAAGGTGTAAAAAAATATAATTCTTGTATGGAATTATATTTTTTTCATTGAGAATGTTAATATTGTGGTGATTTTATAGAAGCCATATTTGCAACCCTTAAATCATGGAGTTAGCCTCTTCGGGATTTGGATAAGTGTAAGAGTAGTGAATAAAAAATTCAGAGATGTAACAAATCATGTTATATGATGCAATAAAACATATATATTAAACATGAATAGACCACCACATATATAAAATAACCAAAAAAATTGTCAAATAAGTGATGGGAGAAGAATTATAGGTAGTGGGAGTTGGTTCAATAATGATTATATTCACAACATTATAATTCAGGTTCACCTTGGAAAAGAGAGACCATTTCAAACAACACTAATCCACTAAATGAGAATACATTGGATTCAGTTGAACTAAAATACAATTTTGTGTATATTATATATGTTTTCCCTTAATTATAATCCTAGAAAAATCCTTCTGGCTTGTTGATTTTTTATTTTGTTCATCTGTGCTGAATATTTGGAGTGAACGTAAATTAGTGAATGTTAGATTGAACTTTTTCATTCCATTTAGGTTTTAAGACCTATACAAACAAGTGAAATAAAAATATATAAACTTTCAATTCAATATGCATCATAATCTCTATACCTCTTAGGGTACATTCACTCCACTTTTTCCCAATACATAGTTATAAATTGGTAAAATAACTATAAAAAAATTTCCACATTAGTTATTATAAACACCAAAATTTGGTAATTATACTCGAAAAAGATGGGAAATAATATAATATTAAGAAAACTGATGACGTTGAAAGATTCTTATTGTTATAAACAATATTAATGTCGGATACACTGAGAAAGTGATTTTATATATTTTTTAAGTGATTCTCTAACCACTAAGGGATGTGACACAAGTATTGTTAAATAATGGTTATGGAGTGGGAAAATATTACCACATATGAGTTGGTTTCCTTTTATTTGTTACCAATTTTTAATAATTATTAAGAGATTTAAACTCATCCATTAAGATTTCCATTTCTGGATTTTGTGAAACAATACCATGATTTTGGATAAAAAACTTATTTATTTTTTAAAATACAAATTGATAACTAATGGAGTAAATTATTTATGATAATTAAGGGAAGATATTAAAAAGTAACCTAATTGCCTCTTGAAATATTTCAATGTCATTGCTCAAAAATTTCTATAAAAACTACAATTTATCAATATATATAATTAAAAGAGTGTAACAATTCAGTTTGAACATTTTTAAAACAAGTAATATTTAATAAATGTATCATTTCATTGAGATCATAATATTATCTATCTCTTTTACGGTAATATATCTTAACCTTATCCATATATAACATTAGTTTGTATTGTTAATGAAATTAATTTTATATTTTCCGGAAAATTCCCATATATACAACACATCTGGTAAATGGGAATTACAACATAGGTCGATAAAACTATGATTGGGTTTTCCATTGATATTAATTATCAAAATTATATTTGTGACCATCATGTCAAAAAGGATAATATAATAATATATTTTCGTATTCTGAGCAATTATTTACAATATAACCTTAGGATAAAATAGTCCCACACCTTGAAAAAATTATATGTATAGTGACTTGTTATCTTAGATCATCCCTATCAAAGAATTAAGGAATAAAATCAACTAATTAGTCATAATCAATTTCATCTTCAATAACATTTTAGTTTTCTATCCATAGAGTAGGACTCATAAAAATAATATTCCAATGAATCTCTATCTTACATATTCATTTGTCATTTATAATCAAAGAAGTGAAAAGCATAAAACCAAAATCCATATAGAAAGTGATTATGAGAGAATTTATTGGACTTTTATATAGAAAATATCTAGAATGAGATCATTTTACAATTAATTTTAATGGTTATTACCATAATTTCCATAATAAAAACTATCTTGGATAACATGTAGTGGTATATGGGATTTTTTCTTGTTCAACATAAACCTTTTAGAAGAGTATCTAATATAATTATTTCCCAAATCAAGCCACAGAATATCCCGAAATGATAACATCCTGGTATTTATATATGATGCTTAAGATCAATTGATTTCCAGATATGAAATATATTGAGATCTAATAACCCATATATCTATGTGGTGGGGTTTCCCCATGTGTGTAGTGAAAATAACCTATATGAACTCATTTAGGAATTTTTTATTTCTGAATTACACTAACAATTCCATCTACGAGCTCTGAAAATTTGAATTTCATTGTGTTCATGTTTAAAATCACCCCACACCGACTACATGGTAATTCACTAAAGGAGTTTACTTTTCTTATAGTCGTTGGAAAATGCATGGGGATATTACTAAATATACCCTTTTAAAATTTTTATTATTGTAAATGATATGGAAAATATGTAATGTTTCATTATTTCATTAACACTATTGAATATTTAAGAAGAAACTACCATGATAAGATACCATAATTTTATAATACTACCACTACACACTTGTTGTAATTTCAATGGATATTTTTTGATGTTTTTTATAGTGCTGTTGGGAGTCCTAGAAGTTCAACATTCTAAAACAATTCAATTTATATATTTTTGTGATTAGAATACCTTGTAAATTTCTTACATTTAGAATTGTTATAGAATTTTTTTTTCATAAATTTTGTTATATGTATAGAATAATCTCCTCATTTGTCTTCTCTTTAATGTTCAGTTTGTGATTTATGTGACGGAAAAACATAATGGGTATTTATTCCTCCACAAATGATTCTCATATCACAACACTTCTTGGTTCTTCCATGGTCATGATTAAATCTATCTACAATAACATTATGGATAAAATTTCAATTGATTTATCAGAAAGTGGTTAGTTATATAAGATATTTTCAATATACCATATTTTTAAAAGGTGAATATATATTGGAGGTACCAATTAAAATCCTAACTGGTATGTGTCTAATGGTGGATGAGTTTTAAAATCTGGTTCTTCATGACACTAAATTGATCTTAGCATATTATCCTTAAAAGAACATGAAATAAATTAATACAGTTAAACCCCCACATAAATTTCTTTTTTATGGTCTTTGGGGTAACAACATATAGTGATAAAGGGAAAAATGACTAAATGATATGACTCATGTCAACAAGGTTCACTATTATTTTTGGGATCGTACCTGATTAGAAATCTATAGATAAGTATTCATATAATGGAGTAGTGTTCAGAATAGTTGACCTTTTTGGAAATCTCTTAGTGTGTGCAAGTGTGTAAAAAGCACACTAGAAAGAAAATGTATTGGCCTATCGGGTCAGTCATTAGTCAAATGAATCGTTCAGGAACATGGGTAGAACCTAATGAGGGTCCACATTTCTGTGGGGAAACTGGTATTACCTTGTAGGATAGGACCCAAATTCCATGTTAAGGTAGGCTATCTATGATTTCAGCAAGGGCATGTTTTAACATTGGATTTATAGGTGGAACGTATCCTTATGTTAAATGGAACTTCCTAAGTTTAGATATGTGGTCCAAAATGAGAATGTTGTTCTCTAAAAGGTGTATGAATGTAAAATCGCATAATGATAAAGTGTTATATCACTAAATTATATGAGTCATGCCAAAAAATAGAACCTTTCTTTTTGGGAGCCTACATGATTAGAAGTCCATATTTGAGAATTCATCGCATAGACTGGTGAAAAATTTGGGTTACTGTTTGTGATTTTTCCAAGGGTATGTGCGAGTGAGAACCAATCACACTAGATAGATAATGTGTTGTATTGTGGGTAAATTTATTAGTTAGATAACCCTTTTAGAAATGTGGGTGGGCCCAAGGGAGGGGACCACATGTCAGCGGGGGAAATGGTCATACCTTTCAGGTCAGAACTCGATGTCCATGTTAAGATATGGTGTTTGTGCTATCTATGTGCCCCGTTTGATTCACTTGTGGATTATTTATTTCATCATCCATCGAGTGATTAATTTAATAATTTAATAATATTACTCTAATATATCATGTCTAAATAAAAAATTATAATTTTTCATAGATTTCATTTGGTTATGAATTTGAAGAAATAAAGGGAACTAACCATTGTTTTATCTGACAAAAAGACTACATATTGATATATGTTTCCCTGAGATGGATGGACAATTCAATATTCTGATGACCTTCATGTACAATTGTTAGTGAGTTTCTATGTATAATACCTCAATAATTGATAATGGTACATTTCATATAGAGGGCCTCCATGGGGAATAAATTCATCCACGATGGGAGGTCCTCTATTTTGATATTTATTGTGTTGATGTGTATATAACCTCTAGAATGTTAAGTGTTACATCACTATATATATGGAACCTATAATAGTTAGATTATTTTAACCCATGAGAACCTATATGACATTTAATGGAATCATCATTAGGAGGTCATATATGGTTGTGGATTGATGAAACAAGTAGGGGATGGAATTAAATTTCATTAATGATTTTGTTTCCGTTTATATAACAGCCTTGGTAATTGATATTTTTATTCTCAAGGGGATGAAGTACCTAGACATGGATTTATTTACATAAGGATTATAACTGTTTTAATTGTGGTAATCTGTTTAGTGATGAATTCCATTGTGAAGGATGGTTATGTTTAAATTTTATGTACCTCCATGTGGTTTGAATATAATTATATGGGATGGAATAATCAAATGACTTATCAATGAAATCATAGAAAACAATTATTACCTCTGTCCAATGTGATGTAGAATTCACCTCATACCACCATTGAAATATAATGACCACCTTTAGGAACATTAAAAATGGTGTTAGGGTCTAATATCCATAAAATGGTTGGTCCACCATTCCCTTACCAATTCCCCATTATTAATGTTTGTGATGAGATTATTTGGGTAGAAACCTCAAGTTTAATCATAGGGGTGATTTAGGTTATGTAGTTGTATAGGTGATTATGGTTCCTAAGTCACTTTGGAGGTTACTCTAATGAAATAGTTGGGGTGAAATTAACATCTTCTTCCTCTACATATGGGAGGGGTATTTTTATAAATCTTAGAGAGATACAACTAATTTTTTATTTAAATATAGATGGTGGTCACATTACCTCTATAATAATTCATCATAGAACATTCCATTATATTTTAATTCAAACGAAGAACTCTTTAGGCTCATGTCAAAAACAGATAACCCCTTCACATATAATATTAAAAATCATATTTCTAATAATAAATTATTAGACTATTTTCCTCACATTCATTTGGAAATAGATTCCAATTATCCATGATGTAGTGACACTTGTGGTGTAGCTATGTGGGATTTTCATTGAAGATCCATGAAAAGTAATAGCACTATCAATTAAATATCATTTCCCCATATAATAGTTGTGTCTCTAAAACCTAAATTAGTATATTAACATTTTTATCTAGTTGTATTAAATAGGATATACATAAAACATTAATCGACTGGTAGCATGTGAGATGGTAGACAAGGCATGATCCATCAATCATCTCAATGGAAGAAAAAATAATTTCTTGGATGGTTCAAAAATATATTTTTTGGAATTTAATGAAATTTCTTTTTATTTAGGTATGGGTTTTAGTTTATCAGTTTCCAAGATGGGATTTAATATCATATCATAATTGATATTGTAATCCAGTTTGATACAATCTTCTTGATTTAATAGTGTTTAGGGAATACTACATAAGGAAATATATATGGAAATCAATTAATTACAAAACTTTTATTATTTAATAGAATACCTTAAAAAAAAAAATTGATTAATTTTCATGAATACGTAATGTTATTAATAATAATTTCATAATGTTATAATTTTATTGGATATATTATGTTCATCATATAAAGAAATTCTTGTATCTTTCAGTTTATATACATATAGGAAGAGGCTATGTATTATAAAGCCTTAATAGAAGGAACTCAGGGATTTTATATTGAGGTAACACACACAATAATTTAAATCCCTATAGTAAGTAACTTCATAAATTCATTGAGTATATCTTATCTTCAATGAAACATTTATAATAAGTTATATTATTTAGAAAATAATTTAATTTTTACAAAATATACTATATATTTTAAATGTAGTCAAAGATGGTTGAAAGATAACGTTAATGATTAATTACACCATTGAAGTTGAAATGAATTTTTATGAAGTTTCGTGTTATCAAAAAATAAGAATGTCATTATATGTAAATTAATTACATCTATTGAAGAAAACATTTTTCTCTATAATTTGATATTTTCTAAGCAGGCGAAATGTATTCCTGGGATTTTACTATCATCATCAGAGGTTTAATGTTTTACATATTGATTATTTCGTTTTAGGAAGGTTAAAATACTTCATATAGAGTCTAATATAATTAAATATAGTGAAATTGTGTCTATTCATTTTGGTTTCCGCCAAGGAGGTAAAAATTTTATATTACATGTTTACTTCTTTCTTGATAATAAAAAATATTTCTATAGTGTTTAACACCATTAATGGATATCAAAACTACATCCATTAGTAGAATACCATAGAATAATTATGCTTTTTTGGAAGATAACAGAAAAATGGAAAAATGGATAAAATGTTATTGGGAATTATCCTCAATTATTCTTTCAATGTATCTTAGTAAATATAATGAAAACCTATATAAATTAAAGGGATACATATATATTATAGATCTATATAAAAATTCATGATAATCATCCTTTAAATACCACTTCATCCACTTTTAATCATTTAATATATTGAATAACATGTGGTTTAATGTCTTATAATAATTCATAATACTTATCCTTGAGAACTAATCCATATTTGTTTATCCATGTATGAGGTGTACCATATTTTTTAAGTTCAAATTAGGAGGGACTCTAACAATATTTTTAACTTCCTTGAGTAAGTGCTGATGACATGAATTTTTTGGTTATTACTAAGGTGGAATTTATGAATTTTATGGTTACAAGGGATGATTTATCCATATAATTATGCAAGAGAGTCCTAGAATTAGAGGCCTTGAATTTATTTGGGTGAAGGTCGATGACCCACATAAAAGAAACCAAGAGTAATCCAGAATCAAATTGAAATGGTTATAGGTTAGAAGAATAAACCCATAAGGAATACCATAGGAATAAAGAAATGTCTCCAGGTGAGGGGGTTATACGAGTGATAATATGGTATGATATGTGAGTAACTTCTGTTATTAACAATACATTAATGAGAGGAAATTATCTCAGTTGTTTTAAGATTTTAGAATACATATGAATTTGTGTCATAAATGTTTCAATTTATAAAATAAAATTGACTTGTTCACATGTTTCAAAATTAAAATAAGGTAACATAAAATTAAGAAGATACAAACTTTTTTTTATTAGAAAATCTATATTATCAATGAAAACCTTTAGTAAAAAATTTATAAGTTGGAAATTTTAACAATCATGAGGAGGTATCAAGAACATTTCCATGGACTGAGACTTTCATTTGGAACTTCATTATTTGGGTTGTTTCATGTATTTATTTTTAAAGTCACCCTTGAGATTTTACATGTACTTATGGTATAATGAATTGGTTTTTTCATATGAAAGTGATTCATCAATTTACTATAAGTGTTCTTCAAAATATTTTATACAATTTCTAGGAAAATTGGCCAAATTATAGGAAAAATATAGGTATCTTATTAATTTACAACACATATGGTTCCTTCAGAATAGTATGATTATTAATGATTCTTCCATTTTCCAAAGTAAAATGGGTTTTTTAGGTTACAAATGTTTATAGTTTCATACACATGTTCTATTTCAAAATATTTCCAAACTATATCTTTAATTAATTATTGATATGTGAAAAAAATAGTATACATTGTCTCATTGCACTCTACCGCTTTTATTTCCTTTTAAATGTATCCATTATAAAATTATTTTCTTTTAAATATTATATATAATTGAGAAATTTCATTTATAATGAAAATATATCTTCACATTTAAATTTAGATTCCATAAAATAAAAAATCTAAAATCAATATATCCTTTATATACAAGAAATTAAATTTTTTATTATTTCACTTAATTGATTTTTTTTAATTTAAATTATAAATCCAATTAAAAATTTTATGAAAATATTTGGTTCAATCAACCATTGATTATATGGGATTTTAATTTGTACAAGAATGTATTACTTTTTATTTATCTTATAAAATATTGTGAATAACATTTGAGATATTCTTGATTATCATACCTGAGTTGAATAACCAATAAAAAGTCTTGAACGGATTTACATGAGAAGGGATGAGCATAAAAAAACTATGTAGAGAATCTAAAACCAAATTGTATATCATAAGATTAAATACAACATATAAAACAGAAAAAGATATATAATCATATAAAACATTTCACTAAAACTCTAAAATGATTGTATAAGGGTATTTCAAAATAGTTTTGAGATTTTTATTACATGGGATAAATAACCCATTTTTAATTGGTTTTTGTAAGTATAAACTTTTTATTTTTTATGAAATGCATTTTTCATTTGATATTGTTATTAATTAAATGAATAGAATAATATTAATGTTATTTTCTAAATATATTAATCATTTAACTTAATAAAAAATCACATATCAACACTACGTATGTGTTATTTTTTATGAAAAAAACCTAAGTGAAAATCAGGTGTAGGTTTCCATATCCATCACGGTTCACTATTTTCCATTTAAATTGAATAGTGGTTTGTCACTTATTATTCATTTTAACACTATCTAATCCAAATTTTTTATAAATATTTTAATTTTGTTATAAAAAATAAAATAAAAAACCTATATTTTCCATTAATTTTAATCGAAGGAAGAAAATTAATATTTACCCAATTAGACACTTTCATACAAACTATACATTTCATCATATCCTAGAAAAACATATATAACATGACTTTCATATTAATTTTTCTATTATTTTTATTTCAACGTTGATAACATCATTGACACTACATTATACATGAACGAAATATAGAATACATATGTTGTGAATGTTGTGCTGATAAGTCATCACAAAAAATGAAAATATGACAATGTGGTATTGATTATGAGTATAACAAAATTTCAAAGGAGTTAATACCATTCTATGATGAATCGTAATATAGCGCATAATAACTATTAATATTCCTTAAATCACTCATTTTTGGTGAAATATTAATTACCTAATAGTCATGTCCGTCATAGTATAAACTCATTTCAATAGATAAATGAGAGTTTCACTTTAAGGAATATAAAATTATTAGTTATATTTAATCAAACTATAAAACAATTATTTTTAAAATAAAAAAAATAATAAAAGTATGAGGATATAGATTATAAAATATAAATAATAACAAAGAATAAAATGATTTTATAATAGGATCTTCATTTTCTTGACATGTTTATAGATGTGATTAATTAGAAGCACTACATGTTTTTTCTTGTTTTTTATGAACCTTTTTTTCTGTAATTATTTAATATTCTTAAGAAGGGTTTGTTATATATTTTTATATTTTTGATTTGTCTGATTTGAAATCATGTTTCAATAAAGGTTTGTCTCTCCCAAAAAAATAATGGTGTAGTGAGTTCTTCTAGAAAAATCAATGATTTTAATTTTAATTTGTGTCTAATATTCAAAATTCATCATCTAATTAGTAAAAAAATGAATTCTCAAGTAATAGAATTGTTTTGATGATTAGAACATAATCACCATTATTTGAACCAATATAAAATTATTTTTGTTTGTTATTTCATTATTTTAATGATAATACAAGTTTAAATTTCAATCCCCCCATCTTGTCATTATTATAATATAATCAAAAAAATATTTAGTATAAGAGTATTGTATCTAATATATATATTTATTACACTATGAAGATAACATTTCAAAGGGAAATATAAAATTTTTATGGTCGATCATAGAAAAATGATTTATAAATACCAAAATAGAACGACTATTTGTATGGAAATGA
Source organism: Viscum album (assembly GCA_963277665.1). Lineage (NCBI taxonomy): Eukaryota > Viridiplantae > Streptophyta > Magnoliopsida > Santalales > Viscaceae > Viscum > Viscum album. Next base: position 868,076,385 of record OY728122.1, read on the forward strand.
AAATTAAAATGACTGAACCAAAATTAATTCTTACTTAAATATTTTTAGGATTGACTATTTAATATTTATGTTAAAATAGCGAATACATACCAATGATGATTTGGAATCTCTTACTTTTAATAATGTTACAATTTATGTTTTGAAATTCAATATTGTTAACATGACAAACATTTAATTTAGTATATTTTTCCAAGTAATATTTCTCCATGTAATATGTAATTTACCCAAGTCCATAGGCACTGAATGGTGCCCGCACTAAAGGGGTCCCCACTTAACCTATGGAAAAAATCCTCATGTCCCAAAATATGATGAATGGTTATAGATATCTATAGTATTACATTGTAGAATATAACATTATACCAGAGAGTTCAATAGAAGATAAAAACCCCAAATAACATCCATAAACAATAAAAATTAGAGTATCCATAAGAATTATCAAGAATTATTAAAAAAATGAAATAAAGTATGATTTAATATAGAATCATTATCATAATGCAATATAACACTGATCACTGAAAAATACAATAACATATAAATAATAAATAATAAAATATTATATTACTTATCCAATAAATAGTGAAGCCCACTGAAGTGACCATTTTTCATGGAAGTTCATAAAATGTATTATTATGGGACCACTGATGTCATCCCGTACATTTCCATTAATTTAATTGTAGATGTGTGATTTTATTAGAATTATAAATAACTAATCTAAATGAATAAATATGCTATGTATTTATATATAAATAAAATTCTTTAGTCCTTCACTTATATTAAACACTTAGGATTGATGAAATCATACTTTAACTAGTGGTGGACTATCTTATATGACAATAGGAGAGTGTGAAAAACAAATAATATGAGAAAACTACCACATAGAGGAGGTTTAACTAGGTAGTATATAATATCCAAAAAAATATGAACCCTGTAACAAAATCTTTGGAACCTAATAGTCATTAAGAATAATTCCAATACATATAGGCCTAAATCTAGGTTATACACAAACTACATCAGGCTCCATAGCCTATCCCTAAAGGACGAATATAGGAAATAAAATAATTTAATTATGATCTATAGTTAACTACTTTTGGGTAACCCTAGTAATTACATTATATAATCATGATCTATGGTTTATTCTTATGGTAATGACACTATTAAATCAATATATATCGTTGTGGATAGATCCTATTATCTTGGGTATCCAATCACATCTGGAAGCTCAAGGGGTTACCCTTCTAGGAAAAAAAGTCATATTGTAGAATTCCATTGAACGATTTCTATGGTTATGAACCTAGGTAAAAAATTAATCATTGGGAAAATGTGATCCATAAGAATTAATTCGATATGATCTAATAATCAATAGATTTCATCTCCAGATTCATGGAGAATGTACTAGGTATCAAATAATTGTAGAAATGATCACTGATTCCTAGGGGTCTAACCCTTGTAAATCAATAATATTTTGAAATATCATATTTTAACTAGGGTATGACTGTATAAAATCATTATCAACAAAATCATACATGATTTGGGTTCTAATGTGACACTAAAAATTATCATTTGTTGATCCTAAATTGCTCCCTCTCTATAGTCAATGTATCACTGTAGCACCCAGAGGGGTCCCCAAAGTCACATCATTGTTAGGACACCCCACATGGGTTCATCTATCGGAATTTAATCTTTAGGGATAACTCCATTCAATTAGTAAGAATAACAACCCTCGGTATCATTATAGTTATATTGAGGCCTTCGTGGCCTCCTACGAAAGCCTTAAAGGCATTACTATGAAGATATTTAAAATGAACCGTCCCCATTATCAGGAACTTCTTAGGTCAATATATACCTACAACTAATCTATCAATATCCATAGGGTCTAATAGAAAAGGTAAATACATCGGGGAGGTAGAGGATCACACACAACATGTGCATCTCAACTAGACCAATGGCTTTGAAGAAACTCTTAGTTCCATAATGTCTTACTAATCTAAATAAACACTCTCCTCTTAAAGGATTTCTCTAATGTATCTTACTCTAGGGACTCTACACCAACATAATTCATTCACAACCATATAGGTCTCATATCTCATGAGTTAAATAATTATAATAAATGACACAACAAATGCTGGTTGAGGAAATAAATTCAGTGCATAAGGGTATATCGTATCCTTGTGCACATTCTTCCACTAATTCAGGTGTTACATTAGGATTAAAAAAATCATTTAATCATAATATATTTAATTATCCCTCACATGAAAGACCACAAATATCAAATGGAACGTAATTAAAATTTATAATTACTATTCAGAAATGTAGAATAATCATGTTCATATATTTCATGCCATGTCCTTTTTAATCAAGTCATAGTTTCTCTCCCCCAAGTGCTTCAATTTATATCTATTAAAATCCTATAATTATGAGGGTTTATCTCATTAAACAAATCGAAATATTTTTGTCATAATCATTAATAATTATTTAAAAAGATATCAATTAAATAAATTTTTAAATGAAACATGATTAATGCCTAAAAACTCATATATTGTAATGCATTCATTAAAACCGTTGGAAGTAGGTTGTGGTCCACTCCTGACATGAACATGAAACTATGACATACTAAAACCCCAAAAAATTAATCATCATTTGAATAAAAATTCTAAAAAAATAATCAAAACCCATAAATTAATTTATACAGTGATACAACACTATCAAAATGTCATATTAACGTTTAAAGATAATTTCCCTAGATTCATATATCCAAACCATTTTAAATGCAAATAAATTATGACAAATTTGAACATACATCGATGGAATGAAAACTAATAAAACAATCTAAATAATTGAATTTGACCTAAAATAATGAGAAAACAAGAAAGAAGTCCAAATGAAGGTGGATGTTTTTGAGTATATCTGTAAAACATTACCACATCACCCCAAAACAAGGGGTGGTCGATGATGGGGAGGGGGAGCATGACCCCATCATCCTAAAACATGTGGTATTTAACTTCTTGTAAAATTAGAGACATATTAGTTTAATCAAGGATGATTCCTACAGTGATGACTGAAATTAATCATTATAGCCATCAAGAACATATTTTATCTCTATGAGGTAATAATATTTGAGATATTAAAAATAAGGACTCATTATGGTATCCAATGAAAATTTCCTAGGTTTTACCTAATAGCATGAATTTTCACTAATTCCTAGGGGGTATTCTTAGAGGAAATCATTAATATTGTATATAATAATAGATTTCAATGGGGATGACCCTATGAAATCATAAGCACCATTATCATCATTAATTTGGGTTTTATGGTGTCACTTTGAATCATTACTACATGATTCCTAAATGCACACTTTTCGGGGATAATGTATCATCACGGAACCAACTGGATTTTCCTATGTCACATCTCTATTAGGAAACCCCTCAAATATTACTATTTCAAAATATCAATTCATAGTCCAATTCCATTTCGTTATAGGGGGAAAATAATCCCTTGATATCATCATTATTGTATCATGGCCACACCTTCCTCTTAAGAAAGCCTCAATGAAATCGACCTCAATAGATGCAAAATAGCCCTTTATATTACCAAATACTTCATAGGTCATTATTTATATCAAAACAACCAATTAAGCTCTACAAAATCAACCCACTCATGTAATCACATATCAAGAGTGTTGGGGGGATTACTCACCCCATGCTCATCTCATGTATCCGGATGAAATTATGGAATCTCATGATTCCATAAAGGCCATATTAATCAAACCATTGGTGGAAAATGAATTCAATTTAGCATATAAGGGATATTAATGGTCCTTCCCACAATATTCAACATATATAGAAATACCATATTAATTTAATAGATCATTTATTTTATAAAGGGTAATGTATCCCTCTATGAAGAGACCAAAATTATCACATGTAATATAATGAAAAATCACAATTTCAATACAAAAATTATTCATTACCATCTAACTAAATTTGAATGCACATCATTTCTAATCACACCCGAGTTACTCTAACCAATGCATATCCATGTGGAACCTACATTCTCTATTCGTCACAAGGCCTTTTATCATGTAAAAACACCCAATTTAATTAATTTTAATAATATAAAATTAATTTTGTAAAGTAAAATGAATTATCCAATTTAATTAAATTTGGAATAACAAATAAAATCTCATTGGGAATTATCCACTGCCAAAACCAGGATTAATGAGGTGTTTTACAATACTAAAATGCACCCCAATCTATATATTCAATAAACCCCAATCATTAAACCAAATTCATCAAATAAATCCAATGAAAATAATAAAAACCAAATAAAATTCATATGGATATTTACCTCCATTAAAATGGAATTTCATGGAGTTGGAATTTCATCTTATGAGGCACTCTATCCTTTCTATAAGAAATCCCCAACAAAATAAAATGATTCAACCACTATTGGGTGGAATAAAAACAAAATATTTAAACCAAAGAAATGATGTCAGGAAGAAAGTAAGGGAAAACAAGAATAGGGTCCAATAAAGGATAAACATACCAATGATCATTTGGAAATAGAACTAAATCACACTAAAATAGTGGGAATTGAAGAGGTAGCTGGGGATATGGATAATCGGGTCTATGTACATGATCTATGGTAAATGGGGGGTTATAGATAAAATTAATATAAGGTAATTTTTGTAAATTATCATTGTTTTATGTTTCCCTTATTCATTCATGACATGAACTATAAGTTCCTATTGTAATATAATATAATTAATGGATTTCCAACCTTCCTAAACTCAATTTCCCAAATTAACAATGGTAGTTTTCATTAAATAATCTACACAGAGAACTTCTCCCTATATGCATCCCCATTTCTGGTGGTATACCAAATATTGGAGATAGTAATAGTCACATCAACAGAAAATTGATCACTCAATCCACATATCCCATCATTTATGTTGACTCGAGAACCTATAATAAAAAGATTGTATCTAACCATTTTTAATAGAAAAGTATTGAGATTTATAACAACCTATAATTAAACATTATGTATCAAATTTCAGAATTAACCACTATCCAAATAATCATTTATAAATTTATCGAGTTTCATAACACTTAAAGGATTTCTGTTTTATAACATTCTGACAATAACAATTTATTTCTAATAGATGTATCAAATATCATTTAATTATCAAGACTTACTGAAATCAGTTGTTAGCTCATAAACACCTCATCAAATCCAATCTTATAATATCAACTTCTATTTCACTACAAAACACTCAGAATAATGCATTCTATTCAATAAAAAATTGGTTACCACTTATCACCACCATTGAATCCTCATGGTTGTTCTTACAAGAACTTTAATATACTGAAACATCATGTTTTCATTAATAATCTAGTCTATATACATATTTTTCTCCCCCATAAGACTTATCTCATAAGGTTCAATTTTATTCCTTAGTTCACCTCACTCTTGAAATCGTTTTCTAAAATGCATTTAAAGTGGTCTAACAACTTAGAAAGGGTAGTTTCTATCACATGACATCCCATACCACAAGAAAACTCATGAAACTGATGTTAAAAATTAATATAATATAAAATTAATCATAGTATTTGAAAATTCAATCATACAACATTTTCATAATACATGGACTCAAAATTTTAGTGTCTTATTATTTAGAAACATAAAAATATTCTTTTATTACACTATAATAATGATCCTATAGACCCTCTATAATGTATCTAAAATATTATAATCCACATAATATTATGAGTATTAGAAACATAATAAATTTGTGAGATTATATTCCGATAAAGGAAAACATATCAGAGATTAATAGATCATAAACATTGAGGAGATCAAAAAGGATACATAAATGTCATTATAAAGGGATTTTTGACCAAAGTTATAAATCATAAAACATGTTATAGAAACATTATGCAATATTTTTATCCTTAAATAGGTATAAAATATCAAACAAAAAACAAGTGAACATGAAATAAAACTGTATAATAGTTAAAAAGGGATTATCATGAAAACAAAGGATTTTATGGACATTAAATGCATCTTGGAACATAAAATAACTATAAGAAGACACTTGTAAATGTTTAATAAGATGATATTACAAAAAATGTCTCCCAAATATAAGAATTGGAAAATCTATGTGAGAGGGAACTTTTTTCACACACATTTATGAATAATTCATTATGTTTATGCTTGAAAATGTGAGAGAAACCATTATTTCCATGTCTATGTAAAAAAATCATTATGTCCACACCTCAGTATCTTGGGAAATATAAGATTAATACAATATGTTATAGGGTGATATAAGACCTTATTTATCATCATCAATATGTACATGATTCACTTAAAAGAAATCATAATCATATCATATTTAACTTATGAAAAATAATGGGTCTTTATAAACATTTCACAAAACATGAACATATGAAATCATAGGATAGAAAATTTTCATTTCATAAATGGATACATATTATAATGAATTATTGATCATTATAAAAACATAACATGAATGAATAAAAAACATGGAAGAAAAAAAATTAATTAAAAATAAAAAACTTTTCCCATAAAATTTTTAATCATTATTATAACTGATGATGTGTAAAATAATTTCTAATAAATAATTTTGAGAATGGTTGGTTAATAATTTTAAAATCCTTTTTATAAAGATTTTTAAATAAAATGTCATTAAAAATACATAATTATTTCAAAAATGATAATTTTATATACATTTGAAACATTAATTTTAAAAGGAATAACTATTTCTAAAGAAATTATTTTTTTAAAATTTTACAAAAGAGGAAATGAAAATACATTGAAGAAATTTTAATTTTTGAATCAAATTTAATAAAGGAATAATGAATTTTTTAGAAAAAAATATTAATAAAAATGTGTTGTGTATGATAAGAAACATCATTTAAAAATATTAAAAAAACCAACTAATAATTTAAAAGTTTCATATTTGAAAGCCCATATCTATAAAAGGATAATGATTTATTTTAATAAAAATGAAACAAATATTAAAAATATAATTATAGATAAAAAAACATGTTTTTGAAAGACATAAAGGAGAATGTGGATAGGATGTAAAAATATGTAAATGTAAGAGAAAATCAAATAAATCTGATGGGAATTACTGTTAAAAAAATAATTTTAAGACAACATTAATACCATCATGGAAGAAAGTATAGTAATAACAATTATTTACCAAGAATAGAAGTTTGAATACATCCAAAATTAATCATGGTTTTTAATATATTATTTATGACAGATAATAGAAAAATATGAGTGATTATGGCCCAAGTAAGATTGTTCAATCAAGACACTCCTTACAACCATTGTAAATTTTGAATCAAATACCCATGAGAGGTAAAACAAAAAAAAATAAATATTATAATATATGATTGTATCATGATTAAAAAATTATATATGGAATTATTCATACAATTTATATGGTGTATAAAAAAGGCATTATTATAGGTATACAAAATATATAATTTATTTGATTATATTAATATAACTTGTATGAAATAGGGTTGTATCTAAATAAATTCAAATATAAATAGGTGCAAAATATGAAATCATGTTTCAATGAAATTGGTATTGAGAAAAGAATCCCTTATAGTGTTCATAAAATTTGAACCAAAACCCTATGGGAAAAGACAAATTTAAATAGAACACTAAATATTAGGAAGTATAATATAATCATGACCTAAAAATTATATTTTGGTTGTATGTACACCATAAAAATTTAAACATTGTGTATTACATTAACATGTGTCAATGAAATGAAATTGGGATGGAAATCCTTCCCTTATAGCATTTTATAGTAGATGAAACATTAACATAAAAAAAAATTTAACTTCATATACTATTTCAAAAAATTAAACATAAATATTAGACTTTTATATTCCTTATCAAGAGTACATTAATGATTTATAACGCATTTTGACCATTATGTGTTAATAACATTAACTATTTCTCACATGTTTAATAATTTTGATTTCATTTTTCATCTATTGATATATGTATATTATTGATTTAGCATTTATGATTTATTTATATAAAAATTATATATCTTTAAAATGTTCATATTTCAGTTCATATGTGTTTTAGTAATTTTATGAGTAAAGTGAATTACTAATGACTTTTTTTCCAATTTTAGAGATTGAAAAGGTAACAATTATAACAAGAAAAATACTTAATATAATATTTATAAAACCATATAATAATAATTTGATTAATAAATAAAAAAGATACATTTCCTCCTCACATTATCGTTATGAATCATATTTTAAAGAACCTTTCACATTGGGGGTTAAATAGATCCAAAATTGAACATGCTTTAACTCGATTATCATGTACTGTTATGGGGGTATTTATTTTAATATAATATAATAATAATATATTAATTTTATTATTAATTTTATTTTTTATAGTTTTTATCATTATTGGATATATATATATATATAATTTGATTAAAATCTAGGAATAAAAATTAATTTTTCATCATGATGGTGAAAATCCACACATACACATAATTAGAATTCCTTTTTCTCAATGCATGATAGGGAATACAGTGGATATTAAATTTGAATTTTGGAATCATAATTATATGATATATATAATATATTTTATAATTACCATAATCTAGACAAGATATGAAATTTTCTAATGAAGAAAAATGATGTCTCTTCATAGAGGTTGTAGTCTTCGCAACACATTAATGATGTTCATTTACTTTTCTTGTTAATTGGAAGTGATAAAATAAGGTTTCTTCTGTTAATATAAATACATATCACAATTATAACGATTATTAATACATCATTAAATTATTTGGATAAGAAATAGTATATTATGAATAAGAATAAAAGCCAGATAAGAAGATAACACTTACTTCTGAGACTTTATTTTCTTCATTTGAAGTTATATTGAAAATTAGGGGATTTTTCTTATTATGAGTGAATTAATGATTATTCCTATGATAGATTGTTTTATGGAGTGAAATATGGTATAATTTCATTGATTAATATTAAGGATATGTGTATGTTTTTATGGGTTAAGTTGGTATCCTATAATAAGGGAATAGAACGGTTGTTTTGGAGACACCCATTATATTTCATGTATATCCTTTCGCTATTCAAGGGTAAACAATTCCATATGTGTAAAAAAGTGAAGTAGGAAAGGATTTTGAGCTCAATATCATCCCATAATTAGGTAAAATTCCAATAATTTGTTTATAATTCATTATTCATGAATATATAACATATATATTTTTGAAATATTATTATACTATTCCATTTGTGTTTCTTATGTTATGTGAAAACCTAATTGATAATGACTTATTTTTTGTGATTTTTGTGATAGATAATCTTAAATTAGTAATAATTTAAAAAACTAATATAATATTTAAACAACCGTATAATAATTATTATTTTAGTCATATATACAAATCATATTAGTTTTTATGTTCCCATAGTCATTAATAATCCAACTTTAATTATTTTTTCAGATAGGTTGTTAAACTGACCCAAACATGAACAAGGTCTAACATATTTTTTGATTATGGATAAGTATCAATTTATTTTGAAATTATATCATTATATGATAATAATAATAATGATGATATAATATTTTTTTTATTTTTATTTCGAATAAATTCTGAAAATGATTACATAGTGAATGAAAATCTTGATAAAAATAAAAAAAATGTTTTATCAAAGTGGCGGTAATCGGTTTGTATGCATGATTATCATTCCCTTTTCTCAACACAGTAGTGGGGGATAAGGTCAATATTAAATTTTTATTTGATAATATTGATTATATGTGATATACAATATATAATCATCATTACTTCCAATAATACTTTCCATGAAATGTGGTAATGAAAAACAAATAACATCGCTTCATGGAGGTGGTAGTCGCACAATGCACTAATGATATTATTTTTTTATTTTTGTATGTAAATGAATAAATATTAGTTTTATAATTAATATATAAACATATATTTACTTCAATTATACCTAATTAATCAGAAAATTTTATTTATAATATATTTCGATGAATGATATTAGGTAGAAAAAGTTGTGTCAATAACACTTATGTTAGAGATTTGATTTTTCGCTAAACTTTTCCATGAATTTTAAGAAATTAGGATAACTGTGTGTTGAAATTGGATTATATTTGTGGAAAATTATTATAATTATTAAAAAATGATATATTTTAAAGGAGTAATTGTACCATTATGTTTTTCTTTCAAGGGTGGAAGTTGTACCTTTTTATAAGGGCACATAAGGTTAGTTTTGGAAACACATTTTATTTCTCAATTAAATCCTTTCAATATTATAGGGTAGAAAGTTTAAAGTAATGTAAATCTATATATTTATGCTATTTGTGTCTATTAACTTCCCCTTATTCATTTGGTGAAAAGATTTATCGATTAATTACATTTCTCTAATGTTTTATAACCTTTTCTTTTTTAGTTATAACCTTATTTTCTATATTTTTACTTTTGTAATTAAATTGTCATGTGAAATATATTATAGAATTTAATGATTATTTGAAATAAAAAAATTTATCATATATTTAATGAAATTAAATTTCTAAATATCCAAAAATTGTCTTTTAAATTAACAAAGATAAATTATACAATAACTTTTTTTAGAAGAAAAATGAATTTTTACAATTGTAGATTTTTAATATTATTTTGTTTTTACTACCAAATAAATAAATAAAAAATTATTTTTATTTATTGGTTATAAATTATATAAGAGTCATTAATTACCTTATTTCATTTTAATATAACAAATATAAATTCCATGATATTAATAAATCATATATATTTTTTAAAAACGTTTCAAACTTATTATTGTAATTGGAATTTATCATAATAATCTAAATTATATATATATATATAAATTTTTATGTAAAATAATATGAAAATTACTATATTAAATATAATAATCATTTTATCATATTAATTCTCTATGCACATTGAAATTAATCTTAACAACAACCCATGTAGTGCATTACAAGTCATTTTCATAAAAAAAGTTATCTTTATTGAAAATGGTTTTATGAATAGGAATGAAATTTAAATTATATTGATTCAAATAGGATTAAATTTATTATGAACATTAAAATGACATCTATTTGATTATACAAAAATTTTAAAACTAGTTTTCATTTTTGTTCACTAATTAATCATAATAGTCAACAAAAATGTATCCTTTATAATGCTACATAAATGTTCAAAATGTTAATAATGGGTTTATAAATGTAGCATTGTATTTTAAAAAGATTTATTAATAATTATAATATAATATATATATTGGAAAAGGTTTAAAAACTATAAATGTCTTAATATAACAAAATAATTTCATAAAATTGTCGATCTTAATTTTATTTTTACACGTTAAACCTAAAAATATATTATTTTAGAAAAATATCAACAATATATCATAACGTAATTTAATTGTGTTGTATTAAAATATTTTTTTTTACTTTATCAGTTTTAAAATAATTTTTTTTATCTTTATAATTGAAAATATATAAAATATAAATAATATTTCTTTTATTGATAACAACATTCTTTATACTAACTTATATTAATTATTTACATCATAATTGTAATAAATATTAATAGTTTAACATATTGGTGTTTATTATATAATAATTAATATTTTAATAGTAATATGATGTATTTTCTTATATTGGATGTAGTTTGTGACACAAATTATAGAAACGAGAAGTTACATTTAAGGAACAAAAATACCAGGTCATTATAACAACACCTATCAGTCCTAATGTGTCTGACCACTTCTAAAAAAGTTTATCCACTATCATTGATGAACTATATCGTAACCCTTTTTTTATTCCTTAAATCATGTAGCAAATCTCAGGATCATCCAAACACCCAAATTGTAGTCCTAACCTGACTCCCACAGTAATTATATTATTAGATCCCCAACTAATAAACTGGGTTGTCAAGCTCACACTCAAGAACTAGCACATCTTCGATCTAAGTCATGCTCTGATCACTTTAAATTCTCCATGCACCTTATGAAATTGTTTCTTTATACCCACAAAAAATTTTATACTTAATTAAGTTATTAAGAATAAAACTATATTAAATCATATCTATCTTCTCAAAAGTATTTAAATGATATATCATTATTGCAATGAATGGTCAAAGCACACCCATGCCCACGCCAACTCAGGTCATACATCCTTAGAAGATTCCAATTCACTATTTCACTTGATGACTAGATGTATCCATTCATGTGTAACTATTTTACTACAATAATAATCAACCACTCAGTATTCAGATCTCCTGATAGTTTCATCATCAGTATCAACTGCAAATTTCATTTCTGATAAGGTTCATTCACACCACTAACGAATGATGGACCTCACACCATATGGATTCACATATAAATCTCCTAGATAATATCCAAAATAGGTTCCATAATCAAATGTGGGGAACCCCTATCAATCCATGATCACCCTTCCTCATATTACCTAACACCTTGTCACTCACAATTCTACATCATCATAGATGAATAAATCAACAAATTAATAAATACCCATGGCCATTGTATTTGTAGTTTAACTATAATATCCATTTATACATGTCCCACACACAAACACTAAGCATAATAGAATTAAAATCACACAAATCATTACCAGCACGTACCATCTCAATATTTTTCAAACACAATGGGAATACACTCCCACAAAAAATGATCATAGGAAATTAATCATGCCCCCAATAGTCAAAAATCTCATAGAACCTGGGATAACATGATTAAAGAACTTAATATTATAATAAAAATCTAAAAATCATCTATATTGATGCTCCATCTATGATCCTATTAAATAATCAGTCATTTCTCTTATGCCATGGTCAACTTCATGATATTATGCCACTTGGGTGTCATCCTAAAACCATGAAGCATTTAATAACACTATATCTACCATAAATCATACTATATTGGAAATAATTTATATATATATAGGGGAACCATGGTCAAAATAACCATATATTTAAACCCCATTGATCCTTCCCATCAACATTAGCATTGATTCCATAATAATCTTTATTCGATGTTCCATATCCCAAAAACCAAATGAATTTATATGAATATTCCATAAACTGTTAGAACCTACCAAGATCCAATGAAATAACTTTATGAAACTAAAAATTATTATAACATCTAGGGAATTTGTAAGCCTAAGTTAACCCATATCTTGTATTACTCTCAAATCCATCAGTTGGATTACAAATGTCCATAGTCATATCTTAATACCAGTATGCTCCCCCACCTAGCCCATAAATCGTGTCTCACTTATGTCATAACTTGATATCCAAATATCATTTTCCCATTCTAGAATCATAAGGAAACATAAAAAAAACTCACCAATTATAGGGCATTATACAAACAATAGATCTACATCAGGAATCACATGATAAGCTATCTGGATACTAGTGTACTAATTATCAAAATGAACTTGAATATCAAACCACCCCTCCTGTATAAAAATATAAGGATAATTATTTCCATTTATATGAATTAGGGAGCCACACCATTGCGAATCACATTGTCAAATTTTGGATTCCATATATACAATATCATTTCCCTGAAACAATGTATCTTTAGTATACCATAACCAATTTTTTTGGTTACGTATAACACCACTAAGAAGGTGTACAGGAAATCATTTTATAGGTTTTTTAAATATATTAAATAACCAAACCAATTTTCTCTCAAATCCAATACCAAAACCACATACAATAGGGTATATATAAGGAATCCAAATCCTGCATGGACTTATTTAGGTAACTATACATCCCAATTATGATGAACTATGTATTCTTCATTAAGGATAATCTCATCGTAGATACACATGAGAATACATTATATGATAATATATCAAAGATCATCGATGTGTAATACCTCAAACAATTTATATCAAAAAAGACAATATATGTTATTGTTATTGAATCTTTAATAAGTTGATCCTTTTCATTAGTGATATCATTCACATAATGTTATTTTTATGTCTTATGAATACATTTGTTGGAATAAGATGAATTAATATGCATCATGTCTTTATAGGATCAAAAAAATATTAATCATTTTCCAATAGGTTAATATTTTTTAGTAAATGTAGTTTTCTATTCTTAAATAATTTAATTAAAAGATAAATCTTTGTCACTAAATTATTGGTAAAAAATATATCACTAGATGATATTATGATAGGTAAAATTATTTTGTTGCTATTATAATAACCAATAGTTAATATATGTGTTGGTAAAAAAATTATCAGCATATTTTTATGAAAAAGTTATCTATGGAAAATAATAATATTAGTATTTATTTTCAGTTATAAAAAGTAATTCAAAAAAATACAATCTATACATAAATAATAATTTAAATAAAATAGTATTTGTTGGTATTAAAATATTTATTAAGACTTTTATATATTATATATTAATATAAGTATATATGATATACTTATTAAGTTTATTATATAATAACAATAAAATTATCATATATGAAAAACCAATAAAATGGGGATATATTGGAAAAACATATTCAAAAAATATGTTAAAATATATTAAGACTCAAATAAATATATAAGGCTCCATGAAACATGTAAAAAATATTTTTAAACATGTACAATCCCTAATGGATTATACATGAAACTCATCAAATGTCACATGAAATTAGTTTGTCGCTATCATCATCTATCACTGATGCACTTCACTGTTGATGTGAGGCCCATGTCTGTCCATCAAACAATATACATCTTACTATGTTTCAGTTATTCTACTTCTAGTTACTCGTAGAACATTTCATGTCATTCCCAATAACAAAAATGTTATAATTAGATAAAAATATTCCCTAAAAACATCTACATACTATGATATTATTTTTTGTAACAACTTCTAAAAAACTAAATAGTATACTTATGTGAATAAAAATATGTCATCAGTATCAATTATCTTCCATAAAGTTCCAAAATTAACAATGATGGGAAATTATAATAGAACCAAATAATGAATAAAATAGAAATAAACATTTTTCCCGCATACAGGGATGATTCCCTTAATATAGTTCTTATAAAGATAGCCTGTGACTTTTTAACCATCTTCATTAACAATTTTATAAAAATAAATTCTAATTTTTCAAATCCAGTGGGATAAGATTTGTGGATAATGAGTTAATGATATTGTCTTCCTTGGTTCCAAGGTGATCGATGAGGTGAATGTTTATAGGAGTGTTTGTAGAACAATAGAAAATATGGATAGATGAATCCAAGATAAAATAACTATAAAAAACTATAATAGAATTAAATGAAAAACAAAAGAAGATCTATATTGTATATTTCACAAACAGGACATTTCATAAATCTATTTAGATGTTATTCCTCAATTGTATTTAATTAGAACACAATGAAAAATGGATAAAAATATGAGATGTAATGAATTTACTATAATATTTAAAATAAACAAACTATATAATTCATAGATTAAAAATATCACACAATGTGCATAGATTTTAGATTTCACGTAGAGTGGAAAAACCAAATATCTTCTATATAGAACCTTCTCTGATTCTAGATATATTTCACAAATAGAAATGTTGTATAATTCACACAATGATTTGGAATATATTGTAAACATAAATGTGGACTAAAAATATTTTAGTGAGATCAAAAAATATATCCAAATTTCAAATAATGTCCCGAGAAAGAGGTATGTCGGAATTAAGATGTTATTGTGGAAAATAAAATAGTGTTGATGAATCAATATATCACCTTAATATTATTCTCAATAGTCTCTAAAAACACTATAACGAACTATGAATGAAGAAGTACCATCCCACTCATCCACATATGCATTATAAAGGCATCAACATAATTCCACATTACCTTTTCAATATCATTGATAACATTCTTCTTCTTACGCACAAGAGGTACATAAATTTTCAAGTTAAAACAGGTGTAAAAATACACAATATTTTCTCATGGGATCAGTAGAATCTATACACAACCCACCATAATAAATTTTCACTTTTCATGTCCTATCATATTATTTATTTTTTTTGAAAAAATACACCACCAAAAAATTTGAAAAAAACTAATTGTCAATATCACACTGCTAATCACCAGTATTGAGTTTATGACTTGAATAAAAAAAGCTACTCAGATTTTAGGACAGAACTCATGATAAGAATGGAGATATAATGCATTAATATATAAAATCCCATGAAATAGGGGGTTTACCTTACAATTTAATAGCGTGGTAAACTTTGAAAATGGTAATGATTTTAAATATTTTAAAAATATTTGGACCGATTTTATTTTTAACCAGACATCCTGAATATATTTTAAATGGATAAAACTACTTCATCCATATGAATCAATTATGATAAATAATATGATTTGTGATTATTTTTAATGTTCTCTCCAACAAATACTTAACTATTTATTATTAATGCCTTGTTTTTATTAAATTATTAGTTAATAATTTCAAAAAAGTACTCATCTACTTGAGAATATAATTTATGTAAAACAATTTAATTAAATAATTATTGAAGAAATTAAATATAATTTTTCAAAATATAATAGCATCAAAATCATTATAAACAAAACATGACATAATATTATGTTTTTTGATAATAAAAAATTAGTGTAGAAAGTGAAATCAATCATTTTTAATAATTAACTACATTGATGTTACTCACTAAATTTATAGTATAGATTAAAAAAACTAACATCATCCAAAAATATGAAAATAGGTTTCATAAAATATATCATGTGTACTAGATTTAAAAAATAAAGGTGGCAATTAATTGAAGAAGGTGGGAATCCATCACCATTTAACTTCATAGAAATATAAAATAGAACATGAGAATTGTCATGGGTGAGATCATATCAGAGGGATAATGACAGTGTTTTTAAACCTAAAAACCACATTTAATGAAAAAATTGTGTAGATTTTAATTACACGGTATTAAAAAAAATAGTTAATGTTAATTTCATATTTTAATAAGAATATAATACCATAATTATGGTAAAATTTATAATAATAATCAATTAGGAACACATTCTATAATATTTATTCTAGTAAATTAATGTGAACAACAATATTATAGATAGAGAAAAAAAATAAAAAAAACATATGAAAATTTATTTTTTATGGTTATGTAAAATGGTTTCATGAATTGAGAAAAAAAATCAGTGACATAGAAATCTATTTTAATACACTAATACACTTTTATGAAATAAGATTTCCTCTTAATATTTCATTATCCAAATATGAATTAATTAAATAAATGAAAAATTGAATGAAATGTAGTGTTAAAACCATGCAATTGAAGCTATAAAAAATAAAAATTTGGAAGTCTTAATTCACCATGACTACCTTCGATTGCTCTATATAGGATAGCATATTAAACTATTCACAAATTCAATGCGTGTAATGTTA
This sequence comes from Viscum album, assembly GCA_963277665.1. Taxonomy (NCBI): domain Eukaryota; kingdom Viridiplantae; phylum Streptophyta; class Magnoliopsida; order Santalales; family Viscaceae; genus Viscum; species Viscum album. The sequence continues at coordinate 868,093,894 of OY728122.1, forward strand.
TGTGATTTTTTTGATAACTGTAATTAACTAGAATAAAAAACAATTTCTAAGAAAATAAATAAATAAGGATCGACAACCAGAGATATGTTGGAACTGTATCATATCAATTTAATCAAAATTCCCTAGAGAATGCCAAAATAATAATGTCCATTACCATAATATGAAGAAAATAATTAGGTTCTATATGACAAAACATCATTGCAACTATTTAAAAAAAATAAGTATTTCCTTATTCTATCACATTTTTATATGTTGTGAAACATATCCTTAACTTCATTGAATAGAATCTATCATGCATATGAGTTCATTATATTTTTGCGGTTTATTCATGCCTAAATTAGATGCATATAATTTCATCATAATTTAATAAAAAATTCAGAAAAGTATGCCATTACTTTGATAATGCGAATTCAGTAACAAAGAAGTTCGATTTTTTTACAAATAATTCATTTGACCAATTCAATAAAAAATTTAACCAAAATTAAATTTCAAAAACTAAAAATTAAAATATTAATTTTGTATTAAAACAAAAACAAATATACTAATATCAAATATAATAATTAATTTTAATTTATATAATAAACTATTAAATATTATGATGAATGGAATTTAATTTATAATTGCATAAATATATAATTGAATGATAAAATTACAAATGTTATTATATATATATATATTAACTATGGTAAAATATTGGGAAAATTAAATATTTTATTACAAAGCACACATAGAAAAAACACTTCATAATGTAGACTCTAAAAACCAAACTAAATACTACAATAGATATTGAATTTTATTAAGTAAATATAATTTATCTATATATTATAGAAAATGATAATCATACATTATCAAAGAAAATAAACAAGATTGAGGTATTCAACACACCAAGACAACAATTTATATTTAAAACAAATTGCCAATTATTATCCGTATAATGTTAGAATGAATCGCATTTTAATTTGATATTTTTTTGTGAATTAAAATGTAAAACATTCAATATCCACTAATTAGATGTGTAAAATTTTTATCTGAATTTTTTATTTCACTAAAATTTATATAATGAATGATTTTGGTTCATTTAAAAGGAAATTTCTTCCTAGAGTGAGAATTACAAGGGATAATGTTCAATCAAGATTTCAATGAAGCATTTATTTATCATCATGGGTACATTTTTCTTATTCAGAATCAATGATGGTGTTGAGGTAGTAATTTTTATGTGTATAGAGTTATGTTCCATTCAATGTGAAAAATATATATTAACATTAACAAGACTAATTTAACTACAATATTGTAACTATTTAAATTGGGTTCATCACATTGTTTATGAATTATATGGTGCTACTATCTTTGAATGATGAAAAGTAAAAGTTAGCCATTCACTAAACATTTATAGCAAAAAATTAAGAAATAGTGGAATAAATTTCACACTTTTCAACTTCCAACATATACATCACAAGATAATTTACTAATTTTTACAAAAAAAATTATTTTCCATTATTTCCCCACTATTTTGTGTGTAAAGAATGTACATAATCATAAATTTATAGACTACATGTCAGATGTGTGGATTTTTTTTAAGCGAGTAGAAGAGGACTCCGACAAGAAATTCATAGGATGTGGACGAAAAAAATATAAAGGAGGTGGGGGTTTGTTGAACCAATGGTGTACCATGTGATGGTAGTGTATGTGGTGATAAATATTGTAGAATTAAATGGGATGATATAAACTGAAGAGAGATGTATAGTGAGACAAAGGTGATGAATTTGGTGGAAGTGGAATATTTTAGAATGAAAAATGGTACAAATTTCATTTTTAGTGATTGGAGGATGATTCATGGTATCACAAATAAATTTTTGAGCATGTGATTTCATTGAAAAATATTTTTTATTAATAATAAAATCTAATAAATTATTTAACTATGGGTTTAAAAATTGTTTGTATAAGTATTATAACATTATATATATTACTCTTATTAAAAAATTTTATTAAAACATTAATACTAAAAAATACCTTTTTCATTAAAATCAATTTTTATTGACTATAATTAATACAAAAAAACAAAATATATATTTTAATTTCTCATTTTACGAACATACATATTATCTTTCACTAATTTTCATTTGGTACAATTAATTTAATTAAATTAGGGATAAGTGAAAAACCAAGATAAATCATAAATTTGAAAAGTAATATTATTTATAAAGAGGTGAAATCATATAAATAGAAAACTAGAAACTTGGGATAACCATCCAATTTCACTAGTATCTTCGACGTCATACGAGTAAATGTGTTTATGATTAACTCATTCAATATCCCACAAAAAAGACTTTACACCTTCATATGACACCAATATATTGTCTCCCAAAATAGTAAAATAATATAAAGCACTGATACACTCTATGATATTAGTTGCATAATGTCCATGAATATACTTTGTAATGTCATCCACCAGTCTACATCTTCTAAATAGTTCTGAAATAGGTGGACTTTCCATAATTCCATAGACACTCCTCTCTATATTCCAGATGTTGAAAACAATAATTAGGTGTCCATGGTAGTATTTTCAGAGACTATACACCCTTACCATTACGGAAAATAACATATTAAAATATATAGATAAAATCCATGAACATTAAAAAATAGAGTAAATAGATGAAAATAACTATAGTCAAAAGTAAATGAACTATTGTAAGAAATTATATAGACTCATGGTCATATATTAACATAATACTCACCACCCACATACCAATAATATTAATTTAATTAATGAATAACAAAATATATTTAGGGTCTACCATCATCCATGATTCGGTACCTATCTAGCTTCTATGTGTCATATGAGCTATCACGACAGACCATGCAACCCAGAGAGTCTACCCTACCTGAACCCACAAATAATTAAGTCATGTTGGTACCCAAGTTCCATGGATTCCCATGTAGGGTGTTAGTAAACATCTGTATGGAACCACCAACATATTCCCATTCATATTAAAAGAATTGTACACATGATATATTATCCACATAATAATTAAATCGAGTAAAAGAATATAGACTACGAATATGTAAATAAATAACAAATTTCACGCCTTAGGTCTTAAATTACTCTATGATCTACCAAAAAATGATCTGTCTACCATTGAAGTGTCTGTTTACATCATTGAACCATGACAAATAGGCAAATCATCCAACCTATGATAGATTATCTTGGGTGCTTCATAGTTTCATGCATAATGTTGACCCCTATGAGTTAATCCTAGGTGGACCATTGGTCATCGAAAAATATATAGATCCATAGGGGGATAATCCTAAAAAATAACGTTATAAAATTAGTCTCAATTGATACTTCCATCAGGGATAATCCTAGTAAATCTAGAAATATCATACCCTATAGTTGATTCTTAGGGGATGACTTTAGGTGATATAGTTATAACATTTGGATCCAAAACCAATTCTTATGTGGGTGACCCTAGGAAACCCTATTGTCATCAGTATATGGTAATGAACCTATTCAATAAATAACAACCCTAATGGATGGATCCCAGTATCCAGGAAGGCCAATATAATAAAAAATTGTAGTGTAATTCCCTTCCGTGAAAAGTATTAAAATAACTATAGGCACCCAATTGATTACTTGGGGGTCATCCAATATAGTATTGATTAATGTGATGATAAACTAACTACTCCAATAATCATTATTCATCATAATTGGAACCAAGATGACTTTCTAAGGCATCCCATAATAGTGGGCATTGTCACCGTTTCTAGGGTAAGACCATATGAAATCAATCAAATCAGGAATAATTTACAATTATTTACTCTATAAACATATAGAATCATAAAAAATAAAGCTCATCATTGATTTATGTACTAAAAGTACACTAAAATAAATTTCTTGCTAATTACTAAACACTCCCTCTAACGGGTCAATGTATCACTGGGGCACCCACAAAGGCCCTGTTGGTCATATCTTAATTTGGACGCCAGGAATGAGATCTTTAGTCTCAATATAATCTCTTTGGACAAACCCCTTGTGTAGAATTAATAACATATTCTGATATAATTTTATTCATATTGATGGCTCGATATCCTTCTATGAAACCCTCAATGTTATCACTCTTAAGAGATGGAAAAAGGCCATTAGCATTCCCATTTCCTTCCCTGTCCATTCTACAAACCCATCTTATCCATCAATCCACAATGGCTCTACCCACCTTGGTAATCACTACTCAAAGGTGAGGATTAGTGACCCCATTCTATTTTCAACTAGACCACTCAATTTGATGAAACTCACTATTCAGTAATGGAATTCTCAGGAGGACCATTTCAAAACCAACTCTCTAGTCAACAATGTATTATCTTAAGGCTCCAAAAATATGGCCACTACACTCACATAACACATTAAAATCCCACATAATTCCATGTTCATTAGGGAAAAACATTATAAAAAAGTCCTCGATAATCCATATCTAATTTAATTAGACAATTGTGCAAGGGTCCATCATTGTAACACCCCGAGATTTTGTGAATTATTTTTTTTCTAATTAATGTATCATTTATATATTGTGCATTTAATGTGACACTGGATATATTTATTTATATATATATATATATATTAAAACACTAAGTCAAGTATTCTTTTCATATAGCATTGAATTGGCTTATCCTACATTAAACCATGACTTGGCTTGTGCTACACGCAACACCAACTTCACATACATTAAACACAACCCAAATGTATTTATGAAATGTCATTTTATTTTAATAATTATTTAAATGAGATAAATATTAAATATAAATTATAAATGGTTATATAAATAGTAAAAAAATATTTTTGAAAAATATATATAATTGTTTTATATAGATAAAATAGTTTGGAAATGAATGATATGTTTTTTGTTGAAGCCATTTTATGTTTAGAAATACCATTTTCTCAAATGAACAAATATTAATAAAAATATTCAAAGTTAGAGTCATCTAGAAATATTTTTTTAAAATAAATATTATTTTATAATTTATAATGTATAATTTTTTTTAGGTTTATTTTTTGGGATTTTTCTGAGAAGCATAATTATTCATGAATAGTTGGAAAACATATTTTTAGACAAAAAATTAGTTATCATTTAAAGATATTTAATTTCAAATTATATCACAATTTTTTTAAGGATACATTTCATAAATAATATATCTATTAATACAATTTAGTAAATTAAAATAAATTTCATATTGAAATTGAATATAAATACTTAATAAACCTTTGAACTACTTTCTATATTTAAAACCCTAATTTCATCTCTTATGTGGGATTCACATTAATCTTAATTTTTTTACTTCTATGAATGGAATTTAAAAAGACTAAAATAAATCATTGTAATCTGTATAATATTTAAAATATAATTAGAATATGTTTTTTATTAAAATGAGTACTGAAAGTGTACAAAATTAATCACAATGATTAAGGTCAAATTAAGCTTAATTAAATACTAAACCAAAATTTTAGGAGGCCAAATGACCAATATACATGTAAAAAAATCATTTAATTATATTTATTATTCTATAAAACTTCCATTATTTATTTTTGTTGGGTTTTTATTACTTTTTTTGGTTATAACATGTTTAAACCTAACTTGTTTTAAAAAATTCCATCTGAGTCCTTTTTGTCCCCTATAAAATTACACCACCTCTAACACATCCTCAGTCCACCAAAATTTCTTATGATTGGTCTATATATTCCCAATATACATCTAATAAATCATTCATTCTTCCTAGAAGTTATCTATATTAAATAAGTCAATTAATGGAAGCCTTTTGGCACAAACCAAAAGGAGTTACCAGATTAAGAGGAAATTTCTTCTCTCAAGTCCTTTCATTAATTTTCTTTCACCACACATATATATTATTTTTTTACATGATTTTATAAAAACCTGCATCCAAAATATACTAGGAAGTTTTTATGCTTTTTTTAAACCTAAACGTATACAAAACTCCATCCAATTAACAACGAACATATTTTTTAGTTGTACGACGAACTACCGCCTTACTAAATGATGATTGTTAAATTTTACTTACTGTCTCTCATGGTGTAAATTATGATGGAAATTTTATATATATATATATATTATTTATTGTATTTATTATTTATTTATTCATCTATATTCATTTAATAATAGAATACTTTTTTACATACCATTTGGTGTTAATATGATAATTTCATTTGAGGAGGTGTGGACTACCGCCATCAAAGCAAGATGACTTATTCATAACATAAATGGATTTTATTAAGGATGGGTTTAGAGAATATATAAGACATATATGATATAATAAATATAATTTACACATATTTTACAAATATATATTTCTTTTACTTTCTTTCTTTTAAGAACCCTATTTAATAGACATAGTGTTCATGCGTTCATATGGCCTAAAGTATCCATGAACGGTGTATTCAATTTCATAAAAATCTCTTATATAGATTATTCTAATAAAAATATAATGTATGAAAATGATATTTATATCATGGTATAATTTTTTGAAATCGTGATATAATATATAAATATAACAGATATAATGAATTGAGACTCGTGTGATGAATAAAGACAATATTACACAAAGTGAAACGTTAAAATAGGAGTGTTACCAAGAAAGTAATATAAGGACATAATCAAACCGCATATATACGAATATGGTTATGTAAAATATTTATTATAAATTTATATTTATTATATATGTGGTTTGAATGTGTAAGATTAGAATCAAGACCAATGGTAAGAGGATTTTATATCACATTTTATTTCCCTAAGATACATGCTATGTTCGCCACTCTTTACTTTTTTTGGTGTATGTATTTTCCAGGATTATATTCATTGAATAGTATATATCAATTTTTGGGTACTCACATTTCGAGTTTATCATATTTCTTTCATTGGGTTTATGATTCAAAGTTACCAAATCAGTAAAATAGTTTTGTCTCAATTTCCCTTCTTGGCACTCATGTTTTTTATGCAATTAAATTATTTGTAGTGGTGTATAAAATTATATTTTACATGTTATATCATGAGAATCCATATTTTAAAGATATTTTAATATTCATGTAATTTTCTCATCATACATGGAGTGTACGATCCCAGGATACCATGTTTTATGATTTTATCGGGACAATATCATATATTTTAAATATTGTTTATGTTTCTACATCCATTTAATAAATATTACAACCCATCTCTAAAGATGTTCATTAATCTTATTCCCCTCTTTTTATTCAAGATATACTATTATATTCCTTCCACATTTCAAATATTTATTTTGTAAGATATTTAAGAAAGTGTTTATAAGAAATCCCAACTTTACCCTATCTCCAGTCGGAAAGCCATGTTCTCAAAGAAAGTGTTTCCAAATATATTCAATTAATCTCTTATGTTATATTAAATAAGGTTTTACCTTTTTGTCATTTACCAATCTCCTCAAAGGATTATTCTTATTAGTTTCCAAACAAGAAATTTTTCTAGCATTTTTATATTGTATAAGGAATATTATTTCATACCTCTAATGACATGTAAATATTTATCTTCCATCAATCCCTTGGATAATTATTTTAATATTTAAATGTTAGTTATTCAAAAAAATGACAATATGTTTTCAAATATATTTAATTCATATTTTTTTAAAGATCCTTTTATAAGTTTCTAAGGAAGTTTATATTTAAATTTTTTCATGATTCTTTTATAAGTTTTCATGAAAAATTATTTTAAAAATTCTTTCAAGAATCATTTATATGTTTTGAAGAAAAATTATTTCAATATGTTTACAACAGTTCTTTATATGTATTCAAATTATTTTAAAAGAATTTGTTTCTGAAAAATTTTCAACCCCCATTACATATTCTCGAGCAAAAATGTTTTCAATATGTTTTCATGTTTTATTTATATGTTTTCATAGTGTTTTCAATGAGAATGGTTTTAAATATTTTTTATTCTTGTTTTATTTGTTTTCAAGGAAATTGATTTTCCAAAAGTTTTTAAGTATTCATTTAATATTTTGAAGTAATTTTCCTTGAAAATTATTTTTTTAAAATGGTTTTCTATTTTAAAAAGTCTTTTTAAAAGAAGAATGGTTATTTTCCTCAAGAAATGTTTCGAAATATATTTCAAAATTGTTTTCAATCTGTGATGATATTCTATGATGTTACACATTCCATTCAAGGAAATGATCTAAATGTTCCATTCATATTCTTTTGATGAATTAGTTATTCTTAATGCCATGTTCTTTATAAAACCCATTATCAGTATCGAGTTTTATGTTTATGAATTTTGTTTTTCATTCATGTGTTATATGTTTATGAAATCCATTTATAATTTATGGGTTATGATTTTTACAACATGATTATGAATCCTGTAACTTTTTCCATAGGTTATAACATGTTTACATGTTAATGATACCCCTTTCAATGCACTGGTTATGATATGATTGTGAGGATTTTAGGGATCATGTATGTATGATTTTATAATGTGATGTTTTGGACCTATATCTCCGTACAATGCATTAGGTAAATATTTATATCTCACAAGATATTATAAGATTATCATCGAAGTAAACATTGTCTAATAAGATAGCCATGGGAGTGTACCATGACTACACTGGTAGTATGATAAGTGATCTCATTCAAATAATATGTACTTGGGAGTAATCCTTGTCTATATAGATTTCCAGAGGAGTGAACTCGTGCTGCAAATATGGACATTGGAGTGAACCATGACTACCAAATTAGTATGAGATGTTAACTCATGCTACTAAGATGGTCGTGGGAGTAAACCATGACTAACAAGATGGTATGGGGAGTGATCCAATAATACTAAGATGGCCTTATAAACAATTCCTTAGAAACTATGGAAATCAAATTATATGCTTATGTGTATGCCATAATTCCATGTTTTATTCTTCTGTTATGATTTAATGGGTTATGTTTTTCATTTCCTAAATATTCATGTCTTGTGAACTACCATGATTTATTCCATAATTCATGTATATTATCTTTGATATAATGGTTGTGATCTTTTATTTCCATGATCATTTTCTCATACAATTATGGTCCTAATAATTCATACGTATCTCCCTAATTTTCCTGTACAGAGCATTTTAGAAAAACCCTTGCTTATGTTTCCAATCCCTAGGTTATGAAGAAATGTTTGATGTAGAAGTACTAAACGTGGAGATATTTATGGGAGATATTTTATATATTTCACTAGGATAGAATATTTTGTTTGGAAGTATCCAAAGAAACTAATCTATTATGTTCCTAGAGCATGTGTTTTTTTAATGTAAAAAATATTCATCTAAAATGATGTAATGTACATATATATTAAGCCTTGGTCACTATATTTGTTATCAAATGATTGGTTTAGTCATCATTTTGAAACTAGGATGATTAAACATTAGTGATATCCTAGGTTATATATCCAAAAATATGTCTATGAATGTCTATCATGATATGTATAATGATGATTTAACATTTTGGGAAATTTTATTGAATTTTTGTAGAAGGATAGTGTGAGTAGTTTCTTATAAATACATCCATGTTTGGATAGTACAAGTTGATATGGATTTGGAATAGATTTACCTAGGTGTAATAACTAAATAAATATGTTCTGGGACTGCCTTAGGGTAATGGGGTACATGACAATTGACCATGCTAATCACGTGGTTGGACACTCCCAGGGGATATGCTTTAGGAATAAAAAAACTCATCACAAACCATCATGATGGATTTAAATATAAGCTGCTCATGAATATCCTATAATGAACCTAGGGATTTGTAGATTAAATAATTTTTCATTATTTAGACTTCCTTTATGAATTCTTTTTCATTAATATGTGGTTTTCTACATAGATTAGTAATGCTAACATATTACTTCTAGTTTTATTAAATGGCTGGTACATTATGTAATTGGATTAATTTTGAATGTGATGGATGATTTAGTGATTATAATTAATGTGTTATGATCACTAGAGTGTTATATGTTGTGATAATACCAAATCGCATTTCATGAAACATGATTAACAATGTATACCTTCACCATCTCTTGGACTCTCCAAGGAAGAGAAAGATTGAGTTCACTAAGATTTCGAGTAATGGTGACAATAGATAAAAGAATATTTTCTTTCCTCTGTGTCAATAATGTGGAAAGAATCACATAATTGAATATCTCATGGGAATGAGAAGAATTTGTGACAATAGTAAAGAAGGAAACAAACAAAATAAAATACAAGGGAAAATGAAGAGTTTAATTAAAGAAATGGATAAGAATATTGGCCTCTTTAAGACATAATTAAAGGTTGAGAGTTAAAAGCATGGAGTAAATGTTCAATATTCTACTCAATGTCACATGATGAAAGCTCCTTAAAGGAACTAGCTAGGTGTTGTGAGTAATGGATACATTTTTGTAAATGATGAGACTATATATCAAATATGAACGGAAAGAGGTATTGTATAATAGGATGAGGTTTCATTATTATTGGATGAATAAGGAAGTGGGATAACAAATATTTTATGTATTTGGATTCAAGAAGAATGTTATATGAAAGTAGAAATATATAATGACTATTTTGTTTATATTTTCACAATGTATTTACCTGAACACAGTAAATAGTTCTGATGGAATAGAAAAGTTATATAAACACAAGATGATGTCCATGTAAAAAATTGGATTATGGGAATTATAACCTTAATATGATCTTTATGTTATGATTACGTTGTTTGGATAAGGATTTGTGGGATCTGATTATGCAAATTGGAAGGTATCAACTACCTTGAACAGATTGTGTACATGATGATAAGTAGTTCATGTTATCATTGATGAGGTTTAAATATTATTCAATTTTAGTAATATATCCAGTAATATATGGAATATGAAAGAAAGCATGCTTTCCAAAAAGGACTTATGGAAATTCAATCCATTACCATCTTCCAAGAGGATTTACCGTGAGGGTATACACATGTTTTCAATGTGACAAGAAAGAGATACTATTTGATATATGGGGAATCAATGTAAAGCAGGATTCAAGAATTGTTTTCAATGGTTTGGATTTTCATATTTTATAAGGAATATAAGGTAATTCATACATGAAATTTTTATGTTAAACATCAGAGGAAATATTTATTTATTAATATTTTATTTCAAGAATTGGTTAAATAGATATTTAATGATTATCCTTATTTAAAGGATGCCTATTATATTTTCAAAATTAAATTAGCATGGATTTAAAAAAGGACACCATGTATGTCTAGTGAAAACCAATAAAGTTCAGTATGACCAAGGGTCTTGAACCCCTGATCGAATGAAGATAATGGTTTCATGCCTACCACTGGCCTACACAATGTCCTTGTTAATGTATTATTGTTTTGGATAAATAAATATTTATGAAGAAATAGTTATGTTAATTTTTATGTTTGGAAATTAATGTTTTAATAATATTCATTTTTTATATTTGTTATAAATAAATAGTTATAAATTTTATCCTTTTATGAGAATTGAGATTTCCTAAAAGTGTATTTTATCATTTTAGGAATAAAATTTATTTTCTAGATGTCAATACATGATGTAATGTATAATATAGAAATTGATAAAAGAACAAATAATGAATGAATTTTTATATACATATGTCATGAAAGTATATTTCCTTATATTCTTTGTCAATGAAAGAATTACTCAGTGTTATGATATTTATCAATGGAATTTTTTGGTCCTAATACCTTATTTTTTTAGCAAAAGGACTTTTAAATAACCACATATTTATAGCTTTAAGGCCCTCCACTTTTCTTTGATCATTCAGTTTTTTGTGATTGATGACCTCAATCACTCCATATAAATTTTTATACTTTCCTCCATGTCCAATATCCACCCCCAAACTTCATTATTATTTGTGAGAACCTATTTATATCATACATTGGGTATCCAATATTATGGAATACTGCCTTTTTAACATAAATTTTCATTACATTTTTTCAATAGAAGACCTTTAAAGTATAGTGTCATCGAATTCTGTATCAAAATACATACTAACCTAAAATACTATTTTAAATACCATTTAAAACACTTGAAATTTTTATCCTATGTAAAATTATTGTATCTAATAACCTGGAGGTACACATCAATAGAAAGGGTGAGCAGAACGACTAGTAAGGAAAGTATGGGATTCAGTTTACTTGTGATATCAATAAGAACATGATGAAAAACATAAAAACAAGATCAATGGAAGTAGAGGAAGTTAATAATTAAAATAACATGAACCATAAAATGAATATTCGGATACAACAATTAATTTAGATGTTCAAGATCATATCACCAAGGTCTATCTTTAAGGTGTTATAAAAATTACCAAGGTTATTCACCATGGTATCGTGAAACTTGTCTTCTCTATAGATTAAATTATTTATCCAATGCATTGGAGTTATATTAGTGAACACCCTTAATATGTCTTTATTTTCATGTGATCCACATATATCATAATCAAAAATTTCATAAAAAACCCAAAGAGAATAAAAGTAATAGGATTCACTTAAAAAGCATGACATTTTAATAGTGCATAGAAACATGATCATTTTGTCTATTAAAACCATTAAGAAAAGAAAATGGGACTCTTATATTTCAATTATAGAATAAAATAGATCAATTTTATGTCTTGATGAATACCTCTTGAAAAGAAATTATATTTGGGTATTCAGATAACTAAAAGAAGAGAATTTCTTGAGAAAAAGAGTGATACATTTTGAGACAAAATTTATGCAGCAAAATATCTATATAACATGGTTTTAGAAAACCATAAAAAGAGAGGGGAAAAGGTTATCCCATCAATAAATGAATCATTTATGATAGAGGTATAGAATAAAATGAAATAAGAACATGGTGTGGAATAACATACCATATGAAAAGAAAACATGAATGAAAATAGAAAATGTGATTTCTTTTATGAAAATTCGGTAGCCTAACATTGTCACATAAAAATTATGATAATAAATTGATGAGAGAAGAAAGTCTCTCTAATCATTTGGAAATGAAATAAACATTAATAATAATATATAAGGACATTCCCCCACATTATAAGATAGAAACTGGTAGACATAACATAAAGGAAATCATGACTAAAAGTGGATGGTGGAAGGTTCCCATACATTGAAGAGTAATTTCAAAAGTGTTATGGTAGGGACCTTGGGGGGATTGATGGCACCATGGGAGGAATCCTTGGGAGGAAAAAAAATTATAACATCATTTAAAAGTATTTTGGAGTAAAATTAATGAGGGAATGTCTCAGTATTTATAGGAAGAGTGATGGAATATTTAATTAATTTCCAATGGACAACTCAACAGTGGGATTTGAAAAACCTTGGGCTTTCCCATGGTATTTGCCCATGGTATTGTCCACTTGGGTCTCCAACTAGAATATATTTCTATTCAAAATTCAAAAAGAATTATTACATAATTATTACATCATTAATACATCATTAATGATGTCATTAAACATCCAAAACTCAAAACAATATTTTCATTATTCACTGAAAAAAAAACAATTTATAAAAATCGCATAAATTGCCCCTAACCTAATATCGGTGCTCTGAATTCAAAAATAAACTCTATTTTATGAAAATAATTTTCTAATTATTTTGAATTTAATTTTTAAATAAAATTGTTATTTACTAAAAAAAACTCTAATTCTATAACTTATTTTGTAACACCATGAAAAAAATAATAAAGGTCCCATAAAATAATATTATAACCATAAAATAATAAAGAAATAATTTATGATTACATTTTATGAAAATAAATTTTCATTTTAAATTATTAAATTATTTATAAAATTATAAATAAATTATTTATAACCTGCATAAAATAACAAACCTTATACTATGATTGTTTGTTCACTTTTAAGATGTCTAAATTTTATTTATACACTCATGGTTGAGGATTATATTTTTTTCGACTGATTTACTATTCATTACTATTTATAATTGTGTGGTACTATTCAAACTTTACTATTAACTAAAAATCAAGTTGTTCTTATTAGACTCCTAAATTCTTATTGATCACAACTATAGAAGACCATTTTTTGAAAATCATTTCACATTATTAATTATTTAATGTTTGCATGAATAATTTAAAATACCTTTTTTCCAAAATTCTTCAATAATATTCGTCCTATATTTATCCGGACATTTGAAAATCAATAATTTTACAACAATAATAAATAAATATTTTATTTACACTAAGGGATTACAAAAAGTATATAAGGACTTGTTACATAGCCCCATATAACCAATGCATAGGACTTAAGTGTAGGTGTGTTATGGTGATAGAATCTGGGGGCAGCTTGGACAACATTGCTCGAGTGGTGATTTCTATCATCTTGAAATTATCCCTTATGAGATAATGTTCATGCTTCACATGTTTAATCTTATCTTGGACTTGGTTCAGAGAAATGCCCAAAGGTTCCACCTCCTTCACAAGCTCTGACAGCTGGGCTTCGTATGACCCGAGTCTACTTGATGAAGCCATCTACTCTTCTTTATGTATTAATTAACCAAGATTACTTGTATTTATTAACAATAATTGTAAGGTGAAGATTTTAGTTTCCAATGGTCATATTGATTAATGATCATATAACATTCAGAACCCAACGATTTCACTTCATTAATTAAAAGATATAGTTTTGTGGATTATAAAATGAAATAACACACAAATTTTGGAAACAAATATTATTCAAAATATCAGGGCGTTACAATTATGGTTCTAAAATTCTCCTTTTAAGGGAATAATTAGTACTAATTTTTATGATGTGGGTTTCTGTGAATAAAATAATCATGTAAAAAACATAGATAACCTAGAATAATTTTGAGGGATAAATTCATTTTAAGGGGGTAGAATGTAATACACCGATTTTTTATTTTATTTTTTTTCAAATTAATTTATCATTTTTATATTTTCCATTTCAAATGGTATGGGAAATAGTTATTTATATGTATATATATACATAAATGAAAAGACTAAGTCAAAAATCCCTTTCACACAACACCGACATGGCTTGGACAACACACAATAATGACATTTCATGCCCTACAGACAACACCAACATGGAATACGTTAGATGAAAAATAGATGTTTTGATGAGACATCGGTTTATTGTTATAATTATTTAAATGATATAATTATAACATATATGTTAAAAATAGTTATTTGAATAGAAATAAGTATTTTTCAAATTTATTTATAGTTTTTTTACATAAATAAAACATATTTTTAATGAATGATATGATTTTTGGTAAATTCATTTTATATTTTAAAATATCATTTCAATGAATGAATCGATTTTAATAAAAAGAATAATTTTAGACACATTTAAAATTTAAATTTCATAAAATAAACAATAATATAAAATTTCTAATTTCTAATTTATCTTAGAGTAAATAATTTGGGAATTTTCCGAGTAACATCAGTTTTTCATGAATAATGACAAATATTGATTTATTGTTAAAAAATGTATTTTCATTTAAATAATTATTAATGTTAAATTATATTCAAATTTAATTATTAGGTAAAATTATATATTAGATATATATATTAAATAAAATTTACCTGATTAGAATCAGTATCTATTTAACATTGAATATAAAAACTAAATAACCTTTTGATGTTCTTTTTACATAAATACATTATACTTGGGTCCTCTCTATTTGATTACCATAAAAATGATTTTTTCCACTTCTGTGAATTGAATTTATAAAATTTGAAATAAACCATGTAATCATTATAATATCTAGAGTGTAATTATATCATGAAATTTTTTGACCAAAATTATTACTGGAAGTCATTAAAATTAATCACAATGATTAAGGAAAAATTAAGCTTAATTAGAGAATAAAACATAATATTAGGCGTCAAAATGACCAAGAAACTTCCCCAAAATACATATTATGGCCAGGGTTCATCCATAAATATTTCATTATTTATTTATGTTTTTATGGTATGAATTTATTTAGGTAATAACATTTCTACACCTTACTTGTTTTTGAAAATTCTAATTGAATCATTTTTCATCACTATAAAAGGCAACCACCTCTCCCACTTCCTCACACCTCTAAAACCTCATATGTTCAGAAAACCAATTCCAAATTTATTTAACAAAAATATTCCATTCCTTATAGAAGAATTATGTTGAGAAATATGAAATCCAAATAATCATTTTCCATAAACTGAAAGGAGATACCTGATTAATAGGCAACACCTTCTCTCAAGTCCATTCTTTTATTTTCATTCACCATCATATACACAATATTTTTGTATATTATTTTATAAAATTAAAACAATCCTAAATGTAATAGGATTTTTATGAAATCTATTCAACTTAAAATTACAGACACCGCCATCTAATGGATGGAGAACATATTGTTTATGTGTAAGGCGATCTACCACCTCACTGTACGATAAAAGATCAATTTTCCTTACCACATATCATGGTGGACATTATTATACACTCAATATTTATATATGTTATATATTATATTTATTATTTTTTAATCTTCTTTATTCCTTTTACAACACATATCTTTTTACTATCCACTTGTTGTTAATACGATAATTTCGTTTGAGGAAGTGTGATCTATCACACCCTCAAAGCGATATGATTAATTTTTACACTACATGGATTGTTTTAAGAATGTTTTTAGTGAATATATAATAAGTATATTATATCATATATATATATAATAATATATGTACCGTATCCATGAACAGTGTATTACATTTCATACATATAAATTCTATATTTAATTATAATATAGAAATATTATATATATATATATATGACAATTAAATATTGGTTTAAAATTTTTAAATCAAGATATATAATATAAATACTAAAGATTATATGAATTAAGACACATGGGAAGAATAAAGAAAATATTACCCGTAGTGAAACATTGACATAAGATTGATTACAAGAGGGTAATATAAGGTCATAATAATAAAAAAATATAATAATATTGTTTTGTAAAATATGTCTAATAAATTTATATTTATTTCATATGTTGTTTGAATGAGTGTGACAAATTTCAGGAAATGATGTAAGGAGATTTCATCCAACTTTTAATTTCCCTCAGAGACATGCTATGTTAAGCAATCATTCCTTTTTCATGTTCTTTGCAAAAACCATGACTATATTACATTTATCATATAATTAAATTCATTTGTATTCAAATATCCATATTATGATATTTCATTCACGGGGTTAATGTTTTAAAGGTTACCAAATCAGTAAAATAGTTTTGTCTCAATTTTTTGTCTTGAGAATAATTTTTTGTTATGCACCTAAATTCATATTTGAGGTTTATATACTACAATTTTGCATGTTATATATGTAAATTACTTAATTTAATGATATTTTATGATTCAGGTAATTTTAGTTTCTTACATTGAATGTATTATCCCATGTTACCATGTTATAAGAGTATGTGGAGACAATCACATCCTTTTTCATGATTGTTGATGTTTATTATTCCTTGGATGAAATATTCCAAAACATGTCTCAAGATGATAATTAAATTTCTTACCCTATGGTTATTGATGATATAATAATGTATTGGTATAATATTTCTACTATTTGGTACATAATATATTCAATAAAGTGTATTTAAGAAATCCTCAATTTACCCTCTATTTTGTCGGAAAACCATGTTCTCTGAAAGGGTTTTCCATGTGAATTATAATAATCTCATATGATCATTAAAATAAATTTTTAACCATTTTTATATTAGTAATATATTTAGAGGAATATTATTTTCTATTTGATAACAATGAATTTTTTAGATCTTTTTATTATTCAAAAGGAATATAGTTTTTACCTCATATGACATGTAACAATTTATTTGTCGTCAATACTTTGAAGATATTTTTCCATGATTAATGGTTAATATTTTATAAAATGTTTTTAAAAAATATTTTCAATGAAATGGTTTTCTAAAAAAATTAAGCATCTTTTATATATTTTCAGGAAAAATGATTTTCAAAATGATTCCAAAATTGTTTTATAATATTTCGAGGAAAATTATTTTCAAAATGATTTCAATCATCTTTTATATGTTTTCAAGGAAAAGTATTTTCAAAAAAATTATGAACCATTATTTATATGTTTTCAATGTATTTTAAATGAAATTTTTTTCAAAAAAATTCAATATCCTTTAACATTATTTCAAATAAAAATGATTTCAAAACATTTTCAAGCATTCATTATATGTGTTCAATGTGTTTTCAAAGAAAAAGGTTTTAAAAAATTTATCAATATTATTTTATACGTTTTCAAGGAAAAAGTTTTTAAAATTATTTCAAGTCATCATTATATATTAACAGGGTATTTTATTAGACAATGATTTTTAAATGAGTTTTTTTATTAAGAATACTTTTTAAAAGGAAAACCATATTTTCCTCAAGAAATTTTTTGAATGATATTTCAAAATTATTTCCTTTATAAGATGACATCCTTTGAGGTTACCCATGCCATTATAGGAAATGATAAAATGGTTCCATTCAAATTATTTCAATGAATTGGCAATGATTAATGTATCATATTTATGAAACCTAGTATCATTCAAGAGGTATATGTTGATGAATTCTATTTCGCTTTCATCAGTTATATGTTTAAGAAAACAATTTCACTTTCAAGAGTGATGATTTTGATTAAATGATTATGAAACATGTATCTTTTTTCATAGGTTATGATATGTTTACATGTTTCTGATACCCATTTAATGGCATGGTTTATGATATAATTTTTTATTATTTTTAGGATCTTGCATCTATGATTTCATTATGAGATTGGTGGACCTCAATCTCCATTTAGTGGTCTGGAAAAAGATTTATATATTATAAGAAACACTATGATGGTTTTAGGAGTCAACCTATACTACAATGATTTCCATTGGAGTGAACCATGACTACTAAGATGGTATGGAAAGTGAACCCTTGCTAATAAGTTGGTCTTGGGAGTAATCATTGACTACTAAGACGACCATAGGAGTGAACCACAACTACCAAGTTAGTATGAGAAGTAATCTCATGCTACTAAAATGTCCTTGGGAGTGAACTATGTCTACCAAGACGGTATGAGAAGTGTAATCTTGGTACTAAGATGGCCGTGAGAGTGAATGTTGACTACAAAGATAATATGGGTGGTGAACCCATACTACTATGATGGTCTTGTAAACAATACATTAGCTACTACAGAAATCATATAATAGGCTTATGTGTATACCAAAATCCCTTGTTTTCTTTCTATTTAATGCTTTCATGAATTATGTTCATTATTTATTAAGGATTCATTTTTCATGAACTACCATACAATATGACATGATTCATGTATATTATCTTTGATATATAGGACCCGATCATCTATTTTCATGATCATGTTCTCATACCCTTATGCTCATAATTATGCTTACATATCTCACTTATTAACCATTATTGATCAATTGATATCACCCATTACTTATTTTTTCATTCCACTGGTTATGAAGAAAGGTTTTAGGTAGAATTACTAAAGGTGGAGATATTTTGGGAGATGTTGAAGATCATTAACCATAATAGAATATTTTTCTTCCATGATTCAAAACAATTTAATCTATTTTGGTTCTTGGGAGTTTATTATTATAATGTATTAAATATTAATCTAAAATTATGTAATATCGATGTAAGATAAGCCTGGGTATCAATAATCATGGACCTAGAAAATTTTTCAACATATAATTTCATTTCATTTTAATTTGTAAAATAAGTAAATTTTAAAATGGAGTACTCACCCGTTGTGGAAATTCAAAAGATATCATATTTCAAATACAATAATGCATAATTATCCCAATAAATTCATAAGGACCAACATCCTTATTATGAATTTTCCACAACACCTCCCTCCAGAGATTTTGAAATGCCGACAAAGAGATAATGGCCTTTTATTCCTACCTCCAGCAGGCCCCGGGTTGGTAACATGCACCAATGGTGTACAAATATCACAAGAAGGGAGGCATTATCCATTATACAGAAACATGATAAAGGGATAATATAAATCATCCACAACATCTCCAGACATATATATATATATATATAAATACAGAAACCCAAAAAACCATCCCAGAATGCATGTATGAAGAGAAATTATAAAAAACAATAAATTCTACATAGTAAATACCCAAAAGAAAGGCTAAAGCATCAACAAAACCACTGTTCCAATGCGAGAGATAGTAAAAACCATCATGGTCAATGAAATCTTCCTGAAAATCATAATATAGATTTATAAATTTAGGATAGGCATATATGTATAGTTATTATAATAACCAATGTCTGTCATGTATATGTGAGGGAAGCCTACTAAAACCCCTATTAGAAAATAATAGGACAAAACAAAACCTATAATGGTATACTAACCATCCCAATCTCACCAACAAATACTGACCATGTAATGCAATTAAAGTAATATAAAATAATTTAAATCACATATATGATAGGTTACTGTTGACCACATTCTCATTAGTATGCTTATCTCACCCAATGGTGTAAGTCCTGGCACTCGTATCCTATTCGTATACCACATCACAACCCACCCATACGCACTTGGGTCTCACAACACATAACATAATATCACATCTCATAAAAACTTATCAGAGATATTCCTTAATACACAAGGGAAAACACATCCCATCTCATCTTGAATACACATGGGATAACATATCACAAATATTCTGGAAGACACCTAAAAAATCTCATCGCTAATGCTCTCGAATACACTTATGATACCGAAACAATAATCTAAATTACTAACATAAATTTGGACTTCACATCCTATGAAATACATACCTCTCACAGAAAAGAGTATGTAATATAATGGGGACCCAACCATTCTTACTCTACACTGCATGTTAGAATAAAAAAACCCCCACTTGTCTATGTGTGGGTTCAACATGTAGTGCTTAATGTGGGTGGGGTGTTTATTGAAATTAGATGAATAAAAAAGTGTAAACATATATAATGGGAAAAATCACAGAATCCCAAACTATGGTTTGGAAACCAACTAATCAGCTCAAGTCACCATTAATTTTTCCTCCACCTCTAATACATTTATTAGAATCCACAATAGTCATTTCCGAATGTAATGATCCCACACATGTGGCATCACATTCCACTTTATTTTAGGGGTTGTATCGGAGAAAAAATTCCAAGGAATCCATTTCCTAATCCAAGCATAAGTAATTACCCAATATCTATTTAAAGTGATATAACAAAAATCTAAACATATAAGGTTTCCCAAATCACTTGTCAAGTAGTACAAAAACACCACCAAGGCCACAATTTTCTATGGGGCATTTAGACCTTACAATCCATCAAATCACAATAACAATAATTCCATAAAAATATGGGAGAAAAAAACATTAAACATTCATTAATATTAACCAATTATTTATCTTTAATTAATACATAAATTAAAAATCAAAAGATAATAAAAAAAACCCCTCTTGTATGACGCACAAATAAAGATAAATGATGTAAATACTACCTCAATGAATCCTTCCGTCTTCCAAAAGATCATAGGGCGTTGAAGAAACCACCTAGAAACCACAAACTAACAATGAGGAATAGTTTATAAACCTATGACACATCCTAAGAACAATAAAAACCCAACACATACCCCAAACCATGGAAAAACAACCACAGTAGATACCTGTGAGAAGAATGGAATAAAATGGGTGAGAAGGAGTATAAAACTCAATATGGATCAACCAAGGCTCTCTAATGAAAATCCACAAGGATAAAAAGATAAATGTTGGAGGAATAGGGTTCAACAAACACCTCAAGGAACATAAGGTTCTCTCTAAATTAGTGGAACAACATAACATTGTTGAATGAGTGAGAATTTTGTGGGAAAGGGAAAATTTTAAAACAACACATGGTTGGGTTATTACACAATGTGTAATAATCATTCATGTAATGTAATACTCAAGGTTTGGTTTTTACTGAAAATTGAATCACTTTTTCATTTTATTATTTATTTTTATACTCTGAAATATTACAGGTTGTGAAACCCTCATTCATGTCAGGTAAAATGTGTAAATTTTGTAAAACCCTCTGAAAAGCCAAGAAATTGATTTTCACATCATGTAATTGATTTACATGTCATGTAATCTCCTTTATTTTAAACTTTAACAATTGAACCTCCCCAAAATCCATTTGCACCTCCTCTAAAGACGTCAAAAAACAAAAAATTAGAAGATAATGGATCGGGAAGGCATAGAAAGTTACATCAGATGCATCCAAAATTATTCTCACACTCAGGAATCTAAAACCAAGCCCATAAAAAAGGTGCCTGAATAACAGCCCCATGAGACACCTGTCTAGGATCTCATCATAACTCAAAGAATACCGACATCCAAGCATGACCACCCAAACAGAAAAGACACACATTGTACAACCACATCACCGTAACCCCAATCTACCTCCTCTCACACAAGAACACTACCACATAACCACAACAGAAGCATATGAACCTCCACACATCCTAAACTAACAAGTTCAATAACAAAGGAACCATGTTTCCCAAACACATGAATCAGAGAATTTCATCCTTATGCCAAGATATTATCCACTATATATAGAATTGATTCACCCATATAGGTTTAATCACAACATAATTAATGCATCTCAATTAGTAATATAGTCCCCCCTTTTCATATGTAAATAATTTATCACACATAACACCAAACACATAAAAAACAATAAAAAAAGATTATCTCATAAAATAAAAGGATCAAAAAATTACATCAAGAAGAAAAATAGAATAAAGAGAAACACAAAAAACTCCTAGTACTTGTCACACATCTTTATATATCACTCCCAATTACTCGCTTCATATCCACTATTCCTCCACAATAAACAAAACAAATAAATGGTTCTTCCACACATCACCTTATCATGAAAATCAAAGATGACTACTAGCCCCTCCACAAACACCACATCATCATCAATTTGCAACTCTCCCTAGTCAATGACATGGGAGATATCGTGAAGATATCAACAAAAAATAGAGATGTTAAGTTATTTGTGGATCCTATATAAACATGGTGGAAATGCCAATAGATATTCCACTTTTCCAAATTTCCAAAACACCTAAATGGTCCCAAAAAACCTAGGATAATTCATTCTCTCCTCCCAAACCTCTAATGCCCACATCGATGGGAAACATTGAAGAACATGTGGTCCCCAACATTGAAATCTAGAGTCATCCTATTATGATTGGGAAAAGACCTATGTTAGTTCTTATCATCTATCATAATCTCATAAATGATCATAAAATTCTCTTTCATGCTCTACAACACATCGGGGACCAGAACTATTATCTCCCCAACCTCTCTCTAACTCAATAGTGAAAGACATGTTCTTGCCTTAAATTCAACAAATGGATCAATGATAAGGGAAGAGTGATCGATATTATTATATGAAAATTAAACAAAAGATTGTTTTTGTAACAAAGATCTACTATTGTCCACGATGCAAGACTGTAACATATCCTCCTATGTCTAGATTGTCTATTTCTTCATCCCATCTATTTTAGGGTAGAGGCGTAACTGAGTTTTAAAATCACGATACAATACACTCCATACTCATTAGGTAAAAAATTCAACCCTATATGAGAAAATGGACCTTGAAACTCCATGAAACCGTACCACCTCTTCCATATATCACTTAGCCAAATAAGTCACTATGCATGACTCCATGATCGATAATATGTGGAGAAATATTTTCTACTAATCCATGAACACCTAGATAGCATCACAACCTCCCTGAGTTATTGGGTGCCCTGTCATGAAATCCAATTATATTTCATTCTACTTCCACTCAGGAACATCCATGTGATGGAACAAACTATCAAGAACATTATTCTAAGGATTTAATTGCTAGACACCAATAACATTGCAAGAAAATCCTCCACTACCCATTTCATTTCAGGAAACCAAAAATGAGTCCTCAATCCACATTACATTTTGGATGTTCTTAGGTGTACTTCCAAAGGTGTACTATGAAACACATGATGGAAACCATCATGAATTTATAATATAATAGTAATCCTAAAAAAACATCTTATATTTCTAAATATCCTTAGACCATACCTATGGAGTAGAACCATGGTGAATTTTTTTTTGCATACCCTCCACCTCGATGTCTACCAACAGAGACTCCCCCACATACTACATTAAAGAAAAGTGCAATGTAATCAGAAAAATTATTCCACTACCACCAACCACTCTTCCATCTATGTGCAAGGACACTAACTCCTCCATTTCTCTCCAAGCATCCACTAAATTCGAAAAACACCCTTCCAAAACCACATACTCAAAGCATCTCCCAAAAAATTCACCTTTCGCATGGAGTAGGAGATCTAAAAATCATAATCCTGAACAAACAACATCCTCCCCCACATCTAAAAGTCCTGATCATGCTTACAAAATATATACCTCAGGTTTATGGGATCCTTGAAGACCAAATAGTGTTCCCAAATGAGGTAACGTTTCCACAACATTAGTGAAAACACAATTGATTCTAGCTTTATATCATGGATGGAATAGCTATTCTCATGGGGATATAACATCCTAGACTAATAGAATATTACTGCCTTGTATTCCAATAAAAATTACCCTAATCCCAGAAGGTAAGTGTCTCAAAAAACCACATACATTACTCCTTCCTTAGGAAACTAAAGAACTGGAGCACTGATTAACATCCCTTTAGGTAACCAAATGCCACATGACATTGAAAAATACACACATATTCTTGTTCATTGTAAGACAATGATTTCAATGGGGTTGAAACATGAGAGAAATTTGGTACAAACCAATGATAATAGCCTGAAAGAACAAGGAAACTACAAACCTGTACCGTGTTCATTAGTTCTTCACAAGAAAAAAATTCTTAAACAATTGATGTGACTACTATCACACCCTACTAAGACACCACATTCTTGGGGGAATTAACCTCCCATGTCCAAAACATAAACTTGGATAACTTTTTATAGATCGGTTGGACACAAAGAATATGATATATAGTTTTGAGTTGCTTGAAATTATTTTCAACTAACATCTAGTAGATCTAGCTATCATGGATGAATAAGATGATGATATGATCCAAGAACACATCAAATATATATTTCATAGGCCCCATAAACACCACCGATGGTTTCATAACACACAAATGGCATGAATAAAAACTCAATGTCCCCAAAATCGCATTTGTTGTAAGTCTACAGAATATCAACCTCCTTCACCATCAAATGGTGATATCTGGACTCATGATTGATCATAGAAAACCACCCTGGCTTTATCATCTAGAATAAAATATATTTTATCCTCATATTGGGTATAGACTCTTAAATGTTATCTTATATAACTTTCAATAGCCTATACACAACCTCATACCACCATATTCCCTTTTTTGATCAACATTGGAGCACCCCACGATGACACACTAGGCCGAATAAAATCCTTCTTCATCTGATCATCTCATTGGATTCTAAAATCTCACAAATTTTTATGTTCCATTTGATAAGGATCCATTTAAGTCAAATAATTAGCAGGTTGGGAGTCTATCCCAAACATGATAACACTTTGAGGGGGTAGCATCACTACCCTCTCAGGAAAAACATCTCGGAACTCCTCAATGACCCTTAGAACCTCCCCTATCAAAACATCCAATAATTCCACCAAAAACTAATCGAAAATGATAATAAGGGGCTCCACTATCTTAAATCACACCGAAAAACACTACACACCATCATAAACTATGTTCTTTTCATCCACATACAAAAACAAGACTATTCTCTAGAAGGATTTGATAACAGCTCATATATAATACACCAAGTTAATGCTAAGAATTACATTATATGGTTTCATCTATAACAATAAATGATCCCCAAGTATTGATGTGGCCATATCATCAGTTTTCACCCCAAGAACATATCAAACAAGGTGTTTTGGCCTAATACCATCATAGTCAACTGTAGGGGTACGTGATTCCTCTGAAAAAACTAGTCCTAGAGCATGAGATAGAGAAGGTTCCACAATGGAGCATGATTATACTAAATTAAATAAGGCAAAAAAAGGGTACTAAACATACTAATCATACCTATGACGATATCCAGACCATGTAGAATAGCTAACCTCGCTACAAAAACTGATCATTCCTAGATCCTATTCCTCTATGTTGAATACCACCTCCACAACCACAATTCAGTTGCAGTCCCTGACCATGAGGAACATCCTAAAGTCAGCCACTACAATATACATCTCCCCCTGGTAGAGCAATAACCTGATTTCCCTAATCCTATAATGCTCTGACTAGGAACATCTACTGAGGATGGAACTAAAGATGTCCACTTACACCAATGTATGATTGGGTAACTACTAGGAACTAGATCTAGTGGTGGACATGAACCCCAAAACCAAAACACAATTGCACGAAGCTCCTAGGAAATTTTTGGGAACCAATGGCACCAGAAGGATGGAAATGATTTTTTTGAGTTCAACTGCCTCCCAATAAAAACCTTCATGGTCCTAGGTCTAGAGTTCTTCCACTGAAAAAGCATCCCCATAGAGAACCCTATTAGTTCCATTTCGACAAAAAAATCCTTTCAAGTGAATTTGTTTGATCACCACTACATTCATCTGAAACTTTGTATACATTAGAAATGTAAAATGAGTAACTACATTCCAGATAGAATGAAAGAGTTCCACCGAATGATATCTCACACGAGACTCCTAATCTTGAATAATATCTAGCACAAAATTAATAAGATCCTTGAACTCAATTCCCAGATCCCACATTGATATGATCCCCTATCGAAGATAAAGAACATACTACCCCTTTACTTCCTTCATGGTTGATGAAATGAACTATTCTTGAAACTCCTTATGGATGTCATCCAACAAAATGCCTACATCCTTCCATTCTCCCAGAAATATAATCAACCACTAATAGGAAGCTCCCTGCATCTAAATAAATTATAGTTGGACCCATTTCTCTGTTGGGGTAAGATAAAACTAAAAAAAATATCAAGCTCCTCCAACCATATATCTTTCTCATCATCTGAAGCACTGACCTCACACATCCCCAAATCATGCTACTAGGACGTTCACATCATCCTCCACCACTGATAGTGTAATGACCAAAAAATTTATTAATGTAAATTCCACTTTTTCAAATTAAATGTTTTATTGCGGTTATATAAAATGTGAACTTAATTGGTTTTATGTTTCTAGATTTTAAAATACCGTTATGAATTGTGACCATTGCTAATATAGTCATTGAATAGTGATCACTTGATTAGTATAAATATAGGGCTTTAACAAATCCAATTTACATATATAAAGGAAGTGATGGACCCATCTAGTAGATTTTCCTCATACGAAGCCCATTTGTTGGTGCTCAGAAAAGAGGTGTCATCATTGGGCTTTTCACTTGACCATGCCCAAGATGAGCTTGAACATGTTATGCTTGAGAGGAACTCACTATGGGAGAAGTGGAAGTTAGTAGAGATTACCACCAGAGGGATATTATCTTAGCGACCCCAAGAGTCTTTCACCATCGCACACCTTACCCTTTGGTCTTATGCGGGTGTTATAAGGGGATATGTAACAAGACCCTAGCACTATGACTATGTACATTATTATTGTATAAAGAACGTTCAATCATTTTATTATTGTTACTTTGTAAATAGTTTTTAAAGCACAAATTATATTTATAATTAATATTCAACTAAGAAATAAATTATGATTAATTAACAGTGATTTTAATTAAATAATATTTTTATAAACTATTATTATTAAATTAATTTTTATTATATATAAATTATCATATGATTTTATGGATGCAATTGTAATTTTTATTATGGTTCGAAAGCTAATTTTGTCAAAACACATGAATTTTGGATAAATGTAGGTTTTTATTTTAAAAGTAAAAAATTCACATATTTTAAAAATTATTTAGATAAAATGAATATTATTTTTGGAATTAGGTTGTCGAAATTATCCATTGGTGAATTTTTCATAATTTTCTGAGAGAGTAAAATTTTTGGGTAAAAATTAAATACCGTTTAAATATATGATGTGTTTTATGGAATCATAATGACCCAATAGTGATGTAATAAAATACTATAAAAATAAATTTCTTCCAATATATGTTTTACAATAAAATAATGTGATTTTATATTTTATTTATTTGATTTACAAAGCTTTATTGGACCCTTCAAGGCTTATAAAACATTTTGTGTTTTTAAATTGTTTTCCTTGAGAGTGTGTCTCACATCCATATAATAAAACCTATTATTTTAAGAGGTTCGGCCATTGGAATTATAAGATATTGTTTTCCACTCTTCTTTGGCCAAAACCTTGGGCAAAACCATGGTCTGTTTTGTGGTATTGATTTGTTTAACTTGAGGTGTCCCAAACCTAAATAATAAAGAATTCCCTCTCAATTCCTATATAAACCCTTCCAAGACCCCAATTCCTCTTAAATCAAAGCCTTTGGATTTAGACCAAAACCTGCCCTACTCTCTCTGTAATCCTCTCAAGGTGCTCCAAGCTCCCAATTAAGCATCTCACAAGTCTCTCCCAAGCCTTTGGTATCACACATCAAAATAATGAATTTCTTCCATTCGCATTTTTGTCCAATTTTCTTTTAGTTGTTATGCACTTTTATTTTAAATTAAAAAGATAGGGTTTTATTTATAACCTCTCCTATACTATCCAATTTATTTTTGGATTATGGGAGACCCGTTAATCTCTCATTAATGTGTTCTAGGTACACCAGTTACCATGCCAAACTTTCGTAAGAGATTTCACTCTCATCTTTTACATCCAAGTAATTCATTCGTATTATGCATCTAAATTCCATTACTTTTGTTGGGACATTTATCTATATGACCCCCTTACTGTCCATTTAATTTAAAAATCATGATACACCCATCAATATCTCATCAACCATTTTCATGAATCCTTATTTCATGCTGTTATGCAGCCGAAATTGCACAGCATTTTTCCAAGCCCAGATCATTGTGTTGTGAATACCATACCCATATCTCTATCAAGGGTATTCACATTTATGCACATATACATATTTAATGTAAATTTAATTTGTTTTTTCCATATTATTTAATCATGAAATAACTTTTGATGTTGTTTGATTCAATGTTATATGATCATGTGGCACACATATGCATGAAATGAAATGTTTAAGAAGGGGGTGCCTTGAAAGTGCTTCAATGCATTGGTTAAAGTATAGTATCATTATATTCCATGTTAAATGGGTGTTTACTAATGCTAATTCAAGTGAAATTAGGTTTTACTCATTCTTCATGTGCAATGTGGGTTTAGTCATGCTCCATGTGCAATGGTCCTTGGCTCTTGCTAATTCCATGTTAAGTGTTGTTGCCACATTTCCATGTTATGATTATCATGATTTATCATGCCTTTATGTTCATGTTTCTCTTGTTTTCCACTGATATTATTATTGTATAACATGTATTTTATTCCTCGTGTTATTCCATTATTTTCTCTTACTGATATTTATAGCTCACCCTTTTGTTATGCATATCGTTAGATTATCCCATGAAATGCTAAGTACGAGGTAATGTAGTGGTCATGTAAAGGAAGTTTTCAATAAAGATGTTGTGTGTTTTTTGTTCTAAGCTATTTGGTAATATTACTAAGCCCCAGGGACACTATTCCTCTTGATTTTATATGTTATATCAAGTGAATATTTTGGGTAATAAATAAAGTTTAATTGTGTAATAAAGATCCAGGTTGTTATAGTTGGTATTAGATGATAGGTTTTATTATTTTGGATATTAGGATTAGAAAACCTTAGTGAAGACTTAGAGACATGAATAAGTATAATAAAAACATCCCTCAGTCTTGGTGAGTATTTATTAAGTGGGTTATCAAAACAATATATCCCTATCTGGATACGAGAAGGTAGAGGTGACTCTGGAAAAGATGTATCCTAGGGGTATAACCTGAAAACACCGCTTTGATCTAGACATGAATGAGAACTGGTGCACAACAACGTGCCTTGCTGTACTATTGGTTATGACACTCTTAGGGGATATGATTTGGTAAATTTAGAAGCATAGTATGAACCCTTATTAAGGGAATGAAAAAAATTCCCCTGAGAATATGTGATAGAAAGTAGACCATGAATAGAATAGATTAAAGCATATGGATTCATAAGTTAAAAAAATAAAAGTTTTCTAATAAGTCATCAGTTTTTTCCATGGATTACTCTTTATATGTTCCCCTATGTTTCCTTTTGTTCTAGCTAATGGCCGGTAAAATGAGGACTTGGGCTAACAAACAATGTGAAGAACAATGTGATGAATGGGATAATGAGATTCCCAATCCGATTGGAGTGGGAATCACGAACATTGTCATGATTCTATCTTAGTAAACTCAAGATTTGAAAAGCGACATGAGTCAAGAAGAATGTTCAAACCTTCTTAAGAAAGTAAAAAACATTATTGAGAGCTTGATGAGACAAAGGCCACCTACTTTTAATGGATCATCTTATCCCCCAGTCACTGAAAAATGGATCAATGTCATTGAAAATATCTTCTCCATCCTTCAATGTTCTCAAAAACAGAATGTTCACCTGGCTACTAATTGTATGGAGGGTGATGCTGATCAATGGTGGACATTGATAAAAATTACACAACCTGAGGAGGTTTTCTAGGCATTGTAATGGAAAGATTTCTGGAAGATGTTTTTGATAAATATTTTATGCGCACGATCCGGCTTAAGATGGAAAATGACTTTTTTACCCTCAAGAAAAAAAGACGATGAATCTATTGGAGTGTACAAGGAAAACATCACAAGGCATGCATGATATGTCTCCAGCTATGTCATTACCCCCGAATGAAAGGTTGACTACTTCTTTGGTGGTCTAAAACCTAGCCTATGGAAAGCGATGGTGATCAATGACTTCGACAGCTGTGAGGAAATTGTCTGATGTGCTCTCAAGGTCAAAATTGAGAACAGAGAACCTTAGGGGTATCATGGGGATAATAAGCATAAGGTTTACTGCAATGCCGGTGGTCTAATGGATAAATCAAATGGTTCTAAGAAGATAAAACACCCCACTTGCCAAAGGTGCAGAAAGAATCACCCTAAAAATTTCCTGAAGGGGATGACCCAATGCTTTAGGTGAGGAAGAGAGGGGAACCTAGCTGTTAACTACCGACAAGAAAAACTCACAGCTGAAATAGTGGAGAGGAACGCTCCGTTTGATCATCAAAGCATTGTTTATTACTATAACAACAATGAACCATATCATCTTGATAATCAGTGACATAAACCAAGGGTTTTCAGAGGAAACCACCAACCTCTAATGTAGCAAGGGAGAGCATTTTCCTTCACTACTGATGAAGTGAACCCTCACAATGAAGTGGTGATAAGTATGCTAGTTATTCATTCAACAATAGTGAATATACATTTTGATTCATTTTTTATGCATTATTTTATATCCCAAATGATTATTAAAACAATATCAGCACCACCCAAAATCATGGATGTAAATATGTCAGTGAGTATGAAAAATGGAGAAATCATTGCATCCCAAGAATATAACTCCTCCCCTATCATAATCGGTGGATTTAATTTCCTAGAGAACCTCGTCATACTACCTCTGGTGGAATTTGATTCAATTCTTGGCATGGATTGGATTTCCTTATATAGAGCCAACATAAATTTCCAAGAGACTGAAATCACACACCATGTGGAGAATCAACCCAAGATTCTATACAAGTGAAAGGTGGAAGAAGAATATTCTTTAGCTCCATCATCTCAAGAATGGATATTAATGCCCTATGAGCATGTGTATCTGGATCAGATGATTGAGTCTAAGGAGGAAACCATCCTTTACGACATTCCTATTTGGTGGGAATTTGCTGATGTGTTTCCCAAGGAGTTGCATGGTCTTTCTCTTAGAGGAGATGTTGAATTCTTAATTGATCATATACCTGGGGCATTTCCCATATCAAAGAATCCATATAGAATGGTTATTTTAGAGCTTGAGGAGTTGAAGAAAAAACTATAAGAGAATCTAGATAAAGCGTTTGCATACCCAAGTGTTTCACCATAGTGTTCACCAGTCATCTTCGTTAAGAAGAATGATGGGTCATTGCTCCTTTGCATCGATTATCATGAGCATAACAAAATCACGATAAAGAAAAAGTATCATCTCACATGAATTGATGAATTGATTGATTAGCTATGTGGAGCATAATACTTATCTATGGTGGATTTTCAATTAGGATATTATCATGTAATGGTGAAGATGGATGATATCCCCAAGGCAACATTTCATCCAATATACGGGCAATATGAATTCATAGTAATGCCTTTAAGACTCAATCATTCTCTACAAATTTTCATGGACTTGATGAATAGAGTATTTAGGGATTACCTAGAAAAATTTGTGGTAGTCTTTATAGATGATATTATGATATACTCCATAACTAAGGAGTATTTTGAGGATCAACTATGAATTGTACTATAGACCTTATGGAAAGAGAATCTCTATGAAAAGTATTGCATGTGTGAGTTATAGTTGAAGGATGTATCATTCTTGAGCCATATCATCACAAGAGAAGGGATATATGTGGATCCCTCCAGAATATATTTAATAGAGGGATGATCGAGGCCAACGTCAGTAATGGATATCCGTAGCTTTTAGGGGTAATCTGGATATTATCAAAGATTAGTGAGAAATTTTTCACGATTTTCCAACCCTCATACCAAGCTAACTCATGAGGGATTAATGCTTTAATTGAATGACGAATGTGGGGAATTCATCAAAGAGGTAAAAAGGAGGCTTATCACTACCCCTGGGCTCACTTAAACCACAAGTGGAGAACTTTTTGTGGTATTCTGTGATGCTTCAAAGAAGTGTTTAGGCTGTGTGTTGATGCAAAATGAAAAATTAATTTCCTATACTTTAAGGCAATTGAACGTTCATGAACAGAATAATCCAACACATGATTTGGAGTTGGATGCGGTGATCTTTGCTTTAAAATTTTGGTGGAATTTTCATATTGGGGAGAAGTGTGAAATATATATAGACCACAGAAGCCTCAAGTATATATTCACACAGAAAGAGTTGAACATGCACCAATGAAGATGGTTAGAGCTGATAAAAGACTATGACTAGTCAATCCATTACAACCCTGGGAAAGAGAACAAGTTATAAGATGCTATAAGTAGAAAAGACCCAATAATTATATCATTGATGAGAATTGAGAAGGATCCAATATTCAAAGACTTGATTAAGATGGACATGATAATCATAACGTTGGGAATATCATCAATCCTTTCTCAAATGATTTATCAACCGTATCTTTTTTAAAGGTTAAAGGATTCTCAAAAGGATAGTGTGGGAATTCAGAATAATTTAGAAGTTATCAGAAAAGAGAAATCCTTGGAGTTCAATGTTAATGAAGAATGAATTGTTAGATTTTGGAAAATATTATGTGTTCCATCAAATCTTGAGCTGAAGAAGGAGATTTTGGATGATGCATATAGTTCAAATTTGACTATTCAACAAGGAAACACATAGATGTATTGAGATCATCTAGATCATAATTAGTGGGATAATATAAAAAATGAGATCACTGAATTTACATCAAAGTGCCTCATATGTCATAAAGTGAAGGCTGAGAGATAGAAGTATAAGGGGATGATGTAACCATTTCCCAAACCTGAATGGAAATGGGAAACATCACCATGGACTTTTTCACTATACATCCTAATAAATCCAAAGGAAACAATGCAATTTGGGTTGTTGTGGATCATCTTACAAAGTCTTTACACTTCATTGCAATTCAAGAGGATTTTTCATTGGACCAACATTCATAAATATATATCACGGAAGTGGTAAGGTTTTGTGGAGTATTACTATCTATTATATCTGAACGAGATCCAAGATTCACCTATTTGTTTTGGAAGAGTCTTCAACATTCCATGGATACTGAACTGAACTTTAGTACGGTCTATCATCGTTAAAATGATGGCCAATTTGAGAGAACTGTTCAGACAATTGAGGATATGTTAAGATCATGATCTATGGACTTCAAAGGAGGGTGGGAGCAACATCTTCCACCAGTTGAATTCTTCTACAATAATAGTTTTCAATTGAGCATCTGAATGTAACCTTATGTATCCCTATATTGGAAGATGTACAAAAAACCGACATGTTGGGATGATGTCGGTGAACGTAAGCTACTAGAACCAGAAATGGTTGAAGAAATGGTGTAGAAGGTGAAAACCATTCAACAGCATATCAAGGCATCCTAGAGTTCAAAGAAGAGTTATGTAGATAACCATTAATGAGACCTTGAGTTTGAAGATTGATACACGGTATTTCTATGGATATCTCCATGGAAGAAGGTCGTGAGGTTTTGAAAGAAAGGGTAGCTAATTCTTAGATATATCAACCCCTTCGATATTTTTGATCATGTTGGGACTGTGGCCTATCGACTAGCACTTAAACCTACCATGGCTAAAGTACATGATGTCTTTCATGTATCCCTCTTAATGAAGTACATACCAGACCCTTCACATGTACTCTCTTCATAGGTAGTACAACTAGAGGATGATCTTTCTTAGAAGGAGTAACGAGTGAAGATATTAGATCATAGAGAAAAAGTCCTAAAAAATAAGACAATGCCACACGTTTAAGTGTTATGGAGAAACCACACGTTTGAAGAAGCGATTAAGGAATCTAAGGATGTGATGAAGTAGAGTTACCCACATTTGTTTTTGAGTGGGAAAAGGATATTTCAAGGGTGAAATTTCTTAAGGGGGGAAGATTATAATGACCAAAACATTCATTAATGGAAATTCCTCTTGATCTAATTAAATTTTTTATTATAGTCATATAAAATTTGAACATCATTGGTTTTATGTTTCTATATTTTAAATTACCATTATGAATTGTGACCGTCATTAATATAGACGTTGAAAAGTGATCACATGATTAGTGTAAATATAGGGTGTTAACAAATCCAATTTACATAGAAAAAGGAAGTAACGACCTCATCCAGTAGACTTTCCCCATACAAAGCCCATTTTTTAGATCTAGGAAAGGAGGTGGCATCATTGGGCTTCACACTTGACTAAGCCCAAGCCAAGTATGAATACATTATTCTTGAGTGGAACTGACTATGAGAGATGTGGAAGATAATAGAGATTACCACCCGAGCGATGTTATCCGAGCCACCCAAAGAGTCTGTCACCATCGCAATCCTTACCCTTTGGTCTTATGCAGGTTTTAAAAGGGGTTATGTAACAAGACCCTAGCACTATAACTATGTACCTTATTTTTGTATATAGAATTGGAAATCGTTTTATTATTGTTACATTGTAAATTGTGTTTAAAGTACAAATAGTATTTTCTGTTAAGATTAAAATAAGAAATCTATTTGGATGAATCAATGGATTTTTAATTAAAGAATATTTTAATAAAATATTATTATTAAATTATTTTTTAATATATATAAATTATCATATAATTTTTTAATGCAATTTTAATTTTTATTATGATTTGAAAGCTATTTTTGTCAAAACCCATGAATTTTCAATAAATTTCGGTTTTTATTTTAATAGTAAAAATTCACATATTTAAAAAATTATTTAGATATAATGAATATAATTTTTGGAATCAGGATGTCAAAATTATCCAATGGTGATTTTTTTATAATTTTCTAGGACAATCGAATTTTTGTGTAAGAATTTAATACTATTTAAATATATAATGTCGTTGATGACATCATAATGGACCAATTGAGATGTAATTAAATACTAGAAACATTATTTTCGGCTAATATATGATTTAAAATTAAAATAATGTCATTTTAGATTTGTTTTATTTTTTTTACAAAGCATTAGTGGACCCTTCAAGGCTTATAAAACATTTGGTCATTTAAGTTGTTTCCCTTGAAAGTGTGACTCACCTCCACATAAGCAACGCTATTATTTTAAGATGTTTAGATATTGGACATATAAAATATTTTTTTCCACTACCCTTTGGAAAAAACCATGGGATGGTTTTTGGAATTGATTAGTTTAATGTGAGGTGTCCCAAACCTAAATAATAAACAATTCCCTCTCCTTTCCTATATAAACCCACCCAATCTCCCACTTCGTCTTCACTCAATGTCGTCGTAGTTAGACCAAACATTTTCCTCCTCTCTCTTGAATCATATAAAGGTGCCTCAATATCCCAATAATACTCTCTAAATCCTCTCCCATGCCTTTGGGATCACACTTCCATGTAAGGGATTTCATCTTTTCTCATTTTGTCCAATTTTCATAAAGTTGTTATACCCTATTGTTTTCAATTACAAAAGTTGGGGTATGATTTCACACCTACCCCATGATTTCCTCTTTATGTTTGGATGATGGGATAACCCTTTACCTCTCATTAATGCCTCCCATGTTCACCTGTTACCATGCTGAAATTCCATATGAGATTTCTCTCTCCTCTTTTACCTCCAAGTAATTTTTTTTATTATGCATCTAAATTCCAGTACGTTTTTCAAATCCAATATCATTTTGTAGTAAATAACATACCCATATATTGATCAAGGGTATTCACCTTTATACACATATACATATCAAATGGTAGTTTCAGGTATTTATTCCACATTAATTAATAGTGGAATAACTTATGATGTTGCTTTATTCCATGTTATATAACCCATGTGGAACACTTATACGTGATTTGACATGTTTATGAAGGGTGTGCCCTGAAACAACTCCAATGCATTGGGTAAATTTTGGAATCATGAAATGTCATGTGAGATGGGTGTTGAATCATTCTAATTCGAGTGAAACAAGGTTTTATATGTGCTTCATGTAAACTTATGGTTTACTCATGCTCCATGTGTAATGATCCTTGGACCGTGTTAATAACATGTTAAGTGTTGTTGCCACATTTCCATGTTACGATTATCATGATTTATCATGACATTAGGTTCATGATTTTCTTGGGATCCATTGATATTCCTATCGTCTAACATGTATTGTATTCCACATTTTATTCCATGTTTATTCCCTTACTGGGATTTATACCTCACCCTTCTCTTATGCATGTGCTCAGGTTATCCCATGAAATGCTAAGTACAAAGAAATGTAGTGGTCACGTAAAGAATGTTTTCAATAAATATGTTTTGTGTTTTGTGTTCAAAGAG
Source organism: Viscum album (assembly GCA_963277665.1). Taxonomy (NCBI): domain Eukaryota; kingdom Viridiplantae; phylum Streptophyta; class Magnoliopsida; order Santalales; family Viscaceae; genus Viscum; species Viscum album. The sequence goes on from OY728122.1 coordinate 868,131,202, forward strand.
GTCACGTAATGTTCCTATTCCCCAAAGTCACTAGACCTATCAATATTATATATTGTATCTAGTGAATATTTTATGTAATAAATCGGGTTTAAGTGTGTAATAAAGAGCAGGGTTGTTATAGATCATCATACTGTACTATATCTAATCTATAAGAATCAACCAGATCCGCATTCTAAACATCAACTACCTGATGCACACATGAATTAATAACCAGATACATAGAAAAAATGAAAAAAAAAGAATTCTTAATCTCTATTTTATGGAGTTTTATTTATATTAATTTTATTTCATCCATTTTAGCCATCCCAAAACAACCCAATTCAAATAGGAACACAGTTCATCATAACACATGTATGTATCCTGGGTCTCTACCCTGCAAGAAGGTACATCCCACTTGGTATTTAAATAAGCTAATAGTCTATTTAATGGATCACGAGGGACCTAAAATCTTGTTTCCTAGCCAGTACCCTAGACTAATGTCTCATACCAAGTTCAACAGGAACTATTACCACACCAATCAACGCAATCCTTACTATGCATAACTCTGAACTCCATCCTATCTCTTAACCATCACAACTAATACCACTCTGTCATGATCCCATCCCTCCAATGATATGGAAGTCAGGAGTGATAGATAATGACCCGCTGAGTCCCACCTCTAGTAGGCCATGGACTATTGAATATCACTAAGGGTGTACAAATATCACAAATTGGTATGCATACAAATATATATGACAACAAGAAGGGGAGATAAGGTTGATCATCTAGAACAACTCCAATACTTATATATATATATATATATATATATATATAATGAAAACCCAAAAAACCATGAAAAGTTCATGTATAAATAGAACTGATACATAGATAATAAAGACTCTCAAGAAAATTCCAAAAATTAAGGATAATGTAGTTATAAAGAAATATTCGAAGGTTAGATCTAGTAACACGGTGAATAGTCCACATTTTCCTCCTAGAAACCGAAAAATAGTTTTATAATCATTGGTTGGGAATACAGGTATATTTATTATGTTTACCAAAGTCACACATGCACATGTGATAGAAGTATACTAACACCCATGTGTGAAAATAAAATAACTAAACTGCATATATATAGCAATAATAACCATTACATGCTCACCAAGGAATGATCAAAAAGTAACTCAATTCTATTAATATAATATAAAGTAAATAACATCGATGACGGAAATGTCACGACCATATTTCCAATGGTATTCCACTCTCTCCCATCATCATACATCTTGGCCCTCCCATCAATTCTATATAACACATCACTTCCATCCCACACCCACATGGGCCTCACAACACATCACATCACATCAAATATCATCATGTCACAACACATCTCATCTTTAATACACCTGGGAAATCACATCACAACTAATCCAAAAGACATTTGGGACAACACATGCCAAGTCATCATGAAGTCCCCTTGGAATGAACATCACAACTCATCCTGAAGATACCTGTGATACCACAATTACCATATAATTAACTAATAGAGTTCTAGATATCACAACCTATGTAATTCCTACCATTCTTGTAAGAGTGGATGAAGAATGGTGGGCACCCAGCCATCCTTAAAACTCACCGTATGATGGAAAAAACACCCCTGTATGACTATGTGGGTGTTCAGATTATAGTGCTCAACATGGGTGGGGTGAGTATGGAAATCCTAATAATTTACAAGTGTATGCATATATAAATATAGGGAAAAAACATAATACCAACCTAATGGTTTACAACCAAATAGTCAACTTACATCACATTCACTTTTTATGCCACCTCAAAATCCATTTATTAGTACCTGCAATAGTCATTTCATATGGTAATGTTCCCTAAAAGTTGTCTTCACATCCATTTAGTGTGACATCACAACAAGAAAAACAAAAAAAGGTTTCCATAATCACCTGTCAAATAGAGAAAACAAGACCACCAATGACCACAATTTTTAGTTTGGTGTTTAGCCTATATAATCCATCACATCACAATGAAAATTAATCTATAAACGCATGAAAAAACCACTTTACCCTTTCAATTTGATTAAAAACTCATTATCATTAATTAATATAGCACCAATATAATCCATAGGTAATCCTAATATAACACTCCTATATTATTCAAAAATTAATAGAAATTAATGAATCCCACCACAAAGAATATTTCAAACTTATTGTGCACTAGTGGGAAAAGAAAAGAAACCACTTTGAATCATAAAATTCTCTATGTGGAACCATGGATCAACCTAGTATGAATATCAAGATCATCAAATGAAACCCAAAACTCACACACAAAAAAACACCACCACAAATTATCCCCAAGAGAAGAATAAAATAAAACAGGTGGGAAGTAGAAAGAAAATAATCACGAATCAAAAACAGATCACCAATGTAAATCCACCGGGACCAATAGATATAATAGGGAAGAATAGGATTTAGAGAAAACCTCAAGGTGCCAAGGGTTCTCCCAAAATTTGAGGAAGAATAAAACATTGAAAAATGAATGAGGGTTTGACTGGAAATGATTTTTTACCAAACTACACTACGCCAGGGTATTAAATTATAGGCAATACCATTTCACATAGTGTAATAATTACTTTAAGGATTTTTTATGATTAAACCCTCTGCTCTTCATTTTATTATTTCATTTTGAACCCCAAAATACTAAATGTCATGTAAAATGTGAAAACATCATGAAATCCTCTAGACAAACTATGAAACTAGCTTTCATGTCATGTAATCCACATATATGACATGTAATCTCCCTACTTCCTACCATTAGAAACCAAACATCTCTAGAATCTCTTTAAGCCTCCTCTTATCTATGTCCAATCATCCAACACCCATTATCAAAAGTCCTTATCTCATGAAAAAGAATCCAAATTAATTAATTCTATTCATTTATATTTAATTAAGCTATTTATAATTAATTAATCATTTTAATTTATATTGGCATAATGCCTAATCACAAATCATGTGTCTTCCTCTTACCGAAACTTCAAGTAACATGGTGTGTTCCACTCTCAAAACACTCCAAAACAAAATAAATTAAAAAATATCAATCAATTACATCTGATTCCACAATGGATTCATTACAAACTATGAATAAACCATAAATAAATTCACATAGTGAAATAGCTTCATCAAAATAATTTGTGACGGTGTGTAGATACTATCTTGAGTCACCAACTCACTATGTAATAAAAAATCCCAAAACAAAATCAGACAATTTAATAATGTTCCACGTGAATTAAAAAAACAAAACTATAGAATTTATATCTATAGGAGAGAAATGGAAGACAATATTTAGTGGATGTAAATAGAAACATACCATGGATTCAAATAAAAACACCACAATGGCACACAAAATGAGAATGAATATAAGTGGTTGATTTGAGGATTGACCCCTATTCTATAAGTCATATATGAATGAATAGTGGGGCTAAGGATAAAAATAATGAATCATCATTTTGGTACATTCAAATTTTAATAAACTCAAAATCATTCAAAGTGAGACCCAAATGTGTACTCTCTAAAACAATTATTCATAAGGATTTACCCCACAGATAAACATTATTGATGGCGTGAATTATGGTTTAGTCTGTGAAATACACAGGATGGAGAACTAAAACACTCGACCATCCGGATTCACAATAGGAATCCCATCATTTATGTGGGCTAGGAAATATCATTTTTTTATTTGAAATTCATTGAAAATATATGACTTTTTAATTCAAATACAAAGTTACACAATGACCTCTATGATTTTTAATAATTTAAAACTAAGTTGTTTAAGATGATATACTACTAATGTTATTAATATATTTATTTTCATGAAGTTAAATTGTTAACACCATGCATAAATTGAAATTAGTTATTAATCATTGATTTTATTTTAAAATATTAGAATATGGAAGAAATATTTTTTAATGGATTTAATTTCATCATAATTTTGTTCAGTCAACCATTTCATATAGTTTATTACAACCATTATTTATTTTTTAGATCTGAATTATAATTTTTATAAAAAATGATAATGATTATGGTTTCAAATAATTGGAATAATGGCTTGAAAACATTAATTGATTAATATTAATATCAATTATACATTGGAATTTATATTCTAAAAATACATTGAATTTTGAGTTTTATTGTTTCATTATATTTGAATTTAATTACAAAAATTCATTAGTGAGAAAATTTTTGGGTATGTCATAAAGTCTCGAGCTACCATGCCATTAAATATGACTATAATAACAACACACTAAATTACCATAGCCAATAATGCAATGAAAATGGATGCACATGGAGTGTACCTACCACATGTACATTACATTACAACAAATACCACTCACATATAGGGTACTAACTGTAACAAATGTGGATAACCTACAACAAATATTCACCATAGTCACCAAAATGGTAGGGGCCATCACCCTTACCCTCCACTAAGCACAACCCCTATCTATGACATAACTCCATTCAAAACCTCTATCCTACTGAACTCTACATCGTAGTCACTAATATTCCCACCTTTCCATAGACATCTGCAAATAAGAGTCACACATACCACTAGAAGAATTCAAACCACTATAACACCTCTGCCCAAAATCTCAGAGTCAGTGCCCTAATTTATTAAATTATCATTAATACATGGAACCAAATCCAAAATTTCTTATCAATTTAGGGGTTTTTGAAACCGTATTAGATACATGATACTCATTTTACATTGGGAAATAGAAAATTAAACATAATACATAATAAAAGGTAATAAATTGTATCCTTGAAAACCCATTAAATGATTTCTTATTCATAAAATAGGGAAATGAAACCAAGTATGGATAATGTGAAATTATTAGTAATGTTTTTTTAAAATAAAATCTAACATGAAAAAATAATTAATAATAAATTTTTAAATGTAAATAACTTAACACACATGCCATTTAATCAATAAACTATCAAAAAATGCATATATAGATAATTTAAATGAAATAATCTCATGGAAAAAATAAATAATAATTTATCAACAAAGAAAATTAATATTTATTTTATGCAATGTTTCTATATCCCAAGATACCATTACTATCAAGATTTATTCTCTAGACATTTTTAAACATTCTAGTTAAAACCCATCTGATTTGGCCAACCGATTTCTTCTCCACAGACGGCAGATGCATCAAGGTGTAGGCATTAACCAATCACCATACCATGTAGCAATTATCAAAAGAATTTCCCATATATTAAAAAAAATTTAATTAACAAAAAATATTGCTTATCATCAAATATCCATCTTCAGTTAAATATATTGGTTTATCAACATATCAATAATTAATCAAAAAACTGTCAATGTCAAAATAATATGAAAAAATGATATGCTGTCTACTAAATAGTAATACAAATTTTGAGAGAATTTGGGTATTTATGATAAATTTTATTTACAATATAAATTTCCTTAATGTAGATATTCCATAAAGTGAATTTTATCAATCATGAAAGAATGTTATACTATAATGACAACATTTACCACTTGGTAATTTTTAAGTCAAAACCCCTTAGATGATAAAGTAATAATTGAATCTAAAAATACCATCGATTATGATGGATTATGGATATTGAAGGCCATGGGGGAATTTTAAACTCCATATTAATGTGAATTGGGTAATAATGGCAAATATATCTGAATGGAATGTGAATTGAGATTAAATCCCTTACCTTATGACAATTTTTATTTGAGTGGTATTTAACATCATATAATGAACTTTAAAACATGTTAATATAATATAATATAAAATAACCATAATCATATTTATAATATCATTTATTACCTTATTATAATATCTGATAACCCTTTTGTGAACTATCATTCATTATTTTCATCATTTCAGATGTCAATTGTCATCTTTTTCGAGTATGTTTTGACATGTTATCTTTTTTCTTCTTTCATAAATCAAGATTCCACAATATAAAAGATGTAAAAAAATATTAAAATATCACATATATTTGTTATATTTTTATTTATAATAATCATTTATATTTGAATATTAGAAAATAAATACATTTTTTAAGGAGACGGTAGGACATACAAATGCATGAAACCAGTTTCAATATTATTATCCTATTAAAAAATGGAAAATAAATGATATATATGTATATAAACAAAATATCATACTTATGAAATATATTAAAAATATTTTTATTAAAAACATCCTTAATATATTATATGTACATCTTGAATGAATTACATCACTTTGAGGAGGAGGTAGTCAAAACATCCACAAATGACTTTATCATATTTCCCAAAATGGAAAGCATGAATGTCTGTATTGTATAATAATTAAATAGGTATACTGACATTGTAAATAACATATATATCTTATAAAAACTATAAATAAATTTTTATTTTTCACATTTTAAAAAGGTAATGCATGAACCAATGACATCAATTTGCTAAACGGTAGTCTACCATACATACAAATGAGTATTTCATATCCCATTTGATTGAATTATGTGTGATTATAGGTAGTACCCCTGAATTAAAAAATTCACAGTTTATTTATGATACATATTTTATTATATAGTAAATATATTAGAATATTTTAAGGGGTGGGTCAATAAATGAATCAAATGTGATCCTTGAAGATCATTACCTCTTTTTCAGGTAACTCTATTTGGTTCATACCAAAAGATTTACTTGGTTGGATTTCATACCAAATTTATTATTCATGGGTGAGGTTAGGGATGTTCCAAATATATTTGGGTAAATTTCTTTGGTGAAAAATAGATTTATACGTGTTTATAATTGTGAGGGTTGAGTTCCTTTCTATAGTGGATTAGGAGTGACATTCTTGAAAATATAAAAATATAAACACTATTGGGATGTCACCCTAAGATCATGTTCCTCCAATAATTAACTCAATTCAATGAAATTGAAAATACAATTGATATATTTCTAGGCCATGGGTTTAGGAAATATGTCTAGTTAATTTTTTCATTTAATTTTACGCATTATTCCATTGTTAAGATGACATTTCTCTTAATCATTATTATAAATTTTTAATACTTTTATTAATATTATTGGTAAAATAACATAGTTTAACTTATTTGAAATTATATATTATTATGGATCCAAAATTGGAATCCATTTATTTAAATTTATGCCATTGATATTTCAAAAATTAATTTAAAATATATCTCATAGACTTGACTGGGAAACTAGTTTTCAAACTGTAAATGTTCCAAATCCTGAAATTTTTTTTATCCAAAATCTATATAAAATTTTCCTAATGTCCTCAATTGTATTAATTTTGGTAAAATTTATCTAAATAAACCACAAAAACATTTAAAATAGAATTAAACCATATATATTATTTTGATGAAGAAGCAGGTTATAATTAAAATTTCGAATTCATCACTATTCATCAAAAAATGAAATTGAAATGAAAAATAATAAAAATTATTCCTCAAATATTTTTGACATTTTAAATTTAAAAATTATGTGTAATTTAAATTTTCAAATTTATTAATGTTTAAAATTAATGTTTTAAAATTGGATCTCCATTAAAATGTGGGAACATTTACTTTTAAAAAAAATATAATTTTTATGCGTAAAACTCTATTATTCTTATCTTATGGATATAAAATCATTTTTATGAAATAAAAAAAATATATTTTTGAAATATATATATATATATGTATATCATTAATATATTTCACTAATTATTATTAATTGAATTTATTATGAAAAAATGCCTTTATAGCGTATAAATAGTTTTTTTAAATCATTCCCTTTATATTCAGTTGAATTTTGTTTTCATTTATATATAATTTTCTAATACCAAACTAAACTATATATTTTCAAAGGTTTTTTATTCCTGTTTATGGCCTCAAATATAATAGTTAGGTGATAATTTTCCCTCTAAGTAATTATATTATTAGTATTCAGTAAAACATGAGTTTTCATATGGCGCGATCAAACTAAGAATTTCATGAATTTAAAGATATTTTAAATTTATTCTAAAAGTAAAATATTGTATATTCATTGGGGGAAACTTTCGAACCCCCATAAAAAATTTTTCATACCTATTTAAACATCATCTTTTCAATTAGTGGGTTCATATTTAAAAATAAACTATTATGGAATAGAAAAAATCATAAATAATGTTAATAGCACAACTTCTTAATTATATGGATAAGGAAATGACATGGTCACCAAAAAACTAGGCTACTCAATGATAGAGAATTTGTGAATACATGGACCTCTAATAGAAAATAATCTTTCAGGTTTTGATGGTATGTTAAAGCGAACATATTCCTGAGAAATGTTTTGACCGCAAATCCATAAACTAGGGGTGTGAAAAAGGACATAAATATCTATATAAATCATTATAATATGACATCATTTTTATATCTATTTTTATTGTATTTAGTAATTATTTCAATATATATGTATATAAGAAAAATTAAATTCATTATACATTACTATGTAAAAAACACAATGTAATACTTTTGTTGTACCTTGAATTATTTCTCTTAATTTCTTTGTATAAGTTGCATAATATGGTGGGTAATACATTAATCTCTCAAACCACATCCCACGAAAAACCTAAACCATTTATTAAATGGTAATTCTTATGAACTATCAAATATATTGTGACCCAAAACATTAGAAAGAAGGTCCCATGATTTCCAAAATTATCTTATCATCATTTCCCCAAATAACATGATGTATTTCATAATCACCACATAACAATGATTGAATACATTCTTCATGTATTGTCATGGAACATTATTATAACATTAATCACCATTAATAATTCATGGAAACATAAAATATTCCTTATTAAATATATAAAACACATTTATTGGATATATTCTATAAATCCAAATGTTTTTTTAACTATGATCAATGACAATATAAACCATATTGTCAAAAAATCACTAATTAATTTCAACACAGTCTGTAATATCGAATATTCATTATCTATATCAATAATATCTTTATAAAAACATCATTATCTCGACGTAGATGACATATTAAGGTACATCATTCCCTTAAACATGTGTTTTAACTTTATAATGAATCACAATTATTCATACCACTAAAAAGATTCTCTATAATCCTTAATGAAATAGTACTACAACACTAGTATTATAAATTTCATAATATATATGATGATAAAATCATTAATAAAATACTTTTGCAACGTTTTTATTATATAAAAATACATAATTACATTAATTAATCAATATCTTCTGTGTCAATAACATATTATTGAATTTAATCACTTACCTTATTTAGAGGTATATTATGTTAATGATAGGGGAATTAATTTTCATAGCACGACATCCTCCTATATGTGAAAAACTGGATATAAATATTTTTCTTATTCTACTTTTATTCATTAATAGGGAGACCATTTTATCCATAGTTCTAAAAACCTTTCAATCCCATCATGCATTTCTCTCGGTGACCTTTCCCATAGTTCTCATAAGGTGGGAATTTCTCCATTCACTTCATCTTATCTGACACATTTCACATTTTATATTGTTTATAACACCTCTTATTCCATTGTATTCTACTTAATATGAATCATCGTGAAAATTCTTTTTATGTTCTTATGGATGAAAATATTATTTTCATCATAGGATGAAAAATACTGTGAAACCATATCCTTTAGATGATTTTGATTAATACATTAAGATATGTGGTAATTCTTTCAGGATTTGTTGCGTATATAATGAAAAGAAAACATGGATACCCTTGTAAAGGTATCTTCATAAACTGAAACAACTTCTACAACAATTTTATTTAAGATATGTGTCATTCTCTTCTTCTGAATTTTTTTCTCATAAGGGAAGTATTAATTAAGAATTTATCCTTAAAAGTATTCCATTCAATGAATTATATTTATTTTTCTTCCATTATAATTTATGTCAATGACTAATATTGATCAGAATCACCATTGGTTCAATTCAGTGAATGTGTAACCTTTTAATTATCACCACATATCAATTTCAAAAACATCTTTTCCAATAACTTATTATATTGCTGACCTACTAATGTATCATTATTCACACAATAGAATATGGGTTTCTATAACAAAAAAATGTGATCCAAAATAGAAAATTCTCATTATGAAACAAGTAAGTCTGTTCCGGATAAGTTATTTGTAATTATCGGACTAAAATTCTCTAATATTGCCATAAATTTATCTATTCCAATACCACCTTTAGTAGTTCCCTCAACAGGGGAATATCTCATTTTCTATGAGTAGAGATACCATTATTACCTCCATGAGCTATTTCTAAATAATGGTATACACGAGATTACATCATATCATTAGGAATAAGTTTTTATAGTGCCAAATAATGTGAAAAACATAATAAAAATTGAAATAATTATGTGTATCGAATCTCATAATAAAAAACAAAGTGTTTTTTGGACATTATTTTCTTTCCAATCCGATTTAATGATTTTTAAAGAATATGTGATTTATAGATAGAGTATTCCCCCTAGATATTCAAACTATGCATGTAGTACAACTCATTTTTATGTACCATTTTACATTTGATTCAGGGCTGATAGTCCATTTCAGAGTTATTACCGCTAGGTACAGTTGTTCCAGAACCACATCTAGTTGTAGGATCTAGATAGAGTTTTATTATTTGGAAGACCCTAATAATATTTACCTGTCCAAAACATTAGGATGTTCCTTTATACTTTTCCTAAAATTATATCATAGGATTATGTTTCGTAATATATGTTAGCCAAAATCTTGTTTCAAAGGTAGTTGCTAAACATCATTTGAAACCAACTACAATGACCGGACACTAGAAGCCTAATATAGGTGACATATTTTATTAAATTATCATAATTACAAAAAATTTAATCTAAAATAATTTATCTGTTTATCAGTATAGAAATCTATATTACATACATTATACCAATTTTACATAGGGAAATAAAAAATTACGTATAAAAAAATATAGTTAACAACATCTTTTTAAAACAATTCAATAATATATTCTTCATAACCAATGGAATGGAATACAAATAATGGTGAGATAAAATTCATAGTGTGGGTTATGTACAGTGGAAGATATCGTTAATAAAAAATGAATAATTAATATGATGAGGTACATAATTGAAAACACATGACAATTATTGAATAAACTGAGAAAAATGCATATTTTGATAATTTCAAAAGAAAATATCTCATGGATAATAAAAAAAAATGAATTCATAGTAATTTAAATGACTGATTGTTGGATTTTATGTTTCATATGCAATTTAAAAATTTTCCATCATGATTTATCCTTAAGATATTATAAAACATACTAGGTTAAAACCCATCACATTTAGAAAACTGATTTCATCTCATGACATGATAGATTCATAGAGCATATTTCATTAACCCGTCCCCAACAAATGTAATGAATATCAAAATCATTTCTTCTATATAAAAAATCATTTAATTAATTAAAAAAAATCATAAAATAAACTATTTGTATTAGGTAAAAGATATGGGTTTATCAATATTTCCACAACTAATCAAATAACTATCAAAGTGAGGAACGTAAGTGAAAAAGGTATTTAATTTATGAAAAATTATCCTTTGAATTATAATATTTAAAATTAAGATAAATTTAACATATTATAAAAATAATCTTATATAAGTGATTGTTTCTTGAAAATATTGACAATTAGAAAGAAAATGATCTTGAAAAGATAACTTTTACCACTTGGTAATTTTCAAGTAAAAACCCATTGGATGTGATAGTTCAAAGTGAAACATAAAATACCATGAATCAATACAATATCTCATTACCGGTTTACTAATAATAGTTTTCCTATTTTCATTATTTCATGTGTTAATTGTCATATATATTGAGTATTTTTTAATTGTTATCTTTTTTATTTTTAATTAAATTATGATTAAAAAATTTGAAGTATTCGAAAAATGATTTATATATCTTATAAATTTATTATATTTTTATTTACAATAATCAATGATATTGGGAGATAAGAAAGGAAATACACTCTTCCGGGAGATAGAAGGCAATATAGTTGTAGGAACAATGTTTCTAATTTTATCCTATAAAAAGAATGATAATTAAATCATATATATGTATATTATAATTACAGTAAAATATTTTATCATATATTTCATATATTTTTATTAAAAACAACATTAATATCTTTGATATACAACATGAATGCATCATAAAATTTTGTGGAGGTGGTAGTCTACAAGTCCACAAAACATGTAATGATATTTACACAAAATAGAATGCATGAAAGTATGTGTTACATAATAATTCCAGAAGACTAATGTCAATATAAATATCATATATATAATATATAAAATATAAAACTATCATTATTTCCAAAATTTAATTAAAGTAATCGAAGAACGAACGACATTAGTTTGTGAGGTGGTTGTTCATTGTACATGCAGATGATGACTGTGTGTCCCATTTTTTAGATGCGTGTGTGAGTGTTGGTCATAAAAATAATGAAGAGGTCCCATATGTTGATATATCTGATGATATTATATAATTTATATATAATAATAAACCAAGGGGTTGGTAAAGAATTGGAACAAATGTTATCATTGAATAACATTAAGTGTTTTTCAATTAACACATTTTGGATTAGACCAAAAGATGCACATTAATGGATTTATTAACAATGTTGGGCCTCTAGGGTAATTTTATTGATTTTAGGGAGATATTTGGTTAGTGTTTTATGATCCAAATGGCTTGATATGTCTAAATATTTGGGAGGGGTGAGTGCCTTTTTATTGCATATGCGGAGAGGCATTATTTAAATATGAAAAGGAAAATAAAATAGGAAGGACTCGCTTACATAATGTGCTTAAAATAATGAATCAAATTCCTTAAAATGGAGTATAAGATTAATATATGGCCATAAAATTGGTTTTTCACATGTTTCTTGGTCATGTTTCTATTAAGTTTACTATTTTCTCCCTTATTAAGATAAATTTTATCCTAGTCAACATATATAATTTTAATTACAGTCCATCATATTGTATGTAAAAAAAATGACTTATTTTAAGTTAAAAATTATTTTTAATCCAAATATGGAATAAATTTTTCCATATTTCACTCATAAAAGTGTAAAAAAGTAACTTAAAATTAATCCTACAGCAATGATGGGAAAGTGGGTTTTAAAAGTGAAAGTTTAGAGGAGTATAAAATGTTTTTTTATAAAAATTAGTTATAAAATACATCCCATTGAAAAAAATGGATTAATATATGTAAAATTTATCTAATTGAAATTTAAAACCAGTTCACAGTATAATTGGACCCCATAAATTATTTAAATAAAAAAATCAATTTTCAATTAAAATTGAGTATTTTTCATTATTTGTAAAAAAAATAAAGAGCATAGAAAAATTGAATAAATTCACCCAATTATAATTTTGACTTTAATATTTATAAATTTTATTATCTTTTGACCTATAAAATTCACATAAATGTCAACATTAAATATTAAATTAGGTGTTCCTTTAAAAGGCGAGGAAATTTATTTTTTTATAAAAATAAAGTTTTTTTATTGTAAAACATGAAATATTCTTATCTTAGGCCTATCGAATAAATTAGATGAATATAAAAAATATTTTAATTTATATATAATATTTATATTTCATTAATATCATTTGCTAATAATAATAAATTGAATTTATTAAAATAAAACACATTTGGTGCATAAATTTTTTTATAAAATTATTGTCTTTATATTAATTTGGTTTCTATATTAATTTCAAATTAACAAGTAAACCAGTAATTCAATTATTAAATTTCGTATTTTTTTTAATTACTATTCAAAAAAACAATTATTGTCTATGGGATAATTTTCATTAAATTAATTATATTAATATATTTTGTTAAATTTCATAATTGTGTGTAGAAAAAGATTACTAAGTGTTACATTCATAGAAAGGTATATTAAATTTATTTTAAATAAAAATATTTTAATGTCTAGGGGTACTAAAACCCTCGAATCTGTGAATACTCCATCATAATCTATAAAATGAAACTCCCTTGTTGCACCAGATCTGGATCAACCACGTGAAGCAGAGCCTCTACATTGATCACCAGAAGAAGATCCCACTAGAATCAGACTAGACTTGAGAATCCCATAGATGAAACCCATAAATCACGTATTAAACATCGATATTTTCTTCAACTCACATATCTACACTAAAATCAAACCCGCTCTAGGTCTGATGTGGTCAGCACTAGTGCACCACTAGATGAAGAACAATACAACTCATCCATTCTAGAATAATAGTTCAACAGCGACCTCTGTAACCGTCATCGCCACGAAATAACTAGAGGAGGTGCGAACCAAATCCCACAAGCTTGTTGCACCATAATATGAAACACATCCTCCACTACATCAGATGTATCACAGATTATAAGAGAACCCCAAAACTAGCTTTTGAAAGCTTCACCATGAGGAAAAAATATCCAAACCAATACCCCTATTGAAATTATAATGAAACCGAAAAATTAATAAAAATATATTCATAATATATATATATATATAATAGTATCATTGAATGTATATATATTACATGAATATATATAATAACAATTATGTATATTTATATCCAATTATATATATAATAACCAATAAGTATAGATATATATATTTATATATGTATATTTATTTTTAAAACTAATTATTTTTTGATTATAATTATGACTAGAGGCTTGGTTCACGAATTATAAAAATTAGTCCACACCGAAACTAATCCTAGAATGTTTAGTGACATCCAGTTGAATCAGACATTCAACTATATATGTGAAGAATGGGAACAATTTTAGCTCTATTTTTTCTCAAAACTATGAAATTACAGAGAGGGAAGGTGTTAGATGATATCAACTAGTAATGACAACACATTGAACTCATATAATGAGTAGAAATGAGTTATGTGACCATCACTAAATTCAAAGAAGATGTTTTCATCTATAAATATCACTCACCCTCCCCATAACATTCTGAACTATAATATATAAAACTTTCTCTTTTGTTTTAATAAAATGTATTATTATTTTATATGGTAATAGAAAATACATGAATTAATTTGTTTTTATTATATTATATTGGATTTAAAAGACCATTTAGAATCGTTACCATTAACGATAAATCCATTGAATTGTGATAATATTATTATTATATGTATAGAGTTTTATCAAATCCCATTAACATAAGAAAAGGATGTAATGGCCTCATCCAGTACGATCTAACCATTTGATACCCATTTATTGGTGCCTATAAGAGATATAAAATCTTAGAGATTTTCCACAAACAAAAACCAATATTAGTTACAACAACTTAAGCATGAGTGAAACCTTTTCTAGTGAAAGTTCATTCTCATCGAGATCAGAACCCAAAAAATGTACGTTAAACTACCCCAAGAAAGCCTCATTATCATTCCCCTTACCCATAAGGCATTTTCTAGTCTATTAAAGGGATATGTATCGAGACCCTAGAAATCTGATAATATAAATTATTTTTTATAGAATAAAAAATATATATACATTATATAATTGTTACTATATGAATGATTTTTACTTTGATACAATAAAATAGAGATAATATTTTTAGTTAATATTCCAATTAAATTATAGAATTTATTTTTATGAATTAAGGGAATTTTTGAATAACAATTATTGTAATAAAATATTGTTACTAAATAATATTTATCAAATATTATTGATCATATATTTTTTATGTAGTCAATTTTATTTTTTATATGGATTTAAAACCATTTATTATAAAAAAACCATCATTTATCAATAAATGTTGATTCAAATTGAAAATGATTAAATACACATATTTAGAAAATTATTTAGGTAAACTGAATTCTATTTTTGGAATCAGAACATAGAAATTATCTGATATTGAATTTTTCAAAATTTTCATATACACTTAATTTTTTTGGTAAAAATTTAATACATTATAAATAGATAAAGTGTATTAAAACATCATAATGACCCAAGAGTGGGGTATTAAATATTAAAAACGTTATCTACGACCGAATATATTTTTCCATTTAAAATGATGTGATTTTATGTTATTTGATTAATTTTATAAAGCCTATATGAATCCAATGAAACCATTAATATATATTATGGGCAAAAAATAATTTCATTAAGAATATCACTCACCTCTATATAAGAAAATATTTCGTATTATTATTTTATTCCCATATAATTATAAAATAACAGAGACCACTCCTATTTGACAAAAAGCATGGAATGCATTGTGGTTTTTGTTAATTTATTATAAAGATTCCAAATACCTATGATTGAGAATCAAGAAAGAAATCCCCACTCTTTTACTATATAAACCCACATAATCTCTCATTTATCTTCTCTCTAAATCCTTGTCCCACTTCATTACTCTCCCCCCCGCTATAGTCCTTCCAATGTTCCCCCATGCTCTCAAGAGTTTCATATCATTCATTTGGAGTTACACACTAATGTAAGGGATTCTCACATTATTCACATTATAATAGTTTATTTTTATATTATTCCTTCCATTTCCAATTCGTAACATTGGGATATGTCCTTCTATATACCTATTACTTACCATTTCATGTCCAGAATATTAGAGAGTCCTTTTTCTATAATCTTTCCATATTATTTAAAATTGATATTTCTATTGTATTACATGTCTTATATAATTTTGGTTATTACATGTTAATTACAATACTAGGCTATATAGGTCACCCATTTTATATGTATGTCCCCAGGTTATCCCGCAAAATTTTATGTTTTTGTATGTGAATGATGTTTTCAATATAGACGGTGTTTTTCCTGTTTTATGTTGTATGTAATGTAAATAAATATAAAAAAACTGGACATATCCTTAGTCTAGGGTTTTTTATGTGTAAAATAATACAATAAATTATGAATAAATTAGTAATAATGAGAAGGTTTATCATACTCTCCTAGTAAAAACTATTTCAGCCACTTCCAATTTATATTTTTCTTTCGTTTTAATTAATTTTCATTAAAATATAGTATTTAATGATTTATTCTATTTTTTATTCAATAATCCTAGGTTTTTGTTTTCCCCTGCAATTTCTCTATCTTTCATTCCATATGTGGTCTCAATGTCTTTGATCTTCATGATTATTGAGAGATAACCCATTATAGGTGGTCCAAAAGGGAATCAAAGTGAAGATCAAGAAGTTTTATATTTATTTTTCAATATATATCATCTATAATTATATTATTATACAAAAATTGAAATGTAGAGGATAATATTTTCACATTGTAATTCATTGACACCATAACAAAAATCGAAATCTAAAAATTCAATTACCCCCCCCCCCAATTTTGGATAAATAACATACTAGTGGGATCATGTTGTTCGATAGGAAGAAAGGTATGTGATTACTACAGGGTGTGTGTGTGTAAGGTTTTTCACCCAATTGAGGGATTATTATAACCTAATAACTAAGAGAATATATGGAAGAAAAATTATATTTAAGAATATGTTATTCATATTAGTGGTTTCACACCAAATAAAAATTTGAGGTTGAATTTGTTAATGAAATTGAACCTACTAATTAAATTATATGATTTAGAAAACAAAATGTAATTAATGATATATCTCACTGCAATCCATCCTTAAATCCATTCTATATTCTTTCACAGATGATCTTAGAATTTTTTTCGCTTTTCTTTATTTTATATATTTAATTAAAACAACCAAGAAAATATTTTCTTACAACATCCAAAAATTATGAAAAACACATACAATAATACATTTTTTCATGTATATTGAGACACCCTACCCTTTCTCCACGAGATATGAACATGATTTTCTACTATGATTCTTTAAGAGTATTTTTTAAATTCATTTTGACTACTACCATCCACAGTCACATAATCAAAATGGATCTATTTCTAGGGATAATGGTTGAGTACACACAATTTTATGATATGTGTAATTAATAGTTTATTTTTTTCTTGTACATACCCAATATTTTTTTATATATTTATCTTCATGGGGTATGGATTTTAGGGAGACCATTATTTAGTGGATATTAACCCCTATTACTAGTTTAAATTATTATAGGAATCCAAGGAGATTTACATTCAAATGCAACAGCAACAACAACCATTGGTACACACTTATTGGTGGGAGGATAGAAGCACTTACATGAATGAACCCAATAACCATCAACAATATATTACCCACACCATTATATTGAATAAGATCATACACCCAAAAATTAAGGGAAACTCATCTATGATATAGGAGTTTACTGATACAAAAACTAGTGGAATATATAAACATGATTTAGGAATTAAAAGTTATGGATGATTCACGAGCCAGTACCCTTCAAGAAATCTTGGGGAGAGGGAATAAATAGGAAGCAATAGAATTTGAGAATTTTTTATTTTAAAAATAACATATCCATGAATAGAAAGGTAAATTTTTTAGAATCATAAGATCATCCCCAATTATCCCTTCATCAAAACTACCCACATCATTTTTACTGAGCTAAGAACATATATGTTGTATCTTTTGGAGGGGAAATTATTGCAAAATTTTATTTCTCCATTTTATGTGAAGCCCAATTTTATTTGGAGTTTATACTTATTGTAAATGAAATTACAGAAATACATGAACTATTGTAGGACCTAGATAATACTATAAATTTTAAAATTGATGATCTTACATTTATGAAGAATCAAGAATATCTACTGTAACCTTGATCCAGAAAAGAAAACTTCAAGGAGGCATTGCAACATGAAAAAAATCTACAAGATAAACTAATGAGGGAGTTATAACAAAACTAAGTTCATTATATTTTGATTTTGGGTATGATGGGTTATCATCTAATATGTCTAATTATAATTTTATAGTCTTAGTACCACTATTTTATTACATGAATTATTAATATAAATAAATTTCCCCATATCCTATTGATGAGAAACATGAGATTCTATAAATTTAGGATGTAGATTCCCATGATGATGAGATATCTGAGCTTTATGAAATATATTTTCATAGATAACATGAATCCTATTTTTAGGAATTTATATAAGATTTTATTAAGGAAGTGTCTTATCAAAAAGAAGTATCACCAGACCTATGGATAAGTCAATACTGCCTCAACCTTTATCAAAACCACATCTATTATGGGGCATGAAAAAACTAGATTTTTCCCATAGTCTTCTACTCAAGAAGTGACATGGTCACGAGTTGCTACATATGAAGTGAGAATTTATATTTCAACTTGACTTGTTTTACATTCATCAAATTGTAGCTTTTTACTAACACTAATATTGATTTATATTATTGAGAAACATTATTTGAGATTTAATTGGATGAATATAAAGCCATGATAATCTGGGTGGAACTTAAGGAGATGACATTACTCATCCCACCACCACCATTTTATGAAGTACTTCACACATCTATGGATGTGTACAAATATCACTATATCTAAGGGGTACACTATAAAGGGATATTTTCTATATTCAAAAGGAGAAGTATGTGGTGGTTCTTACCAGATATGAACAATCACCTAAGAAAACAGGGATAACTGAAAGGATTTCCGACTATTGATAGTCTATCTATAGAACCTCTCGATTGGTAAAACATGACTCTTTTCCCTACAATTTCCTTTTATATTATTCAATTCCCTTTTCAATAAAAACATTATACTTTATTATTATGTTTTTCTATAGTTTTTATTAATTTTATAAAAGATAGGTGGAAAGATTCAAATTTTACAACACACCTAGGGGAGAGGCATCCTCCAACCTTCTAGATAATAACATAAAGTTTTATATTCATTTTTTTCACTTTTTTATAACTATTTTTTTTTGTTTTTGGGAATATAAATAAGAAGTAATAAAAATCTATTGGAATGGGGATGTTTAAACCAATTTATATTAGTTATTTAATTATATTATAGTTAATGTTATCAAATATATAAATAAAAATATTTTGTTTACTATTTAATATTGTTTATAAATGAAATTTAGGAATCAATTTGAAATCAAAAAAAAATTCAAAAATGATTTTATAATTGTTAATACTAAAAATATATATTTTATGTTTATTTTTAATGTCATAAATTTTAAAAAGCAGGAAAATATATAAAAATGAATCTTTACATACATTTTGATGGTTTATATCTTATATTTGTCAAAAAACTGATTTACATAATTGGGATATTGAAAATTTTATTCTCTAAATTTTTAGCAATTTCCTGAACATATTTTTATTCCCAACCACGATTAAAAATACAATGCAATAGTTGGGGAATTCCTAGATTCTGAAAGTGTGACACATCAACTGATTACTGAGTGAGTTAATCACATAATTTAAGAATGTAATGTAATAAAATTAATGGATGATGTGTGGGTGAAAATATTTTCTTGTAATAAATGTTATAACATTAATTCATTATTGTTTTAAACATAATTTAAATTAACATAGACTCTGTAATAAAAAAACCATAGGTAGGTTAAAAATAGTATATTATATAAGTCTTTTTATTTAAGAATAAATATATTAAATTTTTAGCAAAAAATATCTCTGAGACAGGGGCACTGGGAATTTATTTTTAATGAAATAAATCCATCTCAAATAAGTGATATGAATAGTTCTTTCCATAGAATTATGGTTACGAAAATTAAATTCAAAATATCCCTATTATAAATGAGTCCATTTATGTGAGGTAAATATTAAACCCATGAAAAAGGGTAAATTGAATTATAACACATTCATTTATGTTGTATCAATATCATGTGAAAACAAATAGGGGATTATTAAGCATAATATTGTGGGACAAATTGATGTTATTTTTGTTAAAATTTTGATTCCACATAAATATAATTAGATCCAATATTGAATTAAAACATTGAATAATTTAATATACAGAAATGGTTTGACACATAGATGAGTAATTATGGATTGAACAGTGTATGAGACAATAAAATATATTTTCTATGGATTTTTAAATTATGTATGATGAAATAACCTTTTTCTTTTTTAATATCTTGAATATAAAAATAAATTTCTAGAGTAAAAGAGTTCATGTTTGGGGGAGTGATTTGAGGAGAAACATCCCAAATTTATAATTATTATTCATTGAAAATAACCATTGTTTTAAATCAAATATCAGGTAAAAAATCTGTTTTGGTAATTTCCAATAATTTGAAACTTAATTTTTTAAAGGGATTTATTACTGATTTTTAGTGATCTATTTATTTTAACGAAGTTAAATTTTCAAATCCATAACCAAATTAAAATTATTTATTAAAAATTGTACTTAAATTATGGAAATTATTATAATATTGAAACTATATTCTTAAATATATTTCATTTTAGAATTAATTTCTTCATTCATTTTTTTCAAGAAGTTTATGAAATCCATAATTTATTTATATTTTAATTATAAATGGTATAATAATTTTATAAATATTGTTATTTTAAATCATTTTAGTAATGTATCCAAACATAAATTGATCGTTTTGTTTACTATTTTGAAATATGATTAATTCTAAAAATATATTAAATTTTACATTTTATTATTTCAGTATTATTTATGTTTTTAAAAAAATTCAACACTAAGAAAATTTCTTATATAGGTTGAAATGATGGAAGTGATTATGCCTTTCATTGTCACCATATTGACTCCATGTCTAATTTTCATTATCACTTCTATCACACATATGACATCACATGGTGAGTGCCTATAACATTTCCAACACCTTTCCATGGATACCACTCACAGCTATTGTACGAACCAAGAAATTTTCGGAAATCCCATTACTTATATGATCCATAGGTACCATAGTAAATTTTTAAAAAACCCTACACCTATGATATATATGAATCCTTTCAATGCAAACCCACCATTCCACAGCACCATCCAACTTCACCTTTTCATTATGATTACCTATCTTCCCACCATGATGTGGACACTTATAAAGAAGAAACATGTATGCCACCCAATGGAAACAAAATCACGTACCTTGTGATGCTTCCATTGGTAAACATAAAATTAAAATCTATCTTTGTACATGATCTAGAAGTGATTTTTGAAGGTGAGCCTCCACATTGATCATTGGAAGAAGACCCCACTGGAGTCATCCTACACCTATAAATTTTATTTTTAGAACTGAAAAATCACATATTGATTCTCAATCTTTAACACTAATCGCATATCAATAAGGAAATTGAACCACCTATATATCTAAAGATGAAATTACTATTCCCAACTAGATAAATAACACCCCAACCCATCAGATCTGAAAATACCTTCCAACCTTGAGTGCTGTAATTTTGACTTCCTTAATGGAACCAAATAACCTACAAACCACATCCCTTAAACTTATAACTCCACCACCCGAACCACATGAACCACTACATCCATGCCTATCTATAAAATTATATCACACTAAAAACCTACTGATGAAAAGTATATCTTGGAGAAGAAAAAACAAATCACCACCGCAATTGAAATTTTAAAGGAAAAAAAGAAATGAAAACATAAAAATATAAATTTGAAATATATATGAATATATCTAATAACATTATATATAAATATATATAATGTATTTATATAGTAAAATTTATGTATATTAATATCTATTTATTTTTTTTATAAACAATAATTATTTTCATATATTTATCCATTTTTTTTTATATTAATAAAAAGATTATTTTCAATGACATCCAAAGGCTCGAGTCTTGCATTCTCAAAATTCAACCAAGACAGAACCAATTTCTTGAATGTGTAGTGACATCAAACAACCTCAAACATTAAACTATTCTATAAATCATAGGAACAATTAAAACTCCAATTTCTATCGAAACTATGAAACCATGGAGAATGAATGTGTCAGTTTATCTCAAACATCAACTTTGACATGAGTAACTCTTATAAAGAAGATAAGGGAGCTTTCTCTTTGTCAAGTAATTTCATAAAGACACCACCATCTATAAGTATCCATCATCATCTCCCAGTATATAATAATTCAACCTATTCTAATAGGTATTTCCCTTTTTCATAGTTACTATTAATTCTTTATTTCAAATTTAATTTTTCAATAATTGTTTTTGAATCATTAGGTGCTATTCATTTCCCCCTAAATTTCATTGTGTTTCTCTCCCCTATGATGTCTTAGTGACATTGATCTCAATGATCATTGATATATAAATCAATATTGTTGGTCCAATGGGTAATAAAATTGACGATCAATAATTTTTAGTTTTAATTACTAATATATATCCTATCCAATTCAATTAATATAGTTTAAGTGGAATGTGAAGCAAGGAATTTTATCTCTTCAAAACATTATAAAAATCAACCTATTCCTACTATAAAACATCAAAGCCTCCCTCTAATTTGAGTAACACATCATACAAATAGGTCATTAGGGTTTCATAAGAATAATTTTATATGATAAATGTCAAGTTTATGAGTGAGTTCATTCAGCTGATTGAGGAATGATTATTACCATTAACCCTAAAGAATATATGGAAGTACTTTTCTATTAAAGTATCTCTTAATAATAATAGTGGTTTCATACGAAATAAAATAGTTGGGGGTGAACATGTGAATGTTATTGAACCTACTCATTAAATTAGAAGATTTTAAAAAAATAATGGTATATCTAACTAAAATTCTTCCTTAGGATTATTTTAATTTCCATCATCCATACTCTATGCATTTGCATTCCATTTCCCATCCTTGTTTCCAATTGAAAAACCAATCAAATAATGCATATTTGTTTTCAATATTATGAAAATTAATATATATATATATATATATATGTTCTTGGATAGTGAGACTCCCTACTAATTCTCCTTATGATATGCCCATGGTCAGCCACTATACTATAATATGAGTGTTTTAAAAATTGTTTTAACCACTACTTATGAAAATTACATGATCAATCATTTAAGACATCAAGGGATATAATAAATAAAAATTCTTCTCATGGGATACCCATCCCTATATAATGTAAAACCATACATATATACCCATAACCAGGTCATGAATCGCATAGAAAAGGAAAACCATTAAATGTCCTAACACATGAAATTCAACATCAAAAATCATATTTCAAAATGAACCACTCATCAATTCAAAATAATGAAAATACCTTTAAATTTAATATTTCAAAATTGAGACATATTTACATAAGACACCATAAGAGATTTAGATATTAGTTATATGATATATTATAGAACTATAAAACATCTAAAAAGTAGTATTTTGGAGTTGATTTTTATGATAGTAAGATTCATTATAATGAGTGGTTTATTCAATTTATCATCGGCTCACTAAGATAGTGAATTCGATGATTGGTTGAGGAGAAAATTTAGAAAATTTCACACTCTTGGGATGATTTATAATATTTTTTGTAAAAAAAATAAATTTGAATATCTTAGATATTGATAAACACAACAATTTCCTAGAAAATATGATGTATTAACTAATTTGATCCCTTCAACATTTTAATATTGATTGGTTGAATTTGGATAAAGTGGAATGTAAGAAGAAAAGGTAGTTTCTTTCCAAAATTCTAGTATAATTTATACAATCTCTTCTAATTAGGGTTAATTAAATATGAGGTATAAAAAATATCCAAACATGAATATTTAATAAATAAACATTTCATGAAAATTATAAATTCCAAAAAATTAGCACAGAATGATGAATAGAATGATTAAAGTAAAAAGTATTTAATAGGTATCACATATAATTCTAATTTTAATTCCTCAAAAATAAAATTATATATTTTTTGAAATATAGGCCACATAAATACAACCTTTTTTAGAATTTAATTTAGTGAAAAAAATACCAAAATGTTAATTACTTGAAGGACATAAATAATTTATAGAGTCATAGTGAAAACAAATCGTCTATAAAAATACTTTGAAAGAAATGGAATCCACAAAAGTATTAATGATTGTAAGGGTTAATGTAGTTATATATTTTAAATATAAAAATGAGAATATAAATAACTCTATATAATATCAAAATTATTTTTTTGATGAAATTCAACAAAAAATAGACTACAGAATTCCATTGTTCAAAACATTAAAGGAGAATTACTTAAAAACTATAGATGAAAAATTAGAGTTTGGATCATTATCTTAAATATACAATTTATTTTCATCTATAAGTAAATTTTTCTGAATAATTTATTTTTGAGAAATTTGATGTTGAGGTTAACTATATAATTAATGTTTTCTAAGGGAATATTCTACATTCACAAGTGAAAGGGAAAATATATTTTAACTCAATATCCTATAATTTTTTTATAAATAATAGATATAAAATTTTATACAGTTTAATATATCCCAAAATATATAAAAATTTCTAATTTAAATTTTCATTCTATAGATTTTTATAATTATGTTATATGGGAAATTATTCCAAAGAATTTTCATTAAGGCATAATTAATATTTAAATAAAACCAAATCATTTATTTCTAAATATATTTAATGAAATATGACACAAAATTGATATATTAATATTTTATTTTAACTAATTTCTTTTTACTAATACAACTAATCACAAATTATCTAAGGTACACATATATTCTTCTATTTATATTTATAGAAAAAATGTCTTGGATATGAAAAGAATGGAATTTCATACATAGATAGTGGGTTCTCCAGATATGTGACATGGCCCTCCTCCATTTGGATACTCCCCTAGGACAGTATAGAAGATGAGGGAGACCCATAAAGCCCACCTCAAATAGGCTATATGTTGACATATAACAATAGGGGTATATAAATGCAAAAATGGGAGGAATTTCCCTTATAATTTAAATAATATATGATAATATACCAATAAAGTCCATATAATATGAAATAAACCCAATCCACAATGTATATAAATGTCACACATTTGAAATGTATCAAAAAAGTATCAATTTTCCACTATTAGGGTAGCGACAACAACATTAATCATGACCACCATGATCTTATATAGTCTAGATTAACCTCCAACCCCTTCCTAGAAACCTGTAAAATATATTTATATATAAATGTGAAACAATAATAATACACTATGTAATATCCTCCCCAAAAAATCCCATGTAAAACATATTTATTTATATTTCTTAATCTTAATTTATTTTTTTATTTTTTTTCTCATAACTCATTAAAAATTTTAAATTCAGGGTGAAATAATAACATCAATATCTAACATATACAAAGATTTCATAATGTTAATTTCATAACCTATATTCATTTCCTCTTCCGTCAAATAGGTAACAAAACTGTCTATCATGTGTAACGGAGACAAGTGCCTCATAAATTGGTGTAATTCATTTTCCATCACTGCCTATAATGGATTGAAATAATGATGGATTTAATTTTTATCTATTATATTTATATAAAAATTATACTTTTTTAATTATAATATCACATTTACCATATTACCACAAAAACAGTTGTAAAAAATTAACTTCGCTCATGGGTACATTTGGACTACGACCTCCATGAAGTGATGTGATCCATTTTATATATAATATTAAAATGGATGGTAATAAGGTGATACTTTTAAAAAATATTATATATATTTAATATAAAAAATATGTTTTTTGGTGAAATATTATTTATATTTCTTTTTAGACTAGTAATAAAATTTGAAAAAATGTTCATGCATATGTACGACTAACCGTCTCCATGAACGGTGTAATTCATTTTAAAATATCTAAAATTTATGGATATATGTATATATATAAGTTATTTATATCATAATTAACATTCATATATGATGGATCCATGATCTTAGTATAAGGACCGGAACTATCAAAAAAATTAAAATCAAATATGATGTTATATACCCCAAAATTTTTATTTTAATAAGGAATATTAATAAATGTGTATTGAAATGAAATGAAGATATCATATATGATATTATAAGAATGAAAAAAATTATTTTATATAATATTAAAAAATTTAAATTTATTATACAAGAGTTTATATTTCATTTAATGAAACTGGAATGAGAGGTAAGGGTTTTATGTTACAGTCTAATTATTTATTGAGATTGATTAGGACTGAGTTTTATTGGTGAAATATTGTTGTCTATCACAAAAAAGACTCATATGATTTATAATGAACTGGTAATTTCTGTATACCACATATTTTAATTTTATGCTACTTTATTTATGTACTATATAAACCAAAATGTTATTTTTCAGGATAATTGACTTTATTTCACTCTTCAATCGATAATCCCTTTTCTCCCATGTCTATGTTTTGAGTAAAATGTTTTCAAGAATTTTTAAATATTATTCTCTAATTTTTTAGTGATATTTTTTCTCATAATTAAATTACAAAAAATAAAATAAAAAGACGTTTCTTTTTATTTTTTGAAACATGGTAATTTTTACAATTAACTGAAAATGTGAAAGGATTCACTGTTTTAACATTAAAGAAACATAGAAATATACCATAGTCATGAGAAACCAATGTATTTATGATTTTTTAATTTTTTTAAATTTTTTAGTGAATTTTTTTCACTAATATTTTAAATATTTTTAAATTTATGATAAGTGATTTCAAAACAAAATGGTTAATTTCCTCAATAAAAATTCATTTTAATCCTTTCTATAAATTTAAATATATGATAATATTTTTTATTTTAATTATTCAACACTAGGAATATTATCTAATGATACTATATTTATTATTTATCAATATATAGTATGAATACTATTAAAATAAGTTTATGAAACATATTCCTTTTCCACATATTATGAAAATGATGAATTGATTAAATTTTATGAAACCTGTTTCTTTTATGTGATTTATCATCTAATAATTTTTTTATTATATTTTGGAAGAAAAATATATGATTTTCAATATTTTATGCATGGGATAAGAATTATATAGTCATCCAATTCAATGGGTAAATATGGATGTTTCTTTAGATGGACATGATTGGAATGGTGAGTGAACATTGTTTAGTAAGGGACATTGTCCACAATGATAATCATGGGATTGAACATTAACTTATATGATGGTTTTCAATGTGAACATAATCCACGATAATATATATGAGAGTATGAATTCACTACTATGGAAATCATTTTCCTATAAGAATGTTTATTCCACACATAGATGTCTTTTTCCATTGTTATCACCTCCAAGATTATACTCTTTGTTTCATTTGTGATTCATTTATTATTACATTTAGGGATTTATTCTACAAAACATGACAGTGATATAAAATACACAAGGTATTGTTTCTATATGTTATTCTCATATTTTAATATCATTCTTCTCATGTTATGGTTAGTTAATCGTTAATATCTCTCTTAGTTAACCATAATGAGTATTTGAGCTCATAATTTCCAATGATTAAATTCCCCAAGAAATGAAGAAAGGTTTTATGTATAAAATTTCCAATAAGGGAGATATTAATAAAGAACATAGTTGTATATAATGTATTTAACTAATGAATAAGTGGATTAGGTGTCTATTTTCTCAAATATATTAGAACTATTTGTTTCTATTATGGATTATTATGTTTTGTAATGAATATTCATCTAAAGAGATTTAATAAATATCTATATATGTAAAGTATGGTTCACTATAGTTGGTATCATAGAAATTATTTTTTAACATTAGAAACTAGGAGGAGAAATAATTAGTGAGAAACCCTTAGGATTATCCCATGTATAGGACAATTTATTGTATTATTATAAATAAACGAATGTTTATTTCTAAGAAGAAAATCCTTATCTGGATACTACATGTCGATTTGATTATTGTATAAATTCTTCTTGGGTTAATAACCCATAAATGATTTATTCATGTTTACCTTGACCATCATTCTAGTTTTGAGGAGGGTCCTCGTACTGCATAGCTAGTTTGACACACATGAGGGATATACTTTGATTATTTCATGTTTTCATTATAAACCATTCTAAAGGATTTTAAAATTTGATAACCATCAATGGAAAAGGTAAAATATAAGGATTCATAGATTTAAAATAAGGATCCATGATTTGGGCATCCAATAAATTATTTTTCAAGTTCATATGGTCTTCAACAATGAAAAATGTTTCTCAGACTATGCTTTTTGGTTTTTGTTAATGGATGAAACCCTAGGGATTCATTTTAATACTAAATGTGACATAAAATTATTTGATTCAATTCCTAATAAAAATGTAATGGGAGATGGAATGAAAATGTTATTTTTATTCTTATGAAAAAATCTCAATATTTGAATAATGATAAAATTCAAAAATAAAAAGGGACAAAGAAATGATATTGTGAGTATTTAATGAGTCAATATCCACCTTTTTTAGTGCGATATTAGAACCAATCATTTAATAAAAATTGATCACATCCATTAAAATTATATTTTTTTTCTTCTTTATTTAGGGATTGAAAAAAATTCAATTTGGCTTGTCTACCATTTAGATGGTGAAGCAGATCAATTGTCTACTGTTATAATAAATATGTGGAAACATGAATAAATTATAACTATTGATTGGGAAGAGTTTAATATACTATTTTCTAATAACTAAATTTCTTTTATTCCTCATATGAAAATGGATATTGAAATCATTTATCTAAAGTGTACGGATAATAAATTTGTTTCTACCTGTGAGTAAAATTTTATAACTCATGTGATAAATGCTATTAGTATTATCAGCCAACAAAAATGTAAGGTTTATCAATTCATCAATGACAAAAAACCAAGCCTATTATATGAGTTATCTGTAACACCCCATGTTTTTCTAAAAATACATTGAATTCATGAAACTTTGTTTTTTGTAATTAATTATAACAATCCTTTAAAAAAATTACTAATTCTAGTTTTTTAATTTTGAAAAATTTTCATCTACAATTGTGTTCAGTATGTCATTTGGAGTCTAATGAAACCAACTTTTTAATTTAGTGAAGTGTAACATACCATTATGAATAGTAATATGACCCAAAAAAATAGTAATTTTTTTTATTATTTTACTTTCTTAAGGCATTATGATAATTACATTTTGGTTAATTTTTAAAATGATTTAAACTAAATGATAGAGTTTAAATTTTTAATTTTTGAATTATGTAAAATATTATATAAAAATTAAATAAATAATTTTTAGAAAATTATTTTTAAAAAATTTAGTTCATTTTTTATTCTATACATCGAAAAATGGTAAGGGTAAATTTTGGGTATTTTTCTTAAATAGTTGATTTATCGGTGAATTGTAAAACAAATACAGTTTTGAGCTTCAGTGTGATAATGACATCATTAATGATGTAATAATGATAATAAATAAGGTAGAATGGTGCACATTAAAATAATTTATGAGGTGTCCCATGTGTCTTATACCATGGGTCGGACCATGGTTGTGAAAATAACACTAATGAGGTGTCCCTAAGAAATTATTTAAATATTCCCTCAATTTTTCTATAAATACAAACCCATTTCTTCATTAACATCATTCCAAATTCCACATCAACGAAGCTCTATACTATATACCTCCCTAGTAGTCCTCCCAAATTTTCCACAAGTCTGCATGGTCCCAAACATAATATTCTAGGAGTTACTCTACAAGGTATAAAAATTCTCAATTTCTATCTTTTTCCATTCATATTCTCTTTTAGGTTGTATAACTTTTAAGTTTCCATACCAAGTTATTATTTCATTCATATTATTGATCTATTATTTATTATTATTAATATAGGTATGGGTGAACCTTTTCTCCTCTCATTTTAATATTTTCTAAAACCATGTTTCATAGTCTTTAGGGTGCCGAATTTTTGTAATGGATTTCTCAATTATTCTTCTATTTTGAGTTCCATTCTTTACTTATTCAGTCCTCATATCCACATAAAAAATAGGAATGTAAGCACTAGAAATAATTTTATTTTGGATTTTCTCATGTTCATGTAAAATTAATCATCATTATTTTTCTCCTCTCCTACATTTTCATGGAATAAAAACAGTGTTCGTGATGTGTCGAATTACCGACATCATGGACGATGTGATTTCAGTTTACATTAATTCTTTAGAGGCTTGTCATGAAACCATTTTTATGGTTTAACCAGGTTATAATATATTTTTATTTCCCATCTGTGCTTCTTGAATTATTTCTTACTCATGATTTTATTTTATAAGAAAAAATGAGGTCGTTATTATCAAAGAACAACTAAAATGATCTAAACGAACATCACTAATGTTTTAACTTATGAATCATCCTCATAAAAAACATCAAAATGATAAATTATATAAATTAAAATAATTAAAATATGTAAATACCTTTCCATTCCAATTCTGGAGTTTCACTTCCAATCTACAAGAAAAATCCATCATGAACCGATCATGAAAATCTTGTAAAGAACTCACCCAAAAGAGTGCAAAGAAAAAATACTAACAACTAAATGGTGAAATTATTTAACTAAATGATCATATAAGTTATTATAAATATGGATATAAATCCATAGTATATTAATAAAACTTATTTAACTATTATGAAGGAGATTTAAATGTGTTTTATGTAATACAAACCCGAGGTAAGGGAAGTTATAACAAGATTTCCATCCTTTGGGTTAACCTTCTACTTCCTTATTTATGTGGTATTAAAATTGATTGTGTGATGTGTTTTGTTTATAGTATATTGAATTATGTATAATTAATATCTATAAACATATTCAATTTTCTCTATTAAGTTTTTCTTGCATTATATAGTTTATGGAAGGGGCTTTTCTTTTGAAATCCTCTTTTAAAATTCTATTTTACACAATTCAAAAGCAGTGTTTTTATGTTATTATTCATGTTGTATGATTATGTCCTAGTTCATGGAAACTATTTATGATGAATGGTGGGACCTATATCTCCCTCTAATGAAATTGGGAATGTGTATGTTAGATGTCGGTTGTATGGTTACTCCAAGTGTAACTGCGATGGTTACACAAATTGTAAGGTAGCCATGAATGTTACAAATTCTAAGGTAGCTGACAGAGTTACAATATTATGTATATAATTCCCCATGATACCATATTGGTTCTAGTTATGTTGTTATGTATTGTGAAAATCTCATGTTTTCCAATGTAAGTATATATATACAAGTGATATGTATGTTTTTTGAAAATGATTTCATACATTACAAGTATACATGGAACAATGTGTCCATTAGTTCTTTTTTATATACCTTACTGAGATTTTGTGATCATCCAATGATTTTAAATGTTTTTACATGATACAAGTATGTGTAGTAAAATTAAGGAATCTATATTAAAATTATGATGAATTTTCAATGAAATCATGTTTCATGCATTATTGTTTTATATTTTGAAAAACATGAAACCTGTTTTTATGGTATCCACTCTGTAACAATGTGTAAGGTTATGAAGGAATTATGTCCCAACTATCATAATCTCTAAAAATGAAAAGATACTCAATGTAAAAGGATGTTTTTTCTTGACTAAAATCATGATTTTGTAATGTAATAAGGATGGGTCCTTATAGTTGGTATTAGAGGATGGTTTAGATAACGTTAGGGGATAAGATGATGATAAAACAATTCCAGAAACGATTTTTACTCTATGATTAATTTGAAATGATATAGAATTTAAGGATTACCATGTTGCTTCATCTAGGAAATGTTTGTTCAGAATGGTTGTCCGCCGAATAAATATGGATGCTAAATAGGGGAGGCACTAAAAGAACAAAATCCTTCTGAATTTGCAGCTCAGAATGGTAGAGAGGGGAACTAAGAAGATTGACACAATTATGGATATACTAACGCAAGAAATAAATGGTGGTTGAATCCATTAAAGAGAACAACCGAGATACCCCAACAGAATATTACTATAGTGGAACATTTTATGAGACAACACCCTCCTGCTATCAATGGATCTTCTAACCCAGTAGTGGATGAAGGATGGATTAAATCCATTGAAAATATATTTGATGTAATGGGTTGTTTAGATAATAAAAATTTATGTCTTTCGATTTATCATTATGAATGTGAATCTGATTAGTGGTGGTCAATGGAAAATAATATCAAGGATACAGAGGATATTGATTCCTTTGATTGGGATGTATTTAAAAGTATTTTCCATGAAAAATATATTAGTAATGTGGTGCGACATAGGATGGAGATGTAATTCCATGAATAGAAGAAAAAGGAGGAAGATTCCATGGACGTTTATGAAGGAAAATTCACCCAAATGGTGAGGTATTTTCCAAATCATATTCGAGATCATGATAGAAAAATCAAGCGCTTTTACACAGGATTGAATCTAAGGTATCGAAGGGCATTGGCCTCCCTTGAATTTCAAAGTTATGAGAAACTTTTCTGATGTGCTGAGAGGGAAGAGATAGAGTTTTATAATGATCTCATCCATTTTGGAAACCAGGAGAAGAAGTCATCCAGAAGGAAAGAGATGGGTGTGAATCAACCAAAGAAATATGATGGTTTGAAAATATAGTTTCCAGTTTGTGAAAACAGTGGCAAGAAGCAGCCTGGGGAATGTCTTAGAAATAATGGGAAGTGTTTTAAATGTTGTATGTTTGGACATATTTCCTGAGATTTAAATGAAAATGATCCAAATACTAATATTGATAAGCAAAATGTAAAGTGTTTTAAATTTGTGAGATGGGTCACTATGAAAATTCCTACCAAAAGAGAGATCCAAATGATGAAAATAAGAAAGACTATAAGAGGAAAGGTTTAGTAAGATCCTTTTAGACCACGTCAGAAGATGTCAGGCCATCCAATGAAGTTGTATCATGTACTTTTCCTATTCACGCAAATTTTTATAATGTTTTTTTGATACAGGTGTACACATTCCTTCATCTCTGGTAGAATTTCAGGTAAATTGGATATATCACGTCAAAAAATGAGACTATAACTTGTTGTTAAAACACCAGGGGGAATATTATAGCAAAGTGGAATTATACGAATTTTTCAATTGTGGTATTTTGAAATACCTTAACTGAAAACCTTATTGTTTTACCATTAGTTGAGTTTACAGTTATTTTGGGAAGTGATTGGCATTCTGTTGATCATGCAAAGTCTAACTGTAGAGTTAAAAAAATTGTTTTTCCAAAAGATTTTTAGTTTGTTTATAATAAAAAACTTATAAAATTTATAACATATCAAGAAGCTCAAAACTATTGAAATATGGAAATGAAATTTATCTTGCTCATATTGTTGAATACAATGAAACTATTCTGATTAATGATGTGCTGGTAGTAAATTAATACCTTGATGTTTATCCAGATTAGTTACCCAGTGTCATACCTAATCGGGAATTAAAACTCACAATTGACTTAGTCCACGATGTTAATCCAATTGAAAAACCACTTTATTGTATAGAACAAATAGAACTTCTTGAATTGAAAAATTAGTTGCAGTATTTTCTTGATAAAGGATTCAATCATCCTAGAAATTCACCATGGCGATCTCCTATTTTGTTTGTTAAAAATAAATATAGTTCCCTGAGACTTTGCATTGATTATAGAGCATTGAATAACATCATTTTTAAAAACAAGTATCACTTTCCACACATCGATGACTTGTTTGATCAGCTCCTGGGAGCTCTATACTTTTCTATGATTGACATGCGATCTAGATATCATCAGTTGGAGGACATAGAGGATGGAATTCCAATAATAGCCCTTCATACTAGATATGGGAATTATGATTTTTATTGTTATGCCATTTGGGTTAACTAATGAACCTACTATACTCATGAATATTTGGAAAAGAATATTTCATGTTTTCTTGTATAAGTTTGTGGTTGTGTTTAGTGACGAAATTATGTTATTTTCTAAAAATAAAGAGGAGAATGAAAAATATATAAAGGCCATTCTAGAAACCTTAAAAGAAATGAAATTGTATGGAAAATTCAGTAAGTGTGATTTTTGTTTGCAACAGATTTCTTTTCTTGGGAACATTTTTAATAAGTTTGGAATAACAGTTGATCCTGCCAAAAAAAGTAGTTAATGAATGGCCAAGACCTACAAATACTACAAAGATTTACAGTTTTCTTGGATTAGAGGGTTATTATCGATGGTTTGTTAAAAACATTGCATGTTTATCTAGATTGATAACTAAGATAACACAAAAGGGGTTAAATTTGTTTGGATAGAGGAATTTGATGATTGTTTCCACAAACTGAAGAAGATATTAGTGAATGTTCCAATTTTTCACATGCCTTCCTGAAATGGTGAGTTTTTCATCTACAGTGATTCTTATTTTAAGCGACATGATTTTATTTTAATGAAAAATGATTAGGTTATTACTTAATATTCAATACAATGTAAAACTCATGAGATAATTATCCCACACATGATTTGGAATTGGAAGCAATGGTTTTTACTTTGAAATTTTGGAGGCATCATTTATACAGAACCAAATGTAAAATATATACTCACAATAAAAGTCTGAAGTATATATTAAATTAGAAGGAATTAAGCATGAGGAAGATAAGATGGCTAGAACTAATAAAGTATTATGATTCCATGATCAATTACCATCATAGAAAATCAAACAATGTGGAGGATGCCTTGAGTCGAAAACATCATGCATCATTAACAATGTTATATTTAGAACATTATCCCTTGATTAATAATTTGATGAATTTTGTCTTAGAAGTTGTTGGTGTAGGAAATAACTCTGTTTTGTCTTAGGTTTCAGTGCAGTCATCGTTATCAGATACAATTAAGCAAGTACATAAGGAAGACCGTGAGCTACAATAAATTTAGCACTGGTTAAAGTGGGTATGTTTCTAGAATTTAACATTGATAAAATAGTTGTTTAATATATGGTAAATGGTTGTGTGTGCCTTGTGATTCCCATTTGGAAAAATCCTTGTTGTATGAAGCTCATAGTTCTCCTTTTTCATTTCATCTTGGTAGTACAAAGATTTAATGAGACCTCAGAGAGTATTATTGGTGGGATGGAATTAAAATAGATATTACTGATTTTACTATGACATTTTTGACAGGTCAAAAATTTAAAGCAGATTAGTTGTTACTGAATGGGATGCTTCAGCCTTTGCCAACTCCTGAGTGGAAATGGGATAATGTATCCATTGAATATGTGGTGGAACTACCATATACTTCTTGAGTTAACAATGCAATTTGGGTTATTGTTGATCGCCTGACAAAATTTTCACATTTTCTTTCTATTTGAGACACAATGTCATTGGATTAGCTTTATCGACTGTACCTCAAATATGTTTTCATGATATATTGTGTTCCTCTTTCAATTGTATCTAACTAAGATCTCAGGTTCCCTTCTAACATTACTAAGGGACTTCAGACATCGTTGGGCACATAATTAAATTTCAGTAAATATTTTCATACTCAATCAGATGAGAAATCAAAGAAAATGGTTCAGAATTTGGAGGTTACGCGTTAGTCTTGTTTAATGGACTTTCAAGGAAGTTGGGATCAACATATTGTTTTTGTTACGTTTTTATATAATAATTGTTTTCCATCCAGTATTCAGATGGACTTTTTGAGGATTTTATGGGAAGTTGTGTCACACTCCAGCTTTTTGGGATGATGTTGGTGAATCAAAGTTGATGGAGCCAAAATTAATAGAATAAGTGGAAGAGAATGTTATGATGATCCAACATCACATGATGATAGCTCAAATAATTCAGAATATTTATGGAGATAACATAAGGAAAGACTTATCTTTCGAGGTAGGTGACCATATTTTCCTTAAAATCTCTCCTTGGAAACGTGTGATGTGTTTTGGAATGAAAGGAAAGCTAAGTCCGTGATTTATCATTCCTTTTGAAGTCTTGGATAATGTTGGACTAGTTTCATACTGAGTTGCTCTACCTCCATGATTGTCTCAGGTACAAAATGTTTTTCTTGTTTTTATGTTGAGAAAGTTTGTTCCAGATTCATCACATGTCTTGGGCCCAGAAGTAGTTTAGATGGATGAGAACCTTTATTATAAAGAGAAACTATATCAGATTTTTGATCGAAGGGAACATGTATTGTTGAATAAGTTAATCCACCATGTTAATGTTTTGCGGAGAAACCACATGTTTGAAAATACAACATGGTAGTCTAATAATTATAGAAGGGAAAAATACCCTCAGTTGTTTAATAAGTAAAACAAATTACGAGAAAACAATTTCTAGAAGGTTGGGATACTGTAACACCAAAAAAAATTCAAAAAATAAATGGAATGAATTAAATTTTTTTTAAGTCGATAATTATAACTATCATTTAAATATAATTTTACTACATCTATATTTTACATTTTAAAAAATGTTCATCTTCAATTTTGTTCAGAAATTCATTTGGAGTCTAATGAAACCAACTTGTTTTTTTCGAATCGTAACATACCCTTATGAATATTAATATGGATAGTAATATGACCCTAATAAATAGTAATTTATTTTATTATTTAATTTTCTTAATTCTTTATGATAGTTACTTTTTGGTTAATTTTCTAATGTGATTTAAAAGTAGTGATAGAATTTAAATTGTTAATTTTTTAATTTAATATGATTTTATTTAAAAATAAAATTAATAATATTTAGAACATTATATTTTAAAAAAAAAATTCATTTTTTAATTATATAAATTGAAAATTTTTATGGGTAAATTTTTGAAATACTTCTAAAATAGTGATTTTTTAGTGAATAGTAAAAAATACAGTTTTGAGTTTCAGGGTGTCAATGAAAACATTAATGATGTAATAATGATGTAATAAATCTAGAAAACCCATGTATAATAAAATAAGTTATGAGGTGTCCCATGAGGCTTATACCTTGGGAAAATACCATGGTCAGGCCCATCGTTTTGCAAATACCACTAATGAGGTGTCCCTTAGAATTTATTATAACATTCACTGACTTTTGCTATAAAATCCAATCCATTCTATCATTAACATCATTACAAATTCCCTATCAATGATGATCTATACTCCTTACCTGCCTATTAGTCCTCCCATGTTTTCCTAAATCCCCCAAAGTCACAACCATCATGTTCTAGGAGATACTCTACAAGGTAATAAAATTATCAATTTCCATCTTTTTCAATTCATGTTTTCTTTTATGTGGTATAACATTCAAGTATTCATACTATGTTATTATTTCCTTATTATTAACGATCTATTCGGTAATCTGATTAATTTTTGTAAGGGTGACCAATGTTCCCTCTCTTTTTAATATTTTCTAAAACCATGTTTCATAGCAGTTAGGCTACCGAATTTTTGTAAGGGATTTCTCAATAATTCATTTATTTTGAGGTCCTTTATTTTCTTATTATTTTTTTATATTCTATTTCCAA
Organism: Viscum album; assembly: GCA_963277665.1. Lineage (NCBI taxonomy): Eukaryota > Viridiplantae > Streptophyta > Magnoliopsida > Santalales > Viscaceae > Viscum > Viscum album. The sequence goes on from OY728122.1 coordinate 868,169,544, forward strand.
AGAGGTATAAAATCTCCAAAAATAATGTTTATTACGGATGTTATCATGTTCATGGAAAATTCTTCATCATTATTCTTCCCTTATCCCTCATATTCAAGGAATAAAAACATTGTCTGTGATGTGTCGAATTACCGACATCGTGGATGATGTCATTTCAATTTACATTAATTCCTTCAATACATGTCATGAAACAATTATTATGGTTGAAAAAGGTTATAATATATGTTTCATGTCTCATACGTGGTTCTAGAAATCATTTTTACTAATTATAATAATTTATAAGACAAAATGAAGTCGTTATTATCAAAGAACCACTAAAATGATCTAAACAAACATCATTGATGTTTTAACTTATGAATCATCCTTATATCAAAAATCAAAATGAAATATGATATAAATTGTGGTACTGGAGGTATTTATATACCTTTCCATTCAGGATATAGAGTTTCACTTTAAATCAACAAGAACAATCAATCATGAACCGACCATGAAAATCATGTAAAGAACTCACCCAAAATAGTGCAAGGAACAAAATACTAACAACTAATGGGTGAAATAATGTAATGAAATGATCATATAAGAAATTATAAATATGTATATGACTCTTTAATATATTAATAACACTATATTAACTATTACATAGGAGGTTTAAATGAGTTGAAAGTAAGACAACCCCGAGGTAAGGTAATTCCTAACCCGATTCCCATCCTTTGGGTTAACCTTCTCTTTTTTTAAAGGTTGAGGCCGAAGCCTCATTTTATTATTAAGGAAAAGAAATGAAATATTTTATTGGGTACATAGAGACCCATTACATAGTTTGAAGGCCCAATGTTCATTTATCCGATTACATGGCCCATAGGCCCTTTTTTTTTGCCCAAGACACATTCTGTAAATAGTACTGATACAGTACCCGCACTGCTATAGTGCCTGCCATCGCTACAGTGTCCATCCTTGCTATAGTTCCACCACTACTATATTGGGCTATAGTACCCTATGACCAATGGGTTTCGAATCCCCATTTTTCATGTATAATTAAGGGGTTCTTACCAATAAGCCAAACCCCAACTGCATAACCTTCATCTTCGTTATTTATGTGGAATTAAAATTAATTGTGTGATGGTTTTTGTTTATATTATGTTTAATTATGCCTAATTACACATTATATACATATTCTATCCCCTCTATTAAGTGTCTCATCAATTATACGATTTATGTAAGGGGCTTTTCTTATAAAATCCTCTTTTAAAATTATCTGTTACAAAATTAAAAAGTAATGTTTTTATACAATTATTCATGTTTTAAGATTATGTTCTAGTTCTTGTGAATTGATTATTATGATATGTTGGACCTATATCTCCCTGAAATTCATTGGGTATTTTTATGTTGGAGTTCGGTCATATGGTTACTCCAAGTGTAACAACGATGGTTACACAACTTGTAAGGTTTCCATGAGGGTTACAAATTCTAAGGTAGCCAAGAGGGATTCTAGATTATTTATGTAATTATCAAAGACTACTTTATGGTTCTACTTATGATCTTATGTATTTTAGTAATCTCATGTTTCAAAAATTAAGTATATATATAGGTGATAAGTATGTCTTTGGAAAATTATTTCATTTTTACAAGTATTCATGGACTAATTTGTTATTTCGTTCTTTTTATATCCCTTAATAAGATTTTGTGCGCATCCCATGTTTTTAAATCCTTTTATAAGGAAAAAAATATGTATGAAAATGAAGGAAGCAATGTTAAATTTTTTATGAATTTTCAAAGGAATCACGTTTTAACCTTTAATGTTTTATATTTTAAAAAAATGGAAACTGTTTTTATGGTACCCACTCTGTAACAATGTGTGAGGTTATGAATTAATTATGTCCCAATATTATAAAGCTCTAAACATGAAAATATCTTAAATGTAAAGAGATGTGTTTTATTTAATAAAATAAAGATTATGTAGTGTAATAAGGTCGGGTCCTTATGTTATCTAATAGAGATATCATTGGTTATGAATAAATCATTGGAATTTCTATCAAGGGGGAAATAGATATTGGAGTTACCCATTAATATCATGAATTTGGAAAGAAAAGAATTATTGACTTGAAATGAAACATTAAAACCCATCATGAAAAGAATATTATCCTTTTTTTACGAATGAACTGTTCATGTAAACAAAATGGAAATATTTTTATTGGAATAGGCAATTTTTTTATATGTGGAAAGGACGCTAATGGATCAATTAAATTTTAAAATGAAGGAAAGAAGATAACTAATGATGTGTATAAAGATAAATATCAAATTAATTAACCACATAAAAATAGTATTTTAAATTCAATGAGTATTGTAATTATTACAAATTATTCTCAAATCGTCAAGTTAATGATGGTAATCGACATCTGAAAACTCAAAAGACAAGAGGAAAAGGAAAATCTCATAATAAAACTATATTGGGTGAAGGGTACAATAATGATGTGGTCAAAGACACACTTACCCTAAAATCTATAATGGATAGTGTTCTATTTTATTATGTTCTTCCTAATATTTAAACGTTCAATAATTCAATTAGGGTGTAATAATTCCTCCCCATTTATTAGATATTGAATTATCAATGAAAAAACATAATGGTGTGACGATTTCATATCATGTCTATGATTCTTATCTCATTTATTTTTATTGGAATGTTCCTCTGAAATATATGTGTATACTAATTTTGATGAATTCTATGTTTTCTTAGGAAAATTTTTGTATTTATCAACATGAATCCCATATCAATATTCAAAGAAGTGACGTCATGTTTGATATTCCAAACCTACATATGATCGCCTATTAGTGTGATGATAAATATGAAATTATGATACAAATAACATCCATTTTAAGGGTCTTTATTCCAATTCAAAATGGTTTTCTATCTAATATGGTTTTGGAAAAAATAAATATCGATTATAGTACTATTTGTTTTGGATTTTTTAATAATTTTTTAATAATTTTTTAATTCTTCTACCATATCGTGATGTTGATTTCCTAATAAAACAAATACCTCCTGTATGATGAACCATGACATTGATATAATTTAATTCATTATTCATTAAATAACAATACACATAATAAAATTTAAATTATCATGGTTACTAATTTAATTGTAAAATCTAATATACAAAATAATAAGTTGAAAAATAAATACAATGAAATTATAGAAAACTACTTTAACATGTGGAAAACATTCTGTCATTCTTTTAAAAATACATGGGATTAACATGAAATTTACATAAGAATAGGGTAACCTATAAAGACCAATATAGAAATAAAAAATAATATAATAAGTAAAATTAGTACTTGTGATCCAATTAGAATGTAACGGTAATATAAGAGGGTTGAGAATTCAAATAATGAATAATGTGGAATGTAATAACATGATAACATAAAGGTCATATAAGAATGTGGATAAAACATAAAACGTGACATCATAAAAATAATTCATGGATAACTACAAAGACAACATAACATGGTGTGATTAAGATAACCTTACATGAACCATACATGGAACCTGATAAGAATAAAACATTACCTAATGCATTTAACCACTATCTAGGATCACCCAACAAGACAGGAACATGAATATGGGTTCCAAATAGATTATTCAATATGGGATCATATTTAAATTTAATTTAATCTGATTATGAAGTAATGTAGAATAGACTCATAAAATTAACCCATAATTGATGGATACATAAATGAAGATGAATACCCATTAGTGGAAATGGGGATTTGTATTCACTACACAATTGTTTTCCAGGAAAAATTACATGATAATTTTGTCAGCATAATTGGGGAATATAATGGTTAATGGAAGGGGTGAATGGTAGTGAAAGGATTATTTAATAACTTTTAAATAATAATAAAATTAATATTTTTGTGTGAAAAAATATCAAAAACAAGATTAATTGGAAAATGACATAATTTAAATAAGATGCGTCCGTAACGAGGATTATGATAAGATCTCTTATAATGGGAGGGTGAATCTAAATGAATGGGGGGATTTTATTAAGATAATGGTGGATCATTGGGAGGAATATTGAGTGGTAAGGGATAATAATTTCATTCAATAAGTGTTCTCAGTGGATAATAATGGTAGTTTGTGTGGATTTATATTTCAATAGAGAGGATAATTTTTTGTTGATTTACAAAATTATGAGTTTTGATATATATAAAAAATTAATAAAAAATTATAAATATTCCCAATGTTAATGTACATGGTTTCTTCCAATGATAATTTTATTTCATTACTTTTAAATTTAAAAAATTGATATTAGTAAAATATTACCCTAGGTGCTGTGGAATTGAGTCCTATTTACCAAAAATTGATTTTAAAACATTAACAACAATATTGGCTTTGGACGATTCATTATGGGTTTATAAAATTAATAAAATAATTTTAAAAATACTATTTCAATGGGTAAACATTTATTTGTTCTTATATAACATTATTGTAATGTATTACATAAATTATGTGTCATTATAATATCATAATATGTACTATATATTTATATCATATTTAATTTTTACCGAAAAACATGAATCCCAGATTAAATTTTGTAAAAATAACCATTCGATATGTATAGACTTATAATTTGAAAAATAATATTTATTTAAGAAAAATAATTAATATATATTAGAATTTACATTTTTAAATCAAAATACCCATTTATTTAGAATAATATTTGTATATTAACAAATGTTTTTAACCCTTATAATAATTAAATTTGACCACATAAAATTATATTATAATATAAATTTAAAAACTACTATTAAATAATAATATATAAATAAAATAAAATTTACCTAAAATTTTCATATATTTATAAAAAATGTCTTCTTTAAAATTTTATCTTTCCCAAAAATTCAATTTAGTTTTCATTATATTAGAATCCAATTTTTATCAAACTCATTATTTAATTATTTGAAATGTAATATAAAAAGGTGAAAAATTTAATAATTTTTTTAATTTTTAGAATATATATATTCATACTATTTAGGAAAGGATACATTTCCCTTTGTTACACCAGTGAATCCCCTAATGGTATGGTGTGCATTCATGAGTTTTCTTGTAGTGATGTGGCATACATGGTTTATGCTACGATATCGATGATATTGATATTATCCTATAAAAAGAATCATTCATGGTTATGTATTTTATTATCATATTCATCCTGATATATTTATAACTACCACTACTTCTATCTCCATCATAAGATCTTATAAATAGTTTTCATAGGGTACTTTCATACTGGTCATGGAAATTGCTCTATTTTCCATTGTCAATTATTCTTTATCATAACCCTTAATTTATATTAATTATAATATTAATTTCTAATTGATATACTATCAATGTTTTTGATGCATAATTTTCATTTAAATTCTATAGGATATATCATATAATGGTATAAAATAATAAAAAATGTGCATGTGTTTTATATTTCAATTTATTCATTAAAAATAGTTAATATAATTTTAAAATTATGGACAATTAAATTATCCCCCACACAAAAAAATACCCATTTAAATATTCATTTCATACATTAAAATAAATGAGGGTGATTCTATTTTATCACTTTTCCCCATTCCCTTATCTCTTACTGAATAATTTGGTTCAACCACATCACATTAATCAGGTGAGTTGTCTTGTTTTCTTGAACCTTTTCAATATGATCTATGATCATTACTGACTACTCCTCATATGAAATTTCATAAGCCAATTTGTACCACCATTGTATTTATTACATGTGAGGGTCTGGATTTTACTTTCTCAAGATGGATACATGGAACACGTAATGTACTCGAGATATGTTAGATGATATTTCTATTCAATATGTCACTTATTTATTACAATCAAGTATACCAAAGGGGAAAATGTGTTGAAGAATATACTTTCGCTACAAACAAAATCACATGAAATTATTCTTTATAAATATAGGGAGGAACACTTTACCCCAATCATCAAACTCAATGTCTCACTGATGATTTTCTACATATATTTTTTTTGAAATCGCGGGGATTTCATATGTCCTTGAATGGGTTGAACAATTTGTTTCATTTCAAGGATAGGATTGGGTAACAAAATTACCCACTCTCTCAATCCACACCATCATGATGGAGTCTGACACCTCTTCCCATATATATCTTCAGAAGGTTCCATTTGAATACTTTAATGGAAACTATTATTATATGATAACTCCACTATAGGACTATTACGATCCCAACAACCATGTAAATTCATTGAACATGATCTTATTTTTTACTCTAGCATTTAAATTTCACTTTTAGTCTAAATGTCCATCTATGTGCGGTAAGTAGTGTTGTAGCTTAATATTGTATCCAATCACTTATTCATAAACTATCCAAAACCTCAAGGTAATCATCAAATCTCAATTATATACAACAAAGAGAAGAAATCCATCCAACATTACTACTTCCCTTATGTATATTGTTGTGAATTCATTATGTTGAGAATCATATTTGAAGGAAATGAAATTTTATAACTTGGTACAAAAACCAACTACCACCCTAATGGAGTAATTTCAGTTATTTTTTCTAGGGATATCATGTGATGGACCATAGGGTTATATTCTCCCATTTCCTCACTTGTATGGGAAATGGTTTAATTATACCCTTATACTTATGTAACTCTACCTTGAATTATTTTCATACTATTAATCAAGATGCAAAAGTCATAATTTCCCTCTTTAGGTTATCCCATAAATATTTTCCTTCCAATATCTATGTATATTTATGATTCCTAGATAAATAGAGTATGATTATCTGTGTATGTCATCTAGATGTTCCCTCTATAGTTATGGTGTAGATGGTACACATAACCGGGTTCCAAACCATGTAATTTCATCTTCATAAAATTTAATATCTGGAATATTCACTAACATCTTCTGTAGAAACCCATAAGCATTTTTGTCCTTCATGCACCTATTATGAATAGATGGTTGAGTAGTTATTTGAGAGTGGTATGATGAAGATCCAATTATTATTTCCATTATCCTTCTGTTTTACATCAGGTAATATTGGATCACTTGTAGTCCTCATTGTGAATAGTGTTGTAGGAAGCTTTTCACTCAGTTTATATGAATCAACTTTTTTTATAAACATGGAAATGGATTGAGAAATCATAATAAAAGATCATATCTTACCACTTTGGTTTGTGAATATTAAGATTCTTATTTAATATATAAATGAGGATTTTAGGGTCCATATAAATTTCACACATCACTGAATAGACATAATGTCATGAAATCATTAATGTGAATATCAATACATCCAATTCTATATAATGGGTTAGATAATTCAGCTCAAGCCTATTAACATGTGGGAGTAATATGATATCTCTATATCATCTTGCATGATTACAAAACAAAATGTATTGTTTGATGCATTATTTTAGATCACAAATGGATCCCACTGGTGGGTAATGTGAGAAAATGTATAGTGATTAGATGTTAAATCTGTTCATTAAATCATTATTTATATTCATATGTCCATTAAATCATTCCACCCTATGGATTAACCTTATTTAATGGGTGTGAAAATCATGAGATGTTTCTCAAAATTCAACATTAGTAGCCAGCAAATGCATGGAAACATTGTATTTCCATCATGAATATTTTTCATATCCATTATTCAATTCCCTCAATTTTGATGTATCTAAATATATACCTTTGATATTGGTAAAATTCACTAATAATGTCATTTCCCCAACAAACAACTCACATTTACTATACTTTTCGAAAAAAAATTTAATTTCCCATATAATTTTGTATAACATTCAAATGACACCCATCCCCATCGATAAATTTTGATAGGATGAATGTGTTATTTATATAGTCTTATAAGGTCACGTAGAAGTAATACCTATAGATAATACATACAATTTCCATGAATATTTTTGAGTGATTAGTGAGTCATAATGGAATCCATATGACTTCATAGTGCTGATAAATTTTATGAAAAGATGTCATTTGGATATCTTCATTATTAAACATTACTTGATATTATTGCAATTGAAGTTCCACATTAGATATATAATAGGACCCAGATATAATATTGAACAAGAAATAAATCTATATAAGTGGATACTTTTTTTTCTACTCTTATTGAGGTGATGAAAATAAACGTTGGGGAACATTAGACCATCCTTATTCCTAATGATAAGGACTAGTGAACCCCATGTTCAAGCAAATTTGTGTATAATCCCTCTACCCAAAATCTCATTAATTTTTTTTGTGAACTCCTCATGTTTTTCAATAGCCCATATCTATGGATTATTGGATATTTTAAAATCATTGTAAATGATCTCAATAAGTAACACAACATCACAGCTAGGGGGAGGAAAAGACAATTATATGGTAAACACATCATTGAATTCCCTTAAAATTGTCATTTCACCAATGGAAATCATTTCATTAGTCATAATCATATAAACATGATGATCATTCTCAAAAGGAAAATAAAACTGATATCAGATATTTTTGTAAAAAAGTAGATTCATCCTCCTCCTTTAACATTTATATAATTAAAAGGTGATTTATGATATGGATGGGGATTATCTTATCTTATAAACTTAAGTTGTCTCTATATAAAGAAATAAGAACTATTCCAATAAATACATCAAATTTATATAAAGGTAGAATCAAATGTGTTTCTTGGAAATTCATCCCATGAATTTGTATATAAGACATGTTATATACATGGGGTGATATACTTTCCATATTTTTCATATTCACAAACAACTCAACATCATTTTTTTGAGGTGTTTTTGGAATTTTTCAACTAATTCTGCATGATATGAAAAAAAAAATTAAATTCATAGTCCCATTGGACATTTGATATCAATGAATTGACGATAAGCATATGTTTCACAATTTTATTTTGGTTCTAATATTTCACAACATCCAAATCCAACTTTTGGATGATAAATCTCAAAAATCATAAACACATGAAATAGAAACCATTACCATTAAAGAGATAACTCATAAATGACTTCTATTCTTTAACCTACTAATCTATTTGTTCAATATTATATATTCATTATATTTTACCCAACATAAATATTATTAAAAAAAATCCTTACAAAATGAATCTTGGAAAATTATCATAGCATATCCTCTATGAGTATCAAATTTGTACTAAATCAAGGCCAATTGTTTTGTACTATGTAATGATCTATTCTAACACCAAATACACTTTCAGATGTAATTACATCAATATAAATCTATGAAAAAAAACATCCACAAGAAGTATCCAGACATGTATGTATTTTATTCGAAAAATGTATTCTATACTTTACCAAAAATTATGGGTATTTTTAATTGTTTGTTCTTATACCTAAGGCTTTTACTAGAGTTTTAAAATCTGAATTCCCTTATAAATCATCATTACTATGTTACAAAAATGACAAACTATATCATCAATACACATTAATTCATGAATTATTATATAAATGTATACATAATATAATCACAAAAGGTCTTCAATCCTGCCAGATTTTGGAAGCTAGGTTCAGATAATAACAACTTCCATCAGGAATATAAATAAATTATTTCCAAATTACAAATAATGCTCCCAAAATTATATCATCCTTTTAAAAATACATGGGATTACAAGGGGATTCACATAAGAAAGTGGTTATATATTGTCACATATTGACCCAAAACATCACTATTATTTTATTTATTTCATTATTAAAAAAATTATATTCCATTAACAAACGTATTCCTAGAAAAATGTTAGATTTTTGGTGGACTAAAGGTGGATCATAGTTTAGAGAAATCATGAACTATCATAGTGGTTACCATGTACCCAAGATTGTGGCTCTGTCCATGGTGCACAGGTATGAACACATGCTTGCACCTCTCCCCAGTAGTCTTTGTGGTCCATCTTCTTTGTGATAGAGGAAGCTACATGGCTGGCACATGGTCTGATTGACCCTATGGCCAACTAGTGTTGTCTTCCCTGGGATAAAAAATAATAAAATTATAAAAAATAAAATAAAAAAAATTAAAAAAAATTAAAACTCGATTAATATTAATAAAAAATGTTATATAATTATTATTCTGTGTTTATATACCCTAAAATTGGTACCCCCATTTTCTACTTGTATCCCTCTCACCCAATCCTTCTCACGCAACTGAGACCCCTCCCTCCCCCTCAGGCTCCATGACCTCCCCTCTACCCTTGATTTGTGGCTATTTTACTCCTCAATCCTGGGTGAAATCAAATATGTTAAGAATATATTATCATCCTATTCATTTATTACTCTTTTAGTTTTGGTTTCTCTTCCCCCAGTAGTGGAGTCCATGCCTAGCACATCCATAACCCATTTTAAGGGATTTTCAATGGTTGATTCGTGATGATTAGATATCTTAGGTCCCATAGAAGATTGTTATAGCCTCGATCATTGTAGGAAGTGGGCATGACATTAGTTTTTGTTACGGATTCATCCACTTTTTTATCATTTTTAAATTTTAATTTAGTGTTTTGTGACTTTGGATTTTATGGTATTTTTCTTAAGTCTGTTTGGACCACCGTACATGATGATGACCTACCCACATATGCATGGGTTTGTATATGTTTACATTTATACCATATTTTAAGATATTTCCTTATTAAATGGTAATATATAAATTTCAACAATTGGTATTTATATATATATATATATTTATATGTATAAATTCACGTGTGTGTGAGGATTAAGGCTGGATTCCAGTTGCCATCACCAGAAGCTGTGTGTTTTTAGATAGGTTTCCAAAGCGAATCCATTTAATTTTAAGTCATAATTTCTTTATTATTTTAAAAATATTATTCAATTATAAGATTATGATTAAATTTTATGAAAATATATTTTTTTTGGGTAAATGGTGTTCTACTTTATTTCTAGGGTTTTCCATAACTTGCCAATCCAGTTTATTTTGTATAAACCTTTTTTCAGGATTACCAATAAATTTGAAGTGTCCTAAATGTTTAATATAGTTTTATAATTTATATTTAATATTTTATGCATGAATTTTTATGTAAAATTATAATTTTAAATGTTTTATTTAAATAATGGATTGTTTTCACCTTAATGTGTAGCTTGAAAATCAAATGACATGAATGACCCATTTTACATCATCCGACTGTGAATTTTATTTTCACCATAGTTATAGGGAATGGTTAGGAAATGAGAAATGTGTAGGACCATTTCTAACTTCTAGATGTTCCTTGTATTATGGTAAACCCTATGGGTTTCCCTCTTCTGAGAGGGCCTTAACATAGGGAATGCTGAGTATTTGGAAAGGCATGCATAACGGCATCTGTGGGGTATATTTAATGCCAATCATGTAATATTCTTATCATTATACATTATATTAACTTCACAGGATTCAAATATTTCATATAGAGGGTCTAGTGGTGGATTCATTATAATCCATATAATATGCATGAGAACCCCCGGGATATAGGATAGGCTATGTTTGAGTTTCCATTGGGGATACTAGTTTATAGTGTCTAGGTTGTTTATTGATTATAGAGGAGCACCATATTCAGGAAGTTGGTAATGAACAAAGTACATACAAGTATTTTTTGTTATTATGTTTATGAAATTACCCTGATTACCTATGTGAATGTTCTTTCATCATTTTATAGTATTTTGTATTCTCAATTCTTCTTGTGTATGTCTGCTTATTTATATATTGTTTAATTGTATTTTTTTATTTTATAGTTTATAATACTATTAGTTGTTATTTTTTGATTCATCGTTGTTTTAGGAATTTTTTATTATGGTTTTGGATATAGTAAATCATTTTAAAAATAATATATCTATTTGGTTTTAAAATGGAAATATTGGTAATAAATATTGTTATTTATATGGGGAAACCCAATTTTGTATTTTCATTTCCAATCTAACAAGAATTGGTTTTATTTTAAAAGGTGATTAATAGTTATTATTATATTCATGCATTCCATATTTGTTTTAATACTCTGTAGTTTTTTTATATCATTATTTTCAGCTTCTGATACGTCTGGCAGCACATACTAGATCACTATGGAGCAATGTTTGCTGAATGGTTTTTAGTGACCTATTGGGTCACATGGAGGTTCGGAAGGTTTTATTTATTTTACACTACCGGATCAAAATAGTTTTTCCTTTTTATTTATTTATTTATTCATTGGATAAATCATTCCCAATTGAAAATACCTAATGAAATTAATTATTTTTGGAACTATTTTCTAGTTGGGGATTGATAATAACTCCCAGGCCTTGTTGGGGCCAGCTTGGTTGACCGGTTTGGCAATTACCAAGTTTAGTTTGTGAGAAAAGTTTATTTGATGATGCCTTTATTTAGGATTTTAATTAGAACAAAGATATGATTTTTTAGGGTCCGTAGGTAGTTCATGGGTTAGTTCCTATTCACCTCCACTCATGATGAAACCTGAGTCGGTATTGGTAGTTTGGTTTTGAGGGATTATTTTTTCTTGTTTTGGGTCATTATATTAAATATTTTTTTAGTTTTATGATACTATATATATTAGGGGATGATATTGTAGTTGATATGGTGTTACATGCTTAGCTTACGTGGAATAGAAAACCATGTAGAGGCCACATGTGTGGTTAAATAGGCTTTTGTGGTTGTGTATGCACTGTGCATGGTATTCTAAACCATGTGGTTATGGTCTGAATGAACACGACATCCCAATTTCAGATATATTGGTATGGGTGATTCTTTAACCGAATTAAGTTTATATGATTGGATTTTGAATGGAAAATAGTTCTTCAAATTGTTTTTCAGAATGTCCAAAATGGGATTTAAAAAGGGGGTAATACTTCTTTTCTAATGGAATTTTTTGGTTCAAAGGGAAGATGATGGGTTTCTATCCAGAATATCATGAAATTGGAAAATGAATTGTAAAATGGTAATTATTTTTTTAAAATGGTATTGGATGTGGGAAATGTTTTTAATTTCCAAAGGTGAATTGAATTAGAAAATGGGTGAATTTTGAAATACTGGTTTTTTAAAAGAGGGTACTTCCCACGATTGGTGATATTGTAGTGGTTTTGTTTTGGTTGAGATATGATTTTTTTTTGTTGTTTTTTGGTTTTTGATCTTGGTATTTATTTAGAAATATAAATTGGTCATGTTTTGGGTATCATTTTGATTTGGTCCTATGCTTTATGTTATCTAGAGTATGCCACACCTAAAAAATCCAAAGGGTTTCAAAAGAGTCACTTCTAGTCATTGGTCTTCCCTACACTCCTAGTGGAGTGGTGTAGACAAGATATTCTCAATTTTTTCTTATAGTATTCAGTAATCAAATTCCAATAGAGACTTTACAGTGGCTTGAGGATATAGGGGGAGAATTCATGTATGTCGGAACACCATATGTCATTGAAGTGTGTGTGGCCTTTGGTATGTTTAAAGTGTTGTGACTAGACTAGTATAAGGTAATTCTTCCATCATCGTTACATGTTGGGAAGTCATGGGAGATCTACAAGATCACCCTCATCCAATGTTATATTCTTATAGAAGTGGATAAGAGGAATGTTCCAGAACTTATGGATGCTCGCAAGGTCCACTGGCGGTGAAGGGTAATGTTGACCATTTCAATAATCAAAATTCCTTTTCTCCGGATATAGTGTTGAGAGATCATTCGGAATATCCCCTTGTTGTGTGGAGTCTTCATCCATGGTTCCAGGATCACATAATTTCATATAGACAAGCCTCAGGGGGTATTCTATGCCTGTTGATCATCCATTTTATTATGGTTCTCAGGGAGACTCCCCACCATTTGTGCAGTGTGACGAAAAGGAACCTATTCCCAAAAAAATCCTTCTTAGATCATGAATTTCCTCCATCATACCACTCTATTACTTTCATCTATTATGGTTGGTTTGGTAACTCTAATCCATCCTATTGCAATCCACCAAATGTTTTTCTTTGACGTGGCTTCCTGTGATACATGAAAGTGTTCGGTAAGTTGAATTGTTTAAAAAATGAGTTTTGATCCAGGATTTTTGTAAGGACCCCAGTTTTATTAATGTATGTTTTGTTTAATTTTAGTCTTGGGAACCTGTTTTTTGGATAGATAAGTGTTTCCCAAGTCCCTAATAAGGAACAAGGGTGTTCTGGGGGTTCAAGACATGAAAAATGTGGCTATCTGTGCAATCTGCATGGTTTGCGCATGATTTAGAAAACCGTGGGAGGGGATACAATGAGGTAAGTATAAATATTAATGTTTTAGAAAACAACGAAAGAGATGGGTGTGTGGGCCTATCCTCCACACTGTTTGGAAAACCGTGTGGGTAATCTATGCAGCCAGAAAACATTTAAAAAATTACAAAATTGCCACCCCTTGATTTTTATGTTCAATTTGCGTATTCCTCCCCCATCCTCCTTCGAGTCCTAGTAACGATCCAAAAATAGAAAGAGCACCCAAGGGGTTTCTACATCTATTCCTGGCCATTTTTAGTTCCTTTGGTTGTAGATCGAAGCCCAATGTACGCATAATGCCCTTCTTTCTACCCTTTGTTTTGATTAGGGTTCGTGGTTTCTCCCATCTTCTTCTAATACACTAATACCCTATTTTTTCTGGCGAGATCTAGAATGGGGATTCATGGGATGAATGAATCTATATCCAAGACTATTATTAAGAGTGCATCTATCGTCAGATTCAAAACAGGAGGTCTATAAGTAATATCCCATTGTTTTATTTTGGAATTTTTCACGGAAGTTGGTGTTTTTGTTTTCCCTTTTTGGGTATTTTGGTTCTGTTGAAGTGTTTCATAAAAATGGGTGTCTAATTGGATAATTAAAACCATCAACATCCCTATGGAATGCGATGAGGATTACATGACCAATTTAGGGCCTCCCCTGGGGTGCGCCGATAATCTATGAACTAGAGAGTCGTAGGGTTAAGTGAGGAATTTCCACAAAATAATGTGAGGCATAATAATACCATGTTTTAAGGGTTGGATATGTCTTAAGAGAAATTATAATAGAGATTTATAGGCTGAAAAAGCATATGGGGATGTTCGACATGACATGTAAACATGAAAAATTGGTCTAATTGGATTATGTCAATTATTTAGCAGAATTTGGTTAGAATTACATAAGAGGATTAGGGAATTTAAAATGGTGAACTCATAATTTGATGACGGAATTGAAAATGGGGAGTATGTTAATTGGTTTTATAAGAAAATGGATGAATGTGTAGAATGGGTTAATAAATGGGAATTACGGCACACATAATGGTTGAATATAATAAGTGGTTGGGATATGAGATATGAGAATTGTACTTGAAATGAATAAGTGGGAAAATGGTTTTTAAATGATAAATGTCCTAAATGTGTTAATGAATGCTCAATGATAAATTTGGATAAGGCCAAGGGGTTGTTGAATACACATAATGGCTTATGGAACGAGAATGGGAATTAGGCTAGATTGAAACTATAATAACTAGTAAATGTGTTAATGGTTTATGGAATGATAATAATTTTAATGTTATTTCCATTCACTATGAATTATAATGGAATTTAATATTCTTGGTTATGTTATGGAATGTTTTTGGTGACTTGATCAATAAAAATGTGTACATGGCTTACCAGATTAGGGTATTGACATGAGGTTATATTCCCATGGGTCGATATAGATGGAGGCTCCAAACTCCACCACAAAAATGCACAATTTATGGAAGGTTACTGATAGAGAAAATATTTTCAATTAATTTATATTGAATATCATTGTTAATACTCCCAAAAAATTGTTATTGGATGGGTAATTGTCATGTTTTTAGGTTTTAGTGTTATTTTGAACCCAAATGTGAAAAACGACTATTTCTGGATTTTTGATAGATTTTTAAGTCAGGGGTATTTCGGTCATTTCTGGAAAAATAAAATTCCAAATTTTCTGATTCAAAATTTTTTATAATAATTATTGTATTTACTTCATTTTTGTCTTCTGGACCAGGAGCTGATTCGGCCATCTAAAGGGTCTACAAATTCATTGAAGTTGGGAATTTTCCAGGCGGACAGCGTGGACCCACCCAAAATAAAGGACATCAAACTCGGCCTAAAAATATCTAAATAATGTGTTTCCACCTGGTCTATGACGAGGACATATAGTTCCGACTCTACAAGAAATTTGGAGAAGTTTGGAGGTCATTAAGGAGTCCATTAAATGACATACATTTGGAGGAACCATCCTGGAAACTTCGTCCAGAAACAGAAATCGAAAATGAAAAATTCATAACTCCTTCATACGGTTTTCAAATGAGCTGAAATTTTTGAGAGAGACGGCCAAGATAATTTTTCTCAACATTCATGAAGGGTGGAACGCGTGAAGAGGTCATTAATGGGGTCTAAAACGCTCAAACATTCGGGGGTCGAATTCTGCCTATAAAAGGAGGAGAGCTCCTCCCCCTCAATCCATCTCATTCTCCATCCCATTTCTTCTGGGACACCCAGGAGAAGAACTTCTCAGATTTTTCTTTTACTTATTTTATTTTAAAATTTCTCTCCTCTCCTGCGTTATCTCGCTTACCCCATCCATGGAGGGGTAGTTTCATTTGAGTGATCAGAAAGAGGGGAGGCTGGACCTATGTGTTGTGTTTGAGTTTTTGTGCTTGAAATGAATAAAATTTGTTCTTCTTTCTTCTTTTGGTTTCAATTCATAATTAAGTATTAAATTCCAAATGTGATTGTGTTAAGGTTTTTATTCTGAAATTATAAATTGCTTTGGTCGATGATCAAATCTCCCTCCACCCAATTCTAATCTGTATACGGTGGAATATGATTAGGGTTGGGTGGTGATTGCTCGACGGTTGTCAAGCACGTGTGTAGGATTGTATGTTGAAATCTTGGTTTATTAGGGAACAACAATTCCAGGTCTGGGATTGCTCTAATTAATCAAGAGACTTTCTACAACCCTAAACACATTGGAAGGAGGATAGACCAATCTAAGGTTTTAGAAAGGAAAATTCTCATCACATCTCTCTTACCAGTTTAAGGAAGAAGAAGATATAAAATTTGGAAACCATGATGGCACAACACTAAGTCTTCCGAACCTAATCTGATCACCGTCTTTATAATTTGTTAAAATCAATCAATTTATGTTGTTTCTTTCTCTCATAGTCATTCATATTAATTAAAACCAATCTTTTTAAGAAAACCAATAAAAAGTGACAACCTTGTTTTGTGTGCACTCCTCTTCGGTAGACTACCTAGGATAAACTGCTATACTATACTTAGGTAAATAAAATATTGTTTTGCCACGCCCCACGATAGGCGTGCGTAAAACTTGGCACCGTTTCCGGGGAGGAAGTGCCACATCCTATTTGTAAATATTTGACTTTTTCAAATTTAAAAATAATTTTTTTTTAAAAAAAAAATTCTTTTTTCCATGATGTATTCAAATTCAAATTTTTATGCATGGGAAGATTACTCGCAGTTGCAATATCAAGAACCAGAAATTGATTATCGTGATCTCAATGATCGGGTTGAACGAATTAGTAATAATTTGGATGATTTGGGTAGCAAAATGGAATGGGCATTGGACTATGTTCGTGCAATGATGGAGCAACTCGACCCTGAGCCGGAGCAAGAACCTGAGATAATGGTGGAAAAAATTCCACCAGTCATCATTGAAGAACTAGAGGAGGTAAATGTTGAGGTACCTGAATACTCATTCATCAAAACTCAACCAATTTTACCCGATATTGATGAAAAAGAAGATGACTTCCCTACTGAGCTACATGTGGGAGATCAACAAGAACTTGATGAATTTTGGAATGAATGTGAGTAACTTATTGATCTTCCCAAGACTTGCAAACAAGAAGAGCCTTCACCACGGAAGGAAGACACCACCCAATTGGTGGAATTTGATGTCAAGATGGAGGAGCCTGACTACCTCCCTCCATCAAGTGATAATCAAATCCAAGAGGCACATTCAACTGAAGAAGTGATTGAACCAGACCCAACTCAGGGAGATGATCCTTCCATGAACTCTACCTTTTCTGATTTCATTCAATCTGATTTGAGCATCACTCCTTATAATTTTGAATTTTCAGATTTGGTCAATCCTTACATTTCCTTAGAAGAAGATGAAAAAGAATATGCACCTGTTGAGGAACACCTGGAGCTCCCTGAAGATATTGATCATCTACTTGAGGAAGTCCATGAAGAGATACAAGTGGCTATGCATGAAGAACCAAATCTAAAAGATGACTACCTTAAAAGGGAATATTTTGAAATTAATATTTCAAATTTAAATGTTGAATCTCTCTTTGATTATTCTTTTCACGTAGCGCATCTGGAGAAACCACTATATTTTGAAGAAGACGTTTCAAAAGTAGCAACTGAAGAGGAGGTGGTTCCATACTTCATCCTATCCCCGCCATGCAGGCTATACCACATTGCGAAGGGGGTGGATCTGGTGTACTCTATACATGGAATCCTCCTCAATAAGGACAATGAAGCACATGCTGGGAAAATCCACATGTGGTGGTTCAAATCAAAGAAGCTACATCCACCATCAGACATTGGATAACAGTTGGTACTGCCCACTGGAGGCAGTAAAAATTCAGGTCCCACTTGGGGGATTGTACCAAGGCTTATCCCTTTCTTTCTAGGAATTTATATTTCAATTTCATTTCTTAGAAGTAGTTTAGCATTAATCCCTTTCCTCCTTATCATTTTTAGCTTTAATGACATGATACTTGTTCTTAATTTTGAAATTTTCTTTTGTAGGATCATGATGGAAGAAGGAAGCCCCAAAAATTAGTTAAAGGGGACTGAATCTTTATTTCAAAAGGGAGTTCATTTTTAAATATTAAATTTTAAACTCCTTAAATTTTTGGTCCAAAACTTGTTTTAAGCATTAATGATAAGAATTGCATACCCACTCTTGAATTAATGTTTTACTCAACTTATCTAGGAGACATGAGTTTCTTAGGAATCTTGTGATGCCATGTTTTGGATTTCAATGTTAATGAGATTGAATGATTAAAATGGATAATTGGATGATTAAAGTGAAGCAAGGGTATTTAAATGAGGACTCATGATTTAAGGGAATTAATTGATTCATGTAAATGAAATTTCCCTTCCATTTTTCATTCTTTGAATTTCTGAAATTCATGTGAATTAATTTTTTATTATTAATCATTCCATAAGTGATTGTCCAATATCATATTCTCATTCCTGAGAGGATTTCTAGACCAAATATTTCCTATTTTATCTTGAGCATATTTCTTGAGTGATCTTGGGACGTGCCACCTACTAGAACTTGTATTGAAACTTGTCAAAGCTATGACTGTACAAAACCACATTTAAAATGATTGAGGCATCTCTTTGGCTAGCCACATTTTATCCTAAGACCCACCTTTACATTTATCCTTCGTAAGCCCTTAGATTCCATGAATTGTCTTATAGGTTTAAGCCACATTACAATCCAATTTTTCCTTACCTACCTGCACTTTTAGTATTTTTGCATGGTTATTTCAAGTTTGAGTGTGGGGGAAGAGCCTTTCGTGTGCGTTCTTTAGGATACGTATCATTTTTGGGTGGTGTAATGTATGCGTCATCATTTTGGGCAATGTATTATTAGAAAATTGGGCATGAGTCATCATTTCATTATTCTTCTTTCATTTCATCTGGTTCTCCATAAAACAAAGAAAATAAAGCTGTGCCTTTCTGGAGCTTTACAAAAAAAAATTAAAAAATAAAGCTGTGCCTTTCTGGAGCTTTACAAAAAAACAGGGAGAACTTGGATGATATCATTCTTTGTAATCATTTACTGACTCATGACCCATGTCATTGGAAGGGGAGTGGTGTTGTGATTCACATTTAAAGGGGATTTGAGTGAGGTTCATCTTGTGTTTTCACTTGATTAATCATGCATTGTACTTGTGAGTCAAACCTCCTACTTCTGGCCTTAAATTATTTCAATCATTTACCCACCAACCCTAAGCCATAGAGTCATTTGAACCATTATTGCAAGTCCTCATGATTTTATGTGTGTTTTGTCTTTACAAAGTGGAGAAACTAGTTACTTTACAAGCCTATGGATAAGGAGCATGTTCTCATGATATGAGCATAACTCCACTATTAATTGTATCATGAGTGATGAGAGAAAATATTCAAAAGTGAGGTAGGTCATGATTTGGCATGTTTAATAACAATAAATTGAGAAGCTTGAATGAATGAAAGGAGAAGCTTCATTATTTTTCAAAGGGGAAAAGTAAAATGCATGAATTGATTGTTTCATTGAAAAATGGGAAATTAAATTGTTATTTTTTTGGAACTGGAAAATTTGATTGGACGTTGATGATCACTTGATTTTATTCCATTTGAAATTTAAATATTGGTGACATTGGTTCCCTTTGAATTGCATGTTGAGATTTTATGCTTGAGGACAAGCATAGTTTAAGTGTGGGGGAATTGATAGAGGAAATATTTTCAATTAATTTATATTCAATATCATTGTTAATACTCCCAAAAAATGTTATTGGATTGGTAATTGTCATGTTTTTAGGTTTTAGTGTTATTTTGAACCCAAATGTGAAAAATGACTATTTCTGGATTTTTGACAGAATTTTAAGTCAGGGGTATTTTGGTCATTTATGGAAAAATAAAATTCCAAATTTTCGGATTAAATTTTTTTTTATAATAATTATTTTATTTCCTTCATTTTTGTCTTCTGGACTAGGAGCTGATTCGGCCATTTAAAGGGTCTACAAATTCATTGAAGTTGGGAATTTTCCAGGCAGACAGCGTGGACCCACCCAAAATAAAGGACATCAAACTCGGCCTACAAATATCTAAATAATGTGTTTCCACCTGGGATATGACGAGGACATATAGTTCCGACTCTAAAAGAAATTTGGGGAAGTTTTGAGTTCATTAAAGAGTCCATTAAATGACATACATTTGGACAAACCATCCTAGAAACTTCGTCCAGAAACAGAAATCGAGAATGAAAAATTCATAACTCCTTCATCCGGTTTTCAAATGAGCTGAAATTTTGGAGAGAGATGTCCAAGATAATTGTTCACAACATTCATGAAGGCTTCAACGCGTGAAGACTTCATTAATGGGGTCTAAAATACTCAATCATTCGGGGGTCGAATTCTGCCTATAAAAGTAGGAGAGCTCCTCCCCCTCAATCCATCTCATTCTCCATCCCATTCCTTCTGGGACACCCAAGAGAAGAACTTCTCAGATTTTTATTTTATTTCTTTTATTTTAAAATTTCTATCCTCTCCCGTATTATCTCTCTTACCCCATCCATGGAGGGGTAGTTTCATTTGAGTGATCGGAAAGAGGGGAGGCTGGACCTATGTGTTGTGTTTGAGCTTTTGTTCTTGAAATGAATAAACTTTGTTCTTCTTTCTTCTTCTGGTTTCAATTAATAATTCAGTATTAAATTCCAAATGCGGTTGTGTTAAGGTTTTTATTCTGAAATTATAAATTTCTTTGGTCGATGATCACATCTCCCTCCACCCAATTCTAATCTGTATACGGTGGAATATGATTAGGGTTGGGTGGTGATTGCTCGACGGTTGTCAAGCACGTGTGTAGGATTGTATGTTGAAATCATGGTTTATTAGGGAACAACAATTCCAGATCTGGTATTTCTCTAATTAATCAAGATACCTTCTACAACCCTAAACACATTGGAAGGAGGATAGACCAATCTAAGGTTTTAGGAAGGAAAATTCTCATCACATCTCTCTTACCAGTTTAAGGAAGAAGAAGATATAAAATTTGGAAACCATGATGGCACAACACTAAGTCTAGCCGAACCTAATCTGATCACCGTCTTTATAATTTGTTAAAATCAATCAATTTATATTGTTTGTTTCTCTCATAGTCATTCATATTAATTAAAACCAATCTTTTTAAGAAAACCAACAAAAAGTGACAACCTTGTTTTGTGTGCACTCCTCTTCGGGAGACTACCTAGGATCAACTGCTATACTATACTTAGGTAAATAAAATATTGTTTTTCCATGCCCCACAACAGGCGTGCGTCAGTTACAGATTCTCTATTCCGCGAACTATTTCATTCCACCCATACTGAGGCTTCATGGTGAGGATAACGTGTTGATGTGATATGTGTATCTCTAGTGAGATAGGGACTTGATTTATTTCACCTGTGCATTATGACTAATTTACTAAGAACCTTGTTTAGATGATATTTATGCCTATCCCAGGGAACATGTGATTATATAGATTGAGTAATGAATTTGGTATATGGAATTTAATTTGGATAAATACTAGGAATAAATTAAATAATCCTTTTTAACATATGGCACCCAAACTATTCCTATCATACATTCCTTTATTTTTTTACCTACATGAACTATCATTTAGACTAGATATTTTGTAGACACCATTGGTGGTGGACTACAGTTCATTGTACTCACACCTCGCTCTGGCTGTTGTTGGGTACCTGAGCATATCTATTGGTTTCATGCTAGGACAAGGGAAGAATCCCTACTCTAGGATGTTATGTTTGGATTGGGATGTACATAGAGAAGGCAACATACATTGTGTTTGGAACCATTTAGGGATTTTTCCATCTGTCTTATTTTTGGTTTTTATTCACTTTCACTATTAGTATGGCATGATATTTATGTATTTTTTTGGTGTTTGTAACCCATTAGAAAATGTTTGGTTATGCATGATTATTGGTTCATATTTCTTCTGCTACTTATATTGTGTTTTGTTTTCTATTTCTTTGATAATGTGGGTATAGTATCCCCACATGACTTATTAAACCCTCACTGCTAGTCAGAAACCTATAGCAGACAGGGATCCGTGCTTGAGGACATGTAGAAACTCGGATCAGGGTACTAGATTAGTGGTTCCCGGGTCGGGAAAGTTATAATGTGGTATCAAAGAGATGTTATTTTCTATTTCTACTTATTTGGTGGTGGTATACATAAGATTAGGATGTGTTAGGATTTGATAATGAGCTCATTCATGGGATTAACTAACCCATGTATGAGTGAAAACCCATGTCACCCTGAGTGTGAATTATTGTTCTTCACGTGTGTTGTTGTAGTGGAATGATATTTCACAGTTCGGTGATGCACATATTATGTAGTTTGACTTATTTATGATATTTATTTCATTGTCGTAATGGCATGAGGTTGTTCATTCATGTATCATTTTATGAAACTAAGGATATATGGTAAATACATCATTATAGGCACACACACAAGATGGGTGTATGGGGCATAAAGAGTAAAATGCATTTTACTTGTTGAAAAAATATGAAGAAAAAGACAACAAATAATGGTAACAAATGTGGGTGAATGTAATGAATGAAAATGAATAGTTAAGTAATATTGTGTACATAGATATGTTGTGAGTAGGGTTAAAATTTTGGGTTTTGATAAATTGTCAGTGTCTAAAAAAAGGATTGTATAATGTTGGCAAAATTGTTAATGAATGTTTCCTAATTAAAAGTGTAAATTAATTAAAAATTTGATTGTAAATTTTTTTTAAATAGGAAATGTTCCCACAAGGGAAGGAATAATGTTGTAAAAGAAGAATTAGGTTGAAGAGGTGTTGAAGAAATACTTGTGGTTATGAGAATTGGTTACCCCATATTGAAAATGACCATGAGTGTTACGGTAGGGGATGATTTCTATATGTGGTGATGACCTTTGAGATAGATCATGACGAATGTGTTGTTTATGGTTTCTAGCATGGGACTATTTTACATCTGTGGTAAAATCTTTTCAATCAATCTTCGAAACATCAAGTGAATGCTAAGTTTTAAAATGAGAATGTTTGAGTTCAATACAGGGTATCCATTTTTTTGTTAGTGGGACCCTTGTATTTGTGCAATGGGGTAGTGAGAGTGCTCTAGTTTGAGACTCTGGATTTAGATTTTGAGGCATTTCTCGTTATGATATGGGCTAGGTGGTGTGATTAGGGAACCCTTGGTAGGGTTGTAGAGTTTGGGTTTTGAGGCATTGTTCGGTAATGCGAGTGAGGTAATTATTGTGGTTAGTGACCGTACATAGTACAAGATAGACCCTAAGGATGGTGAATAGGTATTTGTAACCCTGTGAGTAAAGACATTGGGAGTTATGTCTTAAATCTTTGAGAGGGGGTTTTGCTAAAGTGCTGATAAATGCGTACCCCGTTGGTGTGAACATAGAGTAGATGGTTGTTTAGTAAACTATGCATAGTGTGAATCATAATGGGAGTGAGAGTTCCACTCCGGATAATTTCAATGTTCGTGTCATGATAGGCATGATTTTGAAAGAGGGCCAATGGATTCTCATGGTTGTGATTCCAGTATAGGGAGTTGGAATCATTAAACCTTCATGTTGACCTATGAGAGTGGTTGGACAAGGCTTCTAGTGCTTTAGGTGAGTGTGAGATAGATGGTATGACTGACATTGTAGAGTATTATTCATCGGTTGTTAGCTGGCATGGACCCCTGGGAAGGACTCAAGTAGTGTGGTGGAAGTAGTACCACATGCAACGTTGGTTTACTACTATTTGGTGATTTGGTCATGGAATGAGTGTAAATAATTATCAGTAATTACACCTTAGTGGTGGTGGTTAATTGTTGATGATATATGTTTGGCAGGGTGGCGTAAAATACTTGTTAGGTAATAGTGTTTTTTAGTTCGACATCAATAATGGATAATATGGTGGTGGTGTTCTTTAAGGACTTCTTATCATACCTCAGGTAGTAAAAAGCATTCCCAATATCATGCCATGATCCTATGTACATTGAAAA
Organism: Viscum album; assembly: GCA_963277665.1. NCBI lineage: Eukaryota > Viridiplantae > Streptophyta > Magnoliopsida > Santalales > Viscaceae > Viscum > Viscum album. The sequence continues at coordinate 868,194,338 of OY728122.1, forward strand.
GCTCCAGATCCTACCAAGAGACATGAACGTGTTTGGTTGGATGAGAGAAATTATGAAATTTATGTCCATGGAAACAGTATATTTGGGGCTAGATGGTGGGATGTACACCGTCGATGGATTTCGGTGAGGTCCTTGGGATGGACCAAATGATGAAAAACGCAATGGGAGCTATTCGAAGAAGCTGTGAATTGGCACTGGGTGACATTTTTTTCATGTCTTGGAAACAAATATAGATATCCATGTCTATGTTTTGGGGTTCATCATGAGATTAAGTGTATGAAATGGTGCTTTTAACCCCTCTTAAGATCAATGGTTATATCACTCTTATGGTGGGTAGTGATATGTCATTCCTTGATGTGGAGAAGAGAACATTGAGTTGATGTAATCGCACAACGGTGCCATTGAGGAAACTGTGACATGCATATCAGGTTCCATGGAGAGGTATGTGAGCCTTGTATATGGTTTCTGATAATCCAAGTGCTATATTGAGCATAGGGTAGTTCCAAGTGATGCTTGTGACTTATGTGCTATTTCATAGAAATGTGTGATTGGATTTGACAACAGGTTGTGGAAAGAGAAGTTTGGGTCCTATAACTCCCATGAAGATTATGGTTAGACTCGGGTAATTTTCCCTTGTGTTGGTTCGTAACGTCATGAAGATGACTTAACCTTGGAAATGTGAACGGTTTCATGCCAAGGGTGAATTCAGATGATGGTCTAGAGGTCAGTAATGTTGTGATGATGGAATATTATAGGAATTCATGGAATTACCTCAGTGGGTGTGTGGGATGATAATGACAGGCTTTAAGTAAATAAGCCCCATGGGAAGTTGAGAGAAATTGGTAGCGTAGAATAAGTAGAAGGTCGGTGTTCTGGGATAAGCCATTCAGTTATGGTCTGACCTGAGATGGTAAACATGAATGGGTGTAGGGAGATTGACCCACCTCCGGGTTCATATTGTAGATGAAGGCGCCTTTTGAAATGGATTTTTACCTATGTGAGGTCAATTTGATATTACCCCTTTCATGGATTGTATAGGAATGTCCTACCAAATAGTTTCAACGGTGTGGATGGTTTCCAATGTAGTGTAATTCCCTATATATTCTTGGGTTTGGTGAGTTGGAACATGTCAGGCGATGGGAAATTTGTGTTTATTTCTAGTGGTCCTTCATCGATGGAGGAGGCTCGATGTAACTATAAATTATGGAGAGAACCATACTGTAAAAATGCTTGGTTGATGATGTTGTTAGAGTTTCGGGTTGGAAGGACTTGAGCGATCACCGTTCTGGTGATTTGGCCCTTCATTGGAGATTGGGACGGTTTAACTAGATGAGTAACCACAGTTTTTTATTTGCATTTGGATGTATGTTTCTAGAATGAAATCTTTAGGAATCGTGTTTAGATAGATCATGTGTTTTCGTTTAGGTAATATTATGTTTGGGTCATTGTTAGAGTTAAAAATATAGGAAAATGATGCCAAGTGATTTATGTCATGAGTTTTAGTAAGGGTAGGGATGATAAGGTGCCGATTGTTTTCATCGTGATGATGTGATATTGTGTGTTATGTTTTCATGTATTTTGAGTTAGGTGTGTTCGCATAATTTTCCCACATGATGTTCTCGTGGTGAGAATGGTTGAAGCAGATGCATCCTGGAGGAGGTTTTCTGGTTCCCACTGTGGGTTGGGGTGAAGTAGCCTCCTGGGGAAAGATTGTGCCTTTCGTCCATGTTCTATTGCTTTTTGATGTGTAACTAAAAACTTTTTGACTCGGAATAGATAGACAGGACAAGAGGAATAATCACTAATAATGGAAGGTTAGTGATGTTTGGAAGGGCGGCTCAAGGACGAGCCATTATAATATGGGGAGGTTGTAAGGCCCCAGATTTTATTAATAAAAGTTTTGTATATATTTTGGATTCAGCCTCTTTTTTTGGCATGATAAGTGTTTCACAGGTCATTGAGAAGGCTCGGTGGTGTTCGGGGGGTTTGGGACATGAAAAAGATACTTTTTGGATAATCTGCATGGTTTTCACTCGGTTTGGAATACTATGCAAGGGGAGACTCTGCGGGAAGTAGGAATCCACATGATTTGTGCATGGTATGGAAATCCATACAAGAGAAGGATGTGCATGTAGTATCCTCTACAGGGTTTACCGGCACAGTTTGGAAAACCGTGCGGGTAAATGGTGCAGCCGGGGAACTTTTAAGAAATTAGAAAAATTGTACCCCCAGCATTTTTATGTTCACTAATACTTTTCATCCGCCTTCGGCCATGGGACAATAGGAATGATGAAAATAACCCAAGAGATCCAAAGGGTGGTTCTCCTTCAATTCATGTCCGTTTGGAGTGCTGTTGGATGTAGATCTAATCCCCCAGTATGTCTTCCGCTCCTTTTGTTTCTCTTATTCAGATTAGGGTTTTTGGTTTCTCACATATTCTTCTGAAACCCTAAAACCATATTTTTCTAGTGGGATATAGGTTTGGGATTCATTAGATGCTATAATTCATATCCAAGTCTATGATTAAGAGTGTTTATAACATCGGATTTGTGTTAGCTGGTCTACAAGTATTGTCCCATAGTTTTATTTTGGATTTGTGCCTGGAAGTTTGTGTTATTGTTTTCCCCTTTTGTGTTCTGGGATCCCTTGATGTGTTTGATAAAAATGGGCATCTATGTGACCAATTGAAACCCTAAAGATCCCCTTGGAATTCTTAGAGAATGACGTGACCATTTTAGGGCCACCCATGGGGTGCGCCGATAATCATGGACCTAGAGAGAGGTTGGGTTAAGTGGGAGATTTCCAAGAAATAATGTGATGCCCTGATAGAACATGTCTTAATGGTGGGATTTGTTGAAAGTGAAATGATAATAGAGATTACTATGTTGATAAGGCATACGGGGTTGTTACGTAATACATTGGAATGGTAAAATGGTGTTGAATGGGATTATGTTAATTATTTGGAAGAATTTGGTTATAATAGCCTCATATGATTAGGGAATATTAAAAGGTGAATTCATAATATTATGATTGAATAGAAAAGGGGGGTATTTTAATTGGTCTTAATAAGGAAATGGATCAATATATTTAATGGGTTAATACGAGGGAATTGTGTCACACCTAATGGTTTAAAATAATAAGTGTTTTGGATATGAGATATGAAAATTATACTTGAAATGCATAAGTGGGTAAATTATTATGAAATTTAAATGGGATAAATTCATTAATGAATCATAAAATATTGATTTGGACAAGGCATATGGGTTATTGAATACCCCTAATGGGTTAAGGCACATGGATGGGAATTTGGCTAGATGGATATGAATTATAATTTGTAAATGTGTTAATGGGATATGAAAAGATATTCATTACCTTTTTGTTGTCATGTATCGTGAATTCTAATATCATTGAATATTCTTGGTTGTGTTATGGTATGGTTGTGGTGACTTGATCAACAATCACCTTCACAAGGCTTGGTAGATTTGTGTATTTACTTGAGGTTCTACACCCATAGGTCGAGTTAGACTCAGGAACTAAACTCCACCCCAAAATGAATGGGTTAGGGAAAAAGATAGATGCTATATTCCCCTAAAGGTTGCATTAAACCACGACTAAGGCTTCGAGGTGAGGAGAATGTGTTGAAGTCATATGTGCATCCCCAGTGAGATAGGGACTTTATTTTTTCCCCTGTGTATGGTGTTTGATTTCTATAGACCCTTATGTAGATGATATTTATTCCATACCTAAGGAACATGTGATTAAATGGTTTGAGTATTGAATATATTATATGGAATGTAATTCAGTTATTTTCTTGGAATAAATTAACTAATCATTGTTATGTTATGGAACCTGAAATATCGATTTCATACATTCCTTTATTATTGTACCTTCATGAATATCAATTTCACTATATATTTTGTAGAAACCATTGGTGTTGGTTTACTGAGTTTTGTGATCACAAAATTCTCATGCTACCATTGTGTACCCGAGTAGATCTCTTGGTTGCAGGTTAGGAAAAGGGAAGAGGCCCAACTCTAGGTTTTTGTGTAGGGATTTTGATGTACATGGTGAAAGATCCTCACATGGAGTTTGGACCTGTTTGGGGATTTGGACATCTATCTTATTTTTTGGTTGTATTTAATTGCACTACTAGTTTTCCATGAAATTGATTTATTTGAATGGTGATTGTAACCCCTTGGGAAATGTTTGTTTAGGCATGATTATTGGAAAATATTTTTTCTTCTATTTATATTGTGTTCTAGTGTGGATTTCTCTATTAAGGAGGTTATATTCTCCCCACATGACTTATTAGAACCTCTCCTCTAGTCGGAATCCTCTGGAGTATGGGGAAGCATGCTTGAGGTCATGTTACAACCTGGATCAGGGCATCAGAATAGTGCCTCCCAGGTCGAGATAATTATCATTTCTTAACTATGGTGAAATTGATTCTTGAAGGAATCAAGGCTCTAGACATAGGACATGGAGATATTATCTTCAAATGGTACATTATTTTCTAGTTATGGGTGATATACATACAACACATTTTGTTTGACATCGTTCTGGTGACCATTAATTTTTTCCCAATATTGGTCTTATGTCCTTTGGATCTATTCATTATGATGATATTTGTGGACACTTTCTTGAATATTTTTTGGGTGAGCATTATGGATTTGAAATATTAAATGGTTAGTCATTATGTAGATTTTTTTAGATTATAGGTGGTTCACTTTAGGATATGCTTGTGTGGTATAGATTTTATGACAAGTGTTTTGGATCGGAATTCACCATCAATTTATTTTATTTGGTATCGCACAATTTTGGGTAGGTGCTATCGTGATTATTAGATTCTTATATGGTTCGGATACAACCATGGTATGTTCTTGAGTAATCCAAGTCTAGTTCAAATGATTTCTAATATGGTGGGGAGGCTACCATTGGATCATGTGGTGAACTTGGATTCCATGTTAAATTGATGGGAACATTCAGTTTTTACCCCATCCGACCCCAAAAATAGTAGTTTGGATAGTATGGATAGTGGGTAATGTGAGAGACTCTATCAGAGATCCCAAAAAACATGAAGAGATCCATTCGGGAATTCAATGATAGGGGTCATGGTGATCCTTGTTGATTGGTGTCTAGAAAGGAGAGTTTCTTTCCTTGGTCCTTATTTTTATTGATTTGAGTCCTTTGGCCTTGTTAGCAACTTATCTTTTCATCAAAATGGTTCATGGAAGATTTTCATATCATCTTTTAGGGGACTTGGAGTATCTTATTTTGGTTGAAAAAGTGAGTTTTTTGTATATGGTTTTCAACTGGTCATGGTTTCACCTTCTATATCGACATGTTCGATTATCGGTATTCCATGTATTTTTGGACTTTATATGGGAAGAAATTGTTAATACCTAGGATATTTTTCACACCCCTACCAGAAAATTCTCGACTGTTTTATTTATTTATGGACTTACATCAATTGTATGTAATTACGATGTTTTTTAATGGAAAATGTTGTTTTTTGGGAAAACAATAGGAGGTGTATAGTTAGAAAATGGTTTGGAAAAACCATGCACTAACATAATGCTAACCATGCAGCCTAGACAATGGCCATGTCTATGGCAGACAACTTGGCATGAGGGAATGCACCTCTCTTCAGTATCCCTGAGGCCTCACCCCTTTAGGAAATAGGCAATGACACAATGGTGCATGGTCTGGCAGAATATGCTGCCAAATAGTACAGTAAGCATAGAGATAAAAAAAATAATATTAACAAAATTGGAAAATTAAAAATTGAAATAAATAAAAACAATTTAAATGAAAATAATAATAATAATATAGATGTTTAATTATTAATATAAATATAATAATAATAATTAATATTATGTTTTTCATACCCTAAATGGGGAACCCACCCCCCATTTTTTTCCAAAGCACTCTCCCCATGTCTTACTCGCACAGCAAAGCCCCCCTCCCCCATCTTCCCCTATCCCCCCATGCCATGGAACCCCATCTTCACCCAATTGTGTCCATTTTTCTACACAATCGTCGGTGTGATCAACTATAGTAATATTCCCTTCACCACCTCATCCTACCTAGATCTATGGTTTTTAGTTTCTCTTTTCTATGATTTGGTGCATGTGACCTAGCCAGAACCTAACCCATTTTGGAGGATTTATTAGTTTATTTTTTATTATTACGGTTTTTTGGATCCATTTAATCTAGTTCCAGCCTCTGTCATTGAAGGAAGTTGGGGTGGAAACGGTTTTGGTTATGGTTTCTTCTACTTTTTACCTTTAGCCAATTTTAATTTATCAGTTTTGTGATTTTTTAGATTCCATTATTTGTATTGAGTGTGTTTGGACTGCTGTTTGTGGGGATTTCCAACACACATATGGACGAGTAAGGAATTTGTATATATACCATATTTACACGTATTACCTAAGGGTGGGAGAATATATACATTTTATCTAGGAGAATATATGTATATATATATATCTATATATGTATAAATTCATGTGTGTTAGAGCATAAAGGGTGGATATGAGTGTCAATCATCAAAAGAAAAATGTTCTGAGGTTGTTTCCCTATGCCTAACCCTTTGATTTGAATTCCATAATTTCTTGAAAGTTTCAAAAAATTGTTTTTAGTATTATATAAAGTGAAAATAAATTTGAATTTTTTTTTGTTTACTGTAAATGGTCTTTCACTTTCTTTCATTGTTTTCTTTAACATCAATCCTAAGTACCATTTTACGTTAATTTACAACATCACCATTAAATTTAAAGTATTCTAAATGATTAAAATATATTTCTAAAATACTTCTAATATTTCATTAGTGGGTTTTAGAACGAAAAATAGTTTTTTAAATGTTTTGTCTCTCAAATGACATATTTTCACGTTGAATTATTTTATTGAAATTAAATTACTTGAGAGAGCCATTTATAATATTTTAAGCATGAATGATATTTTCACCCTGGTTTTGGGAAATGGGTTTAAAATGGTAAATTTATAGGCCCATTTTTCTCTTTGAGTTGTAACATGTATGATGTTCAACCCTATTATTTTACATTGTATAAGAGGGCATTGAGAGAGGTGGTATTGGGGATTGGGCAAGGAATGCACAACAGCCTCTCTAGGTCATGTCTAATGCAATGATTTTGATGACCCCATCATTATCCATTAATCCAATATATTTCTATTCATACACATCATATATAGAGTTGAGTGATGTTTTTTATACCCAAATTATATGGAATAGAAACACCTGAAAATAGGGTATTCATGGTGGGATTTTCCATTAGTGAGGCTATTTTAGATCCCACGTGTTGGTCATTTACTATTGAGGTGCAGCATATGCTAAAAAGTGAGTCTGATCTAGGTAGGTCCATGGATTTTTTCTAGGGGTGTTTTAGAAATTCCCATGAATACCTATGTATGGGTTCTTGTTTCATTATTCAAAATTTTTCGGATATCTTCTTTTTTTTGTATGTATGCTTATTTCTATAATATTTTATTTCCCATTTCCATTCTTTGACTTGTCCTACATCTAGAGGTTTATTGTGGTTTATTTACTGGTGTATGGAATTTATATCTAGGATTTGGATATTGTAAATTTTATTGAATAGAAAAAATATGATTAGTTTTAAAAATAGTTTTTGGAAGTCCTTTTGTGCTTCGTTAAATGGGAAAAACCAATTTTTTTTGTATTTTCAAACTGGAATGAACTAGCTTTATCTTTAAAGGTACAGAATAAGTATAGTTTATTCATGCATGCATACTAATTTTAAATACTAATTTTTATGGCTCTATCATTATTTTTAGATTCTGGTGCTACCACCATCTTCGACTCGGTCATCATGGAGTGACGTTGTCTTTAGAGTTGGTGGTGACATGCAGGGTCACACAGAGGAATGTGGAGTTTTATTTCATTTACACTTCATGTTTAGTATTTTTTTTTAATTTTAATTTATTTATTTATCCCTTCATAGAATATATAATTCCTAATTGACTATACCTGATCCACATAACTAGTTTCTAGCCCAATAGGATCAGGAAGGCATCTCGTGCCTTATAATGTGGTGTATCAAGTGATCTGTTCTCAGTCGATAAGGGTTGGATTATAATAGATATATATTCCTATGAAGGGAATAAGTGAAACAGAATAATATAAATTTTTTAAATGAGATGCATGGGTTATTTTAGGGTAATATAAGAAAGTTGAAAATCAGAATCATGAATAATGAGGCATGACATAACTTGATAACATAAAAAAATTTGAGTAATGTGGAAGAAACATAAAAGATGACATCATAAACACAATTCAAGGATTACTAACAATAAAAAAATAACATAGTGTTCGTAGTTTAAATAAGCATTCACCATACAAGGAATCTCATGAGATAAAAACATTACCCAGTGCATTACAGTGTTATCTGGGTGCACCCCTCAAAAAATATACATGAATAAGTGGGTCATAAAGGTCATTTAAAATATGATTATATATAATAAAATTTAATTCCATGATTATTGATATTATCAAACATAGATGGATTTCCATAATAATTTGACCGATTGGAAGATCTATGTGAATATCATTGTGTTTAAAGGGGATGAATATTAACAGCAAAATTTATTGGCATGAAAAATAGAAGATTAATATTGGTAACCTAATAGTGGTACATTACGGTTTAAGGATGGGGTGAATGGATGTGAAAGGAGTATTTCATCAATTACAAATAATGGATAGTAACTGTAATGAGTGAAAACATATCCAAAAATGTATAATCAGAAAACAAAAGTCATAAATTAATGAAGGTTCCCAAATAAAGGGAATAAAGAGCGGATCCCTTATATTGAGAGGGTTCTTCTAAAATCATAGTGGGTGATTCAAAAGAGATTGCGGGAACCATGGTAGGACTCTAGAGATGTAATGTTCGAGTAATTTCCTGATAACATAGTTTTAAGGGTAGATGGATTTGGTTTTGGTAAGTTGTATATAGAAAAAGTAAGGGAAATTCATTAATAATTTCCAAATATAGGGTTTATACTCTATATGATAAATTAATAAAAACCAAAAAATTAACCCATGAGGTTTTCACATTTTTAATTTTAAAATGGATTGGTTTAAATTATTATAGATATTTAGGAACTAAAATCAATAAATAATACCCATTATGATGTGTATGTGAGTCTTGTTTAAAAAAGAAATAATTATAAATTAGTAAAATATAATATATGTTTTTTTGGAATCATTATGCGTAAATAAAATTAATCAATTAATTTTAAAAACAAATTTTTTAAAGATGAATTTTTTTTTGTTGTGAATACCATTTATAGTATATGTTACATTACATTTGGGTCATTATGATGTGACAATACATACTATATATTAATACCATATTTATTTTTTTCATGAAAATTTGACTATCTTATGAAATGATACAAAATAACCATTTGATAATTTTTACAGGCCTAATTAAACAATTATATATATTTTATAATATTGATTATTAATTATGAAAATTTACACATCTAAATAAATATAAATAAATTTATTGAAAAATTATATTTTTTATAATAAAATTTTTCTGAACTTTAATAAAAATTCAATATACATTTTAAAATTATAATATAAGATATATTTAGTCAATTTTATTTAATATAAGTTATTATTAAAATATATTTTATCTATAAAAAATTAAATTCATCAAAAATGGTGTCTTTTTTTAACAATATATTTCCTAAGAAATCAATTTATGTTTCATCGTATTATAATCTAATATTAATCCATATCATTATTTAATTATTCTAAAATTAATATTAAAATGGATATATATAATAACTATTTAATTAAAATTAAATTAAAAAATTAATACTATTGGGTCTAGAGAAATATCCCTTTATTAAACCAATGGATTCCTAAATGGTTACATGTCTCATGTTGAGATTTTCATATAGTGGTTAGGTACACATTGTTATGGTCGCGATCATAATGAGCATGAATTTCTTTATGAAATGGGGTTTTTGGTTTTTTAGATGAAAAATATCATATTGGGATTGATCAAGAGAAAATCCTAGTGATTCTATCACACTTGGAAGCTCTCATAAGTGAGCTTTATAGGTGACAATCTTTCTGTTTGAGACCATTTCATCAATATTCATGTACCAGTTAGACTTTTTCATATCACTCATACACACTATCAATAAGGCCACAGTATAAAGTCAATACCATCAGTTAGTATGATTCTTTATAGCCTTTCAAATTTAAAATACTATAAATATAATGGTAAAAAATATCTAAAGTATTACCTGTGATTTTATAACCTCATTACATTCTACAGAATTTATTAATTCAAAATTATAAACATTTGGGTCATTAAATGTGTTAAACATATGATAAATAATCGATAAAGAATATCCCAAATAGAGTTATAGGAATTGAAAAATAATCTCTTGAAGAATCTGGTAAAGGGATTTATTCAAAGAAGTGTTTCCCCATGAGATGTAATTATCCATTTTCTTAATAGTAAAGAAGGATCCCTAATACTCAATTTTTATTATTGGTAAAATTACAAGATCACATTCCAGAATAATTATCCACTACCTAGTATTGATGAATTTTATGTTCTTTCTTAAAGATATCAATACATTTCAATTATTGATATTTCTTCTATATACCATCAATTGAGGGTTAATAATGAGGATATACAAAATGAAACATTTTGTATAAGTTATAGATACTATGAATATATAGTGATTACATTTTTATTAATATTGTCCACTCTATATTAATGTAATTAATAAGTATATTCTTTAGTGAATACTTTGATTCATTTATGTTTCTCATTATAGATGATATTACTAAATATTCAAATAGTAAGTAATATCCTGAAGATCACTTGGTTATTTTTTTAATATCATAAGGTTGGATAAGAAGTAGGGAAAACTTAAAAAATGTGAATTTTGGAGAAAAATGCTTTATTTTTTGGACATATAATATCAAGTGAGGGTATATTTTTGGATCCATCAAAGTGGGTGTTATTTATCATTGGCCAACATCATACACTATTGTTGAGGACAATATTCTTTTTTTTATGGATATTATTGATGCATTTTGAATAATTTATCATCACCCAATAATATACTCAATAAGTTCACTCAGAAGGGAGTATTTTTCACTTGTACATATGAATATGAAGATAAAATTCAAGGTAAAAACGATAAAGTTAGAACACATACACATGATTACATTTCATATTAGTGGATAAAAGTTTATAATCATAAATGATTCATCAAAGAATATATTAGGATTAATTCTCAGGTAGAATGAGGGTTTTTTATCTTCTTCTCCATGGAAGTTTTTATTCACTGATAAACATTACCCTAATCAATATTTGGAGTTAGTTGTGATAAATTTTTCATTGAAGATGTCGGGAAATTATGGTTAAAATAAAGGTGTGAAGAACATAAAAAACAAAAAAGTTGACAATATATATATATACTAAATAATATCTAAATATATTTGAATAATGATTGTTGGATTTAATTAAGGATTATGAATAATCAGTACACTAGCACACTTATAGAGTGATCATGGTGGAGGATTATTTTAATTTCATGTACTATTCAACCATAAATATCATTTGGACCAGAAAAGATCCAAAAATGTTATATTTTAAATTGATTAATTTTTATATTTTAATTCAAAGGGATAAAGAAAATGTTTATCGAATGATTTTTCAACCATATGTATATATAATGATGAAAGAGTCATAGAAGAAAGATAAGGAACATAAAAAAGGAAGTGATAACTATTCATGACTTCAACCTTTATTATAATAGAATAATAATGTTCATAAACCATTTCTTTGTTTCATCTATACAATATTAAAATAAGTGATTATTAGGGGAGGCTTATAGTTCATTATTATCAATTAATCTGAAAAATACAACGATGTATAGTGATCTGAAATAGTATATATGATGGGAAAACATGGAAAGGGATATTGTACATTTTTTACCTTAGTTCGTTGTATATCTGTATGTCAGGTATTATATAAAAATTATAAGGGGTCTTAGAGCCAAGACCCATACTATAATGGAAATGGGAAAACAACACCATGGATTTCTTCACAGGGTTTCCCAAAATTTCTCAAGGTTATAACACCATTTGGATTGTAATCAGAAACCTTAAAAATTAACATAATTTATTTCTATCCTTTAATATTTCTATCATGATCTTTTTTTCCGAATGTACACGAATTTAGTGGTAAGGTTTCATGGAGTACAACATTATATTGTGTCTGATCGGGATATGAGTTTAATCTTGATGTTTTGGTGAAGTATTTAGTATTATATGGATACCACAATGATTTTCATTATATATTATTATTCCTAGATCGATGTTTATTTTGGTAGAACCATTAACACCCCAGTGTATATACTTATATCATGTTCTATTTATTTTTATGGTTGTTGAGATTAGCACCTTCGTCAAGTTGATTTTTCAAATAACCATAGCTTTCACTGAAGTACTCAAATGGATACATAAGAATAAATCAATGGAAAGAAGTATATAAATCATATGTTTTGAGATAAACTTGGATAAATGAAGCTATTGGGAACTGATATAGTTAAGTAAATAGTAGATAAAGTGAGTGACATTCAACATCACATCATAGAACCTTAGAGTTCATAGATAAGTTATACTGATAATTGGTTCCTAGATTTGGAGTTTGAAGTTGGTGAGAAGGTTCTCTAGGAATTTATCCATGTAATAATTTATTGAGATGATAAAAGTAGGTAAATTTTATCCCTATTTATATTATATGCTTCTATATTCATGATTGAGCAGGGATGCTTGCTTATTGCTTGGTGATTCAACTAAACGTCTATTAATACCATGATTTGTTCCATGTAACTCTCATGTGGATGTACATGCGTGATCATTAAAATGTACATAAATCATATTGAAAAACACTATATAATGATCATTATTATTATGAATAACTAGTAGAATTTTTGGATCACATTCATAAATTAAGAAGACTACCCACCTGTTAAAATTTCTATGGAGGAATCTGAAATTCGAAGAAGCTATGTGGGAAGAAAAAGATGTGATGAAAAAGAAGTATCCCTATATTTTTATCAAAAGTTATGTAATTAATTGGGTGAAATTATTTTACATGGTGGGGGTATAATTTACCAACTTATAATTTAATAATATATTCCTCTTTAAATAAATTTATTTTTTATGACAACATGAGATACACCCAACCCTGAATCTAATAAAACCATAATATATTATATAATTTTAACCTATTAATTCAATTGTAATTATGATTAAGAATAACCAAATTTTAAAAATATATTTAATGGTTTTAGATATAAAAATATTTTTTATAAATAAATTTTCAATTTTTAATAAAGTCAGTATACGTTTTAAAAATAAATTTTTTTTGAAAAATAGTTTTTAATTATTTTTGTGACAATATAATTTATATATTTTTTATATTATTTTAAAATATAAATTTTTAAAAAATTAATTAATTTTTTAAATCATAATTTCAAAATTATCATACGGTAAAGTTTTGTTAAAATTTTTAAATAATTAATTTTTAATGAATATTGAGAAATAAAAAATATTTATAATGGCCTTTTTCTTTAAAATAATTTAAAAATAAAAAATTTATTATAAAATGGTTTTAAAAAAATACTACATATAAAATTATATTAACCAATTTATGTCATTATAATCAATTTTATGTAGAAATTTGATAAAAAAAAATTTATAAAAGAAAAGTTTTCATTTTAAAAAATATTTTCATCCAATTTCGTGGATTAAATTTCAATCAAATCATGCCACTCTAATATATTTAATTACATTAGATGGATTCCATATTTTTAATTAGAAAAATTAATATTATATAATAAGGATAACATATTTTTTTATCATAATGAATAGTAAATATAGTATAAAATTTGGTTATCACTGTTAATGTTAAAATAGGATTACTATGGTTTAAAATTCATAGAAATGGGTATAAATTACATAAATATTTTTAAAACAATTTGTATTTTATAATCATATTTAGACCCTATTTCATATTATATTTTTAATTTGTTTATTTTTTTTCCATATTGTGTGAACAATACAATATTAGATTTCATTGTTTTAAAGAATTCCAAATGTGTCATATACCCCATTTAAAAAAGGAAACCCACTATCATATACTCTCCATGAATTAATGGCATTTAAGTTCAAATTGTAACTACCAAAGTCACTTACTTAAATTCCTAGACATGACATACAATAAACATTATTATTGCAAAAACAATCATATCACGAGTTTTGATATAAATGTAAAGAGTATTTTAGGAGAAGTGGTATAGTACTTAAATATGAGTTTTCATTTGATTATTTCCTATACCTACATTATATTTTATTAAACCATGGAGAAATAAAGAAAAAATTAACATAAATATTCTTATATTTCATTATTTTAATTTCATTACCCATCTCTATCTCATCTTCCATCCAATAGTAAATGAAACCTACAATCGTGTGTGTGGCAGACTATCACCTCACAAACCATTATAATTCATTTTCCATCATCGGCTCTAATGGATGAATATAATGATGTATTTAATGTATATATATGATATTTATTATATTATTCAAATAATGTATTTCTAATATCACATATACCTTCTTACCTTATAATACATTGGAAATTGATAATTTCTCTCATGTGTTTGTGTGGACTACCACCTCCAAAAATTAATATGATCTATTTTTTTTCCTATTGACTTGTTTGGAAATAAGTATAAATTTAATTAATATATATGAAATCAATGATATATATTATATATAATTTATCACATAAAGGTGATATATTATTATTTTTATATTCATTCCAACAATTTAAAAATGAAAACAACATTCACTTGTACGTACGACCTGCCATCTCAATAAATGATATAATTTATTTCACTATATCAAACCTTAATTGATTTTTGTATATATAGTGATTATATATGATATTTATATCATTTTAAGAAATTTTGATATTATGTTACCATTATCAAAGGACATGTACCATAATTATCAAATCAAATTCATATAAAAATTAAATAGATGACACTCAAAAATGAAAATTACCTTATGAGATTAATTGTAAATGTGTGTTGAAATGTTAGAAAGGGAACATATATGAAGTTATAAGTATGTAAATAGTTGATTTATAGAATTATAATATATTTAAAATTAATATATTTGACATTGGTGGGATTTCAATGTAAGTGGAAAATGAGATCACAATTTAATGTTACAACTTGCCTGTTTATCGGGGTTATTTATGATTAAGTTTTTGAAGAAATTTAATGGTCTATAAATCAAGTAACTCATGAATTTGATCTCCTTTGGTTTTTTGTTACAAGTTTTAATTTCATTTTAAAATTTTTATAAAATCAATGGACATGATAGTTTTTTATAAGTAAAACTATCATTATTTCTCTCTTCTGTCGAATATAATTTTTATTCCATGTCAATGATTTATCTAAAAAAATTTAAATAATATTTTATTATAATTATCTGATTGTTCAAATTAATTTTATAGAATTATTTAGTGGTATAAAAATAATGAAAATAATTATTTTTATCATTTTTATATATGAGTTACATTAGAATGTTTACGAGAAATTTTAAAGGAGTATTTATTTTAAAGTAAACAGCTTGAACATAATTTCATATCATTATGACCACCCAATTTTTTAATGATTCCATTACTAGTTTCCAAGGATATTTTTAATAAAACATTTTACCGTATTACTTTTAAAAAATAATATATTTGAAAAAAGTAAATTCTAATTTATAATTTTATTTTCCTTAGGAAATGTTCCATGCGATCTTTTAAAGAAATTTTCATCTCGGGATATATCATTGTCGGTATTTATTATTTAATAGGTATATAATTAAATGATACTATATATATTATATATATTAATGGTTTATGATTGTAATTAATTTATTTTAATGAAACCCATTCCTTTTCCATAGGTTATTCTATGATGAATTGATGAAATGACATTGAACCCAATTTATTTTCCACATGTTCAGATATGATGATTATTATATTATCTTATGGAACACAAATATATTATTTTTATTATGTGATATGTGGGCGTAGAATTACATATCCCCCTATAAATTGGGTATGTATTGATTTTTCATGAGATAAAATGGACGGAAAAGAAGAGTGAACCAAGTTCTGTAGGGGTCTCATTCCATTATGCTAACAACAGGATTAGACCTTGACTAATATGAATATTTAGGATGTCAATCCAATATACAATGATATTTTTTGTATTATATTTGACTTCTATGAAATAAATTAATTTTATTAAGTTTATCCCAAAAATCTATTTCATATTCCACTGTAAATCTCTCATAGATTTTGTTATTTTATTAATTTATGATTCATATCTTTTGAATTGGAACTCATTATGACATATATCATTATTTTTATCTATGATATATATTGTTTGTTTTTAAAATTTTATTTCAATGTTCTCCTACCCTTATAATCATGTTTTGTTTTTGTGAAGACTGATATCTCCATTATTTACCCTTACAGATTATCTGATCTCACTCCTTCTTAAGATTCAATTACTCAGGTAATGAAGAATGGTATTTAGTATGATATGTCTGGGAAGGGTTTTAGTTATAAAGATCTTAGTAGAATGTGATATAGTTCACTTATGAACATAAATATTATGTATCCATCTTTCTAAAGATACTAGACCATTAAGATTCAAGCATGGATTCATATTTTTATTAATCATTATTCATCTAATAAATTGTATTATCAATGAATGAAAATTTTGGGTCATTGTAATCACATCCACAACCACATCTCAAGAGTGACATACTGCATCTTCACGTAACAACTATACTTCATAACCTCAAATTAGTATGGTAATACTAATAAGAAGGATATCATCCTTATACCTCATCCTTCTAGAAAAATCATTGACCATGTAACTATATAGTAACCATAAACCATGTCAGTCAATATATATATATATATAACCACTATATAGTAAATAATACATATATATGTATGTTTCTAATTCATATATCCACCACAAATGATACAACATCGAATGGGAGAGTTGATAAATGGTAGAAGTTAGTCATCTATTCCCCTTAAAACCAATATATTAGGGAGAACAATCAGAAACCAAAACTATATTTTAGAAATTGGTGGTGTTATATAATAAATAATTAAGAAATATAAGAGGTATAATAGTCACAAACTATACGAACCTAAATATTCACACCAAACAAGACTAATATCTTCCAAAACATCCACTCAATAATTTCCCTAACCTACAAAAAACTGCTCATCACTATTCCAATTAAACATCCACATCTAATAAAATTAGGAATCCATATTAAAATTACAATATTCATGTTCAATTCTTCCTTACTATTTCAAAAATTACCATTATCATCCATATTAAATTGTATATCCATATTTAATGACAATACATTAATTATGTCACTTTCTATTTTAAACCATTCAATATTTTTTATTTATATTTATTGTAGTCATCACTATTTTTTAGTCATAATATTTATATCCATGTTCTGTAATCATTAGAAACGACCATATTTAAATTATATCACAATAGAAATTATTGATATCATTAATTCTGGTCATATTCCATGTATTCAAGAAACTACCAGAAAACCCATTACAACCGAACCCATAACTGGAACAAATTACACACAACCCATAAAAATCGAAACTAAAACCACTCCTCTCCCATGAATTCACTACATTATACCTATCCTCTTTTATATTTGACCAGAAATATCACCACTAGAATGAGCCCATGGCTTCACATCATCCACATTAATAAGAAATACACCAATATATAAATCTTAACCAGTTAAAAAAATAATAGCCCTATAACAAAAATAAGTAAATTTCCAAATAAAAGTAATAATAATTTATGAAGTAGTAAAAAATATGACAAGACATTATCTAGTAAATAATTTAACCATCAATACTATAAATACATATTACAAAAAATAATTTTTTAACAAATTTATGTTGAGAACCAATTATGAAATCTGATAAGGAACAAAAAACTATATAAAATATAGGGGATCATTAAAAATATGAATAATTTATGAAAAAATTACATATAATCATGAAAAGAACATGTGAATAACTAATTTCCCCATAAATTTCATAATCTAATTAATTATATATGATTTGTAATTAAAAAAATACACCCAATTAAAATGATGATAACATAATCCCATAATTATACATAAATAATGATATATATGTATCAAATACCCTTCTATAAATGATGATTTGACTAATATAGTATAAGAATTTGGAGGAATGGGAATTAAATTCAAAAAACAATAAGAATGGATCCACCAAAATTCAAACCACATTGATCGTCAAAACTTTACTAAAATATCACCCAAAAGGAACTCTAAAACCACATCATTATATGAACAACTAAAGATTGAAGGAATTATAATATATATTTATAGATAAATCTAGTGAAATGGGCAGTTTCAAACCTAAGATTAAGGGATCATGATCCCTTTATTCTAAGAATAAAAGAGCCACTAAAGGATAATGAATGTCCAACAAAAACAAGACATTGAACACCTAGGGTTTAAGAGAGTTCAATGTGTTTGAATGGAATATTTGGGGGAGTAGAAATTTATAAATACTCTATAAAAATAATGAATAATGATGTGATAGGGTTCACTATTCCACATATCAATCCTAATAGAGAAATCAAAGCACAATAAACTGAGATAAAATTAATATAATTAATGGTCTTCACAGTACAACAAGTGCGATAATGTTGTATCTCATAAAATTATTATAATCATGAATCAATTATCATATTTCACTACACAATCACAACTATTCTCAAACAAGGTTAATGTGTGGGCACTAACTCCATTAAGTAGAAACAGAAAAGGAAGAATCGTGAGAATAAGTCATCCAAGGCCCCAGGCCACAACCAACGAGGTCTTTCCACAATATATCCATATATAATGCTAACTTAAGGGGATCACAAATTATTAAAACCCATGAAACCTATATTTAATCATAATCAACAGGAAATCCTACTAAAAATAAAACCAATCAATATATAATGACATTATTTATGATAAAATCCAGAGATCCCATTCCAAAATCCAAAATATATATTATTATACTAATAGCTCCTCTGGACTCTTCATGAAAAAATATATACCCATCATGTCACATCCATTATTCTACACTGAAACACCAACATATTGGTTCATTCTGGTTTCGCCCCCATGTATTTTTAATCAAACCATTCACCAACACATATCACCATAGTGAAACACACTATATTGATAAAAAAACAACTTCCACCCGTGATATCATCATGTTGTATCACTTTAAGCCACTCCAAAAATAATTCATCCAAGTACTATTTTAGCTCCATATATTCATTCCTTCCACTAGTATCATCCAATAACCTCCAACACATGAAAGATGATATGTAAGGGTATGATAACAACTAACTAATTAAATTATATACTTCTGGAATTAATATATTCCAAAATAATAAAAACCAAACATTAAAAGAGTATAACCAAAAAACCCAAAAAAAATTAGAAGAAACCTCTCAAACAAAAATGTTTCCATCACCAAAGACCAATGTAGCATAAGGATAAATAATAGCAATGAAATCAGTAAAAAATCATGTAACCCAAAATCAATGAAGAAAAGGTTAAAAATATATTTGGATGTTGAGTGAACAAATAAGCCTCTAACTCCCACATAAAAACTTCTATACCACTATGCCTCTATATGGCATGAACCAATATATTGATGCATCCACAAAGAACATTCTCTAGATGATATTGAATCTCAATCATCTAGTTCACACACATCATATTATCCTTAATATCCAACTCACCCAAATCAATAAATAATCATCATGATGAAACAAAATGTTATGATACATAGATGATATTTTTAATCTAATATCACCATATAAGAAGGGAAAAATAGTACACTACATATCTTTTGTATTCTGAAACCTCTAAAGGCCTAATAATCCTTGTTGAAAACATTATCCTACAACTATACCTATGTTTCTCATAATGAGGTGAATCCTTCATGAACATATAATCTCTAACCTCAAAATATTGAGGCCTCCTATTCCTATTGTCAATTGATTTATAATGATCCTACATTTCATTCATGCACTTAAAATTAGTATAAATTTTCATACCTTTTCTAAATACCATTTCATTCCATGGACTACAAATTTACCATACTCAGTCAAACATAAAAGAGAATTACAAGCCCCCCCAGTGTGACACCTCTAACAGGTCCATACCAATGGATCACTGTGAGACATTTTTATCAATAGACTCAAAAAAATGAATGTATTTCACTCTTGACCCTCCAACATATAGAAGTAATTCATGGAACATTTCCTCTAGTTTCTTGATAGTCTACTCGATCTAACCACATATCAGAGGATTTATTGTTTTTTAAATACATATTAGAGATACACAATGATTTTGAAGGATTCCATAAACTCATGTGGTAAAATAACGATTCAAATAAGATATGATGATCATTATAATATATTGAACCATCATTAATAAATGAGCATACTGCCTTTACAAATAATTTATATCACTTTCCACCTAGATCACTAAGAAATGATTTCACTTCATCAATCAATACATGATAACCTAATTAGTATCTTATTCAGACAGTGATCAAGGAAAATTGGTGATGATATATATCAAAATATTACACATCTCCAACTAAAGGACATATAATGACTACATCAAACCTTCAGTGACATGTTTATCTACTATAGCTTGATGATACACTACACATCATGAAAAAACGTCAGAAAAATATCATCGTATCACTAGGATCCAAAACTGCCCTCTCCAAGAATGATAAATTTTTTATATACTCAGATGCACATTGAAGAGAAATCTAGGAAACTCATGAAGAACCCTAACTACTATCGATGACATGATACAAAAACATACCTTAAAACTACACATAATATTTTCCATTTAAGGACCATTACTGTGGAGAATAATTTTAAATGTCATGATATCCCAACAACTCTACCAGTAGCTATCACTAAAGAGACTCCTCCACCTATGATAATATCAATTATTTCACTGTCATCTAATATAAGAATCCTCTAAAAAAATAATCCTTCATATTGAGATACATTGGATACAGATTATTCTTCACTCTTCATTAATATTTATCGACTCTCGATAAACATAACAATATGGATTTTTTTACTTAGTGAATCAGCAACAACATTCCATTTCTATAGGGTATAAGATATTTCAAATTCATAGTCATATAAGAACCATACCAACATTCAATGTTGAAATTTTTTATCCTATAAAGATAAGACATTCCATATGATCTTATAATCTTTGAAAACACAAAATCAATCACTAATGTTGTAATGAAACCACGAACTCAATGAAAACATAAATATTTTCATTTCAAGGACATGGGTGGAAAAATAATTATGGTGATGAAATATATACTTATACATATATGTGATAATATTCCTATCAAGCATCATGATGAAACCCATATTGAGAAGAAGAAAATAAAATAAAACCCTAAAAATAACTCTTTCCTATGGGAAATGATGGACAAGATCATTGTTTAACTTCAACGTCAGGTTATGTAATGTAACCCGGTAAAAATTAATCTTTATGATGTTATAGCCCTTCCTTGTTACTGTTGTCAAATGGTTGAAATGAAAGATAAATTTTGAAAAATACACTAATGATAACTCATTGGACCAAGGAACTAAGAACAAATATGATTTCCAATATTGATTCCTAATAAAAAACAAAATTAATCTTTTTCTAGATTGACTACCAATCCAAATGGAAACACCATATTCCTATAAAAATGAACCTCATGCATACAATGTTTTAGCATGAATATCTTCACATTGATTAGATGATGCCAAAGAACCCAATTAATGTTATTTTAAATTATAAAAATTATCCTCATATGAAATTAAGTACAAAAACCTGAAATATAAAAACCTTACCATGAATTTATATGGGAACACATGAATCATGGATATTATGAGTCACATGAATATATAATTTTAATTTGTGACATCAAATGTTATAACCAAGAACTCAATGTGCCCATATTTATACTTAAAAGCAGTCTTCAAGATAGCCTCCCCCATCACCCCCCTCAAATGATATTTAAACATCATATAAATATTAAAAATCATATAACTCTCCATAAAAATTGATTAAATTTTTATCCCAATTATATGGTAATGGTTTTTAACCATCACTCAGTTTAACCATCATTATTCCATGTATAACATCATACATTTATCTTATTTCATATCGAATTACACTAGAGAAACACATGATGAAACATTTAGTCAGATTAATGCCTTCAACATCAAACCATTAAACAAAATCCACAACTCCCTAACACATAATATGTTATATTATGGGGACTTATAGAATCTAAGAGATATCATATTTTAGCTCTATCCAAAACTCATATCACTTTGATGGGGGGTAGTGTTACACCCTCATCAGGGAAAACATATAGAAAATCCTCAACATCACATGGAAATACTATTTACTAAAATTCATTGAAAAAAAACTTCAACACTGTTGGTAATGAAATTAAAATTAAAAATAATTCTTATAACCTTTGGGATGATAATTTTCTTTAAATAACACCAGACAGTACCCTTCAACATCCAATAATACAATTTTACACTTAAAGAAACTGATGTACACATACAAAAATTACTACCAATCTATTCTAGTAATGACATAAAGAATTTTTAAATATAGAAATAATAAATACCCATTGAATGATGCTTCCCAATTATCAGCACCCTACCTCGACATACATCATGGAAACTATATAGACCTCTAACTAGAATAAATAATTCTAATGGAACTACAGGACTCTCCACTTTAACACCTAAATCATTAAATAAAGTATATTCTTTATAAGATCCTGTAATTATAGAATGATGAAATAATTATTACATTAAATAAGATAAGATAATGGAACCTTATATTACAATATGCACCCCTAGAACTGGTGACTCCATGGACTGAAACTAACTGCACCCTACTCCTCTGCCTTAATGAACTTATTGACTACCACCTCTAAAGAAAAAATAATTTCTATATACCTACAATTATGGGAAAATGAGTTTTCCTATACCTTATCTATCTCACATATATTAATAAAAATCATAATAGTTATATTGTTGATAAGTACTTGAATTAAATTATTGTTGAGGAAGAACAATAGATTCTTATATATGTTATATGATCCAAAAAAATGGTTAGAAACTAGAACCAAGGATAAATATCAACTAAATTAGGAAACGTAGTTGTAACAATGATCTCATTAAAAATAAATGAACTATAGACCATAAATAATTGTGAAAAAACATGGTTGAGAACAACTATTTATAGTTAAAACGTTGATTTCTCTAATATTTTATATCCACTATATCTTGTTTATATCCTAACTAATTATCAATTATTCCATTCTCAATATGAACCATACTAGTAATTGGACCCTTAAATATTGTCTAAATTAGGTTTCACCACCAAATATATATCAAACATAAATGGAGAAACCTAATGCATAACATAGAGACAATTATAATTTAAATCACCATTCTTTTTACACCTCATCAAAGAAAAGAAAAATAATTAAACTTAGAAGATACTGGAATAAAATATCAATATCTCACACACTCATAATCCATTAGTAGATAAAAACCCATTTTCACTTCACTGGCTTCATCATAAATTAATTAATATCAATGTAGAACTTCTTTTGGAAATCCTCCCATGAGACCCAGGACTCTTCCTACTCCCTGAGGAAAATAATCCACCACTGATGGAAAAATACTCTTAATTGACTAAAAACCAATAATATATAATTTTAATTCCTCGTTATAATTAGAATAAATGAAATCCTTAAAACTTATAGCTAGTGATCCATCCCCTAATCAGAGTAAAATTCCTTATAAATTCCTAATCCCAGACACTAAACCTTACAAAAGACATCCTAAAAGACGCATACTCTTGAGTTATGGAAACCCTTCTATAGTCAACTAATCTATACTAGGAAACCTTTCCACCATAATTTTTTAAAATTACCAACAACCTTATATATTAATTATAAAATTTTCATATTCCCAGAGATAGATAATTTTATATAAGATCTATAATTAAATTCTTGTTATATCCCATAGAATCACCATAATTGAAATACGGGCAAAAGAACATGATTTATGTACCTCTCTTAAGATTATTAATAACAATAAACATCATAATACATAATATGTATAAATATATTAAGGTCCTCATTTCAGATCATACGGTGTCATAAATTCATGAATCATTGTTGTTCTCCCTTACCACATCACATCCCATGTTTAATTAGTATTGTTTCCCAATAAGAACTGTGTATTCTCTATAGTTACTAACAATTATCTCCCTTTTATATCATAATAAGTTCTTTGATAAATCTATATTATTATGATTCCCAATTAGGAACTCATCATGGGCTAGTAGTGAGTATGATTTGACCCCCAAAACCCACCTTTGATAGCCCATGGGTAGAAGACCATCACCATGGGTATATAAACTGACATTTCGTTTAGAGAATTTAGAAGTTAAATTTTTTTTTAATTTGATTTTAAAACTAATATAAATTTTCTTATATCATTATTAATACAATATAGATAATTTTAATCAATTTAATTTATAATTTTTATATTAAAAATTGTACACTTATGAAAATGTTCTAATTGGAAGATTTCTTAATCATCACGTTTGGTTTTTTAATTTCAAATTAAATTCGGACAATTATATTATTTTAAATATTATAAATGGATTAACTTTTAATAATCACAATAATTAATATTTGTTAACTTGTTGAACATAGTGTTTTTTTATAATGAATTGTAAAAATAGTAAAAATTATGTATTGTGGTTAATGTTAAAAAATATTTTCTTTGGTTCAAAAAAATAAGTGTTAAATGATATAACAACTAATTAGAATACAATTTTTCCATATTCTGACCATTTCACAACATTTTTTAATTAATATTCCATTTTCTGAGCCTTGTGTAATCTATAAAACATGGGTATTACTTTTTCTATTAAAAAATCCAATAGTGTCGTCTACCTCCATTATAATATAGAACAACTCTACTCTATTATTAAAACTAAAAATTACTTTTTATTTGGAAAATAACTTTCAAATTTTATTCCTTACTTTACTTTCCACATGTTATGGGATTTAGTTTTATTATTAAAACCTACATATAATTATTTTGGGGAAAACATAAATAATTTTACTGAAAAAATGGTAAAGTTCTTAACCGAGTGTTTTTGTTTAATTTATTCATCGAACAACATAAAATCCACTTAAACTATTTTGATATAAAAAATTAATTATATCCAATTTATTAATATGTTACAATTCTAATTTAATAACTTATATCTATCTTATCCTCTATCAAATTGGAATCAAAACTATCAATCATGTGCATGGTGGACTACCACCCCATGATCCGATATAATTTGTTCACCATAACCTCTTATAATAGGTAAGTATAATGTGGATATAACCTATTTATTTAATATTTCATAAATAATGGTGCATATTTATTTTTACAATCACATCTATCTTCTTAACATCCAATTATTTGAAAAAAATAACTCCATGTGGCCCTACGTGTGGACCATAACCTCTATGAAGATATGAGTCATTTTTTTAATTTATTTATAAATGTATAGTAATGAGAGTACACTTGATGTATAAATAATATATATATAATATAAAAAATAATATTTTATTTTGAATTTATATTTATCTTTCATTCATTTTATCTTTTGTGAAAATGGAAATGTTATTCTTCCATACCTACAATCTGCCATCTGCATGCAAGTTGTAAATCAATTTTTATATGTAAATTTAACGGATTAATATAAATATATTTATAAAAAATAAATAATATTTATATCATATTTATAATATTGGAGATAATGTAAAAATGAACAATGTAAAAGGAGAAATAATAGAAAACAAAAAGATATATTAAAAATTAGACAATTAGTTACTAAAATGAGATTTTAAAAATGAATCGTTAATAAATGGGTCATAAAATTTCATGAGTAAATAATATATACTATGATATATATGATTATTTTTATGGAATATATTTATAAAAATTATATTTATTTCATTATAGGTTCTTAAATTTTTGAAGAAGTCAAGACTTATGGTCATGTATTTTTATCTCACTTTTATTTGTGGGGGTCACAGGCCATAGTCACCACTTATTTTTTGTGGTGTATATTCTACCTAAAAAATTTCTTTATGATGATTGTAATAAAAATAATGGGGATTTAAATGATTATCTAAGTTTATTTCCTTAGTCGGGATAATTATTCCATATTTACCAAATAAGTTAGGGTTTCATGTTTCTATCTCATTATATATTATAATTTTATATGATTAAACTTCAAATAATGAAATATTTTGATCAATATCTCTATAAACCCATTTATTTTATCCGTATCTTTGTATTTCATGAGAATACATTTTTCCCATAAATTATTCCCCCTTTTTATGTAATAGACATATTTTTTAATAAATAATCAACTTTTTTTCAATTTTTGGTCAAAAAACCATTGATCCAGGTACATTTTTTCTAAAAATAATTATGATAATTAACATAAAATTATTTAATTTTTTAAAAAAAAATATCTA
Organism: Viscum album; assembly: GCA_963277665.1. Taxonomy (NCBI): domain Eukaryota; kingdom Viridiplantae; phylum Streptophyta; class Magnoliopsida; order Santalales; family Viscaceae; genus Viscum; species Viscum album. The sequence continues at coordinate 868,221,214 of OY728122.1, forward strand.
TGTTTTAAATTTATAGAACCTAATTAAAGGTGCAATGCCTTGACCCCAGTAATCCAGAGACGGTACATTTTTACATAACATTGAAACGATATAAGGAATCATGTCCTGAAAGACTGATCAGTTTAGTAGCCTTGGAAGTACTATATAAATTCATAAGTTTTACATTACACTATGAAATAAAAACATCAACAACATTTTGTCCCCCTTTTAACACACATAAATACATAGCCTATCCCTGTAGGTCAACCATAAAATACTTCTTCACATCCTGGGGAAAATAAAACATAGAAAGGGTTGAGCTCATATACTCAGTAATGATAACAATATAACATAAACTTTCATAAAAAAGAATAAACATTTAAGGCAACGTATAAGACTAAATCAAATCCTTTTAAACTAAAACATCATCATAATAAAGAAAATATAAAATTAAATAATTCCATTTACATACTCACATGGATATTCTACTAGTCAAATAATCACATGGAATATCAAAATCCAATTTCATAATGAAGGAATGCATAATTCCAGACTTCATAACCACAAAGTCAAGGCCTTGTGCCAAGAATACAAATAAGATTTTGTCAAGGCCATGTTCCAAGACAGTAGTTTGTCTCACGATACCTAACAATGCATGAAGGAGCTATAGAGGGATCCTCCCATCACTTACTATGTCCAATTCAATCCTTATATGAAAATTTCGAAACATTACATAATCATTCATATCAAACTAGCATAGGAAATGCCAATACCTTAACTATAAACCTTGAATGGTATAAATATAGCACATCCATAGTCAAACATAACTCATTCAATATAATATGGAAGATTTTATTATAAGAAATTAACCTCAATTGAGAATAATGAAGGATATTTACATAGATGAAAATAATCATTAAGACTATTTAAGATAAATATCCCCCTTTTTCATGAAAAACATTTAAAAGTATCACTATTTATATAGAAGCTATTTAAAATATTTTTTTGAATCAAAGTGTCTCATACCACTTTGAAACTTTTATAAGGAATATTAATTTTAAAACACTAATGTACATAAAAATAAATCCTTAAAACCATTTTCAATACATGGGCATTAATGATAATGATTTAGATATATTAAATATTTAAAAAAATTAAAATGATACTTTTTTTAGAGTTCCTAACCAAATGAGAGATGATTTTATCAAAATAATTGAGGTAATAAAAACATTATAATATCATGACAATAAAGGGATTCATGAAGTACTATTTCAAAGTAAAATATATACAGAAAAAATGAATAGGTGCATAACAACAAATAAGTCTAAATGGAATGTAAGTTGAGATGAAATCCATTATAAAAACTGTATATTTATGTTAAGGATAAATTAATGACATAATTATGAGGGAGAAATATAAATACTCTAAATATTATTGGATATTCAGTGTAAAAAAATCTGACGACATCAACACATATTCTTGTAACAACAATGCCAATTACTTGGTTGTTTAACTCAATGAATGAAAATTGAGTTATGATTACTTTTACCAAGTTCATATCGATGACATGAGAATATATCAATTGAGTTATTATGTGCATTGAATGAATATCCCCACAAAGGGGAGTGAAAATTTCTACATAAATTAATAAATTGTGATTTCACCCATAATCAGGGAGAAAAATAGTCAATGAAGTTTGCGTAAAACCTAACAAGTGGAAATCGAAATTAGAAATTCCCTTACCGATTTGGTGACTTACAAAACATACACCCCATGAAAGAAGGATAATACAATAAATATTTCAATATCAAAAAATTAATGTATATTACATAAGGAATACAATCATGGGTAGTACATACACCACACAAATGGAAATAGTGGCAATATAGCATGAATCTCACGGAAATAAGAAGTGAAAAGAAAACCCCTTACCATGTTGTAATAAATCAAGCCGTATGACCAACTGTTCATAACCACCAAATAAATCAAAAAAATACAATGAATATAAAGAGAATCATGATAATATATATATATATAATTGTATAACACAATTCACCACATGTAATAAATAAGTCTTGAACAATATAAATCTCACGGAATTAAAAGTTAGATAAGAAACCCCTTACCATGTGGTAATCAATCGATTCGTATGGTCAAAAGTTAAAAACCACCAAATTAATCATAGAAAAACATGAATATAATGATTATCATGATAATATATATGTCAAATGGCAGTACAAAATACACCACATGCAATAAATATGTGGCGAACAAAAGAAATCTCACGTAATTAAAAGTGAGATAAGAAACCCCTTACCATGTTGTAATCAATCGAGTCATATGAAAAAAAGTTAATAATCACGAAATGAATCATAGAATACAATGAATATAAATATAATAATGATAATATATATCAAATGTATGTACACAATACACCATATCAATAAAAAAGTGGCAAACAATGAAAATCTCAAGGAATTTAAAATGAGATAAGAAACCCCTTACCATGTTGTAATCAATCGAGACGTATGAAAAAAAGTTTATAACCAACAAATGAATCATATAATTACATGAATATAAATAGAATCATGATAACATATATCAAATGGTAGTACATAATACACCGTATGAAATAAATAAGTGGAAAACAATGGAAATCTCACGGAATTAAAAGTGTGATAAGAAACCCCTTATCATGTTGTAATGAATCGAGTCAAATGACCAAAAGTTAATAACCAACAAATGAATAATGTAATACCATTATTATAAATATAATTATGATAATATTTATATCAAATGGAAGTACAAAATACACCACATGCAATAAATAAGTGGTGAACAATAGAAATCTCAAGGAATTAGAAGTGAGATATGAACCCCCATACCATGTTGTAATCAATCGAGTCGTATAACCAAAAGTTAATAACCACCGAATGTATCACATAATACCAAGAATATAATTAGAATCATGATAATATATATCAAATGGCAGTACACAATACACCATATGTAATAAATAAGTGGTGAACAATGGTTATCTCGCGGAATTAAAAGTGAGATAAGAAACCCCTTACATTGCACTTTCCTTTGGTCAAGGGAAAGATTATCCTAATATATAATGACCATAGTATGTTATTAAATTATACCAGAACCATATTAAAATTTTTTATATCATACATGATTCATTTATGACTTTACACTACCGTTTTAATAAAGATTTCCATGTTAAATTATCATTTTGGGTAATAATCGCTTTCTTTAACGTATGTGTTTTAACTTGTTATTCTTGATCGTATCATTTAGATAATTTTTTAAATAATTATAAAATATAAATATTGATTTATATATCATATATAATTCTAATATAAATTTTTATAATAGATAAATATATGAAATGGAAGCCACCATTTATGGAGACGGTAGGCCTTATGTACACATAAACGCTGTTTCTGTTTTCATATCGTATTGAATGGATATAAGTGAATCAGATATATGTAAGTACGTACATACATACATACATACATACATATATATATATATATATCCAGTTTTATTATTATTTCATATATTACATACTTATTAATAATATATATTTTTATAATCATCGTTGAATGGTTGACATGGGAATGAATCTAATCGCGTCATGGAGACGGTAGTCCGTATGTACGCACGAGCAACAATATCATTTTATTGATTGTGGAATCTTATTAAATTGTATGGTATGTAATTTATATCTAATAATTAAAATTTTATAATTATTATTTACATCAGTTATATTCATTATTATACCCATCCTAAATAATGAAGTGTTTAAATGACAAACTACACCACGACGTGGAGACGGTAAGCCGTACGTACACACGTATGGTGAATTTTTCATTTATAGGATGGATAAAATAACGAATATGGTTGTAAAAAATTTATAATAACATAATATTATATAGAAGATACTATAGTTATTGTTTTAGAATAAAAACCACAATGAAATAGGAAGTAGAAGAAGAAAAAACATGAAAGAGGTGATGAAATATTTACCTCTTCTTCGGGTTTTTTCATTATATTTGATCAAAAGGGATCCATAGGTTAGATTTATGACCAAAGTAAGGACTCTAGGATGAAGGGAAGAAATATGGGAGGATAGTTTGGAAGGGTTAGGTCGAGAAAAATGGCTTTGGAGGTGGGAAATTAAGAGAATGGGAAGTACCCTTTTAAAAGAGAGGTGAGGGTCAATTTAGGAAAAGATTGAAATATTTTATTAATAAAATCAATTTCGGTTTTTAATGGCTCCAAAATGATTTATTTCAGGGATATGGTGAGGAAGGGTCTAAAGGCTCTCAAAAAAGATGTTTTAGGCAGGTTTAGGTCATTATTTTTACCATATATTTTAGGTTAAACTTTTAGTTAAATAGTTTGACATTTATCATGTCTCTTTGTATTTTTATATTATATGGTAAATTAACTTAGTATAAACGTCCAAAAGAACTCAAAGTGGTTAATTATTAATATATATAACTTTATCTAAATCCTTTGGCTGAGCCTATGATTTTTAGAAATATTATATCAATTAAAAATACTGTATTTGTTTTAAAAACTCAATTATGCCAATTTTGACATCATTTAGTATTTGGATTTTGTGAAAAACATAACAACATGATTATTTTGATAAAAAATTATTTAATCAACGTTAAAATGTAATATTAACCAATAAAATTAGTGTAATTTATCAAAAGTCTCAAATAAAATTTATTTGGATATTTATAATATCAATTATTTTAATCTGTCATTAATAAGGTAATTACTACATCATCAATGTGTCAAAAATAAAATATATATTTTGTGTCTAAAAATTATAAATAAAATTCCATTATGTAGGAAATATATTTATATTTCTAATTAATATTTATTGTTTAATTTATCTTATTTATAACCCTATATTAAAAATGGTTTAGTTATTAAACATTGAATTTATCTCTTTTAACTCTTCTTTATATAAAATAATAATAAATGTCCTAGTCGAATCCAAGTGGACCAAAGTGGATATTATTTTATTCTTAAGGTTTTTTCTGGTCGAATTACACTTATCCAATAGAATTAGGATATTTGTTAGGGTAATTATGATTTCATTTGTAGCCTTAATTACTTTATTTTACTTTTAACCATGGAAAATAATAGTCAAATGTTACTATTCACCGACAATTATTTTCATCTTATTGTACCACATTTTATATACAGATATCAACCATTTCTCTTGGATTTTTTAAATTAATCTAAATTAAGTTGTAAAATTATGTTTTATGCAAATTTGCAAATGCTCCTAGGAGGTGGGTAATAGACAGTAAAAAATTCTATAAAATTTTAAAAATATAATTTTATTATAAAATGACTCCAATTAATTACATTTAGATTTTATATGAATTATATATCTAATTTTACATAAAATAAATTTAAATAAAACAAATAATTATTTAAATAAAAATTCAGTTTTAAACTATAACATAGTGTTTTTCACTATTCATCAAAATTGAATGTTTTCAAAAAAAACAAACATTCAACCTAAGATAATTTTGATATTCCGAATTCAAAAATTTATTATATTTTACAAAATTAAAAACATATATGTTTCATTAATTAATTTAAAATAAATTCCCATTGTCGAAACCGAAAAACGGGTTTTTAGAAAGAAAAAACTATCAAAAGATTGAAATGTGTTTTTGTCGAATTTAAATGTGAAATTTTTTAAAATGACCTAAATTGTATTAAATGATAAAAAATATAATCTAATTATAATTCTAAACCATTAAAATTCATAATTTAACACCATAAATTTTTTCAATTAAAAAGGTTTTTTTCAATTAAAATTTAGTATTTGCCAGTATTCATCAAAATATGAAAGTTATCTGAAAAGTACCAAACATTATTCAAAATAAGTTTTTATATCCCAATTCTAAAGAAGAACTTAATTTCAATAAATTGAATATATAAAAGTTTCAAATATTGATTTTAAAACGGGTTTCTCATTAGAAGGTGGTAAAATTTCATTTCTTGAAAAATAATTATTTTATCTGAAAAAAATGAATTTGTTCTCATGTTATGTCTAATAAACACATTATATGGATTCTAAAATTATATGAAGTGTATAAAATTAAAAATTAAGTTAATAATATTCATAACCTCTTTTGAACGACTAGTTTGGTATGTCATGGTGCGCTCAAATTCATTGTTTCATGTAGCACAAGAAATTGAATTACATTAATGGAAATAACATAATATGAAATCATGGGGAGTTAAATTATTCCTCCTTTTGGAAATTTCATCCTCTCAATTTTAAAATTGAGCTTTGGCAACTTTATTTAAATCCTCACATTGGAAAAAGAGTAAATAAAACTATCACATTAAAAGAAATATAGAGTAGTACAAAGGTCACCCAAGAAAACCCATACTATGATTCAATGTAAGAAAACATGGATGTGGAAGATAAAAAATGTGTCATGTTCTGGTGGAGAGTGATAGAAAGCATGATAAGGAGAAAGTTAATAACAAGAAAATTGCAAACTTGTGATGGGATAAATGGTCATTAGCCTCCTAGTTGGAAATGTATATAGACAATTTTTTTAAGTTCCATTTCATAAAGTTGAGTAATTTATTTATGAGATTGACAAAAATCATAAGGATATATACTTACTTTTTAAGTATAGTTTTATCTATTAAAATATGTCTAACACTAACTAATATTTTTTTACAAACTATGAGTATTCAAGATGATTTGGTCACACCTAAAGTGCTAGAATAAACTTCTATAGAATCACGTGATCCACAAAGGATAAACAATATATTTACTTTGTTGTTAGATATTTACCAAAACCGAAATGGGTAGTACAATATTAGAGTATCCCCAAAAGGATAATAATTTAAAGAAATAAATACTGATCTTAATTTCTAAAATTAATCCAACAATACACAAAATTCAACAAATATCATTCAATAAACAATTGTCCTCAAAATCCTTCAATATAATCCAATCTAATATTGAAACCCAAAACATGGAATAATATAATTACGTAGTCTTCCATGTTAAATTTTATCTCCAAATAAAATCAACTACTGTTACAGTCACATACTTATAGTGATTAACCTAATCACATATTCTCTATGATAGGTTAATAATTTCCATAAATAACCCAAATCACTATAAAACCACAATAACGAAAAATAGATAAAAATCCACCATTACTCCTCAAATTAATTCTCATATTATTATATTTTCCTTAGGCATATAGTGTTCCCAACAGATCAAACTTCATACAAAATAACATTTATCACCTAATCACCAAATCAATATTTTATACTAAGGATATCCATATTATATGAAATAAGGTCCCAAATCAACTTATTACTGATCAATAAAATCATTTTACTAAAGAGAATTCGTCACACTAACCAGGGACTTCACGTAGTGTAGTGGTACGCTATAAATCCCAATTGCACTCTATTTGTGGGTTCGATTCACGCTGCATTGTCCAACGCGAAGGGTTGTCACATAGTATCTTTGTTGTTCTTTTTAAAAAACTATATTTTATAACATTACCAAAATGAGAAAAATTCTTCAAAATAACTATAACATAATTTCACCATAGATGTTATTTCTTACATTGCATTTTCTCAAATTCAAGGATCATATAAACCCAAATTATTATTTATAACTATAATAGAAAAGTTAATTCTTCCTAAAATATCATTTTCACATAAAAAACGGTAGGGTTAAACAAACAAGAGAAAATTCTTCCAATATAAACCCATCAACAAAAAGAAATAATACTTTTAAACAATTTGCCACATATTTTTTCCACACAGGTTCTTCCTTCACCAATAGGTTATCCGAAATAATAGGGCATTCACTTGGGTAGTGCCTAGGTCCCTTAAATTTATAGAAAATTAATGTAAATTGATTATTGGGTTGATTTTTATTTTTTTCCATAGTACTCTTCATTTTTCATCAGAAATTCTTTATTTTATGTCCTTCTTTCCCACACAAAATGAATTTCTCTATTACATTGACAAACATTCCTAGGTGTATCATTTCACATTTCCTACATGATGGAAATTGAGATTTCTTTTCTATATGGTCTTTACTGGTGTAGCTCTTATCATTCACCACATTTCTTTTATTTTTTGAGTTTAGGAGTTGGTTAATATATATGTTATTGACCATTTTTTTATAAAAATTATTAATCATGACCATGATATCTTTTACACCAATCAACAATCCCTTTTGTTTTTCATTTCCACCATCATTCCCATCATTTACATCATGTTCAATGTTGCTATGACTTCCTTGGAATCTTTCCATTGACTAACACAAGAAAGCATAATCTGAATCATGAAACCATTTAGGGAATTTCATAACACCTTATATTCAAACTAAAACACATTAGGATTAACCAAGATTATTTATTATCATCTTACATTAAAATACTTCAAATCGGTTTGTAATGAAAATGTGAATTATCCTAAAAATATCCCCCAGGAGTGTCGTAACCAAGAGTTGAGTAAGGCCTGTTGTAGTGAACCAGGTTGCCCCAGGTAAAGCCTGAAACTCGTTGTCGGAGTTTTCACTCCTAGGTACATCTATGCTAGAGCCGCCTCTACCTGCTCATATCTAGACAGGGATGTATTACTTAGAAAACCCTCATAATATTTACATTACCAAAAATTTTGGATGTTCTTCTATACCAATCCTCGATGTCTATCATTGTGTAGTGTTTCCTAATCAGAGTTTTTCTTTCTAAATATAGCTTCCAAGGTTTGTACTAAACTTCCTCTGATAACAACTATAATGACCCGAACCCATTTATCTAGATTCATTGCACTATTATATAACATTGTAATGATTCAAGGAATCATGTCCCGAACGACCGACCAGTTTAGTAGCCTTGGAATTACTAGATACATTCCTAAGTTTTACATTACATCATGAAATAAAAACATCATCAAAATTTTGTCCCCTTATGAACACACATATATCCATATCCTATCTTTATAGATCAACCATAAAATACTTCTTCACATCCTGGAAAAATAATACATAGAAGGGGGTGAGCTCAGATGATGATTAAGGATAACAATATTATAAGGCCCCAGCCTTAAACCTTACTTAATCTTGCGTTATTACAAGATTACACATTGAGGATCTTTTCGGGTTTAGAGTTTTAGAGAATTAGATCATAAAACTTGCATTACATTCCACATATAAACAAATTGGTTACATAAATATAGTATTCTTCATTCCCATCAATGGAAACATATTTAAAATAAACATGGATCCTTTCTTGACACTTCCTTGACACTATCATCATATCATGTACCTTTCCCTTCACCTGTGAAAAACATTTCAAAAAAACTTGGGATGAGGATAAAAAGCTCAGTAAGGGATATAAAAATATGTAAAGGAAACATGGGTACATATATACATAAGGATGAGATCATAATTTACCCATAAAACATAAGCACTTTAACATACCTCATCAAATCATGAATAAATCATAGAAATCATAAGACATAAATGTAACTTGAGGAATTCATAACATTCTTACGTAGGGAGTAACCCTCTTGGTTACGTTTGGAATACCCATCACAATATATTCCCTAAATCTATTCAGAGAAACCTTAACGTTTCACTCCTTCGAATTACCCAATGCATTGGAGAGCTATATCAGGCTCACCTGCCCTTAGTTTATCACAGAACCACCCGTCTTCATAATAATGCCCAATAACCTCAACATAATCGTATCACATAAAACATGCATAAAGGAAAGATAACATTTCGAACTTTCAATAACAAGATATCAATACAACACATTGATATAAAAACATTATGAAAACCATTTTCAATACCAAAATAAAAGAAAATTAAAACATGGTATTTATTTTTCTTTTAAAAAAAGGTATGGCTTGTAGAGGAAGCCGAAACTCAAATAACGGTCACGGCGGCGGAGAAGTCGTTGTCACCGCATACATATGACAAAAACATTCTCTTTTTTCGTTTAGTAAAACGCTTCATATAAAAAGATTAATTTTGGATAAACGTAAAAGTCAAAAGAGTTTATACACCGTATAAAAGAAGGTTGTGTATAAAACAAAATATGCCTCAATGAAAGGAGATTGAGAAGAAGTCCCATACCTCGTATCCGACATGACCCGACCGTTGTTTAATATCCTAAATAATAAACTTGAGTTAATCTCTACTTGCTTAAGAACCTTTTTCAAGTTCATTATTCCTTTTATACCATGTTATGAACATCATGTAATCGTTTAAGTTAATAATGTTCATTCTGTCCGTATTTGGTTCTTAAGTCAAAAATAGACTTCTTACACTTACATGTTGTTAATTTGGAAAAAGGTTCGTTATATCCAGAATGATATTAATGATTTGGATAACATATATATCATATATATTCATCATATACATGTATTTATAATATTAAATTACATTTAGAGGTAATAAATGAAATGCACCGTTCATGGAGACGGTAAACCGTACGTACGCATGAACGCTACTTCCATTTGTATTTTGTATTTTCTGGAATGTAATCATAATGATATAAGAGTATATTATAATTCCAGTATAATAACATATATAATATCATTAACTTTATCCTTTACACATCCCACATATGGTATTAACGAATCAAATCACTTTCAGGGGCGGTAGTCCGCACTTCCTAAAATGAAGATATCGTGTTTACCCATAATGGAAACAATAATGGTATGCCATAAATGAAAAATACAGAAGCTTAAGGAAATAATAAACATATTATATATCATATATAAAAATAGTGACATCATAATGGCCACCTTTGAAGGTGTTAAATGAGTATTGAACAATCATCGTTTCGGGAGGCAGAATTTCGCCATCCACGGAAACCGTATGTTCTGTAACCATTTGATGTAGTTTTGAGAGAGTGTAGCTCGAATAAATCTTATAACAACATCCTAGTATATTGAAGATACTGGTTTTGTTACAAAAAAAAAGTAAATAAAAAGATTTTAGGGGGTTGGAGAAGCAAAATAAAACAAATGAACATGAGAGAATGAATTACCTTTAAAAGTTTAACTCCTTTTGATTTGAGCCTAAAGGATTCCTTTGAAAGGATTCTGCCCAAGGGGAATCCTCTAGGATGAGGAGAGGGATGTGGATAGAGTAAATGGGCAGGGGATGGCCGAGACAAAGGCTTGAGAAGTGTGTGAAATGAGGTAGAGGTGGGGGCCTTTTATAAGAGGAGAGGAGGGGCACTTTTGGAAATGATGAAAATATTATTTTATTTTCAAAAGTGTTTCGAATTTCTAAGGTCCCACATTGATATATTTCTAAGATAGGATTATAAGGCTTAGAACTATTCCCATCCAATAGGTTTTGGACATGTTTAGGTTTTAGATATTACATTATCTTTCCATTTTATTTAAATCGTTAAATAATGAGGTCATCGCTGCATTATCATGATGTCATAAATAATTTATTTATTTAAAGTCTAAAAATTATAAAAAAAATACTATGATGTAGGAAATATTTGTAACTTTCCAATGACTATTTATAATCAAAAATCTGATATTTATAACCCCATGTAAAAATTGTTTTCGTAAAACATATTATGTTTGTGTCATTTTTACTTTTACATTAAATAAAAAGTTATTTATGTCATTTACCAACCAAAGTGGCTCCATGGGGTCCCCAAGTTGACCCATGGCTTGTATTGGTCTTCCATGACACATCCAATGAGGGTAGGACATGTGTCAAGATTATCTCATATTATTAAAACATTATTTTTACCTTAAACTACACTAATTACCACTAATCGCGATTAAAAACTTAATAAGTTACTATTCACCAAAAAATTATTTTAATCTCATTGAACCACATTTTACTTCTTAATGACAACCATGTATGTCGGATTTTTGAAAATCAAAACACAATGATGGAAAAATTTCATTTAAACGGAAAATCAGTTTTTATAAGTACCACTTAGTGGTTTCACTATTCATCAAAAATTGAAGTTTTTCAGAAAATTACCAAAAATTCACCCTAAGCTATATTTTATATTCCGAATTCAAAAATGAATTCTATTTTACAAAATTCAAAAAATATAAGTCACATTAATTAATTTAATAATTAATTCCTGTTGTCATGACAAATAGCGTGTTTTTATGAAACAATAAGTATCAAAAGATTGACACCGGTTTAAGTATAATTTCAAAGTGAAATTTATTCCGATGACCACCATTAGATTAAATGGTAAAAATATATTCAGATTACACATTAAGACCAATTCAAAAGATAATCTAATCATATAAATAAATTATATTAAGAAGCAATTTTGATGTAAAATGCAGTATTTTTCACTATTCATTAAAAAATGAACATTGTTAGAAAAATACCAAAAATTTATCCAATGTAAAATTCATTGTCCCAATAATAATGAATATGTTTATTTTGATGAATATAGATTATAAAATTGTCAAAAAATTGATTTTAAAAGGGTTTTCCATCAAAAGGCAGTAAAACAATCTTTTAAGAATATTAGTGTATTCCATGCATAAGATTGTATTTATTTTCATTTTAAGCCTCTAAAACACTATCTAATTCATTAATAGACACAGATAAAAATATCAATTACTCTTTACTTACTTGGGATGTTACATCCTTCCCCCCTTTTGAAAATTGCATCCCCGCAATTTATTTACTTATCGAATAAATGGGGGTACTTATCCCTCATTGCATTTTCAGATTCCCATGTTGCCTCTTCCATCATGTGGTTTTACCACAAAACCTTTACCTGATTAATCACCTTATTCCGTAACACATGCTCCCTGTGTTCAATAATCTGGACCAGTTGTTCCTCATAAGATAGGTTCTCTCCCAGCTGAACTACCTCTGGACTCAAAACATGAGATGAATCTGGCATATACTTTCTCAACATCAAAATGTGAAAAACATTGTGTACCTCAGATAAACTCGGAGGTAAAACCACCCTGTATGGAACTGATCCAACTCCCTCCAGAATTTCATATGGTCCAATGAACCTTGGACTCAGCTTTCCTTTCTTACCAAATCGCATCACACTTTTCCATGGTGAGACTTTGAGAAAAACATGATTACCTACCTCAAAAGAGAGATCCTTCCTCCTGTTGTCCGCATAACTCTTCTGCCTGCTCTGAGTTGTTCTCATGTGTTTCTGAATCAGCTGATCTTTTTTTGCCATCTCTTCTACCAATTCTGGTCCCATCAACTTCCTTTCACCCACTTTATCCCAGAAAGCTGGAGTTCGACACCGCTTCCCATATAATGCCTGAAATGGTGCCATCTGTATACTGGAATGAAAACTGTTATTATATGAAAATTCGACCAAAGAAAGATGTTGGTCCCAAATTCCCTGATAATCCATAGAGAAAGAATGTAGCATATCCTCCAAGGTCTGAATTGTTCGTTCTAACTGCCCATCTGATTGAGGGTGAAAAGCTGTACTAAAATTTAATACAGTACCCAACGACTTCTGAAGGCCTTTCCAAAAGTTAGAAGTGAACCTGGGATCACAATCAGATACAATGGAGAGAGAAACTCCATGTAACCTGACTACCTCTTTAAGATACAAATGGGAAAGTTGATCAAGAGAGAAAGTATCTCGTATAGCAAGGAAATGAGCAAATTTGGTCAAGCGATCAACAATAACCCAGATTGCATTATTACCTCGAGATGTCTTCAGTAATCCCACAACAAAGTCCATGGATATATTCTCCCATTTCCACTCTGGAACTGGTAAAGGCTGAAGCATCCCTTTCGGTAACTGCCGCTCTGCTTTAACCTATTGACATGTCAAACAAATCATAGTAAAATCAGCAATATCTCTTTTCATTCCATCCCACCAGTAATACTCCCGCAGATCTCTGTACATCTTAGTACTTCCAGGATGAACTGAAAACGGAGAAATATGAGCTTCACATAACAAATCTCTCTTCAACTGTGAATCACAATGCACACACAATCTCTTCCCAAATCTCAAAACTCAATCATTATCAATGTAAAATTTAGGCAACTTACCTTTCTGAACCAGCTCTACCTTTTTCTGCAACTCACTGTCTTGCTTATGTGCTTGCTTGATTCTATCTGATAGAGATAATCTCACTGATACCTGAAACAAAACAGAAGAACTTCCTGCACCAGCAACTTCTATGACAAAGTTCATCAAATCCTTAACCAAAGGATCATGTTCCAAACACAACATTGCTAATGAAGCATTACTTTTTCGACTCAAGGCATCATTCACTTTATTTTCTTTTCCCAGATGGTAATGAATTGTACAATCATAATCCTTGATTAATTCTAGTCATCTCCTTTGTCTCATGTTCAATTCTTTCTGAGTGAATATATACTTTAAACTTTTGTGATCGGTATATATTTCACACTTTACTCCATACAAAGGATGCCTCCAAATTTTTAAAGCAAAAACAACAGCAGCTAATTCCAAATCATGTGTAGGGTCATTTACCTCATGAGTTTTCAACTGTCGTGAAGCATAAGCAATTACCTCATCATTCTGCATTAGGACACAACCAAGTCCTTTCAATGAAGCATCATTGTATATAACAAACTGACCATTCCTGGAAGTTAGTGCCAAAACTAGAGCATTCACCAATCTTCTTTTCAATTCCTGAAAACAATCATCACAATCTTTTGTCCAGATAAACTTAACACCCTTCCGAGTTAGCTTAGTCATTGGACTAGAAAACCGTGAAAAATTTCTAACAACCCTTCGATAATATCCTACCAAACCAAGGAAGCTACGAATCGCGGTTACATTTGTGGGTCTTGGCCATTCTTCCACAACTTTTGTTTTTGCAGGATCAACAGTTATTCCATCTTTAGAAACAATATGACCAAGGAAAGAAATTTGTTGGAACCAAAACTCACACTTGCTGGATTTCCCATAAAATTTCTTTTGTTTTAAGGTTTGCAAGATAACCCTTAAATGTCTTTCATGGTCCTATTTACTTTTAGAAAACACCAAAATATCATCAATGAAAACCACCACAAACTTATCCAAGAACTCATGGAAAATTATATTCATTAAGTCCATGAATACAGCAGGTGAATTGGTTAGCCCAAAAGGCATTACTACAAATTCATAATGGCCATATCTCGTACGGAACGCGGTCTTTGGAATATCTGCCTCCTTTACCTTCAGCTGATGGTACCCCGATCTCATGCCAATCTTTGAAAAAAACTGAGCTCCCTGGAGCTGATCAAACAAATAATCAATATGAGGAAAAGGATATTTGTTCTTAACAGTGATGTCATTCAAGGCTCTATAATCAACGCAAAGTCTCATAGAACCATCTTTCTTCTTAACAAATAAATCAGGAGCACCCCATGGTGATGTGCTAGGTCGAATGAAACCTTTCTCTAATAAATCTTGCAATTTCTCCTTTAACTCTAAAAGTTCAATTTGAGCCATTCGATAAGGGGGTTTTGAAATTGGCTTAGCATCAGGAACTAAGTCAATAGTAAATTCATCTTCCTGATCTGGTATTATTCCAGGCAACTCATCAGGAAAAACATCAGGATACTCATTTACCACTAGCACATCATTAATCTGAACAGTTCCTTTATTTTCAACGATGTGTGCAAGGTAACATTCATTTCCAACTTTTACAAGTTTCATGGCCTCTTGATAAGTTATCAACAGTAAGGGTTCATTCTTTCACACAAACTGAAAGTCTTTCTGAAAAGAAACTTCTTTAGCTCTACAGTCAATCTTAGCATGGTAAATAGAGAGTCAATCCATACCCAGGATAACATCAAACTCTACTAGAGGTAGAACAATAAGGTTTGCAAGTAGGTTCTTTCCACAGATAAGGATAGGAAGATTCTTATAAATTCTTTTTGCCTCAACATTTTCCCCAGGTGTTTTTACCAAAAGTTCAGGAGTCATTTATTTAGATGGTATTCCCATTTTACTAGAAAAGGTTTCAGAGATGAAAGAATGTGTAGACCCCGAATCAAACAACACACTTGCATAATCTGAAAAAACAAACAAAGTACCTGATACAACTTCATTTGACAGCCCGACATCTAATAAAGTAGTTGCAAAGGATTTCACCACCCCTTTCTTCTTGTAGTCTAACTGCTTCCCATCACCCAAGCTCTTTATCAGACACTCATTTGCATAGTGACCCATCTCATTGAACTTATAACATTTCACTAACTGTAAATCAAATTTGTTCTTACCTTCACCTTGATCCTTTTCAGTGCAATCACGAGCCTTATGTCCCATCTTACCACATCGGTAGAACTTTCCAGAATTCAGAAGACATTCCCCAGCATGCATTTTTCCACATTTATCACAAACTGGAATCTTAGTTTTCTTACCATCAGACTTTTTTTGAAGAATTCTTACCTTTCTTCTGCCACCTCGCTCTCTTCTTCTGCTGGTTGTTATAGAACACTTGGTCATCGGAAAACTCCATTTCCACCTTCTCAGCACATCGAACAAGCTTTTCATAACTTTTAAACTCACGAGAAGCTAATGCCCTTCGATATTTTGGCTTTAATCCTGAGTAAAAATGATTGATTTTACTATCAAGGTCTCGGATAAAATTTAGAGCATACCTTGCCAATCGAGTGAACCTTTCTTCATAGGTAGCCACTGAGTCTTCCTCTTGACTCAATTACAAGAATTTCTTTTCCATCCTAAGTCAAACAGCCTTAGGAAAATACTTCTCAAGAAACATACCTTTGAATTCATCCCAGCCAAGAGCATCAATCTCATCGGCATCCCTGATATTTTTAACCATAGACCACCACTGATCTGCCTCACCCTCCAAACGGTAAATAGCAAGACTAACCTTTTGATTGTCTGAACACCCCATGACATCGAAAATCCTCTCCAGTGATTTAATCCACCCTTCAGCTAACACAGGGTCAGATGATCCTCTGAATGATGGGGGATGTTGCCTCATGAAATGTTCCACCACTGACATGTTCCTCTGCGGTTGGTCTGGCTGATCTCATGCATGGATACCACCACCATTTATAGCCTGAGTCAACTGTTCCATCACTGCAACAAACGGTTCAGTTCCAATTCCGACCATCTCGGGATGCTGATTCAGAAGGTTATTTCCTTCTGAATGCCTTCCTAGCACTGCTTCCCTGTTTCCTCTGCGGAAAACCATTCTGAACAAACATGTCTTAGATGAAGCAACATGGTAATCTTCAAATGCTATATCATTTCAAAAAAAATATTTTTGGATAATAATTTAATAGAATTCTAACTCCTAAAGTTATCTAAACCAACCTTTGATACCAACTATAAGGCCCCAGCCTAAAACCTTACTTAATCTTGATTTATTACAAGATTACACATTGAGGATATTTTCGGGTTTAGAGTTTTAGAGAATTAGATCATAAAACTTGCATTACATTCCACATATAAACTAAGTGGTTACATAAAGATAGTATTCTTCATTCCCATCAATGGAAACATATTTAAAATAAACATGGATTCTTTCTTGACACTTCCTTGACACTATCATCATATCATGTACTTTCCCTTGACCTGTGAAAAACATTTCAAAAAAACTTGGGATGAGCATAAAAAGATCAGTAAGGGATATAAAAATATGGAAAGGAAACATGGGTACATATATACATAAGTATGAGATCATACTTTACCCATAAAACATAAGCACTTTAACATACCTCATCAAATCATGAATAAATCATAGAAATCATAAGACATAAAGGTAACTTGAGGCATTCATAACATTCTTACGTAGGGAGTAACCCTCTTGGTTACATTTGGAATACCCATCACAGTATATTCCCTAAATCTCTTCGGAGAAACCTTAACGTTTCACTCCTTCGCGTTACCCAATGCATTGGAGAGCTATATCGGGCTCACCCGCCCTTATTTTATCATGGAACCACCCGTCTTCATAATAATGCCTAAGAACCTCAACAAAATCGTATCACATAAAACATGCATAAAGGAAACATAACATTTCGACCTTTCAATCATATGATATCAATATAACACATTGATATAAAAACATTATGAAAACCATTTTCAATACCAAAATAAAAGAAAAGTAAAACATGGTATTTATTTTTCTTTTAAAAAAAGGTATGGCTTGTAGAGGAAGACGAAACTCAAATAACGGTCACGGCGGCGGAGAAGTCGTTGTCACCGCATATGTATGACAAAAACATTCCCTTTTTTCATTTAGTAAAACTCTTTGTATAAAAAGATTCCTTTTGGATAAACATAAAAGTCAAATGGGTTTATACACCGTATAAAAGAAGGTTTTGTATAAAACAAAATATGCCACAATGAATGGAGATTGAGACGAAGTCCCATACCTCGTATCCGACTTGACCCGACCGTTCTTTAATCTCCTGAATAATAAACTTGAGTTAATCTATACTTGCTTAAGAACCTTTTTCAAGTTCATTATTCCTTTTATACCATGTTATGAACATCATGTAATCGTTTACGTTAATAATGTTCATTTTGTCGGTATTTGGTTCTTAAGTCAAAAATAGACTTCTTACACTTACATGTTGTTAATTTGGTCAATGGGTAGTTATATCCAGAATGATATTAATGATTTGGATAACATATATATCATATATATTCAGCATATACATGTATTTATAATATTACATCACATTTAGAGGTAAGAAATGAAATGCACCGTTCATGGAGACGGTAAGCCGTACGTACGCATGAACGCTTCTTCCATTTCTATTTTGTATTTTCTGGAATGGAATCATAATGATATAAGAGTATATTATAATTACAGTATAATAACATATATAATATCATTAACATTATCCTTTACACATCCCACATATGGTATTAACGAATCAAATCACTTTCAGGGGGCGGTAGTCCGCACTTCCTAAAATGAAGATATCGTGTTTAGCCATAATGGAAAAAATAATGGTATGCCATAAATGAAAAATACAGAAGCTAAAGGAAAGAATAAACATATTATATATCATATATAAACATAGTGAAATCATAATGGCCACCTTTGAAGGTGTTAAATGAGTATTGAACAATCAACGTTTCGGGAGGCAGAATTTCACCATCCACAGAAACCATATGTTCTTTAACCATTTGATGTAGTTGTGTGAGAGTGTTGCTCGAATAAATCTTATAAAAACATCCTTGTATATTTAAGATACTGGTTTTGTTACAAAAGAAGTAAATAAAAAGATTTTAGGGGGTTGGAGAAGCAAAATAAAACAAATGAACATGAGAGAATGAATTACCTTTAAAAGTGTAACTTTTTTTGATTTGAGCCTAAAGGTTTCCTTTGAAAGGATTATGACCAAAGGGAATCATCTAGGATGAGTAGAGGGATTTGGAGAGAGTAAATGGGCAGGGGATTGCCGAGCCAAAGGTTTGAGGAGTGTGTGAAATGAGGTAGAGGTGGGGGCCTTTTATAAGAGGAGAGGAGGGGCACTTTTGGAAATCAAGAAACTATTATTTTATTTTCAAAAGTGTTTCGAATTTATAAGGCCCCACATTGATATATTTCAAAGATAAGATGATAAGGCTTAGAAATATTCCCATCCAATAGGTTTTGGACATGTGTAGGTTTTAGATATTACATTATCTTTCCATTTTTTTTAAATCGTTAAATAATGAGGTCATCGCTGCATTATCATGATGTCATAAATAATTTAATTTATTTAAAGTCTAAAAATTATAAAAAAATTACTATGATGTAGGAAATATTTTTATCTTTCCAATGACTATTTATAATCAAAAATATTATCTTTATAACCCCATGTAAAAATTGTTTTTGTAAAACATATTATGTTTGTGTCATTTTTACTTTTACATTAAATAAAAAGTTATTTATGTCATTTCCCAACCAAAGTGGCTCCATGGGGTCCCCAAGTTGACCCATGGCTTGTCTTGGTCGTCCATGACACATCCAATGAGGGTAGGACATGTGTCAAGCTCATCTCATATTATTAAAACATTATTTTTACCTTAATTTACATTAATTACCACTAATCGCGATTAAAAACTTAATAAGTTACTATTCACCAAAAAATTATTTTAATCTCATTGAACCACATTTTACTTCTTAATGAAAACCATGTATGTCGGATTTTTGTAAATCAAAACACAATGATGGCAAAATTTCATTTAAACGGAAAATCAGTTTTTATAAGTACCACTTAGTGGTTTCACTATTCATCAAAAATTGAAGTTTTTCAGAAAATTACCAAAAATTCACCCTAAGCTATATTTGATATTCCGAATTCAAAAATGAATTCTATTTTACAAAATTCAAAACATATAAGTCACATTAATTAATTTAATAATTAATTCCCCCTGTCATGACAAATAGCGTGTTTTTATGAAACAATAAGTATCAAAAGATTGACACCAGTTTAAGTCTAATTTCAATGTGAAATTGATTCCAATGACAACCATTGGATTAAATGGTAAAAATATATTCAGATTACACATTAAGACCAATTCCAAAGATAATCTAATCATATAAATAAATTAGATTAAGAAGCAGTTTTGATGTAAAATTCAGTATTTTTCTCTATTCATTAAAAAATGAACATTGTCAGAAAAATACCAAAAATTTATCCAATGTAAAATTCATTGTCCAAATCAAAATGAATATGTTTATTTTGGAAAATATAGATTATAAAATTCTCAAAAGATTGATTTAAAAATGGTTTTCCATCAAAAGGCAGTAAAAATATCTTTTAAGAATATTAGTGTATTCCATGCATAAGATTGTATTTATTTTCATTTTAAGCCTCTAAAACACTATATAATTCATTAATAGACACAGATAAAAATATCAATTACTCTTTACTTACTTGGGATGTTACAAATATAGTAGAAACATTCATAAATAAGCATAATCATTTAATTCAATGTATAAAACTAAAACAAAATCCTTATAAACTTAAACTTCAGCATAATATGGAAAATATAAAATTAAATAAATCCATTTAATTATTCACATTGATATTATACTAGTTGAATAGTCATAATAAATATCAATAGCCAATTTCATCATTATGGAATTCATAATGCCTGACTTTAAAACCACATAGTCAAGGCCTTGTTCCAAGACTACAAATAAGATTTTGTCATGGCCTTGTGCCGGGACACTAGTTTGTCTCATGAGACCTACCAACACATCAAGGAGATATAGAGGGCTTCACTCGTCACTTAATAAGTCCCATTCATTCCTCATACCAAAAAATTGAAACATAACATAAACATTCATATTAAACTAGCATTTGAAATGTCAATACGTAAACCATAAACAATGAATAGTAAAAAAATATCACATCCATAGTAAAAAATAACTCATTCAATAAAATATAGAAGATTGTATTATAATATACTAACCTCAATTGAGAATAATAGAGGATATTTACATAGATGAAAATAATCATCAAAACTATTTGGAATAAATATCCCCCTTTTTCTTCAAAACATTTAAAAGTATCACTATTTATCTAGAAGCTATTTAAAATAGAATTTTAAATGAAATTATACCATACCACACTGATAATTTTAAAATTAATATTAATTTTAATACTGTAATGTCCATATAAATAAATCGTAAAAACCATTTTTAAGTCATGGACATTAATGAGAATGATTTTGAAGGAAAAATATTTAAAACATTTAAAATGATATTTTAGTTAGAGTTCTTAACCAAATGAGAGACTTTTGGATAAAAATAAATGAGGTAACAAAAACATTATATTATCATGAGAATAAAGGGATTCATGATATACTATGTCAAAGTATAGTATATACACCAAATAAAAATGAATAGGCTCATAACAAAAAGATGTCTCAATGGAATGTTCGTTGAGATTAAATACCTTATAAAGACTGTATCCTTAGGTTAAGGATACATTAATGACTTAATTATGTGTTAAAATATAAATACACTAAATATGATTGGATATTTATTGTGAAACAATCATAGGAAATTCACACATATTCTTATAACAACAACGCAAATGACTTGGATGTTTAACTCAATGAATGAAAATTTAGTTAAGAATACTTTTATCAAGTTCATATCGATGACTTGAGAATTTAACAATGGGGTGATTATGTATATCAAATTAATATCTACAAAAATCGGAGTGGAAATTAGTACATAAATAAATAAATAGTGATTTCACATATAATCTTTGAGTAAAATAATCAATGAAGTTTGCATAAAACCCAACGATTGGAAATCGAAATAAGAAATACCCTTACCGATTAGGTGACTTATGAACCAAACACCACTTGAAAGAAGGATCATACAATGAAGATGTAAATACCCATAAAATAAAATATATTACATATGTAATGCAATCATGTGAGGTACATACACCTCACAAATGGAAATAGTGGTAATACATCATGAATCTCACGGAAATAAGAAGTGAGATGAAAACCCCTTACCTTGTTGTAATCAATCGAGTCGTATGAAAAAAAGGTAATAACCACCAAATTAATCACATAATACTATTACTATAAAGATAATAATGACAATATATATATCAAATGGAATTACACAATACACCACATTCAATAAATAAGTGGCGAACAATGGAAATATCAGGGAATTTAAAGTGAGATGGGAAACCCCTTACCATGTTGTAATCAATCAATTCGTATGACAAAAGTTTATAACCGCCAATTGAGTCATAGACTACCGTGAATATAAATATAATTATGATAATATATATATCAAATATCAGTACAAAACACACAAATTTCAATAAATAAGAGGCGAACAATGGAAATCTCACAGAATTAAAAGTGAGATAAGAAACCCCTTACTATGTTGTAATCAATTGAGTCATATGAACAAAAGTTAATAACCACAAAATTAATAATATAATACCATAAATATAAAGATAATCATGATAATATATATCAAATGGAAGTACACAATACCCCATATGCAATAAATAAGCGGCAAACAATGGAAATCTCACGAAATTAAAAGTGAGATTAGAAACCCCTAACCATGTTGTAATCAATCGAGTCGTATGACCAAAAGTTAATTAACATAAAATTAATCACTGAATACCATGAATATAAAGAGAATCATGTTAATATATATCAAATGTAAGTACACAATTGACCATATGCAATAAATAAGTGGAAAATGATGGAAATCTCATGTAATTAAAAGTGAGATAAGAAACCCCACAACATGTTGTAATCAATAGAGTCATATGAAAACAAGTTAATAACCACCATATGAATGAAATAATACCATGAATATATAGAGAATAATGATAATATATATTTCAAATGGAATTACACAATACACCACATGAAATAAATAAGTGGCGAACAATGGAAATCTCATAGAATTAAAAGTGAGATAAGAAACCCCTTACCATGGTGTAATCAATCGAGATGTGTGACCAAAAGTTAATAACCACCAAATGAATCATATAATACCATGAATATAAAGAGAATAAAGATAATATATATCAAATTTATATACACAATACACCATATGTAATAAATAAGTGGCGAATAATGGAAATCTCACAGAATTAAAAGTGATATAATAAACCCCTTACCTTACACTTTCCTTTGGTCGAGGGTACGTTTCACCTCCTGTATAATGACCATAGTATGTTAATAATGTATACCAGAACCATATTAATATATATTATATCCTGTATGATTCATTTATGACTTTATACTAACCATTAAATATTCATTTTCCATGTTAAATTAACATTTTGGGTAATAATCGGTGTCTTTATCATACTTGTTTTAAATTGTTATTCTTGATCGTATCATTTAGATCATGATTTAAATAGTTCCAGAATATAAATCTTGATTTCTAGATCATATATATTTAGAATATAAATATTTATAATAGATATATATATGAAATGGAAGGCACCATTCTTGGAGACGGTAGGTCGTACGTACGGATAAACGTTGTTTATTTTTTCATATCGTATTGAAAGAAAGTAAGTGATTAAGATAAATGGAAGTATATATATATATATATAGTAGAATTATAATTTCATATATTACATAATTAATAATAATATATGTTTTTACAATCATCACTGAATGGTGAACATGGGAATGAATCTCATTGTGTCGTGGTGACGGTAATCCGTACATACGCACGAGTAACAATATCATTATATTGATTGTGGAATCGTATGTAATGGGATGGTATATCATATATACCAAATAATTAACATGTTATATTTATTATTTACTTCTGTTATATTCATTGTTATACCCATCCAAAATAGTGATGTATTTGAATAACAAACTACACCATGACGTGGAGAGGGTAAGCCGTACGTACACATGTATGGTGACTTTGCCATTTATAGGATGGATAGAATAAATAATATGGTTGTACCACATTTTTAATAACATCACAATATATATAAGATACTAGATTTATTATTTTACAATGGAAACAACCAAGAAAAAGGAAGTGCAAGAAAAAAAGAAAGAGGTGGTGAAATATTTACCTCTTCTTTAGGTTATTCCTTTTGATTTGATCAAAAGGGCTCCTTAGGATGGATTTATGACCAAAAATGGCCTATAGGTTGAAGAGAGAAAATTTGGGAGGATATTTGGGTAGGGTCTGGTTGAGACAAATGGATTTGATGGTGTGAAATTAAGAGAATTGGATATACCCATTTATAAGAGAGGTGAGGGTCACTTTAGGAATAGTTTGAAATATTATATCATAATAAACTCATTTTAGGTTTGTAATGGCTCTAAAATGATATATTTTGTGCATAATGTTGGGATGAATCTAAAATCACTCAACCAATAAGTTTTAGATAGGTTTAGGTCACTATATTAACCTTATCTTTTAGGTTAAACTTTTAGTTAAATAGTTTGACATTTACCATGTCTGTTCGTATTTTTATATTATATGGTTACTAAACATACAATAAACTTCCATTATAACCCCAAGTGGTTCATTATTGTATTATATAACCTTATCTATGTCCTTTGGCCGATCCTTGTATTTTTAGGAATATTGTATGTATTAATAATATAGTATTTGTTTTATAAACTCAATTATGTCAATTTTAAAATTATATAGTATTTTGTTTTTTTGAAAAACATCACAACACTACTACATAGAAATAAAATTATTTAATCAACCCTAACATGTAATATTGACCTATAAAATTAGGTCATTACATAAAAAGTATCATATTACATTTATTGGGATATTTATTATATAAGTTATTTTAATCTGTCATTAATAGGGTAATTACTGCATTGTCATTGTGTCATAAATAAATTTAATAATTTAGGGTATAAAAATTATAAATAAATTAAAAATATGTAGGAAATATTTTTATCTTTCCAATGAATATTTATAGTTGAATTTATCTTATGTATAACCCGATATTAAAAATGGTTTAGTTATTAAACATTGAATATAACGCTTTGAACACTTCTTTAAAAAATAGTAATAAATGTATTAATATAATAAAAGTGGACCAAAGAGGATCATATTCAATTACTAAGTTTTTTTGGGTGGAATTAAACTTATCCAATAGAATTATGAAATGTGTTAGGGTAATTATTATATCATTTTTACCCTTAATTACCCTATTTACTTTTCCATGTGGCCAATAAAAGTCAAAATTTGCTATTCACCAAAAATTAATTTAATCTTATTGAACCAAATATTACTTATTGATATGAATCTTGTCTCTTATAGTTTTGAAATTCAACTCACAGAAGTGGTAAGATTATGTTTTATTCCAATTTAGAAATGCTCCTAGGAGGTGTGTAAAAGACAATAAAAAGTTCTATAAAATTTTATACATCTAATTTAATTATAAAATGACTCCAATGAACTACATTGAATGTATATAGATATTATATATATATTTTTGACTAAATATAAATTTTAAAAAAATAAATAATTATTTAAATTTAATGTTGGTTTAAAACAATAACACAATGTTTTTCACTATTCATCAAAATTGAATGTTTTCAAAAAAATACCAAAAATTCAACCTAAGCTCGTTCTGATATTCCGAATTCAAAAATAAATTATATTTTAACAAATTCAAAACATATAAGTTTCAATAATACAAATAAAATAAATTTCTGTCTTCGAACCCGCAAAGCGAGTTTTAAAAAAATAAAATCTATCAAAAGATTTACATGTGTTTATGTCAAATTCAGATGTGAAATAACTTATAATGACCTAAATTTTATTAAATGATAAATATATAATCTAATTGTACCTTCAAACCATTAAATTTCACAATTTAACCCTATAAATTATTTCGATTAAAAAGATATTTTAATTTAAATTTAGTATTTTTCTGTATTCATCCAGATATGAAAGTTAATAGAAAAGTTCCAAAAAATTATTCAAAATAAATTTTTATGTCCCAATTATAAAGAAGAATTTAATTTCATAAATTGAATATATAATAGTGTCAAATTTCTGTTTTAAAAGGGGTTGTCCATTAGAAGGTGGTAAAATTTTATTTTTTGAAAAATAATTCTTCAATCTGAAAAAAATGAATTTGTTCTGATATTATGTTTAAAAAACACATAATATGGATTGTAAAATTATATGGTGTATAAAAAATTCAAATTTCAGTTAATAAAATTCATAACTTCTTTTTAATGACTAGTTTGGTAAGTCATAGTTTTCTCAAACTCGGTGTTGCATGTAGCGCAAGCTATTGAACTATTATAATAGAAATAACTTGTTATTAAATCATGGGGTGTTACAAAAGGAATCTTCTTATTTTTTTTCTAAATAATGATATATTGAGTTTTTTCCATAAATTTGAATGGAATCCTCATTTTATCAGAGATTTTATGAATAGTATTTTCTACCATTTTCTAAATAAATAATTTAAAAATTACTTTTCATGTTTCTAATTTTAGTTTCAAAAAAATATTTTCATTAACATTGGGGAATATGTTAGATTTTATATAATTGTTTTTAATGGGTAAATGGAAATTCCCTCTTGAAATTTTTTAAGTGATCTTTCCAAACCATTCAATATTTAAGATGATATCCCATTATGTTACATTAAAATTAATTGTGAAATGATCTAATAATATAATCTTTATTTTTTCACCATATGATTTATTGTTATGATTTTAAATGCTTTTTAAACTCGTCTCTTTCCTATAGGTTACGCTACGATGAAATGTTTTTAAATCATCTTTCCTTATAAAGTGTTGTGATATGATGAATGTTTTATGAACTTGGGGTATTGAAATTTTTGGATTATTTGATGGGTTGGACTTATATCTCCCTCTAATGCATTGGGAATTGATTAATATTCTTTGAGATCAAAGCGTACATGAGACGTTATCCCAAGAAAAAAATAGGGAACACTGGAGTTTATCCCATTCCCAAATGAGAGTACAATAGATGTTATCCCATGTCTAAATAGTGGTAAACTATAGGTTATCCCTAACCCGGAGTATGTACATTTGTGGTTATCCCATGTATAATATTTTATGAATATTTTTTGTGGGTGGCATTGTTATACTATTTTTTAATCTTATGTGTATTCCAAAAATATATGTATTATTTTAATATTATACTCTCACCGATTATGTTCTATTATTACATTTTGATTCATGTCTTATGAATTTAGAGGATTTATTCCTTGAATCATGTTCAAATTTTATGATCTAAAAATCACAGTTTTCATGTCCTAGTCTTATGTCCACATAATTTTATGCTCAGTTTATATTAATATCAACCTTGTTTACCATTACTATATATATAAGGACAATAATTCCTATATTTCAATTACCTAGGTTTTGAATAAAGGTATTATGTATGATATGTTTATGAAAGGTGTACGTTATAAAAAAATTAGTGGAATAAGAAGAAGTTCAATTATAAACTAGTTATTTTATATTCCAATTTCTGAAAGGCACTAGGACTAAATGATTATGGAAAAAATTTATATGTTATTTAATATGTGTTAATATATTAGGATGTGAAATATATATATATATATATATATGAATTTTTTTGTCATTATCCATCATATGATAGAATAGTTTAGTAAAACTTTAGGGAATGGGATAAGAAAACATCGATGGTCTCCATAGCGATACATCTGAGGTTATGTAGGAGTTAAATCGAAAGAATAATTACTTTTATTAGAAAATATCATTGATTTGTTTGAGGATAGATTGAATGGTTTCTATGAAATTATATACATGTTTGAATACCACAAGGGGATGTGGTTGTGGAACAGATGTACCTAGGGGTAATAACACTGAAAGTGAAAATTGTGTTTTGAATCAACTGTTACCTTGTGCATGGTGATTGGCCTTCCATAAAAAAAAGTTTAACAATCCCCAGTGAAATGTTTTAAAAATTAAAAAACACCTTATGAATCATCATGATGAATTTTAAAATAGATAATTAATGTACTAGGATAATCTTAAAGTTTCATGGATTGATTGGAAGGTGTCATGATTTAGAAATAGTATTTGTTTTTTTCCATTATTACGCGCTGTTTGACTAATATATTTATTTCTTAAACAATATTTTTGGTTTTAGTTGATGGTTCTAACCCCAAGGTATCATGTAAACAATGAATGTGATGTATAATTCTATGAGTTTCCTCTACAGAAACCCAAAGTTATGGGATATGGAATGAAACATATAATTTATATATTCAAATAAAATTCTCAAAAAAAGAATCCTGCTAAAAATTGAAATGATAAAATGGGGGAATAATGTTATGTTGTGTCCTTCTATGGAAACATCCACTTTCCACCCATGGTTATGTTAATCAACTTGTTTCTACAAAATGCATCAGTACCATTGAAATATATGTTTGGTCCTGCAGTCTATAGTAATGAAAAATTCATTTTGATATTCTAATATTTATATGTTAAAGAAGATAAATGGTAGACTATAATCAAGAATATGTGGTAAAATTACGAAATTGAATCCATGGATTGGTATCAATTCAACAAATTATATTCCATTAAGTACTTTCCTAGAATTTGTTTATGAAAATATTGAATTAATTATTTGACATAAAATAGAAGGACGATGAATCTGATGGTACCTATGTGGATATTTTTACAATAATAGTTAGGTATGTTTATAGTATTATTATTTAACATAAAATTATTGTATATACATTATTCAATTTCATAAAACCATGTCTCGGATGGGTATTAGACATAATTGTCATTGGTTTCTAGGAAGAAACCATTCATTGTTCTATCAAGGTTGAAAAGGATATTGGGGTTACCCAAAAATTGAATTGTTTGGATAAGAAATGATATATGGAATTATTAGGAAATTCTAAATAACAATAGAGAAAATAATGTGAACTTACATATATGGTTGAATTGTGGATGGAAACCTAGAGGAAATTTTATGAAGGGTACAACTATAAGTTTTAAGTGTGGAAACTAAATTCATTGAGTGGATAAATTGGGTTATGATGGGAAAAAGATAATTTCTGATTTGAATATAGAGAAAGCTCCATATAATGAACCTCACACACTCCAATATTTCAACTGTATGTAGTTTGGCCATTATAATAACCAGTGCTCAAATTTGTTGTGTAATGATATTAATCAATGTTAATAACATCTTAATCAATGTGTTAATTAGAAATATCATTTATAAATTTTTCTAATAAGAAGTATAAAAATGACATGGTGAAACGTTGACCTATCTTCAACTCTAGAACTATTAATATCTTATTTGACTCCAGATCATCCCATACATTTATATATGAAGAACTTTTTATTGGTATCAAAATTCCACCAAAGTGATTTGATGTTGAATTAGTAGTGAAAACCCCTAAATATGTGATTCTTAGAACTTAATTATATGATTCTCATTCAGTCAATGTTTTTTGGAATATATATTGTGAATATATTATTATTATCCCTTTAGGTAAATTTAATGTTATCTTAGACATGGATTGTCTTTCTCTTCATAAATTCCACATCAATTTCATAGGAAGGTAACAAATTTCTGATATTCCAAATATACCTATGATCATATATCAGTGTAAAAATAAATATGTACTTCTAATGGATATTTCACCCATTTTATGTGCCTTGATTTTGATTCAAAATTGGTGTTTATCTCAGTTGGTTGTGGAGAAACGCATACTAGATAATATTCGTGATGGGCATGATTTATTTTTGGAAGCATTTTCTATTCTTCAGCAAAATAATCATGTTGAGTTCTCATACACACATACCAATATCTATAAATATTTCCAACACACCTTATTGAATTTTCTTGATTTAGTTGTTGGAATTAATGAAGAAACTTTTAGAGGATCTTGAAAATCGATTCATTCATCCTAGTTTATCACCATGAAGTTCTCTATTTAATTTTATTAATAATAAATATGAATATATGAATTTTTTCACTGATCATAAGGAATTGAATAAGATAACACTTAAGAAAAATTATCCCCCACCCTATATTGATGACTTGTTTAACCAACTGTATAGATCTCAACATGTTTCCAAGATTGAACATCATTTTAGATATCGCCAATTCATAGTCAAGGAGGATATAACAAATACATTATTCCATGCATGTTACTAACATGATGAATATATATTTATTCCAATGATTCATACTAATTCCTCTATTATTTTATCTCAAGAAAGGGTATATAAGTGGATATATCAAAGACCAAAGTTATTTAATGATGGATTATAAAAAACACTCTGACTATGGTCTGGATATTTCTTTGGTTAGATGGATTTCATTTTTGTTTTGTTGATAATTTCTCATGATGGTCTAATCCACTCAATGAGTTAACTAAAAAGGGGTCCAGGTTCCATTAGAAATGTGATTGTAATGAAAATTTCACAGCACTAAAAATAAGGCTAGTTAGTGAAAATCGTCATAAATTAACCAATCCTTGATATGGTTTACTAATCTATTGTGATGAAAAAAATATGTTATTGGGATGATTTCTCATACAAAATGATAAGGTGATAGATTTTACCATCTAATAATTGAAGGACCATGAGATAAATTACCCAACTCAATATTTGGAGTTAACTGTAGAAATTTTATCATTTATGTTATAAGTGAATTATCTTTATGAATAAGGGTTCTATATATATAATTATCATAAAACATGTAATTATTTATTAAGACATAAATAATTTAACATCTTTCATATAATAAGGTTAGAGGTGGCTAATGATTATGCGAATTCAATACACTACCACCCAGTGAAAGCGAACAAGGTTGTTGATGCTTTCAGTTTAAAGGATAATTCTTGCCTATCTAGGATGTGGATACCAAAAGATAATAAATTTATAGATTTTCACATGATCTATTTATAAAAAAATTAATGAAGGGGGTATCATTTAATTAACCAATGAGTGTTCAACCATCTATCAATGTAATGATTTATGAATCCCAAAATAATGATGTGGAGTTATAGAAGATGAATATAAATGTTCCAAATTTTAACATTGATTATGATAGAATTATGAGTTTTAGGAATCTTGTTTTTTTCTATCCATTCTCAATTTTAAAAAGGATCTATTATAGTAACCTCGTAGTTCTTTATTCTCTATTCATCATGGAAGTAAAGATATATATAGTGATTTGAATGACTATTTATGGTCGGATGGAATGAAGAGAGATATTGAAGGGTTTATGTATTGGTTTTTGGTATTTCAAAAAGATAAGGCTGAGATGGAAAATTATAAAGTGATGTTACAACTATTACCCATATCAAAATGGAAATGAGACAACTTTTCCATCAATTTTTTTTCAAACTCCCCGAAACATTTAAAACATAGAATTCAATATGGGTTGTAGTTGGACTATTTATAAAGTAAATACAGTTCATTACCATCATTTAATTTTTCTTCCAATATTATATTTTAAGGATGTAAATTATTTAAGTGTTATAGTTTCATGGGGAAAAACATTTTATTATCCCTCTTCAAGATCCATGGTTTCCCCCAACGTTTTGGGGAAGTCTTCAGCTATATCTAGTTACAGAGTTGAGTTTTAACATTCTATATCATACTCATATATATAGTTAGTATAATAAAATATTCAAACTAGAGAGACTATTCAATGCTATTATTATTTGGGCTTAAAATTATTTATGAACAAAACCTTCCTCAAGTTGTGTTTTTATACCACAATGGATTTCACTCTGGCATTCTGAATAATCCTTATGAAGCCCTCTCTGGAATGAACTACAGAAATCCAATGTCTTTATATGAATTTAGAGAAGGAATCCTATATAGACATGAGGCTGTAAATTAATTGGTAGATATTGAAAGATTCATTAAACTACACATCTTTACATCTTTGATCTGACATAATGTTATAATGACTGTCCTCAGCGTGACATGTAGTTTGTAGTTGGTGGGAAGATGTTTCTGTGAATTTCTATATAGATGAAGGTTATGATATTATGGAATAATGTAATCATAATTCCTTTGTATATTAGACCTATGAGTATTCTTGGTATAGTGGGTATGTTTTCTTATAATTTGGTGCTTCCACTTAACCTCTCCCAAGTTAATGATATTTTCAAAATATATATCTAAAGAAAGTAAATAATTTTTCTTTGAAATGTATTGAATTAAAAATTCCTATACCTAGATCATGAAAATTACAATTAACAATAATATAGGGATATTTTGTATCATATATATAATGTTCTATGAAAAAATACCACCCCCATGGTCAGGGTATTGTGGTGAAACCACCAACTAGAGGAAACTACATGGGAACATGAGAATATGATGAGGTCGAAGTATCCTAAATTTTTTGTATCAAAGTGATGGAAGTTTTAGCAATAAATTAATTATAAAGGTTTTAGAAAGGTACACATTGATATTTTAGGAATTATGTTTTTCTTTAAAGTAAATATAATTTCTTCAATTGGTTTCAATACATGTAACAACAAGTTTTAACAAAAGAAAATATACATTTAATATTGTTACTTAATTATAATTCTTATAATCTAGCAATATAATCATAGTTTTATGAACAAGAATAAAAAAATTAATAAAACTAATTATTCATTCCAAGAGGCCTTATTTATCTTACTAAACCCCCTAATATTAATTTTTGTGGAAACCTAAGGAGTTTGTTCGAAAAGAGGTATCATTCTTAAATAAGATTATATATTTTATTTACTCTTCCACCTCTATAAAATAGTATTTAGGAAAGATGATTTAATAAAATCATTTTAAATAATATACTGAGATGTTATTTTGTAAATTTCTTAACCTATATCCATCTCCTCCACCATGAAATGGGAAACGAAAGTGTTGATCATCTGAATTAAAAACAATTAACTTGTGAAATGATGTAATAAATCATTCATCAATGAATTTCATGAATAGTTATAATGATTGATGTATCATATGATTATGATAGTGATTAAATAACTATACTTATTTATTTATAAATTAAAATATACCTTCTTACCATCCAATTCGTTGAAATGTGATAATGTCTCTCTTGTGTATGTGTGGACTACAACCTCTACAAAGAGAAACAAGTTTTATTTATTTTACTTTAACATGGATTTTAATTATGGTATATTTAAGGAATATATAATATATATATGATATAAAAAATATTTTTTAGTTTTGAATCAATTTTCACCTTTCTCTATTTTTTCGATTTTGAAAATGGAAGCGATTTTCATGCATACATACGACCTTCCATATCCATCAATCATTTTATTCATTTTATGTCTCTTACTATAATGGTATAACATAAATAAAATTAATAATTAATTTAAGTTTTATTTATATCATGTTTAAAATTAATTATATTATGGAACTATGATCAATTTGGAATTAATAAAAATTCTAAACCAAAACATAAATTAAAAATGTGGATGTTTTTACTAAAAATTTGATTTTAACAACGAATTTTTAATAAATTGGTAAAAAAAGGTCCTAAATAAATATTATATGGTATTATATATATTAATATAGTCATGGATTATATTTATAGTAAAACTAAATTTATTATATTGTTCTTTCAAACATGTGTGGATAATGTTTATAATTAGGGTAAGGTATTTTCGTCACAATTTTATATTTGTGCAATACTTGCTATATTCACCACATGCATCTTTTGTGTGGTGTATATTCCAAAATTGACTATATTTTAATTTGATTATTATTGATATTATTATTATTTTCATATCCATATAATATTATTTACTTTATGGGGCTTACGATTTAAAATTATCTATGTGGTAAAGGGTTTATGTCTTAATCACAATGTTTATCATGATTGTTTGAGATTTTTCATCTGATTATGAAATAATATGATCTATGTTTACATAAACACATGTCATTTATAATAGTATAATTATTTATTAATCATTATTTTTCCTTTAATTTAATAAAATTTATGTTCACGAGAGATTGAAATAATACTTTTTTTTAGAAAAATCGAATTTATTTCTCTCGTCGTTTGAAAGTAATTTTTATTCCAAGTCCACATATTATATTAAACTAGATGAAATGTTTTATAGTTGAGAAATATTTTTAAAATAAACTTTTATATTTGATTGAATTTATACAAAAATGTTTTTAATGTAATCTTTTTTTAATAAATAAGTATATTTCAACTTTTTACCGAAAATGTGAATGGAATCATCATTTTAACATATAAAACATGAATAGTATTATCTTCCATCATCAGAAATAAATAACTCAAAACCTTTTTTACATGATTTTAATATTATATTTTAAAAATAATTCTAATTAATATTTTAAAAATTTAATACTTTAAATATGTGTTTTAATATTATAATTTTTATAATCTTTAATAAATGTTCTAAGTGGACATTCAAAATAATTTTCCATCTAAAAGGAAATACATTAATTTTATTTGGATTTACTAGGGATATTATACAATGATAACTTTCATTAATATTTCTATGAATTATTTATGAAAACAGTTATTTTTTTAAAAAACCTCATTCATTTACATGGGTTATGTTTTGATGAAATGTTTATAAAACTGATTTTCATTTCCTTGGTTATGATATGGTTAATGATTTATGATATTTTGGAACAAAATCGAAATATTATATAATGTGTGAGACCGATATATACCTTAAATGAATTGGAAAATGATTAATGTTATATCAACATTAAGGGTATTTTAGAGGTTATCCCATCCACAAAAGGTGAACATGGGATGTTATTCCAAACCATAAAGATGGTACATGAGAGCTTATCTAATGCCTGTAAAAGGGTATATGGGATTTTATCCAATGAAAAAAGTAGTTTTATGTATGTTTATCCCAACACTATAATGTTATGAATGTTTTTATGGCTTTGATATAATATTTTCTGGGCTTTTGTATATGCCAAAAATATATGAATTAGGCCAATGTTTTGTGCTCATAGATCATGTTTCATGATTCATATCATATAAACTACCAAAGATTGGTGGATTATTCATTATTATATTATATGGTATGTTATATATGGTTATTAAATTTTATTCTCATGTTCACACACCCTTAAGACCGCATCATATTAATATACCCTTTGTTTACATATACTGAGCATCTATGATCATCCCTTATAATTTTTCCATTCAAAAGTATTAAGAAAATTATATTATATGATAGGTCTAATAAGGATAATAGTTATGAAGTACATAATGGGATAAGATATAGTTCATCTATGGAACATTTGGTTATGTATCAATGTTTTCAAATTCACTAGTCCTAAATGATTATATCGTCGATCGTTCTGTTATATAATAAATATTCAACCATTAAGATCTGATATATTTGTATAAAAAGTGTGGTTTTTTATACCAATATCCCTTTTTAAAAGTAGTAATAAACATATCTCCCGTTATTTTCTTCTTTGGTGAACTCATCAATTACTTTGTGTTTGTGAGCACCGATTATTGAAGTCGCGGTGGAATGAGATAGAGAACCATGATGAAAATAAATTAAAAAGACAAATTCTTTTCTATCAAGATATATATATATATATATATTAGATCATAAATTTTGAATTAATTTAAGGATTGAGCAAAAAATAATGATAATTGAACTTTCTTGGCAAATACGTCATTGAAATTAATAGATTTTTTCATTAACACACCATTTTATTTGATCCCTCCACCATTGTATATATTTATAATTTATAAGTTAATAATTTCCTCTATATATATACTTCAAAAGAGATATGAATATTTTAGAATCCATGGGATTTATTAAGAATCATTATATTTCTATTTACCAATATAGGGTCGAATAAATAATGATCTTTTTTATAACTCTATTTTGTAGTCACTAGTTGTGATTGAGTAGTTGTTGTGTTTCATGAAGGTTCACCACATTTGAAAAAAACCCACTATAATGTCGGTATGATCCACCAAGTGATTGGTGTCCAAAAGAAAAACTGGTCTAACTGATATCTTTTAACTACTAGTCAATGACAATATACTTGGTAGGTGTTGTGGATGTTATATGATTGGTGGATCCATCCACAAGGAATTATCTATAATGTTCCCTACACTAGGTAGTTGGTTCTCCACATTTGGTAGACAATGTATCTTGTTTCTCCATAACTCCTTTATGGACCATCATGCATTCATTGAATATTTATGGTTGATCCTCTAAATTTGAACAATTATCTCATAATACGATATCATTCATATCAGTTATTTCTCCATGATCCAATATTTATACTTCAATTATTTGAATATTACTAAATGATCTTCTACTTGAGTATATTAATTTTCTATTATATCATCAATTTCACAATTGTATGTATATATAATATGGAATTTTATTCCATTGAAATGAAAGGATTATATACATAGTTGAGTTATTGTGAATAAGAAAACATTGGAGAGATAGAGGTAGAAAAATCTCCCCCTTTATGATGATCACAACACTTAATATAAAAATATTTATCAAGTGAATGAAGAGTGAATATTATTTGAATGTATTCGAGATATTTCCAAAAATAAATTCTTTATACTCACGAAGTAAAAAAAATTCAACATTTCCTGATAACTATATAAATCTCCTCATTATAAAAAACATAACAAAATTATCACATTGTGATGAAACAATTTTCTCCAAAGGTACAACAAACTTATCAAAAAATAAATTATAATAAAAAACTCCCCCTATTGATTATCAAAAAAATAAAAGGGCGAAAATATAATATTTTAATCAAAAAATAATTTACAGGATGTCTGGATTTTAAAACAAATAAAAAGGATCATTATGGAAATATAAATTTTTTTAAAAAAAAATTGAATCATAATATAATATAAAAATTAATTTTATAATATAGGGAAAATATATTTATTTAAAAAAATAAAGTGATTGAAAATATGAAATTTAAATGGGAAATTTTTTGAAATCCAATATTCTCAAATTTTTAAATGATCATTTAAACATAAAATATTTTCCTTTTCTATTATCTTTCAAAGAATGAGAATAATATTACAACGAAATATATCAAATAGATATTAAGATTGGGGAATATGACTCCGATAACCCTTCTGCCAATGTAAAAATTATATTTATAAATCTTAATTAGATTTTCAGTAATTTACAATCCCCATCGATTGAAGAATATAAAGAAAAAAATTAAACTACAACATAGGAAAGTGTAAGTGAAATTATAATAATAATGATTTCAAGAGAGTCTGGAAACACCTAAAATAGTTAGTGTACAAACATTTTGAATTAGAACTCTTTAATTTTCAATGGATCGTGTCTTTTCATTGAAACAAAACAGAATGATATTTCATAAATGGTCTAGTGTCATATCCCCATAAAAACTCAAACATGAGATCCTTTAATAACAAAATTTTTGGTTTAGAAATGTTATCTAAAAAAAGGCTTGTGTTCCATTAAATTTTTAACACAAAATTTTATATTATAAATATTTTAAGATTGATTAATATATTTTGGTAAGGAATATTTTTTATTTTGTCTATCACACACATAAATAAGAAGAAACATTTTCCATCAATTTTTTTTTGGGTATATCCTTTTAATAAATATGTTTTCGATAAAAATTATTTTGATTTCAAAACCCAATTTTGGAGTTACATTTAAAAAAAATCATGTGCCCAAAATATTATCTCGTTATTGACTACCAAGGCTGAAATAAGAGAGAGTATTTTTAAGCACTTCGAGTTTAGATTCAGAATTTTCAATTTGTATTTGATCTTTAAATTTAAAAACCAACACTTTCTAATTTTTATATGTATATTCATTCTCATTGAAAATATACATTTTTCATTAAGAAATTGTTTTCATTTCTTGTTGAGTTCATTGTATTTATAAATTATTTATTCATGTAAATTATGAAGTTAATTTAGTTGAATTTAATTGAAAGAAGAATATAATTAATGAGCTGGGGAAAATTAATGGGAAATTTAGTGAGAAAAAAGGAAATAAATAGGATAACTGCCCTCATAAATGACCTTGATATGTGCAATGAATCATTTATCACTTGAATTGTTTGAAAATGTTAATTTTATAGATTCATCACTAGAATTATAGTTTGATAAATTGAGGGATATCACACCTTTCATCATTTATTTTATCATCATTCAATATATGGGTAATTTTAGACATACATTTCCCTTCATTTTTTATTCATAGAAAGTAATTTCTAGCCTATCATAATTTTAATTTTTGACATTGTACGTATATTTGTTCTATTTCATGCACTTTTTCAAATTGATTGAAAATTTTAAAAATTTAGATTCATTATGATATGAATAATAATCATCAATGGATTTGAATGAAATATTCATTTTTGGACTCTTTGGTATCAAAATATTTTTTATATCTTGAATAATCATCATGATTTTCTATAAGTGATCTAATAATATATACATGAAACATTATCATTACGTAATTTTATAATTGTATATCTGTATCCTTGGATTCCCAAGAGCTTGGATATATCCATAGAATTTTCTTCATTAATGGTTATTTAGAAAAATTATTACTAATATAATAATGGATGTCGTATTTTTCATTAAACCATATAATCATACTAGAAAATGTTTTTTTGATAATAGTTCATAACAAACCATATATCTATTACAACTTTTTCATGATTTATATTATAAAACTACTCTGTGTATAGCCAAAATGACCCTGAGGCCATGTAAATTTTAGAAATTAGGTACATAGTGCATTAACATGATTCTTGGATATAGTAACATTTGAAAACATCAAAACACGGCCTTATATTTTCCCATCCTCCAATAACACATAGGATAACCTAGAGGTGTACTTCAAAAGGGGTGCACTATAATGCCCAATAAGGGCGTAAATAAATAATATCATCAGGTATTGTACAACATGTGATCTAATATGGATATCAAGGTTATGTGAGTGGGGTGGGAATCATAATCATGAACAATTTGGAATGATATATCATGATAGCATAATGGAATCTTGGGAATGTATCAATAACAAAAGTATGACATTATAATCATAATTCAATCTTAATATCCATGATATCATAACACTGATCTCTTAAGATAACAACATATACGTCATACATTTAATATCATCAGATAAAAACATTATCATGTAAATTAGATAGCAATATAATTGTGGGTTGACCCTTCACATTCATATCATGTAGATCAATATGTGTTCCACATTTTTCAAATAACATAAGATTGAATTTCATCAATTTTAACCCCATTGTTGAGGATGGTGGGTTACAAACATGGAAATTATGAATCAATCAAGGATATTTATAACTAAGTGAATACTATTGATTGGAAATAATGATGTTTATTAACTATACAAATGTTTGTTATTTAAAATCAGAGGTTAATTTCTATAGCATAAAGTGTGTACCAAATGCGATGCGGAAGGGGTGAATGAGAGTGAAAATGGTCTCTCATCACATGGGAATAATAAGGATATTAAGAGGGTTGTAATGAAATATACGCTAACATGAATAATTGGAAATCAAAAGGCATAATATAAATATGGTTCTAGTAGAATATATAAAAGCCATTATATAAAGTAGGTACTTGAATAAAGTGGAGAAAGAGATGATCACTTACCTTTATAGGGTGCTACAAAAATCATCAGATGAGCTTCTTAAGAGATTGGGGAACCCTGAAAGGGATCTAGAGATTCAATGTAAGTGTAAATTTTTTAAGAATGATTTTTTAGTAATGTGTAATGGGATGTTGGGTGGGTTTATTTAGAAAAATAGATGAAAATTCATTAAAAATATCTAAACATAAGTTTTTGACTCAATGAGGAATATTAATCAAAAACACAAACCATACCGTATTTTTCCCAATGTTTTCATCCAAATAGTAATGATTTTTATTATTTTATAAATATAATAAAGAAAACATTAATCAAATTCCATTGGTGATATGTAAGTGAGTCATCTTTTTAAAGAATTTATTTTAAGACCATAAAATAAAATATTGGTTTTTGATGAATCATTATGGGTATATAAAATTTAAAAAATTAAATCACTATGGGTCTTTTATTGTCTCATAATACATAATATTTATTTATATCTTATTTAATGTTTACTCAAAAATCTTATTACCTTAGAAAAATATGAAAAATTCACCGTTAGATAATTTCAACAAGCTGATGTCTAAAATTACTTTTATTTTATCCATATAATTCTCTAAATATGATAAATAAAACTTTTAAATTAAAAATACATTATTATAAAATACTGATTTTTGGGACAATAATAATTTTTTAACCCGTATAAAATTTTCATTATAATCTATAAAATTTTACTATAATTTATTTTGAATAAATATTATTTAAAAATATTATTTTGTTAAAATATATTTTATTTAAAAATATTATTTTGTTAAAATATATTTTATTTAAAAATTTTATTACATTAAAAATAGTCTCATGATGTAATCTATATATTTTTATAAAATATAGTTTGTGTTTTATTGTATCAAAATCTAGCAGTATCAAAATATAATTATTTTTATAAATAATAAAAGAAGATAATTTTGATAATTATTTTAATAGAAATAAAAATATATAAATTCATATTCATAGGGTCTATATGTATAGCCCCTTTTTACACTAGTGTATTCCATTAAAGTATGGTGTGGGATGGTGAGATTTTCATTGGGTGGTTTAGCGAACATGGTTTGGGTAATAATCAAGTTGAAGGTGAACTTCTCCTAGAAATGGTTTTTCTCATGAATGAGTAGTTGAATCCAATCATGTGATTAGTTAATATAAAATCAATGTAATGTTATCTCTCTTGGAA
Source organism: Viscum album (assembly GCA_963277665.1). NCBI lineage: Eukaryota > Viridiplantae > Streptophyta > Magnoliopsida > Santalales > Viscaceae > Viscum > Viscum album. The sequence continues at coordinate 868,262,565 of OY728122.1, forward strand.
GCTCTGATAAATGGGAATCCTAATGTATGATCTTAATGATTGAGGCTACCACATCTTTAGCTTGTGTTAGTTAGAATTTAAAATAACCTTACTATAATAATTTAAATATTTATTGAAGGATGCCTATATTATAAATGGTTATGATGATTAAAGGGATTTTAAAAAAATATTATGGCTGTCTAAAATATCCAAATTGGGGTATATGTGTTCAAAAAATACATTACTTAATAATGAATTTATTCATTAAAAAAGAAAATTTCATTTACAAATGTTTTGGTTGTTACATAGAGAATCATTATAAATATTTCATATACTTTTCTAATGTAGTATTTTTAAAATTTTGGATGTATCTTGGTGAAATATAGAAATTATCATATTTCAGGGGTAGTTTTACAAGTACAAAAATCATTAAATTTATTTTGGTCAAGATTTTAAGAAATCAAGTCCATGGATTTCTCGTTTATCCTAAAGGTTTTAATATTATTGAAATACTAAAACCTTATATTTTATTAGTACATGTATATTTACGAATAACAATTTTCTTGATAGGTTAACCTTTTCTACATATAATGGTTGACATGAAATATTTTTCAATAGAAATAATTGGGTCGGTCAATGATAGTTGCATTTAAATAATATTACGATGCCATATTTACAATATCAAACATTGAAATCTATTTTGAGAATGAAAAAATATTGTTTTTAAAGAATCAATCCTTTGATAAAAAATTACTATTAGAGATATTATTTTTTATATGGATGAATTACCTTTCAAAAAATGATTAAACTGTGATGAAAATTACAATATTAAAAAATAAAAAGGATATAGTGTTTGTGAAAAAAGAAATAAAATGTTAATTAAATATGATGCAAAGAAGAAATTTAATTGACGAATGTTATTTGGAATTTACTTGAGATATGATAATATAGAGTTCGTGGTTATTAATTAAATTTTTTGTGAAAGGTGATAGATATTGATTGTTTTAATATTACATAGAAAAATATTTCAATGGTAATTATTGGAGTAAGTGAAATGGAGTTGAGAATGTAGAAAATAAGATATTATGAGATTAATTTATATAAGATCCTAAAATTTGTAGTGTAAAAGGATAAAGATATAAATATAATAAATCATTTCAGATCTAGCTCAATGTAATCCCCTACACATCCTCTGCTTAGTATAAGTTATGTATGTTATATCTCTCATTATTTTAAAAAAGATCAAGAAACCAACACCCATTTTTTGGCACAAGTAGATAGAAAACAAACTCTCTCATTTTACTTGTTAGGAGAACTTATCCCTTCCATTATGGTTATGAGAACCCTTCATTGAAGTATTTTCCAGAATATAGTGATAGATTTTCTTGAATAAAATATATTAAAACTCATTAAATTATAATTCTAGATTGATAGAATAATTTGAGTTGAGATATTGAGATGTATTGGAATGATAGACCCTAAGAGATTAAGAATTGAATTTTTCTCAAAAAATAATTATTTAATATTGATGGATATTTTTTATTTGGAATATCATTTTATTTTATCATTACTCAATTAAAGGTATTTTTGATTTCAATGCCTTTAGACTCCTCTATTTATTTCCTCCAAAATAAAAATGAATACTTTGTAGTCCACGGGGTTCATTAAGCATCAACAAACAATAAATTAGTGTTTTAATGTCCAAAAAAATAATAAAAATTGACAGGTTGTAAAAATGAAATCATATATCCACAAGCTACCCTCAGGTATCTATTTTCTCCCATTAGGATGTTGGTATGATACCTGGAGGTTAAGTTCTTTTAGATAACCCCATCCATTTATCTAGTATTCTTTACCGGCTAGTCAATAGAATTTTGGAAGAATTGTTGGCAGTGAATTATTGTTCCAACTAGCTATTTCCTGTGTAACATCTAGATAATAATGATCCTATAGTATTTCTGGATCATTCCATATGGAATCAGTTAGAAGTTTCCCTACATTGGGTAGCTAGGGCAGCTTGTAGCTTTGAAACTCCTTCATGTCCCATCATGTGTTAATAAAACTCCTTTAGATTGTCACACGACTTCCTTTTATGGTATCACCATATTATATAATTCACCTCAAGATATTAAACATGATCCAAAAATATATTTCAATAATGTTCAATGTTTTATCATTATCCTCCATGGTTGGCTATGATTCGTTATTCAGTTCATAAATTCCAGAACATTATATCTAATCAATGTAAATTTTATCCACTAAAATCAAAATACTAGATATGTAGATGATGGGTTGTGGTTATAAAAACCCCATGGTAGGGGGAGTAATAGAAACCCTTTCTTCTATAATCCTTCCGAAACCTACATCATATTAAAAGGAAATATACCATTTCAAGAATGCATAAAAAATTAAAACACATTATATTAAACCCATCAAAATTCAAAAAGATCACAAAATTCGATGAAATATATGTAATATTTTGAGATGATTACAATGGTATGAAAAAAGGATTGTCATTTTCATTTTTACTTTTCTAGACGAATATAAGTAATCGGTTTTTGTAGAAAATAGTATACCATAATTATTATAGATTACTAAAATCAATTTATTTGGGTATATTTTTTACCATAATATAGGAAATTTATATTTCTTTTTAGTAAAATATTTTAATTTAAAACGAGAATTATTTTATCATTTTTTATATGAAAATTAATTATGTTAGAGAGCTTGAATAGAATGGGTTTGAGAAATTATGTAATGATGATTAATATAATCATTATATTTTTTCTCTGTGCACTCTATAGAAATATCATGTTGTTGAAATGAGGAAAAACAATAATCAATATATATCAATTACTATATTTCATATGTATAATATTACAAAAAAAAATTATGTTGAAATTGGTATGTTTGATGAAACATTCTAAACCATAATTATACAATCCAAATCATTAAAATAACTCAATAATGTGTCTTGATTGATTGAGGAAAGTGAAAACATGAGTAGGAAAAGGGAAGATGGGGATGTGAGTTCCCCAATTTTTTAATTAATTAAAAAAGTTGTTGGATTCTACTTGAAACCCCAGGTGAAACATTCATATTTTTTCGTTACAAAAATAGAAAAACCCATCCACTAGGGGTATCCTTTATACATATATATATATATAACAAATAACATTTATGTCTACCTAATGAAATAAAAATTATAAACATGCATAAAATAAAGTATAAATTCAAAACTAAAGAAAAAACTATATATATGAAAGGGATAATTGAAATAAAAATGACACTAAAGAGTTATAAAATGAATATCCAAGAATGAAAAATAAAAGGAGATCCCAAAACAACACAATATATTTTAAATCAATACATCCACCTAAAGAACCAAAATTTGGATCATGGATTTGGTTACCTAGTTCTAGGAACCTAAAAAAATTGTTTTATTTACCTTAAAAGAATAATAGAAAATGATATCTATATGCATATCTTTGGTAAATGAATAGTGTGAGAGTACATCATATGTTGTAGGAAATCACCACCCATCCTTGACATATCTACCATTTTATGAAGAATATAAATAATCATCATAATATTGAAATGTATTAATTATAGGGAATGAACAATTGAATATATAAATCCTAAAATTAATTAGCGTAAACTACCATGGCTGTTAGATATTTAATCCTAAATAGGTCACTATAGAACTCAACCATTCTAGATTCATGTTAAATTTGGAATCTATGTTAGTAAAACCTATACAATGTGGGATATCATTGAATAAATTATTATGTGATAGAGAGAAATATTTAAAAGGAAATGGGAACTGTTTTTTCATAAATATGATTCATGGAACCTCAATTTTCATCCCATGACAATGGGGAGAATATAGAGAAAAATCAGGGAACATAAATACCTTTACTATACTGATTTATGGTATATTCATAACCATCCCATTTTTTATTATATATGAGTATATATAATTTAAACATAACCATTTATATTTTTTGTATTCATGTTAACCTACTATCTCATCCTCAAGGGCTAAATAATCCTACAAAACAATCTGTAAAAATATCGACTTTTTATTTTCCATTTAAAAAGTCAGATCACATAAATATATCACAATCAAAACCATGTAATTTTTTAGGAACCATTATATATGTTATGATGAAATTATAAAATCTATAAAAAATATTATTTCTAAACTAAAAACCATGTTAACATTTTCTAATATCATATATTTAACCAATATGATTGAATTCTCCAGGAAGGAATTTATGTCATTAAATAAAATTGGGAATAAAAAGAATACCATATTAAATATATCATTCAGTTTTGAAAAATTAAATTTTTTTAGTTTGATGAAAAATAAAACATAATATTATAATATTCATGTTGGAAAAAATATTAAGAATTAATTTTATTTTGAATAAAAACTCATTTTACATATAACCCAACTCTACCCTAATATATTTCTAACTCATTGATTGAAATATAAATTAAGAGAGGATGTCTCATAAATCACAGAATATGATGAATGCAATATATAATCCTAGATGAATTAATTTTTAATCTAAAACAAAGGATTTAGAAACCTAAATACCATAGTGAAGGGATTTTGTCATTGTATCAATTAAAAGTGGAAATCAAGAGAATGAAGATATATATTTACATATGGATCACTAAATACTATATATTATTAGTAAATTAATAGAGAAATTAAAATTGAGTATCTTTATCTATGGAATTTTTATGAAAGGGGAACAATGGTTTTGATCCACTTTTTATTGAACAATAAAAAACAGGTAGAAGACTTAACATCTTCCATTGATTTAACATGGATGACCTTTTAATGTAACCTAAAATTGATATGAATCATTATATGAAGTATCATTCATATAGAGATTAATATAATAAAGGGAGGGAATCTAAAAGATGCCTATAATGATTTTTTAATATATCTTATCAGAACTGATAAATAATATTAAATAAAAATGACTATATCACACATAAATAAAAAAATAAATTTTACCAGTTACTTGATTTAAATACACGAGTTCAAATTAATAATACAATAAGGATTTCTAATAGAGTATATATACAATGGAAAATTGAGTACCCTACAACTAGTTGATAAATCCTACTCCTACACCAACACCTTGTTCATTAACCTCCCTACATAGTTCTATTTGACCACATACCTTTTTAAAATTCAAAAAAATACAATTTAATACTTAATGAAATGAAAAGTGAATGAAAATTTTATAATAGATATAATGGGTCCCTATAAAATTTTTACCTATTGTTCTATCATTATACATAACATTCAGTGAGAGTATTTAGGAAACAAATTTCACCATTGAGATTTTACTTTCATCTCCATTTCCTAAGGTTCATTTTGAATTATTTCATACTACAACATTTCTCATAATATTGTTGTATTCTTCTTATATATAAAATATTCATAGTTTATGATCATGAACATATTTTTATTCCTATAAGAAATATTTGTATTTAACTCTATATCATCAAATTGAATCACATGAGTAAGATTAGGTTTATAAATGCTCAATAATAAATATTGATAATACTATTCATAGAAATTAAATGAGGTGGTATGGTTAATCGATATGAAATTTCTTCAATATTATCCATGATATCAAATAGTCTTAGAAACCATGCTGTTAGATTCCCCTTATTTATCATTTTTTTTGACAAAATCATTGAAAAAAAGAGAGAAATATTTGATTTTTAGTCAACAATACTAATGTTAATTACATACAATTGTAATATTAATTCATTAATATTTGAGATATGGTAAACCATTTTGGAATAAATTTTACCTAGTTATTTATATCTTTCAATATAATAGGAACAATCATGTGTGATCCACCAATCTTAGTTTCATATATTGTATAATTCCATCTCTAACTATCTAGAGCCTAAAAGTAATCCTTTTGAATCGGTTAATGTTTGATATAATTATATAAGAAATATGAAAATAATATTTAATACCCCTAATACATATAAATGTCAGTAATATAGGCCCAAATTGTATCCCCTAATATATGAATAATCCACTATATCTAGTAATTAATCTAATGATGATATGATTTTCATAGTTTTAGTTAAACACTGAGAGCTCATATTAGTATGTTTTAGTATTTATTGGTGAACCTCACGTCACAATAAGAAATTATTCTTGATTTTTTATGTTTCACTATATCCCATAGATAAAATTTATCGAGATGATCCATAAAATAACATTTCCTAAAAGGTGATTAGACAATAAGCATTGCCAAGCTATCCATGAACACCCAAAATGTTTCTTAGACATTCATTGATGTAATTTATCTATTGAAAATTCAATAACTATCTCTTCTTATTCCCAAATAAGAAAATTTAGTGGGATTAATTCACTTAAGATCAATTGGTGTTTTTCTTTCATGACATGTCTTGTAAAATAACTGGAAATAAAACTAATTATCTCACCATTAATACAGGTCCACCAATTTTTTTATGGATTTCATGTAACATATTTGATTTAACAAGGTTAAGTGCCTATAATTATGAGTAATATTGTTTCATTGCTTCCAATATTATGTGGGTTGGGACAATGAATATTCCATGAACAAAATGAGGAGTGTTGGAATCTTGAAACCACCCTTAATGGAACATCCCACAATTAAGTATTATATGTATAGTAATACATTCTCGGTCAGATATCATGGATCCCATAACTCGCTCCATAGTACATATTTCACGGTTCATGTGGAATAAATGAATATTGTATAAATCCTTTGGGAAATCCATGTGAAAAACAACCATTAAATTAATCATCTCCCATTCCTCATTTTTATCTTACACTTTTGAGTTTATCATTTCTGAATAAGAGGATCTATAATTAAATTTCTTTTCCATACTACAAAAATAATGTCAAAATAATAAGTTTAGAGATATTTAATATACCACTTCTTCCTTGGTATAATATTATAGTAAGAAAATATAGGAATGACACTTTTATATTTTCTGTATACCATGATTTAATTATCAAAGATATAAAACCATCAGTAATTTAAGGAATATATTACAACATCCAATTCTATGTTGCAGTATGGACAATTTTTTTAGGTGACCATTGTTACATAGAACCATATGTTACGAATTGACTATCATATACGATTAAACATCCAAGACTAATTGAAGGGGAATTGTAATAAAACTAAATTATTATTGCTTCTAAAGCTAAGATAAATGTAGGATCATCAATCCTATAAAATATTTAAATGATGAAATTATAAGTTCCTATAATTACATGAAAATTACTGATTAAAAATACATTTGTGGGTACTTTAATTGACTTGGTAGAGTATACCTTTTCAAGACATACAAAAATTCAATAATTTTAGAGAACATAACTAAACAATTTGACTTCATAAATCTAAAATGATCATTTTGATATCTTGGATTAAATCATATTCTCCCATAATTTTGATAATACAATATAGATATGTATTTAATGCACATTTTTGGATCACGAGTATACTAAAATGTCATCCACAAAGAAAAAAATTAGCATTAAATTGGATTAAACCTATTATTTCCAATATCTATAAATAGTTCCAGGAAATCTGTAAATATATGTTGATTTATTAGATACTCAAAGTGGTCATATTGGCCTTAAAATTTATCATTAAAATGTCTTCAATTCTTAACCAGATTTGGTTATACCTAGATGTCGTGTCAATTTTGAAAATAATTTAACCGCATAAAATTGGTTGAAAAAAACATCAATTATAATAAATGAATTCATATTTTTAATCATTAGTTAGTTAATCTTTTTTGTATTCCACACTCAGTTATGAACAATAGTCTCATTTCTCGGTGAATATACCATGATCATTCAAAGGAGAAGTGTTGGGTTTGACAATACCTTTATCCTTATATTTTTCTAGATAAAGTGTTGTCTACATTATCTCATATGGAAACAAAATATGGTATAATATGCATTATTTTCATCCTTATAAAAAACAAGGGTGACAATACCACTGCTCATTCAAAGGGATGTCTATAAAATATTATGGAAAAAATAACATGAATTATATAAAAAAAATATGTAATTCCTTTTGTTTAATAACATCAACTATCTATATAATTAAATTATAAATTTGAGTAGTGATATATAAAATAGTTCCTAATCCATACATACATACATGTCTTGAAATCAACATTCTCTAGTAAGAAGATAATTAATATTGGAATGATATTATAAAGAAAATTATATTTTATAGTAATAAATGACATTTTGAAGCATGAATAAATAGTTTATACAAAATGTAAAATAAAAATATTCATTTAAAGGGTACAAAAATAAGATAAATTCCTAAATTTAAATACCATAATAATGATATAGGAATGTTTCTAATTCATTTATAATTGATTTACCAAAGGAGTTATAGTTATCATCATCTTTATAGATATATCTAGTTCTGAAACAAAATAAATTATTAATTAATTATAAACAAATTAATGTGAAACCCATGTACTACTTAATTCACAATAATGTTAATGTGCTAAAAAATAGTAACTATCACTATAGAAGATCCCCTGGTAGATTCATTAGTAGACTGCTCAGCTTCCACAACACTATCATTTCCCTCAAGATAACCCTATGGATAAAATTAAATTATAGAAGAAGGTAAACATTATTACTAACTCTAACTTCCTTCTTTACCTCCCTAACAAAGTCTATATATTTTTCTTTTAAAATACATTATTGATTGTACACCAGAATGAGAAAGAGATAATTAAGTCTCCTAAAGGTCTTGGATTCCACTCTCTAATATACTCATCCCAGAGAATATATAATGATTTCTAAATTTAAAATGTAATTTTTATTTCATTTCATAACAAATATATTTAGTAATGGTGTCTACATGGTGTTTACACTAGGGGAATGAGACTAAAGACCTCCTTAAGAAATTATAAAGTAGTGTGCTTCAACACAATATGTATTAAAAAGATTATTCCTAACACATCACACCATGATACATTTTCATCATACTATAAGACCCATATACAAAGAATTATCTAGAAAGCTAACAATAAAACCTCTCTATCAAATAAAATCCATCACATCCAAAAAACAAATATTCATCAAAATTGTTGATATTTTAGAAATACTAAACATAATATCATGATTTGGTATGGGTTACTTCAAACCTATCATAAAAAAATTGGATTCTTACTCTATATGCCCACTCGTGTGGGGTGATAAAAAGTGGAAATGAATGAATATTGAACCATAATTGATATTTTTCACTACGCCATAGTTAAATTCTATAAATTTTTATTCTTTTACATGGAAAATCATGTTATAAAGGAACTCTTAAATGAACTAAATTGACCCTATATTAACATACATATACATTAAATATCTTTTTCAGAAAACATAAAAAATAACAAAAAAGGATGCCCAAAGTCTATATTAATTTAGAACCATTGAAAATGTGGAGCAAAAAATATTATATATTATTTAATGATCTTTAATGTTTCCAAAAAGGATTTTAACCCGTAGTAGATATAAATAAAAATTTATCCTCGCAACCTGGGGAAAAGAAACATTAGAAAGTAGTGAGCTCTAATGATCAGTATGGGTAAATAAATGAAATGTGTATGTATATCGTGTATAAGAACCTGATCATTATAATTATAAGATCGCATGATACATATTATATACCATAAAAATGAATCAATGAGGAAATATTTTCATTTCGTAATAAATGAATAATAAGGAATGAAAAAGAATAAGTAATTAATGAATAACATAGGAATATGAAATGGAATTATAGCATACAAATCAATGTATGACATAGAGAAAATGTATATGTAGAAACCTGTTCACACATTATATTAAGGACATGAAATCATGCCCTATAATATACTTATTCACATGAAAAAGGATTATGCATAATGTTTTTAACATAAAATTAGGTTCACACATAACATTTTGAATATGTAAACATTTTCATGCATAAACATATAGACATCAAACCTAGTCCATGAATATCATTATGAACATGTAATCGGGTTCACGCATAACATTATGAACATATAATAAGGTTCACTCATAACATTGGGAACATGTAATCTGGTCCACGCATAACATTTATACTCACGAGTCATCCATCATTACCCAATTAATTGGAGGGAGATATGGGTCTCACCCATCACGTAATGAAATGAAACATGCATATTCCCCAAAATATTCATAATATCATGACCCATGAAAGGATATAGGTTATATAAACATAAAATAAAAATCTATGAAGTGATATGGGTATCATTAATATTTCATCACATCAAAACCTATGTAAAATTGATAGTTTTCAGATTATTTAATCAAATCAAAACCCTTGAGTGGAAGAATGTATAAAAATAAAATAACTTTTAGAAAATAAATGGGTGTTATAATTACCATTGCATCAAAAAAACATTCAATAAATAATATGAATGGAAACATTGAATCGCCTCATAAAGGGATTGAGTTACATAAAAAATGTCATATTAGATTAAAAAAACATAGAATTTATTTTGAAAACATTACATGAGAAAAATATCATTTCTTCTTATAAAATAATTTTTAAACATAAATCCTTTAGAAAAATTTATTCTTTGAAAATGCATTGAAAACATAGAAATAAGGGTTGAAATTATTTTGAAATCATTTTTCCTCGAAAACATATAAAACAATAATAATTTTTTTTTGAAATAACTTTCCATGAAAACATATAAAATAGGATTGAAAATATTTTCAAAAAAATTTCATTGATAATACATTGAAAATTAATAAATAGGGCTTGAAAACGTTTTGAAAACCAAATTACTTTAATAATTAAAAAAATATTGAAACTGATTTTGAAAACCAATTTACCTAAAAATTATAAAAGAAGCTTGAAAATATTTTGAAAAAAAATTTATTTGAAATGAAAATTAAAACTAATAAATAAGGCTTTAAAATGATTTTAAACCCATTTTCCTTAAAAACCTATAGAATAATATTGAAAATGTTTTGAAACCCATTTATTTGAAAACAATTGGAAAATGTAAAAATATGACATAAAAAAGTTTTAAGCTCCATTTTCCTTGAAAAATACTTTTACAATAATTGATATAAAATTTAACCTTTAGAAAATGAAAATAAATCTTCATAGAAGTGATTTTTGATAAATTCGAGCATGTTATATGAGGTTAAAAGAACATCCCTTTTTTCACGGTAAAATGGGTAGAAAATGACTCATTCAAAAAGAGATAAGAATATACGTATGAAAACATTATTAAATGAAAAAATGTTATACTAGAATTTTAATTATTATTTAATATTAAAATATTCTTGGAAACCCTTTTTTAAAAACATGGTTTTGAAGGAACACAGATTTTGACCGAAATAGGGTAATGTCGGTTTTTGTAAAAACACCTCCAATACTATATTTTGTACTAAAGATTATAAAATTGTACCAATATATGAATATATCATGAATAACTATATGATAAGAATATTCATGTTAGTTCTTGATATATAGATTATAATATTTCATCAGTGGAAGAATACTCACAAACAATCACCAAAAGCGATGAGATTGTTTCAATAGACTCTTACCACTTGGTAACATTGATCCATAGTCCACATATAACAAAATAAAAATACATAAATATAAAACTATAATGAAAATAATTAGATTTTTGATATAATATATCAACATTATTCTATAAACCACATCGAAAAAATTGGTGGATGACATGACATGTGCCTTAATGAAGGAAAATTAAAAAAAATTACTTTATTGATTTTTTAGTTTTTGAAAAATATATACCATGAAAAAAAGATCATAAAATGGATATGTAAATAACCCTAAATATAATTATAAGAATATTATAATACAAATATGGTATGTATACAAACCACCTGAATGGAATGGGTGGTGAATAAATAATGTGTATCACTGAAATAAAAGTGACATGAAAATCTCATACCTTGGGTCTTTGCAGTCATCATACTCATTAAAACCTCTTATATAATAAATGTAAGTTCATATATTTTAAGAAACCATATTATTAAATATAATACCATATTTTTTTATTAGTAATTTATATTAATCTATTTTTAACAATTTCTTGTTAAGGATAAACTTCAGGTAATATTCACTTTGTTTTCCGTTTGTGCCCTAATTGGTAATATTTATGGTCCTTATACATATATCATGATTTTTAGAAGTTAAAACATCATATAATTATCATTATTTTTAATTTTATGTGTATTATAATAATATATAGAATATATAATATGAAATTTAATACACCATTCATGAATATGGTAGGTCATACATACTAATGAACAATTCTTCTGTTTTATTGACGTATTGAAAGAAAGTAAGTAAATGACATATATGTATAGGTATATATGTATATAATATAATTAAATTAGAATTAATATTTAATATATATCATATATTATTATTTAAAATATTTTTAATGCATTTTATGTATTTGGGTGAATGAATCCCATCACTTTTTTTACCGGTAGTCCATACTTCCTCAAAAGAAATTATCATATTTACACAAGATGGAAAGAATAAGGGTATGTTCTAAATAAAAATTAAATAATCCAAAAACCATTATAAATATAACATATATAATATAGAAATATATTTTTCATCATAATTTCTACTAATAGAGGAGGTAAAGTTATAATGAATAATCATTATTTCAGGAGGCGGTAGTTTGTAGTACATGTAAACAGAATGTTCGTTAGCCATTAGATGGATGTGTGTGTATGCTTAGGTAGAAATAATAACCTAAAAATATCCTTATATATTTTGGATAATTTTTTGTTATATATTCAGGTAATAATATGTCTTTATGGAGTTTATAATGTAAATAAAATAATTGAGCTTGGTGGAGGGTGTTACTTCTAAATCAGGTAACTCATTTTGGTTATCACCAAAGGGATTCCATGGATGTATTTCATAAAAAATGGAGGAATCAGGGATTTAGGGATGCTTTTTTGGAATTTTATTCGGCAGAGCTTGTCCAAACATAATTGGGTTGAGAGGTGTAAGGAAGTGGGACAGTTGGTGTCCCTTTATAATGAAGGGAAATGACATAGTAGGGATTGTTTTAAAAATAAGTTAGGTGTACCAATTTTTTTAATTATATAATGTAATTAAAAATAATAATGGAATTTATATGGACTATATTGTCTTGAAAATGGGTGTTTTATATGTTTATAGTTCATTTGGTCCCTTAAGTTTTTGGTTTATTCCCTTGTTTGGATTAATTTTACCTTAATCACTATAATTAATAATAACTTCATTCAAAAATATTTTTCCCAAAAATTTAGTTTAGCATATAATGAATTATAATTATTTTTATTCCAAATATGTTTTATATTTTTAAAAATTTAAATTACATAAGTATGATAATATAATTTAAATTTAATCTTGAAGAGAGGATGATAATGTTGGATTCTAAAATAAAATTGTTCAAAATATTTCAATGTTTTTATACCAAATTTAAATTTGAAGATTATTCTAATATCCTAAATTTTATTAATTTTTAAAAATATGACCTTATTAAAAATTTAAACTAATTTTAAATTTAATGTAACCTTATAAATAAATTATATGAGAATATATATTTTTAGGGAATATTCTGTATTTTTCAAGAGTGCCTAAAAATTAAAAATTCAATGAAAAATTCCCAAAAATTATCAAAATCCAAATAGATATATTTATATTTAAAATATAAAGTTTATCTATACAAATTAAATATATAAATGTTCAAAAAAAATTATTTTAATCAGTTCTCTATACAAAAGAGTTCTAAATACCTTAATAAAATATTGATTTTTAAGCATAAAATTGGGATGGTTCATCTCTTTTTCCAATCAAAACTATTTGATCAATATATAAAATATATTATTTAATTTATAAAATATATTTACATTAATATCACTCAATAATTTTAACTAATTTAATTTATTAGGGTAAAAAAACTTTTTGGGATTAACAATATTTTCCATTAAAGAGAACCAGTTTTCATTTTCATTTGTAATAAATTTGTAAAAAATGAATTATTTTTATATTTTTGTGAAACATTTATTTTCATAATATACATAACACTTTTTATAAAAACATATTTAGTTTCTAGGTTGTATTAAATAATATATCTTTATTCAGAGAAACTTTGTCTTTCATGATATAGAATCCATTGAAGAAATTCATTATTTTTTTAATGAAAGATATCCTCGGTGTTATTTATAGAGGAAGATAAAATTTATGTTGCTTGTATCACACAATGAACATGGTTTTTCATATAATGGAATCCATACATAGTTCTATAACATTAAAGTAACTCTTTTTAGAGTCTTCTTAAAGGAAAAATATCTGAAAGAGTAATTTTTTAAAAAAAAATTCACAAAATATTAGTGTGATATATTCTACAACCCTTAAAATGAATCTCAACCATGAAATTCACATGGGTTATAAAAAACACAATACTTAAAGGTTTCATTCATAGAAACCCACATGAAAAAACATAATACTAAACCTTCCCTTAAAAAGGGAATGTTAGATCCATAACAGTTACCCATAGTAACTTATAAATAGGTTTCCTCATATAAGAACATAGGTTTTGAGAGAATCTTGAAAAAAGAGTAAAATCATAAATATTTATATTGAGTTATTGAGTTCATCAATGAAAAACATGGGAATGATCAATGAAATTTTAGGGGCCTCAATGATTTAAATATGAGATGATTTAATAGTCCATCAGTTCGACAAAAAAATATAGTATTAGGACAACAAATTTTTTATGATTATCCTAATGTTGGGTAATTATTTCATTGACCAAGAATGTAAGGTATTATACGTTCATGATATATCCATATAAAAAATTAACTCTTTTTTGTGATTTTATCTATTTCTTATTCATCCATTAATTCATGAAATTGATGTCAAAAAATTAACATTGATGCATGGAGTAGTAAAATAATCATTTAGCTAATCTTAATCCCCACAAAATAATGAAAAGTATAAATTTTTGTCTCTATATATTATTCATAATAAATATGGTTAATAAATTAATCTATAAAAATAAAAGGTAAATATATTGGTTCATATTTTTTCATCAAAAATAATTACACATTAACTAGGACATCACATAGTCTAGTGGTGGGTGGGAAACACTTATCATCCATTGGAAATAGAATCATGTCCCACGGCCTTACCAAACATCATTGGTTTTCCCCTAACACAAAAGATATCTTTTTCTGGAACCACAATAATAAAATCTTGAACATTAATACGTTGTAATTCTTGAAATTAAGTTAACCAATAAACATCCTTTAAAATATTGTTAAAAATGTCAATAAATAAATACTTCCTCTGATGTTTAGCATAAAATATTCTTTAATGGTTAGCTTATAAACCTTCAAAAAGACGAAAATCCAAAATTGAAAAAATAATGACTAATATAAATTTAAAAATTATTCTCATAATATCACAATGTAAATCTAGGTTGTGACATTCCAAACTTGTGAATACGTTCATCACACATTTTATTAAAACATGGTAATGAACTAAATTACTTTAAATCCTTTGGGAAGAAATTTTTAATTCATTATTATATAGTTTACTAGATATATTTCTGGATTCCATGAATTTTTAAAATTCTTCCTTGATGACATAGACCACATTTTCTACAAATATATAATTAGATATAAGTTAATCTATTCTATACAGTTTACTTTATCCAAATCAATCATCTATTTATCCATGCTAAACAAAATTTAATCAACATCATGAACACATTAAGGGATACCTTCCACAGATCAAAAAAATGACTTTTATACTCCTTCAACCCAATTTAGCATATCATTTTCAATCCTTGATGAAAATTATACTGAAAATAATTATACATTTTATGATTCATATAACATAATATTTGAAATCATAAATAATTGATTAATCCAATTTTTTTCCTGAACCATTACTTATCATTCATCAACTTATTCCTTAATACCAATTTACTAGAAT
The DNA here is from genome assembly GCA_963277665.1 of Viscum album. Lineage (NCBI taxonomy): Eukaryota > Viridiplantae > Streptophyta > Magnoliopsida > Santalales > Viscaceae > Viscum > Viscum album. The sequence goes on from OY728122.1 coordinate 868,278,638, forward strand.
GTGAAGTATTATAATTTCCTATGGATCCTCAACATAAATATAATCGTGCTTCAAATTTTCAATGAAAACTATATTGGAAAACATCACACTACTTTCACATGTTATTTTTGACATATTAATCTTTATAAATATAACTAATACTCATACCCCCGTCATAAATCTCTTTATGATATTTCCAAATGGGAAATAAATTTTCATAATTCCCATACTTTTTACATATACAACATTCACTATAACCTTTCATAACCCCTCCCTCCAATGATACTCATCTTAAGAAAGTAAGTAAGGAAAAAATATAATGGCCCTTGATTCATGCCTCCAATAGGTCATGAGGTGGATAACAGTACTGAGGGTATAGAATCTCATGAAAATGGACTACATTTCCCTTTTAGAATGAAAAATAGATCAATAGATAAGACGGTCCATCCCAATTCAACTTCATGAACAATATAAAATGAAAACCAAAATCCATCCACATGGATATTTTAATGTAAAACTCCTAAAAATACAATAATACTCTAAAAGGGTTTCAAAAGAACAAAGCTAAGAAGCAACATGATAGTTTTCCCAATGTCCATGCCAGTAATGTTTATAATATCCCATGTAGTGGTCCTGGAAATCTGAAAGCAGTTTTATAATGTATGGTGATCATAAAAGTATACTCATGAGGAAAAGACAAAGTATCTCATTCATATTGGGGGGGATAATAATTCCCCAATGTGAAAATATAATAACATAGAAGCACCTGATAATGTATTCAATCCATCATAAAATCTCACTTTGGTACACTCAGCAAATAACACAAGTCAAGTAAAGTAATATTGTAAAAACATTGATTGATAGGGTAACCAACACCAATTTCCCACTAATTAGACACTCTCACACCCTAATGGAAGATGTACTAGCACACCCACCTCTTACAATCTTACCAAACCACATCACACCCACAAACACCTGGTCCTCACAACCATATATCATCACACCCACAAATAGATGGACCACAAACCAAATCATATCCTGTTAGAACACACCTGGTCCTCACAACTATGTCTAGCCCATATACACCTGGTCCACAAATTACCTCTTCCTGAAGACACCTGGGAAAACAATACTCACCCGCACACACCTAGGCCTCAAAAACCACAACATACCCAAATAATCTTGGGCTATCACAAATTGGAAGTGCGACCATGGAAGGGTGGGTGTCCAACCATCCATCTGTTGGAGTTGGTTCCTTAGAACCAACATATTATTTACTATATGTTCAACAAATATTCATTGGATGGATATTAATAAACTCCTTATTACATCATGATTTTTCTCCTTCACAACTTTGTGTGTGATAATGTCCTAAGAGTAGATGTCTCACTAAAAGGTTAAAGTGGATCCCTACTATGATGAGAATCCAAAAGTGCCATGACACTTTTTAGTAATATATTTTATATAGTAATATAATATCATTTTAATGGACATAAATTATATAGGTTATCATGGGTGGAGACTCATAGGACATTTAGTCACCTACTCCTGATATACGCATGTGGTAATGTCTCGGAGGATATTATGAGAACAAGACCTGTCAGTAATAAATCCACAATAATAAGTGTCATTGTATGTTCCATTATTCAGATGTGTGTATTTTTCCATATACTTTATGATTATTAATAATGGGTATTATGACTCGTGAACTTAGGTGTATTCGCGAAAACTAATACGACATATGTTCACGGCGAGATAGGATATGTTGGGTGTTTTAGGAGTAATTTTGGATTAATAAACAATGAATGAAATGATTTGTCCTTTCTATTCCATAATGGATGTCGATATCTCATTCCCATTTATGGAAATGATATAGCCTAAAAAATCCATGTCCACGGTGTTCAATAGGTTAGAGAAATTTCCAGGTAGTCAAGGGATGATAAAACTGGAAAATGGGTTGATGGACCTTTCATGGAACAAATTTGATTGGTGATATAGATAAAAGGGATTATATTAATTGGAATGTGTTTGTATTAGGTGATATTTCATTGTGGAATTAATTTCATCATTATGGTTTCCCTGGTGCGTTTCTAGACACTAACTTTGGACTTTACGAAGGTTTGTCTATTGCCACTGAGAAAGAGGCCTAGAGGGTCACACAATATGTATATCCAAAACTCAGTTAAATAATTTATTATTTAATAAGAAGAATTAATATTAATCCTAGTTATGGAATGGAACATTTATATAATAGTATTTATATATTATATAATGAAAACAATGTATTGGAAATCAGAGAAAAATCAAAGTTCACATTACTCATATAACACCCAGATATGGAATCACCCTATAGGTCATGTAAATGAGATGTGCTTGACAAAGCTCTATCAAGATGGTTATTTAGACTCTTTCGAGCTAAAACCACTTGATATATTTCTTACATGTTTACATGGGAAAATGACCAATCCATGATTTTATGGACAGGTTGAAACGACCACAGAGCTTCTAGGATTGATACACACTGATGTCTGTGGACCATTTCTAGTAGAATATAGAGGTGTATATTCTTACATCATAACTTATACTAATGAATTTAGTAGATATGGATATATTTAGATGATGATATATAATTCAAGGACCTTTTTGTAAATTCATGGAATTCCAGAATGAAGTTGAAAATCTTCTTTGTATGAAGATAATGATGAATTGATTGGATAAAGGTGTATGGTATCTTAACCAATAGTTTATCGACATTATATGGGAGTTCGGGATTCTATCTAAACTCACTCTACCTTATATACCACAGTGGAATGTTATTTGTGAATGAAGGAACCATACCTTATTGTGAATGGCACGGTTAACAATGAGTAATATAGATCTTTCATTATCATTTGGGGGACATACATTACAAACTATAGTATACACATTAAACCGAGTACCAACTAAGGATGAAAATGGAATTCCCATCAATTTATGGAGTGGAAAGAAACCCATTTTGTCTCACACATGTGTATGGAGATGTAAGGAATTTGTTAATGCTTTATTTGGAATCAAACTAGCACCCGAGTTATGAGGTGTATCATTATAGGGTATCCCAAAGAAACAAAGGGATACTACCTATACAACCCCTCATACAAGAAAGTCATTGTCACCGCACTAGCTATCTTTCTTGAGGGGCAGAAAATACTCAAAATGGAAAGTGGGAGCATGATTGAATTCAATGAAGTTGATGCTATAGATACACATTAGTTGGTATATGAACAACTTCCACTGGTCCCTATGGAAGAAGTAGTTCTTGAAACACAAGTACTACGTAGGAGTATAAGAGAGATAGGGGAAATAGATATATATGGTTTTCTTCTCACCAAGGATTGTGAATCATTTTTGTTTGAAATTTTTTATCTTGTCTCCTATAAGGAGGTAGTAGAGAGCTAAAAATATATATGATGGATAGAAGCTTTAAATTCTGAGATGGATTCCATGTATCAAAATCCATTTTTGGGTTCTGTTCAATGCGCTAGTTGATGTAAATCCTAATGGATGTAGCTGGGTATTCAATAAGAAACTGGACATGGAAAGTAATGTAACTACCTAAAATGAAATACTACTGTAAAAATTATTTAAATATTGTTAAGGTAATTCGAATTATGGATACTTTTTTCTAGTTTCCATGTTTAAAATCATTATAATAATATTTCCCATAACAGCTTACCACGACAATGAGACTTGGTTGAGAGATGTCAAAACTGTAATCCTAAATTAGAACCTTCAAGAAGATTTCTATATGACACAATCAGAAGGGTTTCTGACACCCAGTGATTCCAAAAGGATTTATAGGTTGTGGATATCCATTTATGGATATAAATAGGAATCTAGGTCTTGGGACATTTTATTTCATGAATCCATAAAATAATTTGCTTTCATTAAAAAAATGTGATCCGTCAGTTTACATAATGTCTAATGGGAATTCTATAATTATCCTAGTAATATATGTTGAAAACATATTACTTATTGGAAATGAAATACCAGTATTATAGTTAGTTAATGACGGGTTGAAAAAGTGCTTCTCCATGATGTACTTGGGTGAACCAACATACATTCTAGGGATCAAGATAATTTGTGATTGATCCAAGAGGATGCATAGACTAACTCAAAGTAAAAATATTGACAGGATAATAATGAATTTTAGTATACAACAATGAAAGTGGGGATTAGATCCAGTGACACATGGTTTACAACATTCTATAAAAATGAAACTGCATACACAACAAAAGAAAGATATAATTAGTATGATCCCATATGATTCATCGATAGAATCAATCATGTATTGCATGTTATGTACTAGTATGATTTTTCCTACGCACTAAGAATAGTGGGAATATATCAAGCATATCTAGGAGAACAAAATTGGACAGATGTTAAGACTAATCATTAGTATCTAAGAAAAATCAAGGAAATGTTCTTCAAATATGGCAGAGATGGGGAGCTTGTCATCCGATGGTATGTTGATGCTAGTTTATAGAAATATCATAATGATATCAAGTCATAATATGGATATATTTTTTTTCTCTCAGTGGAGGATCTACAAGCTGTAATAGTTCAAAGAATCCAGTTTTGTCTGATTCTATAGAGGATTCCAAATATATAGTGGCTTCTGAATCTTCCAAGGAAGTCATCTAGATTTGGAACTTTGTGGTACCTAGTAGTAAAGACCCAATCACTTTGTATTGTGAAAATACTGTAGTGGTGGCTCTTGTAATATAGATAAGGTCACATCAATGGGAGAAGCACACAATCTAGAAGTATCACCTCTTGAAGGATTTTAATCAAAGGGGTGAAGTTGTAGTGAGAAGGGTATCAATGGAAGATAACATGGAGGACCACTTGACTAAAGTCTTATGTCAGCAGAAACATGAGTGTTATGCGAGAGCTAGCGGACAGAGGGCTGTTAGTAGTTGGATCTAGTTCACATAGGTGTTTGTTGGAGTTAGAACCTAGAACCTACTTCTATTGTTCTTTATGATAATCATTTATTCATTTTATGGATATTAATAAACTAATAACCAAATCATGACTATTATAATGCATGGAATTGGATGTGATAATGTCTTAAGAGTAGCTTTCACACTAAAAGCCCATAGCAGATCACTTATATGATAAGAACTCAGAGGTTCCATGACACTATTCGTAACAAATGTTATGTAGCCTGATGAAATATTTTTATGGGACATAAATGATGCAGTTTAACATGGGTGTAGACACATACTAATTTAAGGAACCTTCTCATGGTGTATGCCCTTGTTAATGTCGATAATGATATTATGTGAACAAGACCCACTAGTAAGAAATCCACATTTATATGTTTCATGGAATGGTCCTATATACGGAAGTGTGTATTGGCCCTTAGACATTATGATTATCACTAATTGGTATTATGACTCACACACTTTCATTTATTGGAAACAATTTTGATGACATATGTTCACGATCTAGTAGGTTATGTTGGGGGTGTCGTGGGTAATATTGAATTAATGAATAATTCCACAAAGGATTTTCCCCTTCTGTTCCATAAAAGAAGTTGAGATCTCATTCCCTTTGATGGAAATGATATAGAAAAAATAAATCAAATGACATGTTGTTTTATTGGAAAGTTCAATTTTTGGGAATTCAAGGAGTGAAAAATCATGTACATGGTTTGATAGTACTCACATGAATCCCATTTAATTGGAGATATATAGACAAAAAGAATATATTATAGGGTAAGTGATCAAATGAGATGACATTTATTTGAGGCATTAACTTCTTCATCTATTGGTTCCTTGCCATATTACTTTATGTTAAGCTTGGACTTTAGTGAGTTTTGTCTAATTCCACTACAAATGTGGCCTAAATGGTCACACACTATGTGTATCTAGAACCATAGTTAAATAATTTATTATTTATTAAGATGAATAAATATTAATCTTGGTTGTGATTTAATAATTATTCATGAATATGTGATCGCTTTTATTTCTTCGCAAATATTAGAGAGAATATATTGTAGATGGAATATTTATTTATTTGTGAATAATGTAGTGATATTTATTTAATAAATAAATAGTCATTATTGATGGCCCGATAAATATTAAGGACGATGGGTAGAACGAGTATAAAGGGTCCAGTGATAACTAATATTAAATATTATTTTATTAAATAATATTTAAATATAACATGCAATTTAAGGACATGTAATGGAAATAATGGTATTTACAATATAATTTGATGTGGGGGTTTCACATGAAATAATAAAATAAGTAATGACAGAAGTGTCAATTATTTATTATTACACAATGAAGTATATTCTCAACTATGTTATTATTTTATTATTTAGGTTGGGGAAAGTGAATGATAGACACAATGGTTGTATAAAACATTTTGGAGAAATATCTCTAGCCTCGAGAGCTCTCTATTCTCGAATAATGTTCTCAAGAATGAGAGTGAACATCCTATATCAGATCAGAGAATGCGTTGGAAACATCTCTAAAGGAGATTGATGGAGGACAATGCATGTGCAATGATCTTTCATTATTACACTTTGAGACTCCATCGGTGACATCTCTAGATTCACGAAGCACATGTGGACCACCACTAAAGGATATATACACTTGATATCTATATTGAATGTAAGGAACAAAAAAATATATATGGTTAGACACATCAATGAAGAAAAAAAACCGTTAAGGTATTTGTATAATATAATTAAATTAATTATAAACAATATATTTTGATAGTCTCTATAGGATTCGAGGGAAATTCTTAATTTTCTAAATCATTGATTATATTTTGTGGATACATGTGTTTATCATCATATTGGTCTCATAATGGTCATTGATTATGAAAAAATAAATGTTTGGTGCTGCTCAACTCGCGGTTCAGCTACATCTAGAAGCTACACCATCCTCCCACTAGGATGTTTATGAAAGAAATCATCCACATAATAATGGGGTTGTTCAAGAAATAGTGGTCCAATAGGATGGGGGCATATATAAAAAACAAGGAAAATAAAGGTATTTATATATAGTATCAAACATTCAAGCCAATTCTATGGGTTCTCAATAAATCAACCAATCCCCATATGATAATTCCAACTCTACTGCTACCTCTAAATACATTATTTATCACCATAAATTGCCTCTTCTGAATCTGATAAAAGAAATGCATTCAAAAAAATACATAACTCAATAATTCCCCCAAATAACTCATTTAACCAATTTTTATTCATTAATAAAGAAACCATTTATTCATTCCATCCCTACCCAAGAAACTACCAACCATAGAATGCATCAATCCATAGAACATAAAACAAGATAACCACTACCAACATAATTCTTCGAAGTCATTCCACCATGTCCTTTCTCTCAAGAAGAAAACCCCCCAACTAATATAAAAACCCCATAGAACACCCCATCATAATTTACCCGATAGCCCTAGTTTATTACAACACCAAACCAACCAACATAAAAACATAACAACATCAACCTACAAACCTGCTAATCAAACACTATCCATCCATTCCACAATTGGTCAATCTATCAACATATGATTCCATTACACCCTTACACCATTGACAAACACCCTAATTATATCAACAAAAGTGCCATACTACTGGTAAAAAGAACATGATAAAAAGATCCACCCACAACACCGAACCTCACCAAACACAGCAAGGTGTATTTAGATTTAACACCCACATATTTTAATTCATCATTGATAATTCATGGGTTATTAAAAAAAATTGTGTTCCTAGTACATCCATTTATTTTAATGAATACATATTATTAATCCCATTTTCATGTTCAAAGAAGTTCAATAGAAGAGTAACAAAAAGTGTTCATGAGTCTCGTATAAAAATACAGACCACAAATGGACATGATTTTCATAAGTAATATGACTAACCCCAATCATATAATGAATCAATTATGAATAATAAATCTAAAAAAACGTCATCATCTTCTTCCCCACCATCCATTTATTACTTTTGTAATAGGTCTGATTATATTTGTTACCATCATATTCCTCCCCTCATTTACTACATCGTTAAAAAGGGACCCATTCATATTCCAAATAAGATATTAATATACCTACAACACATGATACTTAATTAAAAACGAGATTAAGGAATCCCAAATTGGAACCATAGTCGATCATCAACTCCTCCTTGCACTAAAACAGAGGATGAACAAGCAGTAGGAAAGACTCCATAGGAAGAAATGGATATGAAGGCCACACCACCACAGTAGAATCCACGTGTAGAATGTGTTTGGGAAGACCAAGAGAAAATGTATATGTTTAATGACGAGAGAATATAGACTATAGAAAAATGTCCAGATATTATATCAATGGAAGGGATATGATTTCAAATTACATTAATGTTGGGTTGTGGCCAATACCATGCAGCATGGCCATTTCACATCTCAAGGGGTATTAAGTTATTAAATATATAATTAATATCCACTGAAACAACTTTAGAAATGCTCAAATAAGGATTTAAACCAAATTTACGTCCAATAAAATGTAAAATGGGAAAAACAATACGAACTGGGGAAGACTAGAAAAGACTAACAATTGGGAGAGTCAGCGATGTGACTCGCTGATTCCACTCACTTACACCACTCCCCAACACCACCTATCGAAACCACTCATAAATTCCACTATCTGATGCAACCAACTGAGGCCACTCACCGATTCCACATTCTCAAGTCACTCACCGATGCCACTCACCGACACCACTTACTGACAGTTAGTTGTCGAAACAACCTAATGAATGCTAGTCACCAATGCGACACACCGAAATGACCTACTGAGAGTGGGTAACCCAAGCATCCCACTGACATGAACTGCCAACAGTGAGTAATTGACATGACCTACCAACATGACATACCTACAACGAGTAACTAACATGAACCACCAACACAACCTACCAACAATGAGTCATCGACACAACCCACCGACACTCCGTACCGATAGTGAGTTCCCGACACAATCCAGAACACCTCAAATATAGTATTTTAACAAGGGAATGGGTAATAGGGGTCTGATCTATTAAATTAGATTCCTTTCAAACTATTATCACCCCCAAGAATTTAAAACCCAACCCAGAAAAATGAGGTTTTCAAACAACCACTGAGTAAGATACCTCGAAGTATTAACTACCCTATTGGTTCCAAAGTTGATGTGAAATCATGACATCAAAGAAAACCTCCTCTGAAATCTAATACTCCCACGCAACCAGAAGACACATGACATGAGCACCAAACCAAATTTTTCCAGACACATGAATCGGTGAATTCCTTACTCCATGTCGAGATACTATCCACTATGGGTGGAACTAATTCCCCATCACAGGTTTAATCATATATTAATTAATAGATATCGATTTGGAATCAGGTCCTCCCCTTTCCACAATTATGTTCTTCTTCACACTTCATAGAACAAGTAAACAACTCATCTCATAAAAAAAAGGTTCATGTATTACATCACAAAGAAAAACACATAAGAAAAACTCAAAAAAACTCTAGGTACTGGGCATGAATCTATGCTTCCAACTCCTAGTTACTCTCCTCCTAGCCCTAATTCCACCACAACACTTGAATAAAAGGAATATACAATCCATTCACCACCTTCTCCCAATGACACCAGCTCTCTAGTAGCCACTCCATAAATGTGTTTTTGTTCGCGATATCCTACTCACCCATGTCAATTACATGGGATTCATCATTAAGATACTGGTGAAGTCGAAATACGTGGAAGAGGTCACGGATGTTATCTAACTGCGATGGAATTTCCAACTGGTACACCACCTTCTCATCTCCCCCAACACCTCGGTGGGTCCGATGAACCTTAGAGAAATATTTATACTTCTACTAAACCAATGATTCCCACATCGAGGGGAATCCATCAGGAACACATGGTCCCCAACAACAGACTCCAAGGGCCTCCTCCTATGATCAGAATATGACTTATACTTGTCTTGTGATGCCTTTAACCTCTCATTGACAAGATGAACCTTCTATATTGTTTTCTGCATCACCTCAGGATCAAGAACAGCTGCCTCCCAAACTTCTATATAGCAAGAGGCTGAATTATAGAGTCTTCCAGACAATTATTAAATTGGATCCATGGCAAAGGAAGAGTGATATCTATTATTATAAGAAAACTCTACCAAGGGAAATTGTTGCACCCAAGACCCAACAATGTCAAAGACGCATGCTCTCAAAATTTCCCCCTCTATCTGGATGGTCCTCTTTATCTACCCATCTATCTGAGGGTGGACGGTTGTGATAAGAAGTAACTGAGTTCCAAAAGAGAGTTAAATACCATCTAGAATCATGAGGTAAACCACGTGTCCTTATCTGATATGATTGATATCTGATCTCCATGAATCCATACCTCCTCATCCTCATACCTCTTACCTAAGGCATCCATTGTGACCAAATACTTAATCACTAAGAAGTGAGCCAATTTTTTCATCTGATCTACAATACCAAGGTATCATCACAACCTCTATGAACTCTAGGTATACCCATGATTAAATCCAATGATATTTCATCCCACATCTAGTCAATAACATCTAGAGACTGCATAAAACCACTAGAAACATGTTGCTTAGCCTACACATTAGGTCACACTAATCACTATTCCACAAAATCCAACACTTACCACATCATTGTGTGAATCATGAGCTATATACTCAAGCCAAGGTACATCTTGGAAACACATTGGTGTACTGGTAATGGTGAACTAGGAAACTCACAGAGAACTCCCTCACGGATCTCCCATGTAACAAATAATCTCCAATGGAATAAAAACATATTCTGGCCATCATCTAACCATCCATCCATAGAATCACCATAATCAATGTGATTTTGAATCACCTTTGGATTAGAATCTCACAAATGATACTACTCCACCTACTACATTAGAGTAAACAACACCGTCTTTTGAAATAGACTCCATGTACAACCATCCATTCCAACATCTAAGTGTAAGGAGGACAACTCCTCCATCACCTTCCAAGAATCCACAGATTCCCAAAAAAATCCCTCTATAACTTCTTGCTCAAAGCATCACCCACAACATTCCCCTTCCCTAAGGTGAAAGAGATATCAAAATTGAAATCTAGAAGAAACTCTATCCACATCCACTGTCAAAAGATCAGATCTCGATGGGACATGATATACCTCAAGATCATAAGATCCATGAAGACCACAAAGTGCTCCCCAATGTGGTAATGCCACCTCAAAATCAGAATTAACCAGACTACTACAAGTTGTAGATCATGGGTAGAATAGTTAAATTCATGAGGACATAACTGCCTAGAAACATTGGAGATCAATCCCCATGTTGAATTAGCACACATCCCAATCCCAAATGGGAATTCTCAGAGAATAATTAAATCAGTATTCCTTCCACAAGTAACCAGGGAACTGAATCACTGACTTCATTCCACTTCAAGAAGTTGAATTCTACCTGACACTACCAACTCCACACAAAGGCATGGACTTTTTCCATCAAGGCTGTCAACGGTGCTACTAATCGAGAGAAATTTGTTACGAATCATCCATAATATCCTGCCATATCGAGAAAAATATAAACCTATACAACATTCATAGGTGATTCCCGTGAATCAAATAGCTCAACCATCAATGGGTCCACTACTATAATCCGATTAAACACCACATGTCCATGGAAGTTCACATCTTACATACAATATATACACTTATAGTACTTTCTACAGAGTTGGTGGTGTCGAAAAACCTCTAAGACAGTCATGAGATACCTGACTTGTTTCTTCTCTAACATCAAGTATATCAGTATATCATTGATGCATATGATGATGAACTGGTCCAGGAACTCATGAATGATGGAGTTAATGAGACCCATGAACAGAGATGGAGAATTTGTAACATCGAACTATATAACCATGAACTCAAAGTTCCCACACCAACACCAAAAATATGTCTTTGGGTTATCACCTACCTTCACCCTCAGATGGTGAACCCAGACCATAGATTTATCTTAGGGAACCAACTTTCTCCCCTCATCTGGTCAAAACGATCTTTTATCCTGGTGATGTATTAATATTTCATGAACGTCAAATGATTCAACTTCTTGTAGTCTTTTCCAAATCACTGACCACCATCTTCTTTCATTGCGAACAAGACTGGAGAATCCCATGGTGACACAATATGCTAGATAATCCCCTTATTCATTAGATAATATTTATTAATCCTCATCTCCCATTACTCTGAAGGTTCCATTTTATAGGGAGCTGTCAGTATTAGAGAGGAATCAAGATTCAGGACTATCTCGAATACAAAATCGCATCGAGGGGATATTTTCACAACCTCCTCGGGGAAAACATCCAAGAACTCCCCAAAAAATCTCGAAGCCACCACTATCAAAAAAACTACCATCCCCACTAAAGACTCAGGTAACAAGGAAATAAGAGTCTCTACATATAAGATTCCCACCAGACATCTCTCCTCTCCAAAGAAAGAATCATGTTGACCATCCATGCCTAAACAATGAAACTCTTATACATAAACAATAGATATAATTATTCTAAGAGAACACTAGTCGATGTCAGGTATTAAATCATATGGTTTCTTCTTTAATAGAAAAATATCCCCATGGGACTGATGCGGTACATTTATAATTCTACATCCCAGGCATAAGTCAAAATAGAATTGATGATCTCCGACTAGAATTATCATCATAAGGGGCATGGTAAGACTCTATAAATCTAGTCCCAATCATGAGCTGGACTGGATGAAAATAGGAAAGTGATTCTCTTGAATTAAACAAAGAAGAAGAAAGATTAATAAAAATGATGATTGTACATCGAACGTTCTCTATCCCCGCTGAAAATGCTGCCTCTGTAGCATGTAACTAACCATGCCTAGATCCTATTCCCCTCCCCTGAGGGCCACTTCCTTTACCACAACCAGGCTGAGGTACATGAGGAACACCTTGATCTTGACATCTTACTACCTCATTTTCTCTCGGTGGTGTATGATCCTACTGTCCAAACTGCTGAAACAACCTTGCTAGAAACTGCTACCGAGGTTGGCATTGGACCTACCCGCCTCTACTATACTGAGACCGAACAACTGATGGGAAGTGAATCTGACAATTCCCATTAACAACAAAAATAAGACAGAGCTGCCTCATACATGTTGGACATGCATGTGTACCAGAAGGTTGAAATGGAAAATATTTTGGTAGACTCCCTAACAGCCAAAACCTCAATGGCCATGGTGCTTATGATCTGCTTCTAGTAGACTTTCCCTTCGAAGAACCATGTTGGCCTCCCTCTTATGTAGGCCTCCTGGAAAATTCATTCTCTCAACTACATCCACCATATTCTGGACCTCTAGATGTGTCAGAAAGATGATGGGAGTAAAGGAATAATAGATAGAAGTACTAAGTGCCTCCTCTAAGTATCTCACTCAAGAATCCTCATCCAGAAAGAGATATGAAGAAATGTGAAGGAGGTCCTTGAACTTGATCCCCAAAACCCATCCAAACATATTCCCGTACTGGAGGGTGAGTAACTCCAATGACATATTTTCCTTCATGGTTGAAGAAAGGAATTATTCCTAGAACTCCTTCTCAAAATCAAACCACAGAACATTAGCCTCCATTTTATCCCCTAGGTACAACTTCCACCACTAACATGCATGTCCCATCAATTGATTAACTGTTAATGTAACCCAGTACTTCTTTAGATCCCGAATCAAGATGTTGGTGATCTCAAGATCCTTGAGAAATCCCTGTGTATTGATGTACAATATGACTTCATCATACTTCTCTAGATATTATCACCGAAAAGAACATAATGTTTTCTACCACATTCCAACCTCCTCCCCTAGATCAATCCTTCGTCGATCAAATGGTTCAGCCTGCTGAGCCTCCACTTTATGTATTGCACTTAGGAGATGATCAGCTTCCATAGTTGGGAGGTAAGAATGAAAATTATAAGCCCGAGTATCATGGGATATCATTTAAGATTCATCTTAACTCACTGTTTAATTATATTTCACCAAATTTCCAAGGACGAAAAAACAATTTATCCTCATTCATGTATCTTTCCAAGAGTCTCTACCCTGCAAATAGTGTAGCCTCACTAGGTCATTTGGAAAACTCAGAGTCTATTAATCGTATCAAAATGGGGCCAAAAATCTTGTGTCCTAGTCTGAATTCTATGACCTATGTCATTCACTATGGTCGCATAACAATGATTCCCTACAATACCATGAAATACTCATTGTACCTAACTCCAAATTCCTTTCTATATCTCAACCATCAGCCTCTGATACCATTTTTTCATGACCCCCTCACTGCAATGATTCCCCTCCTAATCTCACAATGACAGAAGAGATATAATAATCTGTGACTATTGCCTCCGGTTGGCCACATGGTTGAAACAAGCACCAAGGGTATATAATCTCACAAAAATGGTGGAAGATGCATTTTTTAAGTAAGAAAATCAGATCAGGAGATAAGATGGTCCATCCCAAAACAACTCTAAGAACTATATAAATGGAAAACCAAAATGCATCCCACATGCATGTTTGAATGTAAAACTGCTAAAAATAAAATAAAACTCCAAAGTAGGTACCAAATAAACTAATATAAGTAGTTACATGATAGTTGTTCCAATAAATGAGCTAGTAATTCCCATCATGGTCTATGATTTCCTCCTCGAAACCTAAAAGAAGTTTTATAATTTATTGTGATAATTCATGAATAAATAGTAAGAAAATCCAAAAACTCTTGTGCACAAGTGGGGAGACATACTAATGCCCCATTAGAAACATGAAAAAATCGAAAATCACCTGAAAAGGCATACAATCCATCCCTAAATCTCATCATGGTACACTCACTAAATAACGCAAGTGGTGTAATGTAATATGAAAAGCACATCAATTGATAGGGTACCTCACACCACTTTCCCACTGACTAGGCACTATCAAACCTTAATGGTAGACACCCTGAAGATCCCATAGCTTCTGAAAATACCTAATCACATCCCACCCATAGAAAACTAGGCCTCACAGCCACATCTCATGCCACCCACATATACCTGGGCCACAAAACACACCACATCTCACCCACACACACTTGGTCCACACAACTACATCTTGATCATAGACACCTGGGTGATAACACACTCCAGCCAAAAGAATATGAGTAAAATGAAACTCACTCACACACACTTTCTCCTCACAAACAACCACATTCCAGAAGTATCTTTGGATATCATTTCTTGTAAGGGGGTATAGGGAAGAGCGGGTGGCAAGCCATACATCCTCCCACTATGATGTTTTGGAAAGACACCCTACCACATAAAAATGGGGGTGTTTGGTCCAATTTGCTCAACTATTGTGGGGTTCGAATAGAAAAGACAAGTAAAAAACAGGTATACATTATAGTATCATATACTCAATCCCAACCTATGGGTTCTCAATCGAACAACCAATCACACTATTATACAACCAAATCCACTTCTACCTCTAAATGCATTATTTAACATCAGGAATAACAACTTCTAGACTTAATAAAAGAGATACCTCCAAAATATGCCACAACTCAAACATACACCCAACCAACTCATTTAGAGAATTGTAATTCTTTAATAATGAAACCATTTATTCAATCCATCCCTACCTGATCTACAAAAAACTACAGTATGTATCAATCCACACAACATAAACCATGTTAACAACTACTTAAATCATTATTCAATGTCATTCCACCTTATCCTTCCTCTAAACAAGAAGACCTCCAATGTATTCTTAAACCCCACAACACACCTCATCACAACCAACCCGACTACTCTACTGTATAATAACAGCACACGAATCAACATAAACATAGAAAAACCCAAATCTGTAGCCCTTTCTCTCAATCACTACCCATAAATTCCACAATAAGTCAATCACATAACCTCATATTCCATTATAACCTCAATCCATCGACACACACCATTGTTCTTTCTAAAGTATCACCACACAACTAGTACCAAGAACAAGACCAAAAATATCCACACACCACACAAAGAAACACAAAAAAGTAAAGGTCTGTTCATATTAATCACAATAAATCTTTAATTACACATTAATTATTTAGTGGTTATCATAGATTTTTTTTAATATTAGGGAATCCATTTATTTAACCAGATATATGTGATTAATCATGTTTTCACGTTCACGATTGTTCAAATGATGATTAATAACAAGTATTCATTAATCAGGTTCAAAAACAGAGACCACAAACTACCATGATTTTTAAATGGAATACAACTAACACAATTCACCTCATGGATATAAAATAAGATATAAAATAAAAAAACAACCTTATCATCTTCCCCACAACCCATTTATTGCAAATGTAATAGTTTCTAATATCTTTATTATCATCCCCTTCTACACTACATTTATTGCAACATTTAAAATGGATCTAACCATATTCAAAAGAATACATTAGTATAAACACCCCTCATGATACAAAATTAAAAAAAGAGATAAAGGAATCCCAACATGGAATAAGAGTTGATCGAAAACTATTCTTTGTGCTAAAACAGGCAGTGCGTGAGCAAAAGGAAGAACTAAAAGGATAGAATATAGATTCGAAGGACATAACACCACACACGTCTCCACAAGGAGAAAGGATATTGGACCATCAAGAGAATATGAAGGGGTTCGAGGAAGATAGGATATCGGATTTAGAAATGTAAATATTCTATATCAAGGAAAGGGAGATGATTCCAATTTATATAAATGTCTAGTGTTGGCCAAGACCATGTGGCTTGGATGTTTCAATATATTGGGGGAATTATAATATTAAAGATATAATTAATATCCAATGAAACTACATCATAAATGGTCAAAAAATGTATTCAAAAATATTTAAATCAAATAAAATTTATGAGAGGTGTAATTGGAAGAACTAGGAAAAATTGGAAATGACACACTGTTCGGTGAGTCACTAATGCAAGTCACTAACTCAACTCAATGATCCCACTCACCGATTCCACTAACTAATGCCACCTAAAAATTATACTCACTGACTCAACTCAGTGACACCAACTACACATTCCACTCACCGATGCCAACTACCGATGCCACTCATTGACGTCACTCACCGACGTCACTCACCGAGGCCACCTACCAACAGCAAGTCACCAACGTGACCCAAATATAGCGAGTCACCGACACAAACCACCAATGATACCTACTAATAGTGATTCATCAACAAATCCCATAGACATCGAGTCTCCTACAGCTATTCACCAATAGCATGTCATAGACATGACCAACTGATGCGACCTACCAATAGGGAATCCCAAAAATGACCCATTGGCATGACCTACAGATAGTGAGTCACTAACATGAACTAGAACACCTCAAACACTAGATCTTCACAATGGAATGGACCTACGGGGTCTTTTTCATTACATCATAAATGTTCCTCTATCTTCTCTATATTGACTAAAATTATAAATCATAGTGTGTGAAACATAAATCTTATAAGAAAACTAATTAATCATGGGAAATTACATATATCATTTTTAAATCATAAAACCCAATTTTTAATTGATAGTAAATTAAGTATATTATAGACTATTCCTATTTTTATTCAATTCAAATCAGTCGTGATGGTTCATGAAGAGTTTGTGAATTTAAAAAGTATACCACTAAGAGTTTCAAGTCAGGTGTGCGACATGGCCAGTTGTTGTGTACCAGATTACCCAGAGTCAAGCCTTGAACATATTGTCAGAGTGGTTACTCCAACTTACATTTGTTCAAGATCCACATATACTTGTCTTATCTATATTGGGATGTATTTGTAGGAAACTACTTACTCTATCATTTAGCAAAATTCTAGGAAATTTCCAAAAATTATCCTTATCCTTAAACTATCCTTGGAAATGTCCATAGGATTATCAATATGGTTTTCTCATCCTAGAACATAATGGATAACTAATACTTTTCTCTGATACAAAATATAACAAACCATTCTTAACATTTATAAAAACTACCACACTTTTGTAGAATACATCCAAATTAAAAAAAACAGACACCCAATGACCATATTTGTTTAGCGCCTTTCGAAACTTGGATAAAATATTTTATCTTATTGAACAATCATCAATATCTCCAACAAAGATCATCCACCATAGTAATTTTATATAAAAAAAATTCATTATAACCTGGTGAATGGAAACATAAGAATGAAGTGAGGTCAAATTCTCAATAAGGATAAATAATGGAAATGTGCATGCATACCAGGAAAAGAATTGTATAAGAATGTAATCATGATCATTAGAAGATCATTAACTACATATAAAATATCATAAAAAGGAATCATGGAATAAATATTTGAGTTTCCAAAGACACATATCATTTGAAAATCATGAGATTAAGCCATAAGAGCATATCATTGGAATTACACATTGAATTGTGGCATACATATTAAAGTATAAAATAGTGAACATGCAAATGTAGAAATAGGTTCACACATTATATTAAGGATATGAAATTAGGTCCTCTCATATACTTATAGACAGGAATGCTAGTCCACACATAATGCTGTGAACATGAAATCAGGTTCTCATAAAACATTATGAACATGTAAACAAGTTCACACATAACACATATGGACATAAAATGGGTTCAAGGCATAAGATTGTGAACATGTAATCAGGTTCATGAATAAAATTATGATCATATATTAAGGTTCAGTCATAACACTATGAACATGTAATTAGGTTCATGCATAAACTAAAGGAAATGCAACCAGATTTATGCATAACATTGTGAAAAAATAATCTAGTTTACCAATAACAATTATAATCATGATTCATCCATCATTACCTAATGAATTATAGGTACATATGGGTCAAAACCATAAAATAATTAAATCATTTTTGAATGTTCCATTAATAGTCCTCATATCATAACACATGAAAAGTGATTGGATCTATAAACATCAAATCATAACCCATGAACTAAAATGGGTATCATTAACATTTCATCACATCATAACCTATCGAATAGAGATTAGATTCATAATTATTTCGTCAAATAATAAACCTAGGGAAGAAGCACATTTTAAAAGCAAATAACACATGGAAAATAAAAAGGTTTTATAAGAATCATTTTGTTAAAACATAAACCATTAGATAAATAATATGAAGGGAATCTTTTGATCGTTTCCTAGAAGGGCTTGAGTATCATCAATAGATGACATCCCATATGGATAATATCTTGGAAAATTTTTTTGAAAACATTTCTTGAGTGAAATATGTTTTCTTCATTGAAAAGTATTTTCAAACATAAAACCTTTAGAAACCAATTTTTTTTTTAAAATTCAATGATAAAAAAGAAAGAATCCATGAAATCCTTTTGAAAAAAATTCCCCTGTGAAAACATATAAAATAATCATGGAAGTATATTGAAAAAAAATTATATGAAATATTATAAAATAAGCCTGAAGTTTTTTTGAAAAAAAAATTATTGATAATACTTTGAAAAATTATAAATAAGGATTGAAAAAGTGTTTATAACCATTTATTTGAAAATACTTTGAAAACGTATAAATAAATCATGAGAACATTTTGCAACCCATTTTATGTAAAAATGTTATAAAATAATCATGAAATTTTTTGGATAACATTTTATTTGAAAATTAAATAATACGTATAAAAAAGAATTCAAAATTATTTGAAATCCATTTTTCATTAAAAAAATGTTGATGAAACTTGAATACGTATTGAAAACTATTTTTTTAAAATACATTGAAAACATACAAACAAGGCCTGGACGTTTTTTTGGAAACCATTTTCCTTGAAAATTATTATTTAAAATCTTTTTCAAAAAATTAAATGTTTTAACATGCATGGGAATCATCATAAATATTCTGGTGGGTAAATCCGTACATGTTGTACGTGGTAAAAATCATTTATTTTTCATGATAAAAAGAATTGAAAAATTCCTTATTCGGAAACTGATAAGAATATTCCCTTGGAAACATTTTTTAAAGATGAAAATGGTAAATTTTGTCTTTACATATTTTATAATAGAGGTATATTGGTGGAAACCCTTATTTTAAAACATGGTTTTTAAGGAAGACATATTTTCGACTGAAGGGATGGTAAAGTCAGCCAATCTTAAAAATGATTTCTTAACGCTCTTATGTAATAAATACCCAAAAATCGTACAAACACATGAATATATCATGAATAAATAGTATATAATAATAATAAATTATTTTATTGAGAATGAGTTCATAAGAATATATCAAAGTAAGAATAATCATAAACAATCTCTAAAAGTGAAAGATTGTTTCAATAAACTCTTACAACAGGGTAACATTGAACAATAGTAGCCATTAATGAAAATAAAATTATATGAAGTTTAAAATATCATTAAGTTAATAAGATTCATGATAAAGCATTTAAAATTTAGTATACACACCTCATGAAAATATATAGGTGCATAACCTGGCATCTATATCAAATAAGGAAAATTGAGGCAATTTTAGATTACGAATTTGGTATGTTTTGAAATATAAACCCCATGAAATAAATATCATAAAATGGATATGTATATAAACAAAAATATATCTATAATAAAAATATAATACATAATTTTAAGTATACACATCACACTAAAGTAATGGGTGGTGAATAAAACATGTATCTCGAAGAAATAAAAAGTGAGATAAAATTCCTTTACTTTGTGATATGTCTCTCGTCGTATTCATTCAAAAATCCTATATAATAAATGATAGTTGTTATAAATATTTTTATATCTAATAAAATATAGGGTTTCATTATGACTTTATATTAACCTCTTTTTATCAATATCAAGTTAAGGTTACACTTCGGGTAATATTCACATTATTTTCACCTATATCCTAGTTTGTTATATCTTGGGTCCTTATACATATATCATGACTTCCAAAATGTAAATAATTATATAAATATCATTAATATTCATTATATTATTACTATAATAATATATAGAATATATTTGTATGAAATGAAATAATACATTCATGACACGGTATGTCGTACATACCCATTAATGTTTTATATGTTTTTTTGATATATTAAAATAAAGAGTCTAAATGACATATATGTATATATATATATATATAATTAATGTATTATTAATATTTCATATATTTAATATAGGTTCACAAAACATATTCTTAATACATTCAATGTATAATGTGAACAAATAGTATCACTATGAGGTGGTGGTAGTCCACACTTCATCAATCAAAATTATCATATTTAAACAGGATGGAATTCATAAGGGTATGTCATTAATAAAAAAATAAAGTAGCATAGGGATATTATAAAAATAAAATATATAATATATAAATGGATTTTCCATCATAATTTCCACCAGGATAATAGGTATGTATAAAATGAACAATCATCATTTTGTGAGGTTTTAGTTCACCGCACATGTAAATTGTATGTTCATTACCCATTAGATTGAAGTGTAAATAAGTGAAAGAAATAAAATTATTATAACAAAATCATATTAAAATAACAAAAAATTTACTATTATACACTCATGGAATAAGAAGAGTTTTGGAGTGGATATTGTAAATAAAATAAAGGATCTTGAGAGAGTGTGTTACCACTTAATCAAGTAACTCATTTTGGTTTGCACCAATGGGATTCCATGAAAGTATTTCATCCAAAAAGGGGAATCAAGGAGGAATTTATCATTGTTTTTAATTTTATTGGGATTATATTGGCTGATACTAAGTGGTTTGATAGGTGTGAGGATGTAGGAGTGGTGGTTGACTTTTATAGGGAATGGAAAGGACACACTTGGAATTTATTAAATCAAGTAAGGTGTACCCATGTTTTTAAGTTATAAAATCCATAACAAACCAACTAAAATAAATATTATAAATATTATGGAATAAATATATTCATATAAGTGGTGTTTGAATGGTTTATAGGTTATTTAGGCCCTTATGATTAAGGTTTATTCCTTTATTAGGCTTAATTTCACCTTAATTACTGTAATTATTTTTAACAACATTCCCTAATATTTTAGGTCAAAAATTGTGTTGACCAAAATATAAATTATATAATATGATAATAAAAAATATGTAATTAGGTATTTAAAATTCCAACCACATAAGTGTCCAATTTTAATGTAAATTTAATCGTGTAGAGTAGATGAAAATATGGGTTTTAAAAGTAAAAACGTCTAACTGATTACTATATTTTTATAAAATATTTCAATGTGAAATTGATTAAAATGATATAAATTAGTGTAACTGATAAATAAATGATATAATTGAACATTTAAACCTATTTAAAATGTAATTTATCATTATAAATTAATTATATGAAAACATAGTTTTCAACTAAAATTTTGTATTCTTCACTATTCATTAAAAATTGAAACTTCACATAAAAATGTCAAATATTTACCCTAACCTCATTATTATATTCCTATTTTGATGATTATTATTTATTAAAATATTATATTTATAAAACTCCCAATAAATATATTTCAAACCTGTTCTCCATTAAATGGGGATATAAATTCCATAATAAAAATATAGGGTTTTAAGCATAAAATTGTGTTTCTTCTTATCTTATATATATAATATTTGAAGGATAAATATAAAAAATATTTTAATGAATATAAAAAAT
This sequence comes from Viscum album, assembly GCA_963277665.1. Lineage (NCBI taxonomy): Eukaryota > Viridiplantae > Streptophyta > Magnoliopsida > Santalales > Viscaceae > Viscum > Viscum album. The sequence continues at coordinate 868,301,355 of OY728122.1, forward strand.
GTGTATTACATTAACATTAGAAAATAATTTGAATTAATTAATTTTATTAGGGTGAATCAATATTGTGGGTATGATAATATTTTAATTTATATATAATTGATTTTTATTTTCATTTAAAATAAATTTGTGACCAATGAATTAATTTTATATTTTTTTAAACTAAATATTTTCATAAGTTATTAAATCCTTTTCAAAAATACTAATTTATATTCTTGGTCATGTTAAATAATATATCGTTATTCAAAGAAACATGGCTATGTGAGTTAAAGAAGTCGTCGGGCAAAGTCATGGTTGCGTGTAACGAAAACTATCTTTGATGTTACGTGTAGAGAAAGAAAACATTTCTGTTTCACATAGTTCATGGTTAATGTGTTCTTCTATATAAATAAAACCAAATATAGTTTTTATATAAAAGAAACTATTTTTAGTGCTATATACAATTGAAAATAACCAAAAGATTAAATTTATTTGAAAAAATATATTTCACAAAATCTCAGGGCATTACCACAAAAATTCCTGAAATCCTTTTAGGTACACCTATAAAATTTAAGGTATTAAATTGAAATTTACCACCACTAATCGGTACCCAATAAATGAATAAAATCATAAAACAATACCAAATTATTTTTTAAGATCATAATACTCTCAATTATATGATGGATATAACCAATGCATTCCTCATATTCCTTAACAGAGTCATCAACCTAAATGGTTGGGACATTATGTCTAACACCTCGAGATTTTATGAAAAATATTCTTTTTAATTGATGTTTTGTGTTATACGCTACACAAAAAGTAGCTTGCACTACAGGCATCCCTGACATGGCTTTCATTACACGCAATCGAGACCTTCCACGATAGCGTGTGTTGTACGTAATACCGAGTTTCCCTAAACTACGGTATGTTATATAAACAAGCCGTTATGAATCGTAATACCCACATTTTAAAATTTTATAAATTTTATCATTCAAAATGGACTTCATTTTTGGATTCGGAATATTGAAATTATCCTAGGGTGAAATTTTGGTATTTTTCTAAAAACTTTCGATTTTTGATGAATAGTGAAAATACTAGGTTACTATTTAAAAACCGACTTTTTATTTAAATAATTATTTATTTTATTTAAATTTATTTTATTTCAAAATTGATAAATAATACATATATATGTTCAATGTAATTCATTGGAGTCATTTTATAAAAATATTAGATATATAATAATTTTATTGAACTTTTCACCGTCTTTTACCCACTTCCTAGGAGAATTTGGAAATTCACATAAAACATAATTTTACCACTTATATGAGTGGAATTTAGAAAATCTGAGAGACATAGTTAATATCATGGACTAAAATTAGGTTCAATGAGATGAAAATAATTTTTGGTGAATAGTAACTTTTTACTTTTATTTACCACGGTTAAAAGTAAATAGGGTAATTAAGGGTAAAAATGATATTATTATTACCCTAACACATGTCCTAAATTTATTGGATAAGTGTAACTCGACCAAAAACAACATTAGGAATAAAATATGACCATTTAGTTCCACTTGGATTAGATTAGGACAATTATTATTAATTTATTTAAAGAAGGGTTGAAATAGTTAAAATCAAAGTTTAATAACTAATTCATTTTTAATATAGGGTTATACATAAGATAAATTCTAATATAAATATTCATTATAAATATAAAAATATTCACTACCTAATGGTATATTATTTATAATTTTTGGACATTAAATAATTTATGTTATTTATGACACAATGGTGATGCAGTAATTACCTAAATAATGAAATATTGAAATAATTGAGTTATAAATACCCAAATAAATGTAATTTGAGACTTTTTATGAATTCCACTAATTTTCTAGGTTAATATGAGATGTTATTATTGATTTAGTTAACTTTTTTCGAACTAATCCCGCTGTTATGATTTTCACAAGAATCAATTACCAAATAGTGTCAAAATTGGAAAAAACAGTTTTTAAAACTAATATTATATTATTTATTGTTATTTTATTCTTAAAAATATAATGTTAGGAAAAATGAATTAGATAAGTATATATATATATATATATATTAATAATGAACCACTTGGGGTTCTTTTGGATTGTTATAGTAAGTTTATTAACCATATAGTGTAAGAAAACAAGAAGACACGGTAAAAGTTAAATTATTTAACATAGAGTTAAATCTAAATGAAAAGGTTAAAATTGTAACCTAAACTTGTCTAAACTCTATTTTTTTAGATTATTTCGACGCATCCCCACTTTAGAATCTAAATAAATCAATTTTGAGCTATTATAAACCGAATATGACTTTATTATAAAATAATATTTTATGTTTTTCCAAAGGTTCCCCACTCCTCCCTTATAAAAAGGGCACCCTTCCCTCTTCACTTCACACCCTTTTGAGCCTTGAATCTCGGCCAACCCATGGAAATTTCTCTTCTCCACTTCCCTATAAACATTCTACAGTTTCTGGTCTTCTAAAAAGAGAAAATCTACTTCCTTAAGAGAAGGCTTAAAGGAGGTGCGTCGAAGAAGAGGTAATCTCTTCTTCCAATTCTCTCAAGTTTCTTTCTTCTTATACTTCTTCTTCATTAGTTGTCTCATTATAAATTAATAAAATATGTATAACTTATATACTGATATGTTATTATAAATATGAAACAACCATATTTCATCTTCAATCCATCCTACGGAAAACGAAATCACCGCGTGTGCGTACGTACGGAATACCGTCTCCACGCCGAGGTGTAATCTGTTTTCGACCACCACCTTACTTGGATGGGTATAATGGTGTAAATAAATAACTATATATGATTATTGTAAAGTGGTATTTATTCTGAAATATTATACATACACTTAAATGCAATTCCACAATCATGGGAATGGTATCATCGCTCGTGCGTACATACGGACTACCGTCTCCACTACGCGATGATATTCATTCTCCATGATAACCATTCATGAATGATTATAAATTATATATAATAAGTAATAATTAAATATTTGAGATAATAATGATACTGTATTTATGTATATATATACATATGTATTTTATCAACATAATTTCATTCAATTCAATAAGGAAAAGAAAATAGCATTCATGCGTACGTACGGCCTACCCTCTCAATGAACGGTGTATTTCATTCAATTTATCAATCTATCATAAATATATGTATATACTGAATATATATTATATATAAATCATGTTTTAAATTCTGGAATTAAATAAATAAGGATATAAGTAATAATATCAAGAACAACAAGTCCAAACACATACGATAAATAAAACGATTTTACCCAAAACGCTGCTTTAACATGGAATTTACAAAAGAACGGGTAATATAAAGTCATAAGTGAACCATTTGTGACATCATAACAATGAATATGACTCCTTAATAAGTCAGTGACATTATTTAAATAATTATACAGGAGGTTCGGATACGTACGAAGCATATCGGACCTATGGTAAGGGATAACTTTTCCAATATCGTTTTTATCCGAGATTGTTTATTTGTAAGTATTTTATGGGGTTATATTTATCATCCATGTTCCTATTTTCTAAAAATGGTTTCATGTTTGTTTAAATTCCCTTTCCCCATTTTTTACTTTTATTACATGGTATGTAAGGAATCTTTATTTTGTTTACATTAAGAGGTACTTTTTTGACTTTTCCGGCAAAAGTACGAGAAAAATGTTTTTTAACTTATACAGCATGAAAAGATATTTACGGTTTTATAAAGCCTTATTTTCATAAAGAATCCTCCAAAATATTTCATGAATAGTTTTATAAAAATCATTTTCTTTTAAAATTGAATTACGTTTTGTGAAAAAAAATGATTTTTAAGAAGAAAGAATATTTTCCTCCAGAATTCATTTCAAATGTTTTATCAAAACTATTTGCCATATAATATGAAATTATTTAGTATGATTTTGTTTCAAGTATAATGTATCCATTTTTTAAATGGTTTGATTCTTATTATGATGAATGATAGCCATTTTTTTTGTATGGATTATGCAATGATGGGATGATGTTTATAAAACCCATTTTATTCGTTGGGTTATGATGGATGATTTTTGTTCATTTTGTGGAATAAGTAAGTATGATTTCATTATGAGATGGGTGAGACCTATATCTCCCTCCAATGCATTGGTTAAAGATTTATATCTCGTGAGATAGACATGGCTGGAATGGTATGTTAATCTGGTTCAGTGATACAGGACTGGAACGAGGAGTGAACTCGATTCAGAAGGGGACTTTGTCCACTAAGATGGTCTTTGCAGTAATGTCTTGGATACTATGGAAATCATAACAAGTGCTGAATAGTTGTCACAATTACATGTTTTATTACCATACTAGTTTATCATGACTAATGTTCTTTTATGATCCATGCCTTCTGTACTTCCAATATTTCTGTCTTTTCTCATGATTTTGATGTTTAGATTTTATATTCAAGTTTTTGCATACAAATTTTTATGGATTGTTTTATGATCTCTATGCTTACCCTTACTGAGCATTTGAGCTCACCCTTTATATGTTTTCTTTTCCCCAGGATTTAATGAATGTTTTTAGGTAAGAAAACAAAAGGGGAAGATCTTTATGGGAGATGTTGAAGATCTTTCACCACGATTATAAGATTATTTTCTGAGTTTCCAAAGACACTAAACTATTACGGTCCTTGTGTGCCTGTTTTCATTATGTATTAGATATTCCGATAAAGTAATGTAATGACTATGTACATCATGCTCTGGGTCTCTACAGTTGGTATCAGAGGAAAGGTTTAATTAACCTTTGGAAACTAGGATGCGAAAACTTTTGTGAGATCCCAAGAGATATTTCTAAGGTTTGTCTAGGGATATCCGTAAGGTTAAGTATAAGTATAGGTTATAGTCCTAGAATTAGGGTAAATATATTAGAACTAAACCAAAAATGTTAGATATTGAAGTTAATCTCCCTTGATTATGATTTTGGCCTCTCACACTATTCTTTTTTGGTTTTAGAAAATGGCTGGAAACAGGAAGATTCACGATAATGGAGGATATGATGGACAACAGAATGATATTTTTCATGAGAAACCAAATGAAACGGGATTTGGAAGTCTAAACATTGTTATTATTCCTAATCAGCAATCTCACAATATGATGCATAGTCTCAACTTTGGTAAGTATCCCAACTCATCTAATAAAATAAATATCGAGTTTCATGATGATCATAGAGAAAAGAAAGTTCAATTTCCCTCATGTAAATCATGTGGGAAGAGGCATCAAGGAGAATGTTTCAAAGGAAATGGAAGATGCTTTGGGTGCGGAAAAGAAGGATACAAATCCAGTAAGTGGAAAGGAAAAGGTTCAGTTAACACCATGTATATGGATAATGGTATTTCTACGACATCAACAATGATTAGATGTTTTAAATGTGGAATTTATGGACATTATGCAAACCATTTCCCTAAGGTAAAATCTCATAAAGAGAATCAGCATGGTCATATGGGTAGTATTTATGTGGATTATGATGAGGAGACTACAAATGATATATGAAATGAAAGGAGTGTTGAATCTTGATCAATGGTTTAATAAGGTAGTGGAATGATAGTATTTTTATCAAGAGTTATGTTTTATAGGTAATTTATTGGTACTGTGGAATAAAGAAACATCTAAGGATTGGTACACTATTGTTTTTCCTAAAGTATTTGAAAGTATATGTGAAATGGTACTGGTAACCATGAAAGGTTATTCAGATTTTTTTGGAAAGAAGTTGATATACACATAATGAATGCATAAGGAGGAAATAATATGTTTGATAGTATTCATGAGCTCATGATTGTTATACAGACTAAGTTATATCATGATTTGAGTGTACAGAATTTTTGGGATTTTGGTATGTGGAAAGTGTTAACTTTTAACTGCATTCATGTTTTCACTAAGGTTCAATGCGTATTAATTTTTCCAGATAATACATGATTAAGGCCTTCGAATGTTGGGAATGTGACCAACAAGATATATCGTATGATATATGGGGGATAAATTATGGTATTCACGTACTTGTTATGTGACCTCTGAAGTAATAATTTTCTTTACACCATGAGATTTGATAGAAGTATTTTCGATAAGCTTAAAGGTTGGAATGGATTAAGTTGGACATCAGATAGAATTGTTTAAATCTAGAATTTTTTTTGATATTATTTATGGAATGTTATAATAACATAGTTTTATAAAAAGGACAACCTGCAGGATGGGCGACAACCCATCGTGTTGGACAAGGCTGTGGGAATCGAACCCACAACTGAAGTGTGACAAGCCTTTATCACCTACCACTGGCCTACAGGAAGTCCCTGTTTAGTATAAACTAGTTTTATTATATAAGTAGTATGAAATATGAAGTATAAGTCCATTTTAGGAACCATATGTGATTAATCTCACTATAGATGGACTTCTATATTTTTGATAACATTTTCTAAACTGTTGTTTGAGACAGATGGAATGACCCATTATTCTATCAAATGATTTGCTAACACTTCTCGAATGACAAATTCAACTTCATTTCATTAAGAGATGAAGTGGAAATTGTCCATGGAACGACCAACGGTGAGACTGTACCAAAATCAAGAATGTATTTCTTCTAATTCCAATTTCTGCATCTTTAGGGAAATGATCTTGAAAACCAAAAATGTTGTCCTAGTACCCTTATATCTGATTAATCAGATGGTACCTTAGATCATCACAAATCTATGGCTTTGTGATTTTTGGCTTTTTCATATCCATGTTCTCTACCACTCTCCATCAGAACATGATGGTTAGATTTCTCTTCCATATCAATATTTTCACCTATGTTCTCCTATGTGGAAACCCAGTGATTAGTTAATTTGGGTAACCGTTATGTTTTATACTTTAGTTTTTAATGATTGGTTTTGGTATTCCTTTTCACGATGTGGGTTTATATTAAAAAACTTTTAGGTAGTAAACCATTTATAACCCCGACGAATTTCTAGGGTGAAATTCATTTAAGGGGGGTAGAATGTAACACCCCGAGATTTTATGAAAAATATTCTTTTTAATTTATGTTTTGTGTTGTACGCTACACCAAAAGGATCTTTCACTATATTCATCACTGATTTGGCTTGCATTACACGTCATCGCGACCTTCAATGATAGTGTGTGTTGTACGCAATACCGAGTTTCACTAAACAATGATATGTTATATAAACTAGCCGTTATGAATAGTAATACCCAATTTTTAAAATTTTATAAATTTTATCTTTCAAAATGGATTTCATTTTTGGATTCGGAATATCGAAATTAGCCTAGGGTGAAATTTTGGTATTTTTCTGAAAACATTAAATTTTTTATGAATAGTGAAAACACTAGGTTACTATTTAAAAACAGACTTTATATTTAAATAATTATTCATTTTATTTAAATTTATTTTAGGTAAAAATTGATACATAATACATATATATGTTCAATGTAATTAATTTGAGTCATTTTATAATAAATTTAGATATATAAAATTTTTTTTGAACTTTTCACCGTCTTTTAACCACCTCCTAAGAGAATTTGGAAATTCAAATAAAACATAATTTTACCGCTTCTGTGAGTGGAATTTATAAAATCTGAGAGACATGGTTAATATCAAGGAATAAAATTTTGTTGAATGGGATGAAAATTGTTTTTGGTGAATAGTAACTTTTTACTTTTATTTACCACAGTTAAAAGTAAATAAGGTAATTAAGGGAAAAATGATATTATCATTACCCTAAAAAATGTCCTAATTCAATTTTATAAGTGTAAATCGACCATAAACAACCTTATGAATAAAATATTACCATTTAGGTCCAATTGGATTAGATTAGGACATTTATTATTAATTTATTTAAAGAAGTGTTAAAATAGTTAAAATCAATGTTTAATAAATAATTCATTTTTTATATAGGGATATACATAAGATAAATTCTACTATAAATATCAATTAGAAAGATAAAAATATTTCATACCTAATGGTATATTATTTATAATTTTTAGACATTAAATAATTTAGGTTATTGATGACACAATGGTGATGCAGTAATTACCAAAATAATGAAATATTAAAATAATTGATATTATACATACCCAAAAAATGTAATTTGATACTTTTTATGAATTACACTAATTTTATAGGTTAATATGAGATGTTATTATTGATTTAATTAACTTCTTTCGAACTAATAATGCTGTTATGATTTTCACAAAAATTAATTTCCAAATAGTGTCAACATTGACATAAAATAGTTTTTAAAACAAATATTATATTATTAATTGTTATTTTATTAATAAAAATATAAGGTTCGACCAAATTACTTAGATAAGGATATATATATTAATAATGAACCACTTGGGGTTCGTTTGACTTGTTATGGTAAGTTTATTAACCATATAGTGTAAGAAAACAAGAAGACACGGTAAAAGTTAAATTATTTAACTTAGAGTTAAATATAAATTAAAAGGTTAAAATTGTAACCGAAACTTGTCTAAAATATATTGGTTGAGAGTATTTCTACCCATTCCTACTTTATCTTCGAAATAAATCAATTTGGAACTATTATAAACCGAATATGACTTTATTATAAAATGATATTTTAAGTTTTTCCAAAGGTGCCCCTCTCCTCCCTTATAAAAAGGGCACCCCTTCCCTCTTCTATTCACACCCTTTTGAGCCTTGAAGATCGTCCAAAACCTGACCATTTCTCTTATACACTTCCCTAGAAACATTCTGGAGGTTCTGGTCTTCTCAAAATACCAACTCTACTTCCTTAATATAAGGCTTTAAGGAGGTGCGTCGAAGAAGAGGTAATCTCTTCTTCTGATTCTCTCAAGTTTCTTTCTTCTTCTACTTCTTCTTATTTTGTTTTCTCATTATAAATTAATAAACTAAGTATTAATTATATAATTATATTTTATTATAAATATTAAACAACCATATTTCACCTTCTATCCATCCTATGGAAAACGAATTCACCGCGCGTGCGTACATACAGAATATCATCTCCACGCCGTGGTGTAATCTGTTTTAGACCACCACCTTACATGGATGGGTATAATGGTATAAATAAATAACTATATATGATTATTGTAAAGTGATATTGATTCTGAAATATTATACATACACTTAAATACAATTCCATGATCATGGGAATGGTATCATCGCTCTTGCATACGTACGGACTACCGTCTCCACGACGCGATGATATTAATTCTCCATTTTAACCATTCATGAATGATTATAAAGTATATATAATAAGTAATCATGAAATATATGACATAATAATGATACTAGATTTATGTGTATATATATTTATGTCATCTACTTAATTCCATTCAATTCAACAAGGAAACGAAAACAACGTTCATGCGTACGTACGGCCTACCGTCTCCATGAACGGTGTATTTCATTCCACTTATCGATATATCATATATATATGTATATACTGAATATATAATATATATAAATCATGTTTTAAATTATTTAATTAATTAAATCATTATATAAGTTATAATATTAAGAACAACAATTCCAAATACGTACGTTAAATAAAACGATTTCACCAAAAATGCTTCTTTAACATGGAATTTACAAAAGAACGGGTAATATAAAGTTTTAAGTGAACCATTTATGACATCATAATAATGAATATGATTACTTAATAAGTCAATTACATTATTTAAATCATTATAAAGGAGGTTAGAATACATACAAAGCATATCGGACATAAGGTAAGGGATAACTTTTCAAATCTCGTTTTTATCAGAGATTGTTTATAAGTAAGTATTTACTGGGGTTATATTTATCATCCATGTTCCTATTTTCTAAATTTTTTTCATGTATGTGTAATTTCCTTTTTACCCATTTTGTAATTTAACTACATGGTATGTAAGGAATCTTTCTTTTGTTTACGTTACAAGGTACTTTTTTGACTTTTCTAGCAAAAGTACCAGAAGAATGTTTTTTTAACTTATATGGCATGAAACGATTTTTACGATTTTATAAAGCCTTATTTTCATGAAGCATCCTCCAAAATATTTCATGACTATTTTCAACTTTTCTTTTAAAATTTCATGACATTTTCTAAAAAGAAAATGATTTTTAAGAAGAAAGGATATTTTCCTTAAGAATTCATTTCATGTGTTTTATCAAAACTATTTTCCATCTAAGATGACATTATTTAGAATGATTACGTTTCAAGTGTAATGTCTACATTATTCAAATGGTTTGATTATTATTATGATGAATGATATCCATTTGTTTTTTATGGATTATGTTATGATGGGATGATGTTTATAGAACCCATTTTATTCTTTGGGTTGTGATGGATGATTTATATTTATTTTGTGGAAAAAGTAAGAATGATTTCATTATGAGATGGGTAGGACCTATATCTACCTCCAATGCACTGGGTAAAGATTTATATCTCATGAGATTGACATGTTTGGAATAGTAAGTTAATCTGGTTCAGTGATACTGGACTGGAATGAGGAGTGAACTCGATTCAGAAAGAAACTCTGTCCACTAAGACGGTCTTGGCAGCAATGTCTTGGCTACTATGGAAATTATAACAAGTGCTGAATGGTTTCCACAATTACATGTTTTATTACAATTCTATTGTATCATTACTAATGTTCCTTCATGATCCATGCCTTGTGTACTTCAGTGATTTTTGTCGTTGCACATATTTTTGATGTTTAGATTTTATGTTCATGTTTTTGCATTCAAATTTTTATGGATTGTTTTATGATCTCTATGATTACCCTTACTGAGCATTTGAGCTCACCCTTTATATGTTTTATTTTCCCCAGGATTTGATGAAAGGTTTTAGGTAATAAAAGAAAAGGAGAATATCTTTATGGGAGATGTTGAAGATCTTTCACCACGATTATAAGATTATTTTCTGAGTTTTCAAAGACACTAAACTATTCCAGTCCTTTTGTTTCTGTTTTCGTTATGTATTTGATATTCTGAAAAAGTAATGTAATGTATATGTACGTCATGCTCTGGGTATTTAAATTATGTAACTATAATTCATATATGAAACTTTTATAAATAGGTTCCATTGAGGTTCCCTTTTCCACGAAACATATAGATTCCAAACAAGCCTCTCTATGGCCTTTGGATTGATAGTAGTTATAGCTGATTGTGCATTCTCATCAACTCCTTCAAACATGGCTGTATGAACTCATAAAGGTATAATACTATGTAATATTCTAAAAATATCAATAGATTTTCATTTTTATAACAAGAATTTTTATTATATTAATCACATTTTTGTAATTTTTAGTTTAAACCCGCTAACTCTTTCTTTTAATCCCATTATTAAATTATACCATACGTAAACCATAATTATAATAATTTTCAAAAAAACCTCATCATGAATAAAAATTAAAAATATAATTAAAATAATAATTATTTAAATATTTAAGTTTAATTAATTATTTAAATAGTTATATTTATCTAATTATCACTCATAAATAATTAACTAATTATTTATTATTTATTTTTCAATTAATATAAATTTATAATTGATTCTAAAAAAGTTAACAATCATAAAAAAGCATGTAATGTGTAATTTTATTATAATATCCTCTCTATAAAGATCTAATAATTTTTAATGGAACACAAAATACTAATTTTAAATAAAAAATAAACTAAATATAAAACCAAGACTACCATAGTAACTCAATAATTCAACATAATTATGTTTTCAATTAAAACATTTGGCTTACTTCATTATTCTCAAAAATTGAATCATTTATCTCATACAAATCCTAACTACATTAAACTGTATCTAATACGATTTTTAATATCTCATTTTCGATCTTTCATGTCAGACCAAATTTTTAAGAATACCTCAATCAAACTTCTCTACCATAAGAAGAGAATGAAATTTCATAGGAAAAAAGGAAATATGTGGGAAATGAATTTCTAGAGTTCATAATTAATCCATGTTACTATTGGTTTTGAGTAAAAAAACTGAAATTACCCATTTTTATAAAAATAATATTATAATTATAATTATTTTCAATAATAGATAAAATTGTACCTATAAAAATATATATAAATCAATATACCTATATTCATAAAATAAGTAATCAGAAATCCAAAAAAAAAATAAAAAATCTAGCATATTAACATTATAACAACCCCACTCATATGTGGAAAAAGACCAGGTGAAAAAAATATAATAAAAAATTAGAGTAAAGTGAGTCTCTAAGCATGAGACATCTAAAAAATAATCCTAAACAACCCAATACATCCTGATATACGTTATCCACCAAAATCTCTAATAATTTCATCATGTATTTGATATCCAAGTCATAGGACCCTTCAATCACTGGATATTCCGAAAAATCTACTTCATGGAAATTGATATCAATAAATATCTAAAAGATACTTGTATAGTGTGTGAGTAGATAATAATCATCATCTAGTCCTCAACAAACCATTAAATCTCTACCACATTCCCATCAGTAAGCATTAATAAAAAATTGAGGTATGATTTAAATTCCATAATCATTTTCATATAAAATCACTAAAATAAAACAACTTAAGAAACCATGGGACTTAGTTTCTAACTAAAAAAATGGAACTATAGAATACTAAATAAAAACATCAATGCATTTTATTAATCCTTTTTATTGGAACCTGTACATTGGTTGATAACATTGAATAACTAATCATGAGCTAGAAGAACATCTGTATAGGGAAACATGAACCATTTTTATACAGATGTGTAAAGGAACCTCTGGGACCATCCCATGGAAAAGGAGACATATATATAAGATTCATTCCACCTTTTTTACCATCCCATTTTGAGTCACGGTTCCTAATAACCCATACGACTATTTTATATATTTACGTATAAGTGGTGTATATTTATCTTTTCATAGCTGGTGTATAAATGTTACGAAATTGTCCCATCATTGAGGGATTTAAGAACATGAAAAATAATATATAATAAAGCCTTTACTTTATTTCTCCCCAATAAAAAAATTAATCATAAATATAACATAGTCTAACAATAAAACTACACAAGCATCATCATCAATAATATAATTCTCCAATATATGTTTTATACCAAAATATTTGAAAGAAACGAACCATTTTAAATTTTTTGGAAGGTATTTATATAATTATATTAGATATTTAAGGGATATAATTAATATTATCTTACCAAATAATAAAAAAGTGATAATATATATGAAATAAAACTATTGTCATAGAAACAATCTAATAAACTAGTATCATGAATTACACAAAATCAAATTAAATAATTTTAGGAAATTAGTAAAACTAAAACCATTTATTTTTTAATAAAATTTTATATTATGTATAATTAATCTCAACCCCATCCTACTATTAAATTATACTCTATAATAATATTTTAGATAATGTGGGTGATCAACTATACTATGACAGAAGTGATCGAAAATCCTATAGGAATAAACTCTAACACCACTAACAATTGTATATAATCATAAGAATGGTGTTTTATAAATTTGGATGTTCAACCAAAAAAATTTAAAATTTAAAATCTAGTATAGGTGTATTTATGACAAAATCACCAAATATAATTTCCTACAACCACTCTATAGATAAAAACCAAAGGATGATATGGATCATTGAAATATATGTGGATGAGAAATGAGATATTTAATCAATTATCTAATGAACCGTGAATAAAACATGAACAATTGAGAACTGTTACCCTAGATTATCCAAAGATAATATCTTATAGTATCCTAAATATTATCTAGATAATGATAAAACAGAAGTTTCACATGGAGAAGAAGATAATGCGGAGAGAACTTTTGCAAGTTGGATATAATTAATTTAGCCTAAAATCAATAATGAAACCAAAAATGGGGTTTAAATTTTAATAAAATATTATAATATTCACCCAAAATGAAATACTTCCAATAAATATCTACATTTTATAATATATAAATCTACTAGATTCTGATAAATAACACTGGAAGGGTTAATAAATCACACAAGATACCACCGAGTACCTTGTACCATATCACTGGGTGCCTATTTCTACTCATAAACCAATACCCTTTTCTTCATCATCAATATATCCCTCTGTTTTCATATAAATGACAGTAAATTTTTTTATTTCTTTAATATGTAATAATTATAATATTAAATTAAAAATACTTACCCCAATCAAATAGGTACATCAATAATTTTTATTATAAGAAAAATAGAATTTATTCATAGAACTATCCTTAAAACCCCACTAAATTATACAAATGGAGAAATATAAAATTAATTATTCATAGGTACATGGATAAATGTTATTACAATAAAAGTTAAATGTATATTTCATAAATTTGATGATATATTTGACAAAATAATATTTCGGTGTCATTAATCTATGAATAATGATTGTTGAGTTCCAAACAAAAGAAATATGATTATTCAAGATTTGTTTTATGTAATGTTTAATAAAATATTTCTTAATCATGGTGTGATAATGAATTAGTTGAAATAAAATTATTGGTTTCATAATTTAATATAATTTTAATTTCATTGAATTTTGGAAAGTGATAATTTTTTGGAAAATTTTTTTTCTAACAGACAACATTTCATGTGTCAATTCATAGTAGTCAAATAAAATATAGACATTTTATACATAAAATATCAAGTATATTATACAAATATATTCAGTATGTTAATTGAATATTTAGAAAACAATTGGTTTAGGACATTAAGAAGGAACATTTTTCTGTTTTTATGTTAAGAAAATCGTAGTTCACTGACAATGGTTGAGGATCTAACACTAGGTGTATCATATATACAATATTTTACTACCTGGTAAATTAGTAAATCATATTTATTGACTCTTGTATTATGTGATAACACATATAAAATAATTATATATTTCCTGTCTTGTAACCATTTTTTTAATGTGTAGAGATTTATTAAAAATTATGTAATCATAATGTATTTTGGGAAAAAAAATTGTCCAAATCATTTCATTAATCATTGTATTCATTTTAAAAAGTATTCTAAAAATGGTTATAGTAATTATTTATATATTTTTTCTTCTCAAAATATGTATGCATCATCTTGGACAGTTTTCAATGTCTTGACAGTCAAAATATATAAAATTTTCATTATCTTTTTTTATTTTTCTCTTTATAAATATAGGAAATAGAAAAAAGAATAGTTATTTGCATGAAAACCAATAAAATGTAATCTCCATATACTCCCATGGGTAAATGAAAATTGAAATTATGATTCAAATCATACATGAATAAAAGATACATGAATTTATTTTGATGTCCCTATAAGACACTAAAATATACTTTAGTAAGGTAATATTTTGAAAGGAAATGGGTTAAGTGAAAATACGAATTTTGAAGGATAATGGTTTTGGATTGGTTAACAGAATGTAATTTTAAATTAATGGAAGTACTGATATAAAATCTAAACTGAAAATATATAGTTTATTTATATATAATTGGTTTATTATTAACATCATTAGATGTTTTATTTGGATTTAAATCTTTTTTATAATATTGATCATGATTTTATGTTATCAAAATTCAATTGAGTTATGATTAAAAAATATAAAAATAAATTTATTGTTTTATGATAGAACCTGTTGAGAATTATAAAATAAATTAAGAAATATCAATAACTAAGAAGTAACTATATATATATATTTTGATTGGATGGGTTATGTTTGAAATTTTGAAAAGGTTTTTTGTAAAATGGTTTAAATATTTTTCATTGAAATGTTTATTTGGTTATCTATATTATAAAGGCATTGTGATTATATCAATATCAAAGTACACACTAAATATTTTTAGAATTACATACCTTTTATGAATCCATTCATACATGTGAGAATGATGATTTATATCATGAAAACTATTTATAACGAGAAGGTAAGATTTACTGTATCCATTATGGGGGGTTTATTTAAACAATTATTCACAAAATGGACATTATTATTGAAAATAATAAAAGAAAAATATAAATGGTACAAATAATTATTAGACAATTTAAACATATTTTAATCTATATTTTATGGTATCATTCGATTAATGAATACATATAAGATCTTCAATTATTGATTAAATATTTTATTCCCATAGATCACCCAACACCTCTTGAAATAGTTGGGATAGCTAAGTTTCCACATAGATTGACTTAATGAAAACTCATTCTATGTAACCAACATAAGAATATTTTTTTCTATGAAATAAAAAATAATAGTAACTCTTTATGGATACATATCAAATCCATGTTTCAAAAATAAAACTAGAAGAAATAAAATATGATCATAAGAAAGAGATTGAAAAAATTAATCATGAAATATATTATTTGATTAGAAGTGTTGGAAGAATCATGAATCCAATGGATTAAACTATATACAGGACACTAAAAAATTCAACATGATTACTCAATTTAGATAGTCTATGTCATGTAAATTCACCAATTTACTCTATTATATCAGAATTGATATGCTGCAAGGCCACAGTCTTCCTCGCCAAAATTATATAGCCGACAGACTAGTGGTGAGATTCTATATGATATCACTAAGAGACTATAAACGTTGGTATAAGTAACAATTATAGTAGAAATTATGAAAATATCATATATATTTTATCATCAAAACCATGCATCATTACATGTTCCAATGTAACCAAACATATAATGATGTTAATTTATAACAATGTCATATTGTATAAATAAATAAACTAAAATATTCTTAAACTATAAAATAATATCAAATTACTCCTGAGTCTATGACTGGTTCCAAAAACCATGATCCACTCTTGACATACTAGATCACTCATATATCATAAGTACCCTACCATTTTCATGACTTGTAACCGTAATGTTTTTAGGTACAAACAGAAACCCACGAAGGGTGTGGGTACAACTCAGTTATCCACCACCAATGTGGTCTAAATTATATCATGTTAGATTAAAGGTGTTTGATAATGTATATGAATATAATTCATGACACAATAATAAATATATAAATTAACCAATATGTTTTGTGATCTGAGATCAACCATACCCACTTTATAAAGTTTTATATGTCTCAATCCATAGGAATCATAGATATTTCATGAGTTTATAATCTTGTAAATGAGATGTATTCAGACTCTGGACCCAAGAAACTAGTCTAAGGCACAACACAACCTTGAATATATGAGAGTATATAAACATTAGTTCACCTCAAATTGAAGGATCTAATATAAGGAATCCTACAAAAATTTGTGTATATTAGTATATAAATATATGTGAACCTATATTACTGGGATATAGTTGATTCTATCCCTCAGTAATGACTATGTATATATATATATATTTGTATATGGACACCTCATATCCAAGGACATAGTCCAATGTAATACTGCAACCATGTATGAATATATATATATATGCATAGGTCATATCCAAGGAAATAGTCTAAGGCCCACCCTTACTGTTTATAATAATAATAACAATATAATTAATATCTTAACCACATTTTCATCAATATAAAGTCATCTTATAAATTAATTTTTGTTGATACAGAATTTTATAATAGAACATGTCATCTCATTCTATAATTATATTTATTAATTTCATTTAGCTAAATTTTATAATATATACTTGATATCATTGGAATATCATAATTCTTTAGTTTTTTCCATAACTATTCTAGGGTCACCACTTGGATTCCATTTTAAATAGCAAATATTGGAAAACCGTACGCGCTAGCTTAAGTCATTGTTTTTACATTCCAACCGACCACACATAGCATGTAGAATGGATCAATACATTTATATTAGAGTTAAAAATCAATTATTAATTAAACTAGGATGAAAGAACATTATTTTTTCCTAGAAACACAACACATAAACATGGTTAAGAATAAATACATCAACGGACCTATTGAGACCACATATCATAAGAGAAAAATATCTCAATTATCAAGAATATTTGAACAAATCTCTGTTGACACAATAAATCTAAGTAATAATCTCACATTTGGTCATATTATGGTTTTATAAATAAATATTTAATATAAATAATGATCAATGTCATATATGATTCATGAATTACCATGAATAGATAATCTCAACAAATTTCACTTCAAATAAACTAAAAATGGGAGACCGGAATCCAAAATCACCAAAGGGAGCCCTATGGTCTTTATTGGACAGGTGAAGGTTGGTGAAGATGAATGAAATGAAAAAACATGGTTCCACTAAATTTACAACAATGCCCACATAAATAATTTTTTCCATAATCCAATATATTAACTAGTGTGATCTCACGTGCATGTCCGTGGACCAATGCCTTGCTGAAGGAGACTCATCGTCTCATCAGGACCTCAAAGTTTCTTCATTGGCCCTATCTAACTCTATCTTGCTCAAAATTTGAGAAGTTTCCAAAAAAACATAATGAAATTTTGTTTTTCTCACCAACCATCTTGTGGTGCCTCACATTCTAGCTGGTGGTCCATTTGACTGTATTTTATCTAGAAGCTCGGGCATTTTCTGAAATTTTGAGCCTTGAACACTTGAAATTAACCCAAATACTCTCATACTCTTGAGAAAAAAATCTAATTCTGATAACATAGTATTTAATGATAAATATAATAAAATTAACCTCAATAAATCTATTAGGTTTTAAAATCTCCAAACCATATAAGGCCACATCCACACACATATGTGAAAATAATGTCCAAGCATCCCCACAAAAATAACCCAAGCCATTTGGATTTCATATAAGACTATTGTTCATAAGTTTCAACCAATATAGGTATGTTCTTTTAATCTACTCCCACAATAGGAATTTAGTTTTTATAAATGTATTCTTATTCCAAGCCACTATACATACAGAATGGTCCTCAAATGATGTATCATCCTTAAACATGATATCATCAGTGTGGATCACATGAGAATGATTATGATAACACCATCAAATCTGTCACATATAAAAACTGAATTACATGGATCCATAATTATTTTAAATATCTAACATGTAATCCTCAACCCTATTCCTCTCCACATATTCAAATGACCATCCATAACATGTCTCCAACAATACCTTCTTTAGATAAAATGTTTTCACAACCTCAATCAAACACAAAACAAATACTTGGTTTCTAACGTCAAAATCTATAGCACTTTATCAATGATTAACATGTGTCATATTCCAACTCTATGTAGTTGGAAACCTATTGCTAATCAAATAAACATTATCATAAATCTCCTAAATGTTACTCATTATGATAAACCTTGACTCACCATTTTCTGACCAACATAAAGATGAATTATAGGGTGTACCACACATGGCCTAAAGTAGATAAATATTAATGGAATCTTGGTAACTACTATTATTGGGTAACTCTTTAAAATACACATGATCCTCCCTAAAACCATTAAAATCTATGAATCCCTTTCTTAAAATATTGTTTAAAATATGAATGGTGCACTCATACAATCTATGCGTTTGTTGGTTGAATCTAGTACTTATGTTTACATGTGTACTGAGTGCCTTTTGAAATCCTTGATATAAGTTCAAGGTAAATCGGTAATCCCAATCCAAAATTATATGTGGTGGTACTCTAAATAAATTGACCATCACTTGACTACAGTTCCTTCCCAGCACATCTACAATGATGGTTTACCAAATTAATAAGAAACGGGATAATTTAGTCAACTAATATATGATAATATAAAAACATCAATTCTCAATGTTTTCTTTGTTAAACTAATCATACATTCCAAACTAACGTCATCCCTTTTCCATACAAGAATTTTAAGATTTGAAAAAGTCTTGTAGGTCCTTTTTTCTCCTTATTTACCTCCTAATACATATAATACTATATTAAAAAAATTGCTAACAAATTATCCATTTCTATCCATTTGTGTTTCTTATCAAATTTAGGACACATGTAGGTCAATAATGGGTGTGCTGCCCAGTTCATGAATGAAATATCTGCATCAAATATTTTGGGATACACATTAGAACAAATACATGACCATAGACATGAATAATTTCTTTCCATTCATATTATTTTCTAGCAGTAGATCCACACCGTATGTTTTGTTCCTTAAGGATAAGAAATCAAGATTTTATAATTGAATTAACTTTATCATGTTGAGTTGTGAGGGTGAAATAGTTTAAGATGTAAAATCCTATCAAACATGGTATTCTTAAAAATCCTAACTCATCTATCAAAAATGATTTATTATATATCACTCACTAGTATACTACTCTATAAATATATTCTTAGTCTTCTTTATTAATAAATCATTGAATATGTATTCATTCTAAGCGATATAAGAAATATCAATGTCAGAATTCTTCAAGTACTCTCCCTCTCTCTAATGGTAATGATTTCATTAAAATTGTGATGATATTTATTTTAGCTGCTTATTGTCTTGAAAATAATGTTCTTTCTCTCAATAGGTAGTTACACTGACATTTCAAATAATGAACCATAACTTCCCACTACTACACATGTTGAAGATAGTTCCACTAATACAACTTTAGTTGATGGTATCTATAAGGAAAGGTGATAATCATATTTCAATAGTACACTGAGCCCCACTATATATGAATCACTCAAAAATGTATATTCTATAACCAAAATAGATATGGTTATAAATAGTGATAGGTTAAAACAACCATTTTACAATTTAATGTAATCATCACATTAGTTGGACCACATGAGCATTACCCTTTTCTTTGTTAGATTATCCCCATGTGCATTAAAATGGGATAAGTCTCAGACAAACCATTGTTAATATACATAAAAACAAAAAAACATTATGAATATCAATAAATTTTCCTTGGATAATCCTAATAATTTAATACTCTCACATTTTCAAGGTCCACATACACAAAATATTTACATATCACTATCCCTATGAAGTGTAGTGTGTCACTCTAGAAGGAACGCTTCAATATCTTGGAATATAATCAGTTCTCCCTCAAGGGTTCCAAAATATATATAGATATTGTTCATGTTCATTCTCTAACACAAATTAAATGAGGATTTCATTTGGGAGAACAATAAAAAACATATCCAATAATTTTTAAAAAACCTATTTCATCAAGTATATAATCACTTTCTGAATATTCGCCCATCATAATTCCAGGAGACAATACATAAAATCCTCACAATGTATCATGAATATAGTATTTGGTATATCTAAAGGTGTAATCCTTAATTATTGGTAACCCAGTCTCAACTAAATCTTTTAAAATAAAAGGGGTCTACAGAGTTGGTGAGACATATTATTCAAAAGTGGAAGTAGATAAAAGTTCTTGATTTTCAGTTGTTTTATCCTCCATTAATCCATGAACATCTAGAAATTACTATAATATTTCAAAGAGGGTATGTCTAGAGAACCCCTTGGTGATGTACACATTTTAATAAATAACTTGGCTTATATATCCTCCAAATATAACTTTTATTCCAAAATATTTTCATGAACCATCCTATAAGATGGAATACAAATTAGTTTTAACCAGAGGATGAGTTTTATGGGGAACTCTACCTATCTCTAGGGTAAAAAGAACATGAATTCATTTGGAAAGACATGTTTTTACTTGTCGAAAACCAGATGGTATATATCATTACATGCTATATCATATTCTGATACAAGCATGACCATCTGGGCTATAATTTCGCTGAACATCAAATTATCTTATCCTAAACGTCCTTACTAAAAATACAACTCTCCAACATGAACATGAATACTACCATCTAGATATGTGATGTGTCTCAGATGTTGGTAATATTCTATATGAACATGAGATAGTATTAAATAATCCAACCTAAAAATTATATTGGAACCATTTATCTTCATAAAAAATAACAATGAAATAAATTACCACTAATATTGAGAGATCATTCCCTATAAAAATAGATTCTATTTATACTATTCTCTAAGATATTATCTACAATAATCAACCCGAACTAATAATCAAAATTATGTTTGAATTATTAAATAATTAAAATAACCACAAAATAATGGGAATCACATGTGTCAAATAAAACATATTCTAATGAAGAAGCCTCCATAATTGTACCTCAAATTGTTGATGAACTAAAATCAGAAATAATAAGAGCAGGTTCAAGAGCATGATGTTTGAATATACAATGGCCAAGAGAAAACTAATATCCACTTGTATTTCACTACTCTATTAATACTTACTATGTATCCAATGGGTACCACATCCCCCATCTCATCCTGTAAGGCACATAGAAATTCGAATAATTATATTCTACAATGAGGCTGACCCCATTCAATAATTTTGTGTGTTCACTATGCATATTATTTGATCATGTAACATAAACACTTTCCCTTTTTTCCTTTTCATCACACAAGTTGAATTCCCTAAAAATTAAATCATGAAAATAAAGTGCATCACTTGACGTGAAAATGAGTAAATAGAAAAAAAAAATAAACAGTAATCCCACCATTAGAAATTTAGTATTTGCTCATATGTATGTAAGATACTCTTTGGCATGGGATATGAACCATGTTCTGAAAACATCCTATATCGTACATAGATTACCTAAATAGAAAAACAAAATAAAAATATCTAATACCAGTTTGTTAAATAGTTGTCCTACTTCACTCTTAAGTACCCGAATTGGGTCATCACATGACATAAAGTCCCCTCCATCACGTACATGAGAGGAAACTGACTAGTTTTGAGGGCCTACATGATATTGTTCTAACAATATACTCTATAATTATACTATAAATAACATTGAAATTAAAAATTTATCCAATATCTCACTTCATCAAATCCTAAAATTATGTAACTGCCAATGTAACGAAACATATGATCTTTATTTATCAAAATAATTTCATTTTTTATATATAAAATAAACCCATAAATCTCAAAAAAGAAAATAAATCCAAAATGGTTTCTATCACACGCTTTGTCCTTTAATCAGTTCTCCACTACTAATATATTATATTAATCATCTATCAGAATTACATCTCTCTTATTCAAAATTTTATCTATGAATTATCATCAGGTACCAACAGTAGCCCAAGTTGATTGTGAGAAAAAAACTAGTCCATCCCTAATACTATGTGAATAATATAATACCTGAGTAGAAGTTTATTTTAATGTATAATATAATAAATTATTTACAAAAAGTCTTTAATCCATTGGTTTTAAGGCGATGTCTGATGGAAACCATACAAGCTTCCATAAATTCTTGATGTTTGTATGTATAGGACCTATAAATATATCATTATTGAAATACCATTTATATGAGATATATTCTCCTAAAATAACAAATGAAATGTTGCAAGAAGCCCCAAACCATGTATGTATATGACTATACAAATATATGTGCACCCCAGATCTAGGGATATAGCCCAAGTAATCCTACAACCATACATGTATGTGAGTATATAAATATATTTTCATCCCAGTTCTTAGGATTTTAGTGAATACATTCTTAAACAATTTATATGTAAATATATTTTTATATACACATCATGTATCCAAATAGATAATTGAAGGAATAATGAAACCACAGAATAGTATATTTATATATGAACACTCCATATCTAAGTACATAGTTCAAGGCCTACCTCATCCTTGTAAGAATATCATTATAGGAAATTCCTGTATCCATTGTAATATTCTAATACATACTAAAACCATGTATAATAATAATTACAGCATAACAAATTTGACAATAATTAGTTCTAAATTTCATAAAAAATAATTTCTATTAGATTCTAGAGATTTATAAATCAACCACATAACATTTAATTAAATGACTCCCTTTTATTTTTTAATTTAATTCACCCAAATATATTAACTCATAATAGATATATATTTAATCCAGTAAATCATTGTTTATGGCTATGACCCTCCCCATGTCATCAATTTGATTCCCTTTAAAATCTAAAATTTTTACACACCATATGTGGTTTCTCAAATACTGGACATTACTTTCCAATGGACCACTTGGAGCTCGTGAAAAGTTTATTGACATTTAGATTAGGGTCACACATCAATTATAAACATAATCTTGAAAAACACACATTATATCAATATGTACTAAAATCACATACATATAGAGAACCATTACGACTTCCTGGGATAGATCAAGACCAAAAACTATTATCACAACATGTCTCAATTTCCACAAATACTACAATTGAATCAAGATTAATGAATCATATCTATGAAATAAAACCTAAATTCAACAAATTACAGTTCATAAAAAAAGAATCAATGGTAAATAGAAATATATGGAAAAAATAATAATATACTTAGTAAGAGGAGTTTATCTAAACAATTCATTCTTCAAATATCCATGAAATGATAGATTGGAATCCAAAATACCCAAAGAGATACCCTATGATCTATACGGGTTATGGTAGTGTTGAGTGGGGGGAAATAAATACAATCATGGGATTTGAGTGACTTAATGTCATTGAAACCACCTAAAATCCCATCTAAAAGGCCTCGTACTTGCCGATGGACCTCCATCTAGCTAATGTTAACTCACTGATTGTCTTGTCTAACTAATAGACCTATAGGAATTATATTCAGTCCACTGACTAGATGATGATCTCACAAAATGAGTTGGAAATCATCTTTTTCTATCTACTAGTTGATTGTTTCTTAATGCTACCATGTGGACCCTAAGGATATATTTCAGTGGTATGATTTGGTGTTGTTTGATATTTAGATCCTTAAAGCCTTTGAATCCACCCCTAAGCTATCATATCCTGAAAATTCAAAAATAATTATGGATTAAAGTATAGGTATATAAAAATTTAAATAATAATTCACCTCAAATAAGGGTCAATGTGCTCATGTTTTCTTAGTTACATATTATAGTGAAACAAATTGGAATCTATATCAATGAGATCATTGGAAAATAATATATTTCGTTCTTCAGTAAAGATACATGGAATGGTTTTCTTGATGGTTTTATTAATTGTGTGGGTTCAATGACTTTCTGAATCATTCACATCTTCTATCCATTTATCTAGTCCACCATAGAAACTCTCAACGGTCCCCACCTCCTTAATTTTGTACGGACATACATTCCAATGGTAGGTGGTCCTTTGGGGATTCATTTCCCAACAATTATTATGTTCTCACATTATTAGAGAGGATGGGAGATCAGGATCATCACAGCCTTCTAGTGGCAATCATTGCATACTACATAACACCCTTAATTATTTATGAAATTTTTATCAAATATATCACAGAGCTCGATACAGGACCTATTACCCCTATTCCAATTACTTGATTACGAACATGTATTGATCTGAAAAATTGCACGGATATCACGGGTTCTCTATTGCTCTATTTTTTGTTTTTTATTCTCTAAGTAATGGAACTATTTGGCCACTCTAGAGTTTTTTCCATCCAGGAAGGTCATCAGTGGAACACCCTAATATTTTGTAAATAATTATTTTTAAAATTCATTTATCTTTTTGATGTTTTACATTTCATGTGCAGTTGTAAATATTCCCTTATATATATAAATATATATTAAAAACCTTATTAAAATATTCCTTTCACATTAAAATGACTTGGCTTTCACTAAACACAATACTAACTTGGCATGTGCTACCCGCAACACTGACTTGGCGTACATTACACAGAACATCGAGTTTCAATGAAGCGTCATATTATTATAATTTTTTTAAATGATATAATTATAACATAGCTATTAAACATAGAGATATGAATATTAATAATTACTTTTCAGAAATTTTTTATAATGGTTTTATAGATATAAATCATATTGATAACAGAGGACATAATTTTTTGGTAATATCCTTATATGTTAAAAAATACAATGAACTAAACTTTGAGTCATTCGATGAAAAAATAAAATTAATTTTAGACCTATATTTAAATTTAATTTGATAAAATTAAATACAATTTTTAATTTATAATCCTGAAATTAGATTATATTGAGTTTTTGGTATTTTTCTGAGAAAATACATTTTCATGAATAGTTAAAAATACTATTTTTAGTTAAAAATACCTTTTAATTTAAATATTTTTCAATATAAAATTATATAATATATATTTTTGAGGCAAAATTTGTTAAATTATACATATTTTAATATAATTTAGGTGTTTAGAATCAACTTCACATTTAAATTGAATATAAAATATTATTAAAATTTTGAACATCTTTTTACTTTAAAAACTCGTAATTTCTTCTAGTTTGCAGGAATAGAATTATTCTAAATTTTCCCAATTATGTGAATTGAATTTTGAAAACTAAAGAATCCCACTATAATTAGTATTGTATTTATATTTTAACAATATAGACTAATTTTTTGACCAAAAAATTAGTAAAAGTAATTAAAATTAATCACATGATAAAGGTAAAATTAAGCATAATGAGTGACTAAACCATATTCTTATGGTCCCAAATTACCTATCCAATTATCCAAAACCCATTGGATGTCCTTAATTCATCCAAAAAAATTTCAATTATTGTTTTTTGTTTTTTAATGACTTTTGTTGATAATATCTTCTGTACTTTTAACTTGTTTTCAAAAATTCCATGTGAGTACATTACCTTCACTATAATAGGACACTGCCACTCATACATCCTATCACCCCTAAAACCTATTAGGATTAGCCAAAAGAAGCCCAATACACATCCTAAAATTAGTTCCATATGCCTAGAAGCCTCCTCTTGTGATGTATGTCTTCCAAAAGAGCATTTTGGAACAAACCAAAAGGAGGTACCCGATTAAGAGGTAACATCTTCTCTCAAGCCCATTATTTAATTTTATTTCTCCACCCCCTACACTCTATTTATTAAAATATTATATAAAAATTAAGTCTCTTAAATAGTCTATGTTTTTATATGGTATTTATTATACCTACACATACAGAAACCTCTATCTAATGGGTAACGAACATACTGTTTATGTGCGTCGTGTACTACCCCCTCACAAAATGATTATTATTAAATTTATCATTAACACCAATCGTGGTGGAAATTATGATGGAGAATGTGTTTATAAATTTCATATATTATATTTATTATTTATTTAATATTTTTATTCTTTTTTACAACACATATCTTTTTACTTTCCATTTTGTTTTAATATGATAATTTTGTCTCAGGCATTGCGGACTATCGTCCCCTTAAAGTTATACGATTCGTTCAAAAATTACATGAATTGTAATAAGGATGGTTTAATTAATATATGTGATATATATGATATCATAAATCTACTTAAATAATTATATATATGTATATATTCCTTTTTTCATACAATGCGACGTGGAAACATACGTAACATCCATGAATACGTACGACCTACAATCTCCATGATTGGTGTATTTAATTTCATACTTACATATTCTAAAGATTATTATAATACAAATATACTGTATATAAATGATATTTAGATCATGTTTTACATTCTGTAAATTATGATAATTGTTTAAGGACCCACGATATAACAAAATTAGACACATGTGAAAAATAACGTGAATATTAACAAAAGTGAAACATTAACAAAATATGATTAACATGTGGGTAATATAAGGACATAATAAAACCATATATAGTTGATCGTACAACGATTCACTGTTTTATTCCACCCTTACACCACTGTTTTAAACTAGTTTTGTAATGAATATTACAAATATAATAATAAATTGCACTTTATGTTTGAATCATTTAATTAATTTTAATCAACATTGTAATGGGCAAGATTACTTGTTTTTATTGTTTCAATGTATGTGGAGGTGATTTGGAGGGCCCTTGATGAAGTGAAAGAAAAATGGGCCAAAAATTGCATGGATCCATGGACATCTGTCCACTGTTTTTCTTAGAACACTAAATCCGTGCATCCAAATGGGCTGAAATTTTGTGGTCCCGTCCAAAATTTAATAGGCTACATTTCATATTAAGGAACCCAATCCTGATTCGGAATCTATGGGTCCCATAAGAACTGATCTGTCCAAGCCACCGAATTTGGACCAAGTCAAATGCGGTGTTCTGTATTTTATCAATATCGTGAGATGTAGTTGTCCAAACGGTGAAAAACATTCAGTGGAGATAGTAACGTGGTAGGGATAAAACTTTTCTATTTTCTACAAAGCGAGATAAGACTTTCTAAAGGCTGAAACGCGTCGTGCAAGTGGATTGATGAAATCTGTGTGCCTAAAACCACCTTCCAATTTTCCTATAAAAGGGCACCAAGGGAACCTCATTTGAAAGTTCGGCCAAGAGTCAAGGTGTTCCCATTTTGGAGTCCACAAAGATTCTTCTCAACATCCCTAGTAGTTCTGGAGGCTATTGGAAGTTCTACCCCAACATCTTTCTCTTCCTCTTCTCCCATGGGTTTCTAAACCCCTTGTGATCAACCAGGGAGGAACGTGATGTACATCTCGAGCTTCGTGTTTGTAATATTTGAATGATCTTTTAAATTATAGGTTTTTGTGTAGTTTTTCATCATCCCATATTCTTATTTTATTGATTTATGTACTAGTATGTCATGCTCAAATCATATGATCATGTTTGGGGGTACCCATTTGTGTGATGTTTCACACACCGTTCACCACTTTCTTTCCCCCTTTCAATTGCGGTGTTTGTGTGGTTTATATTCATCAATTGAACTCACACAATCACTTTCAAGGCTATGTAAATTTATTTCATGGTATCACAAAGAAATAACATACAAACCTGGAAAGCGGATCGAGTTTTTCATGTGTTGCCATGGTGAGTTTTGGTTATGAAGTCAAACACAATTCACTGAATCATCAGCTATGTCCGGTGAATCATTATGTGTTTTTGACTGAACCCTCGGAGGTATCCTAGTATATACTCAGTAACATTCTAGTTCTAGGTGTTACAAACCATGTATTAAAAGGACATAACCTTATATGATAAAGCATTTAAGGATAAATATCATGCGAGTACCCCAGGTTGATCACACTTAATTAATTCTGTTAATCTCTACTTTGTTTTATAGCTTCTATTTTCTATTTTCATATTTAATCATCAAACCCAAGTATTATAAAACCCCATTTTCCTTTTTACCTTTATAATAAAAACCACATTTTAGAATTAATGATCTAAGGCTCCATCGAGAGACGACCTAGGGTTGCTGCTATACTGCAGAAATTCTAGTTAAAAATAAACATCTAATTTGAGGTGCTCGACAACGCGGTCAAATATTGGCGCCATTTCCGGGGATCCAAGATCATTTTGTTTCTTTATTTAATTTTATTTATTTATTTTACTTGTTAATTAGTACTCATTTAAATACCCAGCCCCTATTTAATTGTTTTTTGTTTTGGGTTTTGTCTTTATTTTTGGTTGTTTTTGGTGTGTTCATTATCTCTCTCTCTCTCTATTCTTCCCCATCTCCCTCTCTAATTATATAGTATAACATTCTATTCTTCTTTCACCATTCTTAATTTATTATTTTATCCATCTCAAATAAATAAACACAACAAATAATTAATCAATCAAACTGGACATCATTGTTTCATGAAAAGATATGGTAAAGGAACACTACTTGAATTTGATCCTGAAATTGAAAAGTCACATCACACACAAATCAAGGAATCTAGAGAAGGTAAATCAAGTAACACTAAGGAACCCCATTGGGAACCTCAAGTGGTCCTAAACCAATCCAAAATTGAACCCAATCAAACCCAAGAAAACATGGCTGTAATAATCGAACTTTAAAAGAGCTGACCACCCCTGATGTGGAGTACCAACTTGCGTACATCCAATATCCCGAGGAAGCAGCCAAATTTGAGCTGAGATCAGGTCTCATCCAACTTCGTACTAAATTCCATGGTCTTCCCGGTGAGGACCCTCAGAAACATCTTAAAGAGTTTCACATAGTGTGCTCCCCAATGAAACCCCAAAATGTGTCTGATGACTTAATCAGGTTTAGGGCCTTCCCTTTCTCCCTTGATGGTGTAGCCAAAGATTCGTTATACTATTTTCCTACCACAATTGGGGGTTGGAATGACCTAAAAAGACTTTTTCTAGAGAAGTTCTTCCCTGCCTCCCGAACTTCTTCAATTAGGAAATAAATATTTGGAATTAGGAAATCACAAGTAGCGACCCTTCATGAATACTGGGAGAGATTCAAAAGACTTTTCTCAAGCTTCCCCCACCACCAGATTAGTGAAAAAATATTAATTCAATACATCTATGAGGAAATTATCCCCATGGATCATGGAATGATTGATGATGCAGCTGGTGGTGCCCAATTTGATAAAACTCCTTCTGCCGCTCGTGACTTAATAGACAACATGGCTCAAAATGCACAACAACTTAGTACACGAGCTATTGCACCAACCCAAGGAGTTCATGAGGTAAGCCATTCAGCCCTAGAACAAAAGGTAGATATTAAACTTGATGAGATACATACCCTTCTAAGGCAATTAGCTCAAGCACAAGGTAACTCACACTCTACTTCTATTCCATTACATTGTGGGATTTGTTCTGATAACACTCATTTTTATGACCAGTTCCCACAACTTCAAGATTCATCTCAGTCTTGTGCAGCTATGTTCCTAGGGAGTCCATTCCAACAAGAACCTCCCTTTAAGCAAGAACAATTCAGGCCAAATAAAAATCCAAGGTGGAAAGCCCAACCCCAATACCGATAAGGAGGAAACTCAAGCTACCCCAAGCAGAATTGGTATCAACAAGGCCAAGGTATGCAATCTTCTTATCCTTCAACTTCTCAAAACAATCATCCTCCTCCTCCCAAATCTGAATCAAGCCTCGAGGACATGGTGAAACAAATGGTAACCCAGAACCTCCAGTTCCAACATACCACACAATCACAAATTCATGATTTGCAAACTCAAGTGGGGCAATTGGAAAACACCATCAGTGAGCTTAAGATGCAAGGGTCTGGACAAATACCATCCCAACCCATTTCCAATCCGAAGGACAAAGTTAATGTATGTGCAATTTCACATCATAGTGGTAAAGAAGCTTCTCCTTCTACTGATTCTACTCAAAAGGTATGTCCCCCTCTTGAAAACAATCTTTCTCCACCCATGAAAGATTCCAATGAAGAAAAAAAATAAAAATGACAATAAAATTATCATTAAGGATTCCCAGGAACAATCAATTCCTCATCCATTCCCTCAAAGACTCTCTAAATCTAAGACAAACTTTGATAATGAGATTGAAAATGAAATAATGGATACAAATAAAACAGTTCACGTTAATATCCCATTATTGGATGCAGTCAAGAAAATTCCTCGTTATGCCAAATTTCTTAAAGAACTTTGTACCCATAGACGAAGGCTAAAGGGGAATGAGGGAGTCATCTTGGGTAAGAATGTCTCGGCCTAAATTCAACTAACAATGCCAACCAAATGCAAGGACCCGGGAACATTCACGATACCATGTACCATAGGGGAGACTTTTTTCTGATGCTATGCTAGATTTAGGTGCTTCCATTAATGTAATGCCTCACTCCGTGTATACTTCTGTACAGGTTGGAGAGCTTCAACCAACATGCATTGTGGTGAAACATTCCAACCATAGAACAACACATCCAAAAAGTGTGATTGAGTATGTTCTTGTTAGAGTAAAGAATCTCATCTTCCCCACTGATTTCTACATTCTTGAGATGGAAGATACCTGAACCCAAGGACATGCCCCTCTCATTCATGGGAGTCCATTCCTCAAAACAGCAAAGACGATCATTAATGTTCAAAATGGTACGTTATCCATGGAGTTTGGTGGAGAAAAGGTATGTTTTAACATCCTTGATGCTATGAAAGACCCTGTTGAAGAGCACTCCACTCTTCCTGTCTATTCAACGGAAGTGCTCTCAAACGATGCACACACACACAATTCTCTCCTCAACCCAAACTCTGATTTATTTTTGTTTTCTTCACCCTTGAATGATTTGAGTTTTGATTCAAGTTTTGAGTGCTGTCTAGGTTCTGAAAAGTGTAAATTTTGTGATTTAATTGATGAGTGTGTTCATTCTGAGGTACCCATGACCGTCGATGATTCTGAAAATCTCATATTGATAGATTCTCTATATTTATAGAATAAACATGAGTAGATAGATAGTTTAATGGACCCCACTCCCCCTAAATCCCCTCCCTCAATCCAGAAACCATGGGTGTCGAAACTTAAACAACTTCCTTCTAATTTAAAATTTGCATATCTTGAGGGTATTGACCAATTGCCCGTCATTATTGCCAATAACCTCTCTCCCCAACAGGAATGAAAACTGCTCAAACTTTTAAGAGAGTGTAAAAAGGCAATAGGATGGACATTGGCTGATATTCCCGGGATTATCCCATCTATTTGTATGCACCATATACTTTTGGATGATGAGGCTAAGCCCGTAAGGCAATCTCAACGCCGGTTGAATCCCACTATCCTTGAAGTGGTAAAATTGGAAGTCAGTAAATTACATGCTGCGGGGATCATTTATGATATATCTGATAGTAAATGGGTTAGCCCAGTGCAAATTTTGCATTAAAAAACTGGAATAACAGTTGTGTCAAATGAAAGGAATGAGTTGGTTCCAACACGGGTGCAAAACAATTGGTGAGTCTGTATTGACTAATATCGATTGAATCAAGCCATGCGGAAGGACCACTTTCCTTTACCTTTCATTAACCAAATGTTAGAACGTCTGGATGGTAAGTCCCATTATTGTATCCTTGATTGCTGTTCGGGTTATTTCCAAATCCATATAGCCCCTGAGGATCAAGAAAAGGCCACATTTACCTATCCATTTAGCACATTTGCATACAGAAGGATGCCATTCGGTTTATGTAATGCTCCTGGTAATTTTCAGCGATGTATGTTGAGTATTTTTTCTGAGTACCTTGAGAGTTGTATGGAAGTATTTATGGATTATTTCATAGTTTATGGTTCTTCATTTGATAATTTTTTGGAACACCAAGGTTCTTTCCTCCGCCGCTGCATTGAAAAAGAACTTGTTTTAAATTATGAAAAATGTTATTTCATGGTCGAGCGGGGGATAGTTCTTGGGAATGTCATTTCAAATAAGGGAATTCAAGTTGATAAATCTAAAATTGAATTAATTTTATCCCTCCCATATCGAAAATGTGTTCGTGAGGTGCGGTCTTTCTTGGGGCATGCTGGTTTTTACCGCTGATTCATTAAAGACTTTAGTAAGATCGCACTTCCCTTATCTCGTTTATTACAAAAGGATTGTGAATTTATTTTTGATAAAAATTGTGAGGATGCATTCAATTCACTAAAAATGAGTCTCACGTCACCTCCCATAATCCAACCACCATGGTGGGATCTCCCCTTTGAGCTTATGTGTGATGCCTTTAACTTTGCAGTTGGGGCAGTTTTATCACAAAGGGTTGAAAAGTACCCTCATTTAATTATGTATGCCTCAAGTACCCTTGACCCTGCCCAAGTAAACTACACTACCACTGAAAAAGAACTCCTTTCTATTGTTTTTGCCTTGGAAAAAAAAATTTCATATCTTATCGGGTCAAAAATCATCGTCTTCTCTGGTAATGTTGCCCTTCGTTTCCTCTTAAATAAACCTGAAGCCAAACCCCACCTCATTCAGTGGATGCTCCTCCTCCAAGAGTTTGACCATGAGATTAGAGATAAGAGAGGGGTGGATAATGTGGTATCTGACCACATTAGTAGGATTTCCCCACCACTGGACCATCTTGTAGACTCACCCCTACCCATTGGAGAATTCTTCCCTCATGAGAACCTTTGTGATGTTGTGGACCTTACCCCCTGGTATGCGGACATTGTGATTTTTCTGGCAACATCTAGGATCCCCCCGGATTTTAGCACTTCACAATCCTAGAGATTTAAGCATGATTCTTGTTGGTACATTTGGGATGACCCATACTTTTGGAGAATTTGTAGTGACCAAGTAGTTCATCGGTGTGTCCCTGACCATGAGTTCACCTCTGTTTTGACCTTCTGCCACACATTGGCCTGTGGGGGCCACTTTGGCTCTAACCATACAGCTCGAAAGGTCCTTGAATCAGGACATTATTGTCCAACTTTGTATAGGGATTCCCATAGATTTTTCAAGTCATGTAGTCGTTGTCAATTCAGAGGGAATATCTCCAAGAGGAATGAAATGCCCAAAAAACCCATGTTATTTTGTGAGATCTTCGAGGCATGGGGCATTGACTTCATGGGGCCTTTTCCAAAATCATTTGGCTTTGTGTACATATTATTGGCTATTGACTATGTATCTAAATGGGTGGAAGCCAAAGCCACCAGGACCGATGACTCTCGAGTGGTTGTTGATTTTGTGAGGTCCCAGATTTTCAGTAGGTTTGGTCTACCAAGATTCATCATTAGTGATCAGGGTTCACATTTTTGCAATCGTAACATGAAAAACTTGCTTCGTAAGTATGGGGTTGTTCATAAAGTCTCCACTGCATATCATCCCCAAACTAACGGACAAGTAGAAATTTCAAATCAATATGTTAAGAGAATCTTGGAGAAAACTGTACAACCCAATAGGAATGATTATAGTTTGCGCTTGGATGATGCACTTTGGGCGTACCGTACAACTTTTAAAACACCAATTGGAATGCCACCATATAGAATTGTGTTTGGAAAGGCTTATCACCTCCCATTAGAGGTAGAACATTGTGCATATTGGGATATTAAAAAATGTAATATGAACCTTTCAGATGCAGGTAAGGAAAGAAATTTGTAGATTCAATAGTTGGAAAAAATTCGACATGATACATATGAAAACTCAAGAATCTCTAAATAGAAGAAAAAGGCTATTCATGAAAACATGTTTCACCAGCGGAAGATCAATATTGGTGAGAAGGTCCTCATGTACAATTCCAGGCTTAAGCTCCACCCATGTAAGCTTTGTTTCCGATGGCTCGGTCCTTATACTGTTACTGATGTTTACCCTTTTGGTTCAATACATGTTTTTCATGCGTAGAGTGGACGAAGTCTTACCGTCAATGGGAAGCGACTTAAACACTTCTATGAGGATTTTACAAAGAATCCGGTGGAGGAAATCTACCTTCTCGACGCATCATACCAATAAAACACACCAGGTTGTATCCTTCCTTCTCACATTCTCAATTATTTCAGTGAGGACACTGCATACTCTAGGTGTGGGGGTGGATACATTCCTGGGATAGTTAGGAATTTTCATTGTTTTCTCCTTTTGTTTTCTCCTATTGGCATTCTTTATGGTATTTTCATTTTTCCGCATCAACAATTTCGAAGTTCCAAGATTTTCCGACCATAAAGTGGGGAAAGTAAAAATACCATAACGAAGGCTAAAAATGATTTTTGTATGAATTTTACATCAGGGAGTGATTTTTAGTGAATTGGTTTTCTTTCAATGATATAAATGGTCGTATCTATGTGAAACCATGGAGATTATTGATGCCCATTGTGTGAGTAGTTTTTGGAAAAACTGTTTCACTAATATCTCAAAGAAATTTGCACCAACCCACAAAGTGTGATTATTTCTTACTTAATATAAGGTAAATATATGTTGGTTTAATATTTTTCATCTTTAAATGATATTTCCATACGTTCGTTCCTTATCTGATCTCATTCATTACTGTACCAGATTGACCTATGTGTGTGTACCTAATGTCCGACTATTTTACGTCCTCAAAAAAAAAATTTGTGTCTTGGGTAGGTCAAAAACCACTCCTCCTCAACCTTTGATCTTATTTTAACTATTTCAAATAGTGTCGTGAGTAGATCAAACAAAGGGTTGAGAGATGAGTGTGATATTTGTTCCAATTGCAACTTGAAAAAAATATATAATAAATGAGGGGAGTGATGAAATGTGCAGCATATGGGGATATCTAGGTCGGGAGCTTATGGTTTGACTTCTGGGAATGCTTAAACGAGTGGGTCTTGAAATATGATTGCAAAGGATGTAGGACAGGTTCGGTGAAAAATCATTTAAAGCTGAATAATGTTAAAATAACCTATATTTATTTGATAGAAAGTGGAAAGAATAGCATGGAATGGTTTTCACGCACACACATTGAGAGTTAGTGTAATGGTTGACCTTTTAATTTCTTTCTCATATTAGTGTCATAAATCTCTTTTAATTTTATTATTATATGATTTATGAGACATCTTTTTCCATTTTCACTGGGAAGAACTCCTTGGTGTGGTTCGTGCATTGATCACTTTACATTAAATAAAATTTCCTCCAATGATAAATTTTCAGGATGTTGGAAATATATATATATATATATGCATAATTGTATTTGGATATGTGACTTTTCCCAGGAGTGCAAATGTTTAGGTGTGGGGCTGTGATTGTTCCACGATTCACAGTTTTATTCCACCCTTACACCACTGTTTTAAACTAAGTTTTTTAATGAATATTAAAAATATAATAATAAATTTCACTTTATGTTTGAATCATTTAATTAATTTTAATCAACATTATAATGGTAAATGTTACTTGTTTTTTATTTTTTCAATGTTGGTGGAGGTGATTTGGAGGGACCTTGATGAAGTGAAAGAAAAATGGGCCAAAGATTGGATGAATCCATGGTTATCTGTCCACTATTTTGCATAGTACACGAAATCCGTGCATCCAAATGGGATACAATTTTTTGGTCCTGTACAAAATTTAA
The DNA here is from genome assembly GCA_963277665.1 of Viscum album. Classification (NCBI taxonomy): domain Eukaryota; kingdom Viridiplantae; phylum Streptophyta; class Magnoliopsida; order Santalales; family Viscaceae; genus Viscum; species Viscum album. The sequence goes on from OY728122.1 coordinate 868,337,999, forward strand.
TTGTATACATTTCATATTAAAGAACCCAATCCTGATTCAGATTCTATGGGGCCCATCCGAACTGATCTGTCCAATCCACCGAATTTGGACTAGGTCAAATGCGATGTTCTGTATTTTATCAATTTGGTGAAATATATTTGTCCAAACGGTTCCAAACCTTCAGTGGAGATAGTCAAGCGGTAGGGCTACAACGTTTCTATTTTCTCCAAAACGAGATAAAATTTTCTGAAGGACGAAAAACGTCGTGCAAGTGGATTGATGAAATCTACGTGCCTAAAACCACCTTCCAATTTTCCTATAAAAGGGCACCAAGGGAACCTCATTTGAAAGTTCTGACAAGAGGAAAGGTGCTGCCATTTTGGAGTCCCCAAAGAGTCTTCTCAAAATCCCTAGCAGTTCTGGAGTCAATGGGAAGTTCTACCCCAACATTTTCTCTTCCTCCTCTCCCATGAGTTTCTAAACCCCTTGTGATCACCCGGGGAGGAACATGATGTACATCCCGAGTTTCGTGTTTGTAATATTTGAATGATCTTTTAAATTCCAGGTTTTTGTGTTGTTTTTAATCATCCTATATTCTTATTTTATTGTGTTATGTACTGGTATGGCATGCTCAAATCATATGATCATGTTTGGGGGTTCCCATTCATGTGATGTTTCACACACCGTTCACCACATTCTTTCCCACTTTCAATTTTGGTGTTTGTGTGGTTTATATTAGTCAATTGAACTCAATCAAGCACTGTCAAGGCTACGTACATTTATGTCATGGAATAAAAAAGAAATAACATACAAACCTGGACAACAGATCGAGTTTTTCGTGTGTTTCCTTGGTGAGTTTTGGTTATGAATTCAAACACAATTCACTCAATCATCGGCGGTGTCCGGTGAATCATTGAGTGTTTTTGACTGAACCCTAGGAGCTATCCCAGTAAAACTTAGTAACATTCTAGTTCTAGGTGTTACAAACCAGGGATTTAAAGGTCATAACCTTATATCATGAAGTGCTGAAGGATAAAAATCATGTGAGTACCCCGGGTTGATCACACTTAATTAATTCTGTTAATCTCTACTTTGTTTTATAGCTTCTATTTTCTATTGTCATCTTTAATTATCAAACCCAAGTATTATAAAACCCCAATTTCCTTTTTTCCTTCATAATAAAAACCACATTTTAGAATTAATGATCTAAGGCTCTATCGAGAGACGAACTGGGGTTACTGCTATACTCCACAAATTTTAGTTAAAAATAAACATCTAATTTGACGCGCTCGACAACACGGTCAATAGTCTTATATTTATTAATATGGTTCTATAGAAGATGTATAATAAATTTATATTTATTATACAAGTGGTTTGAATGAGTATGACAAGAGTCAAGACACAAGGAAAGGGGATTTAATCTCACATTTTATTTCTATGAGATACATGCTATGTTAACCACACTATATTTTTGTGTGGTGTGGGTACAAAATATGAATTTATTTTATGTATCTTATTTTTAAATTATTTTTATTCAATTATCCTTTTTAATTTACTTCTTTCATGCTGTATGAGTTTCAAAAGTAACCCAATCGGAAAAAAAGATATCTCATAGTTTTCCATCTTTGAGACTCGTGTTTTGTTATGCGCCTAAATTAGTTTTGTGCAGTATATAATTCTATTTTAAAAGATATTTCATGAAGATCATTATTTTAATAATATTTTATTCATCATTTAATTTTATTATCTTATATGGACATCATGATCACAATATACTAAATGATAATGGTGTATTGAAATAATCTCTTCACTTTTCAATATTGTTTATGATTATTCTTCCTTTTATGAAACTTTACAAGACATCTCACAAGACATTCATGAATTTTATTATTATTCTGTTATTCATGATATATTTATGTAATTGTACCATATTTACACTCTTTTTTACATATGATAGTGATGAATGTGTTTTTATGAACTCTTGAACTTATCCTATCTTCATTTAGAAATCAATGTTTTCTCAAAATGGTTCCAAGAATATTATAACATAATCATGTAACATTTAAAGGAATTTTATACCCTTATTATTATTATTTTAATATCATCAAAGGTTTCATTTTGTTCCTTTCTAAAAAATTTATTTTTAAAATATTTTTACTGTACCAATTCAATGTTCTTTTTACCTCTTACGACATGTAAAAATTTACCCATTGTGATGTCATTGAAGAATCCTTTTCATTTCTAGATGGTAAATTTTAATGAATTTATTTTAAAAAATAATTTTCCAAAAAATTGTATTGAAATAATTTTGCATCATTATTTATATGGCATAAAATTATTTTTAATGAAAGTGTTTTCAAAACATTTTCTATATTTCTTTAATTTTTTATAGTGTTTTCAAGGAAAAATATTTTTAAAATGTGTTGAAGATTATTTTATAGGTTTTCAAGGAAAAAGGATTTCAAAATTATTGAATGAATTATTTTTAAGATACCAAGTTATTTTATATGAAAATTATTTTCAACAGGTTTTATGTATTAAAAATCAATTTTCAATGAATAGTGGATATTTTCCTCAAGAATTGTTATTTGAAAGATATTTCTAAATTATTTTTCAATGAAGATGAAATATGTTTATGGTAATCATGCATTATTTTGAAATGATCTAAAGGTTACATTGATTATTATTCTAATAATTTTTTGTGGTTAATGTAATGTCTGTTATAAAAAACATATCTCTATCACTGGTTATATGTTTATGAAATCTGTTTCTCATTCATATGTTATATGGTTAGAAAATTCATTTCCCATTCACATGATATTCTCTTTTACGAATGATTATGAAACATTTATATTTTTCAATAGGACAATATATTTTTACAATCATATGATACAAAATTCATATCACCGGTTATGATTGGATTATTTATGATTTTTTGGATAATTTATCTATGATTTAGCTATGATATTGGTGAGACTTATATCTCTATCCAGTGGATTAGGTAATGATTTTTAATTAATGAGATTGACATGCATACAATGAGAAATGAAATCCGTTAATTATTACATGACTGGAACAAGAAATGAACATTGGTTAGTATTACAGGTCTAGAATGAGAAATGAACACGATTCATTAATACATGGATAGAACAAGGGGTGAACTCGGTTCAGTAATACTGGGATGGAATGGTGTTTGAACCCGGTTGAGTAAAGGACATTGTTCAGTTAGATTTTCATGGTTTCAATGTCATGAATACTATATAAATCATTGTATATTCATATTTTCTTCCGCAATTCAATGTTTTATTCATATATTAGGGTTTCAAGGATTATGTTTTTTAATTCCTTAAGATTCATGCCTTATAAACTACCAATCTTTATTCCAGGATCCGTGTATACAATCATTGATATGTATGGTATGATATTATATTTTCATGAACATGTTATCATACCCTTATAATCATGATTATGATTACATATCTACCTTGTTTAAACTTATTGAGCATTTGATATCACCTAGGTCATATGTTTCCTTTACCAAGTGATGAAGAATGATTTTTTGAAGATGTACTTAAAGTAGATATCTTTATGAGAGATTTTTAAGATCATCCACCAGGATAGAAGATTTTCATTCCTGGATTCCAAATACACTAAACTATTACAGTCCTTCAGCATGTATTTTTTTAATGTACAAAATATTCATCTAAAATGATGTATTATCCATGTTTGTGAAGCCTAGGTCACTATAGTTGGTTTTAATGGAATGTTTTAGCCATCCTTTTGAAACTATGATGAAAATACTTAAAGATATACCCATAAAAATTTATAAGTATATGTACAGGGATGTCTCCATGGATAAGTATAAGGATGAGGTAACATTTAGGAAAAGCTCCTATAATTTTTGTTAAGTATATAGTGAGTGGCTTCCATGAAATAAATCCCCTTATAGATACTACACGTGGGTGTGGCTCCATAACAGATGAACCTAAGAGTATCAACTATAAAAATATGTTATGGGCCTAACACAAGGTAATCTAATACACAATAATAGACATTAATACACACCTTTTTGGACACTCATGGGATATATGCATTGGTAATTCAAAATCTCTTCATGAACCATCACTAAGGATTTGAAAATATGTTTCCTATGAATAACCTAGGGAAAAAAGGGTGTTAAAAGAGTGGAAAGTTTCATGATTCAAACATCTTTTAAGTAATTATTTTCATAAATATGTGGTATTATGATTTGATAATTATTGATGACAATAATATTTTGGATTTAGTCAATTTTTGGAACTGTAATGAACTAGATTAATGTTGAATGTGATTGATAATTTTTTAATTAAATGCCATGTGGGATGATCACTTGGTTGAAAGATGTTGTGATCCTGACAAATTAGTTTTCAAGGAACATGATTATCAATGTGTACCTTAACCAACTCTCAGACTCACCAGTGAAGAGAAATAAGGAGTTTCATGATAATTTAGGTAATAGAGACCATATAGGAAACAAAATTCTATTTCATTTATGTAAATATTATGGAACGAATCTCCTAATTGAAAGTATTATAGGAACCTGATGATTTTTTGACTCTGTAAAAGAGGGGGAAAATGTAAGTGATTGCAAGGTAAAAAATGAATAGTATAGTGAATGAAATGTATGAGAATATTGGACTCTATTATCCATAATTTAAGATTATGTGTTTTAAGTGTGGATTCAACAGTCATTACACAACTCATTGTCCCATGATTAAAGCTCATGTCGGGTACCCACAAGTTAGTGTAGGTAATGGTTTCATTTTTGATGATGAAGATACTATAAATGAAATATGAATGGATAGAGGTATTGTGTAATAGGATGTGGTAGTATTTTTAATGGCATAAGGATGAAGCGTAATAATCAATTGGTGTATTTGTTTGGATTCAAAAAATATGTTATATGCATGATGAAATATACAATTATTGTTCTAATTTTGTTCTGTTCTCATAATTTCCATGTTCATGTGGAATTTTTCTGATGGAATGGTGAAGAGATTTAATGATAAGGTGCTATTTTGACTAAGGGAAGTTAAACCATAATATATTATTTATGTGAGTATATTGTTTTTATAATTAAGAAAATTGGATAGTACTGATTACCATACTACTAATTAAGGACATGTTGAAAATTATTTCATGTTATAATGGTTGAAGTTTAAAACATCATTGATTTATGGAATACATCAAGTAATCTATGGAACGAGGAACCATTCATGTTTTCCAAAAGTATTTCTAGGAATTTAGGTTTTTTTCATGTTTCAAGGGAGTTAACCTTGACGGTAATCACATGTTTGGAATGTGAAAACCAAGAGATTGTTTTAATATATGGGGGATCATTTTTAGGATAGTTTCATGACTTTATTTCAATGGTTTTCTATTTTCATCATTCATAAGTATTATAAGGTCATCTATTCAGGAAAATATTTTTTTAATCATCTATGTATGTATTCATGAGTTGATAATTTTTTTTCAAAACCTTGGATAAAAGGATATTAACTGATTAAAATTAATATAAGGATGCCCATAATGTTTAAGAAATTAAAATAGTGTGGTTTTATAAACGGTAATCATGTTTTTTGGGGGCAAACTAATCAATTCTCACAATACCATGGTTATTGAACCCGTTATTGAAGGAAAATTAGGGTTACATGCCTTCCACTAGATTAAGGGATATCCTGGATAAGGTATAGTTATTTTTTATGAATAATTATTTGTGATGTAATAGTAGTGTTTCTTTTTATGTTTAGAGGTTAATTTATTAGGCATAATCCTTTTTATGAATATTTGTAGATAAAAATTTATACATTTTATTATTTTATAAGGCATATGATCTACTAAATGTGAATTTTATAACTTCAAGAAAAAAAGTTAATTTTTGAATGTGAATTAAAGGATGTAATGGATGAATTAGAAATATAAAAAATAACATCTAAATAATTATTTTTAATGAAAAAGTTAATCAAAGTAAATATCCTCATATTCTTGGTCAGTAAAATAATTACTCAATGTTCTGATATTGATCAATAGAAAATGTGTTGTCCTAATATCTTAATTTTTCTTAACTAATGGACTTTTAAATACTCGCAATTTTATGATGTTGAGAGCCTCAAAATTTCTTTGATCATTCACTTATTTTTGATTGATGACCTCAATCACCCCAATATATATGTAAAATTTCCTTCCATGTCCAATCTTCACTCCCAACACAAGTCCAATTATTTGGAAGACCATTTATATATTACATTGGTTAACCGTTATGGTCCCAACTATACCTTATAAGGGAAGTTACATTATTTATATTTAAGATGTGGGTTTATATGAATGATGCATTCAAAAGTTAATCCATTGATAACACAGGTGAATTTGGAGGGGGGGAATTCATTTTATGGGGGGTAGAATGTATCATCCTAAGATTTGGTGATTTTTTTAAAATAATTTATCTTTTTGATATTTTTCATTTCACATGACACTAAAAATAGTTATATATATATAAATATATTAAAAATCTAATTTTAACATTCCATTAACATTGCACCAACGTGTCTTGTACTACAAATAATACCAACTTGGTTTGTGCTACCCGTAACACTGACATGGCATATGTTACACGTAACAAAGAGTTTTTCCGAAGTATCATTTTATTATAATTTTTTAAATGACATAATTATAATATTTCCATTAAAATACGAATAACTAATTTTAAAATATTTTTTATAATAATTTTATACCAATAAAATATAATGATAATTAAATATATAATTTTTCGTAAAGTCCTCATATGATTAAAAATATTGTGATCTTTACTAAAAATCCATAGATGAAAAAAAATAAAATATATTTTAGACATATATAGAAATTTAATTTGAAAAAATAAAATTAATTTTTTTAATTTTAGAATGCCTAAATAATCTTACAATTAATTTTTGGGTTTTTTTAGGCAAACGTCATTTTTTGTTGAATTGTGAAAGAAAAAATATTTTTTAGTTAAAAACTATCTATTCATTTAAATAATTAATAATGGTAAATTAAATTTTAAATTTGTTTTAATGTCATATTAGGAAAATTTAATATCTAGTAATACAATGTAGGTATTTAGAATTATTTTTGAATTTTATATTCAATATAGAAACATAATATACTTTTGATCTTTTTTATACTTTTAAAAGCAATAATTTCATCCCATGTACGAGATTTACAATAATCATAATTTTCCAAAAAAAATGAATTGAATTTATAAAAATTGACATATACCATTGTAATCAATATAATCATTGGATTTTAATAAGATCAATTTAATCATTTAAAAAAATTATTAGTAACAGTGATTAAAATCAATCACAATGATTATGGCCAAATTAAGCATAATTAAAGATAAAACCATAATCCTAAGGGACTAAATGACCTATCCAATTTTCCAGAACCCATTTTCCTGAAACATTTCATCAATAATGATTCAACTATTTACTTAAAATTGTTTTTATGTCTTTTTTTATAATCGAATGTGAACACCTAACTTGTTTCCCCAAACTTTGGTGAGTCCTTTTCCATCCCTATAAGAGAGAACTACCTCTCCCACGTCCTCACACATCTCAAACAACTTATGATCAAAAAATATATTCCTAATAATTTCAAAACAACCATACCTTCCTCCTAGAAGCCTCTATTTGGGAAAAATATCTTTCAAGGAAGCCTTTAGGCACAAACCAAAAGTAGTTACCCAATTAAGAGGTAACGTCTTCTATCAAGTCCTTTATATTATTTTTGTTTTACAACCACTTACACATTTTTTATTTCATTATTGTAAAAAATAGTATTCAATATATATTATGATTTTTTATTTCTATGTATTCTATCTATACATACACACACCTCTATTTAATGAGTAATGATCATAATGTTTTTGTGTACGGTAAACTACCACCTCATAAAACAATAATTTCTCAACATTTCTATACAAACTATCGTGGGGGAAATTATGAGTGAAAATATATTTATATATATAATATAATATATTTATTATTTATATATTATTTATATATTATTATTTATTCCGTTTTACAACACATATCATTTTTCATTCCATTTTAGTTATTATGATAATTTCGTTTGAGAAAATATGGACTACTGCTCCCTCAAAGCAATATGATTCATTCATAAACTATATGGATTGTATTAAGGGTAGTATTAGTGAATATATATGACATATATGATATCATAAAGATAATTTAATAATTATTTTTATATACATACATATATTTATTTTACTTTTTTCTTTCAACATGACAAAAAAATTAAATAGAGTTCATACATACATATGACCTACCGTCTCCATGAAGGTTGTATTCAGTTTCATAATTTTATATTATATAGATTATTATAATACCCATATAATTTATATACATGATATTTATATCATTTTATAAATTTTTGTAATCATGATATACGTATAAGTACCAAATATATAACAAATTCAGACAGATTTGAAGAGTAATGAAAACATTACGCAAAGTGAAACCATAACATAGGATGGTTAACAAGATGATAATATAAGGTCCTAATAAAACCATATATGGTATTATATAAAATATTATGGTCCCAAAAAATATCTATATTAAAATTTTAATTGTTATACAAGAGGTATGAATGAGTACAATGAGAGTGAAGACATGAGGAATGAAGATTACATCTCAGGTTTTATTTTAATGAGATACATGCTATGTTCTCCACTCTTTCCTTCTGTGTGGTGTATATAAATCACATTATTTTATTATATGTATATTATAAATAAAATATATTTATTCACATATCCATTTATTTTCTTTATTTCATGGGGAATACGTTTAAATAGTTACCAAATCGGTAAAATAGTGTTGTCTCACTTTTTCTACTATGAGATTCATGTATTGTTATTAACCTATATTTTTTTGAGGAGAATATAAATTAATTTCTCATGATATATAATGAATATACATATTTTCATGATATTATGAGCTTCATTTAATTTCCTTTTCATTCATCTGAGAATGATCCATTCTTATCAATTGATATGGGTTTATTGAAACAATCACATCGCTTTCCAAGGTTGTTTGTGGTTATGATTCCATTAATGAAATATTATAACCCATATATCATGAAATTCATGAATTTTATTCTCATATGGATATTCATTTTATATTCATGTATTTGTCCCATATTGTTTCTATTTTTTACATAAGAAATTAAATAATGTGTTCCTAATAAATACCAACTTTACCCTCTCTTAATTCGAAAATCTAGGATTTCTAAAAATGGTTCATTGAATATTATATCATTCTCCAATAATAATTAAAATAATTTTATACCCTTTATTCATTTACCTATCACTTCATAGAAATATTCATGTCTCTTTTAAAACAAGGCATTTGTTTAAAAATTTTACTATTTAAAAGGAATGTTCTTTTTACCTCATACAGGATGTATATATTTACCCAACATCATTTCCTTGAATATTCAATTGAATTTTTTAAAAGGATATTTTTTTAGAAAAAGTTTTTAAAATTAATTTTCAAGACATACGTCTCAATGTTTTTGCATAGTTCTTTAATTGTTTCTAATGTATTTTCAATGAAATGGTATTGAAACTTCTTCAAACCTTCATTTTTTCGATGTGTTTTCAAAGAAAATTGTTTTTAAAATGTTTTGAGTATTATAATATAATTTTTTTATAGAAAAACTATTTTTAAAAATTATTTAAAGCCATCTTTATATGTTTTTGAGTTACTTTCTAATAAAATTATTCTCATTTGGTTTTATGTATTAGAATTCATTTTTGAATGAATAAATGATATTTTACGGATGAAAATAGGTTGATAGATATTTCAAAATTATTTTCAAAATAAGATTACATTTGATGATGTTACTCATTACTTTCTAGGAAATGATATAGATGTTCAATTAATATTCATTCTATAAATGGGTTATTATTAATGTCGTGGTATTTATGAAACCCATTTCTCTTTCACGGGATATATGTTTATGAAATCCATTTCACTTTCACAGGTTTTTCGTTTATGAAATATATTTCCCTTTAAACGGATATTATTTTTGATGAAATGATTACGAATACTCTATATTTTTCATAGGTCATGATATGTTTACCTGTTTATGATACCCATTTAATTTTATAGGTTATGATTCGATTCTTTAGGATTTTTTGGTATACTTATGTATTATTTCACTTTGAGATTGATGGAAACTATATCTCCCTCCAATGCATTGGGTAAATATTTATATTTCATGATATATACATGAAATGAATAATAAATGAAAATTGATTAATATTATAGATACATAATGGGAAATTAACTAGGGTTAGTATTAATGTGCAAGAAGGGGATATGGAATCAGTTTAGTAATATTATTCTCGAAGGAGGGGTGAAATCAGTTCAGTAATATAAGGCTAGAGTAGGGTAATAACCCTATTCAGTAAAGTACTTTTCCCACTATGATAATCTCAAAATACATTACTTGAATACTACGGAAATCATTTTATATGGTTATGTGTCTATCACTATTCCATGTTTTAATCCAATGTAATGCTTTCATAGATTATATTCTTTATTTCCTTAATATTCACTCCTTTTTAATATACAATATTAATTAAATTATTCATGTATATGATCTTGGATATGCAGGGTATGATCTTGTATTTTCATGATCATATCCTCATACCCTTATACTCAGGATTATGCTTACATATGTCCCTTTTTATCATTATTTGTAATTATAGCTCACACATTTCTTTTTTTTTCTTTCCCCAAGATATTATGAAAGTTTTTAGGTAGATGTACTAATAGTGGAGATATTTATGGGAGATGTTGAATATTATTCAACAGGAATAAATATTTTGTTTCCATTTCTTCAAAAAAAACATTAAACTATTATGGTCCTCTAGATAGTATTTTTGTAATGTTCTGATTATTCATCTAATATGATGTATTATCAATGATTTTCAATCTTGGGTCGCTATACTGGGTGTCCTAAATATGATATTAGACCTCTACGATGTATCCTACATATCATATAAAAATTGGAATGAAACCCCACACGGTTCTCTTGACATGGTCTAGGGTTTTGTGAGTGGACCCATTGATGTATTTTTACGTCATGTGGTACAAACATAAATATAGGTCTCATAACATAGTGCGACATCCAACATATCATGTTTGAGATAGGAATCCTAGTCTACATAGTTATTATAATGGGTTTCTTTATCTTATGATATGAAACAAAAGAGTACCTAGGTGGGATATATATATATATATACATAAACCCTATATTTATGTTTCAAGAGTATAGACATTCAAGTGGATATGGGATGTAATAGGACATAAATTCCAATGGTCACCCCACAGTAGGTTATTCTCCTCTTGTTATTGGAACAATCATATCTAGTCTCTAAGACTACATGATTCCTTCTCAGTGTTAAGAAAAAGAAAAAGCAAAAGATTGAAAACATTACATGAGTAAATATCTATAATGGTATTAAACAATAAATTTTTTCATTGAGAGGAATGATTACCCATTTCATAGAGGATATTCTATAGATCATGGGAATTTGGAAGCAATGACCCATATCCTATTTATTAATAGGAATCAGAGTCATCATTGTTCAATTCATCCCTAACCCGCTGATGGGATTGAGGAACTTGGGGGCATGGTCTGGATATATAAATTAAATCATTACCATGTATAAGCCCGCTTATCATCCCCTAATATGTGGGGAAGGGTGAACGGACCATTAGAATCATTGGATAGTGATATTTGAAATATAGAAAACATTAGGAGATGTATAGTAATGTAGATTCCCTTTGGATCTCAGATCTTATGAAGGCATACTATGTATCATAGAAATTGATGGTATTAAAGTTCCCATCATTCATTAATCCCTTAAATTGATGATTGGATAAGGTGGATTATAAATCATACAGTCATTATTATTATCCTAAAGGTTTCGATAATATTATGGCCTTACTTAATGATGGATTCTCTATTTATATGGGTTTGCACGCTAAGGATTCCCCTATATGAGGGAAAAATCATATTATCCAAATAGTCATGAAATAAAAAATTATGTTTCCCTCATTTTTTGTAGAAATCGTTTCTTCATATCATGCATTTATTTTCCACTTGAAATTCCTTGGTTGTCTATATGACAATTTGGATAATGTGTCCCTGACAAGTACAAAGACATTTTAATGTTCCAGTTGACTTGTCTGAGGGATATCTCTTAATATAGATGGATTTTTTGATGGTTTTTTCAAGATCATGGATGACTTGTATTGAGGACATCATTATACCAAAATTACATTTCATGGAATCCTTCACATGATCCCAGATAGATTTTTCAATGGACATTTCATGACTCGGTCATTTTTTCTGAGAGGCCATCGTATGATATTGGGAGTCCTCTAATAGAGGGAATGACATGATTTATTTGAATTTACCTCATGTCGAAATGATATCTAGATAGAACTCTTGGGGGTAGTCGTGATAGTCAATGTGACATGTCTCATGTGGTTCCACATGCCCTAGATGACTTATCTGAAGGACATCAGAAGAGTCAGCCAGTTTGTCCTAGAATCTATTGAATGATATCGATTTTCCTATCATAAAGGGTGTAAAAATAATCCATCAAACATTCCTTGGTTTCATTGAAAAATATAGATGGCATGCTTGGGTGATTCCTGAGAGTAAATGTGACATGTCTAGGAGGATTTTTCATGTACTTGCTAAATTGTTTAAGTGTCATTGCCAGAACTAGCCAACATGTCCTAGGGTCGTCGTAAGAGCCATAAGACATGTCCTGGTGCTATATAATGTCTTAGATAACTTTTAAGTATATCCCCATAAGATGTGGGTGACATTTCCAAATGACATTATGTGTGTAGGATGGCTATCCTAGAGGGTTATGTGAGACTAGGATGGCATGCCCAGGGGCTCCATGTGACTTTCTCTAACATGTCTAGGGGACATCACATGATCCAAATAGTAATCCAAAGGAGTGTCTCTTAATCAAGGATACATGTATTTTTATTTTCACATGACCAAGATGGATCAGGTGAATAACATGAGGAATAGGGTATATTTCCTTTTTATAAGTCTCACATTTTCTAGTATTTAATCAAACCCTCAAATTAGAAAATCATTAGATATGATCAATGAAACAATATTTGGAGTCTCATTTATTTCTGTACCAATATGAGATGTATTTTATGTATCATTCTATAATTACTTCACATGATATATATGTGATCACACAATGTGTTTATGCATGTTTCATGGTCTCTCTAGTTTTCCTCGTATGTTACCTAATATGAAGATTTTCTAGTTGTTAGATTAGTCGCTCCATGAAATCAAAAATGGTACTTAGGTTTCATAGAAAATCTAGATTCAAAAATTCCAACCCATTCATTGAGTCTCGATGGAGGATTTATAGGCCTCACTACTACGACTTTTATCATCTTTGTGTGGTGAATATCAAGTGAATACATGATGTAGTTGGTGGAGGTATTCAATGTCACACGTCCTCCCGATGTCATTCCATGGATTTCACATGGGGGTCTAATGATTTTCTATGACTATGTGACCATCCTAAAAATGACTACATTTTTTGATTATTGGCAATTAATGGGGTCTCCTTGAATTATGCAGACATGTAGAAGGACATAAATATGGTCTGGACAACATGTTTAATATCCTTCGTGAGATAAACTTGTCTATCGAAAGGCATTCATGTTATATCTAGAAACATTTTAGGAACTGTTCATGAGAAAAGGATGGCTTGTCAGGGGGCCTTCCTGAAATCAGGTCAGCATGTTAGGGGGTTTTTTGAGAGTATGTTGTGAAATGGTTTAGCATGTTGCATGATTTTTACAACCAATGAGAGGCTCATTTTTCCATTTTTTTCATTTCATAATTTATAGAGGATGTGGATCTCATAAAATTGTATTATTTTTTCAAGGAAAATAATTATCCCCATTGGTGATGCATCACATGACCAACGAAGGGTCTTGTGATGATTCCTGAGCACTTCTAGAAAAAAACCCATGTGTCTGTCTTGTGGAAGAAAAGGGGCATAATATGGCTTCCAAAACATTTCTACAGCCATTAAAATTATAGGGTGACATGCCAGAGGGATCTTTCATAACTAGGAATACATGTCACTAAGGCTTCTTATGGGACCTCCGTGGGTATATGTGTGTGTTACATGAGTTTAAAAACCACATGGGGATCCCACAATTATTCTTTTTTATTACCTTTTATTCATTTTCAAGGGAATTCAGCATTGTATGATTTCTGAGGTGTTTTATAACACAATTAATCTCCCCATAAGTGATGTATCACAAGACCAAAAAGGGTTTTGTGGTGATGTGTGAGTAATTCATGGAAAAATCCATCTATTTTTCACACACACCATGTCCTAGTCTATCACCACTCTTACTTGTAGTGTGTTTCATGATTAGTTCTAGATCTCACTATGGAATGAAGTCAATTTTTTGGGATAGATTATCTTATTTCCTTTGATATGGCGTCAATTCATTTATATATCTTGTGACAACATTCATAAATTTACATGGAATGTAGATTTCCTCACAAATTATGGGTCATTTATTCAATGATTGATCTTATGATGGAATGCATACATTGTTAGTGAATGTTTCTTTTCCCACCATTGATGTGTTGTGCAATTATTGATATATCTCATGATATAATGAAAACATTTTAAGGTATATTAACTTTTCTCATGTTTTTTGTGATCATTACTTAATGATGGATCTCATGAAAGCATGCTGAGATTGTTAGGGATAATTTATTTTAACACCTTTGATTTTTTATTTATTCTTTGATAGATCTCAAGATGGAATGCTGATATTTACATGGATAGTCACTTTTATCAAATTTGATGTGATGAGTGTGTATTGATATTCCATTCAATGGAATGTGGATAGTTTCAAGGGAAAGCACTTTTCTCCCCTTCGATGTGTCCCATTCCAGGTTGTATGATGTCATAGCACAACAAAGTGTGTTTTCATGTCATGTTAATCTGAAAAATGTTAAATCATTAGTGTTGTAAGCCATCACATAAATTTTCCACATCCTAATCCACCGACACACATACAAGGAATATTTATCCTCTTCATATCATGATATCAACTGTGACATAAGGATTATTATCAACCCATTAATATTTCATATTTATAGTATAGACTTTTATTGGATTGGAATGGGGTATTGAATAAGTAATGATATTTATACTTATATTTCATGGTGCATAAAATGCATTCCTCAATGCATGATTAGTGCTAGAAGGTGATTCAATGTGCACAGTTATCTACATAACCGCATATGCATTAAATTAATCTTCATCTAGGCGGTGGATAGATTGTTTGATTTCCTCCATGTTTGCATGAAGAAAAGATGGCATCTGAGCACTATAATGAAGGTGAACCAAATTCTCACATATCTATCATGCAGTATTCCCTACATGAATCATCTAATAGAAAAGTGAGTGATGCACAATTATGAGGGTCAAAAAAATCCCTCCCATAAAATTAAATTCATTCCAAACAAAAATATTTTGATTTTATGGTAATTTTAGTACAATTTTCCACATATCTGAACATATGGTGGGATCCGGTATTGGGCCTCATGAGAATATTATTCAATAGTATTTCACTGAGAAAGTGATGTGTTATTCATAGGAGACATCTAAAAATGAGTGCTTGGATAGATTCAGGATAGGAGGTTTCTTCATCTTGGTGTATGGATACACTAAAATTGGAATGAGTGTGCTTTCCATAACAGAATAGGGACTGGGTGAAAAGAAAACTATTCCTAAATATGAAGTAAGTTACATGAACATCTTTACGTATCCCATGAGAATGAGAATCATGCCATACGTAGTTATGAAATATACAACTATCCAGATTGAACATATACATTGGGAACACAGTTTCATAGATGAATTAATCTATAATGAATTTCCTTACATAGTTCTAACTCATACATATGAAGGGGAATGTCACTTAATTGTGGTGAAATCCTAGTAATAGATCAATGATCCAATGGAGATGACACTCAGATAATTTCTGATACTCATCCTTTATATGTAACAAAAAATAGATCCCATCACCTAGATTTGAGATTTTATCTTATTATTGGTTTCCCTTGAAAAATTTCACGAATTCACACCAACATGAAATTATTCATTGATTCACAAGGTCATTTTGTCTAGAAATAATCTATTTTATATGGATAATTGGGGTATAGTATCGATCATGGAGCGAGAATTCTCTAAATTCAGCCTATTCTAGGGGATATGGAAAGCATATCATGAATTTTTCTTAATCCTTATGGGGGGCCCTGCAATTTCAGTTTCTAATTACTCATATTCCCTAATATTTAATTAACGTTCATATAAAGGAAGACTTAGTAGGCATGGAGTATTATTTTTCTCATTCCATATTCTTATGTCTTGTTGGCCTAAAATGTTTTGTGCCTCTTTAGTTTTAAATATGCTCAATATTTTTGGGACCACAAGAATTTCATGTATTGCAAGATGACCCCTAAATTTTATCATGGATTCCTTTATCAGGTTTTGTACATAGATACCATTATGTCTCTTTCATTTTGTTATTATGTTCATTCAAGAAAGGAAATCATTGTGCTATAATTTATATTCTTTCAGCTTGGACCTTCATTATAATGTATTATACAGTCTTCAAGATCATACATTTATTGTATTATAGACTAAGGTATTCTAGATTTGAATATTTGTTTTATTTACTTTAAAGACTTCTATCTTGGACAGTAAGATGATATGGTGTTTAAATCACATATATATGGACTTGGTTGGTGAATATGGAATATGGGGAAAATAGACTAGGATGACTTAAAACACTCGGACAGATGAGTTCCACTATGGTAATTCCAAGGATCTGGACGATTGTTCTTTTACTGATGAAAGGGGTAGAAACCTAAGGTTTGTTGGTTAAAAACGTTATGTATCACCATATTGTCCAAACCCAGGGACATCCACTCTTTTACCAATGGTAATGGAAGATTTATGGGGTAAATTATTGGTTGAGTTTTAAATTCAAGGGATTCAAGTTACACATGGATACTTGGAGTATGAATGTTAAAATACATAACCCAAAACTTTGAGTAATTGAATATGGGATGGGGTATATATTCAAGGGATAACTTTGACAACCTTGATGATCCAGGTTCCTGCACAGTGTCACTGAGGATCAGGAGGATTAGTGTTATTTTCATTTGAGGAGGAGATCAATCTAATTAGTTTGAAAAAGACGTTATAAATTATTCTATATGTATTACATGTCTGGAAAAGTAGAGCTTATCCTTACTATTTGCCATGGTCCATTAATGATTTAAAATGTCTTGAGGATCTGTCAAATAATGATGTATATGGATTAAAATTTTTCCTAGAAGGGCTCGGGAACCCCAGGTAAATTTAGCTCCAAATATGAATCTCGATCCCCACACCATGTGGATTAAAATATAGAGGTGTGGGCCATCAAAGGTTTGTGAATGGATATTATCATTTCTTATTTGAGAATGTGTATATTATGTGGTGATGTATCATCAGGGTTTTCGAATCCACTTGAATTGTTTGGTTATGGGAATTACAAATATTTATTCCAAGTGCTTAGGCCATGAGAATGATATGGGACAATCACACTGGGAATGACCCAAAACACCCTCAGGAGATGGGTTCTTCCATGTTGACATCACTCTCACAAGATTCATAAATCCCTTTATATAGGGCCAAGATATCATTAGTTGGTGGTTTTAATCCCTTCTTCCTGAGTATCATAGCCAATAAGAGAGATCTATTTTCATTTACAAGGATTATTAATGGATTTGGTTGACCCATGGAACCTTGAATAATGATGTTTTATTTATCATAAATATTAAATTCATGAAGGGGTTGAGTACCCTAAAATTGGTTTCACCACCAAGTGAAGACGTTATCGCGATAAGGTGATGTGAATAGACAATACTCTAATGTTTTCCTAGACTAATTTCTAATAAGACTAGTTTTTCTATTAAATGGTCCATAAAGAAGACCCTATGAACTTTATATCTTTTTTATTTGTTCCATACATTTTTCCTAAACTATTGAGATGAATAGTTTAACATGAGAAGAGGTAACTTTTTTGTAGGCCTTCCTTTTCTATTTTTAAATAAAAAACTTTTTGTGTCTCTTTCACCAATAGTTTAATTTTTCGAAAGTTAGACCATTATAGGGTAGAGATTAAGGACATATAGTTGTGACCTATGTGTTGGTAGTTTAAGGTATTTAACCTAATGGAACAATTATATGGGACATTACAAAAGAGGAAAATTATGATACATATTGTCAAGTGTACTCCAAAATCCTTCTTAGTGGGTGATGAAGATGTTGTAAATCATGGAATTATGTTCTTAGGTCATGAGTAATGATATGGGGAAATCATTCCAGGGATTTCCGAAAACACCCTTAAGTGCTGAGTTAGGCCATGGTGATGATGGGATGATGAGGATTATGAAGCCCTTCATATATGGACATGATGTCTCTTAATGGTGGTTATAAGTTCTTCTACATCAATACCATGACTGAACCAAGAGATATATTTTCTATTCCAAGGGATAGGAAAGGATTGCGGCAACCTGAGGCTCTCAATACATGACATGTGGTATATGGGTTGAGGTTCATTAAATTATAGAAGAACAACTTTTCTATGAATTATTGGGGAATTAATGTAGTGGTCTTTTAATAAGGAATTTTAAGGTCTAATGGTATGCATAGTTTATTGTTGTGTAGCGGGGATGCATCTTCATTTGTTGATTATAACATCATGCATCAAGGACAGTTTTTTCATCATTATAATTTCATGTGACCATGATGTTTTCATTATAGTTTAATGTCATGCGGTATGTTTTTGTTACCTATGCAGTTTTAATATCATGTGACAATGAAATTTTCCTACAATTTTAATGTCACGTGGTATGGATTTGTGAACCACCTTGAAAAATTCTTCAAGATACATTACACGAAGGAAAAAAGCCTAATATTGATATGGCACACGTTTAAGAAGTAATTATGATTTTATGGATCATCCCCTATGTAATTGGGGTGCATTTTCTCAGTTGTTTTAACTAGGCCCATGATTCAAGATCCATTCGTCCCTTTACATCTTATGATGGAAGGAATCACACCACACATAGTTCATGAATGGAAACACATTATAAAGAAGTATCACAAGTACATAGAGGTGGGAATTGTTTCCATTGATTATCATAGTAATTTCTAGGAATTTCGATCAAGGCGTCACTATAGATCCTATGATTATAGGAGTCAATCCAAATGTATTTATTGATGAACCATTTAGTTTAATTTCATTTGTCAAGGACCTTGGATATCTGGCATAAAATGGGGTACAGTAGCTATACACAAGGATATAAATCTAGTGGTCACTATGTATCCAATAAATGTTGAAATCATGACACGCATAGTTCCTATTGAAGGACACTCATGCAAAAGACTGGTATATACGTATCGTGGGGGCACATTTATGATTATTTATTGGGACTAGACCTAGGTTAGGGGACTTAACTGCCACTTTGTATCTGATGATGTCAAGAATCAAGTCACATATAATAATTGAGTGGGGTTCAATAGGGAGCCAACAATGATAAATTTCATCCTCTTTTGTGATGTATATATGAATGTGATGTTTTATGTCATGTGAGAGACATAAACATTGTAGTTTTAACTTGATGTGCTGAAGAATAATAGAATGCCTTTTTAGGTCATTCATTATAGACCCGGATGCACTAGTTGTTGGTCGGAGTAGATGACTCAAGAGGGGGGTGAATTGAGTATCTATAAAAAATTCTATTAAAAATGGTTCTTCAATATAACATCCCCAATTAAAATAAATTCTAAGTCAATTTTTTGTGAATTTATAAAAGTTGTGAATGTCCAATTAGATTTTCAGAAGAATGATTAGTTCCCAGTTTTACCAATCAAAATATTATTCAATCTTTTGGAAATAATCTACTAATTCGAAATAGATATAAAAACTTTCTAAACTAACTATCAATGTTTAATTTATATCAATGTGAAAATCATATATGAGATTAAAACACAAGACAAATAGCATAACAGGGAAAACAAAAGATTCAGTCTCAAGTTGAGACTTAGTCTTCTCCACTTGGTGATCACCTACCACCAAGCAGTTTATTTTAATAAACTTTTGATCCACACTGAAGACCAGGATTCAGAATATCACACAGGGCTATCCAGGTAAAACTTAACCTCTAAAACAGTAATTCTTGTGAAAACTATCAAACAGATCACATAGGATCTCTTCCACAGTTCTACGTTGGATAAAAGAGTAGAAAGGGGTTGAGTGTGAGGATATATTTGTATCCTTCAGTTATGCTCAGGAGATAGTTTGTGCGATAGAAACATATAAACACACTTCTCAAATATTAAATACAAGACCACAACAGAGTTATCAAAGATGAACAAGGTTTAGAAATATCTGTGTGTTCTGTAGTAGAACTCTGGATTCAATGGATTTAGAGAAAATGATATTTGAGTCCTCTTCTAGGAGTTGTCTCCAAAATAGAGTATTGTAGACTCTATAATATATCATCCAGGTGTGAAAATGTTCATCTCATCTATGTGAGGATGTTCAGTGAGCTTTAGCAGGTTATTGCATATAATGCTTCTTGTGAGCTCAAGCTTTGAGTTCCCCTCTTTGGAAAATCTTGTGTATTCGCACAGTCTGTCCTTTTTGTTTTTTGTAGTGTTTTTTCAAGAGAAACTTTAAGTTTGAGCTTGTAATCCTTTTATACTTTATGGTCCACATAGAAAAAATATCTCCTCACATTCATGTAACTCGTATTTTCAATAGTTAGTCCAACATACAATATTAAATAATGTTGGAAACATCAATTTGTCTAAATATGACCATTAGAAATAAATTTGAATTTATAAATTTGAGAGAGTTATTTATGACTATTGGTGAGGAATAGGTATTGGTGTGTAATAATTGGTTTTTCATCATCATTCTTTCACCTTTGGTGTGTCACCTTCAGTTTTTCATCTTCAGTGTGTCAAACATCAGTGTGTCAAACATCGGTTTGACCAAAATCGGTCTGTCGAAAATCAGTGTTTCACACATTGGCTTGACAAACATTGGTGTGTCGAACATCGCTTTGTCGAACATAGGTGGGTCAAACAACGGTGTGTCGAACATCGGTGTGTCGAACATCATAGTGGAAAACATCGGTGTGTTTATCATCGGTGTGGCGTACATTGGTGTGACATACAACAGTATGTTGAACATCGGTGTGTCGAACATCGGTGTGTCGACCATCGGTGTGTCGAACATCGGTGTGTCGAACATCGGTATGGTGAAAAATGGTGTGTCGAACAATAGTGTGTCGGACTTCTATGTGTCAAACATTGGTGTGTCGAACATCTGTGTGTCAATCATCAGTGTGTTGAACAACGGTGTGTCTAACATCGGTGTGTTGAACATCGGTGTGTCGAACATCGTTGTGTCGAACATCTGTGTGTCGAACATTGGTGTGTAAAACATTGGTGATAGTGACTCGGAATTGATTATGTAGTATCCTTCTTGCACATGGCATTACTAGATTAAGAGAAATCCAAAAATACAGGTAAGAATATACATGTAAACTTATTGATTCATCTATATATATATAGGTTTTGGCTTATCGAAGAATATAGTTCTGTATAAAATAATTTATTTACTTTGAGATATTAAATGGAAAGAAATAGTAGTATATATAGATTGACATTATATGTGATTATGAAAATGACTACAACATAGAGGGTCCAATAATATCCCCCTTTTTGATAATAAAAAATTATGGAATAAATGTAAATATAAGGAAAAATAATAACTAGACTTATTATAATCTTCACTAAATTTTATTATTTAATACAACTAATTCTTTCCCCTGTGTGAGTTTTAAAAAAAATCTCTCCCAAAATAAATGGATTATGATGAGGACATGCCATGTGTCCTATACTAGAATTTCTCCCCCTTAGATTAATAATGTATTCCTTTTATCCCCCTTATGTGATTAGCTAAAAAATTGAAATAAGATATATAAATATAAATATATATATATATATATATGTACAAAGAAGCGTAAAAAAGGGCCCTATTAAAAAGAAAAAGATTATATTCTATAAGAAGTGACAAATCCCTATCAATGATTCAATGCAACCTTAAGGGTTTTGATAATGAGGGGATTTTCCTTTATATGAAGGATCCAGAGATGGATGAGAAGGTTTGGTAGTGGAAGAGGGAAGAGGTGGTCCAAAGATAACATCAGTCAAGGAAACACCTGTAGGGACATTGGCTAAAAGACTATGCCTTCTTTCTGAAAACACGTGACTGGGAGATTTCTTCATAATGACCGGTCGAATCTAGGGAAGATCCTAAGAGAAATTCATTGGAGCAGGGGTCTGAGTGGTAGTACCAATGGAAGCACAAGGAGGAACCACAATTGATTCAACTTGAACATATAGATATGGTTTAATGAGGTTGATGAAATCATTGATGATTTCATCACCACATTGAAATGATTTATCGATGTTATCCTTATTCTCCAGGAATTTATTCACCATGGGGTAAAATCCTTTAATTGAGTAACTTGTTTCATGAGTGCTTCTATGACTGGAGGTATTCCGTTATTTTTTTCTAGAAACATGAAGCTATTTATTAGATCTTGCATGGTATAAGTCTTAGTAAAGTACTTATCCACTTTCTCTCTAATCCATTTCTTGAGCAGTCAGGGATTTTTTTTTCAATTCCTTACTATATTGCAAACCATGTCTAAATTTTGTTGCACCTCTTGAAGAGTTTTATTGTCAAAATTACTCTAATAATTTTGGATTTTCTCTCTCATCACAGCCTTCAGAGATTCCAAATCAACAACATCCCCTTTTCCACTCCTAGAGCTAGAAGGGCTAGTAATAAGGTTTCCAAGGTCCTCTTATAATTTCTTCAGATCTGTACATAGTAGATCCGTCACCATGTTTCTAATAACTTCTAGTACACCACTAATGGTGGTCTTGAAATAAAATGTTAGATAATTTAACTCATTTCACATCTTATTTACTTCTTCTCTCAGAAATGTATTATTCCTAATAATGATTTCTGATGTGGTAATGAGATTTTGTTGAATCTCTTGGATCACCATCCTTCCAATCTTTGCTGCACCTACTTATGAAATACATATCGAAGTGGTGGTTTCACTTATGGATCCAACTGATGTATTCACTAACTCACATATATCATTATTGAATTTCTCCAAATCATCCTTAGTGACATAGTCACTAGGAACAATCTGTGCTACTGAATCTACTACTAGAGATGCAACTAGTGCAAAAG
Organism: Viscum album; assembly: GCA_963277665.1. Taxonomy (NCBI): domain Eukaryota; kingdom Viridiplantae; phylum Streptophyta; class Magnoliopsida; order Santalales; family Viscaceae; genus Viscum; species Viscum album. The sequence continues at coordinate 868,361,506 of OY728122.1, forward strand.
GTTCATCTTCAGCTAGGGCTTGTGGAGCAGGAGGAGGAGGCACCCTCTCTTCATCTAAGACATATTACAACCCAAAAATAATGTATCAGGGATCATTATTTAATTCTCGAGTTATGGTCCAGTCTATTGGACCAATAGTGTCAGTCATGTTCCTTCTTCCTTGAGGCTCAGGAACAACTTCATCTTCATCAACTTCTTCATCCCATCTTCTAGAAATAATGAAATTTTTGGGTAATGGTATCAACTGATATTGAGGTTCTTCATGAAATCCACCCACTTCAACATCTCCAGGAACTTCATCAATTTGAGGCACTTGATCCTCAGCTTCTTCCTCATGGCCACCAGTTATAACTTCATTTAATTCCTAAATGATCTCTTTATTTTCATCATTTGGATGGGGTGATTTATCCTCATGACCAGAATCTATATGATTCACATCTTCATGTTCAACAAGATCAACACCATTACCAGCTCCATATATAGATTCCTCACTGGATCTATCAACTACTTGTTGTACCACATTCAAAGAATCACTTACATGCTCATAATTTCATCCTCCATCATCATCATCATCCTCAGACTCCTCATCTGATTTACTTACATAACCTTCAACTCCAGTAATCTCGGTCTCTTCCTCATCCTCATCACCTAACAAAGATTATCTAGAGAGTAAGTCCAAAGGTGGACTAGTAGGTCCATAAGACATATCATTGGGGATTTTAGAAATATCTGGATCACTCATATCATCCAAATGATATCCTTATTCCCGGGGCACTTCTGTCTCAGCTTCATCAGCAGAATAAACAGGTACTTCTCCTGGTTTGAGACCTGGATCGACTTGATCTTTTGGTCTGGTCAGATAGTCAACTGGATTGAAATTCTCATTCAGACGTTCCTCATCACCTACCCTACATTTCTTCCCTGGGTTTCAGAAGATCTTTATTCTTTTGAAAATATCTTTTTGAAGACAGAAATCACTACATGCACCTATCACTTCATCTTCATCTTCCACACAACCTACCTTTTTTAACATGGTAGAGATCATCATCAGCTTTTTACCAAAATGTTGCCTTCAAGGATGGAATTATTAAATCAAGTACATGAAGAATTAGATACCTAGACAGGTTCACTTTTATCCTATGTTTCAACAGATAGATTAGGAATACATACTGATACTTCACAGTAGGGAAATCTCCCTTCCCTGGGTGGATCTGATGTTGTATAATCTTAAAAATCAACCTTACCTATCCTTCAAACTCACATGAAATATTCATACAAGTTTATACATTTCCAGTCATCTTCATTAGAGCATCTTCATAATATAATAAATCATATTAAGGTGGAATATTTCCTAGATAATCAGTATAGACACCTTTATGAGGCATCTCCAAGAACTTAGCCCATTTCTTTCATGAAAAAGCTATTACCTTTCCCTTTACCACTGACTTTATCTTATCATCCTATGCTTCATCTGGGGATAACATCAAATGATGATTAAATTCATGTATTATTTGGGGATAATGACACCTTTCATTATTAGAGAACCACCTTAGCCATCGTTGAGATTTGACCACTCTCAATAAAAACGACTTTCTTGATAAAAGCCACTCTGAAGATACTTCCTTCTCATCTGTAACCTCTCATCTTTCCAAGCTATTTTTTTCATTCCCATTAGACTTACATTTCTTCTACTTAGTAGATGGATATTTTAATTACACTTCCATGGAATGCTTGGTACTTTCCATTTATAGGTTTTGGATTCTGAAGGAGTTGAGAGGTCGAGGGTCGAGAGATAGAGTGACAAATGGGTTGAAGGGTTTACGATAGTGTGAAAGTGAATGGCCAGGATGGATTGAACATAGTATATCATTTAGAGATTGTAAATCATAAACCATAAAATTTAAATGAGCTAAAAAGAATACCAAAACAATGTATTTTTATTTAAAACTGACAGAATCACAAAATTATTCTTAAATACATTGGTGTTATTGAAACGGTTTTACACGATCGATTTCAGTGATTGGTTTCAGAGATCGGTTTTAGAAGATCGGTTTCATGGATCAGTTTTAGAAAATAATATTGAAGGATTAGTTTCACAAGATCGGTTTCGAGGATCATTTTCACAAGATCGATTTCAAGGATCGGTTTCGAAAGATATGTTTCAATGATTGTTTTCACACAATCGGTTTCAAGGACCAGTTTCACGAGATTTTTCTTCGAGGATCGGTTTCACAAGATTGGTTTCAAGGATCGGTTTCACAAGATCAGTTTCAAGGATCAGTTTCACAAGATCAGTTTCAAGGATCAGTTTCTCATAATCGTTTTTAAGGATCAGTTTCACAAGAATAGGTTTAAGGTTCAGTTTCACAAGATCGGTTTTGAGGATCTATTTCACAAGATCTTAGATATTTATCATTCCTAGTTCATGTCTAATATAACTCATTCTCTCTGATTTATGGGGTTTAGTAAATATATCTGCAAGCTGATGCTCAGTCCCAATAAACTCACGATTTATTTCACCATTTTGATAATGATATCTTAAAAAGTGATGTCTTACATCAATATGCTCTATTCTAGAAAGATAAATTAGATTCTTAGAAATTTTAATAGCACTTTTATATTCATATTTTATAGGTATATGTCTAAACTGAAATCCATAGTTTAATATGGTGTGTTTCATCCACAATATTTGTGCACAAAAACTTCCCAAAACAATGTATTATGCTTCAGAAGTTGATAATGAAACTGAATTTTGAATTCTTACTACACCATGATATTAGAGACATTCACAAAAAGTGATATGTTCTAGAGGTACTCTTTCTATATAACTTACATCCACCAAAGTCAGCATCTGAATAGATAACTAAATTCAAATGTTGTCCTTTAGGGTAAAAAATCCTATATTATATGTATATATGGGGTATTTAAAAATTATTTTAATACCATTTAAATGTGAGTCTTTTGGGTTTTCATGGAATCTTTCACACATACACACATTGAACATAATATTTGGCCTACTAGCAGTTAAGTACATCAAACTCCTAGTCATTATTCTATAACCATATTGATCAACTGATTTTCCATTTTCATCAAGATCAAACTTACATGTGGAGGTTATAGGGGTTTGACTACTCTTAATGCTACCAAATACATACCTTTTCAAAAGATCTTTTTTGTACTTACTTTGATTCAAAATAATACCTACTTTATTTTGAAATATTTGAAATCCAAGAAGTTAATCGATTAAATTAATTTCAAACTCGCTTTGTATTATGTGTGAATAATCATTACATAGAGAAATTTTAGAAGATCAAGATATAATATCATCTATATATATTTGGGCTATTAAAACTTATTTTGAAATAATTTTTTATAAATAATGTAAGATCTGCAAGTCCTTTTGTAAAGCCATTAGAAATAAGAAAATTACTCAACCATTCATACCAAGATCTTGGAGTTTGTTTCAAAACATATAAAGATTTAGATAATTTGTACCTGTGATTTGAAAAATGTGTATTTGTAAAACATTGGGGTTTTTCAACAAAAAAAATACCCAATTATATAACCATTGAAGAATTCCATTTTGACATCCATTTGATAATGTTTAAAATCAATGTGTGCTACATCGACAAGTAAGGTCCTAATTTCCTTAAGTCTAGCTACTCGTGAAAAGGTCTCTTCATAATCAATTCCCTGTTCTTGATTATATACTTGTTCAACTAGTCTGGCTTTATTTCTAACAATATTTCCAGTTTTATCAATATTATTTCTAAAAACCAATTTGGTTCCTATGGACAAAGTGTCCATCAGTCTATATACATGTTTCCAAACATTATTTCATTCAAAATGATTAAGTTATTCTTGCATGTACATTTCCAAAAATTCATCTATGATCACATAATTAATATTTTTAGGTTCAACATGTGACTAGAAAGCCTAATGATCTACCTGGTTTCTCAAATAATATCTCATTTGTTTTCCCCTATCTAAATCTCAAAAAACATCATCTGGGGGAAGATTCTTAAGGGTCCTAGTTGGTCTAGAGAATGTTGGACTTGAAATTTCAGGTCGGTAAGGTTGATCTAGTTCACTACGGTTAGGATGTGGAGAATTTCCCGAACTAGAAGCTTTCACAGATTCTTTCAAATGAAGATTTGAGGCTTTATCATTAATATCCTGATTGGATATATCCTCTTCAATATTTTCTAGTGAGTTTTTGGGATCATGTGGATCTACATCCTCAAACATGATATGTACAGATTCTTCAACATATTAGGTTTTCTTATTAAAGACTCTATATGAATTTCTTGATGTAGAATATCCGAGAAATATTCCATCTTCACTTTTGGTGACAAATATAGCTAAATTATCTTTAGTTTTCAGAATATAATATTTATATCCATTTTCATTAAAATAACCTACTTTGGGTTTCCTATTAAACCACAACTCTTAAGGAGTTTTCTTAAATATGGTTCTAATTATGTCATTATTTATTATTTGACTAGATCTATTAACAACATCATCCCATAAGTAAATAGGTAGTTTATATTCATTAAGCATAGTTCAAGAAATTTCCTGTAGTGTTCTATTTCTTCTTTCTACCACACCATTTTGTTGAGGTGTACTAGGAGCAAATAAATTATGATTATATCCATTTAGTGAGAAAAATCGTCAAAATATTGATTCTCAAACTCACATCCATGATCAATTCTAAATGATTTAATCCTAAGTTCACTGAGACTTCTTACAGTCCTAGAATACATTATACTGTGTGAACAATCTTCACTTTTGTGAGCTTGGAAAAAGGTTCTGGTGTACCTAGAAAAATCATCTACAAGAACATAAACATAGTGCTTCACACTGGAACTCGAAACTCTAGATGGTCCAAACAAGTCCATGTGAACCTACACCAGATGCTATTAAGTAGTTACTTCTTTCTTTGGATTGAAAGAGATTTTATGTTTCTTTCCATTTTGACAAGGATTGCAGACTTTATTATTTTGAAACTATAAATTTGGAAAGTATTTAACTCAACAATTTCTAGTTAACTTCATAAGAGAGTGTATGATGAAATATACTAGTCTTTTATGCCAGATCCAAGAATCTTTATGAAAGGAATTTATAAAATGGATATTCTGTGAGGCTAGTGTGTCTATATTTATAACATATACATTATTATTTCAAAAGGCTGTATATACTATGTTATTCTCAGCATAAAAACACGGAATGAATCATTTTTTAATTTAAAATTAAATCCATCGTCACAGAATTGAGCTATGCTTGGCAGGTAATACATTAATCCATCGACATACAGTACTTCAGAAACTGAATTAGTTTTAGGGTTACCAATCTGGCATAGGCTGATGATTTTTACTTTACCATTTTCACCAAATGTGACATGTCTTCCATAAATCCTAATAAGAAATTTAATTCTTGAATAGTAACTATCATATATCTTTAACAACAAATTTCCAAGTACCACATCTGTTTACAAGAGCTCTTTAGGTAGTTTACATACAAAATAGTTCGTCCAAGAAACGACATTGGAACCCATATTTGTAGGGGTCCACATACATTATTGATATAAGATTTACGAAGACAAAACATTGTTATGGGTTTCCTATATGCATAATATAAAGTTTTTTAAAAGTGAAAACTTTTTGGTCTTAGAGAATTAGATGCAGTAAAATAATTTTTGGAACTGGAACAAGCTGTTAAATTCTGGTTTTTGAAAATGGTTGTATATTTTCTAGATCTAGTTACAAATGTTATTTGTATAAATTCCTTTGACCAGGTTGCTATTCTATTCCTGAATTATACTTAGGATCTATTTGTTTACCATGAAACTGAGAAGAGTGTTTTTCCCATTAGTTAAATTTTCCAACTGTTTCATCAATAGCTCATTAGACATTTTTAACTAATTATTCTCCTTGAGCAGTTGATATTTTTCTATTTTTTAGTTGTAACTTCAACGTTAACCATCACAGTAAGAGACTGATGTTTCTTCAAAGATTTATACCTATCTTTCAACTCATTACATGATTCATCTAACATGTTACAATATTAGAATAATTCATCATTTGTCATATTCTCCAACTCACTTTTAGAATAAAAAAAATAATGCACCGGAGAGTCTAAGGTTACCTCAGTTGTGTTTGTCATAGAATACTTATTAGATATATCATCTATCTCATTTTGAGAAGAGGCAGATTCACATGACCTATCCTCTAAGGCACTCAAGGGGGCGTTCATTTCTTTCTTATACCTTATATCCTTATTTTCATACTTTTCCTTCTGTTTCATCTTTGGAAAGTCATCCTTTACATGTCTTTTCCTTTTACATTTGTAGAAAATTATCTCTTCTGATTTATCATATCTCTTCCAATCCTTTTTCCAATTCCCTTGTTATGACACATTCTTTTTGTAATTGTGTTTTTAAAAAAAATTCCTATAAAATTTCTTGAATCTTCTTGCCAACTGGGCCATTTCATTATCACTATTCGTAGCTACATAATCACTTCTTGATATTTAAATAGTAGCATGAACATTCTATTTGTCTTTACATTTAGAAGAAGTTTTCTTGAAAGCTACAGGCTTTCATTTAGGTTCATCCACTTCATGATTCACTTTTATTTCCTTTTCATACATCATTAATTTTCCAATCAATTCTTTCACTGGCATCATATGAATATCGCATAATTATCTGATTGATATAGACTTTCCACACCATATTTTTGGTATGAATCACAAAATATGCATAATATGCTCTTTGGATATTACATCTCTTTATAAATAAATCCTGGTATTCAAAATTTCATTGTACCTAAGATACATATCAGAAATAGACTCATCAGAATTTATTCTGATGATTTCATATTTAATTGTATAATTATTTAATCTCATTTCATTTAAATTAGATGTTCCCTCATGAGAAACTGACAGAGTCTCTCAAATCTCATGTGTAGTTTTACAAGTAGAGATACTGTTAAACTCTTCAACTCCTAGTGAACAGTACATAGTATCTATTGATTTAAAATTATTGTTATAATTAGTTTTCGTAGGTTCATCCCATGTATTTCAAGTTGTTTTAGGAATTGTATATTTACTTTCAATAGCATTCTAGATTTCAAATACTATGCTTTCTAGATGTATTATCATTTTATGTTTCCACTGAGCATAATTTCTTCCATTAAATAAAGGTGTTCTTTTGGTAGTATCCCCTTATAATATATTTTCTATTATACAAACTGTTAAATATTTTCAAAGATATAATAATTTAGAAATAATATAAATTTAGATATCTTTGAAAAATAACTATAATCACAGTTGACATTTTTTTCAAAACTGGAAATAACTTTTAATTTCCTCCAATACCAAATGTTGGTCAGATTAGATGACTCAAGAGGGGGGGGGATTGAGTATCAATAAAAATTTCAGTTAAAATTTGTTTATTAAAATAACAACACATATTAAAATAAAATCAATGTTAGTTTGTAGTGAATTTATAAAATACCTGAACGTTCAATTATATTCTCAGAAGATTTATTAGTTCTCAACTTTACCAATGTAATGATTACGCAAACATTTGAAACTAATCTACATATTGAAAACAGATATAAACACTTTCTAAACTAACTATCAACATTCTGTTTATCTTAATGTGAAAAATAGATATCAGATTAAAACATAAGACAAACTGCATAGCGGGTAAAACAAGAGGTTCAGTCACAAGATGAGACTTTGTTCTCTCTACTTGGTGATCACCAGACACCATGAAGTTTGTATTAAAAAACATTTGATCCGCACCCTGGATTAGGGTTCACAATAGCACACAGGGATATCTAGGTCACACTTGACCCATTCCACAATTATTCGTTCGAAAACTATCATACAGATCACACAGGATCTCTTCCAAAGTTATACGTGGGATACAAGATTAGAAAGGTATTGAGTGTGAGGATATTTTAGTATCCTTCAGTAATGCTCAATATACATTTTGTGTGAAAGAAATAGATACACACAGTGCTCAAATAGTAAATAAAATATCACAACAACATTATTAAATAAGAACATGGTTTATAAATCATGGTGTGTTGTGTAGTAAATCTATGCAATCAATGGTTATAGGGAAAATGATATTTGAGTCCTCTTCTGAGAGTGGGCTCAAAAACAGAGTATCATAGTCTCTATAATCTATCTTCCAGTTATAAAAAGGTTCAACTCTTCTTTGTGAGAATGATATATGAGTTTCAATAGGTTGTTGCTTGTAAAGCATCTTGTGAGCTCATGCTTCTAGTTCCTCTCTTTGCAAAATCTTACATATTCGCATCATCTGTACTTTTTTATTTTGGAAGTTATTTCAAGAGATGATTTAAGGTTGTTATTTTAATCCTTTTATACTTCATGGTCCACTTGGAAACATGATATCCCCATGTGCATGTACCTCGTACTGTCTACGAATAGTCCTACATACAATATAAAATAATGTCAGAAACATTCAATTGTCTAAATATTACCGTTATAAATAAATTTGAATTAATAAATTTGAAACAATTATTTATGACTATTAGGGATTCATAAGTATTAGTGTGTCATCATTGGTGTGTCATCATCGATGTGTCATCCTTGATGTGTCACCTTCGGTTTTTCATCTTTAGTGTATCATCTTTAGTGTGTCAAACATCGGTGTGTTGAACTTCGTTGTGTTGAACATCGGTGTGCCGAACATCGGTGTGTCCAACATCGGTGTGGTGAATATCGGTGTGTCAATCATCGGGGTGCTGAACATAGGGGTGGAGAACAGTGGTGTAGTGAACATCGGTGTGCCGAACATCGTTGTTTCCAACATCAGTTTCTCAACATCGGTTGGTCAAACATCGGTGTGTTGAACATCGGTGGGTCGAACATCGCTGTATTGGTCATCTGTGTGTTGAACATCGGTGTTTCCAACATCAGTGTTTCGAACAGCAGTTTGTCGAACATCTGTGTGTTGAACATCAGTGTGTCAAACATTAGTGTGTTGAACATTGTTGTGTGGAACATAGATGTGTTGAAATTCTTTTTGTCGAACATCCTTTGTCGAACATCGGTGTGTCGAACATCGGTGTGCCGATCATCGGTGTGTCGAACATCGGTGTTTCGAACATCAGTGTGTCGAACATTGGTGATAGTGACTCTAAAAATATTTGGAAGTTTCTTTCTTACACAAAACACTACTAGATTAAGTGACATCCGAAAATAAAGGTAAGAATACACTTGTAAACATATGGATTCATATATATATATAGTTCATTGACTTATTGAAGTATATAGTTCTGTATGAAATAATTGATTTACAAAGAGATATTAAATGGAATGAAATAGTAGTATATGTATATTGACATTATTTGTGATTATGAAAAAAAATACAACTTAGAGGGTCCAACTCTAGTGATGCGCCATTATGCCTTGTTTGTGTGGGGAATGTATGATTGAAATTCATATGCTAATGTGATCTATGATGAGTGTGATAAAAAAGAAATATTATGTGTTCCTCTCTCTATGTAGAGGTAATTAAGGATAGTAAAGGGTCATTTTTCATCATATCTTGGATAAACTAGGATATAGGATCATGGCATCCCTAGGTATTTCATTGGAAGTGAGAATCAATAATACACAGTTTTAAAAAACCAATGTAATTTAATGTCATGTGGAAAGGACATCATCCATGTAGTATAACAAATTTTTGTAAGGACCTAGGTTAGTCAATGTGAAAGGGAAGCAACACAATGGATTTGTCCAGATTTACATCATGAAATAAGAATGTGGATCACAAGACATATAGGAAAATTGATATTGTGGTCATGCCCATTACTAGAGGTTCAAGCTTAAATATGTATCTTATGATCGAAGGAATCAAGACACATGTAGTTCATGGTTGAAGAAATTCATTATGTGTAGCTGGATCACCCATGAGAATATGTGAATTTAATATTTCCTTCGCATTGGTCTTTCTCATGTCTGGTGAGTTATTAGAAAGATAGTTCTTCTCTAGATGTTTATCATCATGTAGTGAGGATGTCTTCTACACTGTTTAACATAGTATGATACGGAAAAATTCTTTGGTGTTTAACATCATGTGGTTAAGACATGACACATTGTGTTGATTAATGTCATGCTTCCAGAACATTAGTCGTTGTGCAAATTAATGTATTAATCCCAGGAAGAGATTTGTATAGTTTAAACATCAAATGGAAAGGATCTAATCTGTAGAGTTTAATGAAATATGGTATGGATGAAATTTTGTAATGCATTTTCTACTCGATTATGATCTCATAATTGGAATTAGAAATGGGATTGGGCATTTTATGGAATTTGGTTATCACTAAAACTCTTGATATCTTCAGGTCAGCTAGTTATTCATCATATTTGTATGTATTTACCAAGGTCGGACCACATAGGCTACATCATTATGTCACCTGCTGACCATGGTGAAGTGATGCTGATGGTTGATGGGTCACTATATATGGTTACCCCTATTATTGTGAGATTATTTCTATAAAAATGTGTTGGATGATTTTGAACATCTCATTATACAAAATTTTAAAATATTTATGAGAACCTATGTATACCAATTTTTCTAGGTTAGGGGAGGATTTCTTTGTCCATGGGAGATATAATTGTGGGTTAGTTTACCATAACGTATGTCAATAGTAGATTCCCTGAGATCCATCTCCACAAAATAGTGAAGATATGTATCTTGATAATTATATCCATTAATTTGGATTATGAGTTGACATAACCATTGGGTATGAATAATGTGTCTTAATCAATCTCTAGGACACATGGAATGGATAAGATCATGGGTAGGAGCCTCACCCGTCATCATGGTCATAATATGTTGTCCTACCTTTAGGGGTTGAGCATGGATATAATAATTCTCTATAACTACTTGTAGAATCTATTGATCATCGTATGATATTGCGGGAATATGAGCTTGTTGAACTGAAGATTCTAGAGTATGTCAATGAGCTTCTATTACAAGGATTTGAGTATATACTGATTCATGTTCCATTCTTAGTTAAGGTACATCAACTATAATGGGGATTTGAGACCAATATCTGGACATTGGAATATGCCACTAGTCTTTTTTTGAAAGGATTAGAAGCATATTCCAATGCATGTTCCAATCTCACATAATGAGCCCTTGTTGGAGTGGGAATATGATCCCGGTATAAATATGCATTCCCCATCAGAATATGTCAAAGGACCATCTATTAGTAGTAAGGATGTGAACCTCCCCCGTTATTACCTGATAAGGTTTCTAGTCCAGTCATTTATCAGTGGATGTAGAATTATTTTCTTAGCTTTTATGGTCTATTGTAATATTATAGGTTGATTCTCTGATAGTAATATGAGCCTCTCCCAAGGCATGTTCAGTTCTCACATGGTTAGGCCCCACTATAATGGGTATATGATCCCAATCCAGGGCATTTAATGTATGCCACTTGTCTTCGTTGATGGGAATATAAGCATGTCCTGAGGAATATGCCCCATTCACATGGTGATCTATTTCTAGAAAGGGGATATAATCCCTATCTTAGGGCTTTGTAATATTCCTTTTGGATTTTGTTATAGGGATATGAGCATGCCCTGAGACATGATCAAATCTCACCTAGTGATCCTCGTTTTGAATGAGAATATGAATATGGTCTAACTCCTAATCAGTTATCATAATACATAGATACTCCTCCTAGAAACTAGAAAAAATATGTTCTTTCTCGAGAGAAAATCCTCATTAATAATGATTATAGTGTTGATATCCCTTGGTTATATGTATTGGAATATGTTTTTTAATATCTGTACCTGTGTCGGAATATGTGGGTATAGTTCTTTAGTTGTTGGTACGATGCAATGGAATATTTATCAAAGTTTGCAAAGGAATATAATACAACACATTCTCCTTCTCAAATATATAATGGGTTATATCTTCAATTGAATTAGGGATATGAGACAACTTATATCTTCCTTTTGTGACCATAAATTGTTGATGTACTTCATCCATGGGGGCAAGGATAAGTGCCTTCCCCATGCTTCCGACCAGATATGATAGAAGACTTTGTTTGGAATAGCATTTGTATGAGAATTATATATCTAGTTTGTAGAATTCTACATTTCATATGGTATCCTTGATTCCCATATCTAAGTGGTCAGAGAGGTGACCTATCAGAGAACATCCTTAGTTATAAATTAAGGGGTAATATTTATTTTTCTTATACAGCTGGGCTCAATATTGTCCACTATCAGTGGTGCTACATGAAACTGATATTTCCACTTAATGTAGACGATTAATCCCAAATATTAACATGTAATGATTTTTTACATCCTATGACTGGGAAATTTTAAATTAAGTTTATCAACCTGTGGTATGGACGTGAATACGGGTGATTGGGAAAAGATATATGATCTAGAATCCCCAAGTATCATTTTTGGATGATAATCAATCAATAAAAAATTCTAGAAAACCCCATTCATTTTAATGTCATGTAGAAATAATATCATCAGTGAAATTTAACTTCTTTCAATGAAGACAATAATATTAGTGGATGGTGCATGATATATGATCTAGGAATCCATAAATATCTCATTAGTATTAGAATCAAGTTTTGCACAGTCCTACAAGATCTGTGCTGTTATAAAGTCATGATGAAATGATATCTTCCATGTAGTTTAATGTCCTTTGTTAAGGATTTGGTCCATGTAGTATAACATCTTGCGGTAAAGTAGTTTTCCATGTAGCATAACATAGTTAGGTCAGGACCAATGCCATGTAGTTTAATGTCTTGTGGTGAAGATATCATCTATATAGTTTAATGTCTTGTAGTGAGGAGAATGGTGAATAACCTCTTAGTATAGTAGCTCATCTGATGGATCTTTGATAACTCTTATTCTTATTACATGATTTTTGTGATATTTTAACTCTATCAATCCTACATATACTTGTATATTCAACCAATACATCATGAAAACAATGATCCTTATTAGCTTCTGGAGACATCAATGGTAGGGGAAATGGTTTAAAAGCCCTATCAACCCTTCCTCATTTGACATCCTTATACTGTAAGTTACATCAAACAATTTTATAGTGCATATTAAAAATACCTAGAGACATGTTTTGTTAGTGAAAAATAATCTATGTTAAATATTATATTGAAATAAGGTATCTTATACAAGGGGGTATGTGTCTCATGATCTAAAACAAAACATATGTTTCCTAGAGCATGGATTCAGGTGTGGATAGTTTCAATATCCCCTTGCCCATATGTACCTGAAGCAAGTATTTGAAAGAAAAAAACATTATATTGTATTCCTAAAAAAATTATGGTGGGGGAAATAGTTTTCATGGCCTAACATCCTTTCCTATCATTGATTTCTCATCGTCATGAGATCTATCAAACCATTTTCTAGGGAATAGTAGAAAGACATAGTAACATGTCTTGATCAGAAGGAATGTAATTTTCATTGATAATATTCAAGAGATGATAAAGTATACCGCTTCTCCAACATGTTATCTATAACTCAAATTTTTTTTGGTTTGTGATTGAGTTTGGATATCAAGATACAAATTCATTTTCTTAATTGGCATAGTGGGAGGTGTTTGAGAATTTGGGGTCTTGGATGATGTAGAAGTTTCCAACGGATAAAAATATCCCAACCCTCTTGGAGTTTTTATCACAAATTTTTTGGTCTGATGGTTTCCATAATATCCATGATGAGGAGGTTAAAAATATTGAAATTCCAAGAACTCTATGGACTAGGGTTAGTTGGAACAATTTATGGATTTCACCTAATGATCGGGTGAAATATTTGAAAATTACCCAGCCATGTGGGATGGGGACATCACTGAAAGTAAAGATTATATAGGTAGATACTAGTATTTCATCTAGAGGTAAATAAATTAAGATAATTACCATGATATCTTACTAAATATGCCTATTCAATAATTGTATTTGATTGGTCTATTCTTCTGTTGAAATTTTTGTGTCATCTTCAAGGGGTTGGCTATTAGAAGCCAGGAAACCACCACCACCTCTATCAAGGGTAAGGAGATTGGATGATGACTGGTATAGCAACCTTGCATTTTGTTACATTACTTTTACATCATTTAAAACATAAAAAAACCATAGTATAACACATAGCGGATCCAATGGTTTAGTGTCTTGGTAAAACCAGGACGATGCATAACAATTACAACGTCAAGCATAAACATTTATTTAATTTCTTCTTCTCTAGCTTCTTATTGGCACTTGTCATATCCTAATTACATGTATCCACATAAGGATATACCTCAAAAGGGTTGATCTAGAAGCCCAGTAAGAGGATTGATAAGATCAATATAGAATAGGGTGAGCATAATAATAACATGGAAAGAAATCATGAACATGAGAGGAAACATAAATATAAGACTTGAAGTGTGGCAATGCATAAAAATGAAACATCATGTCTTAGTGGTTAACTACCTTGCATACTTGTGAACCAAGATAGCATCTTTTTCACACATAATTTTACATTTAATCATGAGTTTTATCATTTTACCCAATTCTTTGGAGCACTGTATAATTCAGGGCGCACCTGTCACATCGAAACATTCATATTGCGCTATATAATTCTGGGCGCACCCGTCACGTCATAACATTATCATTATCATGCTTTCCACATGGAACATATATCAAAATTGAACATAACAATCCCATGTAAAGTAATGGTTTACATTTCATAAGAACACATTCATAAACTTTGGGTTCCCAAAATAAAGAGGGAATAACATACATGTTACAAGAACCGTCCACTTTGAGTGAGAAGTAAAAGGTGTGTTCTTAAAAGAAGAGTTATTATGGAAAACATTTTTTTTTTTGATATAAAAACCAGGGAAAACATATATATCTAAGAAAGGAAATACAGTGATTAAGAAATTATCTTTAAGGAGTAACCATATCAATAATGGAGTGAAAGAGGGAGAACCCGAAGGATGAATGTTGGGTTCGAGAATTTGCCCTTACCTTGTTTCTGGATGCTTCCTTCTCATTAATGTCATGTATAATGACATTATATTAATTAATTAGAAATCCATATCCCTGTGTACATTAATATAGTTCATTATGGTTTAATTAAGTGATTTTATGTTCCTTTGGATGAGTTATATAGTTTAAAAACATTATTCAAGAATGTTTGTTTTTATGGTTTTCTTGAGTGGTTCACTTATATTCTTAAATTGAAGTTTGGGTAGAACATCGGTAGTCATCCTGAACTGATATTACATGTTGTTAATTATATTATAGGATATTGAATGATCTAATAATAAATCATCTTATATCCATGTGGATGAATCATTAGATAAGAATTAAATGATGATTATTTGGGATAATTTGGGCGGTTTTTCGATCAGAACAAACTTGTTTAAATTTACCACATAGTAATATGGCCATAAGTTATTTATATAACTTTAAATAGGAGATAATACATATAAAGTGTTCTTGTTAAACCTTAAAAATGGTTTCATGACCATATGTGAAGGTAGAAATGGAAGAAGAAAGCATGTCATTCGTGAAGGTGATAAATTAAACCTCACGAACAACGGTCTCTTTAATAAATTAAAAGGAAGAGGGAAAGGGGATGGATGATATAATATCCCATTAGAATCATAACATTACATTTGATTTATAATAATGGAGTTACAATACCATTTGGATGATTATAGGAGAGGAGAGATCAATAAATTAACTTGAACTTGAATGGAAAGTAAAGAAGAAGAGGGAGAGAAATTACCTCTTAAATCATCCTTGTGAGATCCTCCTTAAAGAAGCTAGGATTGCTATTTTGATGAGACCAGAATGTATTGAACGTGGGTGAGGGGATAGGGATTATTTGTGGGCATATTTAGAGATGTCTTGGAGCTTGAGAGGTGTGTGGAAATGAGGGTGTGAAGGGTAGTTTTTATAGTGGAGGGGAGAGGGGTTTCATTAATATAAAATTAATTAGTTTATTAAATTACCCGAAGACATGGAATAGTGAGTATTAAATGAAAAGAATAGTAATTTTATCATGTGATCCTGAAGAAAGTGGGCTTACATCATCAGAACATCACACATGACTCTATAATTACCTTATTTAGCTTATTTTCTAAATTGTGGTATTTTACTATTCATAAAAAATTCAAGTATCTCAAAAAATACAAAACATTTACCCCACCATTTTTCAACATTTAGAATCCAAAAATAAATTCCATTTTTCAAAAATAATTATCTATATATTAATAATTTAATATTAAATTAAATTCATAATTTACTTAAAAAACAGTTTTTAAAATTAAAACTGATTTTAAAGTGCTTTCAAAAATTACGTAGGGTCATTTAAAATTACCTAAAAACTATAATAAATTGATTTCATAATTAATCAACACATTTTTAGAGAATAATTTTTCTTTTAAATTAATTAATTAATTTTAATTAATTAATTATGATTTACAAAATACCAAAACGTTTACTAAGGTCAAATTTTCACTTTCTAAGATATTTAAATTTTATTTAATTATTCATGGGTAAGGTTACACTTATGTTGGATGATCTAATATTCATAAGGGTCATATTACTATTCATAATGGTATGTTACTATTCATAAGGGTAGGTTACTATTCACCAAAAATTATTTTTGTTTTATTCGACTCCAAAAATCATCTTGAACCCAACAGTGTATGTCAGATTTTCAAAATTCCAAACACAAAAATGAAAAACTTATGTTTAAAGGACACTTATCACTTAATAGTTCATTATGTTGTGTTTTCATGTTATTTTATGACATATTTATAGTAAGGTAATTTCCATTGAAAAACATTGGGTCATTACATTCTTCTCCTCTTATGAAATTTCACCCTCGAAATTTCAATTTACACAAAAAGGTGAGGGTACTTCCCATTCATTGCCTCTTTCGATTCCCAAGTTGCTTCATCAAACTTCTGGTTCCACCACAACACTTTGACAAGGTGGGTTGTCTTTTTGTGTAGAACCTTATCTCTACAATCTAGAATCATTACTGGATTCTCCTCATAGGAGAGATCATCTTCCAGCTGCACCACCTATGAGTTTAGTACATGCGAGGGGTATGGAATGTACTTACTCAGTAGTGATACAAGAAACACATCATGAACCTGAACCATATTCGGTGTAAGTGAAAGACGATAGGCCACGACTCCTATGCGGTCAAGGATCTCAAAGGGGAAAATACACCTTGGCCTTATCTTACCATTCTTCCCGAATCACATGACTCTCTTCCATAGAGATATTTGAAGGAATACTTTATCTCCAACGTCGAACTCCATGTCTCTTCGATGGTTGTCAGCATAGCTATTTTGCCGAATTTGAGCATCTTTGATGTGTTTCGGGATGACTTGAACCTTCTCTATCAACTCTTGAACAAAATTGGGTCCAAGTAGCTTTCTTTTTCCAACTTCATCCAAACAGGTTGGAGTTCTACATCACTTTCCATATAGAGCTTCATATGGAGCCATCTGAATACTCCAGTGGAAGCTATTGTTGTATGAGAACTCATCTAATGGAAGATGATGATCCCATCCACCTTTAAATTCTTGAGAGTAGGCTCTTAGCATATCTTCAAGTGTCTGTATAGTCCTTTCAGATTTTCCATCAGTTTGGTGGTGATAGACCGTGCTAAAATTTAATTCATTACTAAAAGCGTGTTGAAGGTTCCTCAAAAATTTAGATGTGAACCTTGGATCACGGTCAGAGACAATTGAGAGTGGAACACTGCGCAGTCTCACCACTTCCTTTACATATATCTTTGTAAGTTGTTCAAGCGATATTTCATCTCGAATAGCGATAATATGGGTAGTCCTGGTGAGTCGGTAAACCACAACCCATATCACATTATTTCCCTTCGACGTATTTGGGAGACCAATGACAAAGTCCATAGTAACATTTTCCCATTTCCACAAGGGTATAGGTAGTGGCCGCATCATACCTTTGGAATTTTGTCACACAGCATTAACTTTCTGACATACGAGGCACCTTGATATGTATTCTGCAATCTCATTCTTCATTTTATCCCACCAGAAGTGTTCATGAAGATCACGATACATCATGGTACTCCCATGATGGATAGAGAATATTGAGCTATGTGCATTATCCAATAGCTCCTTTATCCCAGCTGATGAAGGCACAAAAAGTCGCATTCCAAACCAAATCACACCATCATCATTGATACGGAACTCTGGAAGCTTCCCTTCCTTTACTGCATTCACCCTCATTTGTATCTCCACATTATCCCTTTGTGCTTCCTCAATCTTCTATTCGATGGATGGTTGTGCAATCATTTGGGCATGGTAGGATTTATCCCCTGCCCTTATGATTTCCAAATCCATTATTTTCATATCCAAGAAGATAGGGTCTTTCTCAATCCACAACATGGATTGAGTAGCAGGTTCTTTTCTGCTTAGAACATCTGATACCTTGTTCGCATTTCCAGGATGATAGTGAATAGAGAAATTGTAATCCTTCATTAGCTCTAACCATCTCCTTTGATTTATGTTGAGCTCCTTTTGTGTGTATATATACTTTAGGCTCTTTTTTTCGGTTTATATGTCAAACATCTCACCATTAAGTTAGTGTCGCTCAATTTTAACGGCAAAAACATGGCTGCCAGCTGTAGCTCATGTGTCGGGTAGTTCTGCTCATGGATCTTCAACTATTGTGAGGTATAGGCTACCACATTATCATTTTTCATGAGTACGCAACCCAAGCCTTCCATTGAAGAGTCACTGTATATCACAAAACATTCTCCAAATTTCGGTAGTGTGAGTACAGGAGCAGTTATCAGACTTCTCATATTTCCTTGAAGTTTCCATCACATTCTTCCATCCAGACATACTTTACCCCTTTCCTTGTTAACATAGTTAGCGAGCTTGAGAATCATGAGAAGATTTTCACGAAACATCAGTAGTACCCAGCTAATCCAAGAAAACTATGGATTTATGTTACACTAGTGGGCCTGGGACATTCCTTAATCACCTTTGTTTATGAAGAATCCACAGAAATTCCCTCACTTGTGATTACATGTCCCTAGAATGTGACTTGTTTCATTCAAAATTAACACTTGCTGAACTTGGCGTACAACTTCTCCTTTCTCAAAGTCTCCAACACAAGTCTTAGATGTTCCTCATGATCCTCCTTTCCTTTGGAGTAGATGATAATATCATCAATAAACACTACCAAAATTTTTTCGAGGTAATGTCTAAAGACTCTATTCATCAAATCCATGAAGATTGTAGGGGCATTAGTAAGTCCGAAGGGCATCACCAAAAACTCATAGTTCCTATACCTTGTACGGAAGGCAGCCTTCTTAATATCTTCCTTCTTCACCTTTACCTGATGATATCTAGAATGAAGATACACCTTTGAGAATTATTGAGATCTTCTTAACTGATCGAACAACTCTTCAATCCTTGGGAGAGGATACTTGTTCTTTATGGTGATCTTATTGAGTTCCCGATAATCGATACACAACCACATTGTTCCATCCTTCTTCTTTACAAAGAACACTGGTGCACCCCAAGGTGATTCACTAGGTTGTATGTACCCTTTTTTCAGATTCTCTTGCAGCTGCTTCTTTAAATCCTCCAGTTAGATACGATCCATCCTATAGGGACACTTCGAGATAGGAGTAGCTCTAGGTATGAGTTCAATTTTGAACCCAACCACATGATCCGAGGGAATTCTGGGTAACTCTTTGGGAAATACATCACCATACTCCCTCACAATGGGTATTTCCTCAAGGATGGAACTTTCCTTCAACTCAAAAAATTGGGTGAGGTGTGCTTCTTCATAGGGAATCAATACCCACACCATTGAAGAAATTTTCAAAGGATATTCATGATCTTCCTTGCATTTTTAGAGGAGCTGGGATGGTTCAAAATATGAAAAGGTATTTCCTTTTCCTGGAAGTTGATATGTGCTCTATATAATGAGAGCCAATCCATTCCCGTTATAGCATCAAATTCCACCAAAGGAAGTATTACAACACTCGCTGGAATAATCATCCCACATACGCCAATATGAGAGGAGCTAAACACTTGGGTTGCAATGATTGCACCACTTGGTGTTTTTACAAATATCCCTACTTCAATGTTTTGGGGCTTTGATTCTATAGTTATAGAAAACTTTAAAGATATAAGGAATGAATAGAACCAGAATCAAATAATACTTTTTCCATTCTTGAGTGAATAGGATGTTTACCTAGTACGACGTAATTATCATGCTCCACCTCCACGGTAGTGATGGAAGAATCCTTCCCTTGTTCCTTTGTCTTAGGTGGCTACTGACACTGATTACCCAGGAGAACTTGACTTTTAGTGCACTGGTTTTCATAGTTCCCTAGCTCTCTAACGTTTTACCATTGAATCATGAGTGGTTCTCTCCTTTCATCGGCAACTTTCTCCTTCCTTTTCATGTATTTTTGTCACTCTTGAGCAGGATGTCCTTCTTTCCCACACTTGATGAATTTGACAGACCCTTAGAGGCAGTTCCCATGGTGCAACTTTCCACATTTTTGGCATGTGGGTCATTGAGTTTTCTTCCCACCTTTATCTCATCAGATCCACAGGCTTGAAACTCTATATTTCGTTTCTTATCCCCATATATATGGGACCATTCTCCAAACTCCATCTCCACATTGAGGGCACATCGAAAACATTCTTCATAACTGTTTCTGATGCTTTCGCCGGGGCACGCGCCCGTCCATCCATGGAGGAGGACGCGCGGCGCTTTTTTGCCCCGCATTCCCGCTTTCCAAAGGCGGGCGGCATTCACTCCTTATTCAGGTACGTCTGCTCCTTGATCGAAATGGGAAGATGGGATATCGGTTCTTCCTCCTGTGGATTCCTCCTCAGAACTTGTCACCTAGTCCGGGTCTCCCTCATAGATTTAATACGTAGTTTGTGAAACTCTTCCCAGTGCCATGTTTCCATGGATGCCGGTTAATTACACTGCTTCTGTCGGGACATTCCAAGGGGTCCGGTCAGGGCAGCAACCTTTAGTCGGGGGAGTAGTCACGTTGAGGCATCAGTAGCGTGTCTGGATGCTGGGGAACCTGGAATGTCTGTCTTTTATCCCTGGTCATAGGGCTTCTTGAGGGTGTGGAAGCCCGAGGCATCCCACATCGAGTGCGGTGAATTATATGTCATAGACACATATCTGAGGTTTTCCTCAGCATCCCGTGTTTAACACAGGGTATGTCGCGAGTTTAACGTCTAGCGGAGACAGATCAACCCAACCAGAGAATTAGCTAGGATAGATCGGATTGAGGGATCTTCCTTGAAGGGATGTCGATACCGGGGCCATCCCATGGGTGGCTGTGAAGAAGAGCGTACCGACATGGTTTCACCGGGATAAGACGGTCCGGGTGAGAATCGGGGTGGGTGACAGGTTGATGAATGGAACGGAGGGGGAGTAAAATGGTACCATCGCAGGGGTGATGGTGAAGTTGGGCTTGAACCTTGAAGAGGCTTCCAACGTATCCCCGTGGTAGGGAATCAAATTCCACGTAGTTCGGGATGGTGCCGGTAAACCGACGTGAAGGTGGACCTTGGTCCGATGGGCATTGTCAGCGTACCGACGTGAAATTAGACCCGTGGATCCACTGGTGGTGGGCTTGAACCTTGGGGAGGTTTCCTACGTACCATGCCTTGGCATGAATCAAAGTCCTCATAGTTCAAAGGATTGATGGAATACAATTTAACGTCATGTGGGACGGTAGTGAACCCTGACGTGAATAAACAATAGGCGGTGGGTTTCGGTGAGCCGACGTAAATGAGGGACCTTGGTCCGATGGGATATGGGCTTGAACCTCTGGGAGGATTCCTACATACCATGCCTTGACACGGATCAAAGTCCTCATAGTTCGCTGAAAATTGGGGGGGGGGGCTTGGCACACCGACAAGAAGACGGGTTGGGCCAATGTTTGTTGGGCTTGAACCTCAGGGAGGCTTCCTACGTACCGTGCCTTGACATGGATCAAAGTCCCCGTAGTTCGGATTGGGAAATGTAGTTTAACGTCATGCTGGACGTCGGTGGAACACGACGTGAATTGGATGATGGGTGGGCTTGAACCTCGTGGAGGCTTCCTACGTACCACGCCTTGACATGGATCAAAGACCTCGTAGTTCAAATGGGGCTTTGTCGGCGAACCGACGTGAAAATGAACCTTGGTCCAATGAGTGGTGGGCCTGAACCTCTGGAAGGCTTCCTACATACCATGCCTTGACATGGATCAAAGGCCTCATAGTTCAAATGGGTGTGCAGTTTAATGTCATGCAGGACAAGGGGGGCATACAGTTTAACGTCATGCCAGACGAGGGTGAAACTCGACGTGAATGAATAACCGAGGAATGTGGCTTGAACCTCATGGAGGATTCCTACGTACCATGCCTTGACATGGATCAAAGTCCTCGTAGTTCAAATGGGATGGGTCGCAATGGCTTCTCATTGGACCGGAATGAAGTTTAACGTCATGCTAGACGGGAATGAGACCCGACGTGAATAAATGACGGGTGGGCTTGAACCTCGTGGAGGCTTCCTACATACCTTTCCTTGACATGGATCAAAGACCTCGTAGTTCAAATAGGGCTTTGCCGGCGAACCGACGTGAAAATGAACCTTGGTCCAATGAGTGGTGGGCCTGAACCTCTGGAAGGCTTCCTACGTACCATGCCTTGACATGGATCAAAGGCCTCGTAGTTCAAATGGGTGTGCAGTTTAATGTCATGCAGGACAAGGGGGGCATACAGTTTAACGTCATGCTGGACGAGGGTGATACACGACGTGAATGAACGACCGAGCAATGTGGCTTGAACCTCATGGAGGCTTCCTACGTACCATGCCTTGACTTGTATCAAAGTCCTCGTAGTTCAAATGGGATGGGTCACAATGGCTTGCCATTGGACCAGAATGCAGTTTAACATCATGCTGGATGGGAATGAGACCCGACGTGAGTAAATGACGGGTGGGCTTGAACCTCATGGAGGCTTCCTACGTATCATGCCTTGACATGGATCAAAGTCCTCGTAGTTCACTATGGGATTGGGGGTCAGGGTCGGTGCTCACTCTAAGCCCACGTGAGTCATGCTCGGTGTGATAAACAAGAGGTTGCAAGGACATGACGATCACGTCACGAAAGATGCGTCCGTGAGAAGCGAAGAGGGGATTACGCGTTAGGCGGCCCATGGTGATGGGACTTACTCCAGGATGGATGCCCATGGTGCGACAAAGCGCGGGAAAGATGGAACTTGGTCCAATGATGGGAGGTGCCCCATTCCCTATCATGCCCTCCACCGACCTTGGTGGTGGGGAAGTACGGAGATGCAGAGGTGCAGCCATCCATTGGGGGACTAGGGTCGCCCTTCTCCTATGAACATACGCCACTCCAATAAGGAGGATATCATCCCTTGTGGATGGGTGATTCCATTCCCGTGGGGACGAGTGGTGTAAAAAATGATCCACCTGGGGGGACCCTTCGTGAGGGATACGAGGTTGGGTCACAGTTTAACGTCATGTGTTGAGGACGTGGTGCTTGGCAGTTTAACGTCCTGCAGCTCAGACGAGGTGGGTTCACTCCACACCCCTAGGACTTACATAACCGGTACCCTCTGGTCCTTGGGGAAGGGAAGGTACCAGTAAGTCCATGGTAAAGGGGGGTTGTGGAACGAACCATCAAGGGGTCCACGTTAGCGTGGCTATGCAATGAAGCAATAGTCGTTAGCGTGCCTATGCGAAGAAGCATTAGGCGAAGCAACGCTACAGGTGGTATTGTCCATGGGACTTTGAAATTGCATCGTGCAAACCTGGAGGGTCGCATGGGAAGAGTAATCGCTAAGAAAAGGAGCGTGCTTTTCGAAGTGGAGTGCCTTGGCCTTATCATGGGGAATAGGTGTAAGTGGAAGGTGCTTCGCGAGGTGGAACAGTGTTCGTGGAGCACTACCTCGTGAAGAAGGGGTGCCTCTCGAAGCAGGGTCCTGCGAAGCAGTGTGATTCGCGATGTGTAGCGATCCTGCCTTAGCATAGGGATCACTAACATGGGTTGGGTGTTTCGCGAAGCATAAATGCTTCGCGGCTGCCCGGGTTCCCTTGGGAATCCCCTTCCTTCGCGAATGCCCTTGAGCCCTCACGAAGGGCATCCCTCTCAGAAGAGGGGCTCAAAACGAGACAATGCAGAGGAGTCTCGTGAAGTAGAAGTACCTCAAGGAGCTCGTGATTCCCAGGGCAAAGCGTGCTTCACGATTCGGGAGAGGAGAAGCCGAAAGGTTGTATTGTCCGTCTTCTTGGACTCAGGGGGAGTCCAGTATTTATAGGCAAGGGGCGCCGCGAAGCAGAACTCGTGTGTCTCCTCTGGTGCTTCACGGCGCACTCGCGAACGTCAACGCCATCCATGGAGGGTACCGCCTCTGGAGCTTCGCGGCGGCTCACGAATGTCAAATGCGTTTGCGGAGGCTTACCGCCTCTGGAGCTTCGCGGCGGCTCGCGAACGTCAAATGCGTTCGCGGAGCATTACCGCCTCTGGAGCTTCGCGGAGGCTCATGAACGTCAAATGAATTCGCGGAGGATTACCTCCTCTGGAGCTTCGCGAGGTCACCAGGATTGGGATTCTTCGTGTCGGTCCTTCGTGGCGGTGCTTCGCGGCGGTGCTTCGCGAGGCAGTGTGCCAGACCTCTTTTTCGTTCCTTCCTTTCGTGCCATATTATTTTGGCGCCAACAAATGCCCCCCCTCAGACTTGGATCCACGGAGGGCGAAGGGTCGAAGTCTGAGGGAACATTGCCAAAATTGTCGGTGGTTCGCAATGCGGCTTCGTGAAGGGTGCCCGCAGTGCTGACCGGGGCCACAGATCCGGACGCGCTGCGATGCTCCGCGCGGGTGAGGCACACCGCGATGCTCTGGGGTCGCCGCCTATAAATAGGGGGGTCGACCTGTTTTTTCTTCACGTGCCTTCCTTGTCTTTTTGTGCTCTCGACTTCGCGAAGCTCCGCGTACTCCGCGACAGCACTCCGCGAATCGAGCTTCGCGGTGAACCAAGGGTCTCCGACTCCGCGTCAGCGCCAAGCGAACCTCTGCTTTTCAGCCTTGGCCAGACTTCACGACTTGGTCTTGCGACCAATCTTCGTGATCCGGCTTCGCGATTCAGCTTCGCGGTCGAGCATCGCGATCCAGCCGAAAAATTTCTTTTCTGAGGGCCAGAGTTAAAATGGCCCATCAAGAGGCTGTATTGGGGGTGCATGCAGATGCTGCTCATCGAGATGAGATGGCCAACTGTCCAGGCTTGGGGGAGATGATCTGGAGCCACTCGGACCACACTTCTTTGACAGATCTTCTCTTGGAGGGTCAGAAAGATTATCCGCAGTGCAAGAAACTGCCATTGTACGGCTTCGGGCTGAGGGATGATGTCTTTATCCCTGAGGTGAATAGGGATGAATTAGCTTGCTGGTTCAGGAGCACACCGTGCCAGCACCAATGGTTCAGGGTGGCCGATGGTCATGTACGGGAGGACTTCACACCCATTACCGCTGACTGTCTCTACAACCATGTGAATGACATTGACGGGAATCCACTGCAGCCGGAGACTTCCCCTCCCCTCTACCATACCATTCTGAAGGCGGCTTTGCAGGATTCGAAGAAGGGATGGTCTGATGAGTGGGACCTGTGCCAGGGCGGCAACTTTACTGATGACTAGGCCTGGGCCTACTGGGTAGGCGCCTCATGTGAGGAGTTTCGGGCCGAGCTGAGGAGAGTGGGGTTGTATGAGGCGGCATGGGCCTCCCAATTCCACATTTACCAACCAAATCAACTGATGCCAGAGCTGCTGAGCAGATGGTCATCTAGGACCAACACTTTTCACCTGCATCACGGGGAGGTGGGCATCAGCCTGTGGGATGTCCACCAGATTTCTGGGGTCCCGATCCTGGGGGCCATGTATGACGAATTCCTCCCCGTCATCAACGCGTGGGGGGATACAGAGCAAATGTCGCGACTGGCGTCGGCGCTGATGGCACTTGTCCCTAGAGAGGACAAGGAGGTAGTGAGGGACGTCCACTTCAGGAGGTGGTTCAAATGCTTCCTGAATTTCCCAGAGAATCGAGAGTTCCCTCCGAGTCCTCGAACTTGTCCAAGGGCAGCCCAACGGAGCAAGGGGCACTCGTATTGGCGGGTCTTGGAGGACAACCAATTGAAGACTTGGGGTTTCAGTGTCAGCACTGAACAACAGCCGATATTCAGGCTAGCGGCGTTCATCGCGGCTCTCATCTGTGGTTGGATCCTACCGGTGAGAGATACAAGCATGGGGGTACGACCCAGCTCGTTTATCATGGCGTTGATGTTGGCCATGGGGTAGCGGATCAACCTGGGGATCCCGATGCTCACTAAACTATACAGAATGTTGTGACATATTATCGAGGGCAAGAAGATGCCAAGGATATGCGGGCCCTTCCACCTCCTGTATGGGTGGATCACAGCGCATATCAGGGGGATTTATGAGTATCCAAACCCCATTTCGCCGCCGGGATCGAACTTCCGCCCCTCCATCCTGAACGCGGCCGGGAGCTTCCCGTTCAAGCTGGCCGTTCCAATGGTGCTGAATAGGGTGTGGAGGGCAGATGAGTTTAACTTCCACCCCTTCCCATTGCCTACGGGGATGCTTACTGATGACGGACGGGGAACAGAAGAACATCGGGCTTACCTCCTGGCCTTCCGAGGTGGAGTTTTGTGGCATGAATAGATCGTGAGCCGCTCTGTGAACCGTACACCCCGCATCGGTTTGCGAGGCAGTTCCGGTGCCTCCAGCGGTTGACCCCGCAGGTCTACTAGGAGGCGCATCACGAGGAGCACCCGTGTGTAATGAGGCAGTTGTGGCTCATGTTCACACGGGAAGATGGAAAGATGCGGATTGCATTGCCTCCATCCACCACTGCCTTCGGATTGGTGAAGGAGTACGCCATCAGTTGGGAGGCTGCCTACCCAGGGGAGATGCTGAAGCAACCAACTATCCGGGTCGGTGACGGTGGGCCTCCTCTATCTCGAGGTCGGGGTCAGAGGCCAGCTAGGGCCGCTCGCGGTAGCGGGGCTGCCATGGCGGCGAGACCCGCACCGGCCGAGGGTATAGAAGCAGCGGTTGATCTGGTGATTCCGGAAGAGCAGGGTCATCCAGAGGGGCGGCCACCGAGGGGATTTCATATGATATCCACTCAGGCTTCGGGGAAGCGCCTGCGTCATATTGACATGGCAGAGGATGCCGTCTTCCCGGAATCTTGGGACATTTGGGATGTCAACTGGAAATTCCTCAGCCCACCCGAGATATGGGCCCACCTGAATCGCCTTGGGATGTAATTACCGAGCATAGGCCCAGTTCGGGCTGGATTCATGGCGTCTCCGGCGGAGGCGGAACAGTACCTGGAAGAGCTGGAGGATTACATCCACTTCAGTGGTGTCCCTCGCCCAATGACAGACCGGGTGAGGGTACTGTTGAATCAGACGGTCCCCCCATAGTTATCGGCTGCCGATCAGAGGGAGCGCTTCCCTTTGCCGGAATAATCAGAGGACTCCTCTCGGGAGGATGAGCCTAGAGGAGGGAGCCCGTTGGAGGAGGGCGAGGTCGGAGACCGAGGCTCAGAATCCAATGATTCCACGGAGGCTCTCGAGGTAGTATTCCGAACTTATTTCCTTATGATTTGTTCTTGGGTCACTGTGGACTTCTCACCAATGTTTGATCCATGCAGGAGTAACTTGTTCGCAGGCCTCGTTCTCGCTCCTTGGCGGGTGATGATGCGGGACCGTCAGAACCCGCGCCTATGGTTGTGTCCAGTTCCGCGTCTGGTGGGACCAGAGCGCCCGAGGTGGCTCCTCTGGAATCTCCAGACCTTCCTACAGTATACGGAGGGCCTCGCCTCGGGGTCCCGTCAGTACCATCTCAAGAGCAGCACCAGGAGGTCGATCTCCGTAAGTCTCCTCTACCTGTCTCCTCGTTGTCACATGTAGACCATGCCAACTAACGTTTGTCCCTCTCTATCGTACAGTTCTTCGAATGGCGTGGGCCGCTGTGGAAAGACTGGTCGGGATGTCTGGTGGTGTCCCTCATAGGGGCATGCCGGTGATGGTAGCGATAGTCCCCCCATCTCCTCAAGCTGCGACGCACATCATCACTGGCGGGACCACCAGCAGGGCCGTACCCGAAGTCATTGAGGTGGACTCCGAGGAAGAGGATCAACCGGTCGGTCCCAGTCTTGTCACGCCTGCTTCAGTGCCAGGTGTCGTACTGTATTTAACACCGAATTTTGATCATGCCGAGGATTTCCTGCGGGCGTATCCCGCGTACGAGCCTGCCAATCGCGCAGACTGGGATGAAACGGCCTCCGACGAGGAAGACAACAGCATAGTCCACCGCCGGTCGTGGAAGCTGGTCACGCGCTTTATCAAGGACACTCCCCAAGCGCAATGGCTGGCCGAAATGGATAGATTTCGCTCGCGGTTGCGCGAACTATGTGTTGGGGGAGTGGATGCCCAACGTCCTTGCGCACTCATCCGAGATCTTATGGCTGAGAAGATCCGGGAGCATGATCACGGGCTCAGCGTGAGCTGGCAGCGGAGGAAAGAGACCAGTATCAAGAAGCTCCAGGAGGCTGAAGGCGAGGTTCAACAGATGCAGACCCGAGCAGACGAGATTTCAGCCTCTCTTGATGCACAAACTGAGCTGGTCTCATGGTTGAAGGCCTAGCTGGCAGAGGCAGAAGAGCATATGAGGCAGACCTCTGGAGAGATGGTTGTCGTTCAAGCTGGCGTGGAGAGGTCCAAAGCCAGGACTGAAGAACTGTGCCTCGCCACTGCTGAGGAGGAGCGGGAGCTGATTCAGCGGCAGCAAGCCTTGGATGCCACAAGTCAACGGGTGGCGGAGCTACAACGCTCTTTTGATGGGGTCAACCCGTCCATGGGGGAAGTTAAACCCAGAGTATTGTAACAAACCCATAAACCTTTCATTGGTACTTTCGTGCTTCAAAATTTTTTTTCTTTGTTTTGAATGTCGTAGCACGCACGATTTCCACTGTTGAATTGACTTGTTACATCCCTACAATGTTTGCGGGATGTTCGGCGACAATTCCCCAAGCCCACGTGGGTCGAGCCCGATGTCCGGGATTTGGATTACCAGTCCGGATTTCTGAAAGGCGGGAGAGGCTTGATGGGGGAAGGAACTTTCAGGATGACCGAATTACCGTTCCCTCAGCGTGCTCTTATGCACGAACTGGGAAACTCCAGGGGCGCTGAAATCGGTCCAGACAGATGAAAATGGGAAGTGTGAATTACGATACCCAAGATTCGGAACACTGTGGGGATGGCGTGACAATAAGGGACAACCGTTAACCTCGGAGGAGAAGCGGTACCCTTACTGTGTTAGCCTATAATGGGGACAACGAATGAGGGTCGACCGTTGACCATGTTCGAAACATGGGACCATGTTTGAAACATGGGACCATGTAATAAATGTTGTTGATCAATCCTTCGGGATGTTGGCCCAGGACAGTTTGCGGACCATAGGTCAAAAAACCATACTGTTAGGAGGTCCTTCCAGATATGACTCGTCTTCCGGAACATTGGCCCAGGACGGTAGGTGAGCCGATGCGGCATGAGACCAGGCCGTTAGGGGGTCCCGTGAGACATGAAAGGGAACGAGGGTCCGAATAAGGGGCACGCAAAGTGTGGAATATGGAGTGATGGTATGTCCGAACAGAATCCAACACTTAGGTAGTTACACCACCGTGGTTGGAGTACGCCAGATGGGCGCATCGGTTTGATCAGGGATCATTCCTTCATTCAGACAGGGCCTCTCTGGCGAGGGGATCTGTCACTTCCCAATGGGATCTTGGGGCATCCTGAACTCGTTCAGGGTAGAACCGCTGTTTAATGTCATGCGTTGAGGACACATAGACTCATGTAGTTTAACGTCATACTATAGGACGTGGAATAAAAGGGAAGCATGTGGCGCGGTAGATATGAAACCGACGTGAATGAGGACTTGGAGTCCAAATCATACCACATACCCCCGGAGGAAACTCTTCAGGTCGAGGGACCAAGAGCGAGGATTGGGCTGGGCCTGAAGCAGAGTGGCCGGGCATTCCTACGTACCCCATGAGGATGGGAATCAAGCCATAAATAGTTCTGGAAGCGCAGTATAACGTCATGCGGGATGAGGAGCAGCCTGACCGTGTTGGTACACATCCTGCCAAAACTACTAAGCCCACATGAGTCGTGCTTGGTGTGGGAAACAAGCAGTAGTGGTGGGAACTTCCCGACACAGAAAGGGGCAGGTTAGGGCAAAGGGATGTTCGGTGAATACCGGCCCAGTGACACTAACACGATCATTTAGCGCACCTAGATGCGCGAAGAGAAAGATCCGAGTATGATGGAATTCCACTTGAACATGAGGAAGTGGAAATGTGTGAATCATGGAGCTCGAGATTCAGATCACGACGATGGTGGCGTGACGATGGAGGATAACTGCTGACCGTATTCGCAACACAGTATCTTATCGCATTAGCCTAGAATGGGGACAGACAAATGAGCATCGAACGCTGACCGTATTCGCAACGCGGGATTTTATCGATTTGTTGTCAGATATCCGTAGGGACGTTGGCCCGAAATGATTGAGGGGCCCTTAGGTCCAGCATTCATGGAGAGCCCTTAAGCCTAGTATCCATGTCGTCCGAGGGTCCTTTTGGATGTGGGAGAGGATGAGGATCCAAATAGCGAGCTCACGAAGCTTGGTCGTGGGATGAAGGGAATGTCCGTATGAAAGTCCCACACTTCGGGTTCTTTGTCGAAACAACATCTGAATACGACAACGAAACGTATTAGAGAGGGAGAAGATTCCTTTCCCTTGGGGAGATCTTAGTTTAGGGTCGTAGAATTCTGACCATGGATGGGAGGAGACATAGGAGGCACATGGTGGAGTAATTCAAACACCTGGCGTGAATGGGAATAGGGGGTGTGTGCGGTGTGATGAACAACTTGACTTGAATGAGGAAGTAATCCCATACCACACCGCACAACCTCCTTAGGAGAGGTTTTTGGTCAAAGGACCGAAAGCGAAAGTTAGGCTAGGCCCGCGGGGAAGTGCCCGGGCGCTCCTACGTATCTCATAAGGATGAGAATCAAGCTTCACGTAGTTCTTGACAGGCCTTAGACCATAAATGGGTAAAGGGAGCAGGGGACGCATGGTATCAAAACCCGACGTGAAGGAGGACCTAAGCCCTACTTACCATGCATTCTTTGGGGAAATTCTCGAGTCGAGGGACCGAATACAAAGGTTAGGCTGGGCCCGCGGGGAAGTTCCCGGGCGCTCCTACGTATCTCATAATGATGAGAATCAAGCCATACATAGTTCTGATAGGTGACATGGTAAGATACCAGTTCCAGGGGAAAAGGGGAGTGCGGGTGTGGCCCTTGCACTAAAAGAAGCGGAAGTTGATGAATCTCTTGTTTGTTCTTTAAGGTGAATGGTTTTTATTGTGAAGCGACAGGCCTAGAATAGTAGGTCGTGATGTCACCACAAGGATCAAGCCGTGATGGGTGTTGACAAATGGCATGGCACGTGGCCAATACCCAACGTGATGTCCTCTACAATGAGGTTACCACAATGCAGTGCCATTTTTTCGTCGTGCGGCTAGGAAAATAATGTCACAGTTTAGGGTCGTATGATAGGACCAATCATGCATTTTATCGTCATGCAGTGCAGACGTAGCAGAGATAATGCTAGGCGGGAAATGTGAACAGTGTTATAAAACAAAATTGATGGAGACATGATCCCACATCAAATTTTACGCCATTCGGAGAGGGAAACCTTAGTCCAAGGGGCCTATATAGAGGTAAGAGGTGAAACCGGGGGAGAGACTGGCTCTTTAAATGGGTTGTACCCGAATACAGGGTGTCCGGGCGGTCCTACGTATCCCATGAGGATGGGAATCAAGGCACACATAGTTCTAAATGGATCTTAGTTTATGGTCTTAGAGCACGGACCATGGGAGCCCTGAAGGACGCCATACTGCATCTTTGTCCCCCTGACATGCAAAGGTGCACTGAGGGATAGCGCCAAAAGTGTCGAGATTCCACCTGGACATGATGGGGTGGAAAATGGTGTGAATCATGCAACCAACATTCGAGGACTGAAGGGGCTGGCGTGACGACAGAGGATGATAAAACACTATTTTGTTAAATATTTTATTGCTAATAAATGACAAAATTTCCTCACATTGTGTTATATATGATCAATTATGGAATATTTGGGATTAGATCACTCAATTGAAAATTTGATGAAAATTCCAGTTTTACCCTTTTAAAGTGCACTGTGCTATATTATGAATAAATATTTTTATTTCACGAATTGGAACTTAATATTTTGTTACCAAATGCCTCACAAAATATTCTACAACTGTTATTCAGGACATTGGAGCTAGATCGTGGGTTTACTTGGAGTAAATGGGCCATGAAGACAAAGTTGTACTGGACTCGCTGGGCTGGATAGTGATTCCGTATTTGGGTCATAACTTTCGTATCCGTGCTTGGCTGTATCCCAAATTTGGAGAGAAGCTAGAAGACAAAACTTAGCGCAAATAAGTCTTCTGGAAGAGCAGCTGTATCGCGTGTTTTGGAGGTCAAACAGGCGGTGCAACTTGGATTAAAATATTTTCCCGAATTTCCACATTCACATTTGAAACCATTTGTAACCCTAGCCCTCCCCAACTCTATTTAAAGGACATTTTCACTCTTTGGGAGGCTGGTTAGGAGCTTGGGAAAGGTGTATCCGAGAGTTGGTTTCCTAGGAACTACTATAACCCCTTGGAAGAAGTGAGGCTTTGTGCAAGGATCTCTTCCAAGAAGGCTCTTCTCTCCCACCTCCACTTGTGTTTCAATGTTTTCATGCTTGTAACATTTCCTTTTCTTCAATAAATCTTCTTTTTTATTCTTTAAATATCTTATTTTTTTGGATTCTTGGTTCTGTAATCTTATAGTGGAGACAAGATTGGGTATTTCCCTTTCAATCCGTTGTTTATGCAAAACGTCTCCACAATGAAAATTCCAACAATGGAAGAGTAGTTTTGTTCGTAGTCGATCTAATCCCTAACCCCTTCATTTATTAATTTTGAATCCATGAACATACTGTAATTCATAATTTGTGATCAATTAATTGAGATTTAAGTTGTAAGGAACTCACTCGACTTGCATCTGACCGTGAGGACGGTCCTCTGTGAATCGAGAGAGACAAACTTCAATTGTAAAATCTAATCAACTTGGGATAGAATTTTAGGGTTCAAATATAATCCCTAAACTTAATTAATTCTCAACTCTAGAGAGGAGGTTCTGCCCTAATTGACCATTGATCATAAGTTGGATTTGGACCACAATCAAAGTAGGGTACTACGATTGGAAGTCTCAAAGACAACCTAGTGCTCATTTCTTCAAATACATGTGGTTGTGTCAAATTCTGTAGGGTTCGGGGGATGACAAGGTTAGGGGGTCACATTTTAATGAATTATAATCATATGGGATAATGATTAAAGAATGGTGAAGGGGTATATTATATTGGCTACGACTTCTCATAGTAGTGCTTTTAAAGAAACAGTGTTCGTGATTGTCTTTTACTCCTTGATTGCCTTGATTGTTTTGTTTCATTTTCTAAAAGTATTTCAATCAAACCACTCCCATCTTTTATCATTTTGTTTCTTTTTTTTTGGTTTCTTAAAGACTTATAAGGGTTGTTAAACTAAGTAATCCTCAAGAGAACAACCTAGGTCAGCCACTGTGCTGCACTTAGTAAAGAAACAATATCATTTGAAATCGCCCACGACAGCACCTTTCAAATTTGGCGCCGTTGCCAGGGAGGAAATAGTTTTCTCAATCAATTAGAGGTATTTGTTTTTTTATTTCATTCTATTCTTCCTCTTCTCACTTTCTTCTTTCACCTTTCTCAATATTGGTTCATTTTTATCTTCTTCTTCTTCTTAATTTTTTTAGACCATCAATTGAACTCCATTCTCATGATATTGTGGTCTATTCTTTTTCTTCATTTCTCTATTTTTTATATGATTTATGACACGGTCCCAACCTGAGGATCTCTTTGATGTAGACCCCGAGATTGAACGCATCCTTAGGGCTCGAATCAGGCAATCTCAATCCACGGGAAGTGTCGACATTTACCCAAGAGGAGAACTCCTCCATTTTGGAAACACTGAAATTGGAAACACATCTAAATCCAAACTAAAACAAGAACCAATGGCTGGGAATAATGGAAATGAACTTAATAGAACCATTTGAGAATTGGCCGCACCAGATATTAACTATCAACCAAATTGCATTGCATACCCAACACTTGAATCAGACTTTGAACTTAAATCTGGACTAATTCACCTTCTTCCAAAGTTTCATGGATTATCTGGTGAGGACCCAAACAAACATTTAAAGGAAATTAATGTAGTCTTCTCCACTCTTAAACCAAGAAATGTTTCTGAAGATCAAATTAAATTAAGAGCATTCCCATTCTCACTTGATGGAGCTACAAAAGATTGGATGTATTATTTGCAACCTGAAGATGTAACATGTTGGAATGATTTGAAACGTCTTTTCTTGCAAAGATTTTTTCCAGCATCAAGGACAATATCCATTCGAAAGGATATATCGGGGATCAAGCAAGCCCAAAGGGAGTCAATGTATGAGTACTGGGAGCGATTCAAGAAGTTGTGTGCAAGCTGCCCACATCACCAAATCAGTGAGAAATTACACATCCAGTACTTCTATGAAGGACACACACCTATGGAGAGAAGCATGGTGGATGTTGCGGCTGGAGGAGCAGTGGTGGACAAGACACCAGTAGCTGCACGTGCGTTGATCGACAAGATGGCCCAAAACTCCCAACAATTTGGTGATAGAGGTACACCACATGTCAGGGGAGTACATTAGGTAAGTCCTTCTTCTCTTGAAAATCATTTGATTGATACCAAGTTGGAATAATTGACCACTATGGTGAGGCAGATTGCATTGGCTCAAAAGACATCCCAACCCACTTCTTCAAGGCCATGTGGCATTTGCACCGAGACAAGCCACCCAACTGATTGTTGCCCCCAATTACAAGAGTCAGAGGATTGTGCTGCCATATTTCCTGAGAGACCATATCACCAACAACAACAACCACAGAAGAAGTATGATTCCTTTGCACCAACATTTAACCAAGGATGGAGCGATCAATCAGATATGAGGTTTGGCTCTGGACATCAACAAAGGCCCCCCTTTCAACAAAACTTCCAGCAGCCTCCACCTTACCAACAAGGTTTCCAACAACCCCAAAGAAGATTTGAGGCCCAAGCATCAACAAGTCAGCAACATGGGAGTTCTCAACCAAAGGTAGATTCTAATACTGATGATCTTTTGAAACAAATTGAGCTGAAGAGTCAAGGTTCTGAGTTGAGGGAGTTGAAGACACAAATGAGCCAGATTGGCACCGCCCTCCACGAACTGGTAAGTAAGAACTCTAGAGCCCTTACTTCCTAACCTACTCCCAATCCCAAGGGGAATGTCAGTGCCATCACATTGAGAAGTGGGAAGAAAACAGTTGATACATCTACACCTACAATACCACCGGGATTCACCTCAACTCCGGAGAAGCCCCATCCCATACCAAATGATGAGAAACCCAAGGAGAAAGATAAAGGTAAGAAAAAGGTTGATGATCTTCCTCCTAAACCCCTTCCATTCCCAAATAGAGTTGTACAAACTAAGAAGATGGCTGAAGAGGCAATGAAAAAAGAGGTTTTGGATACATTCATGCGTGTCGAGATCAACATTCCTCTACATAAAGCCATCAAGCAAATACCGAGGTATGCGAAATTCTTAAAAGAACTGTGTACAAATAGAAGAGGGCTAAAGGGAAATGAGCGGATCAACCTTGGAAGGAAAGTATCTGCACTCATCACACCAACCATGTCAATGCCAACGAAGTGAAAGGATCCTGGGACATTCACCATACTATGCACCATAGGGGAGTTACACTTTTCTGATGCACTTTGTGATTTAGGTGCTTCCATAAATGTGATGCCTCACTCTGTATTCTCTTCCTTGCAGGTTGGTGAGTTGAAGCCAACAAGAGTAGTGGTGCAATTGGCGAATAGAGCTATGGCATATCCAGCGGGAGTCCTTGAGGATGTACTTGTTCGGGTAAGAGACATGATCTTTCCAGCAGACTTTTATGTGCTTAACATGAAGGATGATCAGGTAAGTTCTCATGCCCCCATTATCTTAGGTAGACCCTTCCTCAAAACTGCAAAAAACTATCATAAATGTCAATGAGGGTACACTTTCCATGGAGTTTGGAGATGAAGTTGTGATATTTAATGTTATGGATTCCATGAAATACCCCTCAGAGGACCATTCTGCTTTTGTTATCTCCCATTTTGAACCACCATGTAAAAACATCATGGAATTGGATTGTCCTATTCTTAGGTAGATTATGAGTATTGGTTCTAGTTTGATGTCTAAGAGTACTTCTACATCTGTTTTTATGGAACAAGACTCTCTAAGATTTGATTTTGAAATGGAATCATATTCTGATTTTGATCATTTGAACTCTGATTATGACATGGCTATTGAGTATGCTGATGGATTTGGTGCTTTATTCTCTGATTGTGATGATATTTATTCTGATACTGATGTTCATTGTGCAGATATTTTTGTTGCATCAATTTCTCCATCCATACTACACCCTCCTTCATTAGAACTCAAGCCATTGCCACCAAATCTGAAATACTCATACTTGTTGAATGGTGAGAGATTACCTGTTATCATTGCTAACAATCTCCCTTTTGAACATGAAGAAAAGCTTTTTAATATTTTGAGGGAGAACATCAGGGCGATTGGGTGGACCTTGGCTGACATATCAGGTATTAGCCCCTCCATTTGCATGCATAGGATTCTCTTGGAGGATGGGGCTAAACCGGTGAGACAGACACAAAGGAGACTCAATCCCACCCTCCTAGAAGTTGTTAAAAAAGAAGTTGAGAAATTGCTCGAGGCAGGTATAATCTTTCCCATTTCAGATTCTCAGTGGGTAAGTCCAATTCAGGTTGTGCCTAAGAAAACTGGTTTTACTATTGTTAAAAATGAGAAAGATGATTTAGTTCCAATGAGGGTGAAAAATAGTTGGCATGTGTGTATTGATTATAGGAAACTAAATCAGACCACTCGTAAGGACCATTTCCCACTCCCATATATTGATCAAATGCTCGAGAGACTAGCTGGGAAAACACACTATTGTTTCTTAGATGGATTTTCTGGATATTTTCAGGTTCCTATAGCTCTAGAGGATCAGGAGAAGACTACATTCACCTGTCCCTTTGGCACATTTGCCTACCGGAGGATTCCATTTGGACTTTGCAACGCCCCAGGTACCTTCCAGAGATGTATGGTGAGTATTTTTTCTGATTTTATTGAGACCTGCATGGAGGTATTTATGGATGATTTTACAATGTATGGGTCTTCATTTGATGAATGTCTAAGTAGTTTGGAAAGGTGTTGAATCGTTGTATTGAGAAGAATCTGGTCCTGAACTTTGAAAAGTGTCATTTTATGGTAGAGCATGGCATTGTATTAGGGCATGTGGTGTCAAAACATGGGATAGAGGTTGAAAGATCTATGGTAGAAATTATTTCATCCTTACCCTATCCTTCATGTGTGCGTGATGTTAGATCTTTCCTAGGGCATGCAGGATTTTATCGGCGCTTCATCAAAGATTTTAGTAAGATCGCTCTTCCTATGTCACGATTACATAAAAAAGATTCTGATTTTGTGTTTGATGATTGTTGTAGGACTTCCGTTGATGAGCTAAAGAAGTGTCTGACCACTCCACCTATCATACAGCCCCCACGGTGGGACCTTCCATTTGAGCTTATGTGTGACGCCTCCAACTTCGCGGTTGGAGCTGTCTTATCTCAGAGGGTGGAAGGACGTTCACATGTGATTGCCTATGCATCAAGAACATTGGATTCTGCCCAATCAAACTACACAACCACAGAAAAGGAGTTTCTTGCTGTCATATTTGCTTTAGATAAATTCCGTTCATATTTATTGGGCTCTAAAGTAGTTATTTTTTCTGACCATGCAGCTTTGAGGTACCTCCTGAAGAAGCCAGATGCAAAGCCATGACTTATCCGTTGGATTCTCCTTCTTCAAGAGTTTGACATCTGATAAAGGACAAAAAGGGGCCAGAAAACATGGTGGCAGACCACATGAGTAGGCTTACTCACACACTAGAGGATGACACCATGGATCAGGTACCACTTTGGGACACTTTCCCTAATGAGCATCTCTATACCATCTCAGGTACGCATCCTTGGTATGCTGATTTAGTTAACTACCTTGTTGCTTCTGAAATCCCGGCAAATTTAAAGAAACATCAAGTCCAAAAATTAAAGAGTGAGTCAAGATTTTATGTTTGGGATGATCCATACTTATGGCGCATGTGTAGTGACCAAGTCATTAGGAGGTATGTTCCCGATCATGATTTTGAGTCTGTTTTGCATTTTTGTCATACACTTGCTTGTGGTGGACACTTTGGACCCAAACGAACAGCTAGGAAGGTTTTGGACTCTGGATTATATTGGCCTAGATTATTCCATGATGCCCATGTGTTTTGTAAGTCATGCTCTCGTTGCCAACACACTGGGAACATTTCTATGAGACATGAGATGCCCCAACAACCCATACTATTCTGTGAGATTTTTGATGTATGGGGCATTGATTTTATGGGTCCTTTTCCTAGTTAATTTTGTTTTTTGTATATTTTGGTTGATGTTGATTATGTGAGTAAATGGGTGGAGGCCAAGGCCACCAGGACTGACGATTCTCATGTTGTAGTGGATTTTGTCAAGGATCAAATTTTCTGCAGGTTTGGAGTACCAAAGGCCATCATCAGTGACCAAGGGACACACTTTTTCAATAGGAATTTTTCTTCCCTCCTTCGAAAGTATGGGGTGACACACAAAACATCAACACCATACCACCCCCAAACAAATGGCCAGGATGAGGTTTCAAATCGCGAGTTGAAACAAATCTTGGAGAAAACCGTGCAGCCAAATAGGAAGGATTGGAGCAAGCACTTGGATGATGCATTGTGGGCTTATAGGACAGCATACAAGACCCCCATTGGTATGTCCCCATTTCGGATTGTTTTTGGGAAAGCGTGTCATCTCCCCGTGGAAGTTGAGCATCGGGCTTATTGGCCTATAAAGAAATGCAACACGGCTTTGGCCCAAGCCGAAATCCAAAGGAAGCTGCAAATTCAAGAGCTTGAGGATATTAGATTATCATCATATGAGAACTCAAGGCTCTACAAGGAATGATCAAAAGCATCTCATGACAAAATGATCCAACAAAGGGAGTTTCATGTTGGATAGAAAGTCATTATCTACAGTTCACGACTGAAGTTGATGCCTGGTAAGTTGCGTTCCAGATGGTTAGGTCCTTATGTTGTGACTAATGTTTTTCCTTATGGTGCAGTGGAGATCACACAAGAGGACACTAGAAGGAGCTTTACAGTCAAATGTCAACGTTTGAAGAGATACATTGAGAGACTTCCTACTAATGCAGTGGATTTTATCACACTGCATGACCCCATCATCACTTGAGCACATCAGGCTGTTCCTAACCCTTTCACCTTTATATTATTTGTCCTATTTAAAAATTCATCATTTCATGTGCATATATCATCTCATAGGTTCACATTGAAGACAATGCAATATTTTAAGTGTGGGGGAGTGAACCTTTTAGTTTAGTAATTTCAATTGCTTTCCGGTTCAAAAAAAACCAAAAAAATTGTGTAAAATTTGTGTGTTTATTTTACAATTTTCTGTGTGTTTTTGAAACTTTTGAGCTGAAATGATTCTCATCACCATTTTTAAATCCATATCAATAAGTGAAACAATTTACCCCTTGAAACTAAGCTTAAATGAATGCTGAAATGACTTTGTTTCAAGTTCAAATATTTAGTAATTTCATGGAAAGTACACCTAATTTTGAATCTCATGCCACATCTCACTGTCTTTATATTTGAAATCACTTTCCTGTGAGGCTTCTGAACCATTATTTTCATATTCCTTACATTCACCTCAGTTCTTGTGAGAACCAAACCATACTTTATTTAACTAGAATTTGATCTATTCCTGTCAAAACTTGAGGGTTTGAGGTACTTATATTTAAATGATTGAGGCATTTGTTTGGTATTAAAGCCCCTATTTCAAAGAATCCTTTTTTATAATGGCCTACCTTGAATATTTAATCCTTTTAGCCCTTAGAATCCATGCACAACCTGTTAGGTTAGCCACATTACAAGCCAATTTTTCCTATCCAACCAACTCTTGAAGTGAAATTGAATAATCTAGTTGAGCTTAAGTGTGGGGGAAGTTGTCTTGTGTTTTGCCCCCACATTCTATGATACTTTGGGTGGAAAATTAAATTCTGAAGAGATATGTTTGCTGCTGAAGAAATTCATTATATTGAAAGCTATGCCTTTTCTGGAGCTTTCATGACAAGTGAAGTTGTGCCTTTTCTGGAGCTTCTAATTGAGGTGGAAAGCTGTGCCTATCTGGAGCTTTCAAGAAAATCATGTTTGAGAAGATTGACATTTTTTATGCTGAAATGATGAATGGTGTAAACCTTTAATTACTTTTCATGATGATGGAGCTGAATTGATACTATGGGGATTGAGTAGAAGACCATATTTAAGTTATAATTAGATTAATGCAATTTTGCTTCAAAAAGAGTCAAGACCTCCTCATTCAGCCTCAGAGTTTTTCACATCTTAATCCTACCAACCGAAAGCCACAGAACAACCCTGAAAAGTCCTCATGATAAACATATGTCCTTGACTCACAACGGGTAGCGATGTAAGAATCTATCAAGCCTATGGTGACCCTTGTATGAGTTTGGATGAGAAAGACATTGCAAAAGAAAATTGATATTTGTGTGATGAGAGAAAATTCAAGTGAGGTAAGTGTTTTGTGCATGGGAGGATAAATGAAGTGGAAATATATTGAATAATATAAATGAAGAACTTGAAATAATGGTCTTTTATAAGGCATGATATCTTTTGTTTCTTGGTGTATAATTTCTTGATCTTAAGGATATGTGTTTTAAAATTGGTTTTGATTTGATATTGATGTTTACTTGACATGAGGGTTTGCCCAGGAGTGCAAAAGGGTAAGTGTGGGGGAGTTGATAAAACACTATTTTGTTGAATATTTTATTGCTAATAAATGACAAACTTTCCTCAAATTGTGTTATATATGATCAATTATGGAATATTTGGGATTAGATCACTCAATTGAAAATTTGATGAAAATTCCAATTTTACCCTTTTATAATGCACTGTGGTATATTATGAATAAATATTTTTATTTCCCGAATTGGAACTTAATATTTTGCGACCAAATGAATAACTAAATATGCTACAACTTCTATTCAGGCCATTGGAGCTAGATCGTGGGTTTACTTGGAGTAAATGGACCATGAAGACAAAGCTGGACTGGACTCGCTGGGCTGGATAGTGCTTCTGTATTTAGGCCATACCTCTCTCATCCGTGCTTGGATGGGGCCCAAATTTGGAGAGAATCTAGAAGACAAAAAGTAGCGCAAATCCTGCTTCTGGAAGAGCAGCTAGATCGCGCGTTTTGGAGGTCAAACAGGCGGTTCAACTTGGATTAAAATATTTTCCCGAATTTCAACATTCACACTTGAAACCATTTGTAACCCTAGCCCTCCCCAACTCTATTTAAAGGACATTTTAACTCTTTGGGAGGCTGGTTAGGAGCTTGGGAAAGGTTTATCCGAGAGTTGGTTTCCTAGGAACTCCTCTAACCCCTTGGAATAAGTGAGGCTTTGTGCAAGGATCTCTTCCAAGAAGGCTCTCCTCTCCCACATCCACTTGTGTTTCAATGTTTTCATGCATTTAACTTGTACTTTTCTTAAATAAATCTTCTTTGTTATTCTTTTACTATCTTAT
Organism: Viscum album; assembly: GCA_963277665.1. Classification (NCBI taxonomy): domain Eukaryota; kingdom Viridiplantae; phylum Streptophyta; class Magnoliopsida; order Santalales; family Viscaceae; genus Viscum; species Viscum album. The sequence continues at coordinate 868,403,621 of OY728122.1, forward strand.
TTTTTTGGCTTCTTGGTTCTGGAATCTTATAGTGGAGACAAGATTGGGTATTTCCCTTTCAATCCGTTGCTTATGCAAAACGTCTCCACAATGAAAATTCCAACCATGGAAGAGTAGTTTTGTTCGTAGTCGATCTAATCCCTACCCCCTTCATTTATTCATTTTGAATCCATGAACATACTGTAATTCATAATTTGTGATCAATTAATTGAGATTTAAGTTGTAAGGAACTCACTCGACTTGCATCTGACCGTGAGGACGGTCCTGTGTGAGTCGAGAGAGACAAACTTCAATTGTAAAATCTAATCAACTTGGGATAGAATTGTAGGGTTCAACTCTCATCCCTAAACGTAATTAATTCTCAAATCTAGAGAGGAGGTTCTTCCCTAATTGACCATTGATCATAAGTTGGATTTGGACCACAATCAAAGTAGGGTACTGCGATTGGAAGTCTCAAAGACAACCCAGTGCTCATTTCTTCAAATACATGTTGTTGAGTAAAATTCCGTAGGGTTCGGGGGATGAAAAGGTTAGGGGGTCACATTTTAATGAATTATAATCATATGGGATAATGATTAAAGAATGGTGAAGGGGTAGATTAGATTGGCTACGACTTCTCATAGTAGTGCTTTTAAAGAAACAGTGTTCGTGATTGTATTTTACTCCTTGATTTCCTTGATTATTTTGTTTCGTGTTCTAAAAGTCTTTCAATCAAACCACCCCCATATTTTATCATTTTGTTTCTTTTTTTTGGTTTCTTAAAACCTTCTAAGGGTTTTTAAACTAAGTCATCCTCAAGAGAATGACCTAGGTCAGCCACTGTGCTGCACTTAGTAAAGAAACAATATCATTTGAAAGCGCCCACGACAGCGCCTTTCAGAGGATTACTGCTGACCATGTTCGCAACACAGCATCCTGTCGCGTTAGCCTGAAATGGGGACAAAAAAATGAGCATCGACCGCTGACCATATTCGCAACGTGGAATTTTATCAATTTGTTGTCCAAAACCCTCGGTGTTGTTGGCCCGTAACGGTAGGAGAGCCCTTGGGAGTAGTATCCAGGCCGTTCTTGGGGGTCCCTCAGGGTGTGAAAGGTGATGGATGCCCGAATGGAGGGGAACATGAAGCTTGAAAAGTGGAAGGAACTTGATCAAATTGAATCTGACACTCTTGGCCCTAGACCAGAGTACTCTTAACACATGGGTCGGTAGCTGCAAGGAGTCAAGGGACTCAACTTTGAGGGTGATCGAGAGATGGCAGATTCTCGGGGAAAGGGGAATGGCGCCCGAAACCTTGTATCATACCTACATATCCTCCTCCTGGAGAGGGACGGACCAAGTGGCCTAGGTGACCGGGAGATCAGGAGATCACTAAGAGGTGTGGCTGGACCCGAATCCTAGACATTTAGGTGGTCCTACGTATCCCATGAGGATGGGAATCAAGACACACGTAGTTCTGAAGGGTGCCTTTTAATGTCACGCGGGACAAGGAATAGGAGGGCTAACTCTCAGAACGGGGTGCGTGTGGTTCAGCTATTGCAAACCCGACGTGAATGAGGACGTAGTCCTACACTACGCCACACGGTCCCGTGGTCGGGGTCCCAATGGCAGGACCCGAGAGGCGAATTAGCTGAACTCAAGCTGGACCTAAAGACAAGGGGTCTGGGCATCGCTACGTATCCTATCAAGATAGGAATCAAGTTGAACATAGTTCCAGATGAGAATCTTAGTTTATGGTCTTAGAGTTCGGACCGTGGAGGGTGACAACTCCCCGAGTAAGCACAGATGTCAACCCAATCCCTAAGCCCACGTGAGATAAACTCGGTGTGGGAAACAAGGGGGGAAGATACTTATCGCAATACTTGGGGCGTCCATCAGAGGGGAGTCGGCAGAGAGTTCCGAAGGACACCTTTGATGCAGCTTGTTCCCCCAACGCGCAGACGTGCACGGAGGAAAAGTACCAAGAGTCCCGAGACTCTACTTGGACATGATGAAGTGATGAAGGGTGTGAATCGTGTACCCGACATTTTGGGCTTAATGGGTTGGCGTGGTGATAGAGGAAAACTGTTAACCATGGTGGAAACACAACGTCCATATCGCGTTAGCCTGAGGTGGGAACAACAAACGAGCATCGACCGCTGACCATATTCGCAACGCGGGATTTTATCGATTTTCTGTTCGAAACCCTCGGGGGCGTTGGCCTGTAACGGTAGGAGAGACCTTGGGCGTAGTATCCAGGCCGTCCTTGGGGGTCCCTCCGGGCGTGAAGGATGCTGAAAGCCCTGATGCAGGTATAGTCAAAGCCTGGAAAGCGGGTGCGGACATGTCCGAGTAGAGCTTGGCATTCCAGGTAATAAACCAGAGTACTCTTAAGAACATTGGTGAACCTCCGAGAAGGGATTGACGAAACAACTCTTTAGGTGGAGGTACATGGCGTGGTCATTACGAGACCGACGTGAATGAGGACATAATCCCACACCACACCATATAATCCTCTCATGGAGGAAGGATAGGATAAGGGGCCAAGATGGGATGATGATTCCCGAGAGATGGGGCTGGACCCGAATCCTAGACATTCAGGTGGTCCTATGTATCCCATGTGGATGGGAATCAAGCCACCCGTAGTTCTCTAAATGTAGTTTAACGTCATACGGGACGAGAAGGGGAGTAATATACCCCTAAACAAGGGAGGTATACGGTATGGCGAAGAAGCCGACGTGTATGAGGACGTAGTCCCACAACACACCGTACTCCGCTATGATAGATCGGGGCCGTGGGACCGATCGCTAGCACCACCCGGGGGGAAGTTTGTCACCTCGGGATGGGGCAGAATGAATCACTTCACTCGATGTCTGGGACATCTCGGGGTGGACCCGAAGATCCAGGACACTGTTGACCATGTTCGAAACACAGCGTTCCTATGGTGACCTGTTATGGGAGCAATAAATGAGCGTCGACCGCTGACCAAATTCGCAACGTGGGACTTGTATCGGCTTGTTGCTTGAAAACCCTCGGGGGCATTGGCCCGTATCGGTAGGAGAGCCCTTGGGCGTAGTATCCAGGCCGTTCTTGGTGGTCCCTCTGGGTGTGAAACAAATGATGGAATCCCAGTCAAGGAGTGGGTGAAGCATAGCTGTATCCATCCACGAAAGAGGCAAACATCTCCAGGGGGGATGTGTAGCCAGGTCGAGGCTTGCTCGATGTGAGTCGGGGCAAAAGTGCGCACCCTGCTATGTCTTGACCCGAGGGGCAGATTTTGGCTTTTGGGCTGGGCCAACAGAATAAATGTCTGGGCGTTCCTATGTATCTCATGAGGATGAGAACCAAGCCATACGTAGTTCTTGAAATGCCATGCAGTTTAGCGTCATGCGGTGAGGACGTGGTAGGATAGAAGAACGGGAGCGGGAACATGGTGCGACCCTTACAATCTTTGTGCGAGCGGGGTTTCATGAGCGGGGCCAAGAAAGCCTACTCCCTGCTACACAAAGATCCTCCAAGAAAACTATTCTCAGGGGGAATAGTGGAAGATAAAATCATGGGGCTGGGCTCCATACGAGGTGTCCGAGCGTTCCTACGTATCCCATAAAGATGAGAATCAAGCCACACGTAGTTCTTGACATGCAGTTTAACGTCATACGGGACGATGAGAAGAATCTCATTTGGGGATATGTACGGTATGACGAGTAATCCGATGTGAATGAGGATGTAGTCCTACACCATACCGTACAATCCCGCAAGAGGGTAGATCGGGGAAAACCAGGGTGCCTGAGGCCGGACCGCGGTCAGGGAGACCTGACCAGCTTGTGGTTTAACGCCTCATGGTGAAGGAGGGGGGCCAGGGGCCCGAGGAGGCCAAGGGGCCTGAGGCTGAGCCTCGGTCAAGAAGGCCTGACTGGCTTACAGTTTAATGTCTTAAAGTAAGGATGGGGGTCGGGGACCCGAGGAGGCCAAGGGGCCTAAGGTCAGGCATCGGTCAGGAAGGCCTGACTGGCTTGCAGTTTAACATCTTGCAGTAAGGACGGGGGTCAGGGACCCGAGGAGGCCACGGGGCTTGAGGCTGAGCCTCAGTCAGGAAGGCCTGACTGGCTTGCGGTTTAACGTCTTGCACTAAGGACGGGGATGCAGTTTAAGGTCGTGTGGGGCCATCTTGTAGTTTAGATTCATGCAAGACATTACAGTTTAGAGTCATGTTGGACCATAATATGTGGTTTAAGGTCATGCAAGACCGTTTCACAGTTTATCGTCTTGCAGGACGAAGATGCAGTTTAAGGTCGTGCAGGACCATAATGTAGTTTAGGGTCGTGCTGGACCCTTTTTTCCCTAGGAAAAGTATCGCTTGAGGAATTTGGCATTGGTGGGAGGGGTTACACACTCTCCGTCTGTGGTCACCAAGGAGTATGCTCCATTGGGGTAAACCTTATGGATGATATAGGGCCATTCCCATTTGGGTTCTAATTTGGGCGGTTTCCTACCGGGAATCATTGGCGCTCGAAGGGCCAGTACCAGGTCGCCCTGTAGAAAAGAGCGGAGACGAACCTTCTTGTCAAAGGCCCTCGCTATCTTGTCCTGATGCCTTTCCAGATTGTGCAGGGCACGAAGGCGGTTCTCGTCCAGTGCTTCTAATTCAGCTAGGCGGATCTCGGCTACCTCATCTGCTATCTGGTGGTCAAAAACTACAGTGCGTAATGACGGCAGTTGGATCTCAATGGGTAGGATGGCCTCAGCTCCATACACCAGGGAATATGGGGTCACCTGGGTAGAGTTGTGAGTCGTCGTCCGGTAAGCCCAGAGGGCGTTGGGGAGCTTGTCCGGACAACTTTTCTTGTTCTGACCAACCATCTTCTGCAGAATGTTAGAGAGGGTCTTGTTGAACGCCTCGATCTGTCCATTCGCCTGCGCATGGTAGCGGGAGGTATGGTTCGACCGGAGGTCGTACTTAGCGTACAATTTCTTCAATTCAGTTGCTCGGAAGATGGTGCCATTATCGGTGAGGACGGCATGAGGTACCCCAAACCGGTGAATAATGTTGGAGCTCACAAAGTCAACGATGGAACGGGCCTTGACCTCTTTGAGCGGAACTGCCTCTTCCCACTTGGAGAAGAAATCTGTAGCAGTCAGGATGAACCTACACTGGCGGGATGTTGCCGGTGGATACGGTCCCACTACATCAAGTCCCCATACCGCAAATGGCCAAGAGTACTTGGTGTGGTGGAGGGGCTCTGGCGGCCGATGCAAGAAGTTGGTGTGTACTTGGCACGCGTGGCATCTCTTGGCATATCCAATACAATCGTGGATCATAGAGGGCCAAAAGTACCCCAACCTCCGGATTTGATGGGACAGCTTCGGCCCAGCTTGATGGGTGCCATAGGAACCGGTGTGAACCTCTTGCATAACTTGAGGTATCTCCCCTCCTTGGATTCAACGGAGGAGGACACCATCGAAACTCCACTTATAAAGGATCTGTTCAAGACTGGGGCCGCTCTGGAGGGTAAATTGTAGCACGCGGCGTCACATTCGCTCGCGCTCGGCCCGGTCATTCGGGAGCTGACCATTTTGGAGATACTCGAAAAAAGGTGCTCTCCAGTCGGGAGTGGCTTCAACCACTGCGTCTGACAAACCCGGGACCCCTGACATGGAGGGTCTGGCGGTGAGATGCCTTACCCACAGGCCATCATTGTCCTCTTGGGTGACAAGGGAAATGACTCTCCGGTGGGCTACATGTATGACCAAATCATCATGCTCGGGTTCTGCGAGCGACGCGGCTAAGCCAACCAGGGCGTCCGCTTGGTCGTTCTGCGACCGTGGGACATGAGTAACCTCTGGTCGAGAAGAGAACTGGGCTATTAGGTGGAGGGTGTACTCCAACAACGGTGCAACCTCCGGCTTCCTGACAACGTAGTCGCCATTAACCTATTTGATTACCAGCTCGGAATCCTCCTTCACATGTAGATGGGGCACATGGATCTCAAGGGCCAACTCGAGGCCGGTGATGAGAGCTTGGTACTCTGCCTCATTGTTCATACAGCCTTCTGACAACAAGAATGAGTATGGCCGGACGGCTTGCGCCAGGGTAATGAAGACAATACCCAGGCCCACTCTGTTGAGCTTGGGATCGTTGAGCCTCCTACCGGTGGGGCTCCGGGAGGCGCTGTCGAAATGCATTTGCCAACACGGGACATCATGATCGACTGAGAGGATCGTCTCATCAGGGAAATCCAGGTCCAGGGACAGATCCGAGGAGGTTGGATGGGCAGGTAAAAAGTTTGCCAACGCCTGTCCCTTAATGGCCTTCTGAGGTTCAAACCTGATATCGAACTGTTGGAGAATCACTGCCCACCGTGCTAGTCGGCTAGTCAGCATAGGGTGGTTCAAAATGTACTTCAGTGGGTCTACTCGGGAGACCAATTGCACCTCATGGTGTTTCAGGTAATGTCGCACCTTCTGCATGGCGAAGACGAGCGCAAGGCAACTATTTTCGATAGGGGAGTATCTAACCTCCGTATCGAGAAGCATGCGGCTGAGATAGTAGAGACTGTTCTCAGTACCCTCGTTATTCTTCTGGGTGAGCAGCGCACCGAGGGATCTCTCCAGGGAGGTCACATAAAGGACCAGCGGCTTTCCGGAGACGGGTGGCATCAAGACCGGAGGTTGGAGCAGATACTGCTTGATTTCCTCGAAGGCGGTCCGACACTCCTCATCCCATTCATATGTGGCGCCCTTCTTCATGAGCCGGGAAAAGGGCTTACACTTGCCGGCCAGATTCGCGATGAATCGACGTATATAGGCTAAGTGGCCTTGAAAGCCTCGAAACTCCCTAATGTTACTCGGGGGAGGCATTTGGCTTATGGCCTTGATCTTCTCTGGGTCGATCTTGATACCTCGGTATCTGACAACAAAACCCAGAAACTTCCCAGAGTTGACCCCGTAGGCACACTTCAGCGGGTTCATCTTCAGGTGACAGGAACGGAGGAAACTGAACACTTTCTCAATGTCTTTGAGATGGTCTTGGCGCTGACATGATTTGACTACGAGGTCATCCACGTAGCATTCCACCAATGTCCCGAGAATCGGTTTGAATATGCGATGCATGGCCCTTTGATAAGTGGAACCTTCAATTTTCAACCCGAATGGCATAACCTGGTAGCAAAAGGTACCTTGGGGAGCTCTGAAGGCAGTGGACTCCTCGTCTTCGGGGGCCATCCAGATCTGGTTATACCTGGAATACCCATCCATGAATGAGAGGGCTTGGAACCCGGCCGTGGCGTCAATCAACAACTCTGTCACCGGGAGTGGGAAGTCATCTTCTGGGAAGTGGCGATTAAGATTGAGGAAGTCGATGTAGACTCTGATCTGCCCATTCTTCTTCCTAACAGGCACAGTGTTGGAAAGACACTTGGGGTACTGGACCTCCTTGATGAAGTTGTCTTTGATTAGCTTGTCAACTTCGTCTTCAACCATAGCACCATGAGAAGGGTGCATCTTCCTGGGAGGCTGCTTAAACCCACGATGTTTTGCCGGGAGGCCCAAATGGTGAACGAATACATGGGGATCTAGCCCTGGCATCTCGTTGTAACTCCAAGCAAACACATCACGGTGCTGTTTGAGGAAGTCTACATACTGCTGCCGCTCCTCAAGGGACATGGCTGCGCTGATCAATGTGGGCTTCGGATCTGCCTCGCTACCAAGGTTCACCTGTACCAGTTCATCAACCGTGGTTGAGACGCCTTCTTCAAAGGCAGGGGGAGCATCCTCCAGGTCTTCCTCCCCACCCGTGGGGGGACTTCCCGCGACGGAAGATACTTCAGGGCTATCAAAACCCAAGGGGCAGCTGGTGCCGGCCTGGGCAGCAGCGACCATCTCATCGGGAGACTCACTCGCCATTGAGACCATAGCGACGAAGGCAGTCGACCCTATCCCATCTAGCCTTCGGCCTAAACACTACTGAAAATAAGGCCATTAGCGACCGCCATTGGCGGTCGCTAAAGGCCTTTAGCGGTCGCTGTTGCGTCGTCGCTAGAGGCTTTTAGCGACCGCCAATGGCGGTCGCTATAGAAGCCCGGCAGATCGGCCTTCAGCGACCGCTTGGCGGTCGCTGAATCCCCCTGCCGGGCACCCTATAGCGACCGCCTATGGCGGTCGCTATTCAAAAAAAAAAAATTAATTTTTTTTTATTGAATTGAATATATAAATATATATATATATAAAAATATTCATATATATACTATTAAATACAATATTTTAAATATATATATATATATATAATATATTTTAAATGTTTTAATATATATTTAATATATATATAATATCAAATCATTGTGCTATAATAATTTAAAAACTTCGATTCAAGAAATAATCTCATTTCAGGTCTTTCGGAGCACGTTTGCTCCGAATGGGACCGCCGCACGCCGTTTTGGTGTTTTATGGCGCCGGAAACGCGTTTCTGGCCACTGCGGTCACACGGCACCTCCGAATGAGGTGCCGTATGGCCGACCATTTCACAAATCACGCCCCAGATGTTGTCGTACGGTTTCGAGGCATTCGGAGGTCGTTCAGGTGGTTTTGACCCCCCAACGCGCCATTTCAGCGCACGCCGCGCTGCTGAAAACGACCCAATCAGATGTGCGGTCTCCTCCTGCATCTCAGGAATAATATTTCTATCATTCCCGTGCGGTTTCAGGTCGTTCGGAGCACGTTTGCTCCGAATTGGACCGCCGCACGCCGTTTTGGTGTTTTAGGGCGCCGGAAACGCGTTTCCGGCCGCCGCGGTCAAACGACACCTTCGAATGAGGTACCGTCTGGCCGACCATTTCACAATTCATGCCCCGGATGTTTTTGTACGGTTTCGTGGCATTCGGTGGTCGTTCGGGTGGTTTTGACCCCCCAACGCGCCATTTCAGCGCGCGCCGCGCTGCTTAAAAGGACACAATCGGACGTTCCGCGCGCACCGCATTTCTGATGGACGTGCGGCCTCCTCCTGAATCTCAGGAATAATATTTCTATCGTTCCCATGCGGTTTCAGGTCGTTCGGAGCACGTTTGCTTTGAATTGGACCGCCGCACGCCGTTTTGGTGTTTTATGGCGCCAGAAACGCGTTTCCGGCCGCCGCGGTCACACGGCACCTCCGAATGAGGTTCCGTCTAGCCGACCATTTCACAATTCACGCCCCGGATGTTGTCGTACGGTTTCGTGGCATTCAGAGGTCGTTCGGGTGGTTTTGACCCCCCAACGCGCCATTTCAGCGCGCGCCGCGATGCTGAAAACGACACAATCAGACGTGCCACGCGCACAGCACGTCCGATGGACGTGCGGCATACTCCTTCATCTCAGGAATAATATTTCTATCGTTCTCATGCGGTTTCAGGTCGTTCGGAGCACGTTTGCTCCGAATTGGACCGTCGCACGCCGTTTTGGTGTTTTAGGGCGCCGGAAACGCGTTTCCAGCCGCCGCGGTCAAACGGCACCTCCGAATGAGGTTCTGTCTGGCCGACCATTTCAAAATTCACGCCCCGGATGTTGTCGTACGGTTTCGTGGCATTCGGAGGTCGTTCGGGTGGTTTTCACCCCCCAACGCGCCATTTCAGCGCGCGCCGCGCTGCTAAAAAGGACACAATCGGACGTGCCGCGCGCACCGCACGTCCGATGGAGGTGAGGCCACCTCCTACATCTCAGGAATAATATTTCTATCGTTCTCGTGTGGTTTCAGGTCGTTCGGAGCACGTTTTCTCTGAATTGGACCGTCGCACGCCGTTTTGGTGTTTAATGGCGCCGGAAACGCGTTTCCCGCCGCCGCGGTCACACGGCACCTCCGAATGAGGTTCCGTCTGGACGACCATTTCACAATTCACGCCCCGGATGTTTTCGTACGGTTTCGTGGCATTAGGAGGTTGTTTGGGTGGTTTTAACCCCCCAACGCGTCATTTCAGCACGCGCCGCGCTGCTGAAAACGACACAATCAGACGTGCCGCGCGCACCGCACGTCCGATGGACGTGCGGCCTCCTCCTGAATCTCAGGAATAATATTTCTATCGTTCCCGTGCGGTTTCAGGTCGTTCGGAGCACGTTTGCTCCGAATTGGACAGCTGCACGCCGTTTTGGTGTTTTAGGGCGCCGGAAACGCGTTTCCGGCCACCGCGGTCAAACACCACCTCCGAATGAGGTGCTGTCTGGCCGACCATTTCACAATTCACGCCCCGGATGTTGTCGTACGGTTTCGTGGCATTCGGAGGTCGTTCGGGTGGTTTTGACCCCCCAACGCGCCATTTCAGCGCGCGTCGCGCTGCTGAAAAGGACACAATCGGACGTGTCGCGCGTACCGCACGCCCGATGGATGTGCGGCCTCCTCCTGCATCTCAGGAATAATATTTCTATCGTTCCCGTGCGGTTCAGGTCGTTCGGAGCACGTTTGCTCCGAATGGGACTGCCGCACGCCGTTTTGGTGTTTTATGGCGCCGGAAACGCGTTTCCGGCCGCCGCAGTCATACAGCACCTCCGAATGAGGTTCCGTCTAGCCGACCATTTCAAAATTCTCACCTCGGATGTTGTCGTACGGTTTCGTGGCATTCGGAGATCGTTCGGGTGGTTTTGACCCCCCAACGCGCCATTTCAGCGCGCACCGCGCTGCTGCAAAGGACACAATCGGACGTTCCGCGCGCACCGCACGTCCGATGGACGTGCGGCCTCCTCCTGCATCTCAGGAATAATATTTCTATCGTTCCTGTGCGGTTTCAGGTCGTTCGGAGCACGTTTGCTCCGAATTGGACCGCCGCACGCCGTTTTGGTGTTTAATGGCGCCAGAAACGCGTTTCCGGCCGCCGTGGTCACACGGCACCTCCGAATGAGGTGCCGTCTAGCCGACCATTTCAAAATTTATGCCCCGGATGTTGTCGTACGGTTTCGTGGCATTCGGAGGTCGTTCGGGTGGTTTTGACCCCCCAACGCGCCATTTCAGCGCGCACCGCGCTGCTGAAAAGGACACAATCGGATGTGCCACGCGCACCGCACGTCCGATGGATGTACGGCCTCCTCCTGCATCTCAGGAATAATATTTCTATCGTTCCCGTGCGGTTTCAGGTCGTTCGGAGCACGTTTGCTCCGAATGGGACCGCCGCACGCCATTTCGGTGTTTAATGGCACCGGAAACGCGTTTCCGGCCGCCGCGGTGACACGGCACCTCCGAATGAGGTGCCGTCTCGCCGACCATTTCACAATTCACGCCCCGGATGTTGTCGTACGGTTTCGTGGCATTCAGAGGTCGTTCGGGTTGTTTTGACTCCCCAACGCGCCATTTCAGCGCGCGCCGCGCTGCTGAAAAGGACACAATCGGACGTGCCGCATGCACCGCACGTCCGATGGACGTGCGGCCTCCTCCTGCATCTCAGGAATAATATTTCTATCGTTCCCGTGCGGTTTCAGGTCGTTCGGAGCACGTTTGCTCCGAATTGGACCGCCACATTCCGTTTTGGTGTTTAATGGCTCCCGAAACGCGTTTCCGGCCGCCGCGGTCACACGGCACCTCGGAATGAGGTGCCGTCTGGCCGACCATTTCACAATTCACGCCCCGGATGTTTTTGTACGGTTTCGTGGCATTCGGAGGTCGTTCGGGTGGTTTTGACCCCCCAACGCGCCATTTCAGCGCGCGCCGCGCTGCTTAAAAGGACACAATCGGACGTGCCGCGCGCACCGCACGTCTGATGGACGTGCGGCCTCCTCCTGCATCTCAGGAAAAATATTTCTATCGTTCTCGTGCGGTTTCAGGTCGTTCGGAGCACGTTTGCTCCGAATTGGACCGCCGCACGCCGTTTTGGTGTTTAATGGCGCCGGAAACGCGTTTCCGGCCGCCGCGGTCACACGACACCTTCGAATGAGGTGCAGTCTAGCCGACCATTTCAAAATTCATGCCCCGGATGTTGTCGTACGGTTTCGTGGCATTCGGAGGTCGTTCGGGTGGTTTTGACCCCCCAACGCGCCATTTCAGCGCGGGCCGCGCTGCTGAAAAGAACACAATCGGACGTGCCGCGCGCACCGCACGTCCGATGGACGTGCGGCCTCCTCCTGCATCTCAGTAATAATATTTCTATCGTTCCTGTGCGGTTTCAGGTCGTTCGGAGCACGTTTTCTCCGAATGGGACCGCCGCACGCCGTTTTGGGGTTTAATGGCGCCGGAAACGCGTTTCCGGCCGCCTCGGTCACCCGGCACCTCCGAATGAGGTGCCGTCCGGCCGACCATTTCACAATTCACGCCCCGAATGTTGTCGTACGGTTTCGTGGCATTCGGAGGTCGTTCGGGTGGTTTTGACCCCCCAACGCGCCATTTCAGCGCGCGTCGCGCTGCTGAAAAGGACACAATCGGACGTGCCGCGCGCACCGCACGTTCGATGGACGTGCGGCCTCCTCCTGCATCTCAGGAATAATATTTCTATCGTTCCCGTGCAGTTTCAGGTCTTTTGGAGCACGTTTGCTCCGAATGGGACCGCCGCACGCCGTTTTGGTGTTTAATGGCACCGGAAACGCGTTTCCGGCCGCCGCGGTCACACGGCACCTCCGAATGAGGTGCCGTCTGGCCCCCCATTTCACAATTCACGCCCCGGATGTTTTCGTACGGTTTCGTGGCATTCGGAGGTCGTTCGGGTGGTTTTGACCCCCCAACGCGCCATTTCAGCGCGCGCCGCGCTGCTGAAAAGGTCACAATCGGACGTACCGCGCGCACCGCACGTCCGATGGACGTGCGGCCTCCTCCTGCATCTCAGGAATAATATTTCTATCGTTCCTGTGCGGTTTCAGGTCGTTCGGAGCACGTTTTCTCCGAATTGGACCGCCGCACGCCGTTTTGGTGTTTTATGGCGCCGAAAACGCGTTTCCGGCCGCCGCGGTCAGACGGCACCTCCGAATGAGGTGCCGTCTGTCCGACCATTTCACAATTCACGCCCTGGATGTTGTCGTACGGTTTCGTGGCATTCGGAGGTCTTTCGGGTGGTTTTGACCCCCCAACGCGCCATTTCAGCGCGCGCCGCGCTGCTGAAAAGGACACAATCGGACGTGCCGCGCGCACCGCACGTCCGATGGACGTGCGTCCTCCTCCTGCATCTCAGGAATAATATTTCTATCGTTCCCATGCGGTTTCAGGTCGTTCGGAGCACGTTTTCTCCAAATTGGACCGCCGCACGCCATTTTGGTGTTTTATGGCGCCAGAAACGCGTTTCCGGCCGCCGTGGTCACACGGCACCTCCGAATGAGGTTCCGTCTAGCCGACCATTTCACAATTCATGCCCCGGATGTTTTCGTACAGTTTCGTGGCATTCGGAGGTCGTTCGGGTGGTTTTGACCCCCCAACGCGCCATTTCAGCGCGCGCCGCGCTGCTGAAAAGGACACAATCGGGGGGCTGTACGGGGGTGCGGGGGGCTGTACGAGGGTGGCGGGGGGCTGTACGGGGGTGCGGATGTTGTCGTATGGTTTCATGGCATTCGAAGTCTTCAAATGCAACAACTCCACGATAAACGATAGTTTATTGTAAGAAGTACATCCAGGATATAATTCTATTTTCGCATCATCAAGTACTTCATAAAACCTCCTCGAATCACGATCTGCACCAGAGCGAAGATTTATCTCACCGGTCTCAAGATTCTGGATGTCAATGCCTTCAGGATCAAACCCACGTACCATTTCAGTAAGCATTTCATGCATTGGATCAGTCATCCTTGCATCAACATCCATCTGAGCTGCATCTGTATTTTGACAATGAACATATTCTTCTCCATGACGAGTCCAACTCTTATAATTTTTCAGAAATCCATTAAAGAAAAGGTGCTCCCTCACATTATCTCATGTGAATTGATATCTGTTTGCAAATTTTCTACATGGACAACTAATATAGTCACTTTCAAATCCTCTCGTGAAGTCAATAAACTGCATAATGCCATTGAAATATTCTCTAGACGTTCGATTTGGAAGATCAATCCAACTCTTATCCATAATAATATCTGTATAACAAACATTTACACAATACTTATTACATTTACATTTTTCAAATCAACTATATTCAAAATAAATATTAACAATTTGTTTATGAACCGTTGATAAAATAATAATGTAACTAAAAGCTCATGTTACCTGATTGAGCTACAAACCTGAAAGGGAGGGGAGTCGAAGGTGGTGCTGCGAGGGAGAGGGGGCAGCGAAGTGGAGCCGGAGCCAAAGGCGGTGCGGCAAGGGAGGGGACGGGCGGCGGCGGCGGCGTGGAGCTGGAGGAGAGGAGGCGGTGAGGGGACGGGGGACGGGCAGCGAGGGGGGGGGGGTGTCCGGGGTCGGGGTGGGGGGGGGGGGGGCCTGTCCGAGGTGCGGGGAGGGGTGTCCGGGGTGTCGGGGGCATATCAGGGGTGCGGGCAGGGGTGTTCGGGGTGCGGGGGTGTCCGGGGTGTGGGGGCTGTCTGGGGTGCAGGGGGGCTGTTGGGGGTGCGGGGTGGGGTGTCCGGGGTGCGGGGGGCCTGTCCGGGGTGCGGGGGGGGGGGGGGGGGGGGGGGCTGTCCGGGTTCGGAGGGGGGGTGTCCGAGTGCGGGGGGGGGGGGGGGGGGTGTTCGGGGTGCGGGGGGGCTGTCCGGGTTCGGAGGGGGGTTTCCGAGTGCAGGGGGGCTGTCCGGGGTGTGGGGAGGCGTCTGGGGTGCGGGGGGCGGTCCGGAGTGCGCGGGGGGGGTGCTGTTCGGGGTGCGGGGAGGCGTCCTGGGTGCGGGGGGCGGTCCGGAGTGCGCGGCGGGGGCTATCCGGGGTGCGGGTGCCGTCCGGGGTGGGGGGGGGGGGAGGGCCGAGAGGCCGGAGGGCGGCGGCCGGAGGGCAGGCGGTGAGGGAGGGCGGGCGGCGGGGGAGGGCGGGCGGCGGGGGAGGGCGGGCGGCGGGGGAGGGCGGGCGGCGGGGGAGGGCGGGCGGCGGGGGAGGGCGGGCGGCGGGGGAGGGCGGGCGGCGGGGGAGGCCGGGCGGTGGGGGAGGCCGGGCGGTGGGGGAGGGGAGGGCGGCGAGGGAGGGAGGGGGTTAGGGCACCGATGGAGGGGGCGCGGGGGGGGGGGGGGGGCACAGAAGCCCCCCGTTTTTTTTATGTAGGTTAGCGACCGCCATTGGCGGTCGCTATTGGTTAGCTTTAGCGACCGCCAATGGCGGTAGCCCGAGTCTGGGGGGCTCCAATACCCCCTTTTCTAGTAGTGAAAGGGCCACGTTTGATGATATCAAAGCAGTGGTGACGTGTCGGCCTGAGTTGGTTAATTCCATCCCGGCGGAAGAGACACGTATGGCGCACTGTCGTCGTCATAAGCTTGACGTCCCGGTATCGTACATGGGTAGGAGGTTCCGGGATCACCTGAGCCTGGTTGATGTAGGAGTACGAGGTGATTTTCCGTCATCGCTTGGACACGGGAACATGCCTTCCTTGCGTACCCGAAACAACAAAACATTATCCCATGTCGGGGGTCATGGCCTCCAACCGGTGGATCAGGAGGATGTAGGCGTCATTCATGCTTGCCCAGGGATCACTTGTGACCGGGGCGGGTTCGTCCTCGCTCACCAGGATTTGCTTGTCCTTACTTTTGTAATAACCCGCATCCAGATAGCGGGCCTCACATGAAGTGAAAGGGGACGCGTCTCCTTGGAGCACGCCTACTCGACCGTTAAGCGAGTAGTTGAGGCACTGGTGATATGACGAAGGGACCGCTACATGTAGAAGGAGCCATGGCCTACCCATCAATGCATTGTATGTGGTGTCCTGAGAGACAACCATGAACTCGGTGCTGGCAATTAAGCCACCGAACTGAGTCTTCAGGCGGATCGTGCCGACTGGGGTTTGCTCTGTCCTGTCGTACCCCTAGATCTTGAGGTCAGAGGGAGTTAAATGAACATCAGACAGACCCAGCTTTCGCAACGTCCGTGTCGGAATTAGATTGATTCCGGAACCCGTGTCGACGAGGAAGCAGCGTACTTCCACGCCATTGAAGTGGGCAGTGATGTACAACAAGCGAATATGCCCCTGTATAGGAGGGTCCTCATCTTCACCGGAGAACGAGATAACCGCCTAACATTCAGCGTTTTCAATCGTCTCGGTATGGAAGGCTTCTGCAGCTGCTACCTCCGTCTCAAACTGGAGGGGGCTCCTTAGGGCCTCGGCAAGTGCCTCGCGCATTTCGGATGACAGGAGGAGGGCCTCAAGGATGGAAATCCTCGCCGGAATTCCGTCCAGGTGCTTCAGGACATCATACTTTCATGCCAAACGCGAACCTCTGCTTACAGGGGGTCGTTCGGCATTTGGAGGCATAGCGGGTCCTACTGGTTGAATCGGCGATCGACTAGTACTGGGTACATCTTGCTGCCTACTAGTATAAGCCTGGAGAGTAGTCGCCAGACTAGGATCTAACAGCGGAGGTTGGCCTGTAGCCGGGCAAGACTGACTGTGATACGAACGAGGCAACTCCCCCCGATCCAGTAGCACGAATGGCGGTGGAGGCAGAGCCGAGGGCGTTAGATGGGGTTGCGCGTGCTGAGATCTGTGCTGATCCTGCTGCCTGGTCTCAGTAGCGTACACGGCTTGGCCAAAAGTGCCTGCTGACGTACCTCGATGACCAGCGCGGTTACGATTCCGCTGACGTTGATGTCGGCTGGAAACATTGGGGAGGTCTGCCTGGCGTTCCCCCTCGTCGGGGGTCATATAGGGCTTTACTAGCTCCATGGTGTTAACCGAAGCATACCCCTGGCTGTCGCTCGAAGAGTCATCCACCGCTGGGCGGATTCTGGGAGGAATCCCCATTTCAGAGGGCATAAAGTCGCCGAGAGTGCGGGATGACGACGGCACCGGCGGTGCGCGTTGCTTCTTCTTGCGTCACCGCTGCTTGCCCTTTTGGGAAGAGGTCGACTGCGAAGACGACGCGGAGGCACCGACTACTTATTCTAAAGGTTCTGACTGCTTCAGGCGTGCCCGGATGATACCATGGGCACAGACGACGGTTTTTCGAGCCATCCAGTCATTGTATTTCTGGGATCCACGGCTGGGGACCTGCTGCCACTCGCCTTCGCTGTCGCTGCCGATCTCTGATCCTGCGAAGACACCTGCCACTTGCACTGGTGCTCGGCCCAACTTGAATATGTTGTTGTTGACCTGGTCTTGAAGCCAGTATTTAAACACATAGCATTTCTTGAGGGTGTTCCCCAGGATCCGATGATAAGGGCAGTAGTTGGGGTGATCGGTGAGATTCTCCTCTGCCAGCCTTCTACACTCAGGCAGACGCACAATCCCTTGCTCTAGGGCACTTCGGAAGTAGCCAGGGACCTGATTTTTGTTCAACGAATAATTCTGGTACCTTCTTTCTGGATAGCGGGCCCTGGGGGCCTGGCCCTGACGAGGGGCCGGAGGGGCCTGCCGAGGAGGCAGCGCCTGATTGTCTCGCCTAGGTGGCGGTGGCGCGTTGCGCTGGGGAACCTGCCGGTTCTGAGGCGACCGCTGCTGGGCAGGAGCCTATGCTTGAGGTGGAGGAACTCTGCGGGGTTGTGGGGGTGGTGCCGCCGGCAGTAACTCCAACTGCCTCGGGGCTTCTATTTGGGCCACCGCGACGGGTTCAGCCTTGGCGCGCCTCCTGGCCGGGATCATAGGGGGAGACAAACGTGCCTGATTGGCCTGTTGCAGGGCTTTCTCAAGGCGTTGAGCCTTATCCAAGAAATCTCTGAACCCTCTAGGGTAGTTCTGGGTAATCAGGGAGGGTGCCAGCTCTGTCTTGATGTTCCCCACACACATCTTCAGTAGTTGCTCCTGAGTCAGTGGCATATCGAGGGAATACGTAAGTCCCTTCCACCGGGCGATGAAATCTGCAACCCGCTCATCAGGCCTTTGCTTGCACTTGAAGAGGTCTGCAATGACAGTCTTCCGCGTGGTGGAGCTGAACTGGTATAAGAACTGCCAGCGAAGATCCTCCCAACTGGTCACCGATCCGATAGGGAGCTGGTTGTACCAGACAAATGTCAGACCTTCCAATGTTTGTACGAAACATCGGAGTTTGGTAGCTTCTTGCTGAGCCCGGGTCCCCAGCATGGGGCCACACCTGGAAAAAAAATGAGCCAAGTGCTGCGGCGGGTCCCTTGTCCCGTTAAAAGGAAAGAAAGTGGGGTTCCCAAAACCTGGAGGTGTAGGCATATCATCCACCCACTCGGGATAAGGCTTGCCATCCGGTGGGACCGCCACCTACCGCGTTTCCAATGCTTCAAGGCGGGTTGTGAGCGCCGCGATAAGATCATCTGGGTGGGGGTCCCTGTCTTGACGGGGATCCCTAACCACAAGTGCATTTCCAGGTTCTTCAACACGGTAGACGGCGTCGACCTCTCGTGGGTCAACTGGCTAGATGACCCGCGGGGCGACTGGGGGAACCCGGACTGGATTCTTCAGATTACCCCGTCGCTCGGGGGGATTTGGCGAGACGTATCGCGCCCTCTTTCCATACGTTCCAGCTTCTGCCCTGTCTGCGGCAGTAGCATGATCAGGGTGGCCTGGAGGCATCTCACCGGGGGGAAATTGTTCCTGACCCTGCTGGCCCGGCCTGGGATTACCATATTCGGGTCGTCACTCTACGGCGCG
The DNA here is from genome assembly GCA_963277665.1 of Viscum album. Lineage (NCBI taxonomy): Eukaryota > Viridiplantae > Streptophyta > Magnoliopsida > Santalales > Viscaceae > Viscum > Viscum album. Next base: position 868,422,212 of record OY728122.1, read on the forward strand.
CTCGGCCAAGAGTTTGTCAACCAGCCTCTTCTGCTCAGCAAGTAGCTGTCGTAACATAGCCTTCTCGGGATCTTCGTCCGTTTTCGGCACAGAGGCGGATGGGTCGGAGTGCTTGACTGTTCTGACGTGCTCCTTACCCTTTCCAGTGTTTCGACCGAGTACCAGCGACTCGGTGGGTACGGGGAGGCCTAGCAGGTTCCTCTGCTGATGGGTAACTCTCCCTAATGGGTCCAGTAGTGGCGGTACGCCCTCGGGGGGTAAATCTCCGTCGAGGAATTCAAGTTCATCTTCCTTGTCTACGATGTCATCCATGTGGACCGCGACCCCTCTCGTGGGCATGTCCTCGATGTCGCATAGCGAATCGAGCTGCCGTCGGATAGGGTCGAAGAGGAGAGTGGCATAGTGTCCCCAACCATGAACTTGCACATGGGGGGTGGCTTCCCTGACGATTATGCGGAGTGCTTTAAAACTCTGAACGCATTTTTGTTGAAGGGTGCTCTGGTGGCCTGGCGACTCAGGGTGCTGGGCCACAATGAGTGCGGCCGCATCGACCAGGCGACACTGCTCGCCGATTTCTTCGAAGTGATCTCGACTTCTGGGATACACCACACGTTCGTAACGAAGGCGGAAGTGTGTCTCCCATAGGGTTCGACAAAATCACCCCACTTCTTTAGGTGTAGGAGACTCCAGCACGCGAAAATTCAGTGCCACCGTCAGCCAGAACTTTTCCGGGAAGTAATCCATCGTGAGGATACTCCAGAAGCTCCTAGTCTCGGACTCAGGGTCAGGCCCCGTGTTGCCCCACTCATCAACCGGGGGCGGCTGAGGGACCGGTAGAGATAACGAGGTGGACCTATGAGATAGTAAGCTCGGCGGTGGAGAATACGGCGAACGAGCTGACTGGCCGCCGAATTCCGGGCCTTCCTCCGAAGAGTGAGGTGACCTGGCCACGATGTCACAATACGACGGGCTGATAACCACAGCTTCCGGAATGGGAGCCACGGCTACCAGTGACAGGTCGTGTCGTCTCTCTACCGTCGTTGGCCCTCAAAATAACTCTTCGTGATCTCTGGTAGAGGTAGAGTGCGCTTCTGGTGACAAAGGCGGTGATTGCGCGGTCAAGACCTACATAATTCCCAAGATTTATTCCTCTTGGATGTACCTACGGAGGGAGATGGGAATCTGGTGGACCTCAAATTCCGGGAGAATGAGGCTAACGCGTCTGGTTCCTGCCCCAGTCCTTGATACGGAGGAGCGAGGAGAAGGTTCCATCGCTGAATCGCATTCCGCTTCCGAGTCGGAGAAGCGGGCAGGTCTGATCTCCACCTGGGCCTTCCCAGGGTTCTACTTGTTGGGGTGACGACCCGCTCTCCTGCCTCGGGGTGGCTCTTCGGGACAGGGTTGACCCCTATCAGGCAGCCTCGGGGCGGCGCTGGCGCCGTGGCAGAGAGGGCCTCCACTCGAGATAGCCGGGGTGCGAGGGGCACCGGGGGAAATGTCGAAGGGTACATGGGGAGGACCTCCATGAACAACACCCATATAGGCGGAGCCCCTGTTGGAACCGGCAGGAGCATGGGGAGGACCTCCATGGCCGATGCGAGTGGAGCGAGGCTGACCTTCACTCCTCGAGTTGCTGGGGCGAGGAGGACCTTCGCCTATTGTAGAGAGGACGTAGGGAGGGCCCCCACGTTGGAGAAGGACCGGATGGATGGTGCCTTCAGGTTGGCGGTCGAGGGCAGGAGGATGGACTCCATACCCTGTATAACGGTCGCGGGAAAGGTTTCCGCGCTGAGCGTCACTGCCGCGGGGCAGGTCTTCCTTCGGGATGGGGGGTAGCACGAGGCATGCCTCCATGATGAACTTCGGATCGAGGAAGGCCCACGCTCTGTGGAGTAGTGGTACGGGGAGTACCTCTGTACAAGGTGACATTACCGCGGGTTAGTTCGCGGCGATCACCACTTGGGCCTGCCACCCGGAGAGTAAACCCAGCATGTCCGTGGGGTGGTTGGGGTCTCGATCCTGGTGGGGTGAAGGAGTGCCCATGCGTAGTGTATGCAGGAGCTTCACGATGCACGTCGGCGGTGGCTCGGGCCACTGTAGCCGTCGACGTTGACGCACCTGGGCGAGCATCCTTAGCCCGGGCCCGGCGCTGACGTCGGGTCAGGTGAGCTGGCGCAGGTGGTGCAGGGACGTGGCCTGCCTGCTCTTCCTGCGGGGCCAGACGGCGGCGCTGACGCGACCGGGCGGGAGCTGTCGCCTGGATCCCTTGGGTCGGGACCCTGAGCGGGCTGAGCCAGACGGTGCTCGCCTCTTCAGCGTAAGGCGAGGAGTCGTCAACGCGTTCCAGAGACAGACTCCCGAAATGGTTGAATGTTGGGGTGGGTAGCAGAGGCTCCCTGCGCGGCCTGTTAGGTCGGCGTTGACGGCGGGGCCTGGAGGCCTCCAGGTCCAGGTGGGCCATAACACGAGTTGGGATGACCCCTTCTTCCTCGTACCTGCGCACGAGGTTGTTGATCACCCTTCTCTGGATGACCTCTGATGGGGAAAGGGGACGTGGGCGCCCCGTATTCTGCGATGTGGCGGCCGTCATGGCGGTAGTGACGCTACATGGGGTGGCCGTGGAAGTGTTGCCCCTGCCCCTGCGTGGGCGATGAGCGGATGGTGATCGCGTCCCTGTAATAGTAACTTGATTCCTAGAAAACGAAGGGATCAACTCATCAGTACTGAGATGAAAAGGATTGACAGCCAGTGCCCCAGCGTCCTTCCATTCTCCACGTCTGTAAGAAGGATCCATGCCAAAACGCTGGAGAATGGAGTGCTCCACGTTCTACTGCCCCGACATCCGGTGAGTTTCACGACAGGCCCGCTATTTTCTTGGCGGGACAGGGCGCTGGATATCTAGATCCGGTGACACATCAATCTACTGGTGTCTCGAACGCTACTAATCCCCATATTGAGGAGAAGACTCCTTCACGTCGGGTTCACCATTTCTATTTCCGACGCTTTCGCCGGGGCGTGCGCCCGTCCATCCGTGGAGGAGGACGCGCGACGCTTTGTTGCCCCGCATTCCCTCTTTCCAAAGGCAGGCGACATTCGCTCCTTATTCAGGGACGTCTGCTCCTTGATCGAAACGGGATGATGGGATGTCGGTTCTTCCTCCTGTGGATTCCTCCTCAGAACTCATCACCTAGTCCGGGTCTCCCTCATAGATTTAATACGTAGTTCGTGAAACTCTTCCCAGTGCCATGTTTCCATGGACGCCGGTTAATTACACTGCTTCTGTTGGGACATTACAAGGGGTTCGGTCAGGGCAGCAACCTTCAGTCGGGGGAGTAGTAATGTTGAGGCATCACTAGCGTGTCTGGATGCTGGGGAACCTTGCATGTCTATCTGTTATCCCTGGTCACAGGGCTTCTCGAGGGCGTGGAAGCCCGAGGCATGCCACATTGATCATGGGGAATTATATTTCATAGACACATATCTGAGGTTTTCCTCAGCTTCCCGTGATTAACACAGGGTATGTCACGAGTTTAACGTCTAGCGGAGATGGATCAACCCAACCATAGAATTAGCTAGGATAGATCGGATTGAGGGATCCTCCTTGAAGGGATGTCGATACTGGGGCCAACCCATGGGCGGTTGTGAAGAAGAGCGTACCGACATGGTTTCACCGGGATAAGACGGTCTGGGTGAGAATCGGGGTGGGTGATAGGTTGATGAATGGAACAGAGGGGGAGTGAAATGGGACCATCGCAGGGGCGATGGTGAAGTTGGGCTTGAACCTTGAAGAGGCTTCCAACGTATCCCCGTGGCAGGGAATCAAAGTCCGCGTAGTTCGGGATGGTGCCGGTAAACCGACATGAAGGTGGACCTTGGTCCGATGGGCATCGTCAGCATACCGACGTGAAAGTAGACCCATGGATCCACTGGTGGTGGGATTGAACCATGGGGAGGTTTCCTACGTACCATGCCTTGGCATGAATCAAAGTCCTCGTAGTTCAAAGGATTGATGGAATACAGTTTAACGTCATGCAGGACGGTAGTGAACCCTGACGTGAATAAACGACGGGCGGTGGGTGTCAGCGAGCCGACGTAAATGAGGGACCTTGGTCCGATGGGAGATGGGCTTGAACCTATGGGAGTATTCCTACGTACCATGCCTTGACACGGATCAAAGTCCTCGTAGTTCGCTGAAAATTGGGGGGGGGGGCTTGGCACACCGACAAGAAGACCGTTTGGGCCAATGTTTGTTGGGATTGAACCTCAGGGAGGCTTCCTACGTACCGTGCCTTGACATGGATCAAAGTCCTCGTAGTTCGGATTGGGAAATGCAGTTTAACGTCATGTTGGACGTAGGTGGAACACGACATGAATTGGATGATGGGTGGGCTTGAACCTCGTGGAGGCTTCCTACGTACCACGCCTTGACATGGATCAAAGACCTCGTAGTTCAAATGGTTCTTTGTCGGCGAACCGACGTGAAAATGAACCTTGGTCCAATGAGTGGTGGGCCTGTACCTCTGGAAGTCTTCCTACGTACCATTCCTTGACATGGATCAAAGGCCTCGTAGTTCAAATGGGTGTGCAGTTTAATGTCATGCAGGACAAGGGGGGCATACAGTTTAACATCATGCTGGACGAGGGTGAAAATCGACGCGAATGAACGACTGAGCAGTGTGGCTTGAACCTCATGGAGGCTTCCTATGTACCATGCCTTGACATGGATCAAAGTCCTCGTAGTTCAAATGGGATGGGTCGCAATGGCTTTCCATTGGACCAGAATGCAATTTAACGTCATGTTGGACGGGAAAGAGACCCGACGTGAATAAATGGCGGGTGGGCTTGAACCTCGTGGAGGCTTCCTACGTACCACGCATTGACATGGATCAAAGACCTCGTAGTTCAAATGGGGCTTTGTCGGTGAACCGATGTGAAAATGAACCTTGGTCCAATGAGTGGTGGGCCTGAACCTCTGGAAGGCTTCCTACGTACCATGCCTTGACATGGATCAAAGGCCTCATAGTTCAAATGGGTGTGCAGTTTAATGTCATGGAGGACAAGGGGGGCATACAGTTCAACGTCATGCTGGACGAGGGAGAAACTCGACGTGAATGAATGACCGAGCAATGTGGCTTGAACCTCATGGAGGCTTCCTACGTACCATGCCTTGACATGGATCAAAGTCCTCGTAGTTCAAATGGGATGGGTCGCAATGGATTTCCATTGGACCGGAATGCAGTTTAACGTCATGCTGGCCAGGAATGAGACCCGACGTGAGTAAATGACGGGTGGGCTTGAACCTCATGGAGGCTTCCTACGTACCATGCCTTGACATGGATCAAAGTCCTCGTAGTTCACTATAGGATTGGGGGTCAGGTTCGGCGCTCACTCTAAGCCCACGTGAGTCATGCTCGGTGTGAGAAACAAGAGGTTGCAAGGACCTGATGATCACGTCGTGAAAGATGCGTCCGTGAGAAGCGAAGAGGGGCTTACGTGTTTGGCGGCCCATGGTGTTGGGACTTACTCCAGGATGGAGGCCCATGGTGCGACAAAGCGCGGGAAAGATGGACCTTGGTCCAATGATGGGAGGTTCCTCGTTCCCTATCACGCCCTCCACCGAGCATGGTGGTGGGGAAGTACGGAGATGCAGAGGTGCAGCCATCCGTTGGGGGACTAGGGTAGCCCTTCTCCTACGAACATACGCCACTCCAATAAGGAGGATATCATCCCTTGTGGATGGGGGATTCCATTCTCTTGGGGACGAGTGGTGTAAAAAATGTTCGACCTGGGGGGACCCTTCGTGAGGGAGACGAGGTTGGGTCACAGTTTAACGTCATGTGTTGAGGACGTGGTGCTTGGCAGTTTAACGTCCTGCAGCTCAAACGAGGTGGGTACACTCCACACCCCTAGGACTTAAATAACCGGTACCCTCTGGTCCATGGGGAAGGGAAGGTACCAGTAAGGCCATGGTCAAGGGGGTTGTGGAACGAACCATCGAGGGGTCCACGTTAGCATGTCTATGCGAAGAAGCAATAGCCATTAGAGTGCTTATGCGAAGAAGAATTAGGCGATGCAACGCTACGGGTGGTATTGTCCATGGGACTTTGAAATCGCATCGCGCAAACCTCGAGGGTCGCACTGGAAGAGGAATCGCTAAGCAAAGGAGCGTGCTTCACGAAGTGGAGTGCCTTGGCCTTAGCATGGGGCATAGGTGTAAGTGGAAGGTGCTTCGCGAGGTGGAACAGTGTTTGCGGAGCACTGCCTCGCGAAGAAGGGGTGCCTCGCGAAGTAGGGTCCTGCGAAGCAGTGTGCTTCGTGATGTGTAGCGATCCTGCCTTAGCATAGGAATCACTAGCATGGGTTGGGTGTTTCGCGAAGCATAAAAGCTTCGCGGCTGCCCAGGTTCCCTTGGGAGTCCCCTTCCTTCGCGAATGCCCTTGAGCTTCGCGAAGGGCATCCATCTCGGAAGAGGGGCTCAAAACGAGACAATGCAGAGGAGTCTCGCGTAGTAGAAGTACCTCGCGGAGCTCATGATTCCCGGGGCAAAGCGTGCATCACGATTCGGGAGAAGAGAAGCCAAAAGGTCAGATTGTCCGTCTTTTGGGACTCAGGGGGAGTCCAGTATTTATAGGCAAGGGGCACCGCGGAGCAGAACTCGCGCGCCGCCTCTGGTGCTTTGCGGCACGCTCGTGAACGTCAACGCCGTCTGCGGAGGGTACCGCCTCTGGAGCTTCGTGGTGGCTTGCGAACGTCAAATGCGTTCGCGGAGGCTTACCGCCTCTGGAGCATCACGGCGGCTAGCGAACGTCAAATGCATTCGCAGAGTATTACCGCCTCTGGAGCTTCGCGGTGGCTCGCGAACGTCAAATGCGTTCGCGGAGGATTACCGCCTCTAGAGCTTCGCGAGGCCGCCATGATCGGGATTCTTCGCGTCGGTCCTTCGTGGCGGTGCTTCACGGTGGTGCTTCTCGGCGGTGCTTCGCGAGGCAGCGTGCCATCCTTCTTTTTCGTTCCTTCCTTTCGTGCCATATTATTTTGGTGCCAACAATAACTCCTAATGTTGCGAATTGAAAGAGCTTTTCAAAGGTGTGGTTTTAATCCACTTAAGAATCCATCAATTTTTCTATCATTGATGATAACAAAAACCAAAGCGTACCTTGCAAGCCTTGTGAAACACGCTTCATAGGTTGTGAAATATTCTCCTTATTTTTTCTTGAGCTCTATTAATTCTCTCTCTATATTTGTGCTAAGATTTTATGGGAAATACTTGTTAAGAAGCATTATCTTAAAGTCTTATCATTAGATATCTTCAATTTTGTCCCTTGGCTTGGTGTTCTAAATCAAATCCCACCACTGATCGGCTTATCCATCTTGATGATAAATGGCTAGGGTCACCTTCTTTGTCATAGAACAGTGAAGCAATGAAAATATCTTCTCCATAGAGTTGACCTATTATTCTGCAACTAGTGGATTGGAGGATCCACTAAACGCCAGTGGTTGTTGCTATATAGAACATTCGACAGCTAGTTTCTCCCTCTTTAATGAAGGATGATTTTCCCCATTATTATGGTTATTTTTCATAACTTAAGATAATTGGGTAAGAATTGCCATCATGTTCTGAATTCCACCTCCCAAATCATTGGGGACGTCGTTCTGAAAATTGTTGCATTGGCCCTCAAATGGGTTGTTGGCCTAATTTTTCTTGGTTCCCACCATTTTCTAAAATACAAAAGGATAGATCAAAACATAAGTAAACAAGTCATGAATACATAACTTATTCATTTGAACAATTTATAATAAAATCATAAGATATGGGATCCCTAGGTAAATATTCTTGTGTTCATATTTGTACTTAGTCTCATGCTATAGGATTTCTCTAGGGTTCACTAATCCTAATTCCCAAATTAACTAAACCTTTTCTCTGATACCAACTATAGCGACCCTGCCTTTTCTTAAATTACCATTACATCATTTTAAACATAAACAACTAAATATTATTACTCATAGAGGATCTAATTTTTTCATGTCTTGGGAAAACTAGTACCATACATAACAATTACAACATCAAGCATAATCATTTATTTAATTTCATCTTCTCTAGTTTCTTGTTGGAACTTGTCCTCTCCTAAGTACATGTAGCAACATGAGGATATACATCAAAAGGGGTGAGATAGAGTCCTAGTAATAGGATATATAAGAACAATATATCATGGGGCGAGCATAATAATAACATGGGAAAAAGATCATGAACATGAATGGAAGCATAAATTTAAGACATGTAATGTGGAAATGTATAATAATTGAAACATCATGTCTCAGTGGATAACTACCACACATACTAGTGAACAAAGATAGAACCTTGTTCACACGTCATTTCACATTTACTCATGAGATTCATCACTTTACCTAATGCATTGGAGCGTTGTATAATTCTGGGTGCACCCGTCACTTTGAAACATTCATATTGCGCTATATAATTCTGGGCGCACCCATCACATCATAATAGTATCCTTATCATGCTTTCCACATGGAACATATATCAAAATTGAATATAACTAACCCATGGAATTTAATGGGTTACATTTCATAAGTACACATTCATAAACTTTGGGTTCCCAAAATAAAGAGGGAATACCATACATGTTACAAGAACCGTCCACTTTGAGTGAGAAGTAAAAGGTGTGTTCTTAAAAGAAGAGTTCTTTTGGAAAACATTTTGTTGGACATAAAAACCAGGGAAAAAGAAGTATATCTTAAAAAGGAAATAAAAAGATGATGAAATTATCTTTAAGGAGTAACCATATCAAAAATGGAGTGAAAGAGGGAGAACCCAAAGGATGAAAGTTGGGTTCGAGAATTTCCCCTTTCCTTGTATCAGAATGCTTCCTTCACTTTAATGTCCTGTATAATGACATTATATTAATTAATTATAAATACAGAACATTTTTTAAATTAAAATGGTTCCTTATGGTTTCATTATGTGATTTTAGGTGCCTTTGTATGAGTTATTGAGTTTAAAAACATTATTCCAGAATGTTTGTTTTTATGGTTTTCTTGAGTGGTTCACATGTATTCTTAAATTGATGTTTGGGTAGAACATGGGTAAACATCCAGAACTGATATGACATTTTATTAATGATATTACAGGATATTTAATTATCTTATAATGAATCATATTATATACATGTGGATGAATAATTAGATAATAATTAAATGAAGATTATTTGGGTTAATGTGGGCGGTTTTTCGATCACAACGAACTTGTTTTAATTTATCATTTAGTAATATGTCCATAAGTTATTTCCAGAACATTAACAAGGAGATAATACATATAAAAGTTTCTGGTTAAACAATAAAATTGTTTTCATGACCAGATCTGAAGGTATAAATGGAAGAATAAATCATGTCGTTCTTGAAGGTAATAAATTAACACATCACGAACAAAGTTCTCTTTAATAAAATAAAAGGAAGAGGGAAAGGGGGTTGGATGATATAATTTCCCATTATCATCATAAAATTAGATTAGATTTATAATACTGGAGTTACAATACCATTTGGATGAAGATAGGTATGGAGAGATATAGAAATGAACTTGAACTTGAAAGGAAATTAAAGAAAACGAGGGAGAGAAATTACCTCTTAAATTTTCCTCTTGAGATCCTCCTTAAGGAAGAAAGGCTTGGTCTTTTGTTGAGACCAGAAGCTCTTGAACGTGGGAGAGTGGATATGAATATTTTTCTATAGAGTTTAGAGAAGACTTGGAGCATGATAGGTGTGAGGAAATGAGGGTGTGAAGAGTGGTTTTTATAGTGGAGGGGAGAGGGTTTTTCTTAATATAAAATTCATTAATTTTTCCTAAGACAAGGAATAGTGAGTATTAAATGACCAAGAATTGAAATTTGATCATAGGATCCAAAAATATGTGGGATTACATCATCAGAACATCACACATGACTCTATAATTATCTTATTTAGCTTGTTTTGTAAATTATGGTATTTCACTATTCATAAAAAATTTAAGTATCTAAGAAAAACCCAAAAAAAATACCCCTACAATTTTTAGACATTTAGAATAAAAAATTGAATTCCATTTTTCAAAAATACTTTTCTAAATATTATTATTTATATATTTAATTAAAATCATAATTTACTTAAAAAATAGTTTTTAAAATTAAAAATTATTTTATAGTGCTTTCAAAAATTACGTAGGGTCTAATAAAATTATCTAAAAACTATAATACATTGATTTGATAATTAATGAACACATTTTAAGAAAATAATTTTTCTTTTAAATTATTTAATTGATTATAATTAATTATTTATGACTTAAAAAAACCAAAACATTAACTAAGGTCAAATTGTCAATTTCTAGGATGTCTAAATATTATTTAATTATACATGGGTAAGGTTACTCTTATGTTGGATGATTTACTATTCATAAGGGTCATATTACTATTCATAAGGGTATGTTACTATTCATTTGGGTAGGTTATTGTTCACCAAATTTTTTTTTGTTAGACTCTAAAAATCATCTTCTACAAAACCGTGTTTGTCAGATTTTCAAAATTCCCAACACAAAAGTGACAAACTTATGTTTAAAGGTCACATATCACTTAGTAGTTATTTATGTTGTGTTTTCATGTAATTTTATGGCATATTTATAAGAAGGGAATTTCCATTGAAAAACCTTTGGTCGTTACAACTGGAGTTATGATGTGAACTCTAGAGACTAAACTCACTTCTTCAACTAGCCATATGCTCCATTTAAAATACCCGCTTTAATATCAACACGATCAGTAGAAATTTGTTTATTTTCTTGAATGATGCCACTAGGAAATTCATTTCCTATTCTAGTGGAAGAAGGTAGGCCAAACTTCTGTGACTCAGATGACTGTAGAATGGTATGATTGTTTTCCTCATGGGAGTTTTCATCTAGATTGGATGAGGAATATTTAGATCCAATTGATAGCACATTGCGTAAGAAACACTTGTGATGATCCACTTCCACAATGAATTATCTAATTTGGTGGGTTCTTACTCAGTATAACATTGGAGGTTTTGGTGATCGAGCTACTATTTGAGGGGTCAGTTCCCCTGATACCATTTTAGGGGACTATTCCCAAGCTACCATTTGATTGGTTTGTTCCCATGCTACCATTTGAGGGGTTTGTGTCCATGGTGCCAATTAAAGGGATAGTTCTCATGGTATTGTATGAGGTTCAGTGACCATGAGAAGAAGATATAATAGTAAAACATGATAAACAATCCCCCAATGCAATGGGATAGGGGGGATTACTGGGATTCCATAGTCACCAAGGATAGATCTAATGAATTCATATAATCCTGGATTGTAGTGATTTGAGATTGATTCTAGATCACTGTCAGGATATGATATTGGGCCTCATAATTATTGGTTCCAATAGAGATACAATACTTCTCTTGATATATGTTGTTTGGATACCCCCAATGGTCTCCCCTACAAGGTACCCCATCTTGGTTAGTTAGTGAATTGCCAACCAATTCTGTAGAACTTTGTGGAACCATTGCCACATATCAATGATGATGTACAAAATAGAAGTACTCCCACCTAGGAATCTACTAAGTTTCTATGTTGACTTGATGACTATCCTCACCACCCTACATGATATTGGTAAGGTATGTTTTTTTCACTCTAGGGATAAGCTTAGTTGTTTAATATGACATCACGGGCCACATCCACTCCTGTGGCCTTTTATCGGAAAAGTTGTTATGTTTGAATTCATCCTTTGAATGGTTTCATGAGTTTTTTCCAGAGTTAGGAAGGAGATGTTGATGTGGTACACCCAGACTAATTCTTTCATGAACATATATCATAGGTTGTGTGTTTGTTATAGTAAATATTGGGGACATGGGGAAAAATATTTTTTATGACAATCTCGAAATACACTAGCACATTTGATGACGTCATTTCAATTGTATAGAATCTAGAATCCCTAATAGAAATAAGACACCTTATTAGTGAAACATCATATATAAGAGTATTTTTTAATCAATATCATTCAATTTTTAAGGGATAAAGAGGATGTGCTTTCACATATGTAAGGTTAAGAGTTGTTAAAGTAAATTTTTGGGGTTTAAGATATTGTTTCACAATGAGAATAAAAAATAATCTTGGAAGGAAATGGAAAATCATTCATTTTTAACCCATGAAATAGATGAAAATTTTATTGAATTTCAGGTCAGGTTTACCATATTCTTTCATCGGGGAGGATTTGTGGATGGGTTTCTTTTTGACAATTTGATTGATTTTTGGGGATCCAATGCCTTTCTCAAAAATTTGAATCTGGTTTCCCATTTTTTAATCATCCCTAGAAACATCCAATGGTTCCCACAACCAAAAATATGTATCAAACATAATTCTAAAGGCATGAATTCATTTGCGGTTTCACTCACAAGAATGCATGGGAACTCATATTGATCGATAGGATGGGAGGTCTGGCTCATCACACCCTTTTGGGGGAAATTGTTTCCATCTCTAGGACACACATATAGATTTACAATGTGTTTATGAAATCCTTTAAAGAAACTGATAAGGGGATAGTTATCCCTATTCAAATGAATTTATTATGAACATGTATTTATTGGAATATTGAATTCATTTCATGGGTTCCCCATTCCTCTCTTGTTTATTTATGATTATTTGGGTAATTTACATATTCGGGAACTCTGGAGATTATTGTCATCCATGAAGACATTTATTATCTGGGATATGTAATTTTACCTCAATGAGGTTTCATATATATCATATGAACACATAAATCAAAACCCATGTAGTTTTTTGACATAGTTTAATGTCATATAATTGGTACCATCCATTAATTTTAACATCATGTTTTAAGGATGTAAATATTTAGCTTGACCCTTGGTGAGGAATCCTAAATATCATGTTTTAGGATAGAATGAGATTCTATGTAGTTCTTATAATGAGAATCTTGGTCATAGGATATGTGACAATAGATTCTCTAGGTGGAACTTATGAATCAAAAACTAACCTAGATTTCACTATTAGGATTATGACCCATTGAATGTAAATGAGATTTAATCTGACAACTATAATTATGGTGAACCTATAATATATGAACTATCATGATTCTATTGTTAAAATCATTACATGTATCTTAGCCCATGTGACTTATACTCATATTAAAAAACAGGAGATATCAGATGATCTAACAAATTGCCTAAGCACATAGCCGTATGGGGCTTACACATTAATATTTCCCTTTCAGAGGCAAGATTATCCATATCATGGAGGATATGATATAGATCTTGAGACATAGTAATATATCCTATATATCGTTTTTAAATCTTGAATATGATTAAGAATATTTCAGTTCATCCCAATCATGTTGATGGGCTTGTGGTACTTAGGGGAATTGTTGGGACTGACACATAAAATGATATCCGTGTACAAGACCACTTCTCTCACACTAATGAAAAAGGAAGAGTGATTATCCCATGGGAAGTATTGGATATAGTTGGTTGAAATGTTTGAGGAATAAGAGGACTTATGCTGAACAACATGTCTATCAGAGCTCAGACCTTAGGAAGGCGTCCAATGTATCCCTGTTATAGTGGGAATCGTTTTTCTAATAGTTAATTCATACAATAACTCCTTTATGGGATAAGGTGGTTGATCACACATAGAGAAAATATAGTTATACCTGAGTTTTTAGGAATTATAGGGCCTTTATCAAAGATGGATGAACTATTAATCAGGGCTTACACAATGAGCCTTCCAATATATGCAGGACATAAAAAATTATACCGCTAGTTAAGGATTACACTTCGAGTTTATCCGTATTTACCTAGAATTATGGTATACCTTAAATGCTTTGATTTTATAGTTGATATTCCTTGTTAATATGATTGAATTGTCGAATAATGTATGCTAGAAACTTCCAAAAAATATTTCATGATCTTCTTGAATATTATTTAAGACATAGTAATACCTATATATCATGTTTGAAGGTTTTCTCATGATCAAGGCTGGAATTATTGGATGACATCACAAGACATAAATGAATTTACCTATAATCCATCATATATTATCAAATATCCTTCCTTACAGGGAAACACCTGATCTAGAAAACTTTCCCGGGATTCATTGCAAATGGTGGATGAAACACTTAGGGGTGTCCCAAGTTGCAATTGGACATGTCTCAGAGGGTGCTGCATGTACTAGATGACTCATCTTGAGGATATAACAAGACTCTTCTAGTTTTTTTGAGCATCCATTACATGAACTTGACTGAAATATCATAGAGGGTGTTTCATGATCCATCGGACGTGGCTGACAGTCATCATGAAAGCTGGTTGACACACTTTGGGGAAATTTGTGAAAGTGAACGTGAGATGTCTCAGATGGTGCTACATGTCCTTGTTGACTTGTTAATATGTTATTGTGAGAACCAACTAACTTTTCCAAGAGACGATGTAAGAGATAAATGACATTCCCTAGGGCTACCATGAGACTTACCTGAAATATAATTATGTCTCCATATGATTAGAGTGATATGTCTAGAGGACATTTTAATGCTTTGAAGGATAGCCCAGAGGGGTTTTCAACATTTTGGTGGAAGACGCGGGGGAACCATGTGACATTCTCTAACATTTCCATGGTAATTTATATGATCCAAATTTTATGTCAAAGACATGTTGTGAGATGTGTGATACATTTCCTAGTGTTGTCTCATGACATGGATGGTTCTGGTGATGCACACGAGGATCATCATATAAGTTTTTCACATAAGTCTCCCCTCATTTAGTCTTTGTTATATACATTACATTTCGAATTCCTTAGACTTTTTTTATTGATATCGTGTTTCAAGTCCAAGGTATTTTAGAACATACATGGGATTCATTTCCCCCCTCTCTCTATAAGTCAATCGTGTGATCTATGAATGGCCATGCAAATTTCTTATCCATGCAACATGGTTTCATCAATTGTTCCCTAGATATTAGCTGATGATAATATTTTCTTGTTGAAACATCAACTTTTTCAATAAATCCACTCATGTGATTGGTTGTTCTAATGCATATATATGAAAAAGTACAACCCCTTACTTGATACATGGGTATGGAATTTATTGGGCTCACAACCATAGTTTTTTTCCACTCCGCATGACATGTATCATGATAATCCAGGATGGAGTTAGTAGAGGGATTTAGAACCATGCCTCCTCACAAGTTCATTCCATTAATCACTGTAGGTTCCTCTCAAGATATTTACAGACCGTGATTTTATATCTTCAAATCCTAATTTATTGGATTATTTCTAAGTAATTGAATCTCTTTGAATCATTCGGACATAAAAATGACTTACATACTATCAGTACAACAAGTTTGAGGGCTATAATGATATCTGGATGCCTTCTGAAATGTCATCACCTGACCTCATCTGACTTTTTTGAAACCTTCCATGACATAAGGATTCCTTGTTGGGGGGAATTCATGAAATAATTTCGTAATTTCATGGAGTGTAATGAGACCCTAATGTTGACATCCATGGAATGTCACATGAGGGTTATGAATTTCATGGGCACATGGATTTTACCTTTTTATTTAGTTTTCATAACATAAAATGGATGGGGTCTTGAGAGATTGTATGAATGTTTCCATGTATTATTGTTCTCCCCATCCGTTGTGTGTCACATGAAAAAAAATGGTATTGTGATGATGTGTGGGAACTTATTAGATAAACCATTATTTTTGTCTTGTGGTGCCAAAGGTGGATCACGAGACTACATGGACATGTCCAAAACCTTTTTTGTGATAGGGTGACATGCATGTTGTCAGTTGTTTGACTAGACAGATATGTCATTAGGGATTCTTTAGTGACTCATGGGATGTATGGATACATTGTGATAGTTATATAACCATAACAATCCCCCACATTTCTGCATTTTAAGTACTTTTATTAATTTACAATGGCATCTGTTCTTGTATTCTATCTTTAGTGTTCTCTACAAAAATTAGTCTCCCCATCAGTGATGAGTCGCAAGAACAACAAAGGGACATTTGGGGATGTGCAAAAACTACATGGAAAAACATTTTTCATTTTCGTGCACAACTTGTCCTAATTGTAAGAACCCAGATATTGTTTTCAGGCATGTCTTTCTTTTCAAGTAGTTTCGAGAAAACAGGGAGTTTCTGTAAATTTCAGGAGTACACGCCCTATATTTATAAGTACAATCTGTGTACCTAGTTGCTATGTGTGACCATTTACTAGTCGTGTAATGGCCGAGTACAAGGCTGTGTGTAGTGACATAGAGACCGCCTAAAGTGAATTCCAAAAGAGAAAAGTACACAATGTGTAATTTTAAAGAACATGTTGTGTACTTTATTTTTATTTCATTAAATGGACTGGGGTGGCGTCTGATAGACTTAACCATCTTCTTCTCGACCTATCTCATCTGGGAGTGAACGAGGACACCACATCTTTACCGAGACCCCTAACTTGCCATTTGTTCCCCAATCCAAACTTTTTCAGTTGCGTTGGAATTGCATTGGTGAGTTCTTCCTTATTCTAGAACCTCATTCCTTGATTTCCCTTATTTCACGAGATATCATCGGTTAAACATTATTAGAATTTTGGAAGATATACAAATTTCTAGAGTGATTCAATGCCCTAGGTACACGTATATCGATATCAAAATGTCAAGGTTGGTGGTTTGTGCCTTTTCTTAGTTAGTCCTTAAGTTAAATATGCAAAAGTGCCCAATACCCTTATTCAAGTTATTGCATGTTTATGGGTGTTAGACTTGTTATTTCTTGATATGACTTTTTCGTTTGGATAGAGTTTAATTGTTTATGAATTGGGTTATCTTGTCCATGTTATGGATGTTTTCCCATGTTTTATTTTTTTTAATGTTTGGTCTAGCTTTTCCTTTTATGTTGCTTCTCTTTTTTACATGCCTAGTATTGTTAGGATGGAGTGATTTTTTATGACATGTTGTGAGATAATATAGACTATTTAGTGAAGTAATTCTTGAGGTTTACTTTGGATTACACATATTTTTTGTGAATGATTAACTTACACAGGGTTGTGGGAACCTTGTTTAGTATACCATAGGGATAATGGACGCTAAGGGATTCTCTAGAATGTCTGTTTTACTGTTACGTTGCGAGACCATAGGGGGGATGGAAATTGTGCTCCCTTAGAGTGTCTGTAGTTTCCTCGATATGGTCCACATAAAGAATTTGATGCTGATTTCTCCCTAAGAGTTCCTATTAGTTACTGATACGAAACCAGAGGGGGAATTGATGGTGAGTGCTTCCTTAGAAAGTCATTGCTAAAGCTGAACCAGAGGGCTAAAACCATGTGTTCATCCTAGAGGGTTGCTAGTGGTTGTTTTGTTAAACCAGAGGGGTTAGGATGTGAATAATTCCCATAGGGTTACCTTCTTTTGATTTGTTGATTTTTCTATATTAAAATGAATACAATTGAAATTGTAGGACTATTAATATATGTACTTCCTTGTTTACTGCTTCATTTTATTTATTGTCTTCCATATATATTCAGTAACTGTTAGGCGTAGATCATTGGGAGGTTTCTTACAGGGATTCATCTCACACCCTGTTTGGGTGATGCTTTTTGGGCCCAAATAGTTTATATTGTTTCAGGTCAAGATAAGGGCAAGCACCCTTATACATCAAGAACATGATTGCTATAGTGTTGGGGAGCATGGGACCAAGCTGAGCCTTGCGATGTTGTGGAGCTGTTTACTTGTTTTGATTTTCTAATTTAGTTCAGTACCATATTCCATAATTTTGAATTGTTTGGATGATTTCCTAGACATATGTATCATGCATCATTTATATATATGTACTCCAATTGTAATGACTTCTGCTGTTTATTTATTTCATGTTTTACTGTTTCTGCTATTATTATCTATTTTACTTCTACTATGTTACACTGCCAATGAGGGCATAGTTTCCCCACTATCACACCAAAGGCCCTCCCTACTAATTTTCAGCCTTTGGCATTCCTGGAAATGCACTTATGGTCATGTGACCAACCGGGTACGGGGCACCTCTGGGTGGCACCCGGAACATGGACATTACAAAGTGGTATCAGAAAAATTATTTTCTTATCGGCTTACTATTTGGAGTCTATTTCCTAGGATTGGAAGGAATAAGTTTTTGGTTATAATTTGTGCCCGGGAGTAGTTAACTCATGTACAATGAAAAGCCAATTTACCTCGGTTATTGAAATTTCTCTGGTTTTGCAATTTTGCGGTTGATTTGACTTCACTATTGTGTGATTCACATTTATTGTGTTGTTGTCATTGATGTTATTGAGGTTCTATTTCTGTTTCATCCTGATGAGATGATGGTACGCCGTCTCATTAATCATATAGGGACTTTCTAGAGTTCACATGTCATGCATTCTTGACATTCCATATAGGGTGAATTAGTGATTGAATGTTATTGTGGTAGATGTTGTGATATATATGCATGTTGTTGGGATATATGTCTTGATATAATACCTTCTTTTTGATAAAGTTTTGGTTTGTGTATGTTTTTTTTGAATGGACCCCAAACATTGGTTCTTGAGGTGTTTTGGGACCTCATGGACTGGAATTTGGTGGATCATTGCTCTGTTATGTTTATATATAATAAGAATAAGATGTCAAGCTTTGATTCGCAGGGAATATAGGCCCATACAGATTGGAATGTTTCACTTTAATGTTCATTTCTATGTTTTTCTTAGATCCGAAGTAGTTTCTAAGGATTTATGTCTGGAAGAACCCAGAATACACGTCGTGTAATGATAAATAAACTCCATGTGTCCTTCTATTCGGGAAGGAAATGTTTTTCAAAAGTACACATTGGGTATTGTATGTACACACCGTGTAGTCTCTTACCATGTCACTGGCTGTGTGGGCAGAGACTCGGGGTTTGGAAATAATTGGTGGAACATGTTGTGTTCCTGATGTACATGTCGTGTTGTGAAGACCATGTGTCCACCAGTGTGACTAATTACATAGATGGATAAAACATAAGTTATACACTTTGTGTCATGCTTGAACACCCTGTGTGGTGTAACCCATGTATCTGGCCATGTAGAGAACAACATGGGTCGGTGAAATATTTTTAGTACACGCTATTTCTGGCACAAAAATTCCATGTAGAGTAAGAAATTTAATCAGTCGTGTAACTAACAACACGAGTTCGTGAAGTTTGTCTAGTACATGTTGTGTATAACACTAACACGCCGTGTAGTCTTGTTAAAGGGAATGCATATGGCCTGGCCATGTTGAAGAAATAAGGAAGGGAAAGAGGATTCAAGTACATGTCGTGTGTTTGGACAACACACCGTGTGATTGGGGTGTTACACGACCTGGGATGGAAAAAGTAAACACCATTATAAATTCTTAAGGGAACATGTCGTGTATGAATTTTACATGTTGTGTATCAATGTTTTGAAAAACATGTATGATTTATTTCTCTTGTTCCATACTTAAACTTCTAAATTCTATTCCCTGTAAATCTTCATCTAAGGCGTGCGCTTGACCATGCAGAGTCATTCCATTGAGATGTCCTTTGGTAGTCCACCGGTTTTATAGAAGAGATCAGACACTAGATATGGATGATTAGGTACTACCAGCAGATCCTCTAGTGGTGCCAATCCTGGAACAAACCAGCATTCTAGACACAGCTACTGACACACAGTTCCGAGAGGGCTTTATGAGGTTTAATCAGAACTTCTGAGGAGTACCGCATCCTGCCCCTTCTATGGCAGAGTTGATGTGAGATTTCCAATAGAAACATCCTGCAACTTTCATATTTGAAGGAGGACCTAAGGCTGTAGAGTCATAGTTAGAATCAATGATTTCTATCTTCTATAATATATAGATGCTTCCAGAGATGAGGGTGAGGATCCCTATGTTTTTACTTTGGGATTCTGCCAAGAGATGGTGGGATGTGATCTCACAGGAGGCATGCCAATAGGTTATGGCATGGGTTGAGTTCCAGCCTTCCTTATATGAATACTTTTATAAAGAGACATAGATGGATAATCAAGCCCAAGTGTTCATGATTCTGGAGCAGAGTACTCTTTCAGTTATGAATTATTCTTCTCACTTCAAAAAGTTGAAACACTTCAGACCTATTCCAGGAGATGATGAGTTATTACTAGAATGGAAGTTTGAGGATGGTCAAAGGCATAACATCTAATCTTAGGTTAACATCTTCAGGTTGACTTCCACCACTTCTATAGTCCACTAGGTGATAATCCCAAAGCACAGTTTTAGGGGATCTGGAGTGTTTAGCCTAGGAATTTTGACATCCGGAGTTGGCAACCCTCCTAATAACAATAGGAAGCACTATAGGAAGTCTACACACAAGGATCCGAGGTGGAGAGACACTTCTCCTGGTATCCAGGTGGTGTGCTACTAGTGCAGGAAGAGCGGGCATGCATGGCCGCATTGCCTGAGAGACCCATAGGAGTTCCCATCATGCATTAAGATGGGACATCATCAATGTTTATGTATGTTTTTCTCACCAGATGCGGGTGACACGGGTTCTTCTATGACTCCTCATTTAGGAGACACACCAGCAGTTTCTCATCAGTTAGGAAACCAGAGATCGTCCAGCCGTTCAGGCCAAGGTGGAGGTTGTAGTCGTGGTAGCTAGTCACCATGCCTTCTGCAACAATAGGTTCGATCAGCATAGGGAGGTTAGACAGGGTCACAGGGACATGGTGCAGGTCAAACTATTTCAGTGGATCATATACAGTAGGGTAAGGATCCATGACCCACTACAGTTTGAGGTACGATCCTAATTGCTTCAGTTTTAGCTTCTATAATTTTCTATACAAGGGCTTCCCATATCATTATATATGTTTCTATTGTGGAGAGCCTTGGGCTCTATATCATTTCTTATAATGATATCTTGACTCTAGACATACCATTGAGGACAATAATGGCTAGTATAAGTTAGTAAAATGAGTGCTCTCTAGAGGTTTATGGGTGTTACTTCCTATGGGAACATTATGTCCTAGAGATGACTGGTTGTGATGTTATTCTCATTATGGACTAGTTAGTTCCCTTCCAGGTAGTTGTCGATCGCTATTTCCACAAGCTGATTTTCACATCACTAGAGAGTGGATAATTTCTTCATAAGGGGGAGTGGGATGTTCAGGCGAGCAGATAAGGACCCGAGCATCATGGGTTGGGGGTAGTTAGATCCCAGATATCTAGTCTATATCTGGATGACTAGGGGAATTCACATATAGAATTTACTCCAGTGGTGGATCGTTTCAGGGATGTCATTCTAATGGACTTTTAAGGTCTTCTTCTAGAGCTAGATGTGGACTTTTCTATTGAGCTCCTGCTAGTTGTGGCACTAGTGTCCATCCCTCTTTATAGGATGGATACACCAGAGTTGTAGGACCTCAAGATGCTATTGGGGGAGTTGCACACAAAGGATTTCATCTAATCTAGTAATTATCATTGGGGTTCACCTATTCTATTTGATAAAAGGCAGATGGAACCCACAGACTTTGTGTTGATTATCTGATGTTGAACCAGTTGACAGTGAAGAACTGAATTCCGTGGTTGGGGATTGATGATCTCATTGATCGTCTTCTGGGATCCCGTGTGTTCTCATAGATTAAATTGAAATATGGTTATCATCAGTTGCACGTTTGACCTTCATATATACCTCTTACATCCTTTGGGAGAAGGTAAGATCTATACGAGTATGTGGTGATGTCATTCAGTCTCACGAACGTGCTTATGGATTTCATGGCACTGAGGAACCGAGTGATCCATCCATTCCTGGATTTTTCATGGGGGTCTTCATGGAAGATATCATGGTGTACTCACACACTCAACCCGACCATGCCACAAATCAAGAGATCATTTTGATTACACTCAGAGGGCATCAATTATATGCTACACTCTCAAAATTCCACTTTTGGATGGACCATAATTACTTCTTGGGACATGTTATCTCAGAGACAAGAGTATCAGTAGACCCAGAGAAAGTGAGAGTAGTAGTTCCCTACGAGCAGCTGAAGAATGTCTTTGAGGTTAAATGTTTTATAGGGTTGGCTGGTTACTACATTAATTTTATATAGGGATTTTCATTCTTAGCACACCACTAACGGGACTGACTAAGAAGGGTGTGAAGTACTTGTGGTCAGATTCTTGCGAGTCATAATTTTAGGAGCTGAAAGGGAGATTGACTTCAGTACCAATACTAATATTTCCAGAGATGATAAAGAGTTATATTGTTTACTATGATGCATCAGGTATCGGTCTGGGAGCAGTGCTTATGCAGGAGGATGTGGTTGTTGCGTACGGGTCTTGACAGCTGACGCCACATGAGATAAATTACCCAATGCAAGATCTTGATAAGGCGGAAATTGTTCATGCTTTATACTATTTTAGACACTACTTGTTGGGAGAGAATTTTGTGGTTTTCACTGACCACAAAAGTCTCGTGTATATCTTTACTCAGCGTGACCTGAATTTGAGATAGCGAAGGTGGGTTGTGTACCTTTTGAATTTTGACCTTGAGCTTACCTACACATATGGGAAGGGCAAAGCAGCGACTGATGCGTTGAGTAGGAGAACTCAGATATAGGCAGTTCAGGCGTCCTATAGTGAGTGGAAGTTTATGGATCTATTCTCTGAGATAAATTAGGAGATTCACAACAGATAGGGGTAGATGTTTCTATCTTCTGTAGCTGTTACCTCTACACTTATTGAACAAGTTAGATTAAGGATGCTATCGGATTCTGAAGGCCTAGTCCTAAGGGAGAGTGTGTCAGGAGGGGACGTCATTCCAAGATGGACCATAGGCGAGTATGAGATCTTGTGTTTTCATTGGTGCATATGGGTGTCTGCAAACATACGTGAGGAGCTAATGTGGGACATTCAGTTTTCAGTTTGGGCAGTTAATCCTGGTGTCACAAAGACGTTTTGTGATCTATATCGTCATTATTGGTGGCCAGGTATAAAGAGAGATGTTGATGGGTTTGTCATGAGATGTTCCACCTGTCAGTAGGGGATGTCGGTGAATCAATGACCAGAAGGGATTTTTCAGCAGTTACCCATTCCCGAGTAGAAATGGAACGATGTCCTGATGTACGTCGTGATGGGTTTACAAAGCTCGGATCGAGGGAATGATGTAGTTTGGTTTGTCATTGACAGACTCAAGTAGTATTCTCACTTCCTTCCAATCAAAGAGACCTTTCATGTTATACATCCAAGAAATTGAACTTCTACATGGGGTTCCACATTTCATTATTTCACATAGGGACACCCATTTTAGTTATCAGGTCTGGTAGGGACTTTAGAGGGCTTTGGATACTCAGGTACATCTGATTACATCTTACCATCCCTCGATAGAAGGCATGTCCAAGTGTACAATTCAGGTGCATAAGGACATGCTTCAAGAATGCATCCTATATTTTGGAGGTTTTTGGGAGAAGCACAGACCTATTGTAATCTTTTCCCACAAAAATAGTTTTTAGGCAACGATTCAGATGGAACCGTATGAGGCCTTGTATGGTAGGCCATGCCGATCACCTTTATGCTAGTTGGAGGTAGGGGAGGTAGCTATGTTGGGACCTCGACTTGTCCATGTGACCACAGAGGAGATAGAGTTGAAAAAGAAGAGGATGGATACAACACATTAACGATTGAAGTCTTATGCAGATTGACAGAGACGACCTCTGGAGTTCGAGGTCAGAGATTATGTTTCTCTATGTGTCACACCGAGGTTGGGACACTAGAGGATTAGAAGAAAAGGCATACTTTTTCCGAGGTATGTTGAATCATTCGAGGTTTTAGAGAGATTCAAGCTTGATGCCTATGAGTTGTAGTTACCTCTGAGGTACGGGGCTATGCCTGTTGTCTTTCATGATTCTTAGCTTCAACGTTACTTCTCATACCCGTCTCATGATTTTCAACCCTAGGCGGATGAGATCGAGGTGGGTGCATCGTTCGAGGAGCGTCATATCAGGATTGTTAATTGAACTGTGAAGGTTCTTCATAGCCGGTCTATTCCATTGGTATGAGTACTATGGAAGCACAGGTGTGTATAGGAAGAGAATTGGGAGAGGGAGGTTGTTGTAAAATCATAGTGGCTGGAACTGTTCAAGGATTATTCTTCTACACCACCTTGATAGGAAATTCGTGGAAAAATTTCTTTAAGGGGGGATGTTTTTAAGAACCTGAATATTCTTTTTAGTTATGTCTTTCTTTTCATGTTGTTTCCATTAAAAATAGAATTTTTTAAAAAATTCAGGAGTACACACCGTGTACCCGATTTCTGCGGGTGACCGTGTATTTACCATGTAACGGCTGTATACATGGCCATGTGTGGTGACCTAGAGACCACTTACTGCGAAGGCTGAAAGAGACAAGTACACTCAATTTACATTTATAGAACACATTGTGTACTTTATTTTTGTAACACCCAAGACTTTTATGTTATATAAATTATAAAAGGAATCTTTTCTACACAACACTTGCTTGACTTGCTTTACACGAAATCACGACCTTCCTCGATAGCTTGCGTCGTACGCAATACCGAGTTTCACTAAACAATGATAAGCTATTAAAATATTATTAAAACTAGCCGTTATGAATAGTAATAACCACTTTTTAAAATTTTGTAAATTTTATTTTTCAAAATGTACTTCATTTTTGGATTCGGAATATCGAAATTAGCCTAGGGTGAAATTTTTGTATTTTTCTGAAAACTTTCAATTTTTGATGAATAGTGAAACCACTAAGTGGTAGTTACAAAACTGAATTTTTCATAAAACTTAATTTTACCGCTTCCGTGAGTGGAATTTTGAAAATCCGAGAGACACGGTTGATTTCAGTAAGTAAAATGTGGTTCAATGAGATGAAAATAATTTTTTAGTGAATAGTAACTTTTTACTTTTTTTACCACGGTTAAAAGAAAATAGTGTAATTAAGGGTAAACATGATATTATTATTACCCTAACACATGTCCTAATTCTATTGGATAAGTGTAATTCGAACAAAAACAAACTAAGGAATAAAATATGACCATTTAGGCCCACTTGGATTAGATTAGGAAATTTAATATTAATTTATTTAAAGAAGGGTTAAAATAGTTAAAATCAATGTTTAATAAGAAAATCATTTTTAATATGGGGTAATACATAAGATAATTTCAACTATAAATATTCATTAGAAATCTAAAAAGGTTTCCTACATAATGGTTTTTTATTTGTAATTTTTATACATTAAATAATTTAATTTATTTATGACACAAAGATGATGGAGTAATTATCTTATTAATGAAATATTGACATAATTGATGTTATAAACACCAAAATAAATGTAATTTGAGACTTTTTATGAATTCCACTAATTTTATAGATTAATGTGACATGTTATAATTGATTTAATTATCTTTTTTCGAACTAATCATTCTGTTATTATTTTCACAAAAATTAATTACTAAATAGTGACAAAATTGACATAAAATAGTTTTTAAAACAAATATTATATTATTAATTGTTATTTTATTCCTAAAAATCTAAGGTTCGGCCAAATGACTTAGATAAGGTTATATATATTAATAATAAACAACTTGGGGTTCGTTTGACTGCTTATAGTAAGTTTATTAACCTTATAGTATAAGAACACAAGAAGACACGGTAAAATTAAAATTATTTAACTTAATGTTAAATCTAAATGATAAGGTTAAAATAGGAAACTAAACTTGTCTAAATTCTATTGGATGAGAGGATTTAGACCCATACCCACCTTATCTTCTAAATAACTCAATTTGGAGATACTTAAAACCGAACTTGACTTTATAATAAAATAATATTTTTAGTTATTCCAAAGGTGCCCCTCTCCTCCCTTATAAAAGGGCACCTCCTCCCCCTCTTCCACACACCACTTTGAGCCTTCCAGATCGGCCAAACCCTTCCAATTTCTTCTCTCCACTTCCCTAGAAACACCCTAGAGGTTTTGGTATTCTTCGAAGACCTATTTTAGTGCCCTAAAAGGAGGTCTCAAAGAAGCACTTCAAAGAAGAGGTAGTGTCTGTTACTGATTCTTTCATCTTATTTCTTCTTACACTTCTTCTTCTTTAGTTGTTTAATTATGAAGTAATAACATAAGTATCAATCATATACTGATTTGTTATTATAATTATGAAACAACCCTATTTCACCATCTATCCATCCTACGGAAAAAGAAATCACCACGCGTGCGTACGTACGGAATACCGTCACCACGCCGTGGTGTAATCTATTTTCCACCACCACCTTACTTGGATGGGTATAATGGTGTAAATAATGACTATATATGACTATTATAAAGTTATACTGATTCTGAAATAGTATACATACACTCCAATACAATTCCATGATCATAGGAACGATATCATCACTCGTGCGTACGTACAGAATACCGTCTCCACGATGTGATGCGACTCGTTCTACATGATCTTCATTTCATAATGATTATATAAATGAATTGAATGAATTAATATGATATATATTACACTAATACCATTCTGGAAATGAGGTATCTATAACCTAAAGAGAAGAATAAGAATTTATTCGACAAAACATGCATAAGAACAAAAAGTTATAAACACCCGAACAACAAGTAGCAATGAAATATTACTACTAAGAAGCTAAGAATATGACCATATATGATATCATAAAAATAATTATGATTCTGGAATAAGTCAATAACATTATTTAAATTGTTATACAGGAGGTTCGGACACGTACAAAGCATATCAGACCTAAGGTAAGGGAAATATCACAATCTCATTTTTATCCGAGATTATTTAAACTTTGGTATTTACTGGGGTGTATTTTATCATAAAAATCCATGTTTCATCAATATGTAATATTATTAACATCCACCTACAATTGTTTAAATCCAATTTTACCCTTCGGTGAGATTTTAGTAAAGGATATTAAAGGAATATTTTGTCAATTTTCATATGAGGTACTTTTTGACTTTTCTGACAAAAGTACGAGAAGAATGTTTTTTTAACTTATACGACATGAATGGATATTTAAAACATTATTTCCAAGAATCTTACTTTACAAGTTTTCATGTTAATTTTTAATCAACTTCTTTTAGTTTAAAATTGTATGACATGTTAATAAAGGAAAATGTTTTTGAAGTAGAAAGGATATTTTCCTCAAGAATGGAGTTCAAGTGTTTTATCAAAATTATTTTCCATCTAAGATAATATAGGGTTCTGTTTCTATCCCTATTATTACATTGATTTGATTATGTTGTGATGGAAATATTTTTATGACTTGTTTTATCTTATATGAATTGTTTTATGATGTCATGATGTTTAAAGATTCCCATTTTTATTACATGGGTTATGCAATGATGTATGATTTATGATTTTGTGGCACACATAAGAATGGTATCATTATGAGATGGGTGGGACCTATATCTCCCTCCAATGCATTGGGTAAAGATTTTATATCTCATGAGAAGACATGGCTGGAACGGTAGGTTATACCGGTTCAGTGAAACAGGACTGAAACGAGGAGTGAACTCGGTTCAGAAATGGAATTTGTCCACTAAGATAGTCTTGGAAATGAGTCTTGACTAATAAGAAATGATTCTCTATGATTATGTGTTTATTCCACAAAGTTTCATGTTTTAATTTATGATTATTTGGATTTCATTTCACTACTATGATTTATTCCATGTTATGAAATTATGATCACTTTTGCAGGTTAAAATTTCCAAAAGTTATGTGCTTATGTATATGATGTGATTGATATTTCTTTTGTTTACCCTTACTGAACATTTTAGCTCACCCTTTTGTATGTTTTATTTCCCCAGGTCAAGAAGAAGGTTATTAAGTAGAATATTCCAAAAAGGGACTCTAGATATGATGAAATAAATGGGAGGCAAAGTAGATGCTTTATGAACCAGTTGTTTATATTTCCCAGTTTCTAAAGACACTATACCTATACGGTCCTTTCTTGGTTTTGTTATATGTTGCAATAAGTGTGCTTCAATTCTGAAGTAATAACAATGTATGTAAAGTATGGGTCGTTATAGTTGGTATCAGAGGAAAGGTATAGTCAACCATTGGAAACTTGGATGTGAAAGCCTTAGTAAGAACCCTAAGGATAAGTCTAAGAATAGAACACAATCTTAGTGTTTTAGAAATGGCCATGAATAACCTAGGATAAGACCTTAAGTGTGAAATTTTATTCTTGATTATGTGGTTTTCCTATTATAATTAGTGTTTCTCACACTATTCTTCTTGGTTTTATTCAATGGCTGGAACCCGAAGGAACCGTGTTAATGCGGAATGCGACGAGCAATGCAATGATTGTCCCCCTGAGCAACCAAACGTTATGGGAGCTGGAATGCAAAATCTTGTAGCCATGCTCACACAACTTTCTCAAGCTATGAATCATGCAGGACTTCCAAATGAGTAAAGGAAGGAGAAACATTCTATTGAATCCTTCATGAGACAGCGTCCACCTTCATTCAGTGGGTCTACTGATCCATTAGTTGCTGAACAATGGATTAGTACTACTGAAAAGATATTTTTAGTTCATCAATGTTCTGAGCATGATAAAGTTATCTTAGCGGTGTATCGTTTGGAAGGTGATGCTGATCAATGGTGGAATCTTATTAAGAATACGAGGCAAAGGGATGAAATTCAGTCCATGGAATGGGACGAGTTTAAGAACGTATTTTTCAACAAGTACTTCCCTCGTATTCTCCGAACAAAGATGGAGAAAGAGTTTCTTGAACTGAAGCAAAAGTATGATGAATCTGTTGGTACCAATAATGAAAATTTTACAAGACTTACAAGGTACGCTTCTGGTATTATTATCCAACCTGAGAGTAAGATCGATCGATTCTTTAGTGGCTTAAAACCAAGTCTTCTAAGGGCCTTAGCCATAAGGGACTTCAATAGCTTCAAGGAAATCGTTCGATGTGCTCTCAATGTTGAGATGGACATTGGAGTAACCCATCAGTCATATGGGTTTGATAAGAAGAGGAAAATGGAATTCAAAGGAAAATCTAAAGAGCACACTGAAAAGAAGATGAGCTTTCCCTAATGCTCAAAGTGTGGAAAGAAACATGGAGGGAGTTGTCTTAAAGGGACAAGTAAATGTTTCAAATGTGGAAAGGAAGGTCATCAGGCATTTGAATGCCGTGATGATGGGAAGAAGATGTCTAATGATGCAAACAAAGGAAGGGATACACAGAATGAACCTACTACACTTCAATGTTTCAAGTGCAAGGAGATGGGACATTATGCCAATAAATTCCCTAATCCAAGGGTTAATGATGATGGTCGACGTCAAAAAACTCTTAAGGATAAAGACAAAGGAAAGTCACATGCAATTTCTATCAGCGATGTGGAGTACGATAACGATGTGGTGAAAGGTACACTTACCATCCACTCTAAAGTAGTAAATGTTTTATTTGATTCTGGGTCCACCCACTCATTTATTTCTGAAGAATTTTCTAAGGGTATCACCGTATTACCTCAACAATTAGATGTTGAGTTAGCTGTGACAACACCTAATGGCACAACAGTCGCATCAAAATTTTATAATTCTTCTCCGATTGAAGTTTGTGGGAAAGTGATTCCTGTAAATCTTGTGATCCTTCCTATAATGGAATTTGATGTGATTCTTGGCATGGATTGGCTTTCTCTACATGGAGATTATATCAATTTCCAAAGAAGGGAAGTCACATTTCATATTCCAGATCAATCTATGATCGTCTATCGATGCAAGGATGAACATAACCTTCCAGTGGAAATTTCTTCCATTTTATGGGTATTGATTCCACTAAATGAAGGTTATTTATCTCAAATGGTTGGTGAGGAACTCACGATTAAGAATATTCCCATTGTATGAGAGTTTGATGATGTCTTTCCAGAAGAATTACCGGGTATTCCACTGAATCGTGAAGTTGAGTTTTCAATAGAACTCGTACCGGGTGCTTTACCTATTTCAAAGACACCTTATAGAATGGCACCAATTGAGTTGCAGGAATTGAAGAAGCAACTCCAAGAGAATCTTGATAAGGGGTTCATACGCCCTAGTGTGTCACCTTGGGGAGCACCTGTTCTGTTTGTTAAGAAGAAAGATGGATAAATGAGACTCTGCATTGATTATCGAGAACTTAACAAGATCACTATCAAGAACAAATATCATCTCCCGCGAATTGATGACCTATTTGACCAACTACGCGGAGCTCAATACTTTTCCAAGATTGATCTTCATTCAGGGTATTATCAATTAAGGGTCAAAAGGGAGGATATACCAAAGACGGCTTTCCATACAAGGTATGGACACTATGAACTTATAGTGATGCCATTTGGTCTTACTAATGCCCCTGCTATCTTCATGGATCTAATGAATAGAGTCTTTAGAGACTATCTTTATCAGTTTGTGGCAGTCTTTATAGACGATATTCTTGTCTATTCAAAGAGCAAGGAAGAACATGAAGATCACTTGAGAATTATATTGAAGACCCTGAGAAAGGAGAAGCTTTATGCCAAATTTACCAAGTTTTAATTTTGGCTTCAAAACGTTTCATTTTTGGGTCACATAATCTCAAAAGAGGGGATATTTGTGGATCCAGCAAAAACAGAGGTTATTGAAAGATGGTAGAGACCAACAATAGTAACCGAGATCCGACGTTTTCTTGGTTTGGCTGGATATTATCGACGTTTTGTGAATGATTTTTCACGATTATCTAATCCACTCACCAAGTTGACTCGGAAAGGAGTTAAGTTTGTTTGGATGGAGGAATGTGAAGAGAATTTCAAGGAGTTGAAAAGAAGGTTATCCAGTGCACCTGTGCTCACACTGCCTTGTAGTGGAGAAGGGTTTGTGATCTATAGTGATGCATCCAAGAAGGGATTGGGGTGTGCTCTTATGCAAAATGATATGGTGCTGGCTTATGCCTCAAGACAGTTGAAAATACATGAGAAAAATTACCCAACTCATGATTTGGATTTAGCTGCGGTAATCTTTTCATTAAATATTTGGAGGCATTACCTTTATGGTGAAACGTGTGATATTTATACTGATCATAAAAGTTTAAAGTATATTTTCACACAAAAGGAGCTGAATATGCGCCAAAGAAGATGGTTAGAGCTGATTAAGGATTACGACTGCTCAATCCATTACCACCATGGGACAACAAACAAGGTGGAAGATGAATTAAGTCGACAAGACCATGCCAGTTTATCCATGATGAGGATCACAAAAGATCCAATATTTTTTTAATTACAAAGAATGGATCTTGGAATTATAATGGAAGGGGAAAATTCTTATCTTTCTCAAATGAATGGTCAACCGTCTATACATGTGAAGATTAAAGAGGCACAGAAAGAAGATGTCGAGTTACAAAAGAAGATGAGAAATGTTCCTGAATTCAACCTTGACAGTGATGGGATAATAAAGTTCAGGAATCGGGTTTGTGTTCCTCCCATCCTTGAATTAAAGAAGGAGCTGCTGGATGAGGCTCATATTTCTTCATTCTCTATTCATCCTAGAAGCACGAAGATGTATAGGGACCTCAAAGACTACTTCTGGTGGGATGGAATGAAAAGATATGTTGCTGAATATGTCTCTCGATTCTTGGTTTGTCAGCAAGTTAAAGCTAAGAGACAGAAGTCTAAGGGGATGTTACAACCATTACCCATACCCGAATGGAAATGGGAAAACATCACTATGGACTTTGTCACAGGACTTCTAAAACATCCAAAGGCAATAATGCTATCTGGGTCATAGTTGATCGTCTTACAAAGTCTGCACACATCATTTCTATTAGAGAGGATTTCTCTCTGGATCAGCTTGCCAGGATATATGTAAAGGAAGTGGTAAGATTGCATAGAGTACCACTTTCTATTATATCTGATCGGGATCCGAGATTTACCTTGATGTTCTGGCGAAGTCTTCAGCATACTCTGGATACAGAGTTGAGTTTCAGCACTGCTTATCATCCTCAGACAGACGGTCAGTCTGAGAGAACAATTCAAACTCTAGAAGATATGTTGAGAGCCTACTCTATGGATTTCAAAGGTGGTTGGGATCAACACCTACCATTGGTGGAATTTTCTTATAATAATAGCTTTCACTCCAGTATTCAGATCGCTCCTTATGAAGCTCTCTATGGAAAGAAATGCAGGACTCCAACTTGTTGGGATGAAGTTGGGGAAGGAAAGCTATTAGGACCTGATCTCGTTGATGAAATGGAAGAAAAGGTCAGATCTATTCAACAACACATAAGAGCAGCTCAGAGTCGACAGAAATGTTATGCCGACAACCGAAGAAAAGACCTAGTATTTCAAGTGGGTGATAAAGTGTTCTTATGAATATCTCCTAGGAAGAGGGTTATGAGATTTGGAAAGAAGGGGAAGTTGAGCCCTAGATATATTGGTCCTTTCGAAATACTGGATCGTGTTGGGAAGGTAGCTTACCGATTGGCGCTTCCACCGAATCGCTCTCAAGTTCACGATGTGTTCCATGTATCTCTCCTAAGAAAGTACATACCTGATCCTTCACATGTACTCAGCTCAGAAGTTGTACCACTGGAGCAAGATCTTTCTTATGAAGAACTACCGATAGAGATTCTGGATCATAGAGAAAAATTCCTACGAAACAAGACCACTCGATTGGTGAAAGTTTTATGGAGGAACCACCAATTAGAATAAGCTACATGGGAGCTTGAGGATATGATGACGCAGAGGTATCCTCATCTGTTTGTCACAAAGTGACGAATTTTGAGGGCAAAATTCATTTTAAGGGGGGTAGAATGTAACACCCGAGACTTTTATGTTATATAAATAATAAAAGGAATCTTTTCTACACAACACTTTCTTGGCTTGCTTTACACGAAATCACGACCTTCCTCGATAGCTTGCGTCGTACGCAATACCGAGTTTCACTAAACAATGATATGCTATTAAAATATTATTAAAACTAGCTGTTATGAATAGTAATAACCACTTTTTGAAATTTTATAAATTTTATTTTTCAAAATGGACTTCATTTTTGGTTTCGGAATATCGAAACTAGCCTAGGGTGAAATTTTGGTATTTTTCTGAAAACTTTCAATTTTTGATGAATAGTGAAACCACTAAGTGGTAGTTAAAAAACTGAATTTTTCATAAAACATTATTTTACCGCTTCTGTGAGTGGAAATTCGAAAATCCGAGAAACACGGTTGATGTCAGTAAGTAAAATGTGGTTTAATTAGATGAATATTTTTTTTTGGTGAATAATAACTTTTTACTTTTATTACCACGATTAAAAGAAAATAGGGTAATTAATGGTAAAAATGATATTATTATTACCCTAACACATGTCCTAATTCTATTGGATAAGTTTAATTCGACCAAAAACAAACTAAGGAATAAAATATGACCATTTAGGCCCACATGGATTAGATTACGACATTTATTATTATTTTATTTAAAGAAGGGTTAAAATAGTTAAAATCAAAGTTTAATAAGAAAATAAATTTTAATATGGGGTTATACATAAGATAATTTCGACTATAAATACTATTTAGGAATCTAAAAAGGTTTCCTATATAGTGGTATTTTATTTGTAATTTTTAGACATTAAATAATTTAATTTATTTATGACACAAAGATGATGCAATAATTATCTTATTAATGAAATATTGACATAATTGATGTTATAAACACCAAAATAAATGTAATTTGAGACTTTTTATGAATTCCACTAATTTTATAGATTAATATTACATGTTAGTATTGATTTAATTAACTTTGTTTGAACTAATCATTCAATTATGATTTTCACAAAAATTAATTACTAAATAGAGTCAAAATTGACATAAAATAGTTTTTAAAACAAATATTATATTAGTAATTTTTATTTTTTTCCTAAAAATCTAAGGTCCATCCAAATGACCTAGATAAGGTTATATATATTAATAATAAACAACTTGGGGTTCGTTTGGCTGCTTATTGTAAGTTTATTAACCTTATAGTATAAGAACACAAGAAGTCACGGTAAAAGTAAAATTATTTAACTTAATGTTAAATCTAAATGATAAGGTTAAAATAGGAACCTAAACTTGTCTAAATTCTATTTTATGAGAGGATTTACACCCATCCTCACCTTATCTTTGAAATAACTCAATTTGGAGCTATTTAAAACCGAACGTGACTTTATAATAAAATAATATTTTTTGTTATTCCAAAGGTGCCCCTCTCCTCCCTTATAAAAGGGCACCTCCTCCCCCTCTTCCACACACCACTTTGAGCCTTAATGCTCGGCCAACCCCTGCCAATTTATTCTCTCCACTCCCCTAGAAACATCCTAGAGGTTCTGGTATTCTTCAAAGACCCATTTTAGTGCCCTAAAAGGAGGTCTCAAAGAATCACTTCAAAGAAGAGGTAATGTCCGTTACCGATTCTTTCATCTTATTTCTTCTTCCACTACTTTTTCTTTAGTTGTTTCATTATGAAGTAATAACATCAGTATCACTCATATACTGATATGTTATTATAAGTATGAAACAACCCTATTTCACCATCTATCCATCCTACAGAAAAAGAAATCACCACGCGTGCGTACGTATGGAATATCGTCTCCACGCCGTGGTGTAATCTATTTTCCACCACCACCTTACTTGGATGGGTATAATTGTGTAAATAATGTATATATATGACTATTATAATGTTATACTGATTCTGAAATAGTATACATACACTCCAATACAATTCCACGATCATAGGAACGATATCATCACTCGTGCGTACGTACGGAATACCGTCTCCACGATGTGATGCGACTCGTTCTACATGATCATCATTTAATAATGATTTTATAAATGAATTTAATGAATTAATATGATATATATTACACTAATACCATTCTGGAAATGAGGTATCTATAACCTAAAGAGAAGAATACGAATTTATTTGACAAAACATGCATATGAACAAAAAGTTATAAACACCCGAACAACAAGTAGCAATGAAATATTACTACTAAGAAGCTAAGAATAAGACCACATATGATATCATAAAAATAAGTATGATTCTGGAATAAGTCAATAACATTATTTAAATCATTATACAAGAGGTTCGGACACGTACAAAGCATATCAGACCTAAGGTAAGGGAAATATCACAATCTCATTTTTATCCGAGATTTTTTATACTTTGGTATTTACTGTGGTGTATTTTATCATCCACATCCATGTTTCTTGATTATGTAAAATTATTTCCATCCACCTAAAATTGTTTAAATCCAATTTTACCCTTCGGTGATATTTTAGTGAAAGATATGAAATGAATCTTTTGTCGTTTTTCGTACGAGGTACTTTTTGACTTTTCTGAAAAAAGTACGAGAAGAATGTTTTTTTAACTTATACGGCATGAATGGATTTTTAAAAAATTATTTCCAAGAAGCTACCTTTACATGTTTTCAAGTTTATTTTTAATCAACTTCTTTTAGTTTAAAATTGTATGACATGTTAATAAAGGAAAATGTTTTTGAAGTAGAAAGGATATTTTCCTCAAGAATGGAGTTCAAGTGTTTTATCAAAATTATTTTCCATATAAGATAATATAGGGTTCTGTTTATATCCCTATTATTACATTGATTTGATTATGTTGTGATGGAAATATTTTTATGAATTCTTTTATCTTATATGAATTGTTTTATGATGTCACGATGTTGAAAGATTACCATTTTTATTACATGGGTTATGCAATTATGTATGATTTATGATTTTGTGGCACACATAAGAATGGTATCATTATGAGATGGGTGGGACCTATATCTCCCTCCAATTCAGTGGGTAAAGATTTTATATATCATGAGATAGACATGGCTGGAACGGTAGGTTATACCGGTTTAGTGAAACAGGACTGAAACGAGGAGTGAACTCAGTTCAGAAATGGACTTTTTCCACTAAGATAGTCTTGGCAATGAGTCTTGAAAAATAAGAAATGATTCTCTATGATTATGTGTGTATGCCAAAAAGTTTCATGTTTTAAGTTATGATTATTGGGATTTCATTTCACTACTATGATTTATCCCATGTTATGAAATTATGATCTCTTTTGCAGGTTAAGATTTCCAAAAGTTATGTGCTTATGTATATGATGTGATTGATATTTCTTTTGTTTAACCTTACTAAGAATTTGAGATCACCCTTTTGTATGTTTTATTTCCCCCGGTCAGGAAGAAGGTTATTAAGTAGAATATTCCAAAAAGGGACTCTAGATGTGATGAAATAAATGGGAGGCAAAGTAGATGCTTTATGAACCAGTTGTTTATATTTCCCAGTTTCTAAAGACACTATACCTATACGGTCCTTTCTTTGTTTTGTTATATGTTTTAATAAGTGTGCTACTATTCTGCAGTAATAACAATGTATGTAAAGTATGGGTCGTTATTATTTTTATTTCATTAAATGGACCGGGGTCACGTCTGATAGACAGAACCATCTTCTTATCGACCTACCTTGTATGGGAGTTAAAGAGACCACCAGATCTTCACCGAGCCCCCGACTCGCTATTTGTTCTCTGATCTAAACATTTTCAGTTGCTTTGGAATCACATCATTGATTTCTTCCATCTTATAGAACCATGTTTCATGATTTCTCCTCTTTCATGAGATATCTTCAGTTGATATTTTTTAGATTTTTTTAAATCCAAGACATTCATGGGAGATTCAAGTCATGAGGATAACGTATATCAATATCATGATGTCGAGGTAGGTGGTTTGTGCCTTTCAGTAGTTAGTCCTTGAATTATATGTGCGAAATTACCCAATACCCTTGTTTGGGGTATTGTGTGTTTAGGGGTTTTATCCCGGTTATGGCCTGTTATTCCTTGTTTGTTTGGACAGAGTTTAATTGTTTATGAATAGGGATAAATTTTCCATTCAATTTATTTCTTCCCTTGTCTTCTTGTTTTGACCGTTTGGTATAGCTTTTCAAGTTAGGCTATTGCTTTTTTTCCATGACTAGTACTATTAGGATGGAGTGATTTTATCTAACATGCTATGAGATATTCTGGACTATTTATCCATGTAGTTATTGAGGTTTACTTTAGATTCCGCATATCGTTTGGGTGCGATTAACTTTCAAAGAGTTGGTGGGAACCTGGTGTAGTTGACCATAGAGAGATTGGAAACTCAGGGCTTCTCCAGAGTGTCTATTTTACTATTACATTGTGAGACCATACGAGGGATGGACATTGTCCTCCCTTAGAGTGTCTCTAGTTTCCTCAATATAGGCCAAATTTGGAGTTTCAAATTTAGTTCTTCCTCAGAGTTCCTATTAGTTACCGATGAGAGACCACATGGAAAATTGACTGAGAGTGCTTCTTGAGAGAGTCCTTGCTAATGATGAACTAGAGTGGTTAAACAGTATGTACTTCCCAGATTGTTGTATGTGGTTTTTTGGTTGAACTCATGGGGTTAGGCTATGAGTTATTCCCAAGGGGTTAACTACTTGTTATTGGTTTCTCTTGATATATAAATATGATTGCAACTTAAATTGTAGGACTTTTTCTATGTATACATCCTTGTCTACTACTTCATTTTGTTTATTTCCTACCATATATATTCACTAACTATTAGGCACGGATTGTTGGGTGGTTTTCTATAGAGACTCATATATCACCATGTTTGGGTCATGCTTTTGTGCCCAAACAGATTATATGGTTATTGGTCTAGATAAGGGAAAGAACCCTTATACATCAGGCACTTGATTTCTGTGGAGATGGGGAGAATGGGACCGAGATGAGGCTTGCGATGCTATGGAGCTATTTACTTGATTTTATTTTGTAAATTGGTTTAGTACTTTATTCCAGCACGGTGACTTGTTTTGATTCTTTCCTAGACATATGTATCTTGCATCATTTATATATATGTACTCCATTTGTATTTACTTCTGATGCTTATTTATTGCATGTTTTACTGCTTCCGCTATTATAATTTGTTTTACATATGATGTATTACTCTTCCAATGAGATCATAGCTTCCCCACTATCACACCCAAGGCACTCACTACTAGTCGGCAGCCTCTGGCGTTCGAGGAAATGCATTTGAGGCCATTTTTCCAAACAGGTATGGGGCGCCTCTGGGCGACAACCAGAACAAGGACATTACACTGGTCGTTCAATGTACATTCCACTAGCAAATCACCTGATCATTGAATGATCTTTCTACAACATGAAGTAATTTTTGTTTATATTTTTTCTATATTCCATTGATGTTCCATCAGTTCATTGGTATATCTTACGATGACAAGGAAAAATTTTCAAGGACAGTCTCTTTTTGTTTCTTTAATTTGTTGTGTATTATATTATCCATCTCGTGATGGCATGTATACATTATTAGGGACAATCTCTTTTTACTCCTTTGATATTTCATGGATTCATTGATTGATATCACAATGAAATGTATTCAGTTTTTAGGAAATTCACTTTCCGAAGCTCAAATGTTTTTTATATTCAATGATGGATCTTGGGATTCTATGACGACAATATCAGGGGTAGTTTCTTTGCTCACCTTTGAGGTGTCTCATTTTCATTGATATATCTATTGATGACATGATGATATTTTCAAGTAATGTATTTTTTCACTCCATTGTTGTGTCTTTTTTCCATTGATAGATATCATGAATAAATTCAAATATTTTTAGGGACAACGACTTTTCTCACATTTTATGTGTCACATATTCATTGTAGTATGATTCCATAGTGCAACCGATGGTGTTTTCATATCTAGGTTGTATGAAAAAGGCTTAATATCTAGTTTTTCAACATTACTCATTCATTTTATATTTACTAATCCAATGACACATGTACAGGGAATATTTTTCCTGTTAACATGATGATGTAAAGAACATCATGTAGATTCTCATTCACACATGAATATTTCATGTTTATGGAATGGAATTACATATGATTGGAATGGTGAATTGAATCTATAATTTTATTTATGATCATATTTCATGGTGAGTAAAATAAATTCTTTAGGACTTGATCATTGGTAGAATCCAAGTAACTGTCAATAATTATTCACATAAATGGGTATGAGGTAATTTAATCATCCTCTTGGTGGAGAAGGGACTATGATATCTTATTTGTTCCATGTTCTCATGAAGTTTAGAAAATATACAAGAGATAAGTTTAGGTGACCCCAAATCAAACTTATATATAATGTAATATTATTGACAAAAATCCTCCCTTGGAAAAGTTTGTGGTGAGAAATTATCATTGAAAACAACATCATCTCATAAAATTCATAATTATCCAAAAAATAATATGGTTTAGATTATTCTGAATACATTGAAGAAGTGGAATTCAAAAATAAAGTGTGGAATTATCTAATTACAGTAAAATATTTCGTTGGAAAGGATATGAAAAATCTTAAGGAAGTTAATAAGTAATGTTGTTCTAAATAGACACCTCACAAAAAAATGAGTCCATGCCTTGAGAAAATTGGTCCAAGAATGAAACTTCTTATATGAAAGAATAGTTCAAGAGATTCCAGAATTGAATCTCAATAAAATGTTTCAAAAAATCAATAACGATATTCTATATGTGCAACAAACCATACTCGATTCACTTTGGAAGGCATGTTTTGAAATCATAAGGTCATTTTTACTTTAATCCCTCAATTAGGAGATTAAATTCCTTTAATTAATAATATTATATATCTTGATCCTTCTCTAGATAATAATTTCGAATATTTTTTAGAATAATTTCATAATTAAGATGAGAAAAAAACAAACCACTAGTGTTCAATATAAATACAAGTGGTGAGGATGAAGCTTCAAAATGACATTCTTCTATTCTTTTTGAATAATTTATCATCTGTTAATACTAATTGAATAAATTATAGTCCTTTTATTGTGAGCATAAAATTTTATATAATTTTTTTAATTCGTTTATTTTGGTTTATGATAATTCAAATGAGGTAATAAAATCGAGTAAAATGATAGTTTTGAAGAGTTTTTGAATTTTTACGTAATCTCAT
This sequence comes from Viscum album, assembly GCA_963277665.1. Taxonomy (NCBI): domain Eukaryota; kingdom Viridiplantae; phylum Streptophyta; class Magnoliopsida; order Santalales; family Viscaceae; genus Viscum; species Viscum album. The sequence goes on from OY728122.1 coordinate 868,462,269, forward strand.
TTTCTCATATCATTATTATAGTATTATGTTATTATTTTTAATATAAACTTTATATATTTATTAATTATTTATATATGTATTTAAGATTAATTAATATGTACTTATAATAAAGGGGGTTATTTTTATATTGATGATCCATATTTTATCAGCTTCGATAAGTACAAAATTAGATTATTTCATTTAATTTATTTTTAGTTTGATTTTATTTTTTGTTATGTATGTTGAGTAAGTAATACATTATAAAATGTATGATTTAAGTAATTCACCAAATGAAAAATCCATATATTAAAATTTTTCATCAAGTGATTTTTTCTCTTGATAACCTAGGAGATAATTTAATGAATTTCACCGCACACATTACTGTCAATTATTTTTAATATTTCTCCATTGAATTTATGTTAATTTTTTCTTTATTATTTTATAAAATATATATAATCCAATTTTATTTCATTTCTATATTTAATTATTCTATATTATAAAACTAATGGTTTCAGTTTAATCATAATTTGATAAATAATACAAACAATCTCCCTTTTTGAGAGCATCATTACACTAATTCATTTCATATTAATCATGAACAACATTACATCTATACCCTACATATTGTCATATTTTTTTATTTTTTTATGTTAGTATATCATCAAGGATACAATATCTTATATAAAATATACATTACATGGTGATGTTCATAATTTTATATGAATATGTAAATGGGGAAAAGGAACATTGGAAATTATTGTATTTCCAATGAGGATATAGTATGTGATAGATATATAATGCCTAAATATAGTGAAACATATGGAATCGTAGAAGAGTTATCATTATAAATTGATTAAAAGAAATTATATTAACAACAAGTATTGTTTAACTGATCCAGAACAAGAGTGTGTGAACTCATTACAATGTAATAGTTGGTATTTAATATTAATACCCCATGTTTATTAACAATTGTGAATCAAAATAAAATCCATTCAGTTTTGAAACATGAAGGATAATATAATTATAAGAAAAATGACTAAAAATTATAAGTAAGATGGAATAACAAAACTATCAACAAATTCGGCACTTTAATGATTGGAACACGTACATAAGTGATTACTTGAATGATTATAAATTTATATTTTTTTATTATGTGTTATTATGAACTGTTATAATCTATTAAATATTTTTCACATATTAAATTCTCTATTAATTTGTTTCATGATTTTTCTTCCAAGATGAAAATTTTATTAAATGGTAATACATCATTTAAATGTATTTTTTTATTTGGTTATTCAACCAAAAAATGGTAGGACACTATTTTGTAATACCTCATATAAAAAAGGATTGTTGTAATGCTTTGTGACTTCTAGGGAACTGTTCAGAAATTATTAATTCTAACCACACATCTTAAATAGTATAGAAAGTATGAATGGTGTAATACGATAACAATAAACAAAAGTAAAATAAAATTTCATTTATTTTTCAATATAACATTTTTTATGTTATTAAATTACAACATTGGATCCACCCCCCCCCCCCCCCCCAATTTAACATTCTTATGATTGTATAAGGTAAATAATAGTGTTATTAGAGATCACATAATATCATTATGTTTCAAAATATATAGAATACTATCCATATTGATCATAAACACAAATAATTATTTTGACACATTTATTATCGCATATAAATAGCTAATTGAATGTATTAATAATAATTTTGATTAGTAAAAAATATATATTGATATTTTGAAAGTATGATTTATTTATTGAATGATGTTATAAATTTCCTAAAAACCACTTTACAATTTATATATTCATGATATTAAAAAATTCTATGAAAATAATGGTGAAAATGCATTTAGAATTTATTAGAGAATCAATTTAATGAAATTGAAATTGATGAATTACTAAATGTATATTAAGTTATATATGTATTTAAGATATTTTGAGGTTGTGAAAGTGTAAATCACTCAGTTTCTAAACACATATAGAACATATCATTCACTCTCTAGTACATTAATTATAAGGAATAAAAAATAATGTGTAAGGAATATAAATATCAAATTTATACTCTTCATATAAATTCCAATAGATTGGTGAATATATTTTTAAATACAAGAATAATAATTTCCATTAGCATTTATAAAATTATACTCAATTCAAAAATCATAAGGGAATAACTCATGTTATTTAAAAATAATTATTTTATAGAACATTTCAGCTTAGCCTATTGTAAACTAAAAAATATATAATAGATATTATTTATTTACTGTGAAAAAAATTATATAACATTAATATATCCTGACATGTGTGTGATAATAGATTATAAAATACATATAAGCTCTTTTATAATCAATAGAACATATTTTATTATATTTATAATTATTTATTCAATGAATGATAATGACGATTTGGAGCAACGATATCTTAAAAGAAGATTATAGAATATATATTCATAGAATATAATAAGTTTTTTTATGTACATAAAAATAGAACATATTCTACAAATAATTTATTCTAAATGTGTATTTATAGTAATATTGTTTATACCTTTCCTATTATATGTTTATAATTATTTTTGGATAGCACAATTGAATGGAAATGGTGAATATCAAGTTTTTAAACATAGAACACTGACAGAGAAATTCATAACAATTTGTGCAAGAACAATTTGAATGAACCAATAAATCTTATGTGCTATATGAAATCTATATTAATGGGATGAATATATTTATCATTGTGTTTTGAGTTTTAATTAATTATTTTTTTAATACCATACTATTATAGTTTATTTATAGTTATAAAGAAACATTTGCTCATTTTAAGAACTATTATAGAAGATTTGAGTTTTTATTTGATTTGTTGAAGACATGATCTGAAATAAAGATTATGTATTAATATAGAGTATTTGAAAATTAATTATAATTTTTTTATGAAATGAATTATTCAAAAAAAAGTTTTTACTTCACAGAACATTTTGAAGTACAATTCCACAAACATTTTTACTGAGTAAATTATATATTATTATTTTAGTTTGCTACCTAATATAAGACTTCAAATAATATAATAAAATATCATTATATTTTTTGATTTTTTGGTTTAGAAAAATAATGTTTAAGTTGATTCAAGTTGGAAAATAGTTGAATAATATGTACAAAACAATTGACGTTCCTTGAGAAAAAATACAATACATTTTTAGTTTGATTGTTCCGAGGCCACATTAAAATTAAAGAATTTTTGTGGAGATTAGTTTGATATGATAAATTAAAAATATTTTATAATTTTCATAAAAACTATTTTTTTGAGTTTGACAATTCATCAACAGGATGGATACAAAATATTTTCAATTTATTATAATATACTAAAAAACTTAAATCAAATTACATTGTGAAATATATCATATCATTAAATAATTGAAAGAAATATTTTATGATTAATTGATAGGGAAATCTAGTCAATAAATTGGGTTATATTATGAAGATAATTTTTAAAATACTCAACCTAAATAAAGGATGAATTCTATGATTTATTTTAAATATATTCTTGAATTTTAAAAAAAGGTGAAAAAATATTTTATTGATATATTATTTTTTATTTAAATTATTCAGTATGGATTGTATAGATTGTGATCCATGAGCATTTAATGTGTAACATTTCATAATATACTTGAGATGTATTTATTGGAAATTTTATTCTATATTTGAGTCAATGTAGTGAAATTATAATACTATTTTAAGGGAATCTAAATTCTGAAATAATTTTATTTTTTTAATAATTAATCATTAGAATAAAATCATTGTGATATATATTGAGTTATATGAGAAATATTCAGTATAAATTGGAAAGATGTTTAATAAATTATTGACTATATACATAATAAAATAGAGGATGAGAATTCACAGAATATAATATTTCAAAATTTGAGAAATACATGATGGAGTATATATTGATCCCTACTACATTAAATAGTATGTAATAAATTTCACTACTACTATTGATTATTAAAAAATAATTTAATTTAAAAAGAATAAGAATAATAAAATTTTTAGAGTTGTTACATCCATTTGACTAAATTATCTTATCCATCATTCTACATATGATTAAATGGAATGATTTGATAAGAGGGATGGCTGATAATATTTTATACAATAATTAATTGAATCAACTCTTTCCAAATATAATATATATATTTATATCAACAACTGTAATAAGATCAATAGAATATAGAGGATGATATTTCCCGAAAAGTATATATTTTATAATTAAGATAATATTAGGTATTCAAGTATAACATTTGAGGAACATTAAAAATGTAGTGCGATTCTAATTAGGTGTATATCGATGAAAATTGATTATTTTTAATAAAATTATTTATATATATAATTATCATATACTAAGGATAACACCATGAACCAAAAACATGTAGTACACACACTGTGTAAATTTTCAAAAAATTGAGCTTATTATATATTATTAATATTCATGCTTAAGGGTGAGGATGAGTGAAAATATAATGAAATAACAATAATCCTGAATATGATAGAATTAAATTTTATTTAAAAAATAAAAAAATCAAAACATATTTAAATGTAAATATAAAATTTAGGCATTTAATTAACATCTATCAGTGTCCATCACCCATCATAGAGTAATAATTATTATCATTATTTCCCTAGTAATCAGTTGTTATTTGTTAATTATTTTGTAGTGTATTGAATTTTTATCAAAACATTATTAATATATAATGATTCAAAAGTATTAAAACGTTATTACAGTTACGTATCTATTCTTATTGATAACTATTTTTAGGGTACACATTTTAGGATATGAGATAATTGTTGAAACTTAATCTATGTGTTTCAATAATGATATGTCAATAATAAATACATTCATAAATGTTTTAATTGTATAATATTTAATTTTCTATTGATTTTCCAAGAAGTTATTATGAATTTATCGATCTATGATGTTTTAAATGTAATAGAATATCTATTTATATATTAAGGTAAAATTAAATGAATGTGGAGAAAAGTTCTTTGTGTAATAAAAAATATATGTGTACATTAACTAATTGATATGAATAAAGATAAATAAAAAATTTGATTTCTTAAAAGAGAGTATTGGAATATAAAAATTTAATAATTCATGTTATTAAACAAAATTGACCATAATTATATGAGTGAGTATGTAAACAGCCAATATGATTATGATTTTGTTTATAATATCATTAAAAATGATAGACAAGAGGTCTCTTATAAATATTACTCAATCAGATGTTATTATTTACACATTGAGGGTGAATTCTATTATTTTTATATATTTAAATTATATTAATGTGAAACAAAATCACAATGATAAAACCACAATACATCTTGATAAAATTATAGAATATGAATGAATGTTGGTTAATTTCAGTGAGGATGAGGTAAAAAATATTATAATAAAAATAAAATTAAATTACTAAAATGAGAATACTTTATAAATGAATAAGTGTTTCTCATATTATTTGTTCATTTGATTCTTAGGATAGAAATTAAAAGAAGATTTTATAAATTTATGATCTAAATTCTCTATTATATCACAAAGTGGAGATATAAAATTATTATACATTTAAAATCATGTCTAATGAGTAATTAAATATTATTAATAATGAAAAATTATCCAATTAAAATTATAAATTTCGTAAAAATAAATTAAAAATTAGTAATCACCTAAGTTTAATTATAATCCCAAAAGTACCCATAATTTTTTATTGATTATATAAATATTATATTAATTGAAAAAGAATAAAATATTAAATACATTCAATGAGAACCACTAGATGGAAAAGAGAAGAAGATTATGCATGAAGAAATATTACAAATGTTATTGAACAGATGATCTTTAAGACTTACAAATATAAAGTGAGAATACTAGAAGTTTACGAGAAATATTATGAGTTCATATGATATCTAATTTAGCACATTATGGTCTATTTTGGTTTTGTATTCACTAAATACTATAAGATAAAACTCTAAAAAAATATGATAAAATTATTTTTTGTGTGACTAGATCAATGATTAAGTTCACTCAAAATGATTTCAAGCCCAATGATGAATAGTTTCAGTATAATATAATGACTCTTAAAAGTCCATCCTTGAGAATCCATGATGAATTTAATAATGGAAAATATAAGGATTAAATAGAATAATATGGATTTCTCAAAATTGAATTTCTCAAGTTTCCAAAGCGTAATATGAGATTCCATGTATATTATTGGGAATATTCCACATGTGAAAAAAATGATATTATGTTTTTCATTTATCATTTATCTAAACGGATGTGTAAATGGATTTAAATTATGGGGATACAATCCCATTAGAAAAATAGTCCCAATAATTCATTTTGAATTAATATTATTGGGCTTACTTTGATTTAAGTCAAAATAAGAACACAATTTGAATAAAAACAAGTGAAAAAGTTGAGACAATCCATGATTAGGGATATTTAATTTTTTAAAAAATTTAGTATGTTATTTATTTTAATGAAATAAGATTATTTTTTACCAAAAAAATTAATTATTTAATTCATGAAATGTTTTTAAATTTTACATACTACACATAAAGAAGTAATGATATTTTTATTAAATAAAATATAGAATTTACATAATAAAATGAATAACTGCAGTTAAAGAAATAAAATTCAATAATTTTTACCGCAAAAAATCTTATATGTGACTAGAATAAAAACAATGACAAATTGTTATGAAAAAAACGAATAAAAATGATTTTGGTTATTAATTAAATCCATTAATTTTATAAAGTGTACAAACTCCTCCAAAAATTTAAGGAATGAGTTTTCTAGTGAAAATAAATAAATATATGCATGGATTATTTTTATATGTGTATGAAGATAAATTTTTTCACTTATGGTTTTATAATGACGAAACATAATTAGTATAAAATTAAAATATATAATTATTCAAAAAAATTGGATATCATAGATGTTTATTTAATGAGGAACCATGATGTTGTACCCTTTAGTAAATAAATTATTGATAATTGGTATTAATTAACTAATTTAATTAGATCAATTTAAACATATATCATACAATTTCTTCATATGAAATTTTTTCGAGGATTATTTATATAACATTGGAATGTTGATCAAATAATAATTTTTCGTAAAGAGTTTTTTCTTAAGAAGTGATTGACAAATTTAACATATGCAATTAATAGATAAATATTCATATATTGATGAGAGACTATTAAATTTTGTTTCAATGGAATAGACAACACAAAATAAAACTATGAACAAAAGGGGGATAAATAACTCAATCCCTTACTTGGGGGAGAATGAAATGAGTTCATAAATCACTAATCAATTTACGTTATCATATATTTGGATTATATTATCAAATAGGCTAGAAAACTCAAACATATCATTGGGGACAATTGAATGAAGTGGTAGTTCAGTTCTTATTATTATTATTATATTTAAAATTTATTTATTATTTTCTTCAAAAATAAAAAATATTGATCAATTTTATATGATTCCAATAATATTGGTTTCAGTTTTATGAATGTTAAAAAAAATTCAAATGCAGGTATTTATGATCATTTATATTTAGGATGAGAGTTTAACTCTAAATAAAAATTATGATTAATTTTTTATTTATCTATTAACATTCATGTATGATATGAGTTGAAGCATTAAGAATGATTTTAAGAAAAAATAAATATACAAGAATACATATAGATTGAAATAATAGATTATAAGTTATATATGATATGAAAATTATTTTAAATAGTTTGCATAATTATAATTAATGGTTTCATGAATATAAAACGAATATCCCATATATATTCTCTAATCACAAGTTTATAAATCATAAAAAATATTATTGCAACGTTTTTTATATGTGGATGAATTAGGGAAGTGTCTTATATTTTTAGAATAATTTAGATAATTTCTTAGTTCCATTGGAGAAAACCTAGAATCATTACATTCAAAAAATATTTATAGAGCCTAAAATGGTTTTCATGAACAAAATATTTGTTTTTAAACAAATATGAGTGCATTAAAATGGTTAAATGAGATAGTGAAAAATGTTTTATCAAAATCATTATTACACGATGATTTTTCTTAAATGATTTAAAGATATATATATATAACACATATTTGATCATAGTTATTGTATTATATGGTGTATAACGTGATATTATATGAATATAACTTAATGTGATTTTGTGTAGATGTATTATTAGAGACAAAAATTAACTATTATAATCCTAAAATTCTTATTATTATTGAAAGAAACATCCACATTAGCTATGTAGCGATATTTGAAAACTACATAGCATATACATTAGATTTAAAATTATTTTTTGAGATGATTTTATCTCAAATCAAGAGCACAAAAAACATCTCCATAACACATTAAATATGCTGAATAAGAAAAAAACAATTATTAAAATGGTCACATAACATATCCTTTAATAAACTAATTTAATATGTGTCTTTGAATTAAATTGTTTTAAATATTTTATATTATAGAACTTTTAATTATTATTTATGGAATTTGTTTAATTTTATGTTTGTAGTTAAGATTCTTTGAAAACATAATATGGAATGAGAAGAATAAAACATTTGAACAGGGTCTATTAGAACATAGACAACATTTTGGGTGAGTAATTATCACACCTTGATCTTTGTTTTACTTTTTATTGTATTTATTTTTGGTTTTTTGACATTATCATTTATTTCATGGAGTTTTAGATTTAAATATTGTGGATCAGGTAGTTTTTTCTTCTTTCACATGATTATTACACAAGGTTTAGGGGAAACAATTTGATTAAAATTGCATAGGGGTATTCATAGTTCATTTTGGTTCTTACATAGTTCTTCCACATTAGTAGTTTATAGATAGTTACAACTGATATGATACCCAGTATAGAACATGTGATTCATTTTAGTTGTAGTCATAATGGTATTAAACATTTACGATGTTCGAAAAAAACATGCAACTAGTGTACTGATAAGCATTGTTTTATAACAGATCTGTTGCACATAGATTTCATGTTACTTGTGTAAGCAAGAAACTAGACTATGTTGGAAATATTCAGTGTCCAATGGTGATAACATAGTTTTCACAATGTTTGGTAAACTATTATACAAAATCATGTATCCTTCCTAGTATAACAACCCTAGACCCACACTCCAAAATCTGGTGCTAACATCATAAACACTACATTTCCCGATTTTAAACCAATGAAGGTTACATATTTTCTATCATCCAAAATGCATGACATTAAAAGAAAATATTGGGTCACAGATATATATATATATATATATATGAATCTTTTAGGTATATAGTTAAATATAATTAGGAAGAAAACTACATAAATATTACTCATGAATTTTAGAGATTAATTTCTCCACTATAGACAACTTTTCATATTCCATATTAAGTCTTCATCATCCACCAAAAACATCATCATTTAAAAATAATTTCATGTTTAAATTTTTTTTCATTATACTTTATAACATGGGGATTATAATATAAGAATAGTGAGATCAAATGACCAGTAATGGTAAATGTAATAATTATCAATTAAATTACATCAATTTTCTCAAGAATATCATTATGGTATGATGAAATAATTAAATTCGATGATGATAACATAAAAATATTCATACCCATTAATACCTACATCATGAATTATAAAACATGAGATGAATCATAAAAAAATTCTAGAGTTAAAATAATCAAGAACATTGATCCATTTGATTTTAATAATTATCCAAGGAATCATTAAAAACTCATATCAAGCATAATGAAAGCATTTTTAATCTTGGAAAATCATCTACATAGAACCCTTAAAAAACCATTACAAATTTCAGTAACGATATGGATGAATTACAATATAACCATATTAAGAACATAATCACTTCCCAATTTATTTTAGTGGTATAACAGGCTCACCCTTCATTTCATGATCTATAATGGGGATAAAAACATCATATAATCAATATTGGGCTCACCCTTGAGATATAATACTGCTCAACCATCCATATAATCTATATCAGGCTCACCCTTGGGCTATAATAGGGCTTAAACCTTCATATTATGTTCGAAAATGGGCATCAACCCATTTTATAAGATATATTGATCTCCCCTATGAGAAATAATGCGGCTAAAACTATCATATAGTCTATATCAGGATCACCTGTGAGCTATAATGGGAATTAGGTCTTCATAAACAATATCCAATAACTAATAAATAAATAAACTACATGGATATTTCATCTCATCATAATAAAAAAATCATCATTCTATACATAACATCACTTACCCATGGAATATAAATGAGCTCTATTGAAATATCGTAAATCAATAAAATTCCTTCGGGAGAAATAATTAGGAGGTTATCATTATAAAATATCCCTATTGGATCCTTAAAAACATCAAGGGTTATAGAAATTGAGGAATATAAATACCATTAAAAGTATACTGACAACATTCTTGATGAAAACAACATTTTTAATATGCATATAACTCTCAAAAAAAATATGTTCACATTTTTTTAAAAATCATTTCATATTAAAAAATCCTTTGAAACATATAAATTAATATTTTAAAAAATTATTTTTCATGATGGTGGGAAATTCTATTCATGTTTTAAATGATATAATTAATAATTTATTTTAAATAATGTGTAAAGGTAGTCATAAGTGACACATTGGAAAATTTTATGAAATTTCCTTTGTAAACCCAGTACAAATATTTTCATGATCAGGTAAAATAGAATTACTAAATAATTTATGTTTATTTAAATACATTTATTTAAATAAATAGAAAACATGGATGTGTAAATGAATGATTATGTATCTAAATAATGATAAAATATTGGTATCCAATACAAAAAATATTCTTGGTGTTTCTGTATTCAAAATAGATGGAAATGGAAATTAAACAAGTGAAAAAAATTCATAACCCCAGGAGGAGAAAATATATGTGTTTGAATAAAATATGATAATATTAATTTACTCAAATTAACCTTTAATATAAAAAATCACGAATGAAATCAGCTTATAACAAAAATCATTTTATACATTGGAAACTCTTGAATCATAAGCCTCGTGAATGAATAACATCAAATGAATCTTTATTTTTCATTAAAATAAATATATTCATGAAATAATATTTCAAAATTAATTTACATACACATCAATAAATAATATTGGTTCCTATCATAAATGTATGTTACAAGGAAAGATAATTTTAAATTAATAACCATAACAATGATTGTAAAATTTAATTTGGGATTTCATCGATGAATTGATTATTTGTATAAAATGCGATTCCTTATAAAAATTGAAAATAAAACCAAATATTATCAAAAAATTATACAAATAATTATATAATATCAAATATAATGAATAAGTAATATAACCCAATAAAAAAATTTGGTTGTGATTATTTTTTCTATTTAGTATCTTTCAATTAAAATCCACTTTGATGAAATAATTAAAATTGAAATGTAAAATACCATTATATATGAATTATTTAAGATATTACATGTATAATATGTAGTATATATACCATATAAAAAATAAATGAACGAATTTAAAATTATTCTAAAAAAATGGGAAGTTGAGCCAATGTCCCTTACTGGTTTTGTAATGTCATGATCAAAACATCATAAAACGGAGATCCTCATATGGATTTGTAAAAAAATAACTTTAATGAAAATAATATAAATTAAAATCCTGGGAATTATATACACCACATAATAAAAATATTGAAAATATGAAATCTTTCTCCCAGAAATAAAATTGAGATGAGAAACCCTTACCTCAAGTCCAGAATTTCTGTGAATGATAATTAACTATTGTGTAATAACCTTATATAAATTATTTTATTTTTAAATAAAAATTTCAATGTGTAATACTTTATTATTAAAACATTTTTTATTTATTTTAATGAAATATTAAAATATTTATTTATAAATATCCATGTTGGGTGTTATGCAGATGTTCGGTAAATTTTATCAAAATTATCTTTATCTGTTGAATATGGTTAAAGAGATCATTATTCTATAATATATAGATTATTATTAATGATATATTTATATTTTTTTCATAAATTATAATTTGAAAATCAATCTTGAAATATGGTCATTCAAAATAAACTATGTTACAATCAAGGAGATACAAGACCATTTGTAAACATGAGGGACATTTCCATTGTTCATTGATCATAATATATAGAATTAAACTATAATTTTATATTTAAATAATGATAATATTATCATAAATACCAAATTATTTCTTTAAATGTATATATATATATATATTATAAAAGTGATTTTGAGATTGAAAATAAAGAATCACATTTCTTGGATGAGGCAGTAGTCCAACCATATTCATGAACGACGTTATCATTTTCAGTGACACGAATGTAATAAAATAAAATTTCATAATATATAATAACGTAATTAATATAATATTATTAAATAATAGAATTTATAATCATTAAATTTAAATTTATTACCATCCACAAAAAATATTATTAAAAATGAAACACATCGCTTCATGAGGTGGTAGTCTGCATTACACATGAGTGATGTTACAGTTCCACCTATGGAATTTAAAGTAAGAGGGTATTTCTGATATCATAATAAAATAAGAATAATTATTTTAAAAAATAATAATAAATATATATACATTAAATAAAAAATTATAACAATTCCTGAGAGGTGATGATGAAAAATTAATTACATCTATTCGTGAGGAAGTAGTAATCCAAACACATGAATGATGTTTTAAATTTTCATTTGATAGAAGTGATGATGGATTTAAGTTATTACATTGAAAAATGACATCTCAATATTTGGGATATACATTATTCATTATATCATCATAATTGATGAATATTTGAAGTTGGTGGATAAATAAATACAATAAAACGTTCTGTTAAGCATAATACAACTTTTTCGTACAACCTATATAGGTTAGCACCAAAAGCAATCATATGATGGATTTATGATGAAATAGGGTATATATGTGATGATGAGGTAACTCTGTAATATACATGGTTATTTATTTCAGAAAAAAAATTATTTAAAGTTTTGAATAGGAGAGGAGTGTGTGTGTCATATATAATTGAGTTGAGTGGTACACCTATAAATGTTCTAAATAAAATGTGATACCCAAATTTTTCTCATGAAACAATGCTATAATTGGGACATTATAGACACTTATATGATATAAGTTCTAAATTTTTCCATACAATATAATTTATAGATGTTTTTATTACATTTTAACCTTTATGGTTTTAGTTTAAGCCCTTAGAAAACCAATTTTCACCTAAATTATGGTAAATGCTTTTTACTGTTTTAACTATTAATTATGAAACAAAAATAGTTGAAAATTCCATAAAATATAAATTATTCCAATTAAAAATAAATAATCATTTTTACCCAATTCAATTCATTGAATTGGAAGAATTTAATTTAACCTAAAATTGATAGACATGAAGAAAAATTGATTTCTCACGAAATGAATTTTAAATCATAATATGATTTTTCATAATATATATGACTTGTTGTAATAGTTATATAAATTTTTATTAATATTTTTCTATTTATTATATATATATTTTATTAATGTTATTAATCTTTAGGGGATATTTTAATTAATTAATATGGTGATACATTATGCACATTAAAAGTGCTTTTATAAAAATGTGTTTGTTAAACCTAAAAAGAATCTTATACTAAAATAAATTCTAAAGATGATTAGAATGTAATTAATTATATTTAGTATATATAAATAATAGTAATTTTACATAAAATAATATTAATTCAATAATGTAACTTCTTAATTAAATAATTTATTGAATAGAAACTATATGTTTATGAAAATCCGTATTTTTCAGTATTCATTGAAAAATAAACATTTTTAGAAATATCCAAACATTTCACCAAAATATAATTGTGATATAATTATTATAAAAATAATGAAATTTTATCATATATATTTTTTAAAAACTATATAAATTATTTATAATATTTTCTCACAAAAAACAAAAAATAAAAATTTTAAATAAAACATTTTCCTAATAAATAAAATTACATTAAATAAAAATATATTTATTATTTTCAATGAAAATATCCACAATTTTTTATTCATTAGGATATATATATATTCTATAATTTATTTATTAATATTTATGATTACTAATTTAATGGATATGTTATAATGCTCATATTTAAATTTACAATGTTTTATGCTTCATTGATGTTTAGTGTTGCCTACCCTACACACTATCTATCATTGTTTTTTTTCTCAAATATAATCATTATATATTCACCCCTGATGATGCATTGTGATATCTAATATCAAAAATATTTATAACTATGTACTCCCCAGGTGATAACCTGGGTAGATATCCTTAGGAGTTGTTGCTCTCTATCACTAACTACTTATAATACAAATTTCATATATTTTTATTATTTAGAATATATAACTATATTAAATTTAGGTTTAATAAATGAGAATTTAATATAAAATTAATCATGCATTTCATAATGAATATATAATTAATGGAGATATAATGATTTGTGAAAGAAAGGAGACATTCCCTAGAGAATCACCTGATGTGTGTCATCATCTTCTCTTAATTAGTTGCGAATTTTTATAGTTAAGTCACTCCATATTATGTGTGAACACACTCCTATTCATATGGTTGTGAATATATGGTGCTCATAATAATCACTAATAGAGGAAACATCCTCCACCTCAATCGATGGAAAATATTGCAGAAGCTAAAGTTAAACATCTAGTGGCCTGTGGAGACAAAACGACGCCATTCCCACTAAGATAACCTTTTTCCTAACATAAATAAAATAAGAAAAAATAATAATGGTATATCATAGATTTAGGTTCATCATTGGATTTCTCCCAAGGTAAATTCCTTTGGTTATATTCTTGTGATCATGAGCATAAGATTTCATAGTGGAGAATATTGGAGTCAAAATAATATATAAGGAAATATGATAGAATGACATAAAAAAAAGACAATCATATTATAAAATTGAATAATAACATTGAATAATGAAAGAAGAAATAAAAATATATAATATTGCCACCAAAAGTTCCAATTTTTTTAAATGGATTGGGGATACATTTTCATAGGCAAAAAAGATTGAAATCGTTATATGATAATCTATTATCCAAATGTTTTCATGTGGTCAGACAATTTAATGAAAAAATGTGAAATTTTTAACTTATTAATTTTTTTTCATAATTATCTTATGTATTTTACCCCATCATTTGATCTCGATTTGTCTTGTGTAATAATTGATATGGTCTATTTACATAGCAACATTAATTCTAGAATAATGCTTCCTAATTTTACCCCCAATTTTGAGCATCCAATTGCTACCGTAATGATAGAATATCTCAATAAAATTTCCATTAAGGAATAAAAATTAAAATATAATTAAAATATATTTGAAATCACCTTAATCTGACATGGGGATCTTGAGTTATACTCCAATTAATGATGTGTGATCCACTATGTTGTCCGTTAAATTTCTATAACTTGATTCAATTTTTCGGGCTTATATATGGTCGAATAAGACCCTTGTCCAAAAGATAAAATTTTACCCCATAAATAGAGTTTTTTTAAAAAATTAATCATTCAATTTTTGTCAATAATAAAAATGAAATTCTAAAAATACAAAATTTAATGATAATAGGTAAAATTCTATAACTAACCATTTTTTCATTTAATCTCAAAATACCACGAAAACCTAAAAATGTGACGATTTCCTATAAAATAACACTATGGTGGGATTATAAAAGTATAATTATAGACTAAAATGTATGAATAATTTAGCTTCATCACTCACCTACTTAAACATTGTGCTCATGGGTATTCATTTTATACCATGGTCAATACAGACATCCCAAAGCATAAATGACATCACAACTCAATTATCATATCAAAGAAAATATAAAACCTCAAACACGAATTAAAATTTCCAAAATCCCAAAAAATTATAATAATCCACTAAATTTCATGTTAATTTTCACATTCAAGTTGTACCTACCTCCCTGAAAAAATTCTCTATTTTCTCAAATATATTTAATGTGGAGTATTTCTCATTCTCAAAACCATGTGTGATCACCATATGAATTTTATCCTCCTTGTTTATCCACCTCATAGACTCCCATATTTTTAAATATTGACGACTTCTTCCTGGGTATTTTTTGAGTATGAGGGTTGGCTAGATTTAAGGTAAAAACATCTGAGGGATAATGAAGAGGGTTTGACACTTTTTGAAGGAAAATTGAACAATATGAATTTTTATTAATGTATGGAATCCTCTAAAATATCAATAGTATAAAATCAACTCCATCATCATGAAAAATCAGGGGAAGTTCACCCCATTGAATATTTCATCATCAAATTTCAATCATCTCAAAAATAGTTTTTACTAAAATCTCTTGATAGGAATAGTTTTATTTCTCCATTAGAATCTCCAAAAATACACCACTTCGCCTATCATGCCGCCTCTAGAAATGAAAAGATTTTAACAGAATGGTTTTTACTTAAATGTAAACACGTATATTCCAAATTTTATTTTAATCCTGATTGTCACCAAATGGGGTATCACACAACAAGACATCTTCCCCACACTTGAGTTCACTGATATCATGAAATTTTACATCTAAATATGGTTTGAAAGGGATAAATTTATTATAATATTGCTTCCTACAAAAGAATTTCATGGATACTTGGGGATTAATAATGTTCATACGAAATGGTAGGACAAAATAATAGTAGAATGAAAAAGGGGCTTTCAATGTGGTGCCTCATTAATTCATAATAAATTCCATGAACTCTAACAACCTTGAAAAAGAGGAAAAACAAAAAATTTTGGATCACAAAAAATATCTCTAGACTCTCAAGAAAAATATAAATGCAAAGAAGATGTCAAAATTGTTAATAAAACTCTCGGTTTGTGAATGATCTTCAATTTGGATAGTACTTGTGCACCTGAGTTTCACAAGAAAACAAAATTTATCAAATCTGAATATAAAATACCACAAAAAAATACATTCAATATTCATTTAAATCCTTAAACATTTAAATCATGAAATGTGCAAAAAAGACCATGATGGTTTGAATTTTTCAAAGTATTCAATTCAGATCAAGATTTCTAAAACACACCAAAAAAAGAAAGCATAAAAATTTCAAGACATATATGAAAAATAAAGTGAAAGAACATAAAACTTAATAATAGTATATTGAAATTATCCACCATAGTTATTCTATTTAGTACCCTTTTTTAGAAAAAGTCGGATCATGAAATTTATGACACATAATTTAAATTGGGTGGTGAAAAAAAGAAACATCCTGATTTATTATTTGGTGGAAGCCTTGAGTTATGATCCTAGTTGCTACCACAATAAAACTATATGAGAGAAATGAAATGTTATAAAAAAATAAATAAATAATGATAAATGGTATAGAATAGGGATAATGGTTTGTTTAAACCCCCAAGAAGGTGCAAGGTATTTACTACCTGTATTCATGTAGTTGTAATTGATTATCCCCAATCCGAATGTGGGTGTGTTTTATTTGAGATTAACCAAAACATTTGACATTTCCTAGTTTCCCTGATTAGACACCCATATTTTATAACCCAAAGAAGATAATATAATTTTGAACCCCAAAGAATGTATAAATAGAGAAATTAAGGTCTAAAGTGGGAGGGAAAAGAAGATAGGGGTGATCCCTATTAACTTTTTTCATTACCTCCACTATGTGGTTGGAAAGTTGATGTAGAGGAGATAGTCACACCACATGTGTCTCCAGCTCTTCATCCTCAATAAACACCACTTGGGTGGTATCTTCATTAACATCCAATCCCTATATCATTTGTTCTATATTATAATTTTTTGTGTAATATAAGTTAGAAAACAATTAATTTTGAATATGATTAATTTATGATGAATCAATATGTAAAAATTCCTTGTCTAGTATGTCCGCTGGGAAATTGATCTCTTCATGAAATACTAATGGAAAATCAATCGAAGCTGGTGAATCTTCATCATTGTCTCAAAAATTAAGATAGAGGTGGGAAGGTGATGATGTTTCATTATGATGGATGGGAAGATCGTGTTTCAGGTTACCTTTAATAATGTTATTCCTAGATTCATCCAAAAACCATTGATCTCCCACAACTGCATCAGTGAGCATGTGTAAATCTAGGAGATTCACATGTAATGATTGAGTGTGGGATGATGTGATTATTTAATTTATAATAACCATAAAACCCGCCTAATTTTATTTAACATAGATACTTATTGGTGAAATGTCTTCAAACACTAGTTCTAGTTCTGGTTCCATTTTAGCCTCAGGATCATGTTGCTCATTTGATTCTTGTACATATTCCCCATTACATTCTATTTCACTCTCTAGGTTTTTAACTTTTCAATAATCCTATGAAACTGAGAATCAATGTCATTTTAAAAAATTTATTTCGCATGAGATTGGTTACTCTATGCATAATATTCAGAATGTGAATAAATCATGAACAAACATGATTTCTCTTTTAGTTTTTTTGTATAATTTTTTAAATGAAATAATGGAAAATTGTTTACGATATATGAATAGAACTTTTTAATGATGACCACTTACCTCCAAAAAAATGAACCCAATTTGATGAAGCATTATCGTATGTTATCTTAAAAAAATTTACAACTAAGTATAGTATAGTGGATAAACTAGGACGATCTCATGACGAGTTGTTGAGGTCAATCACTAACTAATTCTAATTCAGTTTTCTTATATTTTTATTATTTATAAGATATAACTGAATAAAATATAGGTATTATAAGTGATAATGCAAGATAAAAGAAAGCATAAATTATAGAATGAATACATAATTAATGCAGACAAAATTATTTTACAATGAAAGGATACATTCTCGAGAGAATCAACCAGAGTGAACATTCATTGTCTCGTAATTAGTTTCAAATTTAAAAAATTAATTAACTCCATCATATGTGAGAGAATCCTCTTCTGCATAGTGTTTTAAATATATAGTTTTCACAATGATTTCCAAGATAGCTCACATCCACCTCATTAATCGCGGGAAAATATCGAAGAAGCGAATGTTAATCCTCGGGAGGCAAGTGGAGGCACAAATGCACCTTTCCCGCTAAGATATCCCTCATTATTACTCTATTAAAATCTGAAACATTGTAAATTATAGCTCAAATGGTTAGTTTCATCAATGGATTCCTCCCTTGGGAACATCCTTGGGTTAGCTACTCACGATCATGAGCCAAATAGTGCACAATGGAGAAGATTAGAGTGAAAACAAAAAATAAGAAAATATGTGAGAATTAGAAGAAAAATAATACAATAATACAATAATATTGAATAATATTGTTACTAAATTAATTAATCTACAATACTAACGAATACAGACACCCAACGTGCTAATGTTTTGAGAAGGATTGGGGATAATTTTTTATAAAAAAAACTGTGAAATCTTGGCTCTAGAATATCTTCTCCAAAATATTGCATGTGGTAGGTCCATTTAGTGAATGAATATGATTTTGTGATCTTATTAAATGTTGTTACAAATTATCTTGTTCTTTTTATTTCAATATTTCAACTTGATTTTCCTTGTTTAAATAATGATATGGTGCATTTACTCAATAATATTAATTTTGGATGAATGTTTCAAAATTCTGTCCCCACATTCAAGCATCCATTTGAAAACGTAATTATATAATATCTCCATGAAATTTATTGGATGAATTCAAAATTAAATTATAATTTGAATACATTTGTAATATCATTAATTGGACAAGTTGATACTGAGTTATTCATAAATAAATGAGGTGGTGTCCACCATGTCGTCCAGAATATTTCTCCAACATGACTGGATTTTTCGGGCTTATATAGGGTCGAATTAGATCCTAGTCTAGAAGAAAAACATTTACCCCATAAATCATGTGATTTTAGAAAAAATCATTCTATTTGGGTCAATTATGAAAATGAAATTCTCTAAATACAAAAGTTAATTAATAAAATTAAAATTCTAGAATTTTCCATTTTTCATTTAATATAAAAATACCACTAAAACCAAAATATGTGATGATTACCCATAAAATAACACTATGGTTAGATAATAAAAATTAAATTATTAAATTAAATTTATTAAAATTTTATCTTTATCATCCCCCAACATTTAAAAAATAGATTCGTTTCAGTTTGAACATTATCTATATTATTAATTTTTTTATATTTGAAATCACATTTTGATGAAAAATCACATTATAGAAAAGGTAAATAATTTTTTTAGAAAATAAGACAAGTAAAACAATAATATCATCATTAATAACATATATGTAGGTTTAAAATGATATTAAATTATTGGTAAATGAAAATATGGGCATGGAAGAATAAATTAATTCCCAAATAATTATGGTTGTTGGAAGAGATCATTGATTCCATGAATGTGAATTATCAAGTGAACTTTTAAAACCATAAAAATAAAGCAATGTGGTGTAAAAGTTGGCATCATTTCATTTGTAATGAATTTAATATGATTAAACTTTAATTTACAATATTTGATTCCAATAGTAGAAAAATTTCACACCATCTAGAATATTGAAATATGGATAATATACTTACTTTACATGTATAATTCCATTTTTAATCAAATTCCACTACAATATCATCTATTTCTCCAAATGATGGGAAATCAAGATGAATTTTTTATGACTAACTGATGAAAATAACTTTTAAAAGACTACCTCACCATAATAGGATAAATATACAATGCTCCTGTCAATATACATTAACAAAAACCAATTTGGTTATCTTAATGTAATGTAATTCCCCAAATGAACAACCCACCAGATGAAATAACACATTAATCTCCAAAATACAATAGTAATACCCAATTTTCAAACTAAATTATTTAATATATAAATTACATTATATCCCAAAGGGCGTAAAAAATCTCAACATTAATTATTTTTATAACATCAAATGTAATGTCATACTTTCAGCTTAAAATCCCAAAATATATCTACCTTTTTATGAAATACAATTAATCACATAGTCAACAAATCACTTCAAAATCCCATAGTCATTTATATGATTAATAGTTTTTATTAGTAAGTATATAATTATACCTGATCATATAGAACCTAACGGCTACCAATAACATAAAATATATTTCCACTAAAAGTAATGTTATACTTCAGGATAAACAAAAAATTTACATATACATCAACCTAGTAAAAAAACTCACAAAATTTCATTAATAACTTTAGGATATCATCACATAAAACCTAAAATGACGTTTCTATGAATTTTAATATGTGATCAAATTTAATCTTTTATACCTATGATGTTATCAATAAATCTTGAGGTATACTCACATGAAAACATCATAATCTCCAAAGTTATCAAAACACTACATTGAAACGAACTATAACATCATCAAATTCACACTCCCAAATCATGTTCTAAAATTTTGAACATTAAATTTCTGAATTAGATACTGATGAATGAGAAAAAACAATTCATCATCCAAAACATACAACATGAAAATGAAATATTGGTTCACTCACATACCCAATATCTTTTTTGTCAATAATTTTAGTGAATTAGGAAAAACAATTAAATAATAAATAACCATAAATTTAATTAATATTTTACCCTCTATAAAAACCATTAATATTCTATATTAAGAATTTAACATCTGCCATAAACATCATCATGTTATAATACATTCTAAAATATCATGTAATCATCATTATTGAAATACTAAGGAATGGGAATATACGAGTTTGTTTAAATTCTCTATAAGGTTAAACATACGCATTAACAATTAAATTTTATCAATGATCATGAGAATTTCATAAGGGTATGGTAAAATAGTCAATGTATATGATAATAACTTATGAATAATCATACCCATCAATCCATAGTTCACTAATCATTGAATATTGAAGAAATAATTATGAAATGAAAAATTCAAAATAAAAAATAATAAGGATCCTTGTTTTTCATTCATGGAAAACAATCTACATTTAAACATTACATAACCCTTCAAAAATGTAATAACCATGTGGCTGGAATCCAATTAAATTATTCAAATAAAACTTCAATTTCCCAATGCAATCGAGATCAATAATGGGACCCACCTGTCATATCTTGATATATAATGGATATAAACACATAGTATAACATGTATCATCCTCAACCATGAGCTGTAATGGGGATCAACCATTTGAATAATCTATGCCAAGCTCTCATTTGAGCAGTAATGGGGATCAAACCTTGGTATCATGATTTATAATAGGGAAAAACCCATCAAATAAGTTGCATCATGGTCAACCGTGAGCAATAATGGGGCTCAAAACACCGTATACTATGTATTGAGATCTCCATAGTTCTATAATGGGGATAAACCCTTCATAATCAATGTCCATGATCCAGAAAATGAATAATGAACATATATCTTGCATCTTATCATAAAAATCATAGATATAATCATTTTTAATTTCATAAAATCATGGACCCATGGGAAAAAATGGGTACCATTAAAATATCATCAAACAATCATTATCCATACATATAAACAATAATGATGGTATCATTAAAAAATATCACACTTAAAGAAAAATTAACATCCAAGGTTCTTGACTGTGATGAATGGAAATATCATTAAAATGTCATTGAAATTATTATTAATGAAAAAACCATTCCACTTTGAAAATAAATTTCAATAAAACAAGAAGCTCAAAATTTTTTCTTAACAAATTTCCATTGAATATAACCTTTGAAACTAATAATGGAAAATTAATACATTTAGTGGTCATGATTGTAGGAAATTCCTTTCAAGTTGGAAATTATAAAAATAAATATTCTATTAAAAAATCGAAAAGGGAGCTAAATGTGACCCATTCTGAAAATGTGATGATATTTAATTTTAAAACATTTTAAAATAATTTCAATCATCCTGAGAAATATATTTTGAAAATAATGTATTTTTAGAAAAGGCCATTTTTGAATACATGATATAAATAATTGATTGGGAAGAGAAATATTCTTTATCAAAATACAGATGAATGATCAGTATCACCTATAAGCAACATTAATTATTTTTATTCAATAAATAATGGAGGAATTGTAAAGTAAAAAAGTGAACCAAATTCATAACCATTAGAGAAGAAAATATATGTGGTTCACGAAAATAATATCATATTGTATCATTTATAAGAACCATCAACATATCCAATCTTGAAAATAAATTATATTGTAAAATAAAACCTTTTCCACTTTGGTAAGTCTTAAATAATAACTTCAATTAAATAATAACACCAGATGAAAAATACAATATCACAAAAAATTAGTATATTCTCGATATATAATGTAAATATGGAATTATATACTCATCAAAAATGAATATTGGGGTACATAATAAATATATTTCTAAAATGATGTAAATTTAAGATGAATAACCAATAAAAAGATCATATTATTGAATTTGAGAATTAAACAATTAATAATTTATTTTTATCCTATAAAAATCCACCTAAAATGTGGATATAAAATATAAAATAATATAAATTCATTACACACAATATCATAGAATATTAAATAAAATAAATAACTAAAATAACCCAATGAAAAGAAATTCAGATATTAAATTATTTTCAACTTTCTAATAATTATGTTAAATCCCATTCAATGATATAATTCAAATTAAAATATAAAAAATAACTATGTTTGAATGATTAATGAAATAAAAATTATAAGGGAAAACATAAACCCCATATAAATGAATTTTTTTCATGACATTAAAATATGCCTCAATATAGGGAAATAATGACAAAGTCCCTTACTACTTTAGTAAAATATAAATGAAAATATCATGGAAGAGAAAACATTATATAGATTTTTAAATAACGATAATTTTTATGAATATAATCATAAATGAAATTCATGGGATGTAACGAACCAGACTCTATTAACCTAAAGGGAACACCAAAATTATTACACTAGCATCGATTCAAGGGATCCAATGTTGTATAACCAATCATTTAAAGAGTTTTGGAGAAATATATTCCTACATGTTACCATATTTAAATAATAAATAAATTACAAATCATAGTAGTGGAAGATATTTGTTATCCTTGAAGTCATTAAAATAATTCATCTTCATATCCTGGGGAAAAGGGGAAAATAATGGTGATTTCAAATGTTCAGCAAGGGTCACATAATGAGGAATATTACATGAATCAATTAATAATAATAATTTTTTAATGGTAAATAAATGAACACTCATACCGTGTAATCAATAACTTGACTTTCTTAATGGGATATGGAATAATCAATATATAAAGGAAAATAAGTGAACATACATTTAATTTAATCAAAAAACATACAATGAAATTCAGTAAGAGATAAGTTCGCTATAAAAATATCATGAATATTAATTAAAACTAAATTATAAATTAATGAAATTAGTAATTATTAGATTTTATTATTTTGGGCACCATTAATACCTCTACTATCAAGGCCTTTCTCGAGGTAGTTCTAAACTACAGTGTTAAAACCCATCTGGTTTGGCCAACTGATTTGGGTCATGAGCTATGTCGATGCATTATGGTAACATATATAAAAATCCCCACCTATAAATAAATATTAAAATAATTCATCTAACATCAAATAATTTATTTCATTCGTGAATCAATATTCCTTATCATCAAAAATCTATATTTAGTACATGATACAGATCTATCAAAATTTCGTCATTCAATAAAATTTCATTCAATGTAAACACCTTATATAAAAATGATAAATGGTATAGAAAATAGTCATTTACATCTTAAAATATTATAGATATTTAATAAAAATTCAATTTTCAATGAAAAATGATAAGAAATTGATTTTTTTCATGAGAAGGTAAAGAATAACAATTGAAAGTGAGAATATATAATACATTTTTTACCTCTTTGGTAAATTTTCAATTTACCCCATTGAATGAAAACAATAAATTAATCAATAATATTTAATTTTAAAAACTTATTCAATTTATATATAACATAAGTGCATTATATACACCACATAAATGTTAATATGTGTGTGTTAATAGATTGGTCTCAATGATATAGAAATTGAGATTAAATGACTTACAACATGGTAGAATTGAAGTAAAGTCCTTTTGTGTAAAATAATTAAAATTGAATCATAATATTCCATTATTTATCTATTATAAAATATAATACAAGAAAAATGGTATTAGGTACCACATATAAAATAAATTAGGCACACAATAACAAAATACTTCTCAATGAAGTGAAATTTAGATGAAGTCATATACCTCAAGATTTCCCTTATTTTAAGATAATATAAAATCATTTATACATATTTTATGTATTTTATTAATTTATTACAAAACATTAATCATGTTCAAAATATCATATATGATACAATTATAATTTTTTAGTACTTGTTTGTTAATAATATATCATTATTTCAATGTTTTTCAGGTTAATTGCCTTTTTTTCTCATACACATTTTGTAATGAATATTTTCATTATTGTATATAGAATATAAATTCATCATATCTAGTATGAAAATAATTTATAAATTTCAAATTTATATTCTTGATACACTTTCATAACTATTCTTAAATTTTTGTCATGGAAAATGAATCGAATCGCATTATAAAGAGGGTTTGTCATATATATACATGATAGATTATATCATTTATTTTAAAGGTGTAAGGGTAATGAATTTAATGATATATAATTTTTTCATAATTTATATCATGAAATATATATCACATATATTCATTAAATATATCCTTATGACCATACAGGTAATTCGTAAGTGAAAAAAATAGATTTGCATTGTAAAAAGGGAATCCTCAGGGCACAAGAGCGATGTTATTTTATTTTATATGGAATGTAATGTAAGAATTTATATGTTATATAATTTTTATATATGTAAAATTATATCATAAAAATTATATGAAATTTTTAAATCCATCACTACATCCAACTCTGTGTGGTTTTGATGGAAAATGATTTGCATAGGTTGACGAGGTGGATGTCCTCTACACACTGAATGGAAATTTTGGTTTCTCATTTGATGGCAGTGGATATTGATATAGGTAATTATATTAATATAAAAACATATAAATATATTGTTGATAAATTAGTTATTATTTTATCATTATTGAATAATATTATATAGATGTTGAAGAAGAAAAAAAATGAAAACTCTTGTTCAAATATTTTTCCTCTTCTTGGGGGAACATCACTAGGTTTTCACTAAAAGTCATCCTATGAATGATTTTTTCATTAAAAGGATATATATGATGTTTTATCAGGTAGTACAGAAGTTTCATGGGATGTAATTTAGAAAACTAGATATATTTTTAGCTTTAACCAGGAGATGAGAGTTGGGAACCTTTTATATGTGGTGGAGAGCACACATGTGAAATTTTTGAAAAGATTCAATTTTTCTGACATTTTTGTCCTGATAGATGTTTCTAAAATGTATAAATCTAGAATATTGAATATTATAGGTTCGAAATATTGCTATAAAATTGTTTTGGACAAGTTTTAGGTCATTTTTAACCCTTATCTTCTTAGTTTAACCCCTAAAAAAATATTTTTTGACTTAACCATGGAGGAAACAATTTTATGATTTAATTATACATAATAGTAAAACATTAAGTAAACAATAATAGAGAGTATAACTAATTTTCAATTAAAATATTGAATAAATTTTTACCAATTTTATTTCTCGAACTTGAATAATATGATTTAAAATTATACCTACACATGCAATGAAAATTTGGTTTTCAAAGAGAAAATTCTCATAAGAATAGAATGTATTAATACAAAAATTTAATATCAAAAAGATTCCACTACTATAAATTGAATTGAATATAATATTATTTTACTAATTTTCTATTAAAATAAAAATAATATATAATTAAAATTTCTTAAAAAATTAAATAAAAATTTAATTTTTAATAAAAACTACTACTTTTCTAAGTATATTGAAAAAATGTAAATTTTCAGAAAAACCCCAAAATTCACACTAAAATAAAGTTAGTATGGTTATTTTGAAAATTATTTTTATTTTATCAAAAAAAAATATCCAAAATTATCATTACATAAGTGAATCATTCGTGTTTGGGAAGAAACAAATCAATTTTCTTTGATAAAATACAGTTAAAAAACATTTTTTACATTCAAATGATTTATATTTATATCAATTAAAAAATATGACTAATTATTATGTTTGAACAATATTTTGTTCATACATTTGTTTTTACTATTCAAACCCACAAATTTAATGTTTAGGTTATATTTTTCTTATTAATGTAGTATTTTAATATAGTGACTGGTTTTTTAAAACCATGTATTGAATACATTGTAATATATCGAAGAGATTAAATTTATTTAAAAGGAAATAAATCATAATATATTGGGGTGTTTTGTTACTCTCTACTATAAAGGATTCATCCATTAAATTTCATTAATATTACCTTATTAATAGATGAAGGATGTTCTTCTTCGTAATATCCTTTGGTTCCCTTGTTTCATATTCTATTTTATGATTTACAGATAATACCTTAACCGAAAGAGTTATATGTTTCTGAAATAAATTATCTCTTATATCAAGATCATGCATGGAATATTCAAATAAGATAGATAATGTTCCAATTATATTTCATCCAAGGTGATAACATGAATTGGGTTGGTCATTTACTTCCTTAATAATGATATACATAACACATAATGAATATTTAAGAGACATGGTGTAATTTTTAAATAGTAAGTTACAAGAACAATTATTTCATGGATTTAAAATAGTATGATGTACCATGGGCTATTTTCCCTTTATTTTCATACCTTCTAACACCCTTTCAAGGATATACATTCGTGACAACATGATCTCCCACATGGAATTATAATTCATTCCTCCAATTATCATCATATATCATTTTTTTTAATTTAGGATTCATTATTCTTAGTCCAAATAATCTTTAAATATATATTTTTTCTTCAAAAAGTTTTGGGTTTATAATTTTTCTTTCCCCAAAATCACCCAAAGATGATGGAGTATGCCATATAATTACATATAAAATATCATATGGAAAAGAATGAGCACATAAATGAAGTCAAGTATTTTAGGAAATATCTATCTAATATATATAGTGATACCCTACCCTTGAAAGTCTACTGAGAATGACCATAACATGTATTCTGTTGTTTGAATAGTACTTTAAGAATTTCTATTAGTTTATGGTGGGAAGGAAATGCTCAAATCAATCGGAATATCAAGATACATCTCATAAATCTTCAATAATTTTGATATAAAATAAGGATTAAGATCAGACATAATTAAAAGTGGTGTTCCATGAAGTCTTACAATATTAGTAATGTAGATCCATTTAAGGCCCTTAAGCAGAAAATATTCACTTACAGTGATGAAATGTAAGGATTTAGTGAGCTGATAAACGATAACCCATATTGAATCATTATTCTAAAGAGTATTTGGAAGTCATGTAAAGAAGTCCATAGTACTGATTTTTCAATTTCACTCTGGAATAAAAAGAGGCATGAAAAATCATCTGGGATGTTGACTCATATCTTTCACATATTGATCAACCATTCATCTAGACGTATAATAATGAATTTCATGCTTCATGCTATCCCACAAATTTTTTTCCCTAAAATCCTAATTCATAATTATTCTATCAGGGCGCAAAGTGAAATTTAATCTATAGAGCACTCAAATAATTACATTTTATGGTTAGGTATAGATGTAACACATAATCACTTTCCATATTTCTAAACCCCATGATCATAAAGAATGTCTTCTAATTACTCATTATTTATGGCTTTAATTTTCTTATGAATGTTATCATCATCAAATTCATAATTTGTATCATTTCTAGTTAATAGTATTTCATGATGATTTGAAAAAAGTGGTGATGTATCAAACCCCTTAATAATTCCAATACCCATATTAACTAGTTATATGAACATATGATACATCTCCATCCTTATTTTGGTCAAAACACAATATTCTTTCTTACTAAATAATATTTACTCCAAATTTTTTTCCAATGTGGTAGTCTATCGATAAATCATTATCCATGAGTATCTAGATCCATAGACCTTGTCTGAAATAGAGTTAGTTCTATATAATGATGTATTTTAGGCTATCTTAATCTATATATATGTCATATTTTTAAACATTGAGATAATGTCTTCATATATTTAGTGAAGATATTACATCTATAAACTCAAGTTCATGGGTTGGATAGTATTATTAATAATTCATAAATTCCCTTAATTCATAATTAATAAATTTATCATTTTTAATTAGCAAACAACCATATCCCTTCTTCGATACATCATTATATATCGAAAACTCATCATTTCAAGATGGTCGAATCAATATCGAAGCATTGAATAGTCACCTATATAGTTAATCCAAAAAATATTCACATTCCCCTTTTCAAATTTAATTTATAACTTTTACATGTAATATTA
The DNA here is from genome assembly GCA_963277665.1 of Viscum album. Taxonomy (NCBI): domain Eukaryota; kingdom Viridiplantae; phylum Streptophyta; class Magnoliopsida; order Santalales; family Viscaceae; genus Viscum; species Viscum album. The sequence continues at coordinate 868,491,869 of OY728122.1, forward strand.
GTTAATGGTTTATCCAATCAGGGAAAATTATGACTGAATAACTAATATTAAATTTCCTAACTAATGAAACTGTGTACCTCAGTTATGTTCTTTGGTATTGAGCAATCCCTACCTACCTGTTTTCACAAGATCATCCAAGAATGCATCCATAAAGACAACATGGCCTAGAAAATATGCTTCTTGAATCCATAAATCACAAATACTAAATTTTATATATAACCCATTCCTTGTAAGATAAACAAAAACTAATCCCAAATTGATTCTCATGGTACATTTACTTTCTAAAATATACAAAGGTATCATCAATGAATACCACAACAAAATCATCTAGATATTAATTTAATACATTCTTCATTATATACATAGTAATATAGGGTTAATTAGTCAATAAAAATAGAATTAATATGAACCCATAATGTCCACACCTCTACTGGGAAGGAATCTTTGGAATTTTTAACTTCCTTAATCACAATTGATATTGTCCATGATTATGGAAAATATTTGAAAATATTTATCCCCATGAAGTTGATCGAATAAGTCATCAGTATGAGGTATATGATAATTTTTAATTTTTGTAATAACATTTATTTCCATATAATCAGTGCACAACCTCATGGAACTATATTTCTTCATAAATATGAGAATATGAGATCCCAATGGTGAAACACTAGGGAGAATAAATAAAATATCACACAACTCCTCCAGTTATATTATTAAACAGAGTAATTCCATTATGTCCATTTTTTAGGGAGACTTTTATATTGGTCATGCATCTTGGGTTATATTAATGAAAAAATCCACATAATGCTTTGGGGGATATTTATATAATTCCTCAAAAAATATATCAATGTAATATTGTCTAATAATTACATCATTAGTTTTATGATTACCTTTTCTAACACTATAATTTTATCTCTTATTCTCTAAAAATATCATTTGGTAGAGACACTAGAGTAGAACTATATATGAAATAGATAAAAAAATATCTACTATAATGATATGCTATTATATATATTCACCTTGATTAATTATTTCCTTATTCATATAATAAGTTTTTTATCTCATTTTGAAAGATAGTTCAAACCAAATATTATATCAAATTTAACTATAGGTATGATAATATAATCTATTAGAAAATCATAATTATGTGTTATAATGGGGACTAACTAACCCATTATTGTTACAGTGAGGCATCCACTATTAATTTTGATTACTCACACTATTTTTAATCTGTGTAGGAATTATCCAATTTTCAATTAAAACATTGATGATATAATAGAAAAAGAAAAGAAAATAAAATAATTATCTAACTTTGAATATTTTATTAATATAACTTCAACAACATTATTGGGTACATCCACCTCATCATTGGGTACTTCCAGATCATTGATAGTGACCACATATTTTTGGTATTCTCTCCTCAACAACATTTTTTATAGATTCAATTAACGAATTGAAAATTCTTCTTCATAGTTCCAAATCTACATATAGTTGAAACACTGAACAATAGAATTTTCATTCATACATTTTAATTCAGTATCCTGATGAATCATATCCCCATACATATAACTATCTCCCTAGATCTTTAAACATTTCATGTCACGATATTTTCACAGTACCAAAAATGTGGAAATTAAATCATTATCTTATTATTCTTTTTTACATTCCCTTTCCTTGGTTATCATTGGACCATCTATTATATTGTTTTCATTGAACATGTAGTTTCTAAATAATTCAATATTCATTTTTAAAGACATAAATATATTTCATCATTTGATAAAAAATATACAGAGACTTATTGCCTTCGTATAATTGGATTAATCCATTAAATGATCTTATCAATCATTCATGTCATGTTGCATATATAATCCTATATTATACATAGATATCATTCTAAATATATCATAATAATCTGAATCAATTTCATTTTCCATTTTATTTTTGTTTAATAACTTTCTTGTCATTTAAATTTGATTCTTATAGGGTAAATATTTGTCCAATAATCTCTCCTAAAGAACATTACATTCCATCTTTTGTGTTCCCTCTTTCTCCCCAATATTATGGAATAACGACCACTATTGACCAGCTTCGACTTCGATACAATACATTACATGTGTAACATTTTCAACTTCGTCACATACTAAGGACATAAATACCTTATCAAAATACTTAATCCATTTCTCAGTTACAATTGGATAAGAAGTCCAACAAAATGATACATAAAGTATTCCAAAATAAGAGAATCACATTATGGAATAGGTTTCTCCATTTAGGAATAGTTATTTTCCATATCCTGATTATGCTACCGTAACATAACTTTGATTTTATTGGATCCAATGTCACCTATATTGGACACTTTGGTAGGTAAATCACTACATTTTGAAGGATTATTGATACCCTTATTACCTTTAGGTTAAAATTTTATACAATGGCATATTTTGGAATATATAATAAAATTATGAATTTTAAATCATAATGTGTAATTAAATATATGTTTTAATAGTTACTAAATTAAAAAAAGTTAATAATTTTTAAAATCAATATCATAAACATTCTTTCTTTAGGGATATATTTATTTTCAAATCCTATATAGTTATTTTTAAATAAAAAATGTTTTATCCAAAGAATACCCCACCAGGGGTGTCAAAACATGTTCATAGTATGGATACTTATTCTACACCTAGTGATGATTTGGTTATGGTCAACATGTCCTTCTAAATTTGTTACCACTATATACATATGTTCAATATCTTGGTCCACATGTTCTATATAGAAACTAATGTATTGAAATGAAATTCCACATAATTTTTTTTCATACAAAAATATTCAGATATTATTCTATTCATATAATCAATTTATATCATAGTGTTATATTACCTACTAAATATTGTTTTAATATAGTTCCTAATATTTATATAGGATCTTCCTCTCATACAAAAAATAACACCCGAAAATCAAGTAACATAGAGATACTTCCAACTTTGTTACATTTTAATATATTCAAAGGGTAAAATCATGAATAAATAATCAGTTTAGTTGTTTTATTGAAATAGTTACATAATTTATAACCATTTTATATAGGTTAATAAAATACAACATATAATGTTTGAAAAAAATTATCATTCTTGAACTCATTATAATAATTCTTCATCATATCCTGGATAAAATGAAACAACATTAGAGTGATCTCCAATGCTCAGTTAGTGATATATTCAATTAAATATTTCATGAATTAATAATGAATAATCAATATAGTAAGGTGAATAAATGAACATATATTACATTTAATAAATAACATGAATATAGAAACTGGATAAGTAGTAATCAATATGGAAAGATAAAAAACTATGGACACATGTCATTTAATTATTAAACTGATAATGAAATTCATCCATAAATACTATAATTGATAAAATATAATGGACAATAACAATTATATTCGAAGTATCAACGATTTAAATGATTAATTACTGGATGTAATGACCTCAAGAATCACGAATAAATCAAATTTAAATATCATTATCAGGATTTTTTAAAACTACTGGGTAGAAACCTATCCGATTTTCCCAACTAATATTTCTCATGAGACCTGTTGATGCATCGAATGGTTCTCTATATTCGGGCTCCACCAATAACTTCATTTCCAAATTATTCCACATATATACAATAATTGATTTAATTCATCAAAAGATATACCTTATTACCAAATATCTGTATTGAGTAAAGGATATATATCTATCATTATTTACTTAGTTAATTAAATAATATTCAAATTGAATACTATAGGTATAAATATTATATGGTTTGGTCAATAATCAAATCCATCATAAAAGAATATGGATATTTTGGAGAAATGTAGTTTCTAGAAAAAAATGATGATTTAAATGTGTTTATTGAAATAGAATGTAAAAAAAACATAAATAATGTGGTATTTCCCAATAAATTCTTTATATTTTTTGTAAATTTTAAATTTTATCACCTTAAAGTATAAACTTGAAGTGAAAGGTTATCCACCATTAGTAAATATGTATTTAAATTAAAAAAAAACACAGAGGTATTATATAGACCACATAAAATAGAATAGGTGAATATTAAAAAATATATCAAAATGAATTGGAAATTGAGATTAAATACCTCACCATATGGTGCATAATAATAAAATTTTCCTTAACGATGGGAGATTGAGATGAATCTCCAAACCACACACATTATCATTTTTAATGTTGTTTAACATAATTTATTATAATATTATGAATTTTATTAATTTACACCAAAACCATTACTATATATATATTTACCATATGACTCTATTATAACATTTAACCTCATTTTTTTGAATAACATTTCATTATATTCATTGTTTTGGGTGTGAATTTCCTTATTTTCTCTAAATTTTTCTGTAATGAAAGAAATGATTATTATATACAGGATATATATATATATATATATATCATATAAGGAATTATAATTACGTAAGAAATTTGATATAAATTATTAGATACATTAATAAAACCATTTTTAAAATTATGGAATAGAATGTGAATATCATCAATTCGTGGAGACGATATAAAATACATATAATAGAGGGATGATATCATTACCATAATAGGTGAAAGTTAATGTAAATGTAAAATATATTAAATTTATATAATTGATATCATTTCTAATATCTAACATAAATTCATTAAATTATTCCTTATTACTTCTAACTAAATTATAAGTGAAAAATTTATCACATCGCTTCACGAGATGGTATTCCACTGTACATAGGAGTGATGTTATCATATTATGGACAGAACAAAAAGAAAGATTTTATATGTGATTTGATAGTTAATAAATTATAAATATATAAAAAATATTATATATAAATATTAAATTCTTCATCATATCCAGCTCTGATAGGTGTTTATCGAAAACAAGTTACATCGGTACCTAATGCGGTAGTACTTTAAACACATGATCGACTTTTAGGTTTTCCATTTAAGGGAAATGGAAGTTGATATAGATTTTTAAATTAACATAATAACATCTTATTATATAGGATATAATTTTTTTATTATATGATCATAATTAGCTAAAAATTGATGGATATGGAATATGAAAAAAAATGAAAACACGGATTTATTAATGTTGTCTCTTCTTTGGGAACTTCTATATGATTCCACCAAATACTCCTTAGGATAAAATTATGAACCAAAAGAGGGATATAACATGATATAAGGAGGTTATGAATGTGAATTGGGTAGATATTTTAGGAACTAAATGACTCTTTAAATGAAAATAGGGGGACATTGTGTGTCCAATTAAATGTGGGGGAGATGAAACATATTTTTTTTTGAAAATATTCAATTACACCCACAGTTGTACGATTAAAAAATAATCCAAAATGAAACATTATAAAATCGTTGATTATATAGGATTTATATTTTTCCAACTATGGGATTTGTGACAAATTTTAGGTCATTTTTAAAACTTATTGTCTTTGTTTAATCCCTGGGTAAATTAATTTTTGACTTAACCGTAGAAATTAATTTTAGTGCTTTTACTATATATAATGGTAAACATTTAATTTTGAAATATTATAAAAAATAAATTATGATAAATATTAATATTTAATCCATTTTTAAAAATTAAATATATAGAGGTTGTAAAATCCAATTTAAAATTATACCTGCAAATGCAATGAAAAGGTAGGTTTCCAAAGTAAAAATTCTTATAAGTATATAAAGTTTTAATATCAAAATATACAATTAAATTTAATCAAATGACCTAATTTTTATTTAATATAATATTATTTAACTATTATTAATTTAAAAAAAATTTAAAAAATTTCTTTACTTTTTAAATAAAATAATCAAAAGTAAGTTTTTAACCAAAATATGTGTTTTTAACTATTCATCAAAAAATGAATTATTTAAGAAAAAACTCACAAATTCACCCAAATATAATTTTTATATAATGATTTAAAAAATAATAAAGATTTTTTAAAATAATGTTTAATTTTTTTTCACAAAAAATAACTTTATCATAATTATGCAAGAGAATATGAAATTGTTTTCTTTGAACAAATAAAGGTTTTTAAAATACATTAATTTCACTTTAAAATGGATATTATTATTTATTTAAAATAAAAATATGACCAATGTATTTTTGTAAGCTATAATATTTTAATAATTTATTTAGTCATATTTGAAGACACTAATTAAGTGGCTTTGTTATATTGTTCTCGTTTAAACAATATTTCAATATAGTTTTGTGTTTTCTTTAAAATCGATGTTCAGTACAATGAAAGTTGTTGAAGAGATTAAATTTATTTTGAAGAAAATAAATCATAAATTTTCAAGTATTTAACTATTGATTATATATACTAAATAATAAAAATAGTTTTTATATGGAATAGGTTATAATGAAATGAAAAAGCGGGGAGAAACCCTTACCTACACTCCTCACTTTCAATGATTTCCCTTTAATTGCATTATAATAAACTTAATACAGGAATTTTTTTCTTATAGTATATTATATTTTTAATACTATATAACAAAATAAGTTATTTTATTTTTTAATGACTTATTTAAATATTTAATCTATTATTTGAACATCTGGTGTTTTGAGGTTGTTCGGTCCATATTTTCACAACAACATTTGTAGGTTGACTGTGGTAAAGAAGTTCATTATTCCACAATATCCAGAATTATAATCATGAAATAATTATATTTTTTTATTTAGTTTAATCTTTTAAAATCAGCCATGAAATATTTTTTTGAAAAATGAACTATGTTATTATCTTGGAGTCGATAGGTCGTATGCATGACAAATGTTTCTATTTTCAATAATGATTATAGAATCTAGGTAATTATTATTTTAAAAATAAATTATTATAATTATATCATACATAAGAAATTATTATTTTTATTATACTTATATATATCATCCACAAAATGTTTTTAGGAAAAAAAATAATAATCACATTGCTTTGTGGATGCGAGAGTCCACACGCATGAACGAATGACAATATCATTTTCCATTGAGTCGAAAGTAAAGAAATAAAATGATATATTGCATTTAAATAATAATAAATATATCCAAAATATCAAAATTATTTCTTATATATGTCTCATATATTCATTAAATTTATTTTAATTTCCATCAATGAATGTTGTTAGTGAAAATATAGTTACATTGATTCATGAGGTGGTACACCATCTAATACATGAGAGGTGTTATCATATCCCCTATGAAATGTAATTTTAAAAAGATATATTTGATATAATAATTTAAAGTGTATAATTATGGTTTAAATATCATATTTATACTCTAAATCTATCTTTATAAAAATTCATGATTGGTGATGGTGAAAAAAATTACATTGGTTCACAAGGCAGAAGTATATCATATATATGAATGATGGTCTCATTTTCTAATTATTGGAAGAGGATAAAGATTTACGTTATTAAATTAACATAATAAAATTTTAGTTTATGGAATATACTGGTCTTATTTTATCTAAATAATTGAATGCTATTTTAATATTGTGTAAGAAAAAATAATATAAAATGTTCGATTAATCATGATACCTCTTATTTAAAAAAACATCCATATGTTACCGCCAAAAGCATTCATGGGAAGGAGTTATGATAAATAAATGGGGTCTAGGTTGTTGGGATTTAATTAATGATATTATATTTTCATTCTGTCCCATATCCAAAATAATTTTATGGTGTGAATAGTAGAGGATAGTGGGTGGCCTTTTATAAGATAGGTGAGTGGAACACCGGTAAGTTTTTTTTAAAAAGTGATATCTACATTTTTCAAATTATAAAATTCACAAAAATGGACCATTATCTTTAACAGTATGATATATGGTTAAAATATGTTCATCAAATAAAATTTAGACTTGTTTTTAGGATATTTGGACCCTTACCTTTTCAGTTTATCCCCATGGTAAATCATTTTTCACTTAAACAATGTAAAAGATTTTAATTGTTTTCCCTATTCATTATGAGAAAAATTAAGTGGAAAATATTTTAAAATAAAAATTACTCTGATTAAAAATATTGTATCCACATTTCTGAAATAAATTTTATTAATTTTTATAACTTAATTTCATATAAAACACACAAAAGTGAAGAAAAAATAGTTTTCAAAAAATATGTTTTTCAAGTATAAGATTGTATTAAGTAATTAATTTAGATAGAAATAATCATTATATGAATTTAAATTAATATTTATAAATATATAATCTATAATTTTAATTTAAATCATTACTAGTATGGGTTTATTTAATTTAGATATAAGGTAGAAATAATATTCATTTTAAAATAGTTTTTAGAAAAATTATTTTTATAACCCATAAAATAAACATATAAAAAATAAAATATAAATATGAATGAAATTTATTAGTGGGACTTAATTTTACAATGGAATTAAAATTTTACATTACATTAAATTTAAATAACAAATTTACTTTTAAATTACTTAATTTATTTAAATTAAAATATAATGTTACAAAAAATATTTATTTTTTCACAGTCCCTTAAAAATAATCATTTCCTGGTAATGAATGGTCATCACCGTATGATAATTTTGATATGATGATTTTCAAAATTATTTTGATTTTATCAGTTGTAATTTTAAATTTTACTAGAAATTACATTTAATATTTTGTCTCAAAAATAAATAAAAAATATTTTGAATGAAAACATATTTTTGAACAATTAGATTACTTTAGATAAAATTGATTAGTTGTTTATTAATAATTTAAAAATAAAGTAATATTGAGTAATAAATAAATATAAATATTTTATGAGTTGGATAATATTATTCATACATGTTAATTTAATCTCAATGTTATAATAGTCATATTTAAAATAATTACATTTCAAGATTAGTTCATGTTCTATGTTGCATATCATTATTTCTATCAAATATAGTTTTTCTTCTTAAATGTTACATGTTTAACCTAAAACATAAATAGTATTTATATTTTCTATCTACCCACCAATAATTTAATCCTCAAAACCTGTATTTATCCTCTCCTAAAATTTTCATATCCCATGACTGATCTCCCCTTTGATTTTCCTTCTCTTTGTGATGAATCAATGAAATTTATTCCTAGATTAAAGCTGATTTCTAATGGTAGTGATTTATGAATCATAATTTCTCTTATTTTTATACTTATATCATCTTTACATTATATTATAATGGTCTTCGTGACATGGGGATCAAAATTTCATAATATTTATTGGGTTTGTTCCTTGTTATAGGGTATATCTCGAATCCTTAGGGGGTCACTCATCTACCTATGTATGAGTAACACCTCACTTGTTTAAGAAACAATGTTAATGTAGGTCCCCCAATATGATAGTATTTAAATCAATGAACCATTACTTCCAATACATTTAAATTAGTTTTTTAAAATATCTCATGAGAATATGAATTTTTATTATAGATAATTTGATAAGAAAAAGGATTCATGTGGATTTAATTAAAAAATGATGTGTTTTACCTTACGTTAATGTCGGTGGAACTATTTTATTTTTACTTTCACACAAGGTATTTATGAAATTACCTAAATTGATTATATAATGGGATTTTGAAACCATTAATAGTTCTTTAGGCTTTAAGAAAATTCGCAAAAAAATCCTAGACTTTCAAAGGTGTGTTTTATTCTAGAAAAAGGTGTTCTGAAATACTACAATATTTTAATGGTTTTTCTATCATTATAATGGTTTTAAAGGTGGGATTTAAAAACAAAGGTTTTGAAATCATGAATAAATTTACTTGTTGATACTTTTTAAATATACTGTCTTGATTAAAAACAAACTTCGGAAAAACCCCTTGCTTACTCAAATAAGATTAATGAAATAGTCCTCATTATAGGAGTTTTTTATCATATTTATTTTGTAAGAACCTGGTTTTACACTTGTGTATAGATCATTTAATTTTTATTGTAAATTATTACTTTGGACCTAATATATGCCTAAGGAGTTTGACAAAGGTTTTGAGGGTGTTCAGGGCTTCTTTGGAGCCCAGAACACCTCTTTTTGGGAAAACAGGCCAAGTCACATGGTTTGTTCATAGTCTGTGTATAGTTTACCTAACCATGTGGTATGTGTTTTTTCAGATAGTATCTTCTCTCATGGTTTTTTATGGCCATGCGGCCAAACCATGTGAACCCCCTTTTACCCAGGTTTGGATAGCACCATCTCGCATAGTATGTGCACAATTTGACAAACCATATGGACAAACCCTGCCCAGGCTAAAAGACTATGTAAAATATCTAAAATTATCTTAGTGATATATTTACCCATGTCCCTCCTCCCTAATCTGATTTTATTCAGGACTGATCTACTTCTCTCTCATTTGGGAGAATTTTGAAGATCCAAACTTGGAATCAAGATATATCCTTCATCCAGCATCTGATTGAGCCTCTATTTGCCACGTTGGATGCACAATGGTAAGTACTTGAGTCCACTTTATTTGTTCTTCTCCACATTCACTCTTGACCTAGTTATCTCCATGTGAGGGTATTTCACCTTTTCGTAGATCTACTATGATCTGAGACCAATAAAAGGCCGATACTGAAGTAGAAGGATTATACAAACCTAAGGTGGGTGTTCTATAACTCATCCCTAATGTTTGTTGTTTTTGGAATGTTCATGTGGGGACCACCGGTTTCATTGGGAACCATTTCATAAATTTAATTTCCATGATTATAATTGTTTGAATAATATAATTATTCCCTTTCTAAATATGTGATTAGTTGTTAGTGGTAACACCCACAACTCAATCCTCCTCATGTTGATGGTTATTATATTATTTGGTGTTAGTGTTTTAGCACGTTTTATTCACTGTTAGGGTGTTCCATTACATAACCATTCTAGTATTGAGACCCCTTTTAATAAATGGATTGTTGTTATTGATAATTCCATAATGGAATGTACCACGTATACTCAACACTTTCTCCACCTAAGGTATGCGCGTCAAAATGGTTATTAAAAGAGAAATATAAAATGAAAAATTGAAAGTATACTAAGTATAAAACTTGGCCTTATTTAATGAGATTGAATAACGTTACATGTTTGTAGCAACCCTTTTAATATTGATTGAAGGTAGAATAGTGAACCTCAATAATTAATGATTCTTTAATGACAAACTAAGACACGATTAAATGGTTGCAATGCTATATGGTCTTTTCACACTAACAGAAGACAAGGATTGTACCAATGGTTTCAACTCTACTTGACCTATCCACACTAATGGAAGGTAATAATTGAACCAAATGAATTATTACAAGATTAACATATCAAATAGGAATGGGATGAATCGAGATCACCTTTTATTCTGAGAGGATAATACCTTGGGTCTCGGGAACCCCATCCCAATTCAAGGATATAGTTTCCTTAGTTTTATACCCTCTTAGACTCATATTCTTCTCTATTCCTTGGATGTAGGTATACTACTGTTGGGACCCTTTTGTTATTATAGGATTGAATCTTTCATTGACTAGTAGGTGCCATGGATAAAGCCCATCGAGACCATGTCTTTTCATAACCCTGTTTTACCTTGGTCGATCACCGTTAACTCGGTAGGTGGCTTATTGTGGAATGCCATGGATTAATCTCCTTAGATTAAAATCTTACCCCTCTTCTAGACTTACAAAATACCGAGTTATAATTTTGTGAGTCTATGTTAACTTGGTTTTTACACCGGAACTCCCTCACTAGATAGCATTGTCTTGTTGCCTTGTTACGTCTTAGGACCTTCACTACTTATACTATCACGAGATGAAGTCGGTGTTATCTATGAATCATGAGGCCTATTAATGTTAAATGGTAACAAATTAATTAATGAAATGGTTACATGTTCAAACACCACCCGAGGGCTGAAGCAGGTACTTGGTTATTTAGTTATATAGTTCTATTTGCATTTATTTATATATGCATGCCTACACACTGTTATATTCCATTACATTGGAGGAATGATATAAAAACTATTGGTGGTGGGCCACTGAGATTTATCTCTCACCCTCTCCAGGAACCATTTGGTACCCTAGATTATATTACATGGTTTCGGGTATTGACAAAGGGAGGCATTTATCTTCCATTACGTGATTTGTTCTGATAGGGAGGAGCTTGATAGTAGATGACCGAGTAAGATCTCAAGATTCTTGGAGTAGAAATTGTTTTAATTTTCCGTTGGGAACATGTTAGGATTATTTTCGTGTATCTATGTTTTCTAGTTTTATAATTACATGACAATAAATCATCACTATTCCATTTGATACAATTATTGTTATTCTTGTTTATCTGTTTCATTAGTTTTCTTCTACTAATTATTTATATTTCTTTTACTGTATAATATCCATTTATATCTCTTCTACTGTCCTACACTCTTTAAATGAGGGAATATTCTTCCCACAGAAACACCCTATTCCTTCGCTGCAAGATGAAGCCTCTGGATTTCAGGAAGAATCACTTGATGCCATATGTCCCACTAGGTTTTGGGCACCCATTAAGTGGCATTTAGGTTTGGGTCGTCACAAATTGGTATCAGAGAAGGTTTGGTTTCTTTCATGACTATTTTGAAACAATATATTGGAGAATAGGAACGCTTGGGGACTTTGTCATAAGTTGTGCTTGGGAATTGCAAACCCATGTTTGGGGTAAAAGCCATGTTACCCATAATGGATTTGTAGTTCTGTTTTTCCTATTATAGATGATACTATTTCCCCATTTGCTGACTCACTTTTTTGTGGTGTTGTTGATTATTACTCTTTGTAAATGTATTTAATACTTGGACCGATGATATGAGGGAAAGTATTATTTCTACATTAATCATTATGGGAACCTAGAATTCAGATGTCATGCATATTTTCTTGCCTTATAGGTGCATTTCACTACTTTACATAGCTTGATATGCATGTGATTTTTTAGCGATGTTGTGATAGTTGTTTTTACTTGTATTACTTTGGAATATATTGAGTGATTTCCTATCTCAATTCATGAATATTATAGGCTCTCATTGGTTGGAATGAGTAATTTACTAACTCAATCCATTATGAAATAAGTAAATGGGTTTCATTTTTGGTGATAGGTGTATAGGAACTGATTCATCAGAAATGACCATACATTATAAAGTGTGTCTTGCAATCAAAAATGAATGGTTATACAACCTTATTCCAACTTTTCAGGTTTATGAAAGTTAAATTAGTGAACCTAAGAATTAATAACAAAATGACATAAAAATTATAATTGATCACAAACTGATACATGGCCATCTAAGAAGGTAGTTTATGTAGTATGCCTTGGGTAGTGAGTTTTCATACAATATTTTTCTATTAGTGGTGGTATCTCCTTTCATCAATGATTTTATTGTGTTGTGTGCTTGGAATTTTTAGACCAATGCCGACACTATGAACCCATGTTGTTCTGCAGGACGGTGGTGATGACCAGGCTCCAGACCTGGTGGGCCCTGAGCTACTAGTCTTACTTCAAGGAGTGCCAATTGAGGCACTGTGTGTTGTACCTAATCCAGACATTGATTCCCAATTACATTATAGTTTCTTATGTAGGATGTATTCCATGATTGGTGATCCACAGGTTTCACCTATTATGGCTGATCTAGCCTATGATTACCAGCAGCAACATCCCCCTAAATTTTCAGGGGATGGAGGATCATAGGCTATTGAATCATGGATATAGGCCTTGATTTCCATCATTGAGATTCTAGAAACGCCTCCAAAAAGGATATTAAATCTTTCTTCATAAATGATTATTGATTTAACCAAGCGTTGGTGGGATATCGTCACCTAGGCCAGACTTCATCAGGGTATGTTATGGTTTGACTTCCAGAATGCCTTCTATGATCATTTCATTACTCAGTCATTGTGAGCTGAAAGACCCATAACGTTCATGCATCTCAACAAGGGTTCTATGTCATTTAGGAAATATTTAGCATGTATCACTAATTTAAAGTTCTCTCCATTGCTTCAAGCTGTTGGTGAGATTTTGTGTGCTAGACATTTTGAGGATGGGCTTTAGTACACCATATGATCTTAGGTGAATGTCTTTATCCTTATACCTTCTATAAATTAGTTGATCATACCCTTATCATTAAGTGTAACCTAAGCGATTAAATGATTTATACTTTTAAAGGACTAGTGCCACGTTAGGCTAGTAGTTCTTCTGGTGGCCAGAAACGTTCCCTTGAGGATTATTGGTAGGGAAGTGGCAGCCAGAGTATCTAGTTTGATAGCTCTATAGTGTGTAATTAGTGTGGAAAACCAGAGAATAAGAAGCCCCAGTGTGATAGATACCCTATGGAGTGTCAGGATTATGTCCATATGGGTCACATTTAGCACTTTTCCATGAAAATTCCACTAACATTGAGTGGAAAAAGATCATCTTTAGCTCCACCTTCAGGATCGAGTTCTTTTGCACCACGTCAGGAGGGGAGTTGGAGTAGCACCATCATGCCTAGTTGAGGAGAAGGTTTGGGATGTGGTAGTCTGATCCTAGATCACCAGCAGTGCCAACATAGCAGTCATGTTCATGGTAGTCCATCTATTGCATATTTCCATGGATCGGGTCAGTTTCATGCCATACAGCTGATACCCATGTATCAGGCTATGGGACCATCTACATTATGAGGTACTATTCTAGTAGAATCAATTATTGTCTATTCTTTGTTTGATAAGGTGCTTCAAATTCTTTTATTTATATATCTATTGTGGAAAGTCTAAGACTAGAGATACATCATCACTATGGTGTAATGACACTCAATACACCATTGGGAATACAGACCGAGGGCATACGCCGATGCAGGGACTGTCCCCTTGAGGTAGGAAGTTAACCTTTTTTGTTGAATCTCTTTGTACTCAAGATGACAGGATTTGATGTCATTCTTGGGATGGACTGGTTGGTCCACTATCATTCCATTATAGACTGGAATCGCCAAATGGTTTCATTTACATTTCCAAAAGGCAACTTATATCTTTTCAAAGGTGAGTGGGATGTCCAGACTGGGATAACGGGACTGAACCATCATGGGCTAGGTGGAGTGACTGCCTAGATTGAAAATATTTTCATAGATGATCAGGGTTTTCTTCAAACTGATTTCCCTTCAGTAGGCGGGACTAGGGAATTCTAAGGATTATATCTCAAGTATAACACAGATTTATCCAAGGTAGAGGGATTCAAGGAGTGGCACAAGAATTATTTCAATATGTGAACAGGAAGGTGATTGGGTCCAATGTGATTATTTAGCTGGATATGGATAATGTGTATGAAAAATG
Organism: Viscum album; assembly: GCA_963277665.1. NCBI lineage: Eukaryota > Viridiplantae > Streptophyta > Magnoliopsida > Santalales > Viscaceae > Viscum > Viscum album. The sequence goes on from OY728122.1 coordinate 868,507,164, forward strand.
GTATTAGAGTTTCATTATTCAGGTAATAAGGAAGCAGGGTTTTCATGGGAGGGTGTTTCATCTTATCTTATGTTGTTTTTTCCCCTGGCCTAACTGTTTCTCAATTGGGAAAGGGTTTTGGTTTTTTCAAAAATTTGAAGGGTGTACGGCAAGGAGACCATCGCTCCCCTTTATTTTTTTCATGCACAAGAGGCTCTATCTCAAAACTTTCACAGGTTCTTGAGGGATGAGGGGAATATTCCTTATATTTCTTGATCATCGAATGGTTCTTTCTAACATATTATGTTCGCCAATGATATTCACAACTTTCTAAATGATATTAGTTCTTCATTGGCTAGCTACATTCAGCTTATGGTAGTTTAACGAAGCCTAAGTGGTAAAAATATTAACTTCAAGAGGAGGAATGCTTTCTTATCCATTAAATTCTATTAAAGAAGGATCCAGGTCATAAAGGATATCTTGGGAATTCAACAGAAATAGTTACCAATGTTATACATTGGGGAAAAAATTTCTAATGAATGAGTTAAGATGGTTTTCTTTGAGGCCCTTATTAATATAATTCTTGGGATGTTTTTTATTAGGAAATAAAATTTTCTTTTCGTTTGTGGGTCGGTTGGCATTGATTAATAGTGCGATCTATTCCATCCCGATGCATGTTTTTTCCATTATTACTCCATCATTGGGAAATATATTGTCCATGGAGAAGCTTATGAATAGGTTTATTTGGGATACTAACAACATGGGTAGGTCCCACTGGGCTGGCTGGTATAGAGTGGCTAAACTAGTTGAAGAGGGAGGTTTCGGCCTCAAGGACATTGTAGTTTTCATACAGACCATGCATGCCTACTTGGATTGGGATTTCTTGGTGGGAAATCTATGTGGGCTCAAATACTTTGATTTATGTATGGAATGAACTAGGATTTCTAGGTTAGTATGAAACTGTCACGGCTAGGGAAAATGGTGTTAGTTCACCTTGTTATCCTTCAAGTGTCTTCATGATGGTTGGGGGGACGAGGGGAGATAAACATGTGAAGATATAATTGGGTTGGAAAGAAGTATTTTTTCCACACTTCCCTGGGATAGAAATGTTGGTAAGAAGGCTGGTAGTCACCATAGATTGCTTGATGAAATTTTGAGTCTGGAATAGTAGGAATTCTTCAAGGTTGTTTTCTTTTTCGAGGAGGATGATTGGTGTTGTTTCACCGAGTCTAGATCTGGATACTTCAATGGGGTATATTATCTTGGGTTTATCAAGAAATAAGGGATTCTAAATGAATGGGGGCCACATTTATGGTGCAAGGACATACCTTTGAAGATAATTTTTTTTGATACGGAGAGCATGAAACGATGCGATACCCACAGATGAAAATATTCAAAATAAAGGCATCCAATTTGAATCCCGATGTTTCTTCTATTCTAATTCCTAGGCTGAGTCGACAGTTCATCAGTTTATATAGAGTGAATGGGAAATTAATATCTGGTCCTTCATGGATAAATTTATTAGTTATAACAATCCTTGCACTTCTATGTAGGACTTCCTCTCATGTTAGTATCTGGGTTCAAATCATTAGGGGATGGAGTCTATGTCTCATGGTATCATCATCACTGCAATATTCAGGACACTATGGGAGGCTAGAAATAATATCAGAATTAGAGTACAAATGAAAATATCAATGTTTCAAGATAGAATGAAGGAACTTAATCATGAGTTAGGTTTGATGGATAAAGGAGGGCATCAATTCTTTATTCTGTGTAATTTTATGAACAAAACTGTGTCCCAAATTAGTTCACAGGGTAGCTAGGTGAGATGGAATCCTCCAATAAATGGTTTTAAATTGATTGTTGATGGGTCATTTAGGGATGGAAAGATGTGAGGGGAAAGACTTGTGTGGGATAGTGATGTCTCGATGGTAGTTACTTTTAGTAGCTTTCAGGGGTTAGGATTCTCATTGGGGGTTGAAGTTCGAGCATTACACATGTGTGTATTGTTGTAAAAAGGATCTCCGTGATGGTTTTAGACGTGGAATCAAATTGAGAGGTGTTAATTGAGGCTTTAATCTTGATATTTGAGGCACCTTGGTCATTGACGTACCATATTCGTAGCTGCATCATGGAAAATTTTAATGGTTGTGCAATTTTTTAAATTCTAAGAGAAGCCAATTTTGCTGCTGATGCCCTTTCTCAATGGTGTAGTCCCGACGAACCCATGTTTGTTTATTCCAGGATGGGATATTGTCCTTTATTTTGTAATGGTTTTTTCTTAATGGATTCCCTTGGGCTTCATCATTTTAGGCCTCCTTGATTTCTTGGTTATGTGGATGGATGGTTTGTATGTTCCTTTGAATAAATAATAATGAAATTATTGATCTATTTTCCTCCAATAGTTAATCATTTCAGGGAAGTATTTCCTGATGACTTTTATAGATTACCTCCTAAGAGAGAGGTAGTGTTTACAATAGAGATAGTTCTAGGAACATCTACAGTGTCCTTTCCCCATTATATGATGGAACCTACTGAGCTTCAGTAGATCAAGCAGCAGATAGAGGATCTCAAGGCCAAATATTTTATATGGCCTAGTACATCATCTTGGGGTTCACCTGTGCTTTTTTCTTAGAAGGTGGATGTAAAAATTCATTTATGCGCGGATTACAGAAGGTCAAACCCAGTTGTAGTTAATATCTGTTATCCACTTCCTCGAATAAATGATATCAATGAGCGGCTCCGAGGAGAAAAGGTGTTCTCTATGATTGACCTTAGATTAGGATATTGTCAGGTGTGAGTCAGACCATCATACATACCCCATACAGCTTTCCATAGCTGGTATGTTCTATATGAGTATCTTGTTATGCCGTTCAGTCTTATGAACGCACATGCCTTTTTCATGGCATTGATGAATAGGGTTTTTCATCCATAGTTTGAATCTTTTTTCATGGTCTTTTTTGGCAACATCTTGGTGTATTCGCACAAACCTAAGAATCCAGAAAAAAATCATGAGATCATTCTGAGTACACTAAAAGAGAATCATATGCTTTTCAAGATTACTAAATGTGGAATCTGGATCAATAATTTCCACTTTTTGGGACATGTTATTTCAGAATCTAGAGTATCTATTGACCCCCAAAAGGTTAGTACTATAGTTTTATAGGAGCCTCCTCAAAATGTGTTTCATATCAATAGTTTCTTAGGGATCACTGGATATTTTAGGAATTTCTTACAGGACATCTCACTTCTGTCTTCACCTCTTACTGGGCTTACAATGAACGGTGTTAGGTTCCTGTGGTCAGAATAATGCTAGAAATGCTTTCAGGGGATTCAAGGGAGGCTTGTCTCGGTAACTATTCTGATTCTTCCAAAACCTGGTAAAGGTTATATCATCTTATGGGATGCATCAAGCAATGTCCTAGGAGTAGTGTTGATTCAAAAAGAAAAAGTTTCTGTGTATGGATCTCGGTGGTTGAGGCCTCACAAGAGAAATTACCTAACGCACGATGTCGAGCAAGGAGCAGTTTCCCGTGCCTTAATTTTCTAGAGACATTATCTCTTGGGTGAGTGATTTGTGGTCTATACAAATCATATGAGCCTCAATCATATCTTTTTACAGCATGATATGAACATCCGACATAGAGTATTGGTCGAATATCTATAATCATTTGTTTTTTATCTTTCTTATATTCATGGAAAAGGCAATGTTGTTGCAGATGCATTGAGTGGGAAAACTCAATCAAAAGCCATATAGGAATCTAGTGATGAATTGAAGTTAATGGCCCTATTTGTTGAAAATCATCTGGAGTATGACGATAGGCATGATAAGCCTTACCTCTCAGCCTTAACAATTACCTCTTTTCTCCTTGAGAAGGTTAGGAGTTGGTAGTTTTTAGATCCTAAAGGTTTGGTTCTCCATGAGAGTATATCAGGAGATAACCCACCTCCAGATTGGTCTAGGGATAGAGATGTCATCCTATGTCTATGTGGGCGTATCTAGGTTCCTGCAGATGTGAGAGTGGATTTTATGAAAGAGTCCCATGCTTCACAGGGGTAGTTCATCTAGGAATCTCGAAGATATATTGAGTTATGAAAGACTAGTATTGGTGGCATGGGATGAAATGTCAGATTTCTAGCTACATCAATAAGTGTTCCACCTATTAGCAGGTGAAGGAAAGGCACCTAAGACCCGCAATCTTATTACAGCCACATCTAGTACTACAATTGAAATGATAAGTTGTTGCTATGGATTTTTTAGTCAGCATACATAGGTCACCAGGGGTAGAGGTGTTATCTGTGTAGTCATTGACCAAATAACTAAATCATCCCACTTCATTCATATTTGGGAGAATTTATCAGTTGATGAAATGGGAATACTGTATGTCTGTGAGATTGTTCAACTACACATGGTTCCACATACTATCATTTAAGATAGGGATTCTCATTTCAATTCATGGTTTTGGAAGGGATTTCACAATGTTATGGGATCTTAGGAAATTCTAAGAACCACATTTCTCCCTCATACCTATGGGAAATAAGAGCGGACAATATCTGTTTTGGAAGATATTCTCATATCATGAATACTTCATTTCGATGGTTCATGGGAGAATCATACCCCCCTTGTCAAATTCACATATAATAATAGTTTCCATGAGATGATTCAGATGGATCATTTTGAGGCCTTTTATGGTTGTCCATGATTTTACCATTATGCTAGCTAGAGGCATGTGAGGCAGCCCTCCTAGGTCCTCATCTAGTTCAAGAGACCTCAAAACAGGTCTATCTGATCAGGAAGCGTATGACTACCACTTAGTCTAGAATGAAATATCATGTCGATCGTCATTGAAAACATATTTAGTTTGAGGATGGGGATCATTTTTTGTTTGGGTAACACCCAGGCTTGGTCATTGATGGTTACAAAAGCGGGGTAAGCTATTGCCTCATTTCATCAGGCCACTCAATATTGTAGAAATATTCGAGTTTATATCTTATCGGTTGCTACGGCCTCCAAGGAATCGTGCCATCCATGACATCATTCATGTCTCATAGCTTCCACAATATCATGATGATCCATATCAAACACTTGATCTCGAGAATGTATTGTCAGATGATGATGCTACCTTTAAGGTGTATCCAGTATGCATCATTGAATGGAGAACAGAGGTTCTCCGAGACAATTTTGTCCCTCTCGTATAGGTGCTATGGAATCACAACCATGTATGGGATGAGACATGGGAGAGGGAAGCTGATTTATGTTCTCAGTGTCTAGAGTTGTTCTTATATAGTGTTTCTTTACCCTTGGAGGGAGAACTCGAGGGGAAAGTTCATGGGGGAAGACTGTAAGAACACGGTTTTTCATTCGGGTGTGGATCCTTTAATGTTTAGTCTAAATCGTTACATTGGACCTAATATAGATTCTCAATGAGTTAGAAATGGTTTTCAGGGTGTCCATGGATTTTTTGAAGCTCAGAACACCTTTTTATGGGAAAACAGGCCAAGTTGCATGGTTTGCGCATGGTTTACACATGGTTTTCCTAACCATGCGATTTGTGTTTTTTCGGAAACTGGCATCTTTCATGATATGCACATATCCATGTGGCCTAACTTTGTGAACTCTCATTTTTTCTAGGATTGGGAAAAACCATCTCACATGGTTTGAGCATGGTTTGACAAACCGTGATGACAAACAACATGCAGGATAGAAGTCTATGTAAAATTTATAAAATTCCATTAATGATATATTACGCCAACCCCTTCCTCCCTATTCTATGTTTATGCGGGATTGCCCTAGTTCTATCTCATTTTAGTGAAATTTTATGATCCATACATGGAATCAAGAGATCTCCTTCATATGGAATATGGTCGAGCTTTCGTTCATCATGTTGGATGTGTGACGGTAAGTACTATAGTATTATTTATCTGTTATTCTACTCTTTCACTTTCATCCAAGATATCGCCATGTCAGCATTTTTCACCGTTTCATAGATATACTCTAATCCAGTGAAAATCAAGGGATGATACTAGAGGAGAAGGATCATACAACCCTAAGGTTGGTGGTCTATAACTCATTCCTAACATTTTTTGTTTTTTGAATGTTCATTTGGGACCCACCAGTTTCTTTGGGAAGCATTTCATAAATATACATACCACGATTAAACATGTTAGAATCGTATGATTACGCTCTTCCTGAATATATGATTAGTTGTTAGTGGTTACACCCACAACTCAATATGCCTCATGTTGACGGTTATTCCATAATTGGGTTTTTAGTGTTTCAGCACATTTGACCCACCGTTTGGGTGTCCCTTTTCTTGAGAATTCAAAATGGGACACCGTTATAATAAATGGCTTATTGTTATTTATAATTGCATAATGGAATGTACCATGTATGGTCACCACTTGACCAACCTAAGGTAAGTGCATCCAAATGGTTATTAAAAGTCAAAAGTGGAATGTAAAATGACATGTATACTATAGATAAAACATGGCATAATTTAAAGAGATTAAATAATGGTAACATGTCCGTAGCACTCCTTTCCTTGTTAATGGAAGGAAATAGAGTGAACCTAAATAATTGAGGATTCCTTAATGGATAACTTAAACTTTATTAAATTGTTGAAACGCTACATGGCCTAACCACACTAGTGGAAGACAAGGCATGGACCAATGGTTTCAACTCTACATGACCTATCCATGATAATGGAAGGAAATACATGAACCAAATGAATTATTACATGATTAAAATATCAAATATGAATGGACTGACTCGAGCTTACCTTGGATTCTGAGAGGAGAATTCCATGGGTCTCGAGAACCCCATTCTGATTCAAGGATACAGTTTTCTTGGGATGATACCCACCTAGACTATGGTTCTTTTCTATTCTTTGGATGCCTAGTATAAAACTATTGGGTGCCTTTATTTATTAAAAGATACCTCATATACACTCCTTGGATCTAGCATTGACTTGTATGTGCCATGGTGGAATCCCATCAGGCCCATGTATTTTCTTAGCCTCATTTTATCTTGTTCAATAAACTTAGACACAATACGAGTCTTATTGTGGAATACCTTAGATTACACTCCTTGTATTACACTCTTACCCCTTAGATATACTCAGATACTATTGAGTTAGCTTTTAGTGGGTCTATGTTACCTTGGGTTTTACCCGGGAAGTCGCTCACTGGATATCATTTTCAGGTTGCCTTATTACATCTTGAGGCCATTACTACTTATATTATCAATAGATGGTTTCAGTGGTAGATATTCCTCACATGATCTATTAACAATACATGGTAATTTATTAATTATTGAACTGGTTACATGTTCAGAGACTAGCTGAGGGATGAAGTAGTTACTTGGATATTTAGATATATTTTACTGCTTGCTTTAATTTATATATGCATGCATCGACACTGTTATATTCCATTACACAGGCCAAATGTTATAGAATACTTTTGTGGTCGCCCACTATTATTTATCTCACACCCTCTCTGGACACATTTTGGTGCCCGGAGTAGACTACATGGTTATAGGTGTCGACCTAGGGAAGCATGCAACATCCAATACCTGATTTATGATGATAGGGTGGAGATTTATTGTATATGACTGAGTAGGATCTTGGGATGTATGGATTACAAATTTTTTATCTATTAACATGTTGAACATGTTATTCTTAATTTCTTGTATGCAGGATTTCCAGTTTTCTAGTAACCTGACAATACATCATCACTGATCCAGTTGATACAGTTATTGTCATTATTGTTTATCTATTGCATCTGTTTTCTTCCACTATTTATTTATATTACTTCCACTATTGTCTATCCATTTATATCTCATTTGTTGTGATACACTCTACTAATGAAGTCATTTTCTTCCAACGGACACACCCTAGGCCCTCACTTCTAGTGAGTAGCCTCTGGCATTCGGGAAGATGCACATGAGGCCATGTGGCCCACTGGTCTCGGGGCACCCATTATGGGGCATCAGAGTCCGGTCCATCACATATATATTTTTGAATGGGGGGTTGTTTCTATGAGAGGTTTTCAGTGGTGAGACACTAATTATGATTCTTTTTTGGTATATCTATATTTGTGTGTCTGTGTGTACATAAACCCTTACTAATCGATACTTATTTTGATCACATCCATTTTATATAGAACCTGAAAAATAACTTTTTATAGTTGAACATTCAAGAATAAATCCTACATTAATATAGGTATAATCATTAACCAGCACCCCTTGGATTGGGATATTCATATTTCTAGGAGTTTACCACATGGTTAGGCCATGTAGTGTACAACTACGTTTTTAGGATATTCAATTGTATCATGAATGCCATTTTTAGGGGATCATATTTTTCAATGTTACATTTTTTCCTCATATCATTAGCATTCTAATGATCACAAATACTTTAATTTTTATTATTTTGGATCTAATCTCTTTATTTTATAGAGAGTAAACTCTATAATCTTTAGCGTTTTCCATGTCTTTTTATTTTTTATGTTATTATTTTTATTATTTCACCATGTTTATATTGTACCATTTTTTTCAAAATAAAGTGTATATTTAATATTTTGAATTTTTTTTGGAACTTTTCAATTTTTCTCTTTGAAGGATGACATCTTTTTAAACGACCTAGCCACTTTATTTAAATTTGGACATTTATATAGGAAAAAATCGAAAATAATTTATTGGATATTAAACAATGATAGTAAAACCTATAATGAAAAATCATATAAAACAAATTCTTGCAATGAATATTTTTTTAAAAAGTTACACATAAGATGTGATTTTTTGGGCTGTCGGTAGATAATTTTTCTCAAAAATATCTACATTCTATTTTAAGTTGTTCATATGGTCAGTTGTTGATAATATATTGTTTTGGTGATGGGTGATTTCTTTTGGAGTCATATGGATATCGTTACTAGGGATAGTTTTCTTTTGTTATTATTTTATCATCTAATATAGGCACTCATATATCATATTTTTATTTTAGTTGATGATTTTAGACTCATTTTGATTGCTTCATCATTATAGTTAAATCTATTTATTTTTAGTTATTCAAAAAATTATTCTTATATTGGTGCATGGTCCTCATATGTATAGAGTGACCTTGTTGTATTTCCATGGGTAAATCCCATGTTTATTCATTTACATGGTAAAATTGTTCCCATGGGTTTGTTTCTGATGTCTTGGTATCCCATGTTTATCAGTATGATTCTTAGGGTATGTCACGAGTAGATAGAGTTTATAGTTTAGGGGTGACTCGGATTTACATTCAAATAAAATGGATTAGAACCTAGGTTTGTTGTATTTATCTGGTTCAAGAACACAATAGGTATTTGGTAAGACCTTGAATACAATAGATTTTGTGTATATAACTCATCGGGTATGTGTGGTGAGAGCATGGTGAGATCATTCTCATTTAAACACTTATTTTATATGGTATGTCAGGGGGTGAGTGTTTTATTCTATGTTAACTTCATTTATTTCTAGTAATTTTTTTCTATTCGTATGGTTCTCTAAATTACATTGGTGACATATATATTATTTAATAAATTTATAGGATTTGGAGTATTGAAATGGGAAATGAAATGGTAGTACAATGTGATCTCATTGGTTCTCGATAACCTTCTGGAATCTTAATTCATGGTTCGAAATAACTCTCAATGGATGTTTCATTATTAAATCATTATATGTTAGTGAATGCAGTCAAGTAATTCAATTCCATTAGTACCTATTAATTAAATTTTTGTGATTTGTTGTGTAATAATAATTGTACACTCATTTAAATGAGACTTTGAAGAGAATTTGTTCTTTTAAAATGTTAGGGGATGTTTTAAAATTAAAAAAAAAGCTTTCCAAGATGGGATAAAACATTTTCAGTGTAAAAACATTGATTGGTTTCATTGAGTGATAAATGAATTAGGATTATGAAATTTTTAAGGGGGATTTATAATGGAAATATTGTTATATATATATAATGTGATTATTTCTATATTGAGGATAGTTTATCTTTGTGGGATAAAAATGAACTCAATATTTGGAAACAAGTAAATGGTTTTAATAAGGAATTTGTGGTAAAATTTAAAATTTTTTATAAGTGAAAATTTTATATCTCTAAAACTAAAAAGTGATAAATAATTTTTTTGTAAAGGGACCTTTCTTAATTTTTGTAAGTGGTTATGGTTTAATTTTTTGGAGGGTTTTTTTATTTTTTAAAATCCTTATAGCTATGTATAGTATTAATTTAGATGAGTATTGATTGTTTTTTTTATTTAATTTCTATTTAGAGAATACCCTATCATGCCTCCATATATATTCAATGGAATGTTATTGGTGGAAATCCACAAGTGAACCCTTCAGTTGATCCACCTGGAGAATTACTTCTAGACTTCAAGATGTAGTTTCCTAATATCTATTGTGTAAAAACATATTATTTTGAATTAGGAGAGTGAATTTGATATTTTGAGTGTACATTTAGTCTTCTTTGAGATTAAAATGTCTCTAATGACTATTTTCTCAAACTTTATTACGGAATTTCCTGTTTTATGGTCATATAAATATAATATTTAGAAGATATAATAAATTAAAAATTAATAAAATTATTTTAAGGAAGTTTCTATACAATATTATTTCATTGGGGGTGTGAACATAGTATTAAAGTATGATTATTAGGTTGAGGTGTTTTGTGCAGGATTTCCAGAGGTGGATTCAATTTATAATATTTTTATATGTGGGGAATGGATTTCTTTCAAGGTAATGGATATATAATATGATCTGATTAGATAGGTTGCAGTATCATGTAATGAAATGAGTTTCTCTCCTTAGTTAAATATCATTCTCTATGGTTTTATCCACATGCCACAACAAAAATCAAACCATTATAGTATAACCTAAGGTAGCTATAACATTAGCTTGTAAAAAAAGTGGTAAAATTCATTACAAAATAACTTTTTATTAATTTCACGATAACCAATGAACAATATGGGGAGAAAATAGTAGAGGAAGATTGTGTCACCCAAAAAATGATCTTACATTATCGGGGGATTGATCAAATACAATGAAAAATAATAATACTCTGACTATGAATCTCTCATATGGAAAAAGAATCCACTATGATGTTTCCTTATCTCTAAAAGTGTCTAACCTCAATTACTTGATTAAGTATCAATATACATTCTATGATAAGATACGAATGCTTATAATGAGTGGATGTTTTATAACAACCCTTCTCTTTATTACACATTTAATCTTTATTTATTACATTAACTTGCACTTAATACATCCCCAAAGGATGAGTGGTCTGGTGTCTTTGTGGATTAGGAACACTAAATGACAACATAATAAATAAAAACACAACATGTTAGTTGAAAACATCTTTTACCTGACCAAAACATTACTTCATAATTAGCAATGCATGGGATAACCTGAGGACATACATTAGAAAAGGTGATCTATAAAGCCCAATAAGGGAGTAAACATGGCATAACATGAATAATACAATACATGTTAGAAAATAGTTATATCAAGGGAGAAATATGATCATAAAGGAATCATATATAATTACTAACACAACATGGAGATGTGGCAACAACATTTAACATGATATTAGCATGAGCCATGACTCATTGCAATGGTGCCTGAGTAAACCCTCATTGTACGTGAATTAGAATGAGTAAACCCTCATTTAACATTAATTATAATCAGTAATACCTAATTTCACATGGTGCATCATGATACTATTCTTTACACAATGCAATATAGCACTCTCAGGGCACACCATTTATACACATTTAATTTCCTACATAAGTGTGCCGCATTGATCATATTACATGGAATCATTCGACAACATATGTTATTCCATGATTAAGGAATGTGGAATAGATGCATGTATGTACCATTAAATATGTACATGTGCATAATTATTAATACACTTAATAGAGACATGGGTATGGTCTTCCTTACAAAATGATTGTGGCTTGGAAAATCTCGATGTAATTTCAGGAGCATAACAACATGAAATAAAAATTTATAAAATTGTTTGATGAGAGAGAAAGAGGTATCTAATAATATGTACATGAAATTTATTTTATTTGTGTCATATATATACATTTCCCAACATTAGGAATTCGTAAATAGAATGTGTATCATAATAAAGAAACATGAAGAAAGAAGAGAAATGGAATACCTCTTATGAAATATCGATGTGGTAATGGGTGTAAATGGGATGTATTAATGAGAGAGAAAAAGGTTTATAATCATTCAAAAACAAGGAGATAATTATGGGTGAGGTGAGAAATCATACCCCAACATTTTTAATTTAAAATATAAGGGTATAACAATATAAAGAATCTAGGATAAAAATGAGAAAGGAAGAAATCCCTTACATGGAAGTGTGATCCCAAATACTTTGAAGGGGATTGTGGGATGCTTCATTGGATCTTGGGGAACATTTGGATGATTCTAGAGAGACTAGGTCAGATTAGGGACGTGATATAATGTTTTTGGGTGAAGGGAAGAGGGATATTTTTGGGATTATAAAAAAGAAGAGAGGAAATTCTTCTTTATTTAGATTTTACACATTATATATTAAAGTAATCTAAACCACAAACCATCCCGTCGTGTTTTCCCATGGTTTTTTCAATGTGGAGTGGAATGAATTATTATTTTTCCAATGCCACAATTTATTAAAATATTAGGCATGCTTATATGGAGGAGAGTCACACTCTCAAGGAAATAATTTTAAAATGAAAAAATGTTTTATAAGTCTTGGAGGGTCCACTAAGACATTGTAAAATAAAAAAAACATAAAAAAACATTATTTTAATGTTAAAACATTTATTGACCGAATATCTATTTTTATTATTTTATTACATCACTATTGAGTCATTATGATTTTATAAAACAGATTACATATTTAAATGGTATTTAATTATTACCCAAAAATTCGACTATATCAGAAAATTATTAAAAATTCACCACTAGAAAATTTTGACATCCTAATTAAAAAAATATTATTCATTTTATAAAAATAGTTTTATAATTATATGAATTTATTCCTAGTAAAATAAAAACATTCATTTATCGACAATTCATTGGTTTGGAAAAAAATATCTTTCAGGCCTTAATAAAAAATTACAATTGTATTCATAAAAATTATATGATCATTTTTATTTAATAATTTTATTTTAGAAATAATATTTAATTAAAATAATATTTAATTAAAATGTCCATTAATTCATGAAAATAAATTTCTTAATTGAATATTATCTAAAAATACTATTTTTTCTATAAAAAACTTTTAAGAAGTAACAATAATGAAATGAATGTATATACAATATTCTATACAAAAAATATTCACATAATCACAATGTTAGATTCTTGTTACATGGCCCCTTATGACGCACGCATAAGACCTAAGGGTAGTGCGTGAGATGGTGATAGAATCTTGGGTGGCTCAAATAACATCACTTGAGTGGTAATCTCAATTAACGTAAATATCTGATATATGAGAATCTATTCAAGATTAATGTGTTAAAGCTCGGTTTAGGCTTGGTCAACAGAAAATCCCTGTGATGCCACCCCATTTTTGAGCTCCAACAAATGGGCTTCATATGGTGCAATTATACAAGATGAGGCCATCCCTTTATATGAGTAAATTGGATTTTTTAAAGACATATATTTATACTTATCATGTGATCACTATTAAATAGCTATATTAGGAAGGGTAAAAATTATTAATGGTATTTTAAAATCCAAAAACATAAAACCAGGGAAATGAATATGTATTATATAACCATTTTACACAATAAGATATTTAATTAGATTACGATGAATTTTCATTAATAAATTTTTGGGTCATTACAATCTTCCCCCGTTAAAAAATATCTCCCTAAATTTTTTTTCCTTCAATAAAACAGATGAGGGTAACTCTGCATCATCACTTCCTCTGATTCCCATGTTTCTTTAACAAACTTGTGGTTTTTCCACACCTCCTTGATGAGGGGAATTGTCTTATTTCATATAACCTTTTCCCTATGATATGAGATCTTCACTAGCTTCACTTCATAGGAGAGATCATCCTTCAATGGTACCTCCTCTGGATTGAGTACCTGTGATGGGTCATGTATGGACATCCTCAAGAGTGATGCATGGAATATATCTTGTAAATGATATAGGTTCGGTGGAAGTGCTAGTCGATATGCCGTTACTACAATGTGATTATGGATTTCAAAAGAGATGAGTACCTTGGACTAAGATTTCCATTCATTCCAAATATCATAACCCTCTTCCACTACGATTTGAGGAGGAATACCATGCCTCCAACATTACACTCTGGTCTAGTTGACGATTATCAACATAGCTCTTTTGTTGACTCTGAGCAACATTATTGTGTTGCTAGATTTTCTTAACCTTATCCACCATTTCTTTGACCATTTCTGGACCTTGGAGTCTCTGCTCCCCATCTTCATCCCAACATGTTGTTGTTATGCACCTTTTCCCATAAAGGGCATCATAAGAAGCCATTGGAATTCTTGATTGGAAACTGTTATTATAATAGAACTGAAGCAAATGAATATGTTGATCCCATACTCCTTTAAAGTCCATTGATCATGCTATAAATAATTTCTCAAGTGATTGGATGGTACTATTAGATTGGCCATCAGTTTGAGGATGATAAGTCGTACTAAAGTTCAGTTTAGTATTCAGAGCATGTGGGAGACTATTCCAGTACATAGAGGTGAATCTTAGATCTCATTTGGTTACAATAGATAGTGGTACTCCATTAATCCTTACCACTTCTCTGATGCATATCTATGCTAGTTTATACAATTAGAAATCCTCTATAATAGTAACTAAGTGTGTAGTCTTTCTAAGACAATCCACAACAACTCTGGTAGAATTGTTTCTTTTGGATTTCTTTGGAAGTCCAGTGATAAAGTCTATGGTGATGTTCTATAAATTCTATATTGGTATGGATAATTTTTGCATCTTCCTCTTAGTCTTCTGCCTCAATGACTTCATTGGCTGATATAAAATGCACATTGTTGTATACTTAGTGATCTCACTAATTATGTTATCCCACAAATAATGATCTCAAAGATCTTGATACATCCCCATGTTTCATGGGTGAATTGAGAAATTATAACTATGTGCATCATCCAAAAGTTCATTCTTTCACTCCGGATTTGATGGAACACATATTCTTCACCCAAATCTCAAAATTCCTTCACCAATAACATTGAACTCTTAGGATTTCCCTTTTCTGACAGTTTCAAGTTTGTTTTGAAATCCCACATCATCCTTTTGAGAATCCATTATCTTTTCAAAAAGAGACATTTGATAAATCATTTTTAAGAGGATTGATGATGTTCCCTTCTTTATGATTCCCATTTACATCTTCATCAAATCTATAAAGATTGTATCCTTTTCAATTCTCATAAATGATATAATCGATGGGTCCTTTATTCTTAGAGCATTAGGCCCCTAGTTCAATTTCCCAGGGTGGTAATGGATTGAGCAGTCATACTCCTTGATTATCCCTAACCATCTTCGTTGGCACATGTTCAACTCTTTCTATGTAAATATATACTTGAGGGTTTATTGATCCATGTATATTTCACACTTCTCCCCAGAGAGGTAATGTTGGTAAATTTTTAATGCAAATATTACTCCATCCAACTTCATATCATGTGTTGGATAGTTTTTCTCATGAACATTCAATTAACTTGAAGCACCGATAATGACTATTTCATTTTTCATAAACACACAACCCATGACCTTATTCAATTTATCACTAAATACCCCAAAAAGTTCTCCACTTGTGGGTAGTGTGAGAATAGATGCAATGATGAACCTCCATTTCAATCCCTTAAAGCCCTCATCGCATTCATCACTCTAGGAAGACATTACTCCATTCCATGTTATCTTAGTAAGAGGGTTTGACAATCATGATAAATTTATCAAAAATAAGTGATAATATTTAGCTAAATGATGGAAGCTATAAATATATGTTAAAGATTTAGGCCATGGATATCATTCAATATCATTTTCCATAAAGGGATCCACATATATAACATTTCTTCTGATGATATGACACAACAATGAGACTTTCTACAACCAAATGTTACACATTCTGTACTTTTTATAGAGCTTTACCTTTCACAATGTCTCTAGTATAGTTCTTAGATTCTCCTCATGCTCCTCCTTGGTTTTAGAGTATATTTGAATATCGTATATAAATACTACCAAAAATTTGTTGAGGTAATATATAAATACAATATTCATCATGTTCATGAAGATTTTTGTAGAATTAGTTGGTATGAAAATAATTACTATGAATTCATAGTTCCCGTACCTTGTATGAAAAGCATTCTTGGAGATATCCTCCTTCTTCATCCTTACTTGGTAATATCTGAACCTCAGATCCACCTTGAAGAATTATTGTTCTTCACATATATAATATAACAATTCATCAATTCGTGGCAGAGGACACTTTCTCATTATGTTGATTTTTTTAGGCTCAAGATAATCAATGCAAAGGTGTATTGACTGATCCTTCTTCATGACAAAGAGGACTGATGCACCCAATGGTGAATCACATGGTCTAATAAACCCCTTTTCCACATTATCCTATATTTTTTTTCTTTATATCCTTAAGATCCACAGTAGATATTATATATGGAGGATTGGATATTGGAAATTCCCCAGGTATAAGATCAATTGAGAATTAAACATCTCTTAGAGGAGGAAGACCATTCAATTCATTAGGAAACACTTCAGTGAATTCCATCACAATAGGAATGTCTTGAAGGATGGTTTCTTCCATAGACTCAATAATATGATCAAGATAAAAATTCCCATAGGGAAGTAATATCCACTCTTGAGATAATGGTGCTAAAGAAGATTCATCCTCCTTTTTTCACTTGCACAGAATCGGGGGTCAATTCCCCATATGGAGAATGATTTCCTATCAAAGGAATTTATGTTGGGTATATATTGAGAAAGACAATCCATTCCATGAATTGCATCAAATTACACCAGAGGGAGTATGATGAGGTTCTTAGGGAGTTTGAATCCACAAAATGTGATAGAGGATGAGTTATATTCATGGGAGGAATTGATTTCCACATGTTCAGTTCTCACTAACATCTCTACTTCCATGATTTGTAGTGGTGTATGGATTGTTCAACTAAACATTAGGGATATAAAGGAATGTGTAAAATGAGAATCAAAAACCATGTAAGATATTCTTGAATGAATAACTAGCATA
The DNA here is from genome assembly GCA_963277665.1 of Viscum album. Taxonomy (NCBI): domain Eukaryota; kingdom Viridiplantae; phylum Streptophyta; class Magnoliopsida; order Santalales; family Viscaceae; genus Viscum; species Viscum album. Next base: position 868,524,422 of record OY728122.1, read on the forward strand.
CTTTTCACCTCTTTCTTTTTTGGGGGTTCTCTTAGGTAGTAGTGATGAAAAAAGCTCACCCAAGCTACCTTGGAGGTTGTTGGTTGCCTCTGAAAACCCATGTCTTAGGGAACTGATTTGAAAATTTATATGGTTCTTTGTAGTTGTAGTAATGTAGAATGTGTTGTGGGTTATACAGATTATTCCACTCCACTATCACAGTAGTGGGTTTTTCTTGCTTGTAATTAATGGTTAGGTGACCATATCTTATAAACCTAAACCATTTTCTCATCCCCTTCGAGCAATTTCCATGGTGATTCTTTCCACACTGTTGACAAGTGGGGTGCTGGAATTTCTTAGCACAATTGGATTTATCCATCGGAATACCATAAGTAAAGTACACTTTCTTATTCTTTTCCCTTTTATACCCATGAGATTCGTTGATATCTATTTTCACTTTGAGGAAACATTGAACAATTTCCTCATAGTTATCCAAGTCCCGGATTGCCAGGGCTTTCCGTAGGCTAGGTTTTAGCCAACCAAAGAAGCTGTCAACCTTGAATTTAGGGGTAACGATAATTACCGAGGCATATCATGCATGTATTATTATTTTTTCCTCGTATGCTCTGATAGATTATTCATATTTTTTCATAATGGAATATATTTCACTTTTCATCTTATGTTGAGGGTGTGTGTCAAATATGTATCGAAATACATTTTCCAGAAATACTTCCAGTCCAATACACAAATCTCTTCCCCAGGATTAATTTATTTGATCAATTTCCAATATTGATCAGCTTCACCCACCATATGAGAAGCATCTATAAGATCATTCTATAGTTTGGAACATTAATGGATAAACAAGATTTTTTAAATGGAGTCGATCCATTGTTCCACGATTGAAGGATCAGATGTTCCATTAAAAGTAGGAGGCCTTTGTCTTATGAATCTCTCAATTGGATCTTGTTCATTCGTAGGAGGGATGAAAATTTCTCTTGACCCATTATTCTATTAATTTTTTTTAACTAATACAGTATCATGGCAATTTTTTGATTCCCACTCCCATCAGATTGGGAATCTCATTAGAACAATCATCACATTGATCTTCGCATCAGTTGTCAGCCCGAGTCCTCTTATTACAGGCCATTAGCTGGAATTTAATGAAAGGTATGGATTACTTATAAAGTGGTGGCTAATAAAAAAGGGATAAATTATAAATTACCTATATTTCCTTAAATATTGTATTTATAGGCATCAATCTATGTTATCCATGATCTACTTCTTAATATATTCTTAGTATAATTTTTTAATTCCCTTAATAATGGTTCATACCGAGCTTATGAATTTACCAAATCATATCCCTTGAGAGTTTCATAAGCAAGACTGTAGGAAGACCCACTGACCAGCAATAGTTCTCATTCAAGTCTAGCTCAAAGTGGTGTTTTCATGTTTTTCCACAAGATATATTTGGGCCAGAGCCATCGCTACTTGTTTTTATCTAAACAAGGATGTATTTTCTTGATAAACCACATACCCTATACACACCAAAATTTAACGATGTTTTTATAATACATATTTTTCCCCTAAAGGTTTTACAAGGTATTTCTAATCTTAATACCAAAAATAACTAACCCTATCCTGTGATACCAACTAAAACAACCATGCTCTTTAATATAAATTCAAACATACTTTATTACATAAAAATGAAATTAATAAAACCCATAAGATCAAGTGGTATTGTGTATTTGGGGATACATAACATTACATGAAAACTTAAGACATAATAATACATCATCTTCAATGAAAACTTATTTTACATGACCACAACATTCCTTCATACTTAGTATTTCAGGGGATAAGCTGAGAACAGACAAAAGAAAAGGGTGACCTATAAAGCCTAGTAGGGGAGTAGAAATGAAATAACATGAAGAATACAATACATTTTACAAAATAGGCATACTAAAGTAGAATAATAGATAAATGAAAATAACTGTATGATATATCATGATTATCACAACATGGATTTGGTGAAACAACACTTAACATGATATTAGAATGAACGAGGTCTCACTTCACATGGAGCATGAGTAAACCTTAATTGGGATTGAATTAGCAAGAAAAAAACATCATTGTACATGAATTATCATATTTAAACCCTAATTTCACATATAATATCATGATTCTTTTCTTTAACCAATGCATTGGAGCGCTATCAAGGCACACCATTTATAAACATTTCATTTAACGCATAAGTGTTCCACAAAGAGCATATAACATGGTTTCATTCAAAATAATAAGTTATTCCCAGATTAAGGAATGAAGAACATGTACATGTAAGTACAATTCAATTTGTGTATGTGCATAAAGGTTAATACCCTTGATAGAGACTTTAGTATGGTATTCACTACACAATGATTTTGGCATGGAAAATCACGATGCAATTTTGGTAGCGTAACGACGTGACATAAATATTCATAAAAATGGTTTATTAGAAATAAAGGGTTATCTCATCATATTTAAAAGAAATTTAATGTAAGGGGGTCATATAGATACATTTACAAACCTAAGGAATTTGGAAATAGAAGGTGTAACATAATAAAGAAACTTGGAGAAATATGAGAAATGGAATAACTCTTATGAAACTTCGGCATGGTCAAAAGTGTACAAAGGGGGAAATTAATGAGGGATAAAGAGTTCTCTCTTCATTCCCACATAATGATGGAGGTATGGGGTAGTTCTGAAATCTTAGACCAAATTTTTTAATTTAAAATAAAAGTGTATAACAACATAACGAAACCTGATCAAAAATGAGAAAGGAAGAAATCCATTACTCAGAAGTGTAATCCCAACAGATTGTGAGGGGATTGAGGGAGGATTCATTGGAGTTTGGGGTTCCTTGGGAGGATGATAGAGAGGGTAGGGAAGTGTAGGTATGTGATCTACGAGTTTGTAGTGATGGGAAACTGTATCTTGGGTAGGTTTATATAAGAGAACAGAGGGAATTCATTATTTTTTTGGTTTGGGACACTACACATTACACTAATAAAAACCACAAATGATCCCATTGTTTTTCCCTTGGTTTTTTCCAAAGGGGAATGAAAAACATCATTTTATAAGGCCAATTGATGAACTTATTAAAATATTAAGCTTTATTATGTGGAAGTGAATCATACTCTCAAGAAAATCATTTTAAAAAGATAAAATGTTTTATATTTGTTGTAGGGTCCATTACGGCCTGGTAAAAAACTAAAATCACATTATTTTAAAGTTAAAAAATATTTTGGACAAATATTCCTTCTATTTTATTTTATTACATCACTATTGGGTCATTATGATTTCATAAAACACATTATATATTTAAATGGTAATTAATTTTTACCCAAAAATTCGACAGTCCTTGAATATTATGAAAAATTCACCGTTGGATAATTTGGACTCATGATTCAAAAATATTATTAATTTTATCTAAATAATTTTATAAATATGTGAACTTTTTATTCTAAAATAAAAACTTGCATTTATTGAAAATCCTTGGGTTTTCAAAAGAACAACTTTCAAACCATAATAAAAAATTACAATTGTATTCAAACAAATTATAAGATTGTTTTTATTTAATAAAAAGTAATTTATTAATAACATTTCATTTAAATATTATTCAAAAAAACAATTAATTCCTCAAAAAATATTTCTTAATTGAATATTAAATAAAAATTCTATTTGTTCTTTAGAAATCATATACGAAGTAACAATAATAAAATTAATGCATATTCTTCATTATATACAAAAATAATGCACAAAATCATAGTTCTAGGGTCTTGTTACATATGACCTTATAACACCTGAATAAGACCTAAGGGTACATTATGTGAAGGTGATAGACTCTTGGGAAACATGAATAACATCGCTCGAGTGGTAATCTCTATTATCTTCCACTTCTCCCATAGACGATTTTATTCAAGCTTAACATGTTGAAGCATGGCTTGAGCTTGGTTAAGAGGAAAGCCTAGTGACTTAACAACCATTTGAGATATGACAAATGTGATTTGAATGGATAAATTCTACTGGATGAGGCCATCAGTTCCTTTGTTTGAGTAAATTGGATTTGTTAAATACCTATATTTATACTAATCCTGTGATCATTGTTCAACATCTATATTAACAATGGTAACAATTATTAACTGTATATTAAAATCCAAAAACACAAAACAATGTAAGTGCATATGCTTTATATAAAAATTTTACATAAAAAGACATTTAATTATATCAAGACGAATATTAATTAATAAATGTTGGGGACATTACATGTTTTATTACAAAGAATACTCACTAGAATAGAAGAGTTGTATTTAACCATTGAAATCATAATATTATAATGATCACATGGAAAAAGTTAAATGTTCATAGACCTCACCACCAGTCTGATGGATTTACCTAGTCTATACGAAATTCGAAATCCTACCATAACTAAACCCCAGATATCATATAATAGTCTGACCCTTAACATAACCCCATGCTCACCATAGAAAATTCATTTTAAACATTGAACTCAATTGGTAATGCTAAGAAACTAAAAAATATTTTTTTATCCATTAAAATAACTTTAAAAAATGGTTATTTTTTCATGTTTTATATCATTATGATTAGTACTAATATTAAAAGAGTAGATAATATAAAAAAATATTCTCTAATAAAAACTTTTTTCATGATATTTTGCGAGATTAATTTAGTGATAAATTAAATATATTTTGGATTTAAATTTGAAACGATTAGAATATTTTTGAGATTTTTACTTTTCATATTAGAATTGGATGAATTTTTTGAATTTTCATAAAATAATTGATTTTTAGTTAATAATTCCAATTATATGTTTTCAAAATACCATGGATTTTGTAAAATCACATGTATATATTTATAAAAAAAAACATTGTAAACATAATTTTTGATCAACAATGTGTATTTTATGTAACAATATATATATTTAATTTTTATATTGTAATTATGATGTTATATTTTATATTTTAATACATAAGAAATATTTACACAAAAATTATTTGTCAATAAATATTCATTATAAGTTCAAAAAAATATGAACTGAATCAAATGAAATGGATAATAAATTTACAATTAGTGGTTAAAAATTTTATAATAATGGTAACATAATTTTTAAGAATTTATATTAATTTAACATTGGAAAATATTAGTTACCCTAGTAAAACGATCAGTTTTAAAAGAATAATAGATTTTTATATATTGTACATATATTTTTAGATTAATTTAATTATTTATAAATTTATTTTCAAATATAGATTTTAAAAATAAAAAGAAAACAATTTAATTGTTAATAAATGTAAAATCTTACAAATAACTCTTAATATTTATAATGTTAATTATTGAAAAAATTCAACATATTAATTATTTTTAATTAAAGGTTATTTTTAAACTATATTAAGATTAAATTTGGATAAATGGAGAATAAATTCAGATTTAGAATATAAAAATTTTGTAATAAGGGTGTAAATTTATTTTATTAAAAAAATAACATATTTGGTTAATATTTAATCATGGGAAATATGTTTTTAAATTAAAAATATAAGGCATCAATATATTTCCTAAATTAAAGTTATTTTTAGAGATTATAGAAAGCGTTTTTTAGATTCTAAAAACCTAACTACATATCTTACCCAATTTTTCTTAGCTAAATATCCTAAATTGGATAAATTTATATTCATACCACTTACTTACCATTCTTTTTCCTTGAGAAGTGAAGCTTCATCACTTATATATGAGGGATCCCTACCTGCCTTTCAATACTCTATTCTTATTTGGATATTTACTTTAACCCTAACCCAAATATCCTCTCATTGATGTCTTTTAAATTCTTTAATAACCATATTCACCCAACATTATATTAATTTCCTCAAATAAAATTACTTTATAAATAAGATTTTTATGTTATCAACATAGGGGGTTAGAGTGAATTCGTTAAAGCGGGTAAGCATGATAACATGTTTTTCACAAATTTTATTACATTATTTGAGTCATAATGGATATTCTTGAACTCGTTTATTCTAAGAGGAATTATTTTATCCTATGATTGAATAATATCTTATATACTCTTTTATTATTCCAGATGTAAAATTCATTTCCATGAATTCATTTCCAAAATATCCATACACCAAATATTATTGTATTCTTAAGGGTTTCTTTGTCTCAAATTTGAATCCCATGAGAAATGGTTTTCATATAACCCATGTATTGTTTTATTTTGTATAAATACAACTTCATTTTAATTTTTATCATGATTTAATTATTTTCTAGGATTTATAATGTTTTGTTCTATGTTCAATCTCTGTTTGGTTATTTATTAAAAATATACAAAGGTTCTAAGGGTTTTCATCACAACTTATCTCTATTGAGATATATTTAAATGTTTTACACAAATCTACTGTTTCTATATTTTTGTACTAAAAAATAGAAAGATAATTATTAATTCCAATGGATTCATAACACCAATTTATATTTCCTAATTCTAATTAGTTTCAATTCAAAAATTACTAATGTCGTATGAGGTTTTCGTGACACAAATCTCTTCATTGTGTTATAATCACTCATATGTTTCTACTATCATTCATGTCTAACATATGTTAAACTATACTAATTTTAGAATATATATCCATCATATTTTATTGATAAATAATGTTTCAAACAAAATACTTATTTAGAGATGATTTTAATAGTTTTTTAAAATTAATTTTTTTGAATGATTCTTAATACATCTAATAAATTTTTATTCCATGTCTATATTTTCACCTACCACCAATGTTCTATATTCCCTAGTTGAATCCCAATTTATTTCATTCTCTAATGATAATTTAATTACCCTTGTTTCATTTTAATTCAATTTTTTTTTTATCTATTTTAATAATGTTGATTCTCAACATGGTTATTTCAAAATATTCAAAATGTTGACCAATCCTTTAAAAATAAAAAGTATATTCATCAAATATACATTCCATTTTGATAAATTTTATTTAATTTTAAATATTCCATTATTAATAATTATTTTTTAAAATTAATATCATTCATAATATTTTTAATTTCATTTTTGAACATATTATGTCAAATTATCCCAATTTTACTAAAGATCCATTTTAATGTATAAGTTTTCAATGAAATTTCCCTAATCCTTTTATATAATGATTACGTATTTTAAAGGATTTTCAATTTAAGATCTATTTATAATATGATTTTATAATTTATTCTCTTTTACTTTACCAAAATGTTTTGGAATAAAATTTTCACTTCAACGTTGTAATAGGTTTTGTGAGAAGTTTCATATTTCACATATTTTTTTACTTTGATTTTTATCATTCAGGATGTGATGTTAGTGTCACCTTATATATGTTATTATGATATTATTAATTTTGGAAAAATATATTTTTTATATCGTATGATTTCCTAGGATAATGATATGTGTTTTTTCGAATGGTTTGGGAAACCCATTATTTTTTTAACTGGTTACTTTATGATATAATGAATGTTTTATTTTCAAATTGGAAAAAAATGTAATGATTTTAATATGTGTGGGACCTATATGCCTTATCAATTAATTTGTTAAATGATTGTACTTCATGATATAAAAATGTTTGTTGAATGGTTTGGAAAGTAGATGGGTTCACAGAAGTTGAGTGTGATGGAATTTTTCTCTACTAACAATTCTATAAGTGAACAGGATGGATGGTAGCTAGGTTCACAATGAAAAGAAATAATACGATTATGATTATATTATATTCTAAAGGTTTTAATTAGGCTATGTCATGTTTCCACAACTAAACTATATTTTAATATATTCTACATTTTATGTCATGATCACATGTTTTTGGTTATTCATATTTATTTTTAATCAAGTCATAAAATTTAACAACCCTTAATGTTCAGGATCTAATGATTATTTATCGAGATTTATAATAATCATAATTGGTATTAGGATATAAAATTTACAAACATTTATTTATCATATACTCATTGATGTTTATTGTATAACACTTTATTTTATGTTTCCCTTATCAAGTATCAGAGCGCACCCCTCAATTAGGATTCAATTATGGAGGTTATTGTAACATCCCAGGTAAATAAAGAATAAATAATTTTCATATTTTTTAATATTTACAAATTAAATATTAATTTTATTTTAAAGGGGTTGCTATGTTCGATAGCGTACCTGATACACAACGATGAGTTTCTTTGAAACTTACGTAGCACACTAGTAATAAAATAATATTATTTTAAATGTTAGTTAACAAGTAGCCGTTGTACTGGCGGGAATGGATAGAAATAACTAAAATATGATTAGATATGTTTTTAAATGTTTATACATTTACCCAATAAAAGATAAAAGCTTAAAATACGGAAAGAGTTCAATTTTAGGGCATATATACTCTAATTTTCACTAAAGGTTCACTTATCACATTTTAATGGTGAACCGTCATTAAATATAGTTTTGATCACTCTTATACTTTATTTTGGACCAAATATAACTCTTCTTTAGAATCGGGACATCAAAATTTACTTTGTGTAAATTTTTGGTACCTTTCTGATAAAGTTCATTTTTTTTATGAATAGTGTAAAATGTTGTATTTTAATTCAAAACCTCTTTTTAATCTAATTTATTTATATGATTAGATTATTATTTTAATTGGTTTTAAAGTGAAATTAGAAAATATTTTTACCAGTTAATACAATGGTGGTAATTGGAATCAATTTCACTTTGAAATTGGACTTAAACTGGTGTCAATCATTTGATACTTATTGTTTCGCAAAAACACGCTATTTGTCATGATAATGTGAATTAATTATTAAATTAATTAATTTGACTTATATGTTTTGAATATTGTAAAATGGACTTCATTTTTGAATTCGGAATATCAAATATAGCTTAGGGTGAATTTTTGGTAATTTTCTGAAAAACTTCAATTTTTGATGAATAGTGAAACCACTAAGTGGTAATCAAGCAAACTGATTTTTCAGTTAAATGAAAGTTTACCACTAATGTGTATTGAATTTTGAAAATCCGACATACATGGTTGTCATTAAGAAGTAAAATGTGTTTCAATGAGATTAAAATAATTTTTTGGTGAATAGTAATTTTTTTTCATTAATCGCGATTAGAGGTAATTATTGTAGTTTAAGGTAAAAATGGTATTATAAGAATGTGAAAACACCATGAAACTTGTCCTACACCTATTGGGTGAGTCATGGCCGACCAAGACAAGCCATGGGACAACTTGGGGACCCCATGGAGCCACTTTAGTTGGAAAATGACATTAATATATTTTTATTTAATGTTAAAGTGAAAATGACACTAACATAAATTGTTTTACTAAAATAATTTTTGAGTGGGGTTATACAAGTCCAAATTTTGATTATAAATAGTCATTGGAAATCTAACATGATTTCCTACATCATAGTATTTTTTTTATAATTTTTAGACATTAAATAAATTAAATTATATATGACATAATAATGATGCAGCGATGACATCATTATTTGACGATTTAAATAAAATGGAAAGATAATGAAAAATATAAAACCTACACAAGGCCAAAACCAATTGTATGAGTGGATTTAGAACCCTTATCACCTTATCCACGAATTATATCAATGTGCGACCTTTTAAAACCGAAACACATTTTCAAATAAAGTAATATTTCTTTATTTTCCAAAAGTGCCCCTCCTCTCCTCTTATAAAAGGCCCCCACCTCTACCTCATTTCACACACTTCTCAAGACTTTGGCTCGGCTAACCCCTTACCAATTAATCTCTCCACATCCCTATCCTCATCCTAGAGGATTCCCTTTGGGAAGATTCCTTTCAAAGGAAGCCTTTAGGCTCAAATCAAAAAGGAGTTACACTTTTAAAGGTAATTCATTCTCTCTTGTTCATTTGTTTTATTTTGCTTCTCCAACCCTCTAAACTCTTTTTATTTACTTCTTTTGTAACAACACCAGTATCTTCAATATACTAGGATGTTGTTATAATATTTATTTGAGCTACACTCTCACACAACTACATCAAATGGTTAAAGAACATACGGTTTCCGTGGATGGCGAAATTCTGCCTCCCGAAACGATGATTGTTCAATACTCATTTAACACCTTCAAGGGTGGCCATTATGATGTCACTATTTTTATATCTGATATATAATATGTTTATGTTTTCTTTAAGCTTCTGTATTTTTCATTTTTGGCATACCTTTATTGTTTCCATTATGGGTAAACATGATATCTTCATTTAAGGAAGTGCGGACTACCGCCCCCTAAAAGTTATGTGATTCGTTAATGCCATATGTGGGACGTGTAAAGGATGGATTTAAAGTTATTATATATGATGTTATACTGTAATTATAATATACCTCTATATCATTATTATTTCTTTCCATTAAAGTATGAGATAGAAATGAAAGTAGCGTTCATGCGTACGTACGGCTTACCGTCTCCATGAACGGTGCATTTCATTTCTTATCCCCAAATGTAATGTACTATTAAAATAACATGTATATAATGTATATATATAATTAATGATATATATAAATTATGAATATAATTATGGAATTAAAATATACATACCTCTCATTTAGTTTTAATTCCACTAATATGACAAAGAAATGAAAGTAGCGTTCATGCGTACGTACGACTTACCGTCTCCATGAACGGTGCATTTCATTTCTTACCTCTAAATGATTATGTAATATTATAAATACATGTATATGCTGGATATATATGATACATATTATATCCAAATCGGGAATTTCATTCTGAATATAAATAACTTTTGACCACATGAACAACATGTAATTGTAAGAAGTCAACTTTCGACTTAAGAACCAAATATTGACAAAAAAAACATTATTAACTTAAATGGATACATAATGTTTATAACATGGAAATAAGTGATATAAAAAGAATAATGAACTTTAAAAAGGTTCTTAATCAAGTATAAATTAACTCAAGTTTATTATTCAGGACGTTAAAGAACGATCGAGTCAAGTCGGACCCAAGGTAAGGGACTTCGTCTCAATCTCCTTTCATTGAGGCATATTTCATTTTATACACAAATTTCTTTTATACGGTGTATAAAATCCTTTGACTTTTACTTTTATACAAAAGGAATCTTTTTCTACGAAGCATTTTACTAAATGAAAAAAAGGAATGTTTTTTTAATGTACACGGTGACAACGACCTTTTCCGCCGCCGCGAGTATTATTTGATCTTTGGATTTCTCAACAAGCCGTAATGTTTTTAGAATAAAATAAATACCATATACACTTTTATGTATTTTGGTATTGAAAATGGTTTTGAAAAAGGATTCTATTATGTCAATATATTTATGATATATTGTGATTGAAATGTGGAAATGTTATCATTCCTTTATATTGGTTTTATGTTTTATGATTTTATATTGGTACTTGGACATTTTAACGGGTGGTTACGTTATAAACCATATGACGGGTGGTGCCGTGAATACCAGGACGGGTGGTTATGTTATAACCTCCAATGCATTGGGTATGGAAGTCGGCCGTATGGCTATTCCATTAAGTATGTATGGAAATTGTCCGTATGGCTATTCCATTAAATGATATGTGTGGAAGTCAACCGTATGGTTATTCCACTTAAGTATGTTTATGTCCCAAGTTACCTTTATATATTCTATGTGTTCTTTATATGGGTTTTATGGTAATATTTTGGTTACAAAAAGGTAAGTAGTGATACTTTATTCAGTGAAGATTTTTTTTACTACTTCATGAAGGTGAAGGTATTACTTTGATATAGTATACATGGTTTACTTGATGTTTGAAAAACTAACAGTTTTCATTCTTTTTGTATCCCTTACTGAGCTTTTTATGCTCACCCCAAGTTTTTCGAAATGTTTTTCACAGGACTTAAAGTGGAATAAGGTCAAGGATGGGATCAAGGGAATTTCATGCTATCTAAAACATGGAATCTAGACATATTTCTTTTTAAGAGTTTTTATTTTATGGAGACTTAGTAGAAGTGTCTACTTTGTAATCTTTTAAGATGTAATAGTTATGTTCTAATTCTCTAAAACTCTAAACCTGAAAAGATCCTCAATGTGAATTATTCATTTAATTCAATATTAAGTAAGGTTTAAGGACGGGGCCTTAAAGTTGGTATCAAAGGATGGTTTAGACAACTTTAGGAGTTAGAAAAGTGTTAAATTATAATATGATTGAAATGATATAGCATTTACGGATTACCATGTTGCTTCACCTAAGATATTTCTGTGTTCAGAATTGTTTTCCGCAGAGGAAACAAAGCAGCTATGTTGGGACGACATCAGGAGGAAGACAACCTTCCAAATCAGCAACCTGAGATGGTCGGAATCGGAACTGAACAGTTTGTTGCAGTGATGGCACAATTGACTCAGGCTATAAATGGTGGTGGTATCCATGCACGAGATCAGCCAGATCAACCGCAGAGGAACATGTCAGTGGTGGAACATTTCATGAGGCAACATCCCCCATCATTTAGAGGATCATCTGACCCTGTGCAAGCTGAAGGGTGGATTAAAGCACTGGAGAAGATTTTTGATGTCATGGGGTGTTCAGAACATCAAAAGGTTAGTCTTGCTGTTTACCGTTTTGAAGGTGAAGCTGATCAGTGGTGGTCGATGGTGAAAAATATAAGGGATAGTGATGAGATTGAGGATCTTCACTGGGACGAATTCAAAGGTATGTTTCTTGAGAAATATTTTCCTAAGGTGGTTCGTCTTAGGATGGAAAAACAGTTCCTAGAATTGAGGCAGGAGGATGATTCAGTGGCTGCTTATGAAGAAAAGTTCACTCGATTGGCAAGGTATGCTCCAAACTTCATACGAGATCTTGATAGTAAAATAAACCGTTTTTACTCAGGGTTAAAGCCAAAGTATCGAAGGGATTTAGCTTCTCGTGAGTTCAAAAGTTATGAAAAACTTGTTCGATGTGCGGAGAAGGTGGAAATGGAGTTTGCCGATGATCAGGTGTTCTATGACAAACAACAGAATAAGAGGTCTAGTTGGCAGGAAAAGGGGAAGAATTCATCAAAAAAGCAAGGAGGTAAGAAAACCAAATATCCATCCTGTGAGAAGTGTGGTAAAATGCATCCTGGAGAATGTTTATCCAAGTCTGGTAAGTGCTTTCGGTGTGGTAAGTCTGGTCATATTGCTCGTAACTGTAAGGAAGATGATCAAGCAGGAAATGAAAAGCCAACGGTAAGATGTTTTAAGTGTAATGAAATGGGTCATTATGCAAACAAGTGTCCAACGAAGAACTCAACTGGGGGAATGCAGCTAGACTACAAGAAGAAAGGGGTGGTAAAATCCTTTGCAACAACTTCAGCAGATGTTGGGCTATCGAATAAAGTGGTATCAGCTCCAGGGAGCTCAGTATTTTTCAAAGATTGACTTTAGGTCGGGGTACCATCAGTTGAAAGTAAAAGAAGCAGACGTTCTGAAGACTGTGTTCCGTACTAGATATGGCCATTATGAATTTGTAGTTATGCCTTTTGGGTTAACCAATGAACCTGCTGTATTCATGGACCTTATGAATAAAATTTTCCATGAGTTCTTGGATAAGTTTGTGTTTGTGTTTTGAGGTTTGTGAAGAGGTTATGTGTGCCTTGTGATTCACAGTTGAAGAATGAGTTGTTATGTGAGGCTCATAGTTCCCTGTTTTCAGTTCATCCTGGCAGTACTAAGATGTACAGAGATCAGCGGGAGTATTACTGGTGGGATGGAATGAAAAGAGACATTGATGATTTTACTGTGAAGTGTTTGACATGTCAACAGGTTAAAGGAGAGCGGCAAGGATGCTTCAGCCTTTACCAGTGCCATAGTGGAAATGGGAAAACATATCCATGGACTTTGTTGTTGGATTACCGAAGACATCTCGAGGTAATAATGCAATATGGTTTATTGTTGATCGCTTGACCAAATCTGCTCATTTCCTTTCTATACGAGATACTTTCTCTCTTGATCAACTTTCCCGTCTGTATCTTAAAGAGATAGTCAGGTTACATGGAGTTCCACTCTCCATTTTATCTGATCGTGATCCCAGGTTCACTTCTAACTTTTGGAAAGGCCTTCAGAAGTCGTTGGGTACTGAATTAAATTTTAGTACAGCTTTTCATCCTCAATTAGATGGGAAGTCAGAACGAACAATTCAGACATTGTAGGATATGCTACGAGCTTGTTCTATGGATTATCAGGGAAGTTGGGAACAACATCTTTCTTTGGTTGAATTGTCTTATAATAACAGTTTTCATTCCAGTATACAGATGGCACCATTTGAGGCATTATATGGGAAGCGGTGTCGAACTCCAGCATTTTGGGATGAAGTGGGTGAAAGGAAACTGATGGGACCAGAATTGGTAGAAGATATGAAAGAAAAAGTTCAGTTGATTCAGAAGCACATGAGAACAGCTCAGAGCAGGCAGAAGAGTTATGCGGATAACCGGAGGAAGGATCTATCTTTCGAGGTAGGTGATCATGTTTTTCTCAAGGTTTCTCGTTGGAAAAGTGTGACGAGATTTGGTAAGAAAGGAAAGTTGAGTCCAAGGTTCGTTGGACCATACGAAATTCTGGAAAGAGTTGGATCAGTTGCATACCGAGTGGCTTTACCTCCGAGTTTATCTCAGGTACACAATGTTTTTCACGTTTCGATGTTGAGAAAGTATATGCCAGATCCATCTCATGTTTTGAGCCCAGAGGTAGTTCAGCTGGAAGAGAACCTATCTTATGAGGAACAACCGGTCCAGATTCTTGACCACAGGGAGAAAGTGTTACGGAATAAGGTGATTCATCAGGTAAAGGTTTTGTGGAAAACCCATGTGATTTAAGAGGCAACGTGGGAATCTGAAAATTCTATGAGGGATAAATACCCCCACTTATTTTGATAAGTGAATAAAATTGCGAGGATGCAATTCCCAAAAGGGGGGAAGGATGTAACATCCCAGGTAAATAAATAATAAAAATTATCATATTTATTAATATTTACAAATTAAATATTAATTTTATTTTAAAGGGGTTGCTATGTTCGATAGCGTACCCGATACACAGCGATGAGTTTCTTTGAAACTTACGTAGCACACTAGTAATAAAATAATATTATTTTAAATGTTAGTTAACAAGTAGGCGTTGTACTGGCGGGAATGGATAGAAATAACTAAAATATGATTAGATATGTTTTTAAATGTTTATACATTTACCCAATAAAAGATAAAATCTTAAAATACGGAAAGAATTCAATTTTAGGGCATATATACTCTAATTTTCACTAAAGGTTCACTTATCACCTTTTAATGGTGAACCGTCATTAAATATAGTTTTGATCACTATTATACTTTATTTTGGACCAAATATAACTCTTCTTTAGAATCGGGACATCAAAATTTACTTTGTGTAAATTTTTGGTACCTTTCTGATAAAGTTCATTTTTTTATGAATAGTGTAAAATGTTGTATTTTAATTCAAAACCTCTTTTTAATCTAATTTATTTATATGATTAGATTATTATTTTAATTGGTTTTAAAGTGAAATTAGAAAATATTTTTACCAGTTAATCCAATGGTGGTCATTGGAATCAATTTCACTTTGAAATTGGACTTAAACTGGTGTCAATCTTTTGATACTTATTGTTTCGTAAAAACACGCTATTTGTCATGACAGCGGGAATTAATTATTAAATTAATTAATTTGACTTATATGTTTTGAATTTTGTAAAATGGACTTCATTTTTGAATTCGGAATATCAAATATAGCTTAGGGTGAATTTTTGGTAATTTTCTGAAAAACTTCAATTTTTGATGAATAGTGAAACCACTAAGTGGTAATCAAGCAAACTGATTTTTCAGTTAAATGAAAGTTTACCACTAATGTGTATTGAATTTTGAAAATCCGACATACATGGTTGTCATTAAGAAGTAAAATGTGGTTCAATGAGATTAAAATAATTTTTTTGGTGAATAGTAATTTTTTTTCATTAATCGCGATTAGAGGTAATTAGTGTAGTTTAAGGTAAAAATGGTATTATAAGAATGTGAAAACACCATGAAACTTGTCCTACACCTATTGGGTGAGTCGTGGCCGACCGAGAAAAGCCATGGGCCAACTTGGGGACCCCATGGAGCCACTTTAGTTGGAAAATGACATTAATATATTTTTATTTAATGTTAAAGTGAAAATGACACTAACATAGATTGTTTTACTAAAATAATTTTTGAGTGGGGTTATACAAGTCAAAATTTTGATTATAAATAGTCATTGGAAATCTAACAAGATTTCCTACATCATAGTATTTTTTTTATAATTTTTAGACATTAAATAAATTAAATTATATATGACATAATAATGATGCAGCGATGACATCATTATTTGACGATTTAAATAAAATGGAAAGATAATGAAAACTCTAAAACCTACACATGGCCAAAACCAATTGGATGAGTTTATTTTGAACCCTTATCAACTTATCTACGAATTAAATAAATTTGGGACCTTTTAAAACCGAAACACATTTTCAAATAAAGTAATATTTCTTTACTTTCCAAAAGTGCCCCTCCTCTCCTCTTATAAAAGGCCCCCACCTCTACCTCATTTCACACACTTCTCAAGCCTTTGGCTCGGCCAACCCCTTACCAATTAATCTCTCCACATCCCTCTCTTCATCCTAGAGGATTTACTTTGTGCAGATTCATTTCAAAGGAATCCTTTAGGCTAAAATCAAAAGGGAGTTACACTTTTAAAGGTAATTCATTCTCTCTTGTTCATTTGTTTTATTTTGCTTCTCCAACCCTCTAAACTCTTTTTATTTACTTCTTTTGTAACAAAACCAGTATATTAAATATACTAGGATTTTGTTATAATATTTATTTGAGCTAAACTCTCACACAACTACATCAAATGGTTAAATAACATACGGTTTCAATGGATGGCGAAATTCTGCCTCCCGAAACGATGATTGTTCAATACTCATTTAACACCTTCAAGGGTGGCCATTATGATGTCACTATTTTTATATCTGATATATAATATGTTTATGTTTTCTTTAAGCTTATGTATTTTTCATTTTTGGCATACCTTTATGGTTTACATTATGGGTAAACACGATATCTTCATTTAAGGAAGTGCGGACTACCACCCCCTAAAAGTGATGTGATTCGTTAATGCCATATGTGGGACGTGTAAAGGATGGATTTAAAGTTATTATATATGATTTTATACTGTAATTATAATATACCTCTATATCATTATTATTTCTTTCCATTAAAGTATGAGATAGAAATGAAAGTAGCGTTCATGCGTACGTACGGCTTACCGTCTCCATGAACGGTGCATTTCATTTCTTATCCCCAAATGTAATGTACTATTAAAATTACATGTATATAATGTATATATATAATTAATGATATATATAAATGATGAATATAATTCTGGAATTAAAATATACATACCTCTCATTTAGTTTTAATTCCACTAATATGACAAAGAAATGAAAGTAGCGTTCATGCGTACGTACGGCTTACCGTCTCCATGAACGGTGCATTTCATTTCATACCTCTAAATGATTATGTAATATTATAAATACATGTATATTCTGGATATATATGATACATATTATATCCAAATCGGGAATTTCATTCTGGATATGAAGAACTTTTGACCACATGAACAGCATGTAATTGTAAGAAGTCAACTTTCGACTTAAGAACCAAATATTGACAAAACAAACATTATTAACATAAATGGTTACATAATGTTTATAACATGTCAATAAGTGATATAAAAAGAATAATGAACTTTAAAAAGGTTCTTAATCAAGTATAAATTAACTCAAGTTTATTATTCAGGACGTTAAAGAACGATCGAGTCAAGTCGGACCCAAGGTAAGGGACTTCGTCTCAATCTCCTTTCATTGAGGCATATTTCGTTTTATACAAAACTTTCTTTTATACGGTGTATAAACTCCTTTGACTTTTACTTTTATACAAAAGGAATCTTTTTCTACGAATCGTTTTACTAAACGACAAAAAGGAATGTTTTTTTAACGTACGCGGTGACAACGACCTTTTCCGCCGCCGCGAGTATTATTTGATCTTTGGCTTTCTCAACAAGACGTAATGTTTTTAGAATAAAATAAATACCATATACACTTTTATGTATTTTGGTATTGAAAGTGGTTTTGAAAAAGGATTCTATTATGTCAATATATTTATGATATATTGTGATTGAAATGTGGAAATGTTATCATTCCTTTATATTGGTTTTATGTTTTATGATTTTATATTGGTACTTGGACATTTTAACGGGTGATTACGTTATAAACCATATGACGGGTGGTGCCGTGAATACCAGGACGGGTGGTTACGTTATAACCTCCAATGCATTGGGTATGGAAGTCGGCCGTATGGCTATTCCATTAAGTATGTATGGAAATTGGCCGTATGGCTATTCCATTAAATGATATGTGTGGAAGTCAACCGTATGGTTATTCCACTTAATTATGTTTATGTCCCAAGTTACCTTTATATATTCTATGTGTTCTTTATATGGGTTTTATGGTAATCTTTTGGTTACAAAAAGGTAAGTAATGATACTTTATTCAGTGAAGATTTTTTTTACTACTTCATGAAGGTGAAGGTATTACTTTGATATAGTATACATGGTTTACTTGATGTTTGAAAAACTAACAGTTTTCATTCTTTTTGTATCCCTTACTGAGCTTTTCATGCTCACCCCAAGTTTTTCGAAATGTTTTTCACAGGACTTAAAGTGGAATAAGTTCAAGGATGGGATCAAGGGAATTTCATGCTATCTAAAACATGGAATCTAGACATCTTTCTTTTTAAGAGTTTTAATTTTATGGAGACTTAGTAGAAGTGTCTACTTTGTAATCTTTTAAGATGTAATAGTTATGTTCTATTTCTCTAAAACTCTAAACCTGAAAATATCCTCAATGTGAATTATTCATTTAATTCAATATTAAGTAAGGTTTAAGGCTGGGGCCTTATAGTTATAAAGAAGTTTATATAATGTGAGATATGTTGAATGTTTTCATGAAGGGAATGATAGTAGAGAACTTTTTTAAAGTGTATTATGTGAATATATTTATGTTGATAATCTCTCAAATGTTGAAACTTTCAATCAACAAGTTGGGGGTCATTTATCGGATGTAATATTTAAATAACAATATTAAAGAATCATTTATGATAGGTTTATCTTAGTTTAATTCAATCTGCATGGGAGACCAAATAATTTATTTTTGGCAATTTGATTAGTTAACATTTGAGTTCGTGATAGAGAACCATAACAAAATCACTATAGGAAAGCTTATAAATATAATTTTAATTTGGAATACTAGTAAATACATTAGTATATAATATTCCTAAAATAATAAATCTCATTCAGCATACAAAAAGATGATGTAGGATCTACAATAGATGAACTTTTGGGAAATGAACTCTAAAATGGTGTTTTGGTTACTACCCCAATCAACACCTAGTGCATTAAAAATAGGCCTAACTACAAACCCCTTTTGAAACAAAAGTGTGAACTGTGGAGGTTCATCATATTATCTTTATGAACTACTATGCAGGGTTAATTTTTTACTTAATTTTAGGGGGTTCTATGAGAACTATAATAGAACCTAGCTCAATGTAAACAATGATGATACTATAATGATATAGGTTGAACAAAATATGAAATAATTTGACTTGATAATGATAGAGGATAAAATATAAATCATATTGGGTAAATATATGGTGATGTATCTTGAACTAAAAAAATTATAAAATAACATTATCTTATTTTAAATTGAGAAATCACATTTTTAAATTTCCCTTTGGCAATTTAATATACTTCTCTTATAATGATATTTTCCCATCACTCATGTTAAACCCGTTTTTTATGATGGTTGGTACTAGAAAGGACAATGTTAACCTTTTTTCAAGGGAAAATGTGATGATTAACTCAACAATAAACACATTAAAATGGGAGATAGATAGATAAATATGTTGATAATTCTAATCCAAAAAACTTGAATCCTGATTAAAAATATAAATATAGTTGAAATCATGAGTTCCTAAATGAACAAAAGGATAGATAATCATTAAAAATAATTCATTGAATATTGTGAAAGAAATGATATTAAAACACATTTATGTCAAAATTTTTTGAGTAATAATCAATAGAATTTCCTCATGGTTATAAGAAAATGTTTTACGTCTCGTAAAGGTGGTCATCGAGCATCAAACCACCCAGAAAAAATGAAGAGCTCCTTTAACATGAGGAAAGAGGGTAAAAATCAACCAATGGAACTAAAAATGTAAAAATACAAATTTTAAACCGGGATAGTTATAATGGACTATGTTTTAAACAAGGATAAAAGGTGAAGGTTTTTGAACATTTCATATACTCAAGGATTAATTTTTATAACTGATCCTTAGAATGGCATTTCAATAGTTGGGTAACTTCAATGTAATTGTTTGGACTATTTGGAAGGCTCATTAGGTTTCCTAGGTGGCTATTGAGGTTTTGGGAGAACGAGTGACAAAAACATAGTATTTAAAGGGGCTGTAGAGGCTGAAAGATTTGTCAAAAAACTGTGCCGCCTATAACACAAAAATCTAAGGCCTTATTTATGGGGACATCGTCATTTCACATAGGATACACACATTTTTTCCAACCATGCCCCTATCCCATGTGTGGTGCTCCATATGTCTAGAGAAGGATGCATGGTTAGCGCATAATTTTCTAAACCATGCGTCTTGACCATGCGCGACACAGAGTTTTTGGAAATTTAATTATGTTAAATTAAATTAAAACTAAAACCTAAAAACTAAATCCTCTTCCTCCCCTCCCTAAAACCTGCATGACGCACACCATGGGGGTTCCCCCAAATGATGTGCATGATCCCCTCCCTTGGATCTCTTATGATATTCAATTCTAGCCTGATCCCTCTCAATTTATCTCACGACCCATCAAGGTAATTTCTCTCACTACTTATCCTCCATTTACCCATTTTGGTACAACCTATCCATCACCCCATAGGGGTTTTTCCAAACTTTGAGTCTTTGGTTAATCTTATTTATCAGTCTTATTTTTTTTCTAGGGCTACGGAAATGGTCTCTAAGGACCCTTGGAAGCATGTTCCCACAACCTCTGCTGAAGGCGTGGTTGGTTGGCTTGTTTTTATTGGTCGACGTTATATGAGGTGAGATTTTATTTCCACTTCTTGGTTCCACAACATCTGAATTATGGTCTTTCGGTGTTTTATTGTTTTTAGTAATTCCCTTATTATGAATTGGTCTCTATATGGTGATTTGGGGTCGCAGGGACAAGAGTGACTCCTCTGTGTATGCATAGGTATATATATGTTTGTGTTAAATTCATACATGCATATTCATCCATGTACGTGAATATATGGGTATTGGGAAATGTGTGATTATGTATATACAAGAATATGCATGCGTATGTGAGTGGAGATGGGTATATGCATTTAAGAATATATGTAAAGATCCCCTTGAACATGTTCATGGCCATGTGGGAATGTGAATAGGGGTTAGGTGTCATTCTATGTATGTGAAGGTGTGTATACCCATTGGGGGAACATCATCTTTTAGTAATAATGTGCCAACAGCCGAATTGGGTGGCGTGGTTCCACCATGATGTAAGATCCCTCTCATTCCCCTTTAATATATGTTTTTTTTCAGATTCCTTTAGTTTCATACGTAATTATGGTTTATCATACTAAATTGCATCTCTGGAACATGATTTTCTCATAATATACAAGGCCAATTCTTAATTATAAATTCCAGATTTTATAATAAAACCCCTCTAACATAGTTGCACTATCATCAAGATAAAAATCAAGAAGTAGACACATATGCTCGCCAAATATTTGAACATGGTTCATTTCTTATACCATGATGTTATGTTTGGTACAAATCTGGTTTACAACAAGGCACTTACAAATTCTCCCAAATGAGCTACCCCTTTATGGTCTTATGCTTGTTCCCCAAATAATACAATTTTTTTTGGATTAACCATTAAATGAAATGGGCCCAATGGTGTGGGAATTAAATGGACATGGTTTGGATAGCTTAAATCATATAGTGGAATCTTTGGATGTTGTGAACTTGAAACATGAATTCTTAAACCATTTTTCCATGCACGGTGAAATTAAGTGAGATGTCCTCGAGTAGGGTGACTCATAACAAGCGACATGTCTTAAATGAATTTCATAGTCACAATGAATCTATTACCTCATCTTGAAGGGATTAAATGTAATGGCACCCTTGAAATTTAAATGAATATAGATAATGATAAAAATGAAATGTCCTTACCTTGTGGAATTTTTTGAATGTTACCAATCCCATGTTTTTTTAATTGAAGTACATTAGATGTTCCACCTTAGTATAGTTGTTAATGAGGTTGTTTAAATTTGGATATGGTGTGTCTATTTGAAATGAATATGAGTTAATTCCACATGAATAATTTTTTAACTATCTTACTATATGGAAATGGTGATGGATGGGAGATATTTTACCATAGGCTATTATATTAAATAATGATGGACGAGAGGAATTTTTCCCCATTCCTGAACTAATAGCGTTCCCATGCTGAGGCCACTTAATGAATTTTATTAAAAGTGTTCACATAATGATGCCACATAATTAACAATATTAAAAGTGTTTACATGATAAGTCTACATAATTAATTGTATTAAATGTGTGCACTTGTAGAGGCCAATCAATAAACTATATTAATAGTGGGCACATGGTGAGGCCACTTAAAGAACTGTATTAAATGTGTGTGCATGTTGAGGATACATAATGAACTGTATTGAAAGTGTCCACATGTTGAGGCCACTTAATGAACTGTATTAAACGTGTGTGCATGCGGAGGCCACTTAATGAATGGTATAAAAAGTGTTCACAAGATGAGGACACTTATGATCTATTATAATCTATGTAAGGGATGATTTCTCACCACACACCATTTATGGTATATGTGTATATAGTTATTTCCAAATGAATTATATTTCAATGAAATCCATTTTATATCTCTTCAAGCATTTTTTAATGAGACATAATATTAATCCATATAGATTCAAATTTCTTTTCATCTTTATTAATTTTTACATCTAATTTTTCTATTAAAAAAACCAAAAAAGAAGAAAATGTTAATTATCATATCATTTTCATTAGTAATCAATCATTAAATTTTATGTCTTGTAATTATTTTCTTAATTATCTTCTAGTGATGGATATCCAAAATAAAATTTCATATACATTTAGTATCATTTCAACAACAAACATATAAATCAACATTATGTTTGGAAAAAAATTTAACACCATGTGTCCAACTGGTGCAATAATATATCCCTTTCGATTTATTTTCAGTGAAATTATGATTCCATGTTATAAATATATATCAAATTTAAATACACTTGTCAATAATATTTATGGCTCTATTTACTCAAAAATTAAAAATTAAATCTAATTAAAAATTATTATACCTAAATGTTTTTTTATTTTGGAAAATTTAAAAATTAAATAAATATCGAACATATGTATTGTTGATTCATACACTATGTAAAAACCATGTTTGAGAATTTTGAATTCAATTCTTCTAATCAATTTATACCTCAATATATTATCACCACACATTCAATGATTTTTTCATTTTTATAGAGTTACTCTTATTAAATTATGGAACATGAGGACCTTTATTAACCACCATGATCCACTTCAATAACATTAAATAAAATTAAATATAATAACTTACTTTATATAAAAAATTCATATTTTTTCATTCTCTAATGTGATACAAAATTTTTTATGTAGTAATAATTATTAATTTTTAATGAATGCATATGAAGAATATCCAGGAATTGAATAATTTAAATTATTATCATGTGAAAATAATTATATTATTAATTGAATAGTATTATTCTGTAAATAGTTTTTATTATTGTTAGTGAAGCTAGATTTTTGGGGTAGTACAATATAACACTGGGAATTTAAATTGTGTTTTTAAAAATGGTATTGGAAAAGAAAATATAATTTTCTCTAAAATGGATAATTTTATTTGAATAAATAATGAATTTTACTCAATAATATTTTGGAATAACATAAAGAATTCATAACTAGGTGGGGAAGAAATTAAATGTATTGAATTTTAAATTCATGCAATCTTTGATGTGTTTTTGGTGATTGAGGTACTGGAGAATAAATTGGATTGAGGAGTTGAACTTGAGGATGAATTGTTTACAACTCAACAATCAAATATCATTTGGGTTAGTTTAGCTATTTATTATTATTAAGAGATTATGTTTCATTCTATTTCGAATATAGGGAAGCGGTTTCTTTTATATGTATTACGACCTATTTGTTTCACCTTAATTAAACTTATTATTTGGTGATGATTGAAATTATGAAATAATGAGGGATAATAAAAGTTAGTGATTGGTTTGGTCACTCAGGGGTAAGTTATTAGGCTATTGTATTAGTTTATGATTTCATGAAGACTCCTGTATTACAATATATTATTTTCATTATGAAATGCTTATTTCTATATGTGTTATGGAATAACGATCAATGTTTATATCTCTCTTAAAGTAGGGAAGGATTTCATTACGAATCACACAAATCACTTAGGACTGGGAATATTATAATGAAATGAAATATATGTCACTATAATGTTCATTGGTCTCATCAATCATTAATAGTTGGTGGCATTGAGATATAAAGGGGATATAATGGGGATTATGCCCATATTTTAAAAACATTATATATTACACGATCATTATAGTGTAGTATTGGTTATCAATCCATGATATTTGAGCCTTTTTTTATTTATATAAAAATTTTATGTCTCTATTTTCCACCAGTAAATACTCATTTTGCAAAACTATTGGTGAACATTTAAAATTTTGGGTCACCATAGAGTACATAACCATAAATCCTTGATTTTTATCCTCTATGAGACTTTCTCTATGAAAATCAAGGAATTTATTACTCAATTCACCTTTCCCATGTCTCATATATCTTCTTGGTGTGTCAAGGTTCATTTATGAGATGTTGATGTGATGTATGATTGATGAGAATTTTTTTTATGGGGTGATTTTTTATTGATTCATTGATTCTTAATTAGGGTGATGGAACAAATTTATACGCAAAAATCCTATAAAAACAATTTGAAGATTGAAGATTTGATTTGAGGAGCATTGTAATGACCACAAAACTAGTAACCCAAAGCCAATTTCTTATTTATTAAATTGATATAATATACATGGAATCACATCTCGAAGGACAAAATAATTTATTTATAAGGGACAAATTGATACGTACATGAAATTAACTATATATTTCAAAACATAAAATACCCAAAGAATATTATTTGTGAATTCCATTATTCCCCTTAGTGAATCCATGCATGTCAATCCTGAAATACTTTCTCATTTTATGGGGGGAAAATAATAAAGATTTGATATCATATGATCAGTACGGTTATGAATACAATGGAAGATATGAATAAATATGTGTCTATCAATATGGTATGATTAATAAAAAAATACACATTCCATTTAATCAATATTTTTCCCATAACATGGATGGAATAAATGATAATCAAGGAATTTCATTTTAATAATTACATGATCTTAATAACATAACTATGTATATTATAAATAATTTAATAATCATATAGAATATTAATTAATGAATTCATAATGATGTAATTCGTAATTTAGGTCATCTGAACTTTTTTATCTACTCCCAAGACAGTTATTGTTAGTATACATGATAAATATAGCTTAAATATATGGGTAAAAACTTGTCTGAATTGGCAAAAACATTTATCTGAGGAGAACTATTGATTCATCAAGGGTGTATTTAAAATCCACAATCCACTAATCATTTCATGTCCAAATCATCCACCATGTAACAAAATTTCAATTTAATTCATCAATGAATATTCCTTATCAATAAATATTCATATTGATTAATGGATATAGATTTATCAATACATCCCCAATTAATCAAATATCATTCAATGTAAACAATGTATGTAAAAATTGAATATTGTTTTGGTTATAATCATATAAATAACACAATTAATATGGATGTTTTAGAGAAATTTAATTTATAATGATAAATTAATAGAGGAGAGTGATTTTTTAAGGCAATGTTAACAATAAAAAAAGAATATGATTTTGCACATTAATTTTTACTACTTGGTAATTTTAGAGTCAAATACCAATGAATGAAATGATTCAAAATGAAAAATAAAATAACCCGAATTATGATTGAATCATGATATTACATGTCAAATGGTTTAGAATATACACCACATAAAATTGAATGGTTTATAATAAAAATTATGTCTCAATCGAATGTAAATTGAGATGAAATCTCTTATATCACACATCCTTTTCATTAAATGTTCTTTAAACTATAGTATAGTTGTTTTAAATATTTTATTAGCTTATACCAAGAACCATATTAATATAATAAAATAATTTATATTTTAAAAAAAATCTCGTCTCTCATTCATTAATAATCATTCATTATTTTCATTATTTCGTTTGTTAATTTCCTTGTTTTCTCTTGCGTGTTTTTTCATGAAATATCAAGTTATTGAAATTATTATATATTTATATCATCTTCAGAACAATTTTCATGAGAAAATTATCCTATTTTTACATTAATTATACTTTTAAAAAAATCACAGAATATGGTTATGAAAAATGGAATTTGTTACAATCACGTATACGGTAAGTTGTACTTATCCATGAGTAACATTTCCATTTTTAAAATAAAATTATGTAATATAGGTTTCTAATATTTTATATTTCCAAAATAATCATAAAATAATATATACAATATTATTTATTTTAATATAATTATATATATCATTCACGTGGTGGCGTTCTAAAAAAAGAGTCATATTTCATGGATAAGGTGGTAGTCCACATGTAAACGAATGATATTATCATCTATCATTGAGTGAAACTGTAATAAATTAAATTATATATATAGTGTCTGCAAATATTTTTATATGTCATTAATATCATAGTTAATTTAGGTATATGACATATAATCATTTATTTATTGTCACGACCCGACCCTACCCGAGATCGAGCCGCAACTACCCCACGCCCGCCTCTATAGGCCAGGGGATGCAGACCAGTGCCGAAGGCACAATAACTCGGGGAGGCCTTTTCCTGAGTACCTGTACAAACACACACATCCCACTCAATGTTGAAGTGTATAGTAAAAGAAAAGACAAGTAAAGTAAAGTGAAACTGCTATATATAAACCAAAAATATACATCATCCTCTAATAGTACAAATCAAGTGCTGAAGGTAAACTGAAAAAGAAAAGGGGAAAACACTCTCCCAACCAAAAAGGGTGACAAAATCTGGCAACAGGTGAACAAAATTAAACAGCTGGAAGGGTCCCCCACCTGGAACCTGACTCGGACCACAGTGCGCGGTCCAAGCTCACGAAAACCTTAGCTCCGCTGAAGTCACGACCAACCTGTCTGTTGTCTGTAAGGGAACACCAAGTGCGGGAAAAGCCCAAGCAGGGGTGAGTATAAAAAAACTCATTAGGATACCCCGAAGGCTCAAGGGAGCAACAAATGAGGTACCTAATGGTCATTAGTATATCGAACAGGGGAAAAGTAAAGGAGTACAACCGAAAGTGTAAAAAAGAGTACAATAGTGAGTCCAGCTCAACCAAAAAAGAGAAAGGAGGTAGACTCGTCCAGACAAAAGGAGCTAGAAATAGTGAGAATATGAACACCTCATTGATTCTTCGCTACCTATAGCATGAGAGTAGAATTTTCCAACCACGAGAATCTTGACACGGAAAGAACGTGGCATACCCCACACGTCGTTGCCTCTCCTGGAAGGAGAGTAGTCGAAACCCAAGTAGTGGGTACTAGAACAAGGTATATACATATCCATATGCTAAAAAAAGAAGCCCAAATAGGATGGTAATGGGATCTCCATCCCGTAGCTCAGCCCAAGAATGTGAGTAGACAATAGTCCCATAAGTAAACACCATTGATTCCCAACATCCCGCACGTCTTCCCCGAACTGCATGTCAAGGGGCTCAAATCACCGCACCTTGATACTATCCTCTTTGGGCATTACTGACTCGCCCTCACTGTTTTAGGTCGTGTCAAAAGGACGCGTCTTGGTGGGGAAAGTGCCCCTTGTACTTGAGAGTTCTGGGGGAATGTCAATACACACCTCGTAACTGCCCCACAGAAGAGAGGTCTCTTCAAATTCAACATGCGACCCCCTTCCAAGCCCTGCTCGAGGGTAATCCCAAAAAGTCGATGGGTTCCCACTGAAGAGAGACCCAAAAAAAGTCGACGGGTGCCACACTGCCCAGTCCTGTAAAAGGGTAATCCACTGGAGGGAGACCCGACAAAAAGTCGTCGACGATTCCTAATGCCTAGTCCCGTAAAAGGGTACTCCACTGGAGGGAGGCTTGGAACCTTTATTGGGGACCACTTCCCAGCCCATCTAAAGGTAAAACCTGCATCAGGGACCACTTCCCAGCCCCCATGGAGGTAAACTCGGAACTGCTCAGTCGATCCCTGCTGGATGGTACTGCTCAGTGAACACCGTTGTACAGGCCATCCCTGCTGGATGGTACCACACTATCCATCCCTGCAGGAAAAAACCTCCTGGCTATCCCTGCTGGAAACAGCCTCCTGGGTAGAGGATGGGTGTCCATGTAATGTGTTGGTCAAACCGAATCCACAATAACTCTACCAGGGAACATGAAGAAACTCTACCGACCAAACCATCGAGAACAGAACCAGGGGAAAACCACTCAACCCTACTGGATGAAACCATCATGAACAGGACCATGGGGAAATCCACTCAACCCTGCTGGTCAATCAAATGAGAATAGAGGGACCCTCTATGTTGCAATAAGTCAAGGTTACACAAAGTAGATCACCGCACGCACATGGGTCCCACACGATGTGTGGCCCCAAGTCAAATCCAACTATGCACACAAATGTTCTCTGGTACAAAAAACCACATGTACCTCCATGTGTTCCCGTATACTCCCAGATTTTACCACGTTTCCAGCCCAAAGGCTATTGTTCACATGGCACCCAACGTCAACGTGAAAGGTGTAAATGTAAAAACTCTAAATTGCCACCTCATCGGCCCAGACATGACCAAATACACCTCTTCAAACATTTACTTCACTCACAAGAGGGTGTACGCGATCACACACCAAGGGTCCGCTACAAACATAGTAGGACGAACCACTACCGGAGAACCTTACTTGCATACACATTTAAAAAAGATCTCTAAAGATACTCCACACATCCAAACGGATCATACTGTTCTAATCCTTGTGAAAAAACATGCAAGATAGAATATCTACTTGCCTACAATGGATATCCAACGTAAATGTCGTCTGACACCGCTTTACGCCCGAACGGTGTCCCGTGGTCCCGAGCCTCGGCCCCGAAAACAGTCGGGCGCATCGCACCATTGTGATCCCCTCGGGAATACACGTCAAAAGTACTGCTCACTTGAGTGCAACAGATATCCAGAGAAAAAGATACATTTCGCTGTACCACGCACGAGCGGTTCTACGTGGGACCCATATCCCGGTCTCGAAACACAATGAACGGATCACAGTGTTGCGATCCTCTCGAAAAAGTACACCAGAAGGACTAATCACATGTCCAAAACGGACTCCCGGTGATAAATCTAGAAATCATCGCTAACTCCCAAAATGGCCCTCGCGGGGCCCAAACCAGTGTGCTGAATTAAAGAGGGCGGATTGTGCCATTGGAAATCCCTTGGAAAAAAACTAGAATCGACTACTCACATGCCCCGAACGGATGTATGAGGAAAAAGTTGTAAAGTGCTGCACACAACTCAAAAGGCGGGCCGTGGGGCCCATACCTCAACTCATGTTTCAATGCCTGAAACCACAATGGAAAACTCGGCCTCGTCACCAGAGTCACAACATTGTAGACGACACTCAAATCGGACGTTGGATGCATCCGCGCCGCTCAAAACAAGAACTCCTGGAAAACGCCAAACTTACTTAATGCACCCGTCATGCCACCGAACCCCTCGTCTCAAGAATATTAAATTCTTTAGACCATTTTAAAATAATTTTCTCGACGCCTGGAAGGCACTGCTGTAGACGGAACACAAAACAGACACCCGTAATGAAAATTACGGGCGTCTGAAGAGGGGGAATGAATCCCTTTGGGCTGGACCGGCCTGGACCGGCCGGTCCTCCCGACCTGGGCCGGCCCAGCTCGCAACGCCGGCCCACGGCTCAGCCACGCGGGCCAGCTATGGACCCGCGGTCCACGCGCAGACCAACCACAAGGCTGGTCGTCCTTTCCATGTAAATACCCGCAGGACATGGGTCATTGTCCCCCGCGGGATCGTGCGCCGCAACCCCGATCATCCGAATCAACCGGCCGGCGCAGCCGGCTGCTGCTTCCATTCCGCGACCCCAGATTGCCCAGAGCAGCCCACTACAACCTTCGTAGAGCACTTCCAGAGGCCACCGAAGCTGGAATGCTACTTTCGAGGGATCCTCGTTGATTGGAGCCACCGCGTGCCGCTGCCTAGTCCACCGGACCCTCGCCGGAAAACACCAAACAACCTCCAAAACCCCCAAATTTCGGCGGACGTTTGCGAGCTCCTCGGAACATGGATTTAAAAACCGAAATAGGGGATGGAATTATCAGAAAAAGTACTATGCAACCGTGGTATTTTCCCGTGAATTAAACAGTAATTCGACGCTATAATTCAACCTGAATGAAGAGTTCAGAAATGAAAACGCAAAACTGAAAACTCCTACCTGTTGGGCGTAGCCCGGAGCTTCGTCGTTGATCCGCGGAAGCCACGCACCACCTTGGGGAGGAGAGGATTAGGAGGAGGATGAGAGGATGTTAGGGTGAGGGGTTTCTCTAGGGGGAAGGAATGAGTATGGGGGAGAGGGAGAGGAGTTTATGTAATTAAACACCTTAATTAAAAACTCGACCCCGAAAACACCTGCGTCCAAAAACCCTGATGCGGTTAAAGTTAGGTCACACATAGGGTAAACACCAACTCCTGAGAACAACGGAGGTCTGAGAATTTTAGTCCGAGCCCCCATTCAAAAGTAATTAAAATCAACACCCAAGGCCACCAAATTACGAAAACACCCCTGGGGCCATTTTTTACAGAAGACCCGCGACCGCGGAAGTTACACCCCTCCCAGTGTAAACGGCATTCTACGGGCTCAACGGTGCCCTCATGTTTCCCATATGAGCCTCCATTTAATAGATTATTGAGTTTAACCATTAAACGAATAAATTAATTATTTATTTATCCGTTTAATGTTCTGTTAATGGGCGAGGGGTCCCAACATCCCACACCGACATGTTTTATGTCATTCCTAGGGTAAACACTTAATTTTGGACCCATACGTACCCTCGGATTTAGGATCTAAATCACCATTTATGAGTTATCTCATTTATTTGGCATTCCTAGTGTGAAGGCACTGAATATTTAATTCCGGCCACACCGGGACTCGGAATCGCAAGTCGTCTGAAGGCGCTGCTCTAGAATAACATCTATAATTTTCCAAAGTCTTTTATATCAAAAACCTAGTTCTTAAATCATTATCCCCTTCATGATTTTTGTCCCCGAAAAGAAAAACGAGGTAACAACTCAAGGTACTATGCCCAAACCTGGCTCTCCCATACCCAGAAGAACTGTTGCACAGTCCCACATCACCGCACACAGACAAAAGGATTTGATCTGTACACACGGGGTCTTCCTTCACTGATGACGTTCATAGGAGCACACATAGACCTTCTCAAGTAATCCATGTTGGAGATGTCATGCACCCAATAAAAAATTTGGGGTTAGGGAACAGCGGTAGGGAACGTCGCCATCCCTTTGCACAGTGTCAAACGGACTGAAGGACCTCGGCGGTAACTCACCTCCCAAGTCGAACTCCCACATCACACGCAGCGACTGGAATAACTTTTTGGACCTAGGATAAAGCCTGGTGATTCACTCCTTAAAAATATCCATATGGTGAATCACCTAAGGATATACGGTCACACAATGCTTCATAGTCGATGTCTCGCAACCAAGACTCTCTTACATGCCCGGAAGGAAAAGGAGTCGACACCATTGACTAAAGAAAAAGTTCTCACGCCTTTTACCTTACCAACACAGGGTTACACTGACGCCACGCGCCACCCGGGTCCCAACTTAAGAAAAGAGAAGGGAGAAAAGCATTTCTCACACAAAGTATATCAACTCTAATGAAAAAAGTAGAAGAGCTATAGAGAGTGCCTCTTATCATCTCATGCTCTATAGGATCATAGACATCCAATGCTCGTGGCTGTTAGTGGTCCCAACTGTCAGCTCCTGGAGCCTGACGTGGACCTCCTGGTGGTGATGGGAAGTACTCGTAAGGTCGTCCTCCACTTCCATCTCCTCCCGCTCCTCTACCAGCACCACCTTTCTAGGCGATACTCCGATCACGACACTAACAATGCAGTAGTGGTGCAACTGCTGCTTACCCGATGTTATCAATGTGCCTGGTCAGGTAGTCTCGTGCCAAGTGACCTCGACCATCGCAAGCATAGCACCGGCGCTATCCGGGTTTCACTGGTGCCCTCCGACGCCATTGTGGTGTATGACCATGCCCCTGAGTCCGGTTATTGGAAATCCACCTATGTAGAGGTTCTACTTGCCGACACCTACTAGCTACGGCAGACGTTTTGGCTCTGTCGAGCCTACTGCCACCACCAACTGTAGAACATGACAGGAAGCTTTCGGTCACCAGTGCCTTCTCTAGAACCCTGACATATGTGGGAATTACCAAGGGTACTAAGAAATCACGAATCTCTAAGTGGAGACCCAGGTCAAACTCCCGTGCTCGGAAGTTTTTTTCATGGACAAAGTCCGGGTAAAAGCGTGCACGGTCTGAAAAACTAGTCGTGTACTTGGCCACCTTCATCTCTCCCTGCTAAAACTTCAGGAGCTCCTAAATTTTAATGGAACGTAAGCAGGAGGGGAAAAACTCCACATGAAACAACAACTAGTTGTTTCCCCACGAAAGGGATGACTCATCAAGAAACTGAGTCACCAGAATCCACCAAAGCCATGATGCTGCGTGGAAAAGGTTGGCGGACAAATCCACCATATGATCTGCCGGTGTCTGCACAAGCCTGAAAAGGCGAACCACTATCCCTAGCCAAACCTCTGCTTCCTGAGGGTCTGGATCACCACTAAACCACAGTGGTCTCTATCGCTGGAACTCGCGGAGCACGCTCAACCTGCACTCAAGCTCCATCTGCTCTGCTGGAGATGTCTTCTGCTCAACAGGTAGGGGTGCTGCTATCGGCCCACGAAGATAAAGGGTCTTGTATGATGTTTCCTAGACTGAGGCCTCGTAGCTCATAGGGTGGTCATCATGCACCAAAGCTGGTATCCTAGCTGGCTATCTTTTTGGAGACATCCTGAATGTTATCAAGGTGTGCCGCAGTCAGATGAGCATATATGTATATAACAGTAACAACAATGGTGAGCTGACTCAAGAAGGACAGTCAAAGACTCAATCCTGTGTGATGCAAAAACCAATTTTCCCTACAACAAGTGTCTCAGCATGCCGAGTCAACAAGTGGGTTATCAGGGTCCTGGTGAATGGATACGTTGGTCGCCACACCATCACTGGACTCCCTCGCCTGAGAGCCACTCTCGAGACACATTAACATTGTTGCCCTAAATCCCAACCAATTCCCTTTTAGGGACGTCTGAACAACGTCACATGGAATGAACCACCTTTAATACCACTTTGTCATGACCTGACCCTACCCGGGCTCGAGCCGCAAATACCCCAAGCCCGCCCCCATAGGCCAGGGGCTGCCCACCAGCACCGAAGGCACAACAACTCGGGCAGGACATTTCCTAAGTACCTATACAGACACACGCAACCCACTCATTGCAGAAGTGGAGAGTAAAAGAAAAGACAAGTAATGTAAAGTGCAACGGAAAAATATAAACCACAAAAGTGCATCTACCACTAACAGTACAAAGAAAGTGCTTAAGGCAGACTGAAAAGGAATAGGGGAAAACACGCACCCAACCAGAAAGGGTGCCACAACCCAGCAAACAGGTGAACAAAAGTAAACAGCTATAAGTGTCCCCCACCTGGAACCCGACTCCGACCACTGTATGTGGTCCCAGATCCCGAACTCCTAAGATCTGATGAAGTCACGACCCACTTGTCCGTCATCTACAGGGGCACACCATATGCGGGAATAACCCATGCAGGGGTGAGTATAAAAATACTTAGTAGGATACCCCTATGTCTCGAGGGAGAAACAAAGGAGGTACTGATGGGTGAGTAGTAGATCGAATAGGGGAAAAGTAAAGGATTACAACTGAAAGTGCAAGAATAGAGTACAGTAGAGATTCCTGCTCAACCCAATAAGATAAAGGAGTTAGACTCGTCCAGACACAAGGAGATGGAAATGGTGAGAAAATGAAATTATTGTCGAGTCTTCGCTACACATAGCTGGAGAGTAGACTCGTCCAACTCCGAGAAGATAGACACAAAAATCAAGTGGCACACCCTGCGCGTCTTCGCCTCTCTTTGAAGGAAAGTATCCAAAACCCATGTAGTGGGTACTATAACAAGTTATATACATATCTAAATGCTCAAACAAGAATCCCAAACAAGATCGTAAGGGGATATCCATACCGTAGCTCAGCCCATGAAAGTGAGTAGATAACTGTCTTAGAAGTAAACACTATCGATGCCCAGCATCCGACACGTTTGCCCTGAACTGCAAGTCAAGGGGATCAAATCACCGCTCCTTGATACTATCCGCTTTGGGCGGCACTGACTCGCCCTCACGGTTGTTTCTCGTGTCACAAGGATGCATCTCTGTGGGGAAAGTGTCCCTCATACATGACAGTTCTAGGACTATGTCAAGCCACACCTCGTCACTGCCCCGCAGTCGAGAGGTCTCATCAAAGTCGATAGGCAACCCCCTGCCAAACCCCGCTGGAGGGTAATCCATGGAATTCGACGGATTCCCACTGGAGAGAGACCTGACAAAATTCGAAGGGTTCCACACTTCCAAGTCCCGTAAAAGGGTAATCCACTAGAGGTAGACCCGTAAAAAGTCGTCAAAGAGTCCCAAGGTCCATTCCCGTAAAAGGGTACTCCACTTGAGGGAGGCTCAGAACTGTCATCGGGGACCACATCCCAACCCAGCTGGAGGTAAACCCGACATCGGGGACCACTTCCCAACCCCACTGGAGGTAATCACAGAACCGCTCTGGACATACCTATTGGATGGTACTACTCGGTAAACACAGTTGTACTTTCCATCCCTGCTGGATGGTACCCCACTATCCATCCCTACTAGAAACAACATCCTGGTCAGCCCTACTGGAAACAACCTCTTGGCCATCCCCACTGTAAAGAACCTCCTGGCCAGCCCTATTGTAAACAACCTCCTGGCCAGCCCTGCTGGAAACAACCTCCTGGGTAGAGTATCGGTTCCCGCGTAATGTGTTGATCACACCGAATCCACAAGAAGTCTACTACGAAAGATGAAGGAACTCTGCTGGCCAAACCATCGAGAACAGATCCAGGGGAAAACCACTCAACCCTGCTGGTCGAAACCATCATTAATAGGACCAGGGGGAAATCCACTCAACCCTGCTGGTCAAAAAAACGAGAACAATGGGAACCTCTTTGTCACGAGAGTTCAAGGGTATGCAAAAAAGTACACGACATGCACATGGGGCCCACACGCCGTGTGTCCCCAAGTCAAGTAAAAATAAGCACACAAACGTTATCATGTACAAACAACCACACGTACCTCCATGCATTCCTGTATACTCCCAGAGTATACCACATTTCAATCCCAAAGGCTATCGTGCACACGACATCCAACGTCAATGCGAAGGGAGTAAACGTAACAACTCCAACTTGCCACCTCATCGGCCCAGGCACGACCAACGACACCTCTTCAAACATTTACTTCACTCACACGGGAGTGCATGCGATCACAGGCCAAGGGTCCTCTATAAACACAGTAGGATGAACCACCACCGGAGTACCTTACTTTCTCCCGCATTTGAAATATATCTCGAAAGAGACACCACACATCCAAACAGATTGAACTATTGTAATCCTCGCGAAAAAACATGAAAGATAGACTATCTACTTGCCTCCAATGGATATCAGACGTAAGATTCGTCTTACACCACTTTATGCCCGAACGACATCGCGTTGTCCCGAGCCTCAGCCGCGAAAACAGTCGGGTGCATCACACCGTTGCGATCCCCTCGGGAAGACACCTCAAAAGGACTTCACACTTGAGTGCAACAAATATCCGGAGAAAAAGATTCATTTTTCCGTACCGTACATGAGCAGTGCTACGTGGGACTCACATCCCATTCCCTAAGCACAATGAACTTATGGCACCATTGCGATCCTCTCAAAAAAGTACACAAGATGGACTAATCACTTGTCCAAAACGGACACCTGGTAATAAAGCTGGAAATCACCGCCAACTCCCAAAATGGACCTCATGGGGCCCGCAGCAGTGTGCTGAATTAAAGAGGGAGGATTGTTCCTTTGAAATTCCCTCGAAAAAACACCCAGAATCGACTACTCACACGCCCCGAACAGACATCAGAGGAAAAGGTTGTAAAGCACTGGACGCAGCTCGAAAGACGGGCCATGGGGCCCACACCTCAAATCCGGTTTCAACACCCTAAAATTCACTAGAAAACCTATCCTCAGCACCAGGGTCCCAATGCCGTTGACAGCGCTCAAATCGGATGTCAGATGCGTCCGCGCCGCTCAAAACAGGAACTCCTGGAAATCACCAAACTTACTTAACGCACGTGTCGTGCCGCCGAACCACTCGTCTCGGGAATTAAAAATTCCCGAGACCATCTAAAAATTCTCCTATCAACTCCAAGAAGGAACTTCCACAGACGACACTCAAAATAGACACCCATGATGAACATTATGGGCATCCGGAGAGGGGGAACAAATCCCCTTAGGCTGGACCGGCCAGTCCACCCGGCCTGGGACGGCCTGCGCCGGCCGGCCCAGCTCGCAATGCCTGCCTGAGGCTCAGCCGCGCGGGCCTACCATGGACCCGCGGTCCACATGCAGACTGGTCACAAGGCTGGTTGTTCATGCATCATGAAGTCCCACGGGACACGGGTCTTCGTCCCCCGTGGGGTCGCACGCCGTGACCCCGATCATCCGCATCAACCGGTCGGCGCAGCCAGCCGGCCCTTCCGCTCTGTGCCCCCACCTCGCCCGGAGGAGCCCCCCTACCGCTTTCCTGGAGCACTGCTGGAGGCCACCAAAGTCAGACCGCCGCTGCCGAGGGACCCCCGCCACCTGGAGCCGCCGCACGCTGCAGCCTAGTCCGCCAGACCCTCGTCGGAAAACAACAAACGACCTCCAAAACCCCAATCTTCGACAGACGTTTGCGAGCTCCTCGGAGCTCAGATTGACAAAACTAAATAGGCGATGGAAAGCTTGTAAAAATTAATACGCAACAGTGGGATTTTCTCGGGAATTAATCAACAATTCAATGCTAGAATTAAACTTGAAAGAAGATTTCGGAAATGAAAACCCAAAACCGAAAACTCCTACCTGTTGGGCATAGCGCGGAGCTTCGTCATTGATCCGATGAAGCCACACACCACCTTGGGGAGGAGAGGATGAGGAGGAGGATCAGAGGAGGTTAGGGTGAGGGGTTTCTCCAGGGGGGAGGAATGATGATGGGGGAGAGGGAGAGGATTTTAAATAACTAAACTCCTTAATTAAAAAGTCGACCCCGAAAACACCCGCGTCCAAAACCCCCAATGCGGTTAAAGTTAGGTCGCTCCTATAGTAAAAACCAACTCTCGAGCATAATAGATATCTCAGAATTTTAATTTGAGGCCCTGTTCAAAAGTTATTAAACTCAACGCCCGATGCTTCCAAATTACGAAAACGCCCCCGGGGCTATTTTTCACAGAAGTCCCACGCTCGCCGATGTTACACCCCTCCTGGGGTAAACGGAATGCTACGGACTCAACATTTCCCTCATTTTTCCCATCCGAGCCACCATTTAAGAGATACTAGGGCTTAAGCATTAAACGAATAAATTAATGAATTATTTATCCGTTTAATGTTATGTTAATGGGCGAGGGGTCCCAACGTCCCACGCTGACATGTTTTATGTCGTTCCGAGGGTAAACACCCCATTTCGGACCAATCTATACACTCAGATTTAGGATATGAAGAACCGTTTAGGAGTTATCCCATTTATTTGGCATGCCCAGTTTGAACGCACTGAAAATTTAATTCCGGCCACACTGGGACTCGGAATCACACACCGCCTGAATGTAATGCTCTGGAATAACATCAAGAATGTTCCAAAGTCTTTTATAGAAAAAACCGGGTTCTTAAATTTATCCTTATCATTTTCCATGTAATTTTTCAGTGAAATATGAATCACATTGCTTCGCAGGGCAGAAGTCCTTCATCCACACGATAGATGATATCATATCTTCTATTGAATGGAATTCAAAAAAAGGTACATATGATATAATTACTCCGTTAGTATAATTATGTTAAAAATATCATATATATATATATATTAGAACCATTATAATGCACCTCCAATTCTCATTTTCTTGAGAGTACAATGAGTCATCACTATGCCTTAAGCGACATCCCCAAGATGCCATAGGCTGACAATAATTGCCGAAGGGATTCAAATAAAAGTGATGGATGATTTCCCCTTTATGAAATAAACCAATAAACCAACCAACCTTAACCAAAAATACACTATATGATTAATTGAATAATGATATACAACTCAACAACATCATGTATCTCGAAACCACATCAATGTAAGCAACAATGGAAGAATAACCATGTTTCAAAGTACACAGAAGTTAAACCACACAAGACTCTCAAAAGACCTCAAGACTCCATGCTCCACAAGTTCCAGGATCCAAAATCTCTAAATATCCCAAACATTATGAGGTAGTGATAAACACGTGTGAAACATTAACTTTTATTTTGACCCAGAAGATATCATCTGCAAAAGCACCAAAGTTCCCAAGCATGGGTTAGTATAACTCTCTGTTGGGTTTCTCCAATGGCTTCCCTACTCACGCAACTACGATTGAAGAATTAGAAAAAATTATATAAATAGTTTAAATAAAAAAATTCTCAAAAATTTTTTATAACTAAATATAAACAAGTTTCCAAAACCATTAATTACCAAAATCATACAACTGGAATGGAAGCAATTCTCCGTGTAAGATATTTTTCTGGAAAAATAACAACACAACATTTAAAATCATTCACAATATTCATTTCTTTGCATACCAAACCATTCCACAACCCCTACAACCAACCATGCATACTATGTCATAACAATTCCATATTCATGAGCGGTAACTCATAGACCTACCAAGTCATCACAAGGTATTTTTTCCCATGTGCCATTTACCCTTTGACACCTAGAATAAGGTCATATTTCAACCTAGCCACGTATATGCAATTCCAATGTCCCATTAACAATTTGGTACTGAGAACAAGGTCGTATTTCAACTAATCACTATATATGAAACATGAACAGACACCACATATACCCAATGATCATGCCAAAACAACTCTTTTAATAAAACCTCTTTTTTATTGAAAACTATTTCTGTCAAAACCATTTCAATGACAAACCATTTCAATTCAAAAAAAACAATAAAACACCTTTTTTATTGAAAACCATTTCTCTTGAAAACCCCCATTTTCATCATCCATTTAGAAATTTATAAAAATCCAAAATTAAAAATCCACATTTTAAATTCATGAAACTAAACCCCCATTGCACAACTATTCACCAAGATCACACAATTTTACAAAAACCATAAATTATCACTAAAAAAGATTTTTAAATGCTTTTGAGAATCAATTAATCTTAAATTAACCAATATTAAACTATTAAAATCAATTCTAGAAATAGGTTTTGATAGAGAAGTCTCATACCTCGAAGGTTTTGACAAAACTCGACAACAGACGAAGAACACACAAGTATGCGGGTTGATTATCCAAGAACGATCTTTGTTCTATTATACTATAAAGATCACAACTCAACATTGAATTATTTGGAATCCAAAAACGTAGATATACCCACTATAGGTTCAGATATATTAAAGAATAGAGATCAGAGAGGTAGATCTATGCAGTTCTTATAAAACATGACAAATCAATAAAGAATGGTGACATACCTCTTGAATCAGATCCAGATTCCAAGAAAGCAGCTTATATCTCTTCCTCTATCATGAAAAACACCATATATAAACTTGAATTTAAAAATATTATATCTACCCACAAGAGGTGTATATCAAATAAAATGAGAAGGATAGAAGGAGGAGTTTGTAGAAAACAGCAAAGAACCCAGAAGATCAGCACTTACCCCAAGAATCGGGCTTGAAATCACCAAGGGAAGGCTCTAGGATGGGTCCAACTTGTGTTAGGAGAGTTCTACAGCCTTATAGGGAGAGTATTCTCAAAATAGGGGCGTTTTGAATCCAAAACGAAATATATAGAGAAAAAATGAGTAATCTACTAGAAAATAGGATCTAGATTTGACCTCTGCGCAAGGTTTGACCACACAGTTTGGGCCAACTCTGTATGGATCGTGCGACCTTAATTTTGGTCCCAACAATCCTTATAAAACCACAAAACTCTCCCATACTTCAACAATACCCTTTTTTTTTGAAACAGATTTTTATGGAAACATTCCACTATATTGAAACACCCAACTGCTCATTCATTTCCTTTGGACGTTCCCAAGTCTCTTTCTAAATCTGACCCTATTGCTATAAAACACTCCCTAGGATGATGCTTTTCCCAGGAAAGAATTTATCTTGTGTATCCCTAATCCGCACTAGGATATGTTCCAATGATGTATCTAGTTCTAGCTCAACATGATCCCATCTGATCCCATGGTCAGGATCATAGTGATACTTTTTCAAATGGGATACATGGAACACATTATGCACTGAACTAAACCATGGTGGTAATGCCAACCGATATGCCACCACTCCAACTTGTTACAATATCTCCAAAGGGAAAATGTATCTGGGAGATAACAATCCCTTCTTCCATAAGCGATAATATACAAGCCATGGAGAGATCATGAAGAATACATGATCACCCACAGTGAATGAAAACGGTCTTCGACGTTGATCTTCAAATTATTTATGATGTCTATGGGCCGTCTCCATCATCTTTCTAATCAAATGAATCTTCTATATTGTTTATTGGACAAGGCTTGGCCTGACTAGTGATGTTTCACTTGTTTCCACCCAACATAGTGGAGAACGACAACGAAGCCCATACTATACTTCAAACAGATCCATGTGTATCGAGGATTGGGAGCTGTTATTGTATGAGAATTCCACTAAGGGTATATACTCCTCCCATGAGCCACCATGATCCATTACACAAGAATGCAACATGTATTCCATCATTTTTATCATCCACTCAGATTTTCCATTCGTATGATGATGATACACCATGCTCAGAGTCAACTTATTCCCAAGGGCTTGCTGTATGGTTTCCCAGAAACGAGATGTGAACCTTGAATCACTATTTGAGACTGCTGACCCTGGTACACCAGGCCTCTTTACCACTCATTGGATATAGATTTTTGAAGGATCCTCTGTCGTATGAGTTTCAAAAATAGGGATGAAATGAACCAACTAGGTTAGACAATCCACTATCCCCCAAATGGATTCATGTTTCTGGACCATTCTTGGAAGACCCTTAACAAAATCAATTTCTAACTGATCCCATTTCCACACTAGGATGGGAAAAGATTGTAACATACCAGCTGGGATCTGATGCTCTAGTTTAACCTACTAACAGGTTAAGCACCCCAAAGAGAACTCAACCACATTTCTTTTTCATGCCTCTCCATTATAACCAAGCCTTCAATTCCTTATACATCTTCTGTGTACCTGGATGTACAGCTCATCTCGAATGGTGGTAGGAAAGAAGGATTTTTTCCTGAAAAACCATAGGTACAACCATCTGATATCTGATACAGAAAACTGAACCCCCATCAAGTTTCCAAACCTCAATGGTCTCCCCACCATTGAGTTTTGAACATTAAAACATACATTCTATATCAGATGTTTGTGCCTATTTGATCATTTTTAGTAAATCAAGAACTAGTGTAGCTTAAAAAAAGTGCAACACCACCTCGTTCTTCACATTCCATATGCATGTCTGCTAAGGCCAACATCAACTGCCATTCTTCTAAAGCTTCTTTCTCCAAATGAGAAATTTAATTTCTACTTAATGCATCTGCCACCGAATTTCCATTCCCTGGTCTGTACATAATTTCAAATTCCATCATCTAATTGTACTCCATCCATATACTCTGCCTCAAATATCGCTATGAGAAAATGTGTTTCAAGCATTTTTATTCATAAACACAGTAAATTTCTCACCAAAGATATAATGCCTCCATGTTTTCCAATCCTGGAAGACTGCAAATAACTCCAAATCATGTGTTGCGTAATTCTTCTCATGCACTCTAAACTTCATTGAACCATAAGCAACCACATGATTTCATTACATGAGAACATAGAAAAACCCTGATTTTGATGCATCACCATACACCACATACCCCTGTCCTAATTTTGGAATGATAAAGATAGGTGCTGATGTTAGCCAAATATTCAGTTCATGGAAAGACTTCTGACATTCATTTGTACGTTGGAATGGAGCATTATTCTTTGATAGAGCTATCATTGGTGAAGCCATTGATGATAAATCATGCACAAAGTGTCAGTATTATCCACCTAGATCAAGAAAACATTATATCTAAAAAAACATTATTTTGTGGTTTCTAAGAGATAAAAGATTCTATCTTCCCAGGATAGAAAAAACATTTTTCTTAGAAATGAAATGGACAAGAAAAATTTCTCCCTGTATACAAAAATCACATATTGATAATTTTTCCTAAAAATGATGATCTCTTAAGATTTGTAACACTATTTCCTGGTGCACCTGATGATCATTCCTTGCCTTTGAATAGACCAAAATGTTGTCCCCAAACACCACAAGAAAAAAATCTAGATATTGATGAAATATAAAACTCATGAATTCCATGAAGACCACTGGTGCATTCGTTAGACCTAAAGTCATGACTATATGTTCATATTTTCAAGATCAACTTCTGAAATCTGTCTTCAGAATATGCTCTTTCCAAACTCTCAATTTTTGATATCCTAATTGAAATTCAATCATAGAAAAACAATGAGCTCTCCTTAATTTGTCGAACATATCATCAATGTGTGGAAGTAGATATATATTATTTACTGTAACTTGGTTAAGATTATGATAATCAACACAAAGATGAAGAGTTTTATCTTCCTTCTTCACAAACCAAACTGTTGCTAACCACTTAGATGTACATGGT
Source organism: Viscum album (assembly GCA_963277665.1). Taxonomy (NCBI): domain Eukaryota; kingdom Viridiplantae; phylum Streptophyta; class Magnoliopsida; order Santalales; family Viscaceae; genus Viscum; species Viscum album. Next base: position 868,567,997 of record OY728122.1, read on the forward strand.
CGAAGGAAACCCTTTATTTCCAGCTCCTCTAATTGCATATTCAATCCCTTAGATCTATTGGTTCCATCCTATAAGACGAATGAGAAATCAAGACAGTCCCTGGAAGGAGATCAATCATAAACTCTATATCCCTTAGAGGTTGTAACCCAAATAATTTCCATAGAAAGACATCTAGATATTTATCCACAACTACTGGAAAAAACTTTTCCTCGATCTCTTAGAGTTATACCAAAGTCAACAATACCAAATGATAAGAGATCATTCCCACCATTGGTTCCAACAAGCTATTTCCACATTTTTTACAATCCTCTATCCTCTGAAGATATACTCAATGTAATCCTCAGGCATGAAACTATCTATTATCCTATTACTGTCTTCATGAGTCTTTAACATTTTCAGACAGTCTATACCCCAGATTAAATCATTGATAGCCATCTCCAACATTGAGGACTCCTATTTCAGCTTAGCTCCGACAACAGTTATATCACAAGCTCTACAAACAAAGGCTAAACATTATCTATCACTAAGAATAGTTTTTAGTTTTACCATAGAATGCATAATTTCATCTTTTAAATATAGTAAATAGGTTCCCCAATTCTTCTTTATATTTGTTCAACAATTCTACGCTCTCCTAGTGAAGAAAACCATATATCCTACACCTAGATTTTCAGCAGTGAAAGATATGGTAAATGGAGTATTCAGTTCCAGTCCCAACTCAACGGTTTGAAAAACCTAAGTGATGATTTGTACAAACTATTGGTTCACCTCTGTCTCGAGTGCAACCAAATCCTCAAAAGCCTCTTCTGAATAGTTCCTATGACACCTATCCGGTGGTATTTTAAAAACCAACAACAAACACTATAATTATCACTCACTAGCAACTGATGGCTTAGAATTTGAAATTCTATCACATCAACTATCACAAATTGTTTTACAAAAACAACCTTTTCCATGTTTAACTATTTTTTAAAATAAAACATACTATTTCCTATGAAAATCAAACCATTTCCAAAATACTCCAAATATATGCTTTTCCAAATCACTAATTTTGAAAAGAATATGTAATTTTAAAAAAATTCACTTCTACACCAAACCATAAATTATTACTCCAAATAGAATATGTAATCCTAGTGCGAAGTCATTCGTCTACAATGCATGTCAAGCTCGTCTCATTGGCTAAACCCATGAAAATGAGATCTTAAAATCCTAGAGTGTCTCTAAACACTTAATTAACCGACTCCTAGGTAACTAGAAGTTTTTCATAAAATGGTTAGCAACATTATTTTGTGCAATACATTTCAAGTTCCAGCTGTCCTACTCCTTTCTAAGATTCCCACCCAAGGAATAGACATGAAGGGATTTCTTCTTCAAAAATATGAACATTAATGATTACTTGTTAGAAAAGGAACGAACAAAATGATACCATTTTTAAAACCAAGGAAGGACCAGACCGTTACCATCTTTACATACCCGCCAATTTTCATTGTCTTGAGAGTACAACGAGTCATCACTAGGACATAAGTGACATCACCAAGACGCCAAAGGCTGGAAATAAATACGTAAGGGTTTCAAATACAAGTGAGGGATGATTTACCCTCTATGAAATAAAACAATAAACCACAAAACCATAACAAAAAATTCACTATATGTTGCATGAATGAATAAAAGTAAACTCAAAAAAATCATGTATCTAAAAAACACATCAATGTAAGCAACAACCAAAGAATTACCAAGTCTCAAAGTACACAGCAGATAAACTACACAATACTCTCAAAATTCCTCAAGACTCTATACTCCACAAGCTCTAAGCTCCACAATCATTGAACAACCCAACATTATAAGGTAGTGATAAAAATGTGTGAAATAGTACCCTTTTCCTTGTCTCGGAAGATAGCATCTACAAAATCATGAAAGTTGAAAAGTAGGGGTGAGCATAAAACTCGGTAGGTTTTCCCCAATGACTTCCCTACTCATGCCACTAGAATATGAGAGTTAGAAACAATTATATAAAAGAGTTTATATAAAAAAATTTCTAAAAAATAGTTTATAAATAAATATAAACAATATTACAAAACCATTCATTACCAAAATCATTCAAGTTCATTTGAACCCAATTTTCACAAAAGATATTTATCCAGAAAACATAACTAAAAAAGCTTTAAAATAATTCACAATATCCCTTTCTAAGAATAACCGACCATTTCACAACCGATGAAACCATACATATAGGCTATGTTAGGACAGTTCCATACATATGATAGGTTTCTCATCAATCTACCAAGTTATCACAAGGTAATTGTTTCCCATGTGCCATTAACACTTTTGCACCGATCATAAGGTCATACTTCAACCAAGCCTCATATATGAAATTACCATCCGCCATTAAAACTTTGGCATTGAGAATGAGGTCATATTTCAACAAATCCCCATATATGAAACATGAACACACACTATATATTCCCAATGATCATGCCAAAAAACCCCTTTTAATAAAGACCCATTTTATTGAAAACCATTTCCGTCAAAACCATTTCAATGCCAAACCATTTCAAATCCAAACAATTTCAATAAAAATCAATTTTTATTCAAAACAATTTATGTTGAAAAATACCTTTTTCACCAACCATTTAGAAATTCTAGAAAATCAATTATTTAAAATCACCATTTTAAATTCATGAAACTAAACCCATTTTGAAAAATTATTCACCAATATCAAGTAACTAAATAAAAATGATAAATCATCACTAAAGAAGATTTTATAGGGTTTTAAAAATCAATTTATCTAAAATTAACCAATTTGATTCTATGCTAGTATATTCAAGAAAGAGGAGTTGAGATAGAAGCCTCCTACCTCAATAATTTTTATGAAACTTAACAACATATGAAGAATGCACAATAAGGTCGGTCGATTCTCTAAGAACGACCTTAGTTCTCTTATCCTAGTAAGATCACGACACTAATTTGAATTATTTAGCATCCAAAAAGTAGATAAACCCACTATATGTTCATACATGGGAATGAATGGCTATTGGAGAAGTAGAACTAAGAATGATTAAGAAAACCTGAAAAATGAGATATGATTGGTGACATACCTCAGGAATCAGATCAACATTCCGTGAATGCAGTATAGATATCTTCCTCAATCATGAAAAACACCATATTTATCCTTAATTGAAGTTAAAAACATATATCTACACACAAGATGTGTAGATCAAAGAAAAATATACGGAGAGAAGGAGGAGTTTTCAAAAAATGGAAAAGAACTAGGACCATCGACACTTACCCCAAGAATCGGGCTTGAAATCCCCCAGGGAAGGCTCTAGGTTGGATACAACATGAGGGGGGAGGGTTCTCCTGCCTTCTAGGAATATGACTCTCAAAATAAGGACATTTTTATGCCAAAACAAAATATATAGAAAAAAACTGAGTAAGCTCCAAAAAATATGATCTATATTTGACTTCTGCCCACGTTTTGACCATAATGTTTGCGCCAACTCTGAATGGATAATGTGACCATCCTTTTAGTCCCAAAACACCGTATAAAACCCTAAAACTCTCTCATCCTTCACCTATAACATTTTTATGGAAAAATATTTTTATGGAAACATTCCACTTTATGGAAACACCCCACATTGTGAAAACAACCAACTTTATGGAAACACCCCACTTTATTGAAAGAGTCCACTTTATAGAAACAACCAACGTTATGGAAACCCCCTATTTTATGGAAACTCTATATTTTATGGAATCTATCTATTTTATTGATACTCTCTATTTTATAGAAAGTCCATATTTTATATAGTCCCATTCAAAGAAACACCATTATAAAAACATGTGGAAAGGGGTTTTGTACCCAAAATCATGGGTACTACATCAATCATTATATATTTTCATGAGTGTCGGTAATGAAAAAATGATCGACCTCATTTCATGAGGCGGTAGTCCTCCATTCACACAAATGATGATTTTGTTACCCATATAATGGAGGTGGATATTTTTTAGGTCATATCATTATTATAAAAAAATACCACCATATTATAGATACTACATTTATTATATTAGAATGATTAAGTGTGAAATTAGGTAGGCGGGGAAGAAAAAAATAAAGACACATATTGAAGAACAGTGCCTCTTTTTGGGTATCTTCGTTCCATTATAACAAATAGTTCATGGGTTATAATTCATTCCAAAATAAGGCATCATGGAAGCTATAAGGTAATATGGGAAGTGATTTGGGTTGGAATTTTCTTAACAAAATAGGATTGATGGTGTAAATAATATAACTAAGGGGTGGCCTTTTAAAAGTGAGGTGAGTGGAAAACTTGTAATTTTTTGAAAAGATAAAATATTACCCATCTTTCTGTCATGCCAAAAGCTTCCAAAATGGTCCATTATAGAGCTTATATGATTTAAGGTCAAAATTTATCCATCCAATTAGCTTTGGAAATGTTTTTACTAAATTTTATCACTTATCTTCTATGTTAAACACCCCTAAAAATATATTTTATTCTTAAATGAGGTGGTTTATTTTTCCTTCTCTCACTATTAATTTATGTCAAAATTAAGGTAACATTATTATAAGTAATAAAGTATTCTATTTATTATTATTTAATTCATTTTTTATAATTAAATTCATATATGTGTAAAACATTAATTTAATGTTAACCTCGTAGACATGACGAGAGAGAGATGTTTTTAATAAACAAATTACAAAAGTCTAGAAATATTTACCTCCAAATTGATTATGAAATTTTTTAGAATAACCCAAATTGGATTAATTTATATAAAATTAAATTAATTTCAATTTAAACACATTTAAATATATGATTTGACATTGTAAATAATTTTAAATAAAATCTAGTTCTCAATTAAAATTAAATATCTTTCACTATTAATCAGAAAATGAATCATCTCAGAAAATTAAAAATAATTACCATAATATAATTTATTTATTAATATTTTGAAAAGAATTAATATTTAAAAAGAAATATATAAAATAGTTAATAAATAATTTTAAATCATGTTTTATATGCATGATTGAACTGTTTTTAGAAATATTATTGTTTAAAAAACTATTCTTTATTCCTTCAAATATTTATTATTTTATTCCTAATCAATGGATAAACAATGATTTTTTTATGTGTGTAAAAAATATGATTTTAATAATTTATTTAAGCATATTTATACCATTCATTTAAATGACTAGGTGATAAATATCATTTTAATTATTAATTTTAATAGAATATTGTTGATCTATAAAACATAGACTATCACATAATGAATTTTTTCAAAGAAACTTGTTGTTTTTGTGTAATGATAGATAATATATATATATATTATTTATTTAAAAATGAATATATTTTAATGATTTGGTGTGTTATATTTTCTTATATTCTTAGTGTTTCATGTCATACATGCTATTGTATATAATGTTCTTATTTTAAAATTTCATAGTGGTGAATTTTTCTCACCTAAAATATATTATGTTCTCATAATTTAAACATGGCCTCGACAATAAAGGGCATGATATTTGAAAATTATTATTTTTGAAACCATCATCTTAAAAACGGATCATAAAATATACTATTATTAATTGAGATATGAAATTATAATGGCCATTGGAAATAAAAAATAACTAGGTTTATAAGTACAAGAACATTGGTGGAAAGTGATGATGTTGACAAGTAAAAAAAGAATAAATAATTATAGGGAATGATAGAGGTAATTGATTATAAGAAAGTAAATAGTCAATGAAATTTTAATGTAATCAATAACAAAAATCATTGAATATTTAAATGAACCTATTATTCATCAGATAAGAATATAATTGGAAAAACTATGTTCAAGATACTTTCTATAAAGATGATGAACTATTTTACTAATTAAGTGTATATGTAAATCTATGTACTTAGTATAATTATAATTCATAAGCACAAATTCATACATTGTTTGTGTGTTTATTAATTTTTCAATTCGTCCTTTACTCTAAGAAATAAATTTCAAAAAAACTATTTAAGATTCATTAATCACTAAAATTCACATTTAATGAATGTTAATATCCATGAAAGAATGATAATTCCTTGCATCAGTAATTACTTAATATTATGAAAAAAATTTATAATTTAACCAAAATGAATAAATTTACATAAGGTGATATTATACATCAATCTCTAAAACCTCTTCCACAATTTAATATATATCATTTTAGAAATGGAAGTACTTATGAACCTTCAATGGTATTAAGATTAGTAACTCCCAAAAAATGTTAGTGAATTTAAAAAATGAACACATCATTCAAATTTCAAACTACATTTAGTATATCCTAATTATTTGAAACAAAAAATATGAATGTGTTTATCATGTATTCAATTCAAACATGGTAACAACCAAAATTATAATAAATTTGTATTGAAAACATACATTATTCATTATTACTTAAACTAATAAAATATTATAAGATATATTAATTACATCAAAAAATGTTATTATCACCATTTATGATAGGACAATCTATATTTTCGATGAATCATTACATAGTTAAAAGTTATTCAGTACTATCTAAGTTACTTATTCCATATCAATCCTCTATTCATCCAAAAAAATTATTTAAATATCCAAAACATATAAAGGGATATACTTCCTTAATAAATGTGTATTAAAAGGATTCCAACAATCCAATAAATCATTTTTCATGGTCATTGGTATCATTCAACAATCTTTTTCAAATTTGTATTGAGATATTACTATAGGGAAATCAATATATATTTCATAATTATTATAATGTAAATATCTTCAATATAATAAGTTTACAAAAATTTTATTATATCTAAGTATTGAAGAAAATTAATAAATCCACATTGGTTGTAACAATAGCATAATCATGACCTTGATCCCTTATATTATTCTATTGTGTATTCCTTTTACACTTGGGACATCAATTATCATAGTTTCCCATATCCATACATTTTATGAATTTTACTTTTCACACATATTTTCCTACACTGGAAATCACAAGCATGGTAGAATATAGAAGATTATATCATTCTAATGAATTCATTATCTATATTTTTAGTACATCATAATATATCCGCACATGATGAATATTTTTGGAAGACTAGTTCTAATTAAACGATCTACTTAATCCCATCATGGAAATGACCATTCTTACTCTTTGGATTATGTGCATTCATACGGTTCCCATTCCTCCCACTTGTTGCTATTTATAATCTATGGAATACACAAGATTATATCATTTAACTATAAAACATAATGTATAATCCCAAAACTAGTTATATACTTAACATAAATTTTATATTTTATGCTTAGCTAATATAATATTCATAAAAATTTATTCATTGGGGAAATCATTATTTTCAAATCCATCATAATGATTTTGTAATGAAAATTAGTAATATCCTATGAATATCCAATACGAATGTGACAATAGGTGAACAATAAGTCCCACTCTCATGAACTATATGATGATCATGTGAATCTCAAATATCAATTTTAAGAGTTAAAACCCGGAGGTATAGTTAAGCCAAAACTATGTCTACATATAATATCCAAAAGGGTTGTATTTCTAGGAAAATCACCTAATATATTACATTAAAAAAAATTATGTTATTCTATATTTATCATCAATATTTATTATAGATTTTTGTTTTTGGATTTATGATTTCTTAAATATAGTTCCCAAGGAATCTACTAAACTTCCTTGGATACCAATTGTAATGACCCTGACCCCGGTAAACCAAATCCAGTGTCTTCTTTTTTACATTTTCATATGATATAATGAATCACATGCTAATGGAATGAATATATTAGTATTATTGGTAAACAAGATTATTACGTGAAATTAAAATGACATTTAAAAAAATAAAATACTCTAATAAATCATTTATTATTCCATTATTTTCCTATAGGTATCCTTGAATTTCAATCAAAAAATAATTCCTCGTAACCTATGGAAACATAAAACATAATAATGGGGTGATCTTAGATGCTCAATAAGGGTAGGATTATAGTGGATGTTAATAATAAATATGGAGTAATCAATCTTGAATGGAAAATAAATAAAACTCATTCCATTTAATTAATAACCTGAGAATAAAATAGTTGGAATAAATAATGATCAAATAATTCCATATAAATAATAACATGATCCTAAAAACATAAACATTTATATTTTAAAAAATCTAATATTATGATGGAATATCGAGAAATAAATTTATAATGATGTAACGAAAAATTTTGGACATAAAAAATGTCTAGATCTATCCCCAAGACAGTTAATGTCTAGATATATCCTCATTATTGTTTAAATCTATGGGTAGAAAACAACCATATTTAGACCACTACTTTGTCTCATGATAACTATTAATGCGTTGAGGGGATATATAAAATCATTAACCCACCCATCACTAGATCTAATTAATGAATCAATGTACCCCACCATCAAATATCTGTATGGAGTAAAGTATATGGATTCATCAAAATTCTCCCAAATAATGAAATAAATATCAAAGTAAATACCATATCAATCTTTAATCTGGATTAGTATATAATTATATCCATATCACAAAAATGTGTTTATTTAGTATAAATTTAATGTTTGATGAAAAAATTATCACAATAGAGTGATCATTTAAGAAAATGTTAACACATATAAAAGAATGTCATATTGGACAATAACGTTTACCACATGGAAATTTCGCATCAAATCCCAATGGGTGAAATGATTCAAATTTAATCATAAAATAATGTGACGTATAGTTAAATAATGATAGTTCCTATAAAAAGTTGTATTATATACACCACATAAAATTAATTGGGGAATAAAAAAATGTCTCAATGAAAAGAATATTGAGACAAAATCAATTACCTCACACTCACTTTTTGTTGAATGTTCATTAATATATTGTATTGCAGTTTTAAATTTTTTATTAACATATAAAGTATCCATATTAATATAATATAATATATAATCCTTTTATGACATCTTATCACCAATTTGGTTGTAGTATTTCATTATTTTCATTGATTTTTTTGTTAACTGCCTTATTTTCTCATGCACATTCCTCATGACAGATAATGTTATTACATATATTATAATGATAAATCATCTTTAGAAGAATAATAAATGAATAATTATCACGTTTTAAATCAATTATATTTTAAAAACCCATCATGTAATTTGGTTACGAAAATGGTTTGTGTTACAAATATGGGGATGGTAGGTCGTATGTATGCATGTGTAACATTTCAACTATCAAATTATCATTATGGAATTGTGGTAAATAATATTTTATCATTCCATAATGATCATAATATCATATATACCATATTATTTCTTTTTTATGAACTTATATATATCGTCTTTCATTGAGTGAAAAGGTAAGAAGAGAAAAGGTATATATTAAAATTTCAGAATGAAAAATATGATCTGAATATCACAATTATGTCATGTATATTGAATTTATTTATTAAATTTCCCCTAATCATCACCATGAAATGAATTTTGGATATAAAAATCATATAACTTCATGAGGTGGTTGTCCACCACAGAAATGAGAAACATTATAGTATCTCTTATATAATGAAATGTAATGACTATATATTCTGTAATGACATCAAGGTAAAATGATTTTATGAATATAATCTATATATATATATATACATATGATCTACTATCATACCCAATTGTGAGATTTGGTAATGGAAAAATGAATGAAATCTGTTCACGAGGCGGAAGTCCATCATACACACGAACGATGATTTCATAACCCATTTGATGGAAATAAAGATGGTCGTTGGACATGACCTTATTATAAAAAATAATACTATATATAAGATACTGAATATATTTTATTATCATAGTTTAATAACAATTAGTGTTTTTGGTGGATGAAATAAAATAAAGATTCTCGTTCAATAACAGTACCACTTATTTAGGTATCATCAATAGGTTTCTACCAAATACATCCTAGGTTGGATTTCTCAAAAAACTATGGTTTATAGTATGAGATGAGGGAATATGGGAAGTGATTTGGGCATGGAATGGCAGAAAAAAGAGGCTTTAATATGTGAATAATAGATGATAGAGTGTATCCTTTTATAAGTGAGGTTAGTGGAAAACATGTAATTTTTTCAAAAAATATTCATTCATACTAACATTTTTATCATGCTAAAAGTTCTCAAAATGTGTCATTCAAGAGCCTAGAAGATAAAACATTGAAATATAGCCTGCCAATGGCTGTTTGAATTGTTTTTAGGTCATTATTAACCCTTTTCTTATTTTTTAACCCCTAGTAAATAAATTTTTACATTAATAGTATGAATCAATTTTTACTGATCAAACCTTTCATTTTGGTCAGAAATTAAGTTGACCTAATTAAAAATTTTAAATTATTATGATTATAATTATGATTTTTTTTACAAATTCAATTTGATTAAGTGGAATAATTTAATTTGATGTTAATCCTAAAAATGTGATGAGAAACGGGTATTTAAGGAGAAAATATCCTACATTTAATATGAGTTTAATACAAAAATTAGTATATAAATTATTGAAATAATATAAATTTTATTACTTGATATATAATTGAATTAATTTAAATTTAATGTCAATTAAATATATAATTTATGACTATAAATAAAATTAATGAAATTAAATATTTCAATTAAAATTCAATGTTTTTTAACTATTTATTAAAAAGAGAAACACCTCCAAAAAATACCAAAAATTAAAACTAAGATAATTCAGTATTATTATTTCAAAAATAATGTTTATTTTTCAAATAAAATTTCTCTATTTGTTAAAAATTGATTTTGAATCATGTCCTCAAATTACAAATAAAATGTATTTTAAAAAAGTTATCATTTTTCCAGAAAACATTCTTTTTCATTAAAACTATTTTTCTTTTATTTCTAATAAATATATAACTAATGATATAATATACAGAGTTTAAAAAAATATGGTCGATATCGTGCATGATACTCCACATTGAACAAAAAATAAGGAATTAAATATATTATTTAGAAGTTATCGTTATAACCCAGCTGATTGAATGAAATTGACAAAAAATATAAAATAAGCTACGAAAATATGATATATATATATATATATTTTCTAATAAATTAATTATGAATGTAAATAAAATCTTTTTTAAAGGAATAATTTCTTTGAAAAAAATCTAATTGCGCCTATGTGTGTTTTATACCAACAAATAAAAAACAAATTTTATGATTATTTAAATGAAATATATATATATAATATTAAATATAATTTTTTAAATTCATATTATCTTTTTCTAGACATGATATAAAAATAATAATAATTTTATGCATAAAATATGAATTTTTTTAAAAAATTCATTTTTTGGCAATTTAATGTGGCACTTGATTAAATATTGTTTTTTAAACTATTATAAATTTTATTTGAATATATAAACTTATTTATTTATTGATAATAATTAAAATTCAATTTTGTGGTCTATTTGATAATTTATAGAGAAGCTGTTTTTGAGGAATATTAAAAATATACTGCACATTAATTGAAAAAAAAGTTTTTCACTAAATACTTTATTGTGCTAAATTATATTTCTAAATAGTTTTAAATTATAATTAGACATAATTTATAAAATTTATTTCAATTATGGTCATTGTAATTAGTTTTACATTGAATTTTGAAATAAAAACATTTCAATATTTTGAGCATTTTAACATTAAAAAACATGTTTTCCGCTTCTATGAACAAGATTAATTTTAAATTAACCTTTTCCAATTAAGTGTTTTGAAATTTGAAAATTTTATTCCTTATTTGTAATTATAGGGTCTAAATTTAGCAATTTTTTCCCTTTTATTTTTGTACAATATAAATAGTGAATTTTGTATTATATTATTATCACATTTCATTGTACATCCGGTAATTTAATGTAAAAATAATATAATAAATAATATAAAATTACCTGAAAACATTTATTAGTTTTATAATATGTGTAAATTTTCACCAAAAGAGTAATTGGTATGATATTTTGAGCTCTAAGAGTAACTTCGATGACTTGAATCCATTTCTATTATTTTATTCAAAGAAAATTTGATCTTGTTATAATTCTATTATTAAAAAATTAAATAATTCTAACATGGGATTATATTGGGGATATGTTCGAATATAAATATAATTTTAAAATATAAAATATTATTCTTCATCTTAGCAATTTAATTTTAATTTTTTGGGATGAAATAATTACAGTAATGGATTTTACATTGATAATGCAACAATTGTTATATTTATTGAAATATCTTATAAATGTTTTTAATCAAATTAATAAAAATATTATTACATATTATTAATTTCATCAAAAAAAATTATCCAGGACATTGATATAATATATAATATTTAAACTATTTCTTATAATATTTCATGTTTCTATGATATTTTTAATAAGGTAAGTAATGAATAGTGTCAAAATTGAAATTAATGATATTATAAAATAAATATAATTTAATTAAATGATATAAAATTTATAAAAAAAATAGGACACATTATTATTATAAGGACTAATATTACATGAAAAACATTTTTTTTGGTTCTTTTGGAATTTTATAGTAACAATATTAACCCTTAAGGCGTAAAAAATATTTTTTCATTGTAAAAATTAAAAATCATAAATAAGGATAAAAGAATGATAAGGATTATAAAAATTGTTCTAAATTGTATGATTTTTATTGGATGAATTTATTTATACCTAAAATCATCATATCATTTAAATAAGTATTTTTTTCAATATTTGGAATAGAAAATTAATTTATATTAATTTAATTGTATAAGAAATTCCAAGAGTCCCTCTCCCCTCTCTTATAAATGGGCACTGACTCATCTATTTTAATCACAACTAAAAACCATTTTTTTCAAGAAATATTTTCCCAAATCAACTCATATAATTCCAAACAACATTATATATATATTATATTACGAATAACACCACCCTTCATGGTATTAATGTGACATGAAAAGGGGATCATTCGATAAAGATATATTATTTTAATCATAAATTTTCTTTTTATTTATTCTTTATCATAATTGAAATATTTTTCATCCATGAGGAAATAATAACTACAATATTATATATATACATATATTTTATCATGTTAATATATTAACTTAAATCCATACCCACTTTCATAAAATTTGAATAGAATTATCATTTATGTGTATGACGAACTACCGCCTCGAGAACAGATATAACACATTTTTCATCACCGTCTCTCAAAAATATTTATAATGATGGAATTAAAATTTATATAAATATTAATTACATATTTTTCAGTTTTAAATATTATATATCATTTTATTTATTACCTTTATATTAACATAAATATTATAATGTCAATCTTTTATACGTGTGAACTATCTCCTCAATGAAGCGATGTGATTAGTTTTTCATCACCATATAACATGGATAATACATATTTGTATATTTTAAGAAATAATATGACCTATATGAGATGGTTATCAATATATAATGTTAAAAATACTTTAAGATTATTTTCATAATAGTCATTGAAAATGGAAACATTACTCATTTGTACGTAAATCTAACCATCTCAAAGATTGAAACGTAGTTAATTTTTCAAATACTAATGTGATAGATGGATTTAAATGTATAATTTATTTATAAATTTGAACAATATTTCATTATTATTATTATATATATCATTTACAAACGGACACTTTGAATATTGACATAATTCCAAACTCATTTTGGACTAAAGTACTAAATATTCCCAAAATTTCCAATGTGACCTTATATAATTAAGTAATTGTTATTACATTGTAAAAAGTGATATTAAATGAATAATAAACATTTAGAAGCCTCCTAAAAAATTAATAAATTACCCGAAGATTTTATTAAGGATGATAAATAATGTAAGCAATGATTCGAACTTAAGATAACTGATATTTTAACTGAATAAAAATTATTTGAAATGTTTTAACAATTTACTTTTTAAATAATTTTCTTTCCTGTAAATGTTTTTAAAATGATTTTTATTAATGCATTCATATGGAAACGAATGTCATAATATTTTAATTTTATATTTTCTCTTAAATTAAATCAAAAAATAATCTTTTTATGGTTTTATGTAATGAAAATTCTTTTAAAGATATTTTTTAATATTTCTCATTCAATAGGTTTTACAAAATCATATTTGAATGTTTTTTATGCGATTTATAGAATGAAAAAAATAAAACATTAGAGATTCTTTAATATTTAATGTTTCCTTTATAATTTTTCATATTTATTTCCATATAATGTTATTTTTTTATTATGTGTGGGATATTTAAATTTTAAAAGTGATTTTTTACATTTAAATGGTATTTTGATATCTAAATGTGTTTTAAACATGGGATTTAAAAAATTTAAAGGGGTTAATTAGTTATTTGGTACATGTAAATTATATATAAAGGGTAAAGACCTACTATTGTTCACAATTGTTCTTGATATAGCATATATTAAAGGTTTATCCCTAATAGATTTTTTGAAAAATGGGTGAGCCTAATCTAGCTTATATGTAAGGTTGAACCCAAATATATTTCATGAAAAACGGGTTAGCCTAATATAGATAATACAAAGGCTGAACCCCACTCTATCTCTCTTATTAATTGGGTACTCCATAGATTTATGTTGACCATATGGTTATTCAATTTGTTACTATTATTAAAATATTTGTATTTTAATGATATCCCATGTCACCTAAATTATTTTCCAATGCTTGATAATGTGTTTTTTGAAATTGGTTTTAATAGGTTTTCATGGTTCTCACTCGACTAATAGTTTCTTTTATGTATATTACTTATAATTTTATGCTAATACCATGTTATAAATTTTTTTCATTGGATTTATTATTCTTAGGAACAATGAATTTATAGTTATTAAATTAATTAAGATGTATCGTGAATTGAAATATTCATTTATTTTTAAAAAGAATTATTTTGGTGAAAAAACTGTTACTGAATATATGTGTCCACTTGGAATGTATGAGTTTACTATTTAATTTTTTTTTTCAAAGTCACTGGAACATTAAACTAAAAAGATCCACAAATTTGAATTCATGTAAGAAACACTAGATTAGGTAATGTTAAAAGACTGTTCCTTACTATTGTCTTCAAGGGATGGTTTAAAAAACATTAGAGATTATGATGTTTTCTTATGAGTCGTATATATCATAATGAATTTATATTATTAAGGTTGACCATAAGTTGAATTTTTTAATAAACCCTTTTGAGGCTTCCAATTATGATATTTTAAGGTGACTAATGGTATTATTGGAGATATTCATTTTTTGAGGAAATTAGTGCTTATTACATTTTGGGATGAAAATTGAAAAGTATAATGTATTTATTGATGTCAAAACATGTTATTATTTTTTATTAGGATTTTATCAAATATTAGTAATTTTATAATAATTATATAGTTTTAGAAAAAGGGAAACTCCTAGGATGGGTGAAAATATATCGCATTTTGTACAGTTGTGGGAATCTAACCTGTAATTGATGAGTGAAAAGGGAGAATCCATTACCACTAGAAAATATGAGGTCCCAGTTAGTATGAATAATTTCTTTATAAATAAATGATTTTATAGATGAAGAATAAGTTTATTTTTAGAATATATCTTATATCTAATGTATAACCATGGGATTGGAAAATGAATTTATGTTCAAATGATTAATTTTGTTTGAGAATAAAGTTTCTATTTAGGAAAATTTATATGGTTAAGGTAAAAAGAATATTTTGATATTTTGTTTGAGTAATGAAGATTTAATTTTATTTTAATAGAAAATTTGTTTTTACTATTATTCAAGCTATTTGTGGAAATTCTTAGGATATCATGGACTTTTTTGATTTTGGAAATTAATTTTTTTAGTATATGAAGTAATCTTTGGATGGTATTATTTGGATAAAAATTATAAAATTTATCTTGTAATTCTATATGATCAAAAATCTTTTTAGTTTGAATATATTTATATAAATTGTTTGAGGAATTTTAAGGATAATTACTTATTTAATGGTCTATCATGAACTCTTGAAATTAGTATTTAATTATAGATATTAAAAGTAGTTTTTATTCATATAATAGCATATTATTTTAAGAGAAATTTTTACCTTATCCTAACCATTTTAGTTTTGGTTAATTTTTCATGATAGGATAAATAAATTGTTTATATTTTTTTGGATTGTTAGATTATCTATAATTTGGTTTTAATGATTCAAGCATGAAGAATCCATCCAAAATACTCATCATTTGGAAATAAATATGAGTTTGTGGTGGAAATTAATTAATGGATGAAACTCTATTTTTTGAGTAAGTGTATTTCATTATGTTCTTAGTCCAGCTATAAAAATAATTTATCAACTTTATTTAAAATTATATTAAACAAAATCATTATTTGTTTACATTTATCAATGGTCATTTAACCCATCACATATTAATGGTTTTATGATGGTTAATTTTACAATGATCATGTTATCTATAATTATATATTAGTGTATGGTGGTTAGATTTCTCTTCATTTCCCTATTTTACTACATGTAACCCGAGTATTATTTTCTCAAGTGGCCTTAATATTTTCCATACATTCTATAAAAGTGTATTTTTTTAATCCTTTTTCAAATGTGGGATTTAAATAAAGTTAATATGAAAAAGTTAACCTTTATAACATACTTGAATTAAAAATTATTTGATCATAATTTCCTAAAGGGTGGAGAATGTAACATCCCATGTTTTTTAACAAATATTATGTTCGATAGCGTACATTATACGGTGCATCACGATTTAAGGAATAACTAAATATTATTATTAGTATGTTATCATTATAACCTAGATGTTAGAATGGAGGGAGGGAATATTACTAAATGACTTATGAAAATATGTTTTACACATGTATGTATATATAATTCAATGGTGATCGATTAATTCTAAATGAAAATAAAACCTTTTTTAAATGGAAATGTTTTTTGAATAACTTTTTATTGTTCAAAAGTGTTTTTTAAAGAAATAAATAAAAATTAACTATTTTCCTATAATATTAATGAAATATTTTTGTAATATATTCAATATAATTTTTAACATTCATAATATGTTAATTAAATGAGCCTTCACCACGAATTTATTATCACACACAATGCCATGTATTTCAACCGTATCTCTGGCCAAATTCAACTACAACTTCTATATCCACATCATACATGTTCTTCTATTTTAAAAAGTCAGTATATCAATGTGTTTATGATCTTTTCAAAGTAGTTTACCAATTAATATGGTAAAAAATCATAATTAGACATTATTTTCTTCTCCTTTAATTATTTTTCCTCAGTCTTAATATGTTTTTATCCCTTATATTATACTCAATTATTTGTTATAATTTTAAATAATGATTATATTGATGATAGAATAAACATTACATACCCTTTAAATTTTAATTAAAAAAACTAAATCATTGTCACACATACATAAAGATTATCACCTCTATTAATGGAACATATTTTTCCTTATAGTGTACGATTAACTATAAAAATATTATAAAATATGAATAATATCATTATAAAATATAAATAATATGATTATGAATCATTAATAATGTCATTATTAAAATATCATTTTCATAACCACAGTTAAAAATTGAATATAACTAGTTCTAATCTCATTCTATTTAACCACCAATGTGCAAAATGAAATAAATTTATATGATGGAAGAATATAGAAGTATTTATTCATGTTTTATTATTTATTAATGTAAAAATAATGTATTTATATTGTTATTGAAAAATTATATTAACATTTATCTTATTGTTATTATACAACCTACTTTTTGTAAAACATTACTGAAACACACTCATCACTAACATCATCATCAAAAATAATAACAAAAATACAAATTAATTGAAATTAAAATGTTAAAATTTATTAAAATAAATATTCAAAAATATATAATTAATTTATAATTATTGACATTTAATATATAAATAAAATTGAACATCTCTACGAAAAATGTATTGGCAATCAATTAAATCGATGTTAGTAACATTTGATTATGAAAATAAATTATAACTATAAGGAATAATTTTAATATATAATAATAAATAAAATTTAACAAAATATTTTTTTTGAATATTGTTCGTAAATATGTAATTTTAATTTATTTATTATATTGATACATGGATCACAATTGTTTAAGCATGATTAAAGGTAATAGTTTTTGCAACCTATTATTGTTTCATTGAGATACGATGTATACTCTCTAGTTGATTAAATGTTTAGAAGAATATAATATAAATGAACTGTAATAATTTATCATAAAAACTATTCTATATAAATTTTTAACTATAGTTTTTATTTTTTTTATTTTTTAATCAAAATATTATGATTATGTGAGGGGATTTCAAAACTCAACCTCTTTTCATTGTGTTATAAGGATAATATGAAATCCCCATTATAATAATATTAATTTTATTATCCAAGGATTATATAAAATTGTATTCATACATTTATTTATATGTATTTTATTTTTTTCACATGAATTTCATTCTAGATGACTCTTACCTCAATGATTGAGGTATTCATAAGAGATACCCTTCTAAACTCACCCACAAAGTGACATGTTCTCATTTTGTGATCAAAATAATATTTTATATATTTTACCAACAACAACATTTAATTTTTTTTCATTTATTATTTTTAATGGGTGTTACATTTCCTTTCACAAATCAAAATTTAAAAGAATTTTTATTTAAGTGACAATACATCTTTATGTGTTTTTATAACCCAATTTTCATTCTATGTCTTATGATAATTATTATGGAATATTATTACTATAATCATAATATATAAAACCTCATGTTTGAATTAAATTTTATATCTATATATGTATCTATGGATTTATATTTGAATTTCATGAAATCATTTTTAATGGATCATTTCCAATTGATATATTCACATAATAAATGTAATCCTCACTACGACATTGGTATCATTCCATTGATATGGGTATATTTAATTAAATATTGAATATTACTGTAATTGTATAATCACTCATTGAGCTATGTTATTCCATTTTCTATAGAAATATTGCTAACATATATTTATTAAATTTCTATATGTAGAGATATTGATTACGTCTCCATGATTATATAGGTTATTGATTAGGTAATAATAAAATATAATTGTCTAAGTCCACAACTTTTAATCATGAGGCCTTTTGTATCATGTTATTTCTATTGTATATAATTAAAATTAATGTGATCCTACATATTTATTGTTTACAATATGGATTATTTTTTATTACCAAGGAAAATTGAATATATATTTTATTGTCATTGATTTCATTAAAATCATTAATTCATTGTACTAGTATGTAATGTTGTAACCAATATTGTTCTTTGATAGAAATGTAGTATGGTTAGGGATTTATGTAAATACTCAAATAGATAGTCATTGATTTTGTAATGAAATGTATCATATTGTTTAAACCAAAAACATTATTGAATGTGGAGCAGTTTCCTAATGTCTGACAATTTTTTGGGCCCCAAATTTGGAGGATTGATTTCAATGTGAAATATTTTTTTCTCGAAGGCCTAATGAAAATATTTCAAAATATTTCATTTTTAGAACATAAGATATACATGTTGTGTTTTGTGAAGATTAAAATAAATATTATGGTGTGCTCCATGATTATGAGATGCATCGTTAATGGAGAAAATTTTGTCTATGATTATGAGAATTGGAGCTTCATAGTCTGTAATAGAATGATACATGAATATAGCGAGTGCAATAAAAGGTTTTTGAAAAACATCTATGTGTTTACAGTGGGAATCACAAATAGAAAATTTCCAAGGAGAATTGTGATAGAAGGATCTATTTGAATATGTTTTTAGAAAATTGAGGAAAACCCAGAAATAGGTGGTTGGGATTTCTTAATAGTCATGATTATAAATATGAGGGAACCCCTATTCACTTGAAATGTTTTTTCCAAGGAAAATATTTAATTTCTCTATTTTTTTGACTTCAGGGGAGCTCCATGAATCTGATATTCCATGTGACATGGATCATTTCAAAAAATACTACATTAATTTGGATTCATTTAAATTCTTTTATTCAAAGGGTGATTTCTGATAATGGGGTATTCCGCATTGGAATTGTGAGATTTGTGCAGGAATTTGTTCATGATGGTAGTGATAATTACAGACGCAGTTTGTTCTATGATGGTAGTTAGCATCAAGAAGATTGGGATCTTCCCAAAGGATCATCAAGAAGGTTTTGTGTATTTACATCGCTTATTAATATCTTTAGTAAAGGAGATGTTGTAAATATTTCCTTTAACGTCAGTGTGAGAAAATAAATATTTTAAATACATAATGGAATAGACTATTTATATCTGTTATTTAATAGCAGACATATAAAAGCATATAACACACCAGTTTTTATATGAGTGATGTGAAAAGGGTTCAGGATGTTCATATTTTACATCGATGATTTAATAACTGACATAAAACATAATATAGCACATCAGGTTTTAGATAAACATCATTGAAAAACACCATCCCAAAGGCTTTTTTACATCAGTTATTTATTAACCTATGTAAAAAACACTTTTCTATATCTATTATGTAGAAAATGACATAGCAAATGCTCATAAATAAGATTTTATTATCTCAGTTATTATAAAATTAAATTAAAAAACAATATACATTGTTGGTTATATAAAAATTGACATAAAAACCAAAATAGGTGATTTTTAAGTCTAGTTATAAAATAAACAATAGAAAATGTTTTTTAAAATGTTTCGTTTTCCACTCACACTACACTGCCAACCAAACTAGAAAAATAATAAAATAATAATAAATAAAAAAAATACTCAAAAATTACACATTCACAATTAAAACATTATTAAATTACAATATTAAATAAGAAAAAATTGAAATATAACCACAAAAATAAGAAAATATACATTTACAATTTAAAAAGTCAAAATTCAATATTCACTAAAAAACTAAAATACCACCAAGCCTGTAAAGTGATTTTCCCATTCCACTTGTATGTTTGTGAGCTATTATAAACTATAAGGGTGAGATTCATAAAAAATAATAAAATTAAATGGAAAATTATTTAACATTTATAATGAATAAAAAATGAAATTCTAAGGAATTATTTATAAGGGAATCTAACATGGTTGACCTTTACAGCTATTCTAGTTGTAATTATTTCATACACAAATCTTATCAGAAAATATTCACATTATTTTATGTCACATGGTTTATGAATATTCTTTTTAAATGGGTTTATCTATTAAATTTTTTTTTTAAAAAAATATACAAAATGTTCAAATTATAAATGAAAAATAACCTTTACTTTTATATATTTTATATTGGTACCTTTTTTCCCTATAATTTCTCGATAAAAGTCACATCCTAAATTATAAAAAATTATTGGTGAAATAACACTGAAATTCATTTTGATATAAACAATTAGTAAAAATTTAAAACAAGATTTTCCAATATGTTCGTAAAATTTCCGTGCACATCGCCCGGGATAGAGCATACCCAGTAACGTTTCTTCAATCTTGAAAAAAAAACACATAACATCGAATGGTTACTAAAATAAAATAAAATGAAATTTTTGGTTTTCATCATATTAAATGATGAATAATACATTGTGAGATATATGTTTCATACATCTCAACATAAGGAGACATCTAGCACTGTGTAATTATATTCTATTCAAATCATTCAGTAATATAAATTTTTATTTCCCATTCAGTCATTGTTCACCCCTCTGGTAAAATGAGTTCTGGGTCCATCAATCGATATATTTTTGTCTTTCCATTGTACTCAAAAATTTTATAAAGATACCTAGTACAAAAAAAACAAAAGTAAATTTTCAAAACATTTAATGAGGGGAAATATTTATGTTGAGAATTACATGGAAAAAAATTTCATTGTAATTACCTTTAATTCTATGGAATTTGTTTTGATATTAAATTAAATTTTTATGAGACCTAGTTCTGAGAAAGTACAGAATTGTTAGACCCAGAGTGCCTGAAATAGATTATTGATCATTTTTAAGGTTTATTAATTAATAGTGTGATAGGGTTTTTCAATCGTTTTAACTAGTTCTCGGATATAATATCTGAGGGCACTTTTGAACTCAAAATGTAAGGATTCAACATCAAAGGGCCAATCTTTGGTCAATGTGGGCCAATAGTATAGTTAGTTTTTGGCTGTAAATAAAATAATTAAGAAAAAATTATTTTATTTTCAAATACTTGTAACTTCTAAATAGTTACTCCGATTAGAAATATTATAGAACCATTGAGCTCTTGGTGGTGCTTTTATCTTAGACAGTGCTTAACCTCGATCGACACGGGTCAAGGGTGAGTCATGGTTTTTAGATTTTCTTAAGCGAATTAAAATGGAGCGTGTGCGCAGTTTTTGAAACTTCTAAACAGGTTCCCGGATTCAAAATATGAGGCCACTGTTGCATCTAGAATGGTTAAAATATACTTGAATGGACATAACATCGACCGATGCTAGTCGACCGAAAAAGATAGTTTATAGAAATTTTATGAAATTGTTAAAATAAAAAAAGTGGATGTTTTATATTATTTTTGAACTTTTGAATCCATTGCAGCTAAATGGCATGTAACGTAATGAAACTAAAAACCCTATTTCATTAAATGAAACAACGTAACAAATTCATAATAGAAATGTAATTGAAACATTGATTTATGTTTCTTCCTTTAATGGCCAAGCAGGCGACACAAGATTATTGGCACAATCATGCTTCTTCTACAAAACTCTTGTGGGTGAAAACGATGAACACCCCCCCCCCCTCTCAAATGAATCATCACCATCAATGATCAAACAACAGCTATAAAAAAGGATTGCAGAATGAAAAATGTCGTGATGCGGTTCATCACCAATAAATGATATTAATTGAGGCAGGGGTTTTTATTTTTATGTTTTAACTTTCCCGTTCTAGGATTTAAAGTGTAGAATATGGATCAACCAAAGAATAGGTTGACCAACAGTTTGATCGGTCTTGACAGATGATATTGGTATCATCCTTGATCCTTCTAATTGGAGAAGAATAAGGTTGTAATGAACAATGGCCTAAGATCATTCCCAGGTTTGTTTCATCGTGATCCTTTCATCTTATTCTCATGCTTTCACCATTCATTGTCGGATAAGAACATAAGATCATCTAACTTTCACCTTGAGGCACAACGATTTCACATCGCAGATCGTAGATAGTCATGGAATGACAAGGGTTCAATGGTAATGGAGGTGATGAGAATGAGGTGGTGTGGGAAGTATCGCCACACAAATTATTTTTCATAGGGATGGATCAAAATTAGGTTTTCCTCCCCAATGCTGAAGAAAGCAGCCCAACAGTTCCAAAACACACTAGGGATTGAAGAACAGACCACCAAAGTGCGGCTGGCTATCTGTGGAAAGTTCTTACAATGCCAGTGCTGGTGATATGGGGCAAGGCGGAGCACCAAAGTAGATTATGTGGCTTAAGATACATGATAAGTTAGACACATAGCGTATGTCAATCCCAAAGACCCAGTCCACTACGTGGATCGGTTGGTGGAAGTGGCAGTTTCAGCTGCTGATGCATGCTCACAAGCGAACATAGATATGCCACATCCAGTCTCAAGGAGGTGTCTTGCACTGATGCGGGCCGGGTAGCAGCTGGTAGGCCACACCCAGCTAGGCAAGTCGGGAAAGACCCATTGGGCCAGGTTGATTAGGTCTGACCATGTCAAACTGGACCCAGACACAACTAGCCCCTGTTTTAAAAAAATGCATGTAACATTCAAACGAAGCGTTTGTTTGATGATCCGTCTACAGTGTCAGCATACTTGCGATGCGACTATCATTTTGAGATACTTTAAGTGAGTTTTGGAGAACTTTATATGATATAATATACTTTTTAAGAGTGTGATCTCACGGTACAGGCAGACTTTGGGAAAAATCGAGATGAATCTTATGATGAGATGTTAAGACGATTACTCCATTAATGACATAAGAAGTGGGTAATCCTTATCCCTATTCATTGGTAGATATGGGACTAACCATGTTTTGTGTGTGGGTTGATTTTCACTTCAGTGGTTTCCTCCAATAGTGTTAATACCTTGTAGGATTAGTGTACGGGTTCTTGGAGATGTTCATAAAGGAAGATTCGTTAATCCCCTATCTTGCTAGGGTGCAGGTCCTCTACCCATGAAGTCTGTACAATGATATTGGACTAGGGCACGAGTCCTCCGTTACTTATGCAAATTGAGTCGATACACCCCTATCAGGTTGGGAGAGGGTCCTCTATTGTAGGAGTCGGTACTGCCCATCCATTCTAGGAAGCGTGTCCTCCACACATAGTTCTACTATAGAGTCAGAAATCCCCAACATTGCATGGGAGAGGGTCCTCTAGAATGGGGTCAGTACTCCCCTAATGTACTTGGGTGTAGTTCCCCCATAAAAAAATAGTTAGACAAATTCAATACTCCGCTATATTACCAAGGTGCGGGTCCTCTAGTCACTGAGTGGTACTCCCCAACCGGGTAGGGTCGATATATGAGGTTGTACTCCCCTTCCAATACAAGGTGTGGACCCTTCATGAGTATTTTTCCCCTATCATACTAGGGCCCTGGTCCTCTAGTCACATAGTAGTACTCCCATGTAGGGTAGTGTGCATGTCCTCGATTGGAGATGGAGCTCCCTGGGGTGTAGGAAATAGTAGCAAAGAGTGGTCCCGTTCACTTGATTATAATAATACCTAGATAAGAGTTTGTGCCCCCTCGATGGACTGAGGAATGGGTCACTCCAAACAAGAGAGACTCATATATCGAAGATTGGTCTGGAGAAGCACTCCCTCAACTAAGTGCAGTGACGAGGAGTAGGAATCTTCACATGGGTTTCCATAGACTTGCATGTGGAGAATGACTATGACGACTAGACTACCAGTGTCAGGAACTAGAGTCAGACCTAGTAGAATGTTCTAGACGGACCAAGTTCTCTCAAATATACAATTCTTAATTATTGGATTGTACTAGATGGAGTGCATATCTCTAATGGGTTCCATCAGGGATGACAGAGCCCATTTAGTGTGATCTCCTAGTTTTTGTGTGATGACATAAGCCTTCAATTAAAATATTGTAGCTTGCTGTGTGGTTGGGACCACATGTTTTCTTACTAGCTAAAATGAGTATATGTGGATCTTCATGTTATATGTATGGTCATATAAATTAGTAGAGTTGACTTTTCATTCCTTTGTTTTTTTCACTTATGCCTTACCTTTGTGGTTTTGGGGTCCCCTTCTGAGTATCGTTTTACTCAGCCCTATATGGGCTTTTCCTACACGTGTTGTGTCTTGTGCAGATGACCTATGCTTTGATAGAGTTCTGGGAGGACCAAGACCTGGTGGTGTTGAGTGAGACCAGACAAATGTTGTGTACTTCTACAGCTTCAGGTATCTACCCTTCACATATCCTTTAGGTGGGATCCCTGAAATATGAGCTTCAAGGACTTGGAGTTTTACTTTTGTTCTATTTTTCTTTTGGCGGGCTTATATGATGGCCCAATTAGCTACCTAATTATTTACATTCCATTGTACTTTGACAATGGCTTACATAGTGGATTTCATGCATCGATTCATTGGATTTTACTTTATAGCACATTTGGTTGGGAGTTGTGTGTGTGTGTGTGTATAGGTAGTCAGGAAAAGTCCTTCCCCTTGTGGGATAATGTCTTTGGCACTAGTCGCCAACCCCTTTCCATTGGGAGCTGAGCTTTGTGATTTTGCGACACAGGCACTGGGTGACGTGTTGTGACAAATTGGTATCAGAGGAGGTAAGTTCTACCTCGATGACCAAGGGTATGTTGTTTTTGGTTTTGGGAAATTGTGTTAAGTGTTTTTAGTTTGGATTTCCGGATAGGGACTCTAGTGTTGTTTCAGCGGCTGACGTATCCATACACCAGGACACTGGAAACTTGTTTTCTAACTCTGTATATGGAAACACAGGTTGCAGGGAAATTAATGGTACACACTTCATATAGGAATGGTTGTGCTTTCCATTTTTCCTTGAGTAAGCTCTCTATATATTCTCTTTAACCATCGTTCATATTGATATATTTCATGATACCACCACGATGATAGAAAGATGATATTCTATAATGTGATTGTAATGATGATCCCCCTCGAGTTGAGGATTCAGTGAAGGGAACTAAATCTATGGAATTATCTTCAGGAGGTGAACCAGCGATGTCCCCACCAACCAATCAATAGTTACTACCAGCACAACTAGTATAGGATGGATGTTGATTGAGTTCATGACACGAGTATTGGAGGCAATGACTCCAAATGTTCTGAGGCGAGACATGTCCTCGGGTACCTAAGGATTGACTTGAGGTGATTACCCAAGTCTTCCACCTAGTGAGGACGCCTCTCAACAAGATGGAAGTACTAGATTCAAGCCTTCTATAGGGATCAATGGGACGATGGGGGAGAATTTTTATCTAGATGCTTGACAATGTGACCCTCACCTAGATTTCCATTGAGGGCCTTGGTAGGGAGGATTCCATTCCAGGGACATTACGCTATATGTGTATACATGAATGGTTGCACCTATGGCATGACATAATGATGGTAGCAGAGTACTCAGCATGGTTCCCAGATCATTCTCCCTACTCTATTTCTAATGTGTAGGGACCATTAAATTAAGGGCCACACCTTCAAGCGTGGACTATATCGGGAGATTAGGGCATCAGTGATACCCCTTAGCATTATAATGTATGCTGGGGTGCTGGAGCGATCCCTAGTGGTTTAGAGCTACCTGGAGGATTATATGGACATGACATACAGTAGTGATCATGAGGATGAGGTGTCTGATGGAGCTAGAAGACAACAAGTGAGAGGATGGTGGCATAGGAGGCATACCAATGCTCGAACATAGACACGTGGGACTATGATGCAGGAGAAGCTCCAAGGATAAGATCAGCCATAAGAGAGGCATTGTTACCCTTACAATGGTCAGGGGAATCTCTCAAGAGAATTCTTGACTCACTGTTCCACTGAGAGGGATATGGAAGAAGAGAATCCATGGAAAATAAAACACATGGAGAAAATATTTTCGCAATATAGTGGGAAAGTCAGAGGAGCTGGAAGAGTAGTAGCAGGTGGAAGGAAGCTTTTGGCTTTTCCACCATCACCCCTAGGTGGTCCACACTAGGCTCATGTAGCTAGAGGATGTGGGAAAGGACAATTACCTGATATATTGACGTATGAAAAATAAGATCAACGAGATATTTGAGGTACGATCTATTTCTTTTTCTTTTGGATACTATTTTTTTAACAAACATAGGTGATGGACATTATCCTTTTTTTGTGAGTTCGGTTTGAGACTTCGAGGTTCTTATTTGACCACAGACATGACCCTCAGGCTTAGGGACTCCTGCTAGAGTAGGCCCATTGACTACACACTGGAACATGTTGTGTGACCATACTCTTGGAGGAGAGAGTTGCAGTTGGGATCTCTTAGTCATTGCGTCGGGGCCTTACGACGTCATTCATAGTATAGGTTAATACCATTCATACTTTTATTGACTATATTAGGAAAATTATACGGTCTTTCTATGATGGTAAATAAGGGTTTTCCCATGTAATGAACGGGAATCCCATGCACCATATGGTGGACTCTCACAAAGAATCACATATTGGATTGGTCCATGGTTATAGAGTTATACCCCATTATGTTTATGCAATATGATATGGTTACATGAAATCCATACATATCCTGAACACCACTAGTGTGTGTGGTGGTGTTCTAGTTTTGGAAAGTTGTGTGGTCATTCGATGTTGTTGACAGAGGCCCTAGTAAGACCCAACACTCTCTTGTGGGCATCCCTGTTTCATTCATAAATACCCCTGTGCATTTTGCATTAACCATGAACATGTAACGCTTGTGGAGTCTTTAGAATTGTTCATTGAGGTGTGGATATGAACTGTGCATTTCTGTTTATATCTATGTCAGGTTATCATGGAGGTGAGCCATTATACCACATGACTAAAAATGGGTTAGAGTTCATAGTGCCTCTCTCACTTATCACAGCTAAAGAGACATGTTCTCAATGTTGCATAATGCTTCCCTAGAAGAAGTTGGACATGCGAGTGGTCGACCACAGTTATACCTCGAGGTGAAATATTGTAAGCAGCGTAGGGACCCTGGATGAAGTCAGTTTTCCCCTTGTAGATAGGTTTTTTCTTTTTGGAGGCAAAAAGACTTATGCTGGGGATAATGTATTGGCCAAAAATTTTGTGGAAATTTTTTTCAATTAAATGGGATTTTTACCAGAAAATGCTCTGAGAGGACATGTAATTCTGAGACCAAGATTGGTAATAATGGATATTTGAAATTTTTTAAGGTTTATTAGTTAAATGAGGGAGAGGATTTTTCTATCTTTTGAACTGGTCCCGGATAAAAAATTTGAGGGTATTATTGAACTCAGAATGATGGGATTCTCCGAGAAAGGGACTAATGTTCACTATCACATGCCAATAGTTGAAGTTATTTTATTTCCGTAAATAATATAATTTATTAACAATTATTTTATTTTCAAATCCTTATAAATCTCAACTGATAACTGAAATTGAAAATATGAGAGTACCATTGATCTCGTGAGGGCGTGTTACCCTTTGGCGGAGCATAACCCTGAACGATAGGGGTCAATGGTACAAGTTAGTTTTTGTGATTTTATTAAAAAAATTAAAATGGCATGCATGTGTGGTTTTGGAAACAACTAAATGGTTTCCCTTATTGAAAATATGAGGGCATTGTTGCGTTCAGAACGGTGACATTACCTAAAAATGGATATAACATCAACAAGTTTTGGTCGACCGAAAAAGATAGTTTTCAGACATTTAAAAAAAAATTAAAGTAATATAAAGTGGTTGTTTTATTTTATTTTTGATCTTTTGAAACCGTTTCAGCAAAATGGAATGTAATGAAATGAAATTTAATATTATATTTCATTAAATGAAATATTATTATGAATTTGTAATAACTGTGTAACTGAAATGCTAATTTGTGTTTTGTCCTTTAAGGGCCAAGAATACAACACATGATTGTTGGCACAATCCTATATCTCCTATAAATCACTATTCGAGGATGATGATGAATGAAAACCCGCATTCGATGGGTCATCACCGAAGACGATCGACCAATAGCCATAAACAAAGGATCACAGAATGACAAATGCAGTGACACCATTCATCGCCGATGAATGATCCAAATCCAGGTAGGTGTTGTTATTTTAAAGATATAACATTCCCATTCATCAATTTGAAATGAAAAACATTGATGAACCCATGAACATGTTGACCCATGGTTCAATCGGTCTTGACAGATGCTATTGGATGCATTCTAGATCCTTTTAATGTGAGCGAAACAAGGTTGTAATTAATAAAGACCGAAGATCGTTCCATGCTTTGGTTTCCTCATGATCCTTCCCTCTTATTCTTGCTATTTATCTATTAATTGCAGGATATGACCATAAGATTTTCGAACGTTCACCATGAAGTGAAATTATCTAACAATGCGGATCGTAGATGGACATTCCATGACGAAGGTGTGGCGATGGTTGTATGACCAAAATGAGGTGGTGTGAGATGTATCGATACACGGATGACTTTGCTTCAGGGTGGATCAAAATAGGGATTTTAAGACCCAGGAAATGAAGAAATAAACACAAGGGATCTGGAACATTCTATGGATTGAATAATGGACAACATGAGCACATCTGGTGGTCTGAGGAATGTTCTGTCAGCACTCCACGGTGGAGTTGGTGTCGACAACCGCTTCTTTTTCGTGGCATGTGCTGGACCTGCAGTATGGGTCTAACTAGAATACATAGCCTACTACATGGATAGTCTGGATGAAGTGGAATCACTAGTTGACACTAGCTGGTGGAAAGAATACGTGGCTATGTCGCGCCTCGTTTAGAGGAGCCGGCCCGCCCTAGTGCATACCGGGTTACTCCTGGCGAGCCACGCCCTGCCAGGCAGGTCGGGGTGGACCCATGCCCCAGCGGGCCTGGATGGGCCCAAATGGTATAGGGATGGAACAATTGTGTTGGTTTGGACCTATGTTGGGTTGATTTAGATAGATATGATTAGATCGAACCCAGTCCCAATCAGTCCCTGTTTCACAAAAATGCTCGAAGCGTTCAAATGGAGCATCTGTTTGACAAGTTTTCTACTGCATTGGGACCCTTGTAACGAAACAGACCTTTTTAGATACTTTATCTTATTTTTTTTAGAATGTTAGAGGAAGGAATGATTTGTTTGAAGAGTAGTATCACCCGATACTGGTAGACTTTGGGCAGAAACAAGGTGATTCTAATGATGAGATGTTAGGATGGTTACTCCCTTGATAACTCAAGGCACGAGTAGTCCTTATCCCTCTACTATGGTAGAGAATGAACTCCCCACATTTTTGGTGTGGGTTTATTTTTCATTGTGTGGTTTCCTCCGGTAGTGTTACTCCCCTCTAGGATTATGGTGCGGGTTCTCAGAGAAGTTTATTAAGGAAGAGTATGTACTCCCCAACCGTCCTAGGGAGCAGGTAATCTACACATGGAGTCGGTACTCTCCTACTAGACTAGGGTGGAGGTCCTCATATCTAACACATATAGATTCAGTACACCCCTATTGGGTAGGGAGTGGGTCCACTATTTTAGGAGTTGGTACTTCGCTTCCCTTGCAGGGTGTAGGTCCACCTTAGGCAGTGCTACGGTAGAGTCGGTACTCTATTGCCTTGCTAGGGAGTTGGTCTACTATCCTAGGTTCGATAGTCCTATAACATACTAGGGTGCGGGTCCCCCATAGTGGAAATACTGATAGATACAGTACCCCCATATATTACCAGGGTGTGGGTCCTTAAGACATTGAGTGGTACCCCCATACCGGGTAGAGTGCAGGTCATTGATATACAATGTTGTCTTCCCCTACCGATAAATGGTTCAAGTCCTTCATGAGTTGTACTACCATATCATAATAGGGCACCATTACTATAGTCACTATGTAGTACTCCCCTACTATGTTGGTTGATGGTCCTCAATTAGATATGGATCTCCCTCAACTATCGGACATAGTAGCGAGAAGCGAGCCCATCCACTTGATGCAAACGACACCTAGAGAAGATTTAGGGATCCCTCGATGGACTGTGGTGCATTCCACTCCTTACAGGAGTGACTAAGGTATCAAAGGATTGTATGGAGTAGCTCTACCTCAACTAAGTGCAGTGACGAGGAGCAGGCCTCTGCACATGGGTTTCATTAGTCTTACATGGGGCACATTACTGTGACGACTAGAACTCCAGTTCCGAGCACTAGAGTAGTAGTGAGTAGAATGCTCCTGATGGAGCAAGTTCTCTTGGACGTACCATTTGGAAGGGTAGGAATTTATCCAATGGATTTATTCTCTCAGATGGGTGCCATCAAAGATGCCTAATATCATGGACTGTGATCTATCTATTTGTGAGTTATGACTTGACCCTTCAATGAAAATCATGAAGATAACATTGTGGTTGGGACCACGGGTTTTCTTAGTTTCCGAAACAAGTATATATGGATTTTCATGGTATATGTATGGGAATATACCAATGTAGATCTGAATGTGTAATCCTTTTTCTCTCTTATACTTTACCTTTGTGGTTACAGGGTCCCCACCTGAGCACCATTTTACTCATCCCTGCATAGGATTTTCCCACATGTGTCATGTCTTGTGAAGATAACTGATGGTTGAAGGTGTATAGGGAGGACCAACACCTGGTGGTGTTTAGTGTGAATAGATAGATGGGGTGTACTTCTATATCTTCCGGCAACTACCCTTCACCTACCCTTCAAGTAGGCTTCCTGGTGGACGAGCTTCTAGAACTTGGAGTTTTACTTTTATTCTATTTTTCTTTTGGTGGGGTTATATACTTTCCCATGTTTCCACCGTATAGTTTACATTATGTTGTTATTTTGTATTGTTTTACATAGTGTATTTCATTCATCGTTTCCTTGGATTTTAAATTCTAGTACCTCTGGCCAACAGTTGTGCGCGTGTGTACAGTTACATCAGAAAATGCCTCCAACTTGTGGGATAATTCCTACAGTGCTAATCGCCAACCCCTAGCCTTTGGGAGGTGGGCTTGGGGTAGTTGTGGAATGGGCCCAGGGGGATGGATCCCTATATACATCACATTAACAACTAACTTATATCAAGTTACAAGTTACATGATAACTTTTTCCAAAATCCCCATAGTTATTTCATTCCAATATATATAATCTTTTATTGGAATCACATAAAAAACTTCTAAACAATTTGAATATCTTGATAATCTGTCAAGACTACATGAATATGTATCAAAATACATACCAATTTTTTATTCTTGTTAGCTATACAATATTTAATTACCTATAAATTATTCAGGTATATATGTAGATAAATATTTTAACATTCAAATGAAAAAACTTTAAAAAAAATGAAATAATTGTTAAAATATACACATACCAAAATGGTAATATGTCACAGAAGACTAGGTGTCTAACCTAAAAAGTGGATAATACATTTTCAAACTACCCCCCCCCTCATTCTATGTATTGGTACTCTAGCGGATATATCTATAATATCTCGTATTGTGACCCTATGATTCTGTATCTATAACAGTTGATGATGAATGTTATCTCCAATATAATATATCATCCAATATGCCACAATATAATACTAAGGACAACAAAAATATAACTCATAGTGACTAATAAGATGTGGAGGAGTGGTGTTTTGTTTGGATTAAAAATAGTGTCTATAGGAAGAGATATCGGATTCGGTGTAAGAATAGGATAAAAATGGGGTCTATAGGTGGAGATGGAGGTGTGGGAGCTGCTCACGGAGGTGGAAGAGTGGGAGTTATAGTATAATTTTTTTCATGCTTGAAAAAAAGTATAGTAATGATGCTCTAATCTTTTCATTAGTCATCACATTAACATTTTCAAATTTAGACTCCAAAGATTCAATTTTTTTCATTAAAACCTTCCATTGTAAAAGCTAATGAATGTGGAAACACTATCCTCATCGATACACCCAACGAGTTTCCTCTTACATGACTCGGGTGGTCTGGATTTCCCAATGGTGAAAATAAATTATCTTTCCTCCACTCAGCAACAAACACCCCATGTGTTGCCATCTCCTAAAAATAATTTTCTTTGAATTATCAGAATAATTCTACAATTATTAAAAATATATAATAAATTTAATTAAATTAAATTAATAAATAAAATAAACATCATAAAATCCACTTTGATATATCCATCAATTCTGACATATGATATTTCCCATTTTTTCTCATCTGATTCCTCTTCCATTTTCATGTCTATCCTGGGGGATGGAGGGAAATCCTATGAAGAGATTGAAGACCGAGCCTTTAGTTTTTTTTAAATTTTCATCCATAATTTTTTCTTCCAGTAAAGTATACCCTCCCTGAGATAATATATAAGGGTATAAATTTTGAGATTGAAACTCTTGATGAGATCTACTCATTTTTTTAAATTAATAATAATAAATCAGAATTAAACCTTCAATATGATCAATAATATAAGATAATTTCTAGATTTTTAAATTTCACTCACCAAAAATGATTATTTTGTTAATCTTTCAACATTTTTTTCATGTGGCTTTATCAATAAAAGTATATATATGAAAATAATTTTTATTTATCCTATTCTCAAAAATAGAATCATATATGAGGATTGATTTCAAATCCCTCCAAATCGTAGCAACCATTGTTAAAAATTTCCTCCCAACTCCTCCATTGTCAGTTATATCAAATTTCATCAAATGAGAATGGGAAAAAAATATTATACTATAATCATTTTAGGATTAGTAAAACAATCAAAAACAATATTACATAAATGTTTCTCCACAACTGAGATATTGTTGTTTTTTCAACACTTATACAATCACTAAACAAACTACTATCATTTCCTTTTCCCTAAATGGATACAAAACACTTGAATATTTTTGTATCAGGACCACTTAGAATATCATTATCATCAATGTCTACCACTATCCTCTGGACCTTACTACATGCAATGGATATTTTTGGTAAACTGGAGCTACCAAATTTTCCATCACTCGAACACTTTTTTGGCTATGTGGGAGTATATGAGTTTTGGGGATCATCAAGATTATCATTTTAAAGATCCTCCCCATAGGTATTATCAGGGTAATAATATCCAGAACTATGTTTTCAGTCAACCAATTGATATTTCATTATCCTTCAATTCAACGAAACAGATATTTGGTACACA
The DNA here is from genome assembly GCA_963277665.1 of Viscum album. Lineage (NCBI taxonomy): Eukaryota > Viridiplantae > Streptophyta > Magnoliopsida > Santalales > Viscaceae > Viscum > Viscum album. The sequence continues at coordinate 868,602,403 of OY728122.1, forward strand.
AATATAAAAAATCAACTTTTACAATAAAAATGTGAATAAAAAATGACAAATTATGAAAAACCAATGTAAACTAAAACATAACACATTATTGTTCATTATTTTAACAGTTAACAAAAAATCTAACAAAAATAATGATATATAAAATTTCATTTAAATGATTGAAATGAAATTAAAAATTGGGGTAAGAATATAAAAAATGGTGGGTCATAATAAATTATTTTTAACATTAAAAATAATATTTTTTCAATATAATCTCATAAAATATTTTTGTTTTTATTTACCATATTGTATTTAAAATAATTTTATTTCCAAAAAATCAATAAATATAGAAGTTATGTAATGGTAAACCCGGTAAAACAAACTAAATAAAACTATTATAAAGATACATTTTTACTTAATAATTTATATACCTGTATTAATGATGAAAAAAATTAAAATATTTAACATTTTATGAAATTAATAAAAATTAATGAGAAATAAACATATGTTACATGTAACATTTGGAAGGTACTAATGGATTGTCTTCCCAAATTACTTCATCATTATCATTTATTTCGGAAAAAACCATGTCTATAATGTTCTCTTCATTATTACCTATTAATCATTCCATGGAAGTAAAGATATCATAGAAATCAGTATCATTATCATGTTGATCCTCACTATGATTTTACTTTTTCCCTACAAAATAATAGACAACTGCATATAAGATTTATTGAGAAGATAGAAATTTTTTTCATGATTTTCCATTTTAAAAGAATCGGTTATGTCTTACAATCTAATCAGGTTAACATGCGTCCTTCCAACTTAATTAGGTCTAATTTTTTTTTGTTGATAATCAACTTGGAGTTAAACACTGGAACATTAAATTCTATTTAATCAACCTTTGATATTTCTTCAATGATTCCATAATATAAACATGATGTATAAATTATGTTTTTGTATTTAGAACTTAAAACTGTATTTCTTCTAAGAACACGAAAACACCACTATTCTGAACTACACTTCTATTGTCCTAATCATTATTTTGAAGTGTATATCCATTACTGTCGTACATGGATAACGTTATCACATTTAAACATCGAACAACCAATCACCATCATACTTTTTTATACATCTCATCTAAAATGAATGGAATTTTTAAACCATGTAAAAATGTTTTCATATGCTCATTCAAAATCCACATTTCTTTATTCTTTGGATGAAATTTTTTCAATACATTAATATGAAATGATATATATCGTTGAGAATCATATATATTATTCAATATGTTTTTGTGTACATTATTTATCTATTCACATGAAAATGATTTGACTTTAAATACATGAATCCTTTTTCACCCATAAATAACTTGTTCATGGTGAGATGGAGTCAAACCAATGTTCTCCATCACATAAAGTATCTCGTACAAAACTATGCAACCTACTCATGAGTACAATTTTCAATAATGGAGGCCCCATATCGATATGGATTCTAAACAAATCCCTAAAATAACTTCATATTCAAATCAAAAGTATAAGTCCAACATAGATATATAGGTCCATAAAGCATTATTTATTAAACATAATGAACCATCAAATGAACAAAAATATCTTAAAAAATGGGGGAAAATAAATTTTCATTGGGAATTGTAGAGAAATTTCATCATTTTTAAAAAAATGATCAATGAATCCAGATCAATCACCATATTACAAAATGAATTGAAAAAATAACACATCTATGTAATATTAATTCTATCATGGATCAAAAATATTCCACACAAAGAAACTGGTAGAAATGATTGCATCATTGTGTAAAAATCATTGGATTTCATAGTTTTCAAATTCAAATCCATCAAAGTGACACAAATTTTTACATTTGAATAATAACCTTGTATCCCATTGATATCCTTTATACACTAAAAATTGATAATTTTCTCCCTTTGGGATCATATATGAAAATTAGGGTGAATAAATGTCCACCATCCATAAAGAGAGGGAGATCACTCCAAATGTATTTCCATTAACAGTAAGTCTAATCTTTCATTCAACATATCTTTATTCTTTCCTTTAATGTCTAATAATGTTCCATTCAATAGGTCAAAAATATTCATCTCCATTTGCTTTACATAATTGTTATGTTTCAATTCATGATATCTCCAATAAGGAATCCTGAAAAATATTGACTGTTTCATAAAAATAAGTATATCATTACCAGATTAATGTTGCTTTCAAAATGACACATAAATGTTTTTCACCCTCTAAAAATATTAATCAATGGATATTTTTTGAGAAATGTAAAATTATTATGAGCCATTGAATAAGTTTTTTAATCCTCTATAAGAGAGATCTATAGAAAATAACTTTTGATTTCCAAGGTATACAGTTTTCCTTTGAGGATGCAATTTATAATATGAAGTATGTTGCTCAAAAATTAGGCAAGATTTTTGATCCTTAACATCGTATGCAGAAAAATTTCCATATGTTGAGAAGTAATTTATATTCAACATAATCATTACATGAAGTTGAAAATATTCTATTTTATAAGAATCATACACCCTAATTCTGTCCTCCTAAAAAAGATTCAAATCATCAATTAATGGTTATAGGAAAAACATCAATATCATTTTCGGTGATATTTGGTCCACAGATCACTAAAATCAAGTTGAAATATTTTTACATCATAAAAAATTCAAGAGATAGGTTGTAAATTATGAATAAGAAATAAGTTGTGAACTATGTGTGTTACTAAGGCTTTGATCTAGATTCATTCCATCCATGTACATTCCATGTCCTATATTTCTAACTCCATTTCAAAATGTGAGAAACTAGTAATCTATTTTCATTCACTATTGACAATCTAATGGATTATATATTTTTCTACCACATATCACCAATATGCTTTCCATATTAACCATTTTTCATCATGCGAATTAAAAATTAAATGTTTTAAATGAGGAATTGTAGGAATACAAAAATACATGGTTAGGTGTTTCATTAAACTCAAAATTAGACAATGATTTTACTTTCAACTTATTCCACGATGTCACACAATTAGGACACAATGATATAAATTCATATTCCTTCTTATATATCACATTGTAACTCTATTAGGCATGAATTTTTTGGTATACTAATCCCATCAAGAATAGTATTTTAATTTCTTTATAATGTGAATATAGAAGATGAATGTCTTTAGGAAGAATTTATTTGAACAACTATAGAAAATTAATAAAACTCTTTTCACTCTAACCATGTTTTTTCTTCAAGTTAATCAATCTTAATATTGAATTCATAACCAAAAAATCCATAAAACTTAGATACAATGGTTTTTCATCATCACCATCTAAACGCTCAGTTGTTGTTTCGTTCTCAATTCTCCCTACATCAATATCATCAATCACTTCATCACATTCATCAAAGTTACTATATAAGTCCACAGCCTTAAACACTACATAATAATGAATTATGTTAATAATTCACAATTGGGATATTTTAATGTTTATAGATTTACAGAATTAGGTCATAACTTATACATAACAACTTGAATATTATATGTAGACACCTCTACTCTGTGCCCAATTATTCATAAAATAAAAACTCTTAAAAATTGAAATATTTTTAGTTCCACATTTTAAATAGTATTAATTTTCATTGATCCCATCCATAACCCTATTCCACATTATGTCCTGTGAAAAATATTAAAAAAACATGAGATGAGCATAAAAAGCCCCATAATAGAAATATAAAGAAGTAAAACTGTTCTTTTTCAAAACAACAAGTAATCCACGAGTACATTAACATAAAGTAATACTTTTCACCTTAATGAAGTAGTTAAAACACTTCACTGAATATAAGCTCATTGGTTACCCCTTTTTTTACCAACATATTTCCATAAAACCCATAGAATGCAACGTATAACATATAAAGATATCAAGGGACATAAACATACTTAAATGAAATAACCATACAGCCGACTTCCACAATATCACTAAATGGAATAGCCATACGGCTGACTTCCATACCAAATGCATTGGAGGTTATAATGTAACCATCTGTCCTTATTATATCACAGAACCACTTGTCAAATGTCCTTGTACCAATATATAATCCTAAAACATAAAATATTTCAAATATCCACATATCGGAAAAATAATTTCATTTGAAATCACAACAAAAATCATTTCAAGATATTGAAATAATAAACCCATTTCAAAAAACATTTTCAATACGAAAACTTCCAAAAAGGGAATAAGGGATTTATTTTCCTTTTAAAAACATTAAGGCTTATAGAGGAAGCCAAATAACAATTATGACGGTAGAGAGTTAATTATTGCGGAAAATGTTAAAAACATTCCTTTTAAATTTTTATAAAACGTTTTGTAGAAAAATATTCCCTTTGAATTAAATTAAAATTCAAATGGGTTTATTATACACTGTGTAAAATAATGTGGTGTATATTATCAAAATATATCTTAATGAAAGTAGATTGAGACTAATTACCTTATAAAGATCATTTTGTAAATAAAATATATATATTATGTGTATTCAATATATGTACACATAAAGAAATTATAAATACAAGGTAATGTATCCAAATTCATTTCACACATAATCATATAATGACATAAACTATAAGTATAGGATCAACCTCAAGAATAAAAATTAGGTTAAGAAGTTCTCTTACCTTGAATTAAACCCGTCATGTATGTTCCTTTTTCTTCCTGAATAATATAAATAAGTTAGTTTCAACTTACATAATAACAATTTTCAAGCTTAATATTCATTTTATATCACTTACTACCATTTTATAATTATTTAAGTTAATATCTGTCATTTTGGGGATATTTGGTACTTGAGTTAAAAATAAACTTGTTCTAATTACAAATTGTACATGGGGTCAAACGTCCATTATATCCAGAACAATATTAATTATTTAAAAAGCATATATATCCAGAATATATATGTATTTATAATATTATATAACCTTTGGATAAATGAAATGAAATTCACTGTTCTTGGAGACTGTAAGCCATAGGTACGCATGAACACTACTTTAAATTCTACGTCATATTTAATGAAATGAAAACTAAATGACACAGAAGTATATTATAATTACAGTATAATATCATACTATATATATGTTACATATGTTCATTAAATCAACATTTTATTCATTCTATGTACAGAATGAACAAGCCATAACACTTTGAGGGGGTGGTTGTCCACACTTCCTCAAATGAAATTTTCGTATTTACACATCATGAAAAACTTAAATGTATGTTGTAAATAAAAATTAAATAGTCATAAAGAAAATAAATAAATAATATATATAATATATAAATACAGTTTCATCTAAATGGCCACCTTGAGTGGTGGTAGGGAAAATTCATACAATCATCATTTCGTGAGGCAGTAGTTTACGGTACACAGAAACAATATGTTGGAATCAATTAGATGGAAGTGTGTTGAAGTGTAGTTAGAATACATATAATAAAAACATACTAGTATACTGAATATACTGGTTTAGTTATAAAATAATTTAATAAAGAGAGTTTAGGGGGTTGGAGAAAGAAAAATAAATGAAGAAGCTTGAGAGAAGACAATACCTCAAATCAGGAAACTCCTTTTTATTTAAGCTAAAAGGATTTGTTGAATTTATTTTATCCAATGGAAAGTCTTCGAGGAGGAATATATTGATGTTGGTATATTATTTGGGATGATTTTGAATGATACAGTATAGCTTGAGAGGCGTGAGTAAGGGTTAGAGTTGGTGACCTTTTATAAGAGGGAGGAGGGGCACTTAAGGAATATCTTGGAATATTATTTTATTATAAACCGAATTTCGAGAATAGAAAGTTCCAAAACTCATTTAATTATAAGATAAGAATATTATTGTTTTAAATACTCCCAACCAATAGTTTTTAGACAAGTTTTGGTTTCAAATTTAACCTTATGATTTACCCATAACATTTAGTCAACTAATTTAACTCTTACCATGTCTTCAAGTGTATTCATACTATATAGTTATCATAGATACCATAAAATGAAAATAGAACCAGAAGTGTTTTAGTAATGACATTTTAAACATTATATTGGTAATTTGGTGGAATATTATATTTTTTTACTATTATATCAATTAATAAAATAGTATTTGTTTTAAAAACTCATTTTTGTATATTTTTATACTATTCATATCATGAATTTTTAAAAATTCAAAAAAACATGATTATTTTGAAACAAAACCTCATTAATTCAAATATAAAAACAATTAATCATCCATAAAAGTTTTTTTTGACAAACTAAGTTTCAAAATAAATTTATTTTAACATTTATACTCTCATTTCATTAAATGGTTCACTAATAAGGTAATCACTACATCACCATTATGTCATACATAAATTTATTAATATAATATATAAGAATAATAAATAAAATACCTTGATGTAGGAATTGTTTAGACCTTTATAATTACTATTTATAGTAGAATTGATCTTTTTTATAACCCCATATAATAAATTTTCTTTTAAAAATATATGTTTTTGTTATATTTTCCTTAACGTTAAAATAAAAGTAATTAATTGCCATTTTCACATAAAAGTGGCTCCATAGGGTCCTAAAATCGACATAAGGACGCATATGGTAGTAAATATTACATATAATAGTGTTAATAAATGTGTTATTGTAGATTAATATAATTATAATATTATTTTGTACCCTAATATACTATATTTACCTTTTAACCATGGTAAATAAAATATATACTGAAATTACTATTCAAAATGTATAAAAATAATAGTTACCTTCTAACACAATTTGGACCTCATTATTCCAAATATGGACTAAATTTTTCAAAATAATAAATAATGAAATGGAGGAAATTAATTTAAAATTAATTCTCATTTTCAAAACCAAAACACGTGTTTTTATGAAGTAATAACTATCAAAATATTGACATGTGTTTATGTAAAATTTAAATGTAAAAATACCTCTAATGAAAAAATAGGATTTAATCATAGAAAAATAATATAATTAAACTTTAAAACTAATTATAGAGATAATATAACCATATAAATAAATCATATGAAAATAATGTTTCGACATAAAAGGTTTTATTTTTTTCTATTTATTAAAAATTGAACATTATAAGAAAAATACAAAAAAAATTACATAAATTAAATTTTGATGTCCCTATTCTATAGAAGAAGTTTATTTTGTCAAATATAAAATATAAAAAGTGGAAAACAATATTTAAAAATGGTTTTCTATCAAATGGTGGTAAAACTACAATTTTAAAAATATTAGAGTGTTTATGCATCAAAATGGATTCATTCTCATTTTAAGCCAATAATTTTATTGGATAAATGAAAAAAATTAACAAAAATGTTTAATCATAATCTTGTTATTTCAGTACATTCTAGAAAATAAAACACATAGGCATCAACAACCATTTTAATATAATAATATTATATTATTATTATTTTTCTCACTATGACTCTGCCTTGTATGCAACATAAGATTTCTGAGAAACCCATTCTTGTGTGTTAGGTATATGACAACCCAACTCTTTATTACACAGTAAAACATGATTTATTACATAAATATCACTTGATACAACATATAAGATTGATAAATATAGTGTCTTTTGGTCTTAGGATCATTACATAACAACTTATAGCATGAAATAAAACATCTATAAATAAAATATCCTTTACATAACCACTACATTCCCTCATACTTAGTATTGCATGGGATAACTGGAGGACATGCTTAAGATAAGGGAGAGCTATAAAGGCCAGTAAGGGAGAAAACAAGGATTAACATGAAGATTACAATACATTTTAGGCAATAGTAATATCAATGGATCACAAGAGAACTACGAACATAAAGACATGAATAAAGAATCCAAATCATAACATGGAAATGTCGAAACAACACTTAACATGGAATTAGCATGAGCAAAGGCTCATTTCACATGGAGCATGATTAAAACATTATTGAAAATTAGTTATCATGAGTCAACACCCATTGCTTATGACTTATCATGAAATTATACTTTACCCAATCCATTGGAGCACTATAAAGGCAAACCATTCATAAACATTTCATTAAATGCATAATTGTGCCACCTGGATCACATAGCATGGAATAAATCAACGTCATGAGTTATTATATGAATAAGTAATGTGGAATGAATACATTAAAGTTCCATTCAATATGTATATGTTTATAAAGTCTAATACCCTTGATAGAGACAAGGGTATGGTATTCACTACACTATGATATTGGCTTGGAAAAACGCGGTGCAATTTCGGCAGCATAATGGCATGACATAAGGATTCGTGAAAATGGTTGATGAGAGAGAAATTTGTGTCTCATCATATGTAAATAAAATGTACATTAAGGGGGTCATATAGATACATTTCCCAAAAAATGTAATGGAATGTTGATGCATAATACAAAATAATTACTTGGATTTAAAAGAGGGGAGAGAAATCCATCACAGAATTTCGTCAACGTAAAGGGTGTGCATGGGAGGAATTAATGAGAGATAAAGGGGTCTCCCATCATCCAAACACAAAGAGGGGAGTATTAGGGAGGTGATAAATTATACACCATCATTTTTAATTTAAAAAAAATGGAAAGACAAGTTAAGGAAAATTGGAAAAAAACGAGAAAGGAACAAATCACTTACATGGATGTGTGATCCCAAAGGATTGGGAGGGGCTCGAGAGAGAATTCATGGGATCTTGGGTCACCTTTGGAGGATTCTAGAGAGACTAGGGCAGAGGTTGGAAAAACTCAAAACGCTTTTAGTGATGAGTTAGTGGGATCTTGGGTGTGTTTATAAAATAAAAGAGAGGGTATTCTTTATTATTTAGGTTTGGGTCACCACACATTAAACTACTAAATAACCCAAACCAACCGATGGTTTTTTCCAACGGGGTGTGGAAAACTATAAATTATATGGCCAATTTCCATACATCTTAAAATAATAGTGTTTCTTATGAGGAGGTGAGTCACAGTCTCAAGGAAATTCATTTAAAAAGTGAAAAGGTTTTATAACACTTGGAGAGTCCACTAATGTTATGTTAAATAAATCAAACAAAACAAAAATAACATTATTTTAATGGTAAAACATATATTGGCTGAACATATCATTTATAGTATTTTATTACAACAATATTACGCCATTATGATGTCATAAAACACATTATATATTTAAATGATATTTATTTTTTTACTTAAAAATTCTAATGTCTAAGAAAATTACTTAAAATTCACCATTGGGAAATTTCAATTTCCTTATTAAAAAAATAATATTCATTTTATCTATATAATTTTCTATATAAATGAATTTTTACGTTTAAAATAAAACTGATATTTATCGAAAATTCATTGGTTTTGACAAAAAATGGCTATCAAACCATAACAAATATTACAATTGAATTCATAAAATTATACGATCATTTATATTTAAAAAAAATAATTTAATAATAATAATACTTTATTAAAATATTATTTAATTCAAAATTCCATTAATTCATTAAAATAGATTTTTTTGAATATTAACTAAAAATACTATTTGCACTTTAAATACTATTTACAATGTAACAATAATAAAAAGAATTTATATTCTCTTTACAAGAATAATGAACATAATCATAGTACTAGGGTCTTGTTACATAACCCCTTATAACACCCACATAAGACTAAATGATAAGGTATGCGACGGTGACAAACTCTTGGGGTGGCATGGATAACATTGCTCGGTTGGTAATCTATATTAACATCCACTTCTCTCGTAGTCGGTTTTTCTCAAGCGTAACATGTTCAAGCTCGGAATGTTCTTGGTCAAGAGTGAATCCCAATGACGCCACCTCCTTTATGATATATTACAAATGGGCTTTGTACGAGCCATGTCTACTGGACGAGGCCATCACTTTCTTTTTCTGAGTAAATTGGATTAGTTAAAGCCCTATATATATATATATTAATAATGTGATTAATGTTCAACAGCTATATTAGAAATGATCACAATTAGTAATGATATTATAAAATCTAGTTACCTAAAACAAAATAAGTGCATATGTTATATAACCATTTTATATAACAATACATTTAATTAGATCAAGAGGAATGTTCATTAATAAATGTATGGGTCGTTACAATATTCCCCCCTTAAGAAATTTCACCATAAAAAATTCAATTTCCAACACTAAAAAAGCTGAGGGTGTGTCTACTTCATCACTTCTCTGATTTCCATGTCACTTCTTCAAACATGTGGTATCACCACAACACCTTCACAAGGGGCATTGTCTTATTTCAGGAAACTTTCCCCCTACGATCTAAGTTATTCACTAGTTTATCCTCATAAGAATGATCATCCTATAATTTTACTACCTCTAAATAGAGTACATGTGAAGGGTTTGTTATTTACTTCCATAATAGGGACACATTAAAGACATAATGTACTTTGTCCATGGTAGGTGGGAGTGCTAGTCGATAGGCCACAGCCCCGACCCGATCAAGAATCCCAAGGTGCTCGATGAACCTAGGTCATAACATCCCTTTCTTTTCAACCCTCATGAACTTATTCCATGGAGATATGCTTTGGAATACCATGTCTCCACATTAAACTCATGGTCTTGTCAATGGTTATCAGCATAACTCTTCTGTCAACTCTGGGCTAGCTTGATAGGCTGCTGAATGGTTTTCACCTTCTCCCCCATTTCTTTGACCATTTCTGGTCCTAGCACCTTACGCTAACTGAAATCATCCCATAATGTTGGTGTTTTGCATCTCTTCCCATATTGGGCTTCATAAGGTTCCATTAGCATGATCAAGTGGAAACTATTATCAAAGGATAATTCAACCGGAGGAAGATATTGAACCCATCCTATTTTAAAATGTATTGAACATGATCTTAACATATCTTCCAGTGTCTGAATATTTTGCTCAGATTGGCCATCAATTTGAGGATGGTAGGCTGTACTACAGTTCATTTATGTATCAAGAGCATGTTGACGACTCTTCCAAAATATAGAGGGGAATCTTTGATCTTGATCGGATAAAATAGATAGTGGTACTCCATGTAGCCTTACCACTTCCCTGATATATATATATATATATATATATATATGTACATGTGCCAGTTTATCCAAAGAGAAATCCTCCCGAATTCAAATTAAGTGTGTAGAACTTTTAAGACTATTCACAACAACCCATATTTTATTGTTACCTTTGTATGTCTTCGAAAGTCTAGTGACAAAGTCCATAGTGATGTTATCCCATTTCCATACTTCTATGGGAAGTGGTTGCATCATCCCCTTAGACTTCTACCTCTCTGCCTTCACTTGATGACACACCAGACATGTTGATGTATACTCAGCTATCACCCTCTTCATATTATCCCACCAATAATTCCCTCAGAGACCTCAATACATCATTGTGTTTCCTGGGTGAATAGATAAATTTGAACTATGTGCATCATACAAAAGATATAATGTAGACAAATTATTACGCTTGTCCCCAAAGAGATTATGTGGCCAAAATTTTAAGGCGAAGATCACCACAGCCAACTCCAGATCATGTGTTGGATAATTCTTCAATTTAACTTTTAATTTTCTTTAAGAATATGAAATGACTTTGTAATTTTTCATCAACACACAACCTAGTCTCTTTTTCAATGCATCACTGAATGCCTCAAAATGTTCTCCACTTGTGGGTAACGTGAGCACAGGGGTAGTGATAAGCCTCATTTTCAACTCCTTGAAGCATTTTTTCACATTCATCACTCTATGAAAACATTAATCCCTTCTGAGTTAGCTTGGTGGGAGGTTAGGATAATCGTGAGGAATTTCTTAGTAATCGTCAATAATATCCAGCTAACCACAAGAATCTATGGATATATTTTACCGATGTTGGCCTCGACCACCTCTCAATTGTAGCTATCTTGGAAGGATCCACATATATCCCATTGCTTGTGAGGTTATTGTCAAAAAAATGAGGCCTCCTTCAACTAGAACTCACACATGTTGTACATTGCATAGAGAATATCCTTCCGCAAGGTCTCTAGTACAGTTCTTAAATGCTCTTCAGGACCCCCCTTGGTTTTCGAGTATATTAGAATATCGTCTATAAGGAGTACCAAATATTTGTCGAGGTAATCTCTAAATACCCAATTCATCAAGTCCATGAAGATTTCTAGATCATTAGTTAGTCTGAAGGGAATTAATACGAATTCATAGTGCCTGAATCTTGTATGAAAAGCAGTCTTGGGGATATCTTCCTTCTTCACCCATACATGATAATACACTAATCACAAATCCACCTTGGATAAGTATTGTTCCCTGCGTATCTGATCAAAGAAGTCATAAATTTATGGGAGATGATACTTGTTATTTATCGTGAATTTGTTAAGCTCACGATAATTGATGAAAAGGTGCATTGACCCATCCTTCTTCTTGACAAAGAGGACTGGTGCACCCCACGGTGAAGCACTTGGGGGGTATAAAGCCTTTATCCAGATTCTCCAGTAGTTTTTTTTCATCTCCTCAAGCTCCAGAACAACCATTCTTTATAGAGTATTCGAGATTGGAAATTCCCCAGGTATAATGTCAATTGAGAATTCACATCTCTTCTAGGAGGAAGACTAGGAAATTCCTCAGGATACATTTCAGTGACTTCAATTATAATAGACATGTTTTCAAGGATGGTTGCTTCCTTGAACTAAATCATCTGATATAGATACGCATGATCATAGGGAAGTAATATCCATGCTTGACATGATGAATCTAAAGAAGTTTCATCTTCTTCCATTCACTTATACAGAATATGGGGGTTGATTCTCCACATGGAGAGTGATTTCCTTCTTATGTCAATTTATGCTGGATTTATATAGGGAAATCTAATCCATGCCATGAATTGTATCAAATTCCAACAGAGGGAGTTTAATGAGGTTCTCTAGGAAGTTAAATCGATCAATTATGATAATGGAGGAGTTATATTCATGGGATGCAAAGATTACCCATTTTTCGCACTCACATACATGTTTAATTAATATAAAAGTATGCGTAGAACCTGGAACAAAAAGTATGTTATCTATTATAGAATTAAAAACTAGCGTACCTATCACTACATCTTTGTCAGGGTTCCCTTTGGCAGTACTGATGGAAGAAGAACACCCTTGCATCTTGGGAGGTTGTTGGATGTCTCCTAAAACCCCTGTCTTAGGGCACTGATTTGAAACGTGCCCTGGTTCATTGTAGATGATGTAATGAACAATTTGTTAATAGTTGAACGGAGTGTTCCTCTATTTTGTCACATACATAGGATTTTCTAGATGTCCGTTAATAGGCCGGTTCCCATCTCTTCCACCCCAAAATCATTTCCACGCCCTGTTCAGGCAATTTCTGGGGTGCTTATTTTCGCACTATTGGAAGGTGGGGTACTGGATTTTCTTATCACTATTTGATTTTTCCATCGGAACACCATAATTTAATTTTACCGTACACTTCTTATCCCTATGATACCCCGGAGGTTTGTTAATCTCCATTTCAACCTTGAGGGCACATCATACAATTTCATCATAGCTATCGAAGTCACAGATCGTCAGGGCTTCTTGCAGGCTAGGTTTCAGCCCACCAAAGAAGCGGCCAAGCTTGCTTTTAGGGGTAACGACCAAGCTGAATGTGTATCATTAAAGACTTTTGAAGTTTTCCTCATACGATTCGATGTATTCATCGTCTTTTTTTCTTGAGATCATGGAAGTACCCTTCCTTCTAATGTTGAAGGGTGTGTGAAAAATATTTATCAAAAAACATATTCCAGAAATCCTTCCCTTCCAATGCCTCGATCTCCTCATTTGGGTGTCTATTTTCTATCAATGTCCACCCTTGATCAGCTTCACCCTCCAAACAATAAGCATCCACGATAACCTTCTCTTTTTTTGAACATTGAAGTATGTTGAAGATCTTTTCAATTGAGTTGATCTATTGTTCTATGATTAAGGGATCACATGATCAATTAAATGTATGAGGCATTTGTCTCATGAAACTCTCGATAGTGACATGTTCTTTCTTAGGGGGGTTAAAAGTTCCCCTTGACCCATGTTTCTATTCAAATATTGAATTAACTAAGAGACTATCATGACAAAGTTCACGATTACTACTCCCATCAGATTGGGCATGTCATTATCACAGTAATCACATTGATCTTCACATTGCTGGTTAGACTGAGTCCTCCTATTACCGACTAATGGCGGGAATAAAAGGGAATATAAGGGGTAACACATAAAGGGTAATACAAAGACAGATGACTTATAAATAACTTTTATTTCCTTAACTTATGAATATAAAGGCTTCAATCTATGTTATTCATTGCCTTCTTTCTAACAAATATTCATTGGGGATTTATTTATTCCCTTAATAATGGTTCATAATAAGCTTATAATTTACAAAGCATATCCCCCAGGAGTGTCATAACCAAGAGTGCAGCAAGGCCCGTTGTAGTGTGTCCGGATACCCTGGGTCAATCCCCACACTCCTTATCAGGGTTTTCACCCCTAGGTATATCTGTGCCAGTGTTGCCTCTACCTACTTGTATCCAGATATGGATGTATTCTCTAGATAAACCACTTACTCAATACCCACCAAAACATAGGGATGTTTTTAGTATACTTAGTCTTGTCTCTAATGATTCACTACAGTTTTATAATCCTAATCCCAAAAATAACTAAACCTATCCTCTGATACCATCTATGACCACCCTACTCTTTATTACACACTAAAACACGATTTATTACAAAAACATTACATGATACAACATAGAATATCAAGAGGTCTAGTTTATTTTCAGCTTAGTATCATTACATAAAAACATAAAACATGAAATAAAAAATCCTTATTGAAAACTTCCTTTACATGACCACTACATTCCCTTGTACATATCATTGCATGGGATAACCTGAGGACAGGCATACAAAAAGTGTGAGATACAAATCACAGTAATAGAATAAACAAGGAATAAACTGAATATTACAATAAAATTTAGGAAATAGGAATATCAACGGAGCATAAGATAAATATGACCATAAAGGCATGATAAAGCATTATAATCATAACATGGAAATGTGTCAACAACACTTAACATGGAATTAGAATGAGACAAGGTTCATTGAAAATGCAGCGTGATTAAACCCTCATTACACATGAATTATCATGAGTCAACACCCATTGCACATGATGTATCATGACACTATACTTTATCCAATGCATTGGAGAGCTATAAAGTTTCACCCTTCTTAAACATTACATTTCATGCGTAAGTGTGCCACATGGATCTAATAAAATGGAATCAATCAACATCATAAGTTATTCCATGATTTATTAATTATGGAATAAATAAATGAAAGTAACATTCAATATGTTTATGTGCATAATGGTTAATAACTTTGATAGGGACATGGGTATGGTATTCACTATACCATGATATTGGCGTGGAAAAACGCGGTGCAATATCAGAAGCATAACGACGTGACATAAGGATTCATGAAAATGGTTAGTGAGAGAGAAATGAGTGTCTCATCATATGTACATGAAATGGTCTATAAGGGGGTCATATAGATACATGTCCCAAAAAACATAATGGAATTTAGTGTCATAATACAAAAGAATTACTTGGATGTAAAAGAGGAGAGAGAAACCCCTCATGGAATTTCGGCATGGTAACAAGTGTACATGGGAGGAATTAATGAGAGGGAAAGGGGTCTCCCATAATCCAAATATAAAGAGAGAAGTTTGGGGGTGGTTTTAAATGACACCCTAACTTTTTTAATTGAGAATAAAAGGGAAAAACAACATAAATAACATTAGACAAAATAGGAAATGAAGAAATCCCTTACCTGGAAATGTTATCCCAAATGAATGGGAGAGGCTTGATAGAGACATATTAGAAGCTTGGGAATCATTGGGAGGATACAAGAGAGGGGAGGTAATAGGTTGGAGGAACTCAAAAGGATTTGAGTGAAAAGTAAGTGGGATCTTGGTTGGGTTTATATAGGAAAAGAGAGGTAATTCTTTATTATTTAGGTTTGGGTCACCACATATTAAACAAATCAATACCACAAACCATACCATGGTTTTTTCCTATAGTTTTTTTCAAAGGGGATTGGAAAAAATATATTTTATAAGCCCAATGTCTGAACATCTTAAAATAATAGGTTTGCTTATGTGGAGGTTATTCAGACTCTCAAGGAAAATCATTTAAAAAGTGAAAATGATTTATAACTCTTCGAGGGTCCACTAATGTCTTGTAAAATAAATAAATAAATACTAAAATAACATTATATAAATGGTGAAAAACATATTTTCCGAAAATTTCATTTATAGTATTTTATTACCTCACTATTGGGTCATTATGATGTCATAAAACACATTATGTATTTAAATGGTATTTATTTTTTACTCAAAAAATATTTTGTCTCTGAAAATTATGAAAAATTCACTGTTAGGTAATTTCGACATCCGGATTCCAAAAATAATATTAATTTTATCTAAATATTTTTCTAAATAAGTGATTTTTTATGTTTAATAAAAAAACTGACCTTTATCGAGAATTCATGGGTTTTAAGAAAAACAGCTTTCCAAACATAACAAAAAATATAAATTCATTCATAAAATGATAAGATATTTTTTATTTAAAAAAAGTAATTTAATAATAAGAATATTTTATTAAAATATTATTTAACTGAAAAATCCTTTAATTCATCAAAATATATTTTTTAGTTGAATGTCAACTAAAAATACTATTTGTGCTTTAAAAAGTATTTACAAATTAACAATAAAAAAAATTAATGTATATTATCTATACAAGAATAATGTAAATAATCATAGAACTATAGTTTAGTTACATATCCCCTTATAACAACCTCATAATACGGAAGGATATGGTGTGCAATGGCGATAGACACTTGGGGTGGCTCAGATAAGATCGCTCGGGTGGTAATCTCTATTAATATCCACATCTTTCGTAGTCGGTTCTGCTCAAGCATAACGTGTTCAAGCTCGGCTTTGGTTTTTTCCAGAGAAAATCTAATGACACTACCTCCATTCTGAGCTCTGAAAAATGGAAATTGTATGGGGAAAGTATAATGGATGAGTCCATCACTTCCTTTTTCTGAGTAAATTGGATTTGATAATGCCTTATAGTTATATTAATCATGTGATCACTGTTCAACGACTATATTAGAAACGATCACAATTCCTTATAGTATTTTAAAATCTATAAAAATAAAACAAAATAAGTGTATATTTTATATAAAAATTTTACATAATAAGACACTTAATTAGATTAAGAGTAATTTTCATTAATGAGAGTTTGGGTCGTTACAAGGTACGCCATCAAGTATAACATCCTCTCTAAGGTTATAATAATATTTAATTCACAAATATTAATAAATATAAAAATTTCATATTATTTATTTTCTTGGGATGTTACATACTATCATAAAAATCATCATCATTAGTAGATCTGAAATTAGGTAAATTATCACCATGAATAATTCATGGGCGGTAACTCAGATTAAATCCATAAAAATTTAAATGATCTTTAATCACTATACATCCTAACTTCTTCATATTTAATCATTTCAAACATTCAAAGAAAAAAATGCCATTGTTTAAAAGATTTTTCTTAGAAAAAAAAAGTATCAACACCTTACTTAAATTAATTACTCATTAAATATTCCATAATCCAACATCGACTCATTATTACCTATAAAAAATATAATAATTTTAAATCTTTTTTAGATAATCCAATTTTATATTTATCTAAAATTTTTATAATTTTAATGTAACACAATTTTTAAATAGAAAAATATATATATGCGCATTAGAAAAATATAATTTTTAATTATATACAATAATATATGATAAGATTATATTTAAATGATAAATCTTAAAAAGATATTCAGGGAAATAATTTAATAAATAAAATATAGATAGATAAGAAAATTTTATATTTATATGAAATATTCCATAATTTTAATACAAAATAACTTTCTAATATAAAAATATATTTTCCTATTATAAAATTATATTGATAATAGTTATGATAAATAAGATAGAAAACAACTATGTAAAAATAAATCTCCATCCACCTGAAAAAGAGAGAACTCCATCAAGTTACACAATCCCCATAATGGAAACCATTTCTTTCATTTGTGAATGAAATAATATATGAGAATAATTCATTATATCACTAGATTGTTGTATGATGATGTTTTGAGGTTCATGGAGCTCATTTTTTATTACTACAATATAGATTCAGACCATTATTCTTTTATCTCAACCATATTTTTACCAACATCGTTATCTAAATAGGCCATGAATAAGTGAATAATTAATGAAGAAACCATTAAGAGGTTCTTATATTTGATAGAATGGTAGAATTTATACAATAATTATACATATGAATGTAGTCCTTGTACAAATATTTGTATCCCCTTGATGAGGAAATACAATTATGGCTTGTCATTTTGCGGAATTGTATGCAGTTTCACAACATCCAAACAATTTACCATTCATATGCAACCAGATTCTAGGGGTTTCATGTTGTTTAAAAAGTGTCCATGATTTTCATCCTCACATGGGCACACCTTTCAAAAATCAAAGAATATATTTATTCAATAAATTAGGAATGCATATAATAAAAACTATAAATTTAACTAAATTCATGAAACATGGGCTTATAGTAAATAAATAATGATTAATTGGAATAAAAAAATGTCCCACATAAATTATAAAATAATTTGGACACTTAAATACATTCTAGCTGAGAATATAGTGTAATAAAATTAGGGAATTAAACAAGATATTGCAATATTTTAGCAACCAAAATCACAAAATGTTGAGTGAGGGAATCCGTGAAATAGAACGCCAGAACTCTAGGCCTCTAAGGCTTAGATGCGAGTTGTGAGTAAATAAAATTTATGCGATAATGAAAAATATGACGAATAAAGCTAGAGAATTGAGGTTGGAGGCCATGGGATTATTGAATCGAATATAGGGTTTCTGCATGAGAGAGAAGTGAGTCGTTGTCTCCCAATCAAATGACAAAACAATGAAACAAAATAGGGATCATAATTTTTTTTAAATAATTTTTCATGTTGTTTATTTTGTAATCAATTTGCTAAAAAAATTTAAATTTATAAGATCACTTATATATTATCCAATGTGGTGAAATGATTTATCACATAATTAATATAATAACTGACATGATGAAGAAATGGAATTTTAATTATCAGGTCGGTTATTCTATAACTGGGATAAAACTATTAGATTTATCATGTAAGTTATATAATAACAGATGTGATATGGTGAGATAATTCATTTATGACATCAGTTATATTATTAAAATAAATGATAAATCAACATAAACATCATTTATTTTCAGTTATAAATAAATGAAATGAAATCTCCATTGCAATAAATACATTTTTTACTACTAAAACAAAAAAAATATAATAATACTAAATTTATATATACCCATATGGGTGTGTATATGAGGTGTGAGCTAAATAGGAATATTATGATTTCACCAAATATCATCCTACAACATTCAATAATCATCAAATGATAATATTCAAAAAACATTCCACAAAATTGAAAAGGCCTATAGAAAACACTTACTTAGGGGTTTTCTAATAACAATGATCAAATCATGATGAAACTTTTTATAATAAACTGAATACATGCCTTCAAAAACTAGTTCGGTGAAATTCTTGATTCAAAACTATCCTTGTAATAAACTAAGGATACCTTCTAATAATTACCAAGAAAGCTAGATTGATATAAATATGGATAATATATTTTTATTCTTTTATAAAAATCAAATCATGAACTTTTCCTGATGTCTAAATTTAAAAATGATTAATATTTTAACCAATAATTTAGAAGAGTTTATTAAACTAATTCTGTTTTTTATTTCAATGAAATTAATCATGTGAAAATAATTTTCCTTGGCTAATGACTTATTTATAAAAAATATATTTAGAAATCCTTTTTAGATTTGTTTTTATGGAAAATTTTCTAATAAGGAAAACTCAATACAACGAAATGTTACTAATATAAACTAAATAAATAAAAATCCAAAGAAGAAACTAAATCATAGAATATGTAAAATTTAAAATTAAATATTTTAGATGATGACAATATTGCATAAAAGTGAATGTGGAAACCAAACATTACAAATATTAAAAAATTTATAAGACAAAAATCAAGGGGATAAGCATTGACATATATGTTCTAATATTTAAAAACTCACTCATAGAATACTAGATGGATTTGTGACTAAAATATGTAGTTCATCCCAGAGCTCTAAAGGACAGTAAAAATGACCCCTAGGTAATTATGAAATTAATCTAGAGAATCACCTATTTTTTACCATCTTATCTAGGATCTCCAAAGGGTATTGCAGAAAACAATCGACTAATAATTCATTCATTTCATTAACAATAAATACCCATAATTTAGAACACAATCTAAGAAATGTATCACATCATTACCCCTTTGAAATGTCACTAAAAATAAATCACTTTTCTGAAGTCAATTTTAAAAAAAATTTGTACGTTGAAAAATATTTTTAAATCATAAAAAATATTTTCTACCCCTATTTAAAATCCTATATAAGAAAATTTTACCATTATGTTTAAATTTGAAAAATCACATTAAACGTTATAATTATATGAAATTATACACATACATATCTAAACATATCTCAACATAAAAACTCACATATTTTCATGTGAATATAGGTATGTGTCTAATTTATATTGACACACTCTCACAGACACACGAATAAATATGTGTATAATCAAAAAACATAACAATAAGAATCCATAAAATTGGACATAAATAAATAATGAAAGAACACAGTAAAACACAAGAAAACACATAAAACAATGAAAACCCATTTAGTCATTGTCAAATAATCATTCATTACACAAATATATTTCAGAAACAATATCAAATAATTGTAAAAAAGAAAATGAATTTCTTAAATCCAAAATAATATTTTATTATAAAAAACAGTTATCCTTTGAATGTAGACAAAAACCATGTTTGAACTAATAATAACACAATTGGAAGTCAAATATAATACCTTAAAATCCCTGAGAAACAATAATATTTAAATCCAATTATACGCAAAAAACAATTAAAATTATTCTGAAACAAATTTCAAGCACTCTACAACATGAAGAAAATTATGGAACTAAGAAATCATAAATTATCTTACCAAGGGATATCATAAATAATTAAAAACCTTCACCAATATTGAGTGGATGTCTTAAACAATTCTAGAATGTAGAACTCACATTCAGGTGAGGATGAGAAAATAACATACCTTGGATTTGATCTTTGATTCATCTAAGAAAATTTGTGATATAGTGAAATCTTGGTTTCATTTGAGCCTTGACTCGAAACTTTGATTAGTTCAGGTATTTATTTGTGCCTTGGATTCAATCGATCCTGTATTTATGCCAAATATTTAAGGAGGAGGAGCATTAACAGTAGGTGGTTTCTACAAAAATCGTGATATATCATCACTAAAATCATTGCATTAGGGTTCATAAAATAGACTCAGGAGTCTTTTACCAATGCTTAAAAAATCATTATTAAGGATACATTTTATCTTTAGAAATTAAAAATCACTAATAAAAGTTAACTTTATCAGCACTTTTGAAGATATGATAATCATAAAGATTAATCATTTCTAAAAATGTTCTAATAAAAGACATTATTTTTTGAAAATTTTTAGTGATGAAAAATGTTTTAATTTTGATCTTAATATAGCTAATTTTATTTTCACCATTAACTAAATTTCAATAGCCACAACCAATTAATGATATTCCTTCATAAGAGGATCCTTTGTTAGACAATTTTGGGAATTCTCATAGAGGGTAGGGTCGTATAGGGGATGAAACTAATTTTCCATCCTCCCTGTGGGATAAATCAATTTTTTTGGATCACTGAAGGGTATAAATGACTTTGGGGGATTCTATTGATGATGATCAAGTGCCTATTGCAGTGGTCTCCTTCAAATATGCCTTGTATATTGGGCATGTTGAAGAAAATGTTGATGATGTCTCTGATAACAGCTAGGATACGAAGGAAAACATAGCCCATGACGACATGGATTTCAATTTTTTCAAGGAAGGATGGATAAATTATTTTAAAAATAGTAATGATAAATACAAAGATAAATATTCTATTTTAATGAAGGTCTTACAAAAAAAGTTCCCTCCGTCATTTATGAATACAAATCTAATATTTTCTGGTCTATTGTTGGTAATGAGAAAAGGAAAAACCAATGGATTCATTATTTGTTAATAAATATAATGGGTTAGTTGGATAAGAACATAGGTGGGAATCTTTTGATTCTTCTTTTAATGATAGTTTTTTGATTTGTTATAATTATAGTACCATCGATTTGAAATCTCCTTCAATTTCTAGTGGTGTAAAATCTCCAATGACAATTGAACCTCATGTTTTACCCATTCATGAGATGAAAATAAATAGATATGAGGGATAATAATAGGTCGGTATTGACCATGTATAAAGTGACTCCATATCTCCACAGAAAAGTGGGATGGTATCAACAACTACACTTAAAATAATTGGGAAACATGCAAAAAATTTAATCCATTCAGCTTGTTTCCCTATTGTGGCCCTAATTGAAATTATCTATAGTGATTTAAACACTATGTTATTGAGCAGGATGATCCCAAAGCCTACATCATGTAGGGAGGCTCAAGAAGAAGTTCGGTCCCTTTGGTTGGACATAATGTAGATAAAAATCCCAAGTCCAATATCGGACATTAGGTGACAAATTTGGTTTCCCAGCTTTCACAATATAAGATGTTCACAATTGAGGTAGATGATTTATCTACCATTATAGGTGTAGATAGGGAAATGGATGTTACAACCCATCTTAAGAAACAAGATGGACCCAAATATACAAGCACTACTTCAATGATTTGTTCTGGTTTCACCATTGATTTTCATTCCTCAGGAAGAAACTAAGAGGAAGCATAATACAATGACTGTGTATATGATATAATTATGAAGAAGGCTCTAAATGATTATGATCTCTCAGATGATAGAGGTTTACATTGGATGTAGGTCAAAACAAGGGGAAGTGGGAGACACCCTTTTGGATGGGGTTTTTGGGCGTGTCACTATAGCACGAGTCTTAGATATTGTGCTTCTTTATTTTTTTGGGTCTTTTGTGTTGTTTTTAAATATCACTATTTGGTATTTTTATGTTACTCCATAGATTTTTTGTCATGACCCTTCCCTCAGGGCCTAGATCATGACTACCCCAAGCCTGCCTTCCATAGGCCAGGGGCTGGCGACTAGCACCAAAGGAGTAATCCTCTAAAACTGGGAAGGCATTGAATTTAAAAAACGTAAACTAAAATAACCAGAGTATGCAACTGATGTAAACACAAGTAAAACTGTATACAAAAGTAATTGACGAAAAGAAAGGGGCCAGAAATACAATCCCAACAGTGAGTATAGTACAACTAAAAGACTAGTACAACAATAGTAAAGTAAAGTAGAAACCACTGAGTCTCCTCTAGGAACCAATTTTTCATGACTCGTCCTCTGGGCTCGTGTCGTGACTACCCCATGCCCGCCTTCCATAGGCCAGGGGCTGGGGACTAGCACCAAAGACGTAAATGTGATTATTGAGTCTCCTCCCAAAGGAATCTGTAGACGCGAGGGTCAAGTCAACGGTTTAACTTGAAACTCTATTCATAGGTACCAACCATTCCTTCCTTCCACGAATCTTGTCCCAGACCTAGAGTTTTCAGTTATACCGTTGACTTGACCCTCACGTATGAAGATACCTTTTGTAGGAGACTCAATAATCACATTTAAGCCTTTGGTGTTAGTCGCCAGCCCCTGGCCTATGGAAGGCGGGCTTGGGGTAGTCACGGCACGGGCCACGAGGATGGGTCGTGACATTTTCCTACATTTTATGTAATAAATGTGGCTTTTGATCATTAACCCTATTAAAAAAATATCTATAAATATATTTATAATTATAAATATATTTATATCATTATATATATTTACATAGATATATATGTATATATAATATATAAATCTAAATCGAAATATAAAAATAGTAAATACATTCATTATTTAAATAAATTTATAAAAATTGTATAATTTTCCAAATATCTATTTTTCTTTATTTATAAGTATATACATTGTTTTTTTAAAAAAATATTTCATCATACTGATAAATTTATTTTTATATAAATATTGTCAACATAAATTTATAAATATATTTAATAATAAATTGGTATTTATAAATATATTTATTTATAAATATTAATTTTTAAATATGTTATTAAAATTTTCAATCAACATATAATTTTAAAAGCCTGAATGTTCAAAATTAGTGAAATTGAATAATTAAAATTGAGTACACATTAAATTTTTTGAAAAAAGGGTGAATATTTATTAATTAAATATATATTATTAATAGAATTTGGATATATATTGAAAAAAATGTGAATACATATTGAGAATATTAAATATAGTAAATACAAAAAAATATGATTAAATTAAAACTAAAAATATTAAAAATTTAAAAAAAATTAAAAATGTATAAATAATACTTAACTGTAGTAATATTAAAAATAAATAACTGAAATTTACTAACTGAAAACATTACATATTAAATGCATGAGGTTAAATTGAAATTTTAAAATGAATACTACAATTTATATAAATTACATAAATATTAGGTGTATATGTTTCAATAAAATATTTCATTCACTGGGTACATATTTGTTTGTGTTTGTGTTTTGTATAGAAAACATTAATTATGTATATATATCAAATAAATGTAAAACATGTTTTATTTATGTTACATTTAAAGATAAATTGACATTCGATTATTTTTATTATTCGATGCAATTTTTTAGTATTTTTAATTCATATTTGTTTTGAATTATAAAACACCAAATATATGATTTATATAATAAAAGTATAGATAATTTTTTTTGTAGAACTCATTTTTAGGAAATATTATATACATATATATATATAAGAATATATCTCTATATTAAATTTATAAATTAATAATTATGTGTCAAAATCATTAAAATGAATAATACATTATTATTCCTTTAATTATAAAATTTTATTCGTATGTTTATTAATATCTAATTTATATTATTATTATTATACATAATTATAATATATATAAATATAAACTTATTAACTTAAATTAATAATTGTTGCATTAATAAATTGCTTAATAATAATTTAATTCATTCATTTAATATATCTACATTTAATATATACTATTTATTAATATTTATAATATATATATATATATTAAATTTACTCATTTTGATAACTAATTAGTTATAAATAAAATGTCTAATATATTTATTAATTTACAATTTTTTTGATTGTATAATTATTTAATTTTATACATTTTACATACCTATATATTTAATATATACTATTTATTAATATTATTAATATATATATATATATTAAATTTATTTATTTTTAGCGATTATTATTTATTTAATAAAAATTTTAATATTCTTATAATTTACCAATTTTTATTTGTCATTTGTTTCATCATTTCATTTTATTCAAGAGCATTATCAGCGTGAAAAAATAACTAATAACGATTTCCCTTTGACAATGCTATGAAATAATGTGATGATAAAGGGTAACTTTTATCAATGCTTCTTTAACGATGATATAAGGTATCATTTGTCCATATTTTTTAGAACTAATAAAGGGAAACTATATCAGTAATTTTTCAAGCACAGAAAAAGCCCATTCTATTTAAATGATTGTGTTTTAGTAGTGGTTTTCAACTCATCACCAGTATGGGTGGGTGAAAAATGTTGGATCTCAGTGAAATGAGACATGTCCTCCATCACTTACATTGATCCCTGATAAAGATGCAGAAACACTCAAGAATAGTTTACTCACAACGTCTGGGGGAAGAAAAATAAAAGAAACGTGACTAGAAGCCCACTTATACCATACCCTTATGAAGTCCAACCTGAGTAATGACATCCCTCCATCATTTTGTAGCTTCATGGAACGTGTAGGTAGTGATCTTGACCCTTCGCTATGGAGGTTCCTCAAAGTGGTCAAATATTGAAAGCATGGAGTCCAGTAATGAATTATTTTCCTAAGGACCACAATCCCCCATAAAGCAGGGAGGATGCTGCTTCTGGAACTCCGACTTTATCTCTATCATATCAAGGTAAGGTCACATAGCACCCTATAAAGTCTCCAGAAAGTTGAAGAAGTTTTCTCTAAACTGATTATCTGGTCCTAGTCATTGATCAACAGGTGGTGCCTCATGTGGTACTAATAGAGGTACTACTAGTGGCTTAAGGCCCACCACCTCTAGACCATGATCATGAACACCCTCCTAGCATAGTACATGAGGAAATTATTATGGAATAGGTCTATAAATTTAAAATTCATTCTTTATATATGATTTATATTTAAAGATAAGAACAATTAAAAAGGAAAAAATAGGTACATAGACTTCCTATAAAAAGTTTCACTACTTAGCCTTCTCCAAAATCCAAGTCTATGTGTTGAGTAAAATCATAATATATTATAATAGTCATTTCCTACTCCAACTATTATGTTCATGTCATGGTCTATTTCTCATATAACATAGTAGAGGTTTTGGTACGGAGTTTCAATTGCAAGTTATAGAGGAAAAGAAGATTTACTTTTGCAATTGGAATCCCATTTATATGTAACCATTTTATTTTAATACATTAATCTATTTCTGATCATTATTATTTTTTGGATATTGATATATCATTCTACTTAATTTCATCGGCAATTACAAATTTAAAATGGGCCATACACTATATAACTTGGAATTGGCATGTCATGTAACTACGACCCGACCTGTAAGTCTAGTGTTATGATATAACTGGTCACGTATAGTGATTTGATTGAATGAATACCATTATCAATTAATAGAAGTAATTCCTTAATTAATTACCATTGAAATTCATCCATCATATCACTTATATTTTAGCCCGTAAAATGAGTGGTTGATCAGTCAACTATTTCATAATTGAATGACTAAGGATTCATCACCAATCTATGTTGGAAAAACCCATTTATATTTATGTAGTCACTTTTACTAATCCAATCATTCTAATCCAACATGAAATATTATAATATTTCAATTGTTAACAGTCAAGGAACACACTAAAATCCTATGCAATACAAGAAATACATGTAAAAATATAGGTATGTGATGCAATATAGCATTTAATTTTTTTAAGGTGCCTTGTATGATACATGAGATGATTCACTGTTGTTTCATCATGCCAAGTTAGATAATTTTTCCCATAATAAGATCTGAAATGATAACATCACAAAACACATGTGTCACCCTATAGTAAAATCCTAAAAATAGTAACATGTGGAATCCAATAACAGTAATAACCCATCCTAGTTAATTTTGGTTTCTCCTATACATGGGATAATTATTCCCAATCATAGAATCATTAACAAATCCCATTACATTATATTCCCCTATCCAATCCCCATATAGTCATAGAAACGGAAAAAGAGGCACTAATACCACATTATAACGCCCCTTGGATTTGACTACATGATTCACCAAGACAATCGAACACATGACCTCAAGTGCACCTCCCCATATCCCAGAGGCTACTGACTAGAAGTAGGGGCCTACAGTTTTCCTTTTAGTAGACCATTCTCCCATGAGACAGATTATAAGACATTTTTTTCAAAATAGATAAGTAGTTGAAACAAGAATAACAAACAAGGAGATGTGGAATAGTAAAAAATAAATCATCCAAGATAAGAAATAGTATGGAATAGAATTATAAATTGATAAAAAATGATGATGATCATTTCAAGTAGTTGTAAACAAATTAGAACGTGGCATACAATAAAACATGAATATACCACATACTAAAACAAATTCAAAAAAGGTAAATAACCAGGAACAACTGTAATCAAGATCATAAGTTAAGTCCTTTTCACTCATATTCTATCCTATTAATGAATATCATAAATCAAAATTTGAAATCATACCTTTATCAATACCAACAACCACAAATACTTCTTAGGTTCGAAAGGTGGCTCATGAATGATATGATATACACTCATTAGGACACCACCAATAGTGTCCATATCAATATTGTTAGTGAATATAAAATGTTGAGTGTGTTACGTATAATAAATTAAAGGTATTAAATAAATAAATAAACATGTCGTATTGGGTTCCTCAAGGTATATTTATTTGAATATATCTTCTTCATCCTTTAAGGGATATATCTACACCTTGGTGACCAGTGAAAGTACGGTATTCGGTGAAATGTGATGTTATAAATAAATTATCAAAATTTAGCCCATCCAAAATCATGTTATTTTCTTGCAAGATGCATCCATTAATTTTAGTTACACAATCTAATAATTAAATTAAATTTCATCCCTATAATTTAATTTGAAGAAACATGATCCGATCTATGGTGATCTGAAAACAATTCCATGTCTCTCTCTGTGGTCACTATAAAAGTTCATTATTTTACGATTTCTTCCATGGTGATTCATAAAATGAATACCATGTATCACCATGGGTATAGAATGTGATAAACCAAATAATCACATCCATGCTCTCTCACATTGGGGACTATGTATAACTCATGACCTAGTCTATCCATCTATCCACAGAGCCTATCAATAAGGTCTCCCTAGGGAACAATTATCTCTCATATAAAGGTAAATTAAATTCATAGTGTACTTCTCCTATTATAACAATAATTTCTCTCAGAATGTATAAAATTCATTACAAGACTCATTAATAAAGCATGACAAGACCATCCAAGGATTATTTATATTAGGGCCCTTATATCACCCTCGGTACATATCAAAATAAATTTATCTATCAACCTCTCATGTTATTTAACATGGAATTACACATATTTGAATTTAAAATTAAGTAGGCTAGCAAAATTATATAAAATAAAAAAATAGAATAAACCGTATGACCTAACTAGTTTCAAAAAATATTTATCAATTCATTTCACATTCCGATATTTATTTATTAAAATGTATAGCACACCATAAATGTGTTTTAATCCATCTTAAGAAAAGTAGAAGATTGGAATTTATGGAAAAAGCACCCATCAGGGTGGCTCATGTTTGGGATATCATATGAAGGGTTGATTCACCACTAGCTAGGACCAGAAAGGGCATGCAAATCCATTCAATTTTAATTATTAAAAATTTTATGACCATTGACAACAAATTAAGGCATGAAGTACAAGGGCTCAAATATAAATTAAATAAACCTATTGGGACAGAATAATACAACCTACATTAGGTTTTTATATGATCACTATTCTATTGAATTAATTTGTTTCAGTCTAGAATGAGGGAATGTGGCAAGGATTACCCAAACTAGGAAAATATGGCGTATAATCTCACACTAAAATGGCATAATAAATGGAATGAGAAACTAAGGATGGAATGACTAGGATGTCCAAGCATACCTTTTCTAATTCAACAAGATTGATGATGATGGATATAATGATTAGATGAAGGAGGAGTAGAATCCTGAAGTGTTGCATCAGAGGGGAAACTTTCCGTTCTTCACTTGGAGGAAATGGGATTTTGTTAAAAATATGATTTATTGCACCATGTTGAAAATCATTTCTTGCATTTTTCAAGCAATGTAAATACTTTACACACCATGTAATCTTCAAGGTACTTTCCCCTAGTAAAACAAAAATCATCAAATGAAAAGTGATTAGAAATCTTATATCACATCGTGCAATAAATAGATGTCGTGTATTCTAAATACTTAACATGTATTAAGTACAAACTATGTTCTTGTCCTATATCCACCCCCAACACCTACAACCATTCCATCAAAAAGAAAATGTGCCTGATCATAGGTCTAGTTTCTGGGTTTAACCAAAACTAATAAGACAACAAAACGTTCTGAAATTTCTAGACATTTCAATGGATGAGTAGAATACTTGGGATATTATGTGATTATCTTCAACTTTTTACTCACAAATTCGTTATTTGGTATCATAAAAATTGACAAGGGAGTTTATATAGAGGAACATAATGAGTATTTATGTCTGTTAACTCCTACCCCTATATATTTTATTCATATATATATATATATAATATTGAGTCACAGATAATGTTAAAACAAAATGTCTTATAATATAGTGACATGATCAACATAGAGGAATAGTTGTTTTATAAGAATTTATTTTATTGGATATCAACTATAAAATTTATTTGGTTAAATGGTATTATTGAATTATATTAATTCATATATTAATATTGGTATTTGAGATTTATTTGATATGTGGTATTTATTATTTAATTGTCATATTTATCTATCATCCTTTTTTTAAGAATGTAATGTCTCCTATTTTTAAGGTTATGCCCCCTCAACACTAGTAAACAACCCAGGTCATATTAGAAACCTGCCATAGGAGTTATTAATGGATTTACAACTGACCTAAGAGGAGTTATATTGAGTTTGGTTTTTCACAAAGTGTTATTATGAATATTTTTTTTGAATTTATAATATATTTCAGAGTTGGAAACTTAAGAGAATATATAGGTTCTCTAGGGAAAATTACCATATTTATTTTCATCTGATGTAGTTCGTGTAGACTATATATTATGTATAAGGACCCTATGATCTAATGTAATGATCATGATAGTGTAATAACCCTATTTAAGGAAGAGTGTACCTATTGTGGGGTAGAGACCAAGGTGTATTTTATCTATCATCCTTGATTATGAATTTGATTCAATTTTTGAAATGTTATTTTAAAATTAAAGTATTTTATTAAAAATATAAATTTAATTCCATATCAATGGAATACAATTTCTTTCTATTGTAGACATGGAAGGAGGATGAAACATTGCATAGTTCTTATTCATGAGGAAGCTCAAGATGTTCTTGATGGTTCTAAATCTGTTGAACGTATGGAGTGAGATTGTTAGATAGAGTCCTTATTTGAGTTTTATTAGTAGAGTCTATCAATGTATGAATGATTAATTCTTAATCAGTACATGGTGATGTGGAAAACTGTGGTTGAGTTTGATTTCTAATTGATATTTCCATTAGTGTATTATTGGATCCATATATAAGTTATCTTGTTGAGGGTTGTAGCTCATTAGTGGTGGGTCCTCCATCTGGGGAAACATAAAAAATCATAGGTCACATGGGGAGAGATTGAAATCCAGTTCTTATCTTTGACATTGAAGGTAGGATAATAGTATGATTATCTTATAATCTATAAAGGTATGCTAAATATTGTTGGATTTTGGTGTGTGTGTCATGAGGAACCCCTTTTATTCTCTTTATTTTATAATATATGATAAGGAATGAGTAAACTATTTTGACAAGGGTTTATATTAAAAAATATAGTGTTCTTTTATCCCTTTTACGTTTTCGTAATATTTCAAAGATCATTCAAGGGATAAATTAATTTGTAAGACATTAGTGCATAGGGATTTCCATCATTATGGAAGTTATAAAAATTTCCCAAGGAGTGGTGAAATAATGAGTAGCTATAATTTTCTAAGCTATTTGGGTTTCAAACAAATTAGAATCCATCTTCATCACTTTCCTTCTAAATTTTATAGGATTTTAGTTCTTGAACCTCTATTGGAAAGACATAAATATTATAAAACATCATTACATGATAAGGAAACCAAAAGTAGATATATTTTTTATTATTTATTAGTCGTTGTGGATTAATCCTTGTGGGGGTGGATGGACCCTAATAGTTTCTATAGAAGTCACTTCCTCAACCATAGTAATAGAAATGGGGTCCTCAAGAAATTAAAGATCTAATGACTGCTAATGAATATTGAGGGAAGGTAAAAGATGTTTTTATATACCATGGATTATAATCTAGGAATCAAAGAGGTAATTTGTGACTTTATCTATGATTATATAAAGGTAAAATATTTCAATATTATCATGCCAGTGAGTTTCCATGCCTATGGGGAAGATGATTTTTTGGGAAACAACATATTTTTATTTCGTTCAACCTTATTATATGGTCGTAACTGGAACATAACAATTAATTATTTCATATTCTTTAGCTAGATAATATGGAATAAGAATATGTAATATTCTATAAAATGTGATGTTATCTAGTACAATAAAAATGTTAGACTACTATAAAAATGGTTTTTCTAGAGGGTGAGTTGATGATATGGTTTTAATGATTAATTGGTGATTCGTTCTATCTAGGTAAACCCCCATATATTGTAATCCTTGTCATATATTTCTTATTCCATGTGCAAGACAAAATTCGTTACTATCAAATTATAGTGTTCTTGTTTAACATGTAAGGTGATCATGTGATGTTTTTTCAGAAAGAGAAATTATTTTCTAAATTATAGATGGTTGGATCCCCGTATTTCATTGACTTTAGAGTTGGTGTTGTGTTCACCAGATATGAAATTAGTAGATTATTTGAGAGTTATGAAAGAGTTATCATGTTTTTTCACAGTGATTTTTTGACACTATCCAATCAATGTGAAATTGATTTTATAATCGATAAAAAACATATTGTTTCCCATATTTTCATGTTTCCTTATAGTATGGAGCCCATAGAGATACATGAGCTGTCAATTGAGATTGATAATTTATTTATTCATGAGTTTTTGACTTGGAGTACCACTTTGGGGATCTCTGATATTATTTAAAAAGATTCTATATATTGTTTTGGGGCTTCAAATGAATTATTTTTTATTGAATCAAGTGAAGGGGATGAATACAAACTATATCCCCCATCCTTTCTCATGAGCTAATAGACACATGGATGCATTGACTTCCATTGGGTCGCACCAGCATCAGCACCTCTTTGTATTCATCAAAACTGTCCATTTTTCATCATCCTCTCTTTGTTATTCTTTCACCACCATTCAACATCACCTGATTCTAATCATACCTTCACATAAACCAGTACAATATATCTCATCACTATCATTTCCTAGTCCCAGTTTGAGTCTCCCATCCAACTCCAATTCTTCCATCCTCTTCTTGAAATGATCTATACATTTATTTATTAGAAAGAAAAATTAATTCTTCTCTTTAAATTTCATGATTGTAGTAGTTTTGATTTTTTTTGACAATTATCATATCATTCAATTTTTTTATATTTCCTTGGGGGAGGAGTTTCATATTATTATTTTATTTTAATGAATAATTTTCTAATTATGATTTGTTTTATAAATTATATTTCATTTGACGATATTGTTC
This sequence comes from Viscum album, assembly GCA_963277665.1. Lineage (NCBI taxonomy): Eukaryota > Viridiplantae > Streptophyta > Magnoliopsida > Santalales > Viscaceae > Viscum > Viscum album. Next base: position 868,635,747 of record OY728122.1, read on the forward strand.
AAAATTAATTTAATCCAATTAAATGTTAAATTTATTATTTTATACATCACATGAAATCATAATCAAATTATTATATGGTTAAGTCAGTTTTGTGATACATGAGTCTTATCATTTAACCATTAAAATTTGGTAATAATAGTATCCTATTAATTTATATATATTCCGATATATAAAGATCATAAATAATAAAAGTATTTTAAAATATATATTATCATTTGGAATTAGTGATAACTGGGCATCATAATTTTTAATCAAAAAAATCATTTATTTGATATGTGTAGTGATTTTTCCCATAAAGTCAGAATCTAAGGCTTATTTCATTGAATGCGATTTTTCTTTATATTTTAAATTTAATTTTAGTGATTTTCGTTCATTTAATTTGTTGTTTTATTCACAAAAAACACATGAAACATACCATAAATTAATTACACAATTTTTAAATGTATTCACTTTAGAAATCTAGAATCATTTCCTCTATGGATGAACCCTTCTTTTCACTACATCAGCAGTATGTATGGCCATAAATTTTCAATATATTGTGCACTATGATGGCATGTTATAGATATATGATATTATTGATAGGCATAATGCACTACTATGTAATTATTGAAATATTCATTAGAATCTAAATTAGGGACTATTCATATTTGTGGTCAAAACATCTAATTTTTCATAGTAAAAAAAATATATCACCATTTTATCTGGATGAAGACCGACAAAGAGAAGTAAAATATCTAGTTTTCCACTATTTTTATAAAAAAATGTCTCCATGAGAATCTAGTCTCAAGGCATACATTACAATCATTATTTATAGATATGTTCATCCTCTCATCAATATTCATTTCAATAGCCTATGATATAAGACTTTTATCAGAAAAGAACTACGACCCAAAAATTCAATGTTATATTTAGTATCACAATAAACAGCATATAAGAAACACAGTTTAAATTGAATACCTCACAGTTTAAATTATTTCAGAAAAATGTTCACTTTCATGCTTTGAGTAGTTAAAACTGTTATATGCATGTGAATTTATTTCTGGAATTCCATGATACATTATAATATAAGGAAGTGACTAATTATATGAATATACTAAGTCTATTTCCACTCTCATTGAATGAAAAATTAATATTTTTGTAATAGAGTAGGAATAGAGACACCATATTTATCAGGGAAGTGATGTGGATAAATTGTATCAATCATTGTTAAATGACAGAGAAATACCTGAACAATAAGATAGTACTCAATTATTTATATCCCAAAGAGTTTAAATCACTAAGATGATATTAGGAATGATTTAATTTCATCTTAAATCATTGTCCTCGCTATGGAATGATGTTGGAAAACTAGTCGCAAACTTTTTACAATCGTCTTTAACAGAAAAGTAGATAGATAGTCACAACAACTACTTGAAGTGCATTAATGGGGATGGATCAAGAATATTTGTACAAATTAATTCAAAATATTATTGAACACCATTTCTAGTGGTCATAAGAAATTGACAATTGTATATAATGAGAACATCTTGTCAACTATTCGACACTCACAATTTCTCAATTTTATGCTCTCAATAAGAGGATAAACAACATGTCATTGCATTCACCTCAGCTAATTCAGGTGGTTAAATTTAAATATATACCCCTTTTGGGGGCCTCAAGATTATTCGATGTTCCTCTAGATAAAATCATTTAACATCACATATGAATGTAATTTATTTAGTTATAAAAAAGGAAATTATAAACAAAATTATAAACAAAACTCTGAAAATAATAAAAAAATTATTTTGAAGGATCTATAAGAAGTTCAACCAATTAATTAGAACATGTTTCCTCCTATATTCATTTCCTATCCATAAATTAATCCTATAAAAATATCATTGTGGAAAATATCTTATCTAAGACACCGAAAAACCTAAATTTGGTAGGAGTAGTATACAGAAAAAAAAGAAGACAACCAACATTGGTCCTACATAAGCACATAGCCAAAATATTATAAATGATATTACCGTACAATTAATTAAATTCAAAAAGATGGAAAACCAAAACTTGTAAGCTTAAATGTATAACATGGGAGACCAATATGGGTATAAAACTTCATTAATACAAGAATGAGAGTAATGAAGTCTATTGGTTAATAAAATGTTTATCCTAAGATAATAAACTATATGTAGTGATATATAGTGAGAAGTGTGATAAATGTTAACTGAATAACTAGAATAAGTGAACCATATACCAATTACTAAGGATGATACTTGAAAATGGAAGGATATTAGAGTTGAAGGGATGTAAGAAGAATACTAAAAAAATTAATTAAGAAAAGAGGGAATTTAATGAAAAATAAAGCACTCAATGAAATATAAAAATTTCCTACCCCAAAAATACTATTTTAACCAACACAAAAGAAAGAAATAAATATATTATCAATTTAAAATATTCATATATATGTTCAAATAATTTTCATAAAATGATTTCCATTGCTGAATCCATTAAAAATGCACTACTAGATAATTTTTTATTTAATTTCTTCAATATAAAAAAATAATATTCAATGACATGGGAATAATTTTAACACTTGAGGAATGTTTAGGAATCCTACCTTGATCCATACCTCCAAATCCAAGAGACCATAGTAATTTCCAAATAGACTATAATATTAATGGTTTCTAGTGTTGGGAAGTTTAATGATCCTACTTCTAAAACATCCATCCCAATTAGTCATAACACTACTAGAAGAGAAAATTTCCTAGAGGAATGAAAATACCTCTATAAATATTTTGCTTCTAAAAACTGGAATAACAAATACTATATCCACCACATATATTTTTATTCATCTTGATCCTATAATCCTTCTAAATAAATTAAAAACACATGACAAAAACAGAAAAAATAAAGTAAAAATATTAAAGTAAAAAAACACTCTCAATGAAAATAGATTAACATGGTTAATAATTGTTTTCTAAATCCTTGGGAGAAACATAAGAACATATGTTTAGTTTACAAGGAAACTCACATTTCTATTCACCAAAATCAAACTATAGTATGAAGTGACACAAATATCTTCACACATTTCTTCATTTGACACTCTCCTTTTATTCTATGTCATTCTAGACCTCGACCTTCGCCATTTGATAAAGAAACTTATTATCATTGAGAACCTATGTACGATTCACAATAAAAGGATCCACCTCAATATTTTTCATTCCCTATCTAAACCACATAGTCATCCCCTACATCAGTAGTACAACGACTATCTCATATAGGACCAAGATTGTAATATAGTTGGAACCAACTTTCAAAATGATTTGTCCTCTACCCGTTGGATATAAATATATACGATTTCCCATAATAATCACCATCTCAACAACTATATTCTAGTGAATAGTACACATCACCTTCTTATTATCTCGCCATTGATACTACCTAACATCACCTTTTGTAATGATTATATCACTCTATATTATGTGACTTATCTTCAATGTAACATTAGAAATACCTTTCTTTGAATCATTGGAATATCATTTTCATAAAATAGTATCACTCTATTGTATTTTCATCACTACATTCATTTAAAACATGAATCAACACCACTAAGATCCTTGTAGAATCTTCCTATTCATGTACTATGGAACCATTGTGTTACTATTAGAATCCCCATCTATAGCCTCATCCCATTGATCCCAACATCAAGGATCCTTTTGTAAATTTATATTAGAAGAAACAAAAATCGGTCTAAATAAACTCATTCTAATGCGAACACATTTATTCAAAATATATTTGATAAACACCATACAGTCATCTTCTTCTGATGATGTTCCTTCCACTGAACTCATTTATAATATTCCTTAGTTATGGTGCAATGTATCCATCTGGGTTCTAATGTGTTACTTATAGAAAATTTCCTTCTCAGTGTTCCCACAACCTAACATAGAAATAATTTCTCACATAAAACCCTATAGTTAGTTTCGTATATCACAATATTCCCTTATATCTATCATTAACATCATTCTACATATAGTTCATTGATAACATGGGGTTAAAAAATTAAATCCCACTTGATTTTCATTACTAATGTATGGGTGATCAGTACAGACACTTGAAATATTTTATATCATATTCACAAAAAAAATTATTAAATGACTACCTTTTTAATTTAATTAATCTTGATATGGAAGAAAATAAATTTGTTCAAATCATTCATTAGAGACGTTTCTATTATATAAAGAGAGATCTCATCAAATATAAATAATGGAAAATAATTTATATATTATGGGAATACAACCTAAATTTATTTTCTGAAAATATATTAATATGATTTAATATCTAATTATAAATTCATGGTATTGATGAAGAATGTAAGGAGTTTGTAATGGAATTACTAAACATAAAATAACTATATTAATAAAATTTGGAATTTACGGAACAAATTTAATTAGTGGAAGTCATGAAAATATTGTGGATAAACTACATATAACAGAGTTAACATGGTTGGATTCATATCCTGAAATACAACCAACACTTGATCTTAAATCAGTTCCACCAACCAAAATATAAAATTACATAAAATATTTAATACCATTTCATATCATCATAAACATTGATATTTTAAGTGAATAGTAATGTAAATTTCCATTATCATGTTTTAGAGGAATCTAATGATAATTTTGACGTTATTTGAATTAAAATTTAATACCTATTTATATATACATGTAGAATATACGTGGAAGAAAATGACAAACCATGTATATATCCACAATTATGTTTAACATGTCTTATAAATTAAGTTGTCAAAAAACATGTAATTAATCTTCTATATATTATATTAACATTTTTATTTGTAATAATAAATGGGTCTACTCATTGCAAGTGGTATATAAAAATAGTGAATCCAAAGAAGTAAAATATGAAAAATTATAATATATTCCAAATAAAATATTTTCTAAGTGTAGATTTACGATTTAATATTAAATATTGTATAATGAAATAAGAAATGACTACTTCAAATTATCCTTCACTTATCAAATCATTAAATTATTATAGAGATGATTCCACTACTATTTTCTACATGTATAATTATGTTATAATTAAAATATGGTCTCAGTAACATAATAATAGAAGATTAAATTCACCTATCCATTTGGTATATTTTCTTGCTAGGGAATTCCTTTGGGAATGTTATGTGTACCAGACATATTTTAATGATTCATGATGGAAATATTCTATCACATGATTTAATATTTAAAGGAAATATTCATATATGTTTTAGTTATTTATGAAAAATTTTTTTGATGAATATTTGACACATTTTCACAAACATTTACTATGATTTGATGAATACAAGCTAAAACATATTTGGGAAAAGACTAATTTAATGATATAAAGTTGTATTGTGTATGGATATCGAATTTAATATAAATGAATTTAATTAAACCCATATAAATTTAGCATAATATATAAGATACCCATTTCCTAGTTTAGACACCAATATCGTATATTTCTTATGTATTTCTGATTAGACTAGTTCTATATTACAAATTTTAATATTATTTCCCAACCCAAGACCAAAATTCTAGAAAAATATTTCTTATTTCATTTAGGGAATGAAAGTTAGGAATCCCTGCAACTATTAATGAAATTATTGGTAGAGCATCTAATTATGATTTAACAAAACTAGGAATAACTATTAAAATTAAAAATTGTTTTAAGTCACTCGGTAGTTGGTAAAACTACACCAAAATCATTGCTTAACGGAGGTCTTCAGTGGTGGTTTATTAAAACAATGCAATTTTTTTAAAATAATTTTTTTTACGGTATATTAAAAACTACCCCTAAAACATTCATTTTTTAAAACCCAACACTTCTACCCTGAACCCTTCTCTCCACTGACTCCTATGACCCCTTGAACCTTCATAGCCCTACCCTCTCTATGCCTCGCCACCACAACTCACCACTTGTCCTGAGCCTCATCAACCCTAATCACACCTCACCACTGGTTCTGAGCCTCACTGCCCCACACCACTTCATACCACCAGTCCTGAGCCTCTCAATCCCTCTTTTGAGGCTTCAGAACTCTTGGATCATAAAAAATTATATACCCATTAATCAAGGTAACTTATTCAACCCTTTTAATCTATTATTTATGTTATGTATTTTTTCTTATACCAATTGATGTTTTATCATGATGTTTTTAATTGTTATTGAAGATTTGGTTATCCTTACCTAAATAATTTTTTAATATTATCATTCTAAAATTAGGTAATTGTTATTATGTCATGACCTGCCTCCCTGGGTCATGATCCTTATCATCTGACCTTATGTGTCTCCACTAATACCTTGGTTTCCTTCCCAGCACACCATAGGCTATTACTCACTAGGGTCGCTTATCAGACTAATGACTGTCCCCACAGGTCAACACATGTTCTTTCTGTGTGTTTTGTCCTCACTCACACACACCCTGGGAAATTTCCCAGAAGGTCACCCATCCTAATTACTACTCCAGGCCAAGCATTCTTAACTATGGAGTTCTAATCTGGTATGCTCCCAAAAATAACGGTGCACATTGTTGACATGAGTAGTAACATTTTACCTTTTTAAGTCTCACTTTCCAGGGGTGTTACATTATCCACCCCTTTAAAGCACAACACCCTTATTGTGGACCCCATGCCTCATACCCAGGCAGTGCCTAAGCACTTCTGGCTAGGTATGGCTCTCAGAACATTTGTCACGACCTACCTCCTTGGGTGATGATTCTTATCATCTGACCTCATGGTTCTCTTCTAATACATTGGTTTCCTTCCAAGCACACTACCGGCTATTACACACTAGGGTATCTTATCAGACTAAGGACTATCACCACAGGCCAATACATGTTATTTCAGTGTGTTTTGTCGTCACTCACACACACCCTAGGAATCTTCCCTAAAGGTCACCCATCCTGATTACTACTCCAAACCAAGCATGCTTAACTGTGGAGTTCTAATCAGGTAGGCTCCCGAAATAAACGGCGCACCTTGTGACCTGGGTAGAAACATTTATCCATTTTAAGTCTCAATTTTAAAGGGGTGTTACATTTTAAAGGATGGTGGGATTGGTGTAGTCACGGCATGGGCTCCGAGGATGGGTCGTGACCAATTGGTATCATAGGGAGGTTCTACCGCAGAACTTAGGACTCTGATATTTTCTTTCATTGAAGCAATAGTGTTAAGGGTACTAAGTGTGGTTTTCAGTTCAGGGAGTCTAGTGTTGGTGCAGGCGGCCAACGTATCCATACACCAGGACCGCGACTTCTGATTTCCAACTCAGTGCACGAATACACTGATTGCGTGTGTTTTTTCAAAAGTTTTCTTTTAAATCAGCTCAAACCAGGTCAGCTCACCAGGTTTAGTCTTTTGACCGTGTCACATCTGTTTCTTTCAGGATATCTTCACCAAGTCAATCAGCGTGGGTACCAAGTGGACAGTGCAATGATAGCTCACCAAGTAGTGAGGCCTCAGTACAGGGCCCTCCCCTAGTTGACATACCAGCAGAGAGTGCACGCCTCTTGAGCACGTTGCACGAGTTCCTGTGATGGAGGCCTCCGAGGTTTCGAGGAGAGTCAGATTTTTAGACGACTGGGCACTGGATGGAGTTTGTAGCCCAAGTTTTCCACATAAATGTGACACATGCTGACTTGATGGTGTACCTAGATGTTAGTCTCTTTCAGGGAGCAGCTGAGAGGTGGTGTAGGCAGATGCTCCAGTTTTGCGACGAAATGACCATCACCTAGGGAGACTTTGAGACTTTCATTAGGGTAGAATTTATACCAGCGACTCTACACATTGAGGATGATCATGAGTTTCTGCCTTTCCAAGGGTTTTCTATCAGTATCCGAGTCATCTGAAGGTAGTAGAAGGATGATGCAGACGTCCAAGAGGACTAGGCCAACAGGTGGGCGACCTCGGGATATAGGTTCGGTTGTGTGAGGAAAACGAAACAGAGCCTACCATACGAGGAACAAGAAGTTCTATGCATACTGCAAGCAAGGTCATTTGGCTCGAGACTGCCCGACATGTCCAACAGATGTGCAGTACGAAATAGAGGAACCTACCAGACTGAGACAAAGGAGCTGGCCATACAATCGGTCGTGTATGACGCTTCGAGGTGTCACCACCACCACCACCAGGACGTCCACCCCGACCATAGGGAACATGTGGATATGGGAGAGAAAAACTTCAGGAAGCTGAAGCATAGGACAATGGAGCTTTGGATGCAGGTGGACATGAGCGAGACTAGTTCCAAGAATGTAGGCCTTTGTTCTTGGTGCATCTAGTTTCCGTGTTGTTGTTGTTGTTGTTCTTTCTTTGTGTCTTTGTATTTCGAGCTGCAGTAATAAAAGACAGTTATCATTGTGACATTTACTTTCCTGTCCTTTTTGTATGGTTGATACTAAGAGGTTCTGGTTAAAGCTGTTGACCTGAACTTCACTTGTGAGGTTCTTACTGGAAGAGAACCAGTAATCATGCTCTAATGCCGACAGTGTGTCTCAACCCTTGGTGGCGAGAGTAATGGTTGGATCTCTTAGTAGTAATGTCGAGGCCTTATGACGTCATTAAAGACATGAATTGTACCGTTCACGTTAGGAATGACTGTATTAGGAAAATAAAGTGGTTCATCCAGGGGATGAGACTAGATTTATCTTTATGGCAGAGTAGAAATACAACAACTCTTATAGAACGTAGATGAAGAAGGGTGGAGATGACATCTTATAATTGGCTAGTCTCTCCCATTGTTCATTGAATGAACAGGTTATGGTTCTCTCCAACTCAATAGTCTCAGGTGTATCTTCTATCATAAGTAAATGAACCTGAGACATTGGCGATAGCTTGAATTCCTCGAGGGCTATGTCTTCGATATAATTTAAATTCTTTGGGTGGGGAAATGTTGTAGCAGATGCTCTTAGTGAGAGATCGGGCATTCAGTTGTTGGGAGTGGCGAGATAGAAGCTGGCCACATGTTAGATATCCTTTGTGGATAGTGATGGAGTCAGCATGTGTAGACCAATAGATGGTTCAGGCTACAATGGAGAAGTTGCAGATCATCCAAGAGCGGATGAAGACTGCACAGGGCAGACAAAAGTCCTATGCTGATAGGAGACAGAGACCACTGGAGTTCGAGGGCGGTGACCACTCCTACGGGTCTCACCTCGTCGAGGTCTATAGAGATTTAGCTAAGGTGGAAAATTATCTCTGCATTTCAGCAGACCTTTCCAGGTCCCTAGCAGAGTAGGCAAGGTGGCTTACCGCTTGGCCCTTCCACCTCAGTTTCACCAGGTACACAACGTCTTCAACGTATCTTAGCTGATGAGATGCGTTCACGATCCGTCCCATATAATTGACCACATAGAGCTGGACACCAATGATGGGGTGACCTTCACGGGGTTCTATTAGAGGTTGTGGATCGATATGAGTAGGTACTAAGGGGATGATCTATTCCTCTTGTGCGATTTCGCTGGCAGCACGAGAACCTCCAAGAGATGACATGGGAGCCGGAGGCTCAGATGCATGCTCGTACATCCTTTAGTTTCCCTAATTTGTGGTGTAGCATTTCAAGGATGTAAATACCTGAGGTGGGAGTAATTTAAAGACCCGTAAATTTCATGGAAAATATTTTCTTAATTTATTTGGAATTTGGTGAGTCGGTAGATTCTGAAGACACACGATTCTGATGCCTGATGTGCCTGGGATCAATTTCCAAAGTTTAGCTCAGGTAGGTTCTGTAATCCAACGAGCATGTTTTTCAATATTTCGAACTGATGCTTGGAATTGAAACTTGAGGGCACCAATTAACTCGTAGAAGCCAGTAATTACTTATGGGTACCTTTACCGCAGTTGCGTTATATGCGGGTTGTAAAATTTTTATAATTGGGGAATTGTTTTAAAATAAATAAAATTGTTAGAACAATTTTATTTTGTATCTTTGGAAGGTAAACATTCCCATGGGAATTTTTTGGTAGGGCCCGCAACCACTCAACATCCCATGTGTGGATAAATGAAAGGTGGGGCCCACACGAGCCCCAACCGTTCATTTTCACCTAAACACCTTAAACCCCCTTCATTAAATTGGAAACACCACTTAAATTGCCAAACTCCCCACCTCCCTCACTCCATTAATTCATGACAGCCCCTTAAATTTATGAGGACCTTTCCTATGCCTCTCCCTCTCTAAACTCTTTCCAACATACCTTAATTAATTAATGGAACATCTTATATTAAGTAATTAAGAGTTTGAATGTATGAATTTTAAATTGCTTGTGTTAATAAAATAATAAGGGTAGCTTATTATTTTATTGTGGGGAGGGCTATCATTCTGTTAAGTGTGAGAGATCTCTTGAGAGAATATTTTCCTCTCCGACGAAGAACGATGACTTCTTCAATGAAGAATGTCGGTTCCATGAAGAACGATGACGTTCCAACCATTATCCTCTCTGGGACAAGTGAGGAGATGCCGCTTCCACCTTGGATGCACTCCGACATCGCCTACAAATTCTTTACCCGCGACGCCGTCTTCCGCGACGCCCGACGTGCGACGACAATTATCGAGGTAGCGGTTATGTTTAATTTTAAAGGATTATAATTACGCCTCAATTCTTCATTTTATTTCTCTAATTGTGTCGGCCTATTTCTATCGCTTAACTCTGAGGGCGCAGATTGAACGAACATGGCCCGACGAACCTCCGCTAGAACTTGATCTTTTAGAATCGATGATCGAAGGAGGAACGCGGAAGAGACTGGCGACGCAAGGGCCGCCGTCGCACCCTCAAAGAAAAGTTGCGGCCAAGTGGGCTTCGGTAGAGGAAGCACGACATCGTCACGTCGTGCCAGGGATACGGGGCCATGGCCAGTGCAGGCCACAGCGGAGGAAGCCGGTGCCGTCACGCCGGCTGTGCAGTGGGAACCGCGACCCGCTTTTCGGGCCGCTTCGGTAGAAGGACCGGCTAGGCAGAGCAAAGCAGCGGCTCCAGGAGGGCACCGCGATGTAAGACCCGCGGACCGGTCGTGCGGGCTGCTTAAACCAAAAGGCCAGCTGGTTTGGGATGGCAGTGCCGCTGGTTCGGACGGCAAGGGGCGCCCCCCTCAAACCGCTCGGCCGGCTGGCCGAGTCTCGCCAGGCCGGGCCCAGCCGAGACGCCCCACGTTTTGTCGAGCCACAACGCTTTGTCCAGGACGAACGACTCACCAGGCCGGTCCGCCCCATTGCCGAGACGGACCCGCCAAAACCGAGACAACCTGACCCGTCAGCCCATCGGCCTAACGGACCGGGCCCTTTTTCACTTAAACATGAATTTCGAAATACCACGCGTCTGATCGACGCGCTGTCTACCGAACTAGGACCCTTGAGACAAGGCGGTCATTTTGATTTACTCTTAGAGTGTTTTGGACGACTTTGGAAAATGGCCGGGTTTGGAACGAGCGTAATTCCAACTGGGCCCTCAGAGCGAAAATGCTTATAACTTAAGGACTGGACATCTGATTGATGTTCCGTTGACTATGTTGGATTTATAATGATGAGATGGTTCTTTTGGCATACATCACCAGAGGTTTGGATGTAGTTGGAGTATGGTCGGGTTGGATTATACCCAAAATCCGATCGGGCCCCTGGAACAGAGATGCTAATAACTCACGAACTGGGCGTCTGTTTTATGCGCCATCTATTGAATTGTGACCCTTATGATGAGGCGGTCCTTTGAGATACTTCCACATAAGATTACATGACATGTGGAAGTATCGACCAGTTTCTCATGGAGAGGATCCTCTTGGAGATGAGCTTACGGAGTATAGAGACCTTGTAGCTGGCTGAGACATAATGTATGCTTGTCGGATTCGTTTCAGAGTGACTTTAATAGCCCAATGGGGACCACTACTGTGTTGGGATGGAAGACCCATGGCTGGAAGCACCACTATGTTGGGGTGGCAGAACCACGGTACTCGACAGGAGGAATACCTCTATTGGCTATTAGGGAAAGCACTACTATGATGGGGCGGCAGACCCATGGCGGGGAGCACTACTGTGTTGGGATGGCAGACCCGCGGTACTCGATAGAGGAGGAGTACCTCAGTAGTCTAAGGTTAGTGAGTAGCACCTCAGAGTCATGACACGACCACTGCTCTCTATATAGGATGAGTTTTTCAGCAGCTGTGTTTTCGAAATCATGAATAAAAAATCATGGTTTGATTTTAGTCTATGACCTTTGTGTTTTCCTGATGATTGATATGGGTTACTTGATAACTTAGGTATTTGTATGGGAATATAAATAAGTATGGTTATCTATTGAGAACTATCTTTGTGGTTTATCCTGGTTGGATTTTAGTGAGACTGTGAGGGTCTCAGGGACCCTACTGAGTATCATTATACACACCCCTGCGCGGGCTTTACACGCAACTCATTGTGTTGGATGCAGACGACGGACAACACTGATTGTGGTTGAGGCTTGTAGATCTGGATGGTACCCGGAGGAGGAATTCACGACGATTCGGTACCCGGAGGTGACAGACGGACTTGGTGAGCTGAGGTGGCCATCTGTACTACCCTTCAGGTACGAACTCTAGAGGATGATCCAGGAACAGCTTGACACATTCCTGCTGTTTTGTCTTTTCTTGTACTTTACTGTTGGGCTTCTATTTCTGAACCCTTTACTTTCCATCACATCTTTTGTTATATACTGATTTACATAGTTTTTTCATCCTCTTTTCCTCAGGTTGTGTGTGTTTATGTTTCATAAAGGCAATGCCTTCCCTTTTTATCGTGATTTACGCCTTTGGTGCTACTCGCCAGCCCCTAGCCTATGGAAGGCGGGCTTGGGGTAGTCACGACACATGCACGAGGATGGGTCGTGACATATTAGGCATGAGAAATTATTTAATCCATTTCATTCTAAATAAAATGAAATATTTCCATGTAGGTTTTTAAATTAGTGAAAATATACTAATGACATGGATACATGTTTGAAATAATTAAAAACAATTCAAGTTGTTATGTTATATTAAACAATAAGTATGTTTCTCATTTTTATGATTACATGCTTGGGATTATTAAAGAAATTTCTACATGGTTATGTTTTATAAATAGGGTGGTTTATTTTTTATTCTAGGTTGTTACTTGGATAATGTATAAATCAATTTTTTATTTTGGTTTTAGATTACAAAAGGAAGGTAAGATGTTCCATTTATGGTATTCCATCATTAATAAAATAAGTAAGCATGAATTGTGATTTTAATAAAATCATTAACAATATTTATATTAGTTTTAGTTACATTGAAAAATATTTGATTATAAAATTGTGTTTTGAAAAAAAAAAATTAGTTTTAAAAACATTTTTTTATTTATTTTGGAAATTAACTGTGTATGATTTTCTTGAACGTGAACATTAAATTAAGTAATCAATTTTTTTTATTAAATTTATAAAAGTGTTTAGGTATGGGATAGTTCTTGAACCACACATTATTTATATAAGATATTTTTTTTGGAAACATATCCTTTTAGAGTTTTTATTATTTTTTATAATTCAATCACATTTATGAATTGTTACACAAACATGATTCATTAGGTATATCATAAGATGTTAAAATAATTTGTATAAATGGAAAACCTATTATATTGAATGGGTTCAATGTTTAATAACCTTTCTTCCTAGGATGCTACATATTTTTCTTATTATATTTCTCTAATGATTATGTTTTAAAACATTGAAAACTTGTTTGGATGAAGAACATAATTTTTTTATTTTAGAATGTATTTCTTGTAACTTAATCAAAGACATGTTCTTTTATTGGCATGTTACTAAAATATATTAGTTGTTTATTTTTCCATTTCTTTTATTTTGTTTGGATCTCTACTAGTACGGATCATTTATATCATATTCCATATCTTATAGTTTATTTGTATTGATACTAGAATGCATTAATGAAAATATAATTAAAATAGGAATTTAGATTATACTATTGGATTTTGTTTTCATTAGATATGGGAAATTGGATTATTTCATTATAATATTATAAATTCTTTCCCTAATAAAACCATTTTTGTAAAATATTGTATTTTTTATGTAGTGTGGAATAGTGTTCTTCATTAATAAATGTTTTCCATGACGAAATCAAATGTATTTAGTTTTTGATTTTTTTATCGTAATGATTATTCAGAATATTCATTTATTCAGTAATTTTTTAATATAATCTATAATTTATATTTTTAAAAAATATTTTTTACCAGAATAGAGAGAATCTGGATGCATGATACTAATTGGATCTCAATCAAGATTCAAATTAATTCTTCTTCTATTTTTTATTTAAAAATGCTTCAAATGGATTAATTATAAAATTCTCTTGTTATAGATGCATTGGAATACCTTGGTTAATTCTTAATAATCTGAGTTAACATATAATTTTTTTTCTTGATAATGAATTTTTTTTTCATTAAAAATAAGTGAAATTAGTCTTAGAATATTCATTATTAAAATGAAATTAATTCAATGTAGAATTTGATATTTGACAAAATTCAATTTATCCATCCACACAATAAAGAAAATGTAACACCGAAAAAATATAGTTGGATTATAATTCACGATAAAACTGATGAAAATAATGATGTTGAGAAAGTAAAATATGATGGATGATGCCCGAAATCTCATATATCAAGCATCTGGTAAAATAAATTAGTTGGAAATATTAATTTGACAGTATTTTAGGAAAAAAATATATGTAGTTTCTAGTATTGGGATCAATTAAATTCAAACCTTTATGTAGGTTGTTCTCACCTTTAAAAAAGTTTTCCTAACCATTACACAAGTGTTGCTTACCTCAACGTAAGTGCTAAGATATCATTAAGTGAAATGGAAAAAATTTAAGTTATCCTTGTGTAGTGAACTAAATACCTTTAAATAGTGTAGGGAAGTTATGTTTTTTCCTTTACTTATTATTCAGAAATTGGTTATTACCCTTATTTAATTTCTGAGTACTATAGTACAACTTTTCTAGTTACCTTTACATGACCATTTTATGTAAAATCATACCATTACACAACATTAAATGTTACCCTTATGAAATTATTTTAATAAGTTATTACCCTTACATATAATTATAATATACCTATAGGCAACACGTGAAAAATGCATCTTATCTTTATGTGAGATGTATATCATAAAGGTTAACCTTAAAAAAACAATAATAATTATGAGTTACCCTTTTGCATCTTGTGAAAAAATTATTTTACCCTTATGTGGGCTCTATTGTTATAATATTTCATTATTGTATTTATGTAATAGAATATCTCCTATGATAGAATGGTCGAAGTCCTCTTCGACTAGAAAACAATACTAGGACTAAAATACATAGGGTATATTTGAATTTGAGTGTGATACTTTAATTAGTAATATGTTTCTATTTTAATTCATAAATTTTGGGTTTTAATTATATGATGACTAATTAAGAGACAACCATGTATAGAATATTCATTGGATTTCCAATGATTTTTATACATTTATGTTTTGTCTACAAATAGAAGTGATGGAAAGATGTGGATAAATAATAAGAAATACATTTAGAATTTCGTAGATTCATTATACTGATATGTTGAGGCCATTCTAGTTTCTATATATTTACTTGTTCTGTATCAATTAATGAATGTCTGAAGACCACTATAATACGCCAGTTTCTTCATTGAGAAATTCTAATAGAACAAATAGTATAATTATTTTTTAGAAGTGACTATAATTCTTATTTCACAGATGGTCATAATGATATATAAAAGGTGGTGTATGGTCATTTAACATATTCATATTTTTTTAACTAGTATATATGAATCTTATTTCAAATTTAGTAATAGTTAGGTGTTTTAATTTTTTTCATAATGTGTAGAAATTTTTTGATATATATGGATAAGTTCCAGATCAATTACTAATGATAACACCTCAGTATGATAACAGTTTAGAAGATTTTTTAGATTTTTTAATTTTTCAATCGATCTGTTGATGGGAGAATAAGATTCCCATGTTCTAATTGTATATTTAGACGATTTTTTAGGAGAGATTATGTTTATGGACACGTGATATTGAGGAAATTACCTACTCATTATTTGTGTTAGATTTGGAATGGAGAATTGAATGTTATAAAAAGGTTGAGCACTGATTTCAATCTACATAATGAGCTCCCAACTTCTTCGATATGGTACAATGTCAAAAAAATCTTTTTAAATGATGTATTCGGAATTGCAAGACACAAACACTAACATCAAAACATATCAAAACAACCAGTTGATGGTGCTACAAATCGAAACATGAAAAGTGATGTTTTTGAGAATGCATGACAACCAGAGAAAGACTGTGACATATCATTAGATCTTCCTATTGTTTTTAGAGACTAATGTAAGAGAAAACTTCCCTATGTATATATATGTGTTTCATGGTTTATTTAAAGACTGAAATCAAGAGTTGTATTGTGGATGATTGAAATTTTCAAAACATCATTTTCAATGAAGTTTTACCATATCAGATGGCTATGTGGATTTACAATTAAAGTGATTTCAATGATATTGGAATTGTTGCATGATGCATTTCTAGAAGAATATATCCCTAGTTTTTTTAATAGAAAATCTGTTGTTAACAATCTTGGTCTAACGTATTAAAAAATTCATCTGTGTCCCATTTATTGTTTGCTTTATTGTGGAGAGGATTCATGTAGATAGGAATACTATAAAAGTTATTTACTTATATGGATGTCTATGGGTGATGTTGGATGTCTGAATCAACATACTACTGTGAAGAAGAAGATAATGAAGACACCTAATTTTTTTTTTCAATACATTCCATTAAAGCCTTGATTGCAAAGATTATTCATGTAATTGAAAACCATCGACCACATGTAGTGGAAATCGGTAGATAATAACAATGATGGGTTAATGCGACATCTAAGATATTCACAATCATGGAATCCATTTGATTCATTGTATCAGGATTTCTTAGATATTCTTATGAATGCTTGATTGTGATTGGGTACCAATGGATTCCACCCACTTGGAACATTGATTACTAGTTATAGAATTTGGCTGGTTGTTTTGATCCCGTACAATATTCCTCCATGGATGTGTATACAATAAACATATTTTATCATTTTGATGATTATTCCAAGAAACAAATGCCTAAAAATGATATTGATGTATACTTGAAAAACATTAGCAGTAGAATTTTAGGAATTTTGGAGCGATGATGTTGAGACATATGATGCATCTTCTAGAACAATGTTCAAAATGAAAGCTGATCTAATGTGTACCATTACTATATTCCCTAGAAATGGGAATTTATATATCTGGAGAAATTACACATGTTTGGATTTTCCGGTTTGTAATTTTATTTTGATCTCGAGTAGCTACCTCATAGTAAAAAATGGGGCTTCTCATGTCATCGAATATTTCATGAAGCATCTCATATATTTTTGCTGAACAAGTCAAAATTTAATGGTTTCATTTATTGTAGGCCACCTCCAAAGTTGTTTATAGGTTCTGAAATATTGAAAAAATTTGTAAATGTTGAAATATAATTGGGGAAGGTGCATCATTTGATTGATAGTGGGAAACTAGTTGGAAGTGCATCATTAATTAATATAGGAACACAACAATGGAAGAAACAAATTATATTCTTAAAACATAAATATTGGGAATTTAAATTATTTCAACCTAATCATGATTTGATTCATATTGAGAAGAATATTTCTGAGAATTTTCTCATTACATTTCTTAATGAGAATGGAAAGTCAAAGAATCATCTCAATTCTCAGAAAGACTTACATGCATTGAACATAATGTGTGATCTATGTCCAGATGATAATGAAATGTATGCTCCAACATTATTTCAATGAAAAATATCTATTTAGATACATTAAATTGAATTTTAAATCATGTGAAGGTATCTGATGGGTGTTAAAGTAACATCTCAACTTATTTTGGCATAAATAATTATAGGTTATATGGATTGAAATTCCACAATTCCCATATTTTGTTACAGTAGTTACTTCCATTGGTATGGCATATATTATTACCTGAAAAGGCTACTATTATGGTACCCTGATTATGCATATTTTTCAGAAACCTATGTGAGAAAACACTACATCCATTTCAACTAAACAACATTTAGGAGGGATTTGTGTTGACATATTGTGCAATGGAGATGATTTTAATCGGCAGTTTTTACATACATGATGAATATAATCATTCATTTGGTGGAGGAATCTAAATTAGGGGACCTCATACATTCTCTATGGATGTATCCAATTTATAGGTACTTTATTTATATGTTTTTCATTTTAGTATGAAATTATTGGATCTTCATTAAGTACATCCTTATGTTTTTTTATTTTATTTTATATATATATTGGGAATTTGAAATCATATGTGAAAAATAAAGCTCTACCTGAAGGCTCTATTTCTGAAGGATATTTGACAGAGGAGGGTCTAACCATTTATATAGATAATTGGATGATACTGTGTAATGATTCAATTGAGTTGGACGTGTTGATGACACAATGACTTAATCTAAAATACAAGGGAAATCAAAAATTATTCCATCTATTGGCCGATCAGTTGGGAAGAGCTAAAATGTTACACTAATAGAAATAGATTTAGTACAGGAACATAGAAATGTGCTGCTAAATAGTGAAATTGTAGAACAATTTATGGAAATGTTATGGATATAAACCAATAGACGAATGATATGACAGACACAATATGAGAAGGATATAACAAAATTTGTTAATAAAGAGCTTGTGTAATGGTTTGCACAGCGTGTAAGTTCATAAATATTTAAAGAAATATGGATATTAGGTTGGTATATATATTTTGTAAATATAATAATGTATATTAATTTTTTCAGAACATGTGTTCCAATACTAGAACAGATTTTCTATAAGATTTTAAGTTTCTTGCTAAATGTCCTAAACACATTATAGAATGTTAGACTCTTACAATGTGAGTGGATTTAGATTCAGTATAGTTGATTGGGATGAGGGTTTGAATACCCAGAATAGTGGAATATTTATGTTTTCTAAAGTGCAATACTATGGAGAATTTAATGATATTATAGAATGAAACTACCATAGACATTTTTTCAGTTGTTTTATTAAAATTCAATTTTGTGTATATTATTTAGGGGTGTTAAAAGAGATTCCTTGAAAATTACATCTGTGAACTTCTGTCGCTTGATGGATATTGTTGACTCCGATCTACATGATCCGTATATCTGAGAATCACAAGAAAAAAAATGTAATATTGTGTGCAAGATTTTTTAGAAGAATAGTAGAGTGTAGTTTCTCATGTAAAATAGAGATAATTATATGATATTAGTGATGAAGTGGAAGGTTTGACCTCTGACATTTAATCCACTCAACAGTAAGAAGTAGACATATTTTTAAATCATTATATTGAAAATATTGGTCTTGTAAGAGTGGATGAAGTAGATAATATAATTATGGAGTAGGAAACTTACATTATAGAAGGAGATATGATTGTATGTGAAGTTATCCATTAATTTATCAACAACTTATTTCATTTGTGATGTCATTCATTATCAATCTTATGTATATTTTTCTTATTAGTACTGTGAATTTATTATCATTTCTATTTTTTGTATGCATGAATTTTTCAAAATATGTGTTATGAACATAATTTTATTTGATTAAATGATTGGAATGAAAAGCAGACATTAAACTCACACGACGGGGTGAAAGAGGTTTTCAAGAAGATGGTTGACTATAGTAATCATTTCACTAGTTTAATTTTTTTATACAATGTTATCTGTTTAATATATTAAATTGTTCATTTATCTTTGTTTATTGAATTCACTAATTTTAGGCCATAATGTTTCCGATATAGAAGTGTTGTTGAATGTTCATAAAAAATATGATGGGAGTTTTGTTAATGGGACTGCCAAAGAAGTCGAGGTATGAATTTATTTTCCATTATAATAATTTATTATCATTTGTCACTATGGTAATATATATTTCTTCTAATATGACTAACATTTGATTTATAAGTTTAAATTAAAGATCTATGGGATGGGCATCCCACATTGTCCTATACAGTCTCCCAGGATAACACAGTCGGTAAAGTCCTTAGGAAGGAGAATTATGGTCGAATGTACGGATGGGTTTGTGACTATTACCATATAATGGATTTGGAAGACAATTGGGTATTGAATGTGATGAATAGTGGTGATAAGGTAAATGACACAACTAAAAAATCATTTAGTTAACTAAATTTTATTTATTTATTTATATATATAAATATACAACATTGTTTAATTTTCAATATAATTGTCTTAAAGGTGCTGATTGCAAGAAGTGGAGATAGAGATGGAGAGGGAGATGAGAAGAGTTCATCATTGCTCAATGATTAATGGAGTGTGTTTTTTCATGTATCAGTACGTCCAATGTAGGAATTTTTTTTATCATTTTTTATATTTTTTATGGGATTAGGACAACGAGTTCCCTAAGTATGTGTCGTATAACCATGTGTCTATATGATGTGTTTCAAATTTATATAGAGATTAAAATTTATATATGATCATATTTTATGTTTAGTTTATCGTCTATATTATATATTGGTTTATTCATTAAATTTTTTTGTTTGATTCTTTAAATATATTGTTAAATGTATTATTTATTTCAATGTGTTGTTTCCATGGTCAATGTGTCGATTATTTATGTTTGGGTGTGAATCAACGTACATCAATTCTTTAGTTTTATCATGTTTTTTCTTGTAAGTGGATGATATTTTGCATGATATGGTAAAATTTCCATTGTAACTATTTTTATTTTCTGGTGGCATGTTCTGTGGCTGTAGAACTTACAACTTGTTTTTTTAAATTTATCATATAATGGCGGTTTAGATTTCTGCTAGAGGTAGATTTTCTTTCAAATTAGTTTAAACCGACTGTATATTATTGTAATTTTTAAGGGAGATGGTTAAAACTATTAATAAATATGAAATTTTTTTTATTTTATGTCAGTTTTATTGGTATTAGTGGGAATTTTGATTCTGTATAAAAGTCCAGACTTTAGTGGCAGGTGAAAAATGCATCTAGATTGCAATTATTTTTTTTATGAAAAAACCACCGCTAAAACAAATAAACCCCCCATAAATATGACTTCTATAACACTATCCAAAAACCGCCATTAAATGGATTAAATTAACACATGTTCATTAGCGACACCAATTTTAGTGGTGGTTTTTTGAAACCGACACAGAACCATATAGCGGGGTTTTATACCATCTCTAGATAAAAAATCATCCGCTATATGATCAGTTTGTTGTACTGTGATACCTCTTGATAATGAAAATAAAATATTTCAAATTATCAAATTATATAATTTAATTATTGAATGGTTCTCAACATAATTACAAAATTACATTATCACAACTTCTAATGATTATTTTTCACATTAGATAAATTTCACCAATACTTATTATTCAAAACATTCATTATTTTTTGATTATGAGTCTTCCAAATTAGAATTTATAACCAAGATGGATATTAACCCAATACATAATGACAATAAAATTTCATATATATAATTTTCCATTGATTTCAAGTATAAAATTTAAATGGAAGAGAGATAAGTAATCAGTTTCCCCTCCTGGAATTGACACAAGTGATAACAATAGTGAATCTGTTAAGGATAAATTTATTTGATAAACAAATTAATTCCACTAAGACAATAATACCTTAATATTTTGATATCATCGACTAATTTTTATAGGTGTGTTGTATTTAGATACATCAGATTGGTAGAAGATATTATTTTCATATTTAGTTCTATATTAATTTGGGGATTTCCCAATGTGTTTTAAGTATTTTTTATGCAATGATTATTAAATATATCTTGGAAGATGAATTAGATTTTTTATTTATTATTTTCCTAGCCATGAACATTTGATAATACCATGGTATTTATCATATTGATTTTCAATTAAACATACAAAAATGAAATATTTTCCCATACTGTAAGCCGGAGACTTATCATTAGCGACAATGGAATAAATTTCATTAATTATACATCATATTAATTAATAAATCATTATTGATGAAACCATTAATTTAAAACACTATATCATCTACATAAAAATGGCTAATAAAAATCAAATTGGGAAACTAAAGGAATTTTAGTGAAATCAGTAAATATCACCCATAACAATTTTTACACAAGACATGAAGAAACATGGTATTATGAAACATCATAGAAAATGATAATTTTAATTCTATTAATCCATTATTTCATTGTGAGAAATGTTCATTGATATATAATGTTAGAATATAATGGTTGTTGGGCTATAAAAATATGATTTTGACTTCCAAAACCCCTACGAAATGTGATATCCTAAAATGAATGAGTTAAAAATGATAAAAACAAAATCACATAACAATACCATGATCTATGAAGAGAATACACAATTCTGGTATAATTAGTGGATACCCCAACTAAATTTTTCATGAGGATATAAATTCATTTTCTTAAACTCTAGGTTATGGTATATAATAGAAAAATAAAAATTGAAGTGGTTGGTACCATACACAACCACAATTGTATAATTCATTATACTATTGAAATTTCTAATAGGAATATGTCTCCATTAATTGAAGCTGAACACAACCTAAAACATTATAACACTAAATGTATCATATAAATTTTTGAAGATATTTATTTTAAATTAAAGGTCTTTCATCTGGAAGAACACATTAAACTTAGAAATAATTCAGAGGCAATGAAACTCATTTTCAATTCCCTAATAATGGATTATTGTATATAAATATGTGGGTATTTTTTAAGAATATTAAATTTTAAAAAAAATAATGATAATAATTTGGATTCCTTATGAGATTCTCCTAATTAAAAAAAGTTATTCATTCGAAA
Organism: Viscum album; assembly: GCA_963277665.1. NCBI lineage: Eukaryota > Viridiplantae > Streptophyta > Magnoliopsida > Santalales > Viscaceae > Viscum > Viscum album. Next base: position 868,658,672 of record OY728122.1, read on the forward strand.
TTCTGCAATATTTTTTAATTGTAAACAAATTTAATAAGTTAAACATTAATAAATGATATTTCAATGTTGTGGGAAATACAAAAATCAAGGTAAATAGAACAAATAATTCTTTGAATATTGTAATAAAATATTATTTTTCCATTTTTCTTGTTTAGGATGATAAAATTAGTTCCTAATAGGGGGAAAGTCATTATTTATTTTCAATGTCTACGGTTTCTAGTTTTTTTAAAGAAATAAACTACAATGATTGATTTTTTTTGTTATCTCTTGAAACATAAATGGATTTGATATTAATATATATATGTATATATTCTATATTAGTCTCTTAATTTAGTCTCACATTTATGATATGATTCAAGTATGTAATGTCATTGTCAGATCTTGACAGGTACATTATTTCTAAGGATTCATAAGATACAAATAAAATATTTACATATATTTTTAATCAAATAGGTAACTATTATACTTATTTTTAAATGTATCATAGCCTTATATTATACTATATTAAAAAATTAAACATATAACATAATAAAATTAATATAAAATAAAATTATGACATCCCATACTTCTTTTAACATGTATGAAAACATATTTTATTTCAATATCCAGAAAGTTATAAATATACAAAAAAATTTATTCATCATAGTCAAAATATATAAATATGATTTTGAATTATATTGATTTATCACCCCTATGATTTTAGTAGATTCATGATATTAATATAATTTTTAAATAGATATTCTAAAACAATTATATGTTTTTGATACATATTTACACATATTATAATCTATGATTTCCAACATCATATTTTTGTTCCAAGGATACTCTATCTTACTTTACATCATCTGTTATTTATCTTTCTCTTCTGGTATTCTTGAACAAGATATAATTGTAAAAAATAATATATTTCCCTTCAAAATAATAGGAATTCTGAATTTTTCATTGAATGGACTAAGGCATTAAATTATTTAAGTATTACCTTGTGGAAAAATTGATCCACCCTAATGATTTTTTTATTTCATGTCCATTGGAAACATAATGAATATGAAATAATATTACCCAATATTCATATCCCTTTATACCCATATCTTTTATGAGTATTTTAATACATTTGTTGGGAGAGTGTTAGTCTAATAGAGGATGGTTTAAGGGATAATGTATAAACTGATTACCATAAATATAAATTATATCCTCCTCTTAAATATATTTCTCATCCAAGTATCTCAATAATTTAATATTTAGTATTTTTATATTCAAATATATTCTATTTGGTTCCAAAAAATGAGTACATATATTTTTATTAAATGGTACCCTAACATTATGGTATACCTATACAAGTGATAAATCCTTACATATTTATATAAAGAGAATTAATCTATAGGTTATGATCACATTGTGTTAATTTTATATATAATATAATCTCATTTTTTACATTTGGTTTTTGGGTAACAGTATAATTGTTTTATCTAATTATTTTATAGGATATTTTGTCTCAATGATTATTGTGTGAGAAATTATATCATCATTTATGGGGGAGATGACAAAATTTTCTGTGTAGGGGTAATAGTTTTATGGGAGACAAATTTATTGACATATAATGTGAATATATATCAGGAATCAACCAACAGTTTCATCAAAATTATCTAAGAAAAAAAATATGAACACTTATCTTACAAAATCAACAATCTTTTTATCCTAAAACTAAGTGCTCAAAATTAATGCAATATATTTATTTCTAAATTATAGAGATTTGAAATTTAGGGAATGCCTATGGAAACAATTCATGTGTATAATAATTGACCATAAATTTAATTTTTTTGAAGGATAATATTTGTAAAATGGTTGGCTAAATAGATGAATATGCGTATATATATGTTTTTAAAATGTTAAAAGTGAGAAAAAATACATATAAAAATTACAATTCAAAATAATGAATGATAGTTTTAAGGTTAAATGAAATAACATTTATAAACAGAAAATTTTGAAATTTTTAATTAAAAAAAAGAAAATTAATTTACAGTTTATAAAATATTTTTCATAGGAGTGACCCATTTCAAGTGATGGGGATTTGCTGCATATTTATTTTTCATGATTTTTGTATAAATTTTAGAGTAATATTAATTAGTCTCATTAAAATTTTTATCTTTATAATTTATTGTAAAATATTCACAGTATTTTTTTATTTCTATAATTACTTATTTATTTCAAATTAATATATGGTATTATTATTGATATTATGTATTGTTTTTATTTATATAATATTAATTATGAATATTATTTTAAATTTGATTCAAACTTTAAATTTTTAATTGTAATATTATTCTATTTTTATTATAATTAGGTCATGAGGATGACGATGAGCTTTCGCTTCCATGGAGATAAAAATACCAATTTAGTCATCCTTGCTGAAATGGATTACCCTTGATGTATGAAAATTTATTGGTTGGTTGGAGGTTTCCTAACTATTTCATTGCAACCAAATGGATCCTTAATGAAGGTTAGAAATATTAATTAAAATATTTTATTCCCAATAAATGTTATCTTGTCCAAGGATGTTCCTAAAAGTAGTTATTTTTCTTCCTTGAGGGAGGGTTCTCCAAGAATAAACATTTAAGGGTGTTTTATAGTCCACACCGCCTCTAAAAATGATGAATTATGGAAATGTGAATGATTTTATAGTATTTAATCACCATGATAATGGTACTATTAAAGGGAAGAAAACCATTGATTTTTGATGATTTTTTTCATATCTCTATTATATGGGGTTTTATTGTCTAGATGTGAATTCTATTGGGGAAAGGCTTCAATCAAATCATTTTTCCATCAGGTGATCTTAAGATAATGGAATGGGGTTTTTTACATCACCCAATCTGGGTATAGTATTCATATAAAATTGGGATCCCAAACTCAGTACCTTTTTTTTATAAGAGCTCGGGTATAAGTCTAGTTGAGGATCATCCGATGTTATTTGATTTTATAGTAACCAATGATTTTGTCTAATATCTAATCTATAATAAACAATCCCATAAAAATGGACAAGGTATCTGACGATTCTTGGTAAGGTTATTTTTCTATAATTATTAAATAAGTTGACCTAAATTCCACCTTCATTCATATGGTAGGTTTATCTACTACAGAAGATGACATTAATTTCAAATTAGAATTTGAATGGAAAAATTTATTTTGATCTTTATTTTTGATTGGGAATTCTAAATGAATTTTTGTATTCAAATAGTACTACTCATTATATAGTGATAAGGGAAATGATTATCATAGTTTTCATTATAAAGGAATAATGAGATTTTGGCTGGGAATTTGGATGGTCTGCCAATTTATGATGCCCAGGTGGCTAGTTCACGATGCCCAGTATTGAATATTCAGGTGGATAATGGGTATGTGATCACTATTTCAGTCCTATATTAATTAGAGGTTGAGTTAAATCATATTAAGGAGAGAAAAAATATCATTTATGTTTATGACACATATGTGTTGGGGATTATTGATCACTTAGTATTACATCATCCTGGAATTTGGTTAGGGGAGGTTCAAGCTATATCGTGGTAGGGGAAAACATTTGGTTGGGACAAGAAGTTGTCTTGATGTAACTATCCTAGATTGATATAATATTTTGTTATAGGGGATTGATGATTTATGTCTAGATAATACTATTTAATAAATTTATTTGGATGGAGAGAAAAATAAGACTCAACGAATGGTTACACTAGGGTTGTAGAATTAGTGGACATTGGGTATTTTACCTTGGTTGGTCTCAACCGAGAACCATTTTAAGAATCCAGATGATCAAGAATCTAGCATTCTATTATAGGTCCTTAAATAACAGGGTTTGTTTTATCACAGAACCACCCTCAATTTGTTTTATCACACAACCACCCATTATTGGATTATCACGCAACTACCTGGAAAATGTCTAAGTGCCATTATAAAATCATAAAACATTAAATAATGAAAATATCAATATTTCACTAATAACATTTTATTTAAAATCACAAGAAATCATTTCATGATATTGAAATAATAAATCCGTTTCCAAAACCATTTATAATAACCAAACACCCTAAAAGGGAAAATGGGATTTCATTACCATTTACAAACATTAAGACTAATAGAGGAACCTATATAATGATTACAGAGGCGGAGAGGTATTATCACCTCAAATGTAAAAAATATTTATTTGGTCATTTAGTAAAATACTTCATAAATAAAAAATTACCATTCAATTAAATTAAAAGTAAAAGTGGGTTATTATACACCATGTAAAAGAATGTGGTGAATATTATCAAAATGTGCCTTAATGAAAGGAGATTGAGGCGAAGTCCCTTACCTTGAATCTGACCCATCATGTCTGTTCCATATTTTTCATAAATAATAAATTTAAGATAATTTCAAATTAATTTAAAAAAATTTAAATTTTATGATTCCATTTATATCACTTCTTACCTTATTATAATTATTTAAGTTAATATTGGTCGTTTTTTCGATATTTAGTACTTCAGTCAAAAATGAACTTGTTCTAATTACATATTGTTCATGGGGTCAAAAGTCCATTATCTACAGAATGATATTGATGATATAAATATCATATATATCTAGAATATATACGTATTTTTAATAGTTCATAACATTTATAGACTATAAATTAAATACACTATTCATGGAGACGGTAAGTCATACATACGGATGAACGATACTTTCATTTCTACTTCATATTTAATGAAATGAATACTAAATAATACATAGGTATATTATAATTATAGTATAATATCATATGATATATATGTTACATATGTTCGTTAACTTTATACTTTATACATTCTAATTATGGTTGGAATGAATCATATCAGTTTGAGGGGGCAGTGGTCTACACTTCCTCAAATGAAATTATCATGTTTACCCAACATGAAAATCATAATGGTTTTTTGAAAAATATTAAGAATTACAAAGACAATATAAACATAATATATATCATATATAAATATTTTACCATATTAATGGCCACCATGGGAGTTGGTAGCTGTAACGCCCCGACCCCATTTAGCCAGAGTCGGTGCATTATTACATAACATTGGCATGATCACAAGAAAGATCAAATCTCGAAAGACCGATTGGTTTAGTAGCCTTGAAAACACTAGATATATTCATAAGTTTTACATTACATCATAAAATGAAAAACTACTACAACAACATAATGTTTCCACAATCCACACTATTAACCCCTCATAAAATCCCTGCAGGTCATTCATAACTTACTTCTTCACATCCTGGGAAAAATAAAACATATAAAAGGGGTGAGCTCAAATGCCCAGTAAGGATAACAATATAGCGGAAACTTTCATAAATAAGAATAAACATTTAAGGAAATGCATTACTAAAACAAAATCCTTTTAAACTTTAACATCAACATAGTATGGCAAAAGTAAAATGAAATAATGCCATTTACTTATTCACATGGATATTCTACTAATCGAATAATCACATGCAAAAATCAATAACCACTTTCATAATGTTGGAATGCATAATGCCAGACTATCATAACCACATAGTCAAGGCCTCGTGCCAAGACTACAAATAAGATTTTGTCAAGGCCTTGTGCCAAGACACTAGTTTGTCTCATGAGACCTACCGATGCATCGAGGAGCTATAGCGGGCTCCACCCGTCACATATTAAGTCCAATGCATTCCCATATGAAAAGGTTTAAACATAACATAAACATTCATATTAAAACTAGCATATGAAATGTCAATACTTTCACCCTAAACTATGAATGGTATAAAAATAGCACATCCACAGTCAAACATATCACAAAACCTTCAATACAATATAGATGTTTTGTATCATAATAAATCAACTTCAAATAATCTTAAAATCCATCAAAGGATGTTGACATAGATGAAATCAAAATTCTTTTTAAAAAAATATCTCCTTTTATTTTGAAATAATTTAAGATCCATATAAAATAAAACATTTTCTTTGAAAATATTATTATAAGCTTGTAAGGTAAGCTTTGAAGATTTTATAACGGCGGAAAATAGCCGCACCCGCCGTATAAGTTAAAAAAAACGTTCTTACCTTAATTCTGTCGAAAAGGTTAAAAATGACCTTGTTTTGAAAATGACGGAAAGATTCCTTTATAAACCTCTTATAAAAAGTCAAACAAGGGTATAAATGACTTTAACCCATATTCTTGTAAATAATAAAAATGTTTTGAAATACATTTTGAAGAAACATGGATGTGGATGATAAAGAGATCCCAGTAGATTATTACAAATAAACAACCTCGGATAATGAAGAGATTGTGAAATAACCCTTACCTTGTACTTTTCCTTGGTTGGGGTAGGTTAACCTCCTGTATAATGGTGAAATAATTGTTATTAAATTATACAAGAATCATATATATTAATATGATATCATATAAGATCTTTTAACATTGATTTGTTAATAATATCTTAGAATTATCGTCGTTTCGGGTGTTAACTTACTTGTTTTCTTTTATATGTTTTGTTACGTAAGACATGTTTGTAAAGGATAGGTTTTATATTATTCATATCCATAATGATATCAAGTCCTTAAAAATCATTTTTAAATCATTAAATGATAATTATACTTGAATGGATACGATGGAGAATGAATCTCATCGCGTTCGTGGAGACGGTAGTCTGTACGTACGCACGAACGACAATATCATTCTTTTGATATTAAAATAATATATAAATGGAAGTTATATCATATATACAGAATCATTAAAATGTTATATTTATTATTTACATGAGTTACACATCATTATTATACCCATCCAAATAATAATATATTGAATAACAATTACACCACGACGTGGAGACGGTAAGCCGTACGTACGCACGTATGGTGACATGTTATTCAAAGGGTGGATAGAATACTGAATATGGTTGTACCATATTTATAATAACATCACAGTATATGTAAGATACTGGAGTTATTATTTTAGAATGGTAAGAACAAAGAAATAGGAAGTGGAAGAAGAAAGGAACTTGGAAAAGGGTGGTGAAATCATTACCTCTTCTTCGGGTTCTTCCTTTTGATTTGATCAAAAGGGATCTTTAGGTTGGCTTTCTGATCAAACTAAGGCCTCTAGGTTGTAGTGAGGGAAGTTGGGAGAGTATTTGGGCAGAGGTTGGCCGAACCAAAGGGCTTTGAAGGTGTGAATAAATGAGAAGGAGGAGTGCCCTTTTATAAGAGGGGTGAGGGGCACCTTTGGAAAAGCTAGAAATATTAATTTATAATAAATTCATATTCGGTTTCTAATGGCTCAAAAGTTGATTATTCAAAGGTTAAGGTGGGGATGGGTCGAAAACAACTCAACCAATAGAATTTAGACAGGTTTGGGTACTTATATTAACCTTATCTTTAAGTATTAACTCTAAGTTAATTAGTTTCACTTTTACAATGTCTCTTTGTATTTTTATATAATATGGTTAATAAACTTACTATATACATCCAAGCGACCCCCAAGTGGTCCATTAATGATGAACCTATCATGATATAAGTCTCTTGGCCGAACCTTAGATTTTTAGGAATTTAATATCAATTAATAATATAATATTTGTTTTAAGAACTCTTTTATGTCAATTTTGACACTATTCAATAGTTGATTTTTGTGAAACTCCTAACAGATTGATTACTTAGAAAAAAGTCAATTAAATAAATCCTCATATACCATATTATCCTAGAAAATTAGTTTAATTCATTAAAAGTTTCATATTATATTTTTTTTGGGTATTTATAATATCAATTATTTTAATTTTTCACTATTATAGTAATTACTGCATCATCATTGTGTCATAAATAAAATAAAATATTTAATGTCTAAAAATTATAAATAAAATATAATTATGTAGGTAATCTTTTTATCTTTCTAATTAATATTTATAATCTAAAATCCAACTTATATAACCCTATGTAACAATTGTTTTTCTAAAAGATATATGCTTGTGTCATTTTTGTATTCATTTTGACTTAATTAAAATAAAGTGTCATTATCACTTACAAGTGGATCCATGGGGTCCCAAAATTGACACAAAGATGCCCATGGTAGACCATGTATCAACCAATAGGGGTAAGACACGTTTTAGGGTAATTTAGTATTATTATAATATTATTTTTTAACCCTTATTTACCGGATTTACCCTTAACCATGGTAAATAAAATATTTACCGCAGTAATTATTCAAAATGTCTAAAAATAAAAGTTACCTATTTACACAATTTGAACATCCTGATTCCAAATATGGAATCCATTTTCCTAAATTCAAAACACAGAAGTGAAAGAAATTAATTTAAAATTAATTCCCGCTGTCAAAACAAAAAGCGTGTTTTTAAGAGATAATAACTATCAAAAGATTGACACTTGTTTATGTTCGGTTTAATTGTAAAATTATGTCTAATGACCAAAATTATATTAAATTGTAAAAATATATTCTAAATATACTTTAAAACCACTAAAATTCCTAATTTATCACTATTAATTATTTTGATTAAAAAAGTTGTTTTTAATTAAAATTTAGTAATTTTCACTATTCATCAAAATATGAAAGTTATCCGAAAAGTACCAAAATTTCACCTTAGGCTAAATTCGATATTCCGAATCCAAAAATGAATTCCTTTTCAAAATATAAAATATATATAATTTCAAAATTTAGGTATTACTATTCATAACGGCTAGTTTGATCGGTTGTGGTGTGTGTTAAAACTCGACGTTGCGTACAACACACGCTACTGTTTTATTCAAATGAAAGCGTACCGTGGAAGCTTGGGATGTTTCATTCTAAATTTTTTGATGTCTCCATTTAGTCAAAAAGCTTAAAATATTGTATTTAAAAAGGTTTCACTATCAAAAGTTGATAAAAGTGCAATACTGAAAATGAATCTGTTCTTGCATTATGACTAAGAAACTCATAATATGGATTCTAAAATTATAAGGATTATATAAAGATAAAATTTAGTTAATACTATTCATGACCTCTTTTAATGGCTTTTTTTTGGTAAGTCATGGTGCAATTGAACTCAGTGTTGCGTGTAGTGCAAGTTGTTGAATTATTTTGAAGAAATAACACACTATGAAATCTTGGGGTGTTATATTCTCCCCTCCTTCAATAAATTGCGTCCTCGCAATTTGAAATTGTTCTTCGAAAATAAAAGGTTGAAAATAGATAATATATTTGTGGGAAAACCCACATCGGAAATTGGGTTACTAAAATTTATTCTTAATATGAGGAAAAGAGAAATGAAAGGGTCACCACCAAATTATGATCTTGATTAGGAGAACATTGGTGGCAATTAGAGACATATAATCGGAGGAAAAACGTAAATATTTATAGGTAGTGATTGAGGTCATCAATCACAAACAAGTGTATAATTGAGGTCCTTAAACTCATCAATCTATGATGATTTGAAGTACCATCGGTTCAACAAAATATAGGGTATTGGGATAACACATTTTTGACGTTTCAAAATATCTTAGTTGAAATCCCACATCGAAAAATGAATTAACGAGGACTCTATTTAAAATAAAGAGTCGAAAGTATGAAGATTATCGAAAATAACACATACTTGGGTTCCATGTAAGAAAATATGGATATGGAAGAAAAATCTAACCATCAATTATCTGATGGAGAGTGGTAGAGAACATGGCTATGAAAAGGCCAACAATCCCAAAGCCATAAATTAGTGATGATTTAAGGTACCATCTAGGGAAACATTTTTGTTCTAAGTTCCTTTTATTAATGTTGAGGAATTTATTTATGAGATTGGCTAAGATCATAAGGAGATATACTTACTTTATAATCAGAGTTTTATCCATTAATAAGTTTCTACCACAAACTCATATTTCACACTAAAAGATAATAGAATGTAATTTTTTATTTATTTATACTATTCGTACAGGGTTCCAAAATAAATGAATTTATAATTCATCTACCAGATCTTTAAAAAAAACAACATTATTTAATCCAGGACATATCATGGGCCAGTGGTAGGTGATACACTCTTGTCGCCCTTCAGCTGCGGGTTCAAGTCTCGCAGCCTTGCCGGACACGACGGGTTGCCGCCCCACCTCCGGGTTGTCCTTTTATGGCAATCCAAAATAATCCAAACTAGAACTATCCAAAATACTTCTGTCTAAACTCACAGTCCAACATTTATAAGGAAGGTAAACATAATATAGATCCTTTTTACCCCGTAATAGAATATGAATACCTTCATCATGTATTACCATATTCCTTATTGATTACAATGATGCTCCCTTATTCCATATAGAATGCTGGATATACTTCATTAATCCAAAAATGGTTTAAACCCCAACAACGATGGAATATACAAATAATTAATCAGTTCCAAGGTAGTCAAGAATATCCAATATAATTTATCCAAAACAATCACATATTATTCCAAAATCACTACCTCAGTATCAGAACTATATTATGATTTATCATTCTCTCAACCATATATTTTCCAAAAATTTATCCTACTATTGAGTCACTTTTCTTTGTTCCACACAATCTCAAGTCCTTAATGAAATAGTACTGCAGTACAATCCTTATATACTCCATAATTATTATAACAAGTACATTGTTGATACAACACTCAATTGACATAATCAACAAAAGAACTCTAATCATTCCTCTTCAACTGTGGTAGTATCATAACTTGACTATTATCCAATAGCATCATTTGCGGCATAGTCTGATGACTGGGGCATAGGTTCGCGTAGTGTCCAAACTCCTTGCAAATGAAGCATTGTACATTTAAAACCATTTTCTTACCCTTGCAGTCACGTACTTTGTTCCCTTTTCCTCCACACTTATAACAAACTCCCATTCCTTTCAGGCAAGTTCCAGGGTGTTTCTTTCCACAGTTACCACATATGGGAAAATTCTTCTTTTCCCTTTTCCCTTTATCCATCTTTCTCTCTTCCATCCTTTTCTTCTCTTGCTTCCCTTCAAAGCCATAGGACTCAGCAAACTCTTTACTTATCTTATCAACACATGATATTATTTCTTCATATGATGATAATACATGGGAGACTATTTCTCTTATAAATTCTAGCTTAAGACCATGAAAGATATGATCCTTCCTTCTCTTTGAATCATGTGTATTTATGGAGTTCTCATTCCTTCTACTGGGCGCCATTTCTATACCATGGCACAAACTAGATCAGTTTATGAATCAAAACACATAATCCCATACTTATAAAACACTTAACATAAATTGAACTATTTATGGATATAATCTATAATCATAAAAAATGTTTTCTTTGAGGAAGTATATACTCATAAACCCTTCATAATGGTTTGTAAAGAAAATGAGAATTATCCTAAGCATATCCCCCGGGAGTGTCGTAACCAAGAGTGCAGCAAGGCCCGTTGTCGTGCACCAGTTCCCGTTCGAGTCTAGCTCAAAGCGGTGTTTTCGGGTTTTACCCCTAGGTACATCTGTGCCAGAGCCGCCTCTACCTGCTCGTATCCAGACAGGGATGTATTGCTCGGAAAACTCACAAAATCTCTACAATACCAAAATTCTAGGAAGTTCTTCTACACTAATCCTCAAAGCTCATCTTAGGTCTACGTGCTCTAATCAGAGTTTATCTAAATCTAGCTTCCAAGGTTTGTACTAAAATTCCTCTGATACCAACTGTAACGCCCCGAACCCAGCTGCCCAGAGTCGGTGCATTACTTCGTAACATTTGCATGATCACAAGAAAGATCAAATCTCGAAAGACCGATTGGTTTAGTAGCCTTGAAAACACTAGATATATTCATAAGTTTTACATTACATCATAAAATGAAAAACTACTACAACAACATAATGTTTCCACAATCCACACTATTAACCCCTCATAAAATCCCTGCAGGTCATTCATAACTTACTTCTTCACATCCTGGGAAAAATAAAACATATAAAAGGGGTGAGCTCAAATGTCCAGTAAGGATAACAATATAGCGGAAACATTCATAAATAAGAATAAACATTTAAGGCAATGCATTACTAAAACAAAATCCTTTTAAACTTTAACATCAATATAGTATGGCAAAAGTAAAATGAAATAATTCCATTTACTTATTCACATGGATATTCTACTAATCGAATAATCACATGCAAAAATCAATAACCACTTTCATAATGTTGGAATGCATAATGCCAGACTATCATAACCACATAGTCAAGGCCTCGTGCCAAGACTACAAATAAGATTTTGTCAAGGCCTTGTGCCAAGACACTAGTTTGTCTCATGAGACATACCGATGCATCGAGGAGCTATAGCGGGCTCCACCCGTCACATATTAAGTCCAATGCATTCCCATATGAAAAGGTTTAAACATAACATAAACATTCATATTAAAACTAGCATATGAAATGTCAATACTTTCACCCTAAACTATGAATGGTATAAAAATAGCACATCCACAGTCAAACATATGACAAAACCTTCAATACAATATAGATGTTTTGTATCATAATAAATCAACTTCAAATAATCTTAAAATCCATCAAAGGATGTTGACATAGATGAAATCAAAATTCTTTTTAAACAAATATCTCCTTTTATTTTGAAATAATTTAAGATCCATATAAAATAAAACATTTTCTTTGAAAATATTCTTATAAGCTTGTAAGGTAAGCTTTGAAGATTTTATAATGGCGGAAAATAGCCGCACCCGCCGTATAAGTTAAAAAAAACGTTCTTACCTTAATTCTGTCGAAAAGGTTAAAAATGACCTTGTTTTGAAAACGACGGAAAGATTCCTTTATAAACCTCTTATAAAAAGTCAAACAAGGGTATAAATGACTTTAACCCATATTCTTGTAAATAATAAAAATGTTTTGAAATACATTTTGAAGAAACATGGATGTGGATGATAAAGAGATCCCAGTAGATTATTACAAATAAACAACCTCGGATAATGAAGAGATTGTGAAATAACCCTTACCTTGTACTTTTCCTTGGTTGGGGTAGGTTAACCTCCTGTATAATGGTGAAATAATTGTTATTAAATTATACAAGAATCATATATATTAATATGATATCATATATGATCTTTTAAAATTGATTTGTTAATAATATCTTAGAATTATCGTCGTTTCGGGTGTTAACTTACTTGTTTTCTTTTATATGTTTTGTTACGTAAGACATGTTTGTAAAGGATAGGTTGTATATTATTCATATCCATAATGATATCAAGTCCTTAAAAATCATTTTTAAATCATTAAATGATAATTATACTTGAATGGATACGATGGAGAACGAATCTCATCGCGTTCGTGGAGACGGTAGTCCGTACTTACGCACGAACGACAATATCATTATTTTGATATTAAAATAATATATAAATGGTTGGTATATCATATATACAGAATCATTAACATGTTATATTTATTATTTACATGAGTTACACATCATTATTATACCCATCCAAATAATAATATATTGAATAACAATTACACCACGACGTGGAGACGGTAAGCCGTACGTACGCACGTATGGTGACATGTTATTCAAAGGCTGGATAGAATACTGAATATGGTTGTACCATATTTATAATAACATCACAGTATATGTAAGATAATGGAGTTATTATTTTAGAATGGTAATAACAAAGAAAGAGGAAGTGGAAGAAGAAAGGAACTTGGAAAAGGGTGGTGAAATCATTACCTCTTCTTCGGCTTCTTCCTTTTGATTTGATCAAAAGGGATCTTTAGGTTGGCTTTCTGATCCAACTAAGGCCTCTAGGTTGTAGTGAGGGAAGTTGGGAGAGTATTTGGGCAGAGGTTGGCCGAACCAAAAGGCTTTGAAGGTGTGAAGAAATGAGAAGGAGGAGTGCCCTTTTATAAGAGGGGTGAGGGGCACCTTTGGAAAAGCTAGAAATATTAATTTATAATAAATTAATATTCGGTTTCTAATGGCTCCAAAGTTGATTATTCAAATGTTAAGGTGGGTATGGGTCGAAAACAACTCAACCAATAGAATTTAGACAGGTTTGGGTACTTATATTAACCTTATCTTTAAGTATTAACTCTAAGTTAATTAGTTTCACTTTTACAATGTCTCTTTGTATTTTTATATAATATGGTTAATAAACTTACAATATACATCCAAGAGACCCCCAAGTGGTCCATAAATGATGAACCTATCATGATATAAGTCTCTTGGCCGAACATTAGATTTTTAGGAATTTAATATCAATTAATAATATAATATTTGTTTTAAGAACTCTTTTATGTCAATTTTGACACTATTCAATAGTTGATTTTTGTGAAACTCCTAACAGATTGATTACTTCGAAAAAAGTCAATTAAATCAATCCTAATATATCATATTATCCTAGAAAATTAGTTTAATTCATTAAAAGTTTCATATTATGTTTTTTTTGGGTATTTATAATATCAATTATTTTAATTTTTCACTATTATAGTAATTACTGCATCATCATTGTGTCATAAATAAAATAAATTATTTAATGTCTAAAAATTATAAATAAAATATCATTATGTAGGAAATATTTTTATCTTTATAATTAATATTTATAATCTAAAATCCAACTTATATAACCCTATGTAACAATTGTTTTTCTAAAAGATATATGCTTGTGTCATTTTTGTATTCATTTTGACTTAATTAAAATAAAGTGTCATTATCACTTACAAGTGGATCCATGGTGTCCCAAAATTGACACAAAGATGCCCATGGTCGACCATGTATCAACCAATAGGGTTAAGACACGTTTTAGGGTAATTTAGTATTATTATAATATTATTTTTTAACCCTTATTTACCGGATTTACCCTTAACCATGGTAAATAAAATATTTACCGCAGTAATTATTCAAAATGTCTAAAAATAAAAGTTACCTATTTACACAATTTGAACATCCTGATTCCAAATATGGAATTCATTTTCCTAAATTCAAAACACAGAAGTGGCAGAAATTAATTTAAAATTAATTCCCGCTGTCAAAACAAAAAGCGTGTTTTTAAGAGATAATAACTATCAAAAGATTGACACTTGTTTATGTTCGGTTTAATTGTAAAATTATGTCTAATGACCATAATTATATTAAATTGTAAAAATATATTCTAAATATACTTTAAAACCACTCAAATTCCTAATTTATCACTATTAATTATTTTGATTAAAAAAGTTGTTTTTAATTAAAATTTAGTAATTTTCACTATTCATCAAAATATGAAAGTTATCTAAAAAGTACCAAAATTTCATCTTAGGCTAAATTCGATATTCCGAATCCAAAAATGAATTCCATTTCAAAATATAAAATATATATAATTTCAAAATTTAGGTATTACTATTCATAACGGCTAGTTTGATCGGTTGTGGTGTGTGTTAAAACTCGACGTTGCGTACAACACACGCTACTGTTTTATTCAAAGGAAAGCGTACCGTGGAAGCTTGGGATGTTTCATTCTAAATTTTTTGATGTCTCCATTTAGTCAAAAAGCTTAAAATATTGTATTTAAAAAGGTTTCACTATCAAATGTTGATAAAAGTGCAATACTGAAAATGAATCTGTTCTTGCATTATGACTAAGAAACTCATAATATGGATTCTAAAATTATAAGGATTATATAAAGTTAAAATTTAGTTAATACTATTCATGACCTCTTTTAATGGCATTTTTTTGGTAAGTCATGGTGCAATTGAACTCAGTGTTGCGTGTAGTGCAAGTTATTGAATTATTTTTAAGAAACAACACACTATGAAATCTTGGGGTGTTATAGTAGGTAAATTCTAACAATCGTTATTTTGAGAGACAATAGTTCCCCGTACACAGAAATTGTATGTTTGTATCGATTAGATGGAGGTGTGAGGAATTTTGTTTCGAATAATTATCATAAGAACATCCTAGTATATTTATAATAATTTTTTTTATAAAATAATAGAATAAATATAGTTTTGGGTGTTGGAGAAGGAAAATAAATGAAAGAATCTTGAGAGAAGACATTATCTCAAATCGGGTAACATATTTTGATTTAAGATAAAATGATTTCTTGAACTGCCTTCTACCCAAGGAAATTATTCTAGGTGTAATAGAGGAATGTTGGGCTATTATTTGGTTAGATTTAGAAAGAGACAATTGGGATTGAGTGGTGTGATAAAGGGTTATATATGGTGGCCTTTTATAAGAGGGAGGAGGGGATGTTACGGAATACCTTGAAATATTATTTTATTATAAACTGAATATCGATTTTAAAAAGGTTAAAAAGTCATTTAATTCGATGATAAGATGCATATTTTTCTAAATCCTGTCATACAATAATTTTTGGATATATTTTGTTTTCACGTTTAAACTTATCATTTAGCTTTAACTATTATATAACTAATTTAACTCTTACCATGTCTCCTTATGTATTCATTCTATATTGTTAATATAGTTACCATAATATGCCAATCGAACCACAAGTGGTTCATTAATGTCATTTTAAATATTATCTATATCATTTGGATGAATCGTATATTTTTAGGACTATTATATCATTTAATAAAATATTATTCGTTTTAAAAACTGATTTATATCAATTTTAAAAAATTCAAAACATGACTTTTTAAAATTTCATGAAATCATTATTATTTTGAAAAAACATCATTAATTTAAATATGAAAAGTAATAATCAACCATTAAATTAGTGGATGAAACAAAAAGTTTCAGAATAAATTTATTTTGACATTTATTGTCTCATTTATTTAAATCATTCATTAATAATTGAATCACCACATCACCATTATGTCATAAATAAACTTATTTATATAATCTATAAAAATTATATATAAAATATCATGTTCCAAGAATAATTTTTATCTTTATAATAATTATTTATAGTATAAAATATAACTTATATAACCCCATAAAAAATTGGTTTAGTAAAAAATATATGTTTATGTTATATTTTCCTTAACATTAAATTAAAATTAATTAAATGTTATTTTCTCATAAAAGGGGCTTCATGAGGCCCTAATATCATCCCAAGGATTCTATTGGTCTGAAATATATCATAAAATTGGGTTATAACATGTGTTAGGGCAGTTTAATATTTTTATGATATTCTTTTTTATCATTATTTACCAGATTTACCCTTTAACCATGGTAGATAAACAATTTAATGAAGTTACTATTCATAATGTCTAAAAATAAAAGGAACCAATTTACACAATTTTCAACTCCTAATTCAAAATATGGAATCCATTTTTCCAAATTAAAAACACAGAACTAGAAGAAATTAATTTAAAAGTAATTATCATTTTCAAAACCAAAAAATGTGTTTTTATGAAGTAATAACTATCAAATGATTGACATGTGTTTGTGTCTAATTTAAATTTGAAATTAACTACGATGAATAAAACTGGATTAAATGGTAAAAAAAATTCAAATTACACTTTAAAAAAATTTAAAAATATAATCTAAAAATATAAATAAATTAGATGAAAAGATTATTTTGACTGAAAATGTAGTATTTTTAACTATTCATTAAAAAAAATAACATTATCAAAAAAATACCAAAAATTTACCCAAATTAAATTTTGATGTCCTAATTCAATAGATGATGTTTATTTTTTCAAATATAAAATATAACAGTGACAAAAACTATATTGAAAAGGGGTTCTCCATCAAAAGGCGGTAAACCTACCTTTTTAAAAATATTAGAGTATTTATGATTAGAATTGGATTCATTCTCATTTCAAGCCGCTATTTTTTTTTGAAAAATGTAAAAACAAATAACAAAATTTTTTATTCATAATATGGTTAGTTATACTTATTCCCATAAATATAAATTCTAGGAGTAAAACACCATTTCAAAATAATAATAATATATTTTTATTATTTTCTCATTATGAAGTTGCCTTGTGTGAAACTCACTGAAAAATAATCTCCTAGCCATTTCCCACTCAGTGGAGCCTATTTATTATTTTCCCCTATATTATTGTAAAGAGTTATCTATTTATTCACATCACGTTACCCATAATAAATAGCTAAGATATCATTTTCATGTTCCAAGCACTAGACAACATACAATATATTTTTAGTTATATTAATCCATTACTCAGAAATTTGTGAATTTTTGGACCAACTAAAAGAAGGTGTTCATTTCCTCATAAATGAATCAATATTTTTTCTTCCTTCTTATTATATTTTGGAAGATTAATATTACTCATGGATTGAAAAAATTTATCAATCATATAAACATGATTTTTCATTCTATCTCCCATACTATTAATTTTTTCAATGGGGATACCTTTTCATTGTCTCTCACATTTGGGGTAACAATTGAGTAGTTCCAAACAAAAAAATTACTAAAATTTTACTTTTATATCTTAATATGTAATTTAAATTATTTTAAAAAAACTCATGAAAGAATATTTTTATTATAGTAAAAACACTATTGAAATTATTTAAAAAAAATGGACATAGAATAAAAGATTCTCAATTGAAGAGAAAAATATAGTAGGATTTCCATAAAAATATTCTTTCAGAGTATTCAATACTCAAAGGGATAAAAATTAAATGAATAAAATTAAATATCTTGAAATTAACTGAGGATATTAAAATATATATAATTTTTTATATGTATTATATACAAATTCTTCATTGGAAAATTTATGTAGAAACAATCACGGTAAAAATGAGAATGTAAAATAAAACCCATAACTAAATTCTTTCCTGAATATAAGCACTATAAAATCATTTTTAATAAAGTTATATTTATTATAATACTATATTATAATAAAACATTTACCTATAATACCATATATTGTGTACTAGTGACATATTATTAGTCGTTCATTAATAATTATTCACTTTCACCATCATTTTAGGAGTTAACTACTTCATTTTTTTTATAAATATTTGTTTCATTGAAATTTTCCTTTCACATAGATAATGGTTCCTCCATATCCATAATTAAAATTATTATATAGATGTAATAAATATTAATTATTTAATTTTTTTTATCCATTTATATAAATCCGTGATGAAAAATAAATTACACCAATATGTTGACATGGCAGTCCGTACGTACTACTGCATAGTTATTCCATTTTTTGATGGGTGTAATGTAGGATTGGTAAATATTAATTCATATTTTTGTAATAACTATTAAAAAATAAATATATTATATAAACATTAAATATATCATAATCACCATCTAGGATTTTCATTTGTTGAAAATGATCTGTATCGTTAGATGGAGGTTATAGTCCAGACATACGCCTGAGGGACACTTTCATCGCCCATTAGATTAAGAAGAGGTGATAAATGGTTATTACATCATAATAAATTAACATTAAAATAATTTAACTATATTAATCACGTTTTATGTATAAAAAAAATTATAGGAATTATATGAAGTAACAAAACTCAAACATCTTAATTATCATCAATATCTTTTCTTTGAGAATCCCCATTTAGCTTACTCATTAAGCCTCGAAGGATTAGTATTAGGGGTAGTCCATAAGAAAATAAATTAATGGAAGGATTTTCGGAATGTTTTTTAGTATGTATTATCCAAACTATAAGTCCTAAATGGTGTGAATATGGGAGGACAATATTTGTCCTTTTCTATGGGAGAGGAGTAACACACAATGATTTTTAAAAATATTACAATTATTTAAGATCACATTCAATGGAAAGTGGCTCCAGATGTCTAGGGATCTGATTGTAGAATAATATATGGGTAAAATATCTTCATAAAACATTAATTAGAGAGTTTTAGTGGATGTAATACCCTTATTTAATAGTTCAACCCCCCCAACCCTCGATAATCCTGTTTTAACATTAATCATTAAAATATAATTTTTTTATTTTTTCTATTAACAAATGACTAAAATTAAGATGAATATTTTAAAATATATTAGTTATTATGAATAAAATCATGGAATAAATATATAATATTAAATATATATAAGTTTTATAATTTAATTTTAATTAAGCATGCAAACCGTAATAAAAACTTGTTTTCAAAAAAATAAATTTTAATCCATAGAACATTATTTACTTCCATTAAATGACTTCTGAAAACCATAAATGTAATTTTAAAACATTATATGGAATTAAAAACCTGTAAATATTATTAAAATGATTAATAAATATAATTTATGTTAATTTCTTCTGATAAAAACACCTTTCACGCATATGAACTATTTTTTTAAAAAAATGATTTTTTGGACCAAAAATTATCTTCTTCCAAAAGAATGTGTAAAGATTATTAACATGTAATTAATTATATAGTTTCTAATTTTAGGAATAATTTAAAATTTTAAGAAGAAATTCAAAACAAAAAGGGACATTAACTTTAAATTAAATGTCATTTCCCCCCAAAAACAATATTTTCACTGTTCACTAAATTTTAAATATTTTTTGAAAAATCCAAAAAGTTCTCCCAAATAAAATATAGAAAAAATGATGTTAAAAATTATATTAATTTCCACAAATAAAGTATCAATAAAATAAATAAATAAATTATTATATTCAAATGCAAAAATTGGTTTCAAACTATTTTTGAATAAAAAATTTTTAAGTGGAAAATGACTCTATTAAAAATTGAGTACAAATTTAGTTTGAATTAATCAATATGTTTTCATTAATAAAAATTGTTAATTTTTTTCATAAATTAGGTATTACTATTCATACCATTTAATTTTAAATTTATTTTATAAGAGATTAATATATCATGGTTCATATAGACTCAGGGATGTGTGTAATGAAAGTATACAAATAATTCAGGTTTTATTTCAAAGGAATTATTTATAAAATATTAGGGTGTTACATGGATTATTATTCAATTAAACAATAATAAAAATCAATATAGTTACAAAATAATAGTTTCTAATACAATGTAAAATTGGATTTTCATGGAGTTAATTATTATATGCCATAAAGAATATATAAAATAAATATATATTGGCTAGAGGATATGGAACTATGTGAACATTGATTAATTAAATTTCATATTGGAAATTGAGTTCTAATATGAAAAAAATTATCATAACATGCTATTATTCTAATAAAAATTTTAATTGGGCATTTATTATTTGTAGTAAATGAGTTAATTATAACTGTAACTCATTAGTTAAAAATAATGGTTATATAATACAAAATTACATAAAAAAATATAAATTATCATATATCCTAAATAAATTTGAAAAAACTTAATTTTAACAAGATAAATGAGTTTTTTTAAAGTTACATTATTCTTTATTATAATCTAACATCCTTAGAATAGTCATTAAAATTGGATGATAAATGTGAACCCTCTTATTCGAATGATAAGGGGTTTGATAATAATATATTGAAAATTGTATAAAATGGGCATATATGAATTAAATAAAACACATTTACTAAATGAAAAAATATTATTAAATGGAAAAATATAGGACATAAATATTTCATTATCAAAAATATATCTTAATATTTTATCAAGATTATTGTACATGAAAATTCAACATGGAAACTATTTTCAAGAAATTAGAGGAAGTATAATTGAAATCATAAAATTTTAATTTATTGTTTATAGGAGAAATATTCTATATTGTTAATTTATATAAATATATATGAATTGTTAGTTGTTTTTTATTTTTTTTGAAAATTTAATGGCGTATATATTTAAAATGCATTTTAATTTTAATTAATATTTTCAAAAAAAATTGAAACAAAGTTAAATTTTTTTATATCATGTATGTGTAATAATAGAATATGAGTATGGGATATCATATATTAGTAGTTCTATCCCGATAATAAATCTTACATGATGTGATATAATGAAAATAATGTTTAATAAAATTCATGATCGATTTAAACTTGTTGAGAATCAGTGAATATCATTTGTCATTTATATATTTCCTTAGACTCAGGATAATCTATATTACATTCATCATAATTTGATTTATTATGAGTATTTGATTCATTCATATGATATATATTAAAATCATGGAAGGAAATGTGTGATGGAATTTTAGGTAAATGTTAGTGTAATAAAAGATATAATCCAAATCATACAAAATATACTATGTGATGTGGAATTTAATGATGAGTATTTGTTTACATCATATCTTGTTGATTGATGTGGATTAGGTGACATGAATGCATATATATAAAAGAAATAATTATATATGATGATATCGGTAGATGTTTCTAAAACGTCTATTATTTTAATTGATCCACATATGGATGTAATTAGTGATTCACATATCATTGACTATGATTAAAACGAAGTATCTGATGTTGAAATTGAAAAATTTTAAATGATGATCCAGAATGACAACATTCATGGTTGGTGTATAATTTCAAGATATTACATTGGGGGTTCTTAATTTTTTTTGCGAACTAGAAATAAATGTTGGTGGGATTAAGGTTTGATTATCTATTGGAAGATAATTTGAAATCTAAGAGGAGTTAAAAGAAGTAATAAATCATTACTATTTCATGTGAAATTGTTATTATCGCATTTTGGGCTCTATGATATTGACATTTTATATAAATATTCAATACTATAGTTACACATTGAAGATGTGATTACGTGTTACCCTGGTCAAAAATTATATTTATTGGAATATTCAAAAAAATTATAGACCAATGAACTATTTTTATAAATATTTTATACAAAATCATTGAAACATTAATAAGAAATCCATATTCTATACTGTAATTAGCCAATTAGAGTAAATTATTTTATTTATATTGGAGTCGGTTCCTAAAAACTCACTACTTTTCACATTCAATTTCATGTATATTCAATGAAAATGGTCATTAAATGTATGGCTTGTCACATGATGATTGTTCTTCTACATAACATCATTATGATAATTCCTATTAAATATCTATTACATTTAATGACATTATAAGTTCTATGCAATGATTAATAACTTTATATGTTGTGGTGATATTAAAAAATATATGATCAGTGTATAGATTATTTCAACTGAATGGACACAAATAATATATGTTGTAGTATGTGAGAGGATTATAATGAAATAATATGTTTTCTCTTTATCTTCATTATATGTTATCCCAATGAAAGGATATTATGAGATGAGATCCACTATTGGGAATTCCAAAATTTATGTTTTATTTGATATTCATATTTCTTAATATGTGTAATGATCCATAGAATTTATGTTTATTACTAATATATATCATCACACATGAAATTTGACATATTTAAAATTATTTTGGTATTATATCTCCATAGAGAAGTATAATAAATTTGGAACATAATGAATTATATGTTTTCAATGAATAAATATTGAAAGTATTTTCCCTTCCATATTTATGTAAGCTCATATCTAAACCATTTGATTGCTATAAAATTTTCAAACAAAATTCTATTAACGTGGTGCATTGATGATTTTATTTCAGATATTCATAGAATTCCATTTTCGACATATAGGTTGATGACATAAATGTGAATCCTTCTTGATGAGATACCGTGATATATAGATTATGTCACACAATGAGTTTTTTTATGTGGTTGTAGTCAATATTAAATTATCTCAATCATCATTGGTAATGTTACATGTTTCTAGATGTTGATATTTGACATCAGGAAATCCAAAATAATTATACTGAGGAAGATGCCTAGAGGGTCACTCACATAGTGTATCCTTTGATTTTAGTAAAATATTAATTGTGTTTTGAATATGGAATAAATGAAAATATTTTCATAAGTAAATATTTAAATTTGAGTTGAATATTTAAATAAATATTTATTCATTAAACACCATAATTATTTATCGAGTATTTTTTTACAAGGTAATAAAAAACATTTATTTATTTATTTTTGTAAAAAAATCATATTAACTTTCTCATGAATATAATATTTAATAATTTATTTATCAAATTAATAATATAAATTATTTTAGGATTGATATATGATGAGGGAGATGGTCTGGCTCAGTTAATAACCCTGAAAAAGAAATGGTATATTAAATAAAATTTACATAAATATTAATTTATTTGATTTAATTTATATTATTTGTGATACCTAAACACATCAAGTATATAATTCCGATATTATTAATACATGACATGGGGTTTTCTATGGATTAAGAGATTTATAATGGGCCTATGTGAAATTATTAATTTTCGAAACTAGACCTTTTTATAATAGGTTATACCATTTTTATGGGTGACAGTTATTGTTCATAGTATTTCCCCTTAATAGTCAATTATCTCAATGAAGAATATCTCTAGAGTTTTATCTCAAACATGATAGAATATATTTCACCTCTTTCCCCTTCCCAATAATAAGGGAAATGATTGAAAATCCTTATGATTGAGGGATTATATCGTGGATATGGTTAACAATGAAAGACAAAAAGATCTTCTTTTCTAGAAGTCAATGTTCCTCTAGTGTTGTTTGAAGATTTCGGTTCACACATGGTATGAAATCCCAAATTTTTATTAAATAAACTGTTCAATACATGGAATAAAACAAAGGATATTGTAAAGTTTGTTTTATTAGAAATTAATAAAATAATAAATGGATACAAAAAACAATGTTATAATATATGTGAAATGATTCATCATTGGTTCACCATATGTTTATTTTACTATATCTAAATCCTTGGGGACATACATCAATGGAAAATGGTGACCATGATACCATTATAGTAATTAAAAATGTATACATTTACCATAATATCATGGTGAATATAAATAATAACATGTGGTATAGAAATATACATCGATCAAGATAACACGAGTCTAATCATAATAAAAAACAACATTAATCATAACATTGAAATGTGGATACAACATTTAAATGATGAATTCCAAATCATATCACCATTGTTTATCACCATGGTGTCATAAATCAAAATTACCAAGGTTATCCATCAAGGTATCATAAAACATTTCATATCGAGAGATTAATTATCCTTCTAATAAATTGGAGTGCTATCAAGGGGAAAGGATTATATTTCCTAGTTAATTTGAGCAAAAATGATCAATATAAACCATTCATTAATATCGCATGGAGAATAAGGAAATTTTTTCTTATCAAAATCAATGAATATAAAAGTTATTAAATACATGGTCATTACAACATTCTTAACCCATGAAAATGTAATGTGGGATTCATAATAGTAAATCCAAAAATAAATAAAAAATATTCACATATAGGGGAATACCCATGTTAATGGAAGTGGTTGCGGTACTAAAAAAATAATTTATAATTTCTCATGTAATGGAGATAAATAAATTCAACAGCAGGATATGTATTAATCATGGATTATGGAAATTAAAATGAGAGTGAATATGATAAATTAATTTATGAATGAATTTTATTATAGTAATTTGATAATCTAAATTGTTAAAAAAAATTAGTTTAGAAATTAGGATAAATTCCATCGAAATGGAACTCAAATGGAAAAGGGAAGTGGGGATTTCACTTAACTTCTAGAGCTACTCCTAATACTTGAGGAAAAATCATTTGTTTATTATGGATGCATTAAGGGGAACACATAAGAATAGAAATATTATTAGTACATCATGTATGATGGATTTAGAGTTATGTGTATGTCTGAATTGGGTTTTTATTTATAGAAAATGTCAAGGGATAGTTTAATAATTTCCCAATAATTTTCATGGAAATCCAGGTTGTGGAAAATAAAAAATTATTGCCTTAACCATGGTTTTTTCTCATGGTTTTGATATTTGAATATCAATTTTTGATATTTTAATCAATTATAACCTTAAACTATTTTTTGATACTACTTTTGACATGGAAAAGTATATTTGTTTCAAAAAATTGTTTCTAAAATATGAATTTCCATCTTAGACTTTGGAAAACAACTTATATGTTTGGAAACTAGATAAAATATAATAAAATAACAAATATATACAATAAAATGTTTTAATTAATGGGTTTTAGTTAAATAATTATTACATAATTATGAAATAAATATTAATTCATAAAAAATATAGAAAACAAAAACCAATATTTTATATATTCAATAAAAAATAATGTATTTTATAAAATTATAGAAATTCCACCATAACCACATTTTTATTTGATAAAAAAAATATAAAAATTACTTCATCAAAATAATTCAATAAATATGAGATTTTTAACTTTTACATAAAAATAACAATTTTAGTTGGAAAATAACAGTTTTAGGACAAATTCAAATTTATGATAGATATAAAAATTTAATTGAACATTATAAAATAATTAAATCATTATATATAAAAAGAAGTGTTTTAAAATATTATTTTATTAAAAAAAATATAATTTTGAATACCTGATTTTATTATAAATGTTTATATATTTTAAAAAAATGCAATTATATTTTATTTATATCTGTAAATCAACTGATCAAATTCATTTTACTTAAATATATATTATATTAAATAATTATTATCAAAATTTTATTTATATAAAAATAATATTATTTATAAATGGAAAATTTCACTTTATGTATCCATGTACAAGTCACACAACCCCGTATTACGCCTTCATGTACCCTAAGGTTATGGTGTGAAATGTTTGTAGTTTAATGGGGTGGCTTTACTATCCTTGGAAGGGTGATAATATCCAGTAACATGATCATATCTCGTAGGTGATTTTGTACAAACCTCTATTATTTAATCTCATCTTGGGATTGCCCAATTGTGAAGAACAATGACTCTAACTCCATTCTTTGTTCTGAAACATTGGATTCAAAAGAAATGACTCTACTTGTAGGGACATAACTTCTCATTTATTATTTAAGTATATCTTTTAATTGATACATTTAGAAATTAATTATAATGGTAAAAATAATTCCAATGTTTATAGTTATAAAAATTAAAATAGACCAATTTTTATATTGACCAATAGTCATATTGCTATTCAAATTGTCACACTTCTCTAAAAAAATACCCCATCATTCATTCAATCAAAATTAATTAAAATTAATCCTAAGTTTATATTTTCATTTTATAATATATTTAATGGTTTACTAATGTTATATTTCATTTTGAATAGTTTTATTTGTGGTGGTGATGATTCTAGTACATTGGGGTGATTAAAAATTTTCCACTTTAGATCTTCTATTTTATACTTTCTCTCCAACTATAATTTTGGGAAATTTCAGTGGTTTCATATATGAAATATTTAAATATATTTATTAAAGTGACATGGGTTTTTTTCACAATATTATATATATATATATAATATTGCATAATACTACATTCATTTGATCAGGAATCAAGTATCATGGAAAATGGAGGGGATGTTAAATTCTTCCCACATTTCTAAATTTCATACCAATAATTTAAAATCATATTATGAGTTGATAATTGATGAGGGTGATTTTATTTCATTGTTTCCTAATCTTCCCATGTTACTTATTTATACTTATGTTTCCACTACAACACTTTTATAGGGTTAGTTATTAGTTTTCCTGGAATATTGTCTCTACAATCAAAGATCTCCACTAGCTACCCCCATAATAGAGGTCATGATCTAGTTGTACCACATATGGATATAGTAAATAAAATGTATTAGGTATGTACTTACATAATAAATATATATGGAATACATCCCAAATATAATATAGATTTAGTTAAATTTCAAGTTGATAGTCCACCGATCCTATATGATAATCGATATCAAAGGGGACAACATACCTAGGTATATGCTTACCTTTCATTCCAAATCACATTAATCTCATAAATGGTGACATTCAAATTAAAAAATTATCTCCAACATCAAACTATTTGTTCCTTCAATGGGATTAAACATAGCAATTCAACTATATAGGATCATTATTTAATTGTTTTGGATGGAATGACCCTTTTCTGTCATCTCATGTACAAGATTAAGATATAATATCTCTCTCTCATAAATTTATTCTCAAAAATAAGTATTTATATATCATTTACAATATATAGATTAAATTTTTTCCATTTCTATAATCATGAAGAATCCATTGTTGTTTGAGAACTCAAAAAGTAGTAGGTTTTCATACCATCCACAATTAAATTCCATTGAGCCTATTCTCATAATATCCTTAAGTGTCTTAATATAACTACATGATTGGACATCATTTTACGGGTGATAGGCCATACCAAAATAAAATTCTATTTTTATATCTCGATGAATACCTCTCTGAAATTTAAATGTGATCATTGGATAATGATTAGAAATGATTGAAATGTGTTCCCCATGAAACATCACCACTCCCTTTACATTTATCATGATTAGTTGTTCAAGAGTGATATATTACTGAATAAAGTTGAAGTGTGATGTCACAGTTAGTCGATGCACTGTAACCCGTATTACATTGTCTTTCATACATTACATAGGAATCCACTAAAAAATTCCATAGAAATTTTATCCCACTTCCGTGTTGGTATAAGTTGAGGTTTCAATACCCATTTAGAAAGATATAACTCTGCCTTCAGTTATTGGAACAACAAGGACATTTCTATGTAGTCAACAATGTCTTCTTTATTATTATCCTATCAATAATGATCTTGAATATCCTTTTTAATTTGAGGTATTCTTGGATTTATAAATAATATGTTTTTATGAGATTCAACCAGTTTCTCATTCCTTATCTATATGATGTATGGGACATGTAACATTATACAAAATTTCTATAAATCTTCTTTATTAATATTGAACTCATGAAATTTCCTTTTCATCATATCCACCCATATTCTATTGAATAAATGGATTGTATCTTTGAGATATATTGATCAACTCTAATAATGTAGGTTGTGAATGAAATTTGATTGGATTGATGATCCCATTCAATTACAATTACCATATCCAACCATATTAGGACCTTGATCAATGGATCTCCATGATTCATGATCATTTCGAGCACAACATGGTCATTCCTACTTAATAGATCATTGAATTTTTTTCTATTCCAATGTAGTAATGATTTAGACATTCATATTCATTTTAAATCTCCCACCATCTTTTTTGTCTCATGTATAGTTCCTTTTGAGTGAATACATACATCAATCTTTGGTGGTTTGTGTATATATCACATTTTCCCCATAAATATATTCCCCTCATATCATCAAAGCATAAATGAATACAAATAACTCTATGTCTCTCATGTTATAATTATTCTCATGAGTTTTTAATTGTCAATATTCATAAGCGACCAAATTTTCATTTTTTATTAGGACGCACACAAGCTATTTCAATGATGAATCAGTATAAGTAAATAGTTGGTCTTTGATAAAGGATTGTGTTAACATATGTTTAGTAACAAATATATTCTTATGTTCTTGGGATCATTCTCCACACCCCATTCTCTGATAAACATATCTCACATTCAAGTTAACTTGGTTAATGGATTTTAAATTTATAAAAAAATCACAAACTTCCTATAATATCTGACTAAAACAAGGAAAATATATATCTCAATTACAATTTTACAATGAGGACACTCCTCTACTACCTCTCTCTTGTAAAGGATTACTGATATTCCTTTATTTTGTTCAATGTGACCTAAGCATTAAAAATATTGTACCTAGATCTCCCATTTTCTAAATTTTGAAAATAGCTTCTCCTTCCTCAGAGTTTTCAATAGAACACTTATATGATACTCATTCCCCTTGAGGCTTTTGGAATATATTACAATATCATAAAAAACTATCAGTAATTTATCAAGAAATTACCTAAATATTATATTCACAAAATCTATAAATATAAGTGTATCATTAGTGGAGATGAAGGTAATCACAACAAACTCATAATTCCTATGTATTAGTTAGAGGGAATCCCTTATAACAACTAATTTCTCTACCCAAAATAGATGATACCTTGATGGTAGGT
Source organism: Viscum album (assembly GCA_963277665.1). Classification (NCBI taxonomy): domain Eukaryota; kingdom Viridiplantae; phylum Streptophyta; class Magnoliopsida; order Santalales; family Viscaceae; genus Viscum; species Viscum album. Next base: position 868,688,506 of record OY728122.1, read on the forward strand.
TAATCTCGGAGAAAAATTAATCTCCATAAACCTAGTCAAATACATCATCAATATGATTATTTGGTTACTTTTTCTCAACTATGATCCCGTTATGCTCTCTATAATCAATGGATAGAAAACATTATGCATCCTTCTTCTTTACAACGAGAATATGTTCTTCACAAGACACTCACTTGATTGGATAAACCCCATCACAAAAAGATCTTTTAGTTCTCTCTTCAATTCCTCTAACTAAAATTTATCCATTCAATTTGGTGTCTTAGATATCATATTGGATCTCATAATGAGTTCAATGAAGGACTCTAGATAAATTTTTAGGGGAGGACTAAGTAAATATTAATGTGTCAAAAAACAAAATTACTAAGTTTATTATACCATGTATCATAAAACTTGTCATTTTTATAGAATAATTATTTACCAAATACATTGTAGAAATATCTTGGTTAAAATTTAATATTTTTTAATTTATATGATCCACATAGATTGTAGTAAATCATTTCATTATTAACCGGTGGAGAAAAAATAACAGGTTTCTTATCAAAATAATAATTTATAGAAGTGCTTAAATTCATGTATCTTACAACATTATTATCCCAAGAAAAATAGAATGTGGTATTCATATATTTAAATAACCAAATCAATATATCAATTTTACATCAACATTCGTACCCCTAGAAAACGAACTACTTTTTCTATTCATAAAAAAATTATATTTTCCTATGTAAAAGAGAGAGAATGACTTAACAATAGAAGAAGTAAAAAAAATAGATTAAAGAAATAGAACACATGAGGGAATAAGTGTCCCATATTGATAAAATACCATCCCTATAGTAATTAGATAATATAACGAGAACAAAAGGAAATTATTTATCAATTAAAATACATACCACAAAATGGTAAATGAATGTAAAATAGAATTTGGGATTTCCCTTACCTCGAAATGGTTGTCATAAGAGTTGACGATGGGACCATGGGGATTAAGGACATATTGGCAGAAATATTCTGATGGAGAATTGAATATAACATCATTGAGTATGGATTTAGAGTGAATGGTAAGTGTGATATGGGTTTTTATTTTTAGAAAATGTTGAGTAATAGTTTAAAAATTTCCAATTATAGGTCTCGGAAATCTAGGTGTTGGAAAATAAAAAACCACTGGATTATGAATGGTTGTTCTCATTTTTTGAGAAATATTAGTAAAATATTATTTCATTTTAATAAATTTAAAACTAATATTATTTTTTAATAATTCTCTGGACATTAAAATGTAAATTTTCTACAAAATAATGTTTTAAAAATCAATTATTCCATTCATCAGATTGGAAGGTCACATAAAGGATTTGAAATTGGTCAAAAGCTATTAAAATTCATAATATATATAAAATAAAATATTTTAGGTCATCTATTTTGGTTAATTAATTTTTAAATCATTATAAAATAAATAAATAGTCGTCAAACTTACAAAAAACCTACAATTGTATTTTTACTATTCAATGAAAAAAGGTAATTTAAAAACATGCTAAAAATTCACTAAAACCATATTCTAATGTGCTGATTTAAAATATAATGTTTATTTTGTCAAAATAATTATCAAAATATGATAATTTTATGTTTTAATAAAAAAATTCATATTTATTGAGAAATATAAATTTTTACAACACAGTCAAATTTATAAAGAATTTCAAAATTATCAATGAAATTATAAAATAATTTTATTGAATATATTAAAATATCTTCATTTTAAAATACTATTACATAGAAAAAATATTTTTGAAAAAATACTTGAGTTTATTATAAAATTTTATAAATTTTCTAAAAATACAAATTTTTTATTTGTTCCCAACAATCGATTAATCAAATTCATCTTAATTTTGAATATATTTTATTAAAAATAATTATTATTAAAATGGGATTGATGAAATATTATTATTATTTATTAAAGGGATATTTCAATCTAAATAATTAAGGATAAGTCACATAACCCTACCTACATATACACTATGGGTAAGGTGTGTGATGACGAAATTGAATGGGGTATTTCGGTGAAAACTGATTGAGTGGTATTCTGAGATAACACGTAAATTTCCTATTGGTGATTTATTTGAAGACAGACTTATAAAAGAACATCCAAGACATCATCAAGGGTGAAACCTAGTAGTGCTACCTCCCACTCATGTTCTGACAAATGGTCTTCAAATGACAGGAATCTACTGGATGAGTTAATCATTTCTCCTTTCGTCATTAATTATCCCTTTTCATTGCTACTAAAAAACAAAAATTATAATGGTAAAATTATTACAATTGGTTGTGGATACCAACTTTAAAATATAACAATTTTTATATTAACCAATGGTCGAATAATAATTATACTGGTCACACTGCTACCTAAAATTACAACTTCATTATTTCAATCAAAATTCACTACTATTCCACCTATGGTTTTATTTTCATTATCTCAGTTATTGATTGGTTTACTAATTTTTAATCTATTTTTATAGTGTTTAATATCGGGATAATGTTTATAGAATATTAGGGTTATCCATATTTCTCTATTTTATCTTTTATATTTAATATTTTTTGTCCCAATGTGATTCTTTTCATTTTCCATGGTTTGGTAGATGACTACAGTAATGTTATTATTTAATGGAACAAGGATTTATTATTTTCTCTATTTTTTTACTTAAACAATATTATATAATATAAAATCCCTTTTATTAGAAAGGAAGTATCATTTAAATTTCTAGGTTATTACATGTGTTCAAAAACTAGAGGGATTCTATATTGGACTCTCTATGTGAAATGACCGTACATTACATTTTTGGATTGATTGATCAATACCTATATCAAAGAAATTGCTCAATATAAATGAAATTTTGTGCGATTAAATAGATTTTAAATTTAATGTGTATGGTCATTTCTCATGGTTTGGGATTCATTGATTATACTTATCTAAATATAATCATGATATATATCATTATTAATATTGTTCTTATTAATTATTCATTCAAATCAATGAAAAAATTTGGAAATATGCTCAATGGACATATATTTTGATTGAAAAATTTCTTCCATATTGAGTTAATATAGGAATTCGTGGACAGTTAGTATGGATAAAAAATTTCATAGAAGAATGATTTTATTTAATAAAAATCCATTGATGATGTTTATTGTGAATAAGAAACAAACTTTTTGTATTATCGGAAAATATCAACTGATTTTTCCAAATGGGTCAGTTTTTTATCAATTTAAAATAGTAGTACATGTAGAGAAAAATTATGTCACTATTGACCATGTTTAATTTCATAGATATTTTAGTCCTTTCTTTCATGCATCATTGATTTAACTCCCTACAAAAAATTTATACAATTGGATATAACATTTTAATTTTGAAATCCTATTAATTCTCTCTAGATTTCCACAACTTCATATAGAAATATATATCCTTTTACACTATAACTTTTAATAATTGTGAAGGTAAATATATAAACATGGAGTTGTTTTTTAACATTTTAATGTGTCATGATCACAATACGCGTGGGATATAGCTTATTTCGAATCTCTCCTATAGTATCAAGAATGAAATACACATCAGTAATGGTGGTTGACTTCCCTCATTACCTACCATAATTATTGTAAGAGATATATTTCCATCAATTTATGAATAAAATATCATACTGATAATGTGAAAAAAATAGTTCTTTAATTATTTATTTAAACAAATTTTAGGAATTTTTATTACATATAACAATTTTATATCATTGGGATGTTTTTTTAATAATAATTTCAACGATTTAGAACATACAAACAATGAAAAAATGTTTATTCAAAGATTTTCTTAAATTTGAGGAATGAATGAGGGCTTATATAAAGATATACGTTGAATTACAATTAAAATATTGTTTCAGGAAGGGAATTTATATGGTCTTTGAAATATAAATTTTTTAGAATTCCTAAGTGAGGCCTTTATAAAGTTCAAAAAACTAAGTTTCATAGGAATAATTTCTTAAATATTTTATAGATGTGTTTAATATATTTCTAATAGAACATATGATATAGATAACGAACAATTTTAAGTTCATCTATTCATAAACAATAATAAATGTTATTTTTGTGAGACAATATCATGAAAATCATAAATGGTCCATCATTTTCAGATGACTAGATGTCAGGTTAGTGTTAAAGAGGTTTATGATCCACTAATGTGCGTTAGTGGTTGATTGATGACCACTCTACTAGATAATAAAACATGTGAATATAGTTACTTTCAAACAAATATAGTATCTTTAAGACATTTACTTGAAGTATATACCCATATTCATATATCATGGGATAATTATATTGGTTTAGTGAAAAAAATGACACATTAATATTTTTTAGTGTGTAGAGTGGATCATTATTCTAGATTTATGAATAATAAATTCTACTCGACAAATTCCAATCATATTCTTGGATATATATTCAATTAAAGGAAAAGGTCATCCAAAATAAATACACATGACAAAAAAATGGATTATACATAAGAGAAAGGGCTCCTAAATAGATGTGGTAGGTGTTCGGAGGATGGTCATAATTAGAGATAGTTTCCTCATAATTATAAAATTGACAATTCATCACCATGACAAGAAATTTTAGGTGAGTTCTATTTATTATTATATTTCTTTTATTTTCTATATATAAAGTCTTAAAAGATGATTAATTTCATATTATTAATTTTTATTTCACTAAATATATATATTATTTGTAAAATTTATGATTGTACTATTTTTATAAATTTTTTAAGATTTCATCGACAAAACTATATCCAAGCCCCAATAGTCCATTGCTTATTTTAACACAAAAGTTAGCACATATCACAAAATTTCTATGATTGGGGTGAAGAATGGATTATGATTATCTACATGCCCCATCGGTTTCAACATGATAGCATTCCAAATATTATAATCCCTTATTTCAACTAAAATTAATTCTTTGAGATAAGAATACGTAGGTATTTACCTATTGATCTTTTTCTTATTTTTGAATTTTTATGTTGAGAATATTATAGAGGTACAAATTTCAAATGAATTTGGGGGAGAAGAAGTTTGTAATATATGATATCCCTATATTATCTGGACTTCTAAGGGATGGTGTAATTTTAATGGGTTTCATGATATATAGATGGATGTTTATTTTACATAGATATGTATACATATTAATAGTACAAGCATAAATGTCCCTATAGGATTTTGGTTAATGATGCACTAGTTAGAAACAAATTTAGGTCTCATTGATCGCAGCATATATGATGTGACATTAAAAATATATAAATAACTATAGATTTCATGTTAATTTGAGTTATTTTATTTCTAGAACATTTTAGATTATATGTTTACCAAATTCCATAACATCTAATTTACTATTTTAATTAATTAGGTAATAAAATTACATAAGAAAGAGGAAAATTTCACATAGAATACATATTTTCATAAAAGCATAACATTTTTTTTAAAAGCATGTTTCATTCAAGAAACATTTTATTAATTGAATACACGTTACCAAAGATGAAATACTAACACTAATAAACATTTTAATTTTCCATAGATCCTTTGAAATTCTTTTGAAAACATGGGATGATTAGAAAATATTTTTAATAGATATATAAACAAAATTTATTTCATTAGACTGTTTAAAAAAATGAATACCCATGAGGTTTTTTATCTTTTTCAAATAAATGACAAAAAAAATAAATTATTTCCCAAATTGAAAATAATTTTTTTATTTTTTAATATCCTTGAAAATATTTTTTTGAATAGTAAAAACAAAATTAATTTGTTGGCATGTGGGAACTGAAGAAATAATTCAGTTTACAAATGAACATTTCAAAATTCAATTTCACTTACCTCATGAAATAAAAATAATTAAATAAAAATGAATTTTCAAGTCTAATATCAGTATGTCAAATCCTCATGTAAAAGAAATTTGTTCAGTAATTTTTAATCAATTTCAAAAAAATTATATACAAACTAATTCAATAGGTGTAAACATATGAGTTATCTCCCTCATTTTTTTCTTCAATGACTTCATCATGACCAAATTCATTAGATATATATATCGATTTCACCCATCATAATAATCTATATTTAGATCACTCATAAATATATATATTAATAAAATAATAAATAATGAATTTTATTGTAAACATTCACTTTTTGTACCTAAAACCATTTTAAAACCCATTTAATCCCATAAACAAAACACTTTCCATTTTCGAATAATCGTATGTAAAAATATCGTTTTTCATTGTAAGGACATAAAAATGAAAATTTAAAATAATGGAGGGAATATATATTAATTGGAAATATATTTTATCTTTTATAGGGTGTTTTTTAATTACTTATGGATATGATAGTGGAAAATATCATAAAACATTTAGAATATTTTGTAAATGGAAATTCCATTACCATGAGTCTTTACACATTCTGTTAATATGTAATCCCTCATGAGTTAAAATGATATATTAAATTAAAACATTTTAATAAAAACCTTCATGTCAATTCCATAATAATTTTTCCCCTTATTTCATTACTTACCATGTTTTATTTAATAACTAAAATGGTTAAGTTCATGCTAGCAGTTTTGGGGACTTTTAGTTTATAACATTAAGAAAGCATTTGTATAATGACAGTGGAATTTGTAGTTATGGTTAGAATATCTATATAATCAAAAAATGTTAAAATTATCATATTTATATAGTAAATACATTTTCAAAACCAACCATGAAATAAAATCTTGAAAATCAAACCTTTTCATTTAATGGAGATCAATGTCTTTATGTACAGATGAATAATGTTTTCAGGTTTATTTTGAGATTAAAAGAAATAAATGATATGATATTTAAATTATAAAAAATAATAAATATTATAGAAATTTTATTTTTATACATTATTTGTACCCTTATGACCATTATTATAAGAAATATATGATAAAATAATCACATTACATCATAGAGGTGGTAGCCCACACATATCTAAAAGGGATGTTATTTTTTATAACGGTTATAAGAATATGAAATTAAGTATTAAAATATACTTGGAAAATAATTATTATGTAATAAATATTCAATATATTCCTTTTTTCATCATTTCAACTAGACATAACATCTAATGATGAAAAATGAAAGACATCACTTCACGAAGGTGGTAGTCCACATGTACACATGTCGGTTTCTTTAATTTCCCATAAAATGAGAAATGGGATAAAAATGGGTTGTACCATCATCATATTAAAATTTATGTATATTAAAGATATTTATGTTATTATTAAATCATGGATACAGAATATTCCATGGTTTTATAGGAAGAAATAAACCTGAAAACACTCAGTTAAGAGTTATACCTCTTCTTTGGAAATCCACCTTTGGAATACATAGTATTCCTTATATGATTGGTAATTAGTTATGTCCAAAATATCTATGATTTGAAGAGGAATGTGGGAGAGATATTTTGGATGGTATTTAAAAAAATCACAAAATTTGTGAGTAATGATTGATATAACATTAACTTCTAAAAGTGAGGGGGTGTAACACAGATGTAATTATTCCAAGTTATAAAACAATTTATGTCACTATCAAAGTAATACATCAGTTAGATGGGAAAAATTATAATATAAGGTTATATGTTTTTAAATAATATTATGTAATAATATTATATTTTAAATTTTATGGCCTTTTGAAAAGAATTAACCATAATTAACCTGATTTACCCTTTAATATGATGATACATTTTTTACAAGTCTACTATTAATGTAACATCCCAAAACTTGTATTTCATGTTATAGTAATACTAAGGTTTAAATTTTTTATCAGAACAATGTACAAATTTCAAAGTAAATATTATCGCACTTTCTTTAAAAATGATTTTAAAATAACTTTTTTATCAAACATAATTTATTCATATCAAATAATCATTTAATGTAATAATAATACTAATATATATATAAATATTGCTATATTATTGTTTACTTCCAAAATGTGATATGTAAGTATATATATACATATGTATACATGTTTTGAATTATATAAAATTATGATATAAAACCAACACTATTATGAAATTATAATTTTATATTGAAGTTATAAATGAAATTGAAAATTATTGTTTTAACATATTTTAATGATATTATTTTGTAATGGTGTAAAATTTTAAATATACAGAAAATTATTTTATTTATGAATAATTTTCATAGATTTATAGATTTTTAAAAATATAAGATATGTACATAATTATTATATTATAAATTTTTTATTAAAGTTTCCCAAAATTAATAACATTTTGAAATTTGTTTAATATAATTATAAATATATAACCATTTCAATAGAATTGTTGAAATTGTACAATTCATGATAATACGTTTTCTATTATTAATTAAATTTATATCATTATAAGTATACAATAGAAAGATATAAATATGTTTTATAAAATAATTTAATAATAATAATATTTACTTTTCAAAACTTAGTGATAATATAATTTTAATTGATTAACTTTTGACTTTGTAATTTATTAATAATATGATATATGATAATAATAATAATAAGTAATAGATTTAAAATTATAAAGATAAGATTATAATGAAATGAAAATATAAAAAATTATTAATAATTAAAAATTTAAAATAAATGAAAATGAGGAGATCTTTGAAGAGGAGGAGGGTCCCAAATTTTTTTAGAAACCTTGATTAGGCTTTCAGTAAGAGTTAGTTTGGTTTCAGAAGTTGCACGTAGAGCCAAGGTCTCCTTGGAGATCTGGAGTGACAGCCGAGATGCATCACCTAGGACTAGAGAAGCTGAGGTTCTTAGAACGTCATGCATCGGTCGGTGTCACGCTCAGAGGTCTGTCGTGGTCATCGAGAAAGAGGATGAGACTAGGTCAGATTCAAACAGCGAGAGGCGCATCCATGTAATGGAGTCAGAGTACTAGAGGCTGAATGGTGTCATCTGCATTGGGGGTGGTGTTCGGTCCCAATGCTGAATCGGATCTAGGTTGTGCTTTTCTTCATCAACGGTAGGATATTGCTATCTGATTCTTCTTCAAACTACTAAAGTAGGTTTCCTACATTTCTTTTAGTATTTTTTTTTTCTGATTTTGGTTTTAGATATTGATTTGTCTAATAGGAAATTTTTTCCAATTATATATTGATTTCTTTTGTTGTTTTTTTTGTTTGTTTTGGACCATCTGTTACAATTTGGTCACAATATAAAAAGTATATTTTTTCTTAACTAAATTTTCATCATTGTAATTTCCTGTTGCTGGTGAGGATAGATTTATTTGCAAAAAAATCAACTTGTTTCAGGACATCTTGAGTACTCTTCTTCGGCTTTGGTGGCCTGTTTATATATATGAGCTTTTGTGTGCACAAAAAATGAAAATCCTTCTTGTGAGGATATAGTCTGCACGATCCATCACTTTTCAATTGTCTTACCATTGGCCTATTTCTGAGCCATGTTTTGGGTTCTTCATTTCATGTATGGCATTATTTTCTTTTTATTAATTTTATATTTATGACTATTTTATTATAATGTTTCAATAAACATTGTCTTCCTTTTGAAAACATAAATATATACACTAGTATATATTATATATATACATTCATATATTTTTATTCCACATATTTTAAAATCTACCAAGGGTTGTTTTGCAATGATGTTTTAGAATGTGATGGGTGTAAATTATTTTCAGTTACAATATTTTATTTTCAAATTTGTAATTAGCTAAGAATTAACATATTTGTATTATTTATTTTAATTTATACAAGTAAGGTTTCATTTAAGGATGTCTAAAATATGGTTTGATTTTATCCTCTATGAAGATTAGTTTCAAAGTGAAATTGTAAGGGACTAATTTTCTTAACATTATATACAAATTTTCATTGATACAATACATATTTAATGTGTGTTATATAAAAATATATGAGATTGGAAATACCATAAATTGTAAGGAATAAGTTTATTTAAAATTATTAATTGTGTTTTGAGAATCTCTTGTAAGGGATGACTGTTAAATTTCAAATATTTATTTAATATATGTAATTGAAAAGGTTCCTTCCATTTTCTATTATGTAAAATGAATTAAGAATATTATATATATGATATGAAATAGATTTTATTTTGTAAGGGTGAAAAAATATTATTCAGATTAAATTATTCAAGAGATGATTTTTTATTTATTCTAATTTGATTCTCTATTTTCTGGTTCTGTATATGAGGATAATATTTTATTTATTTCAAAGATATATATTTTTTTGAATTTTATTTTGGTTATAATTAATCAATTTATGATATTAAAATTTAAATCCTTGAAAAATATATATAATTAAAAAAATATTGGTGTATGGTCACAATATTTTCTTCACCATACAAATATATTTATATAAGTATTTGATTGTAAACTCGATGACTAATTGTTTCAATGTTATGTAATGGGTTGTGACATGTACATATTATATATATATATGGTTATATGTATTCACCTATAAGACTTAATGATAACCCGAATTAATTGGCCAAAAACAAACTTCGGTGGTTAAAGTATTTTTATGATATGGTTAATTAAATTCTCATGAATTGATGCATTACATAAAAAAAATTTCACTGAAAATAAATTGTCCTTATACGCTATGAAACATAATGCATGGTCATTAATTAAGACATTACCATTTATTTGTGCATGATTGTGGGTAAAAGACATGTTTCTTAATTTGAAATTAGTCATTTTGACTATAAATATTCATTTCCATGAATCATTGGTTTTGAAAATTGTGGAACTGTCATTTTATGGGGTAACCCCATCTATTCATTACTTGTGTGTTTTAAATTTATATCACAAGTGAAAAGAATGTTTACTAGTTTATGCATGTAATTGGGAAAATTATTATTTATATAATAGCTGATATATTATGATTTAGTCCATTATCATTTCCATTAAACACCACATGAATTGGGTAGGAATAATACCTATCTGAAGTTATAAACATGCATTCTAAGGCATTGTAAGATTATGGAAGAGTTGTAAAGTTATTAATTTCTGTGATAAAATGAACAATATATTATTAATCACTTATGATAATCTATCAAATAAGAATTATACAAGGTGGTTTTGGATAAATTGAACAATATTAAATTCTAAATTAAATTGTTCAAGGTGGTATGTGACACTTGGAATAATGTGAAATAAGGAAACAAAAAATATGTGGCAGTTAAAATGATTAGTAATAAGTAATTTTACTAAATCAGAGTGGTATGTTAAATTTGATTTAGATAGATGAGGAATGCATTGGAGTTAGAATGTGGTGGGTGGGTCCCACTATAGCCCCTTGATGCATCAGTAGGTTTCATGAGACCAACTACAGGCATGGCACAAGGCCTTGACAAAATGACAGTTTACGGTCCTGGCATGGGGTCTGGACCGTATAGTTATGTTGCCCAGCATATGGACCTTCCTCATTATGGTTATGAAATTTAATCCACTAGAAGAATATTTGACAAGTGGAATATTCTTGGTTGAAGATCTTTTGTTTATGAGAATAAGAAGATGTTAAAGTTATGGTGTATTATTTATGTAGTACATAGAGATTATTTATCCAGTTTTTATCTCACAGTAGTAAATGATGAAATTGTTGTTATTATTTTAAGTGCAACTCTGATCTTGTAGTTATTAATTTTGTACCTACACATTTACATGTCATACTTATAAAAGTTAGAATGTATTTCACATATAATTATGAATGATCATACCTATAATTGAATCTTGTTCCCTTATAATTCTGTTAGAATGCATTTAATTGTGCACCTATATTTCTTAGGAAACCTTTGTGGTATGTTACATGTGTTACATCATTTTTAAGAAACTGATTTATGGAAATTTTTAAATAATGTTTTCAAAAGTTATTTTTTTTTTATGTTTTAAAACCCCTTACTAGGAAGTCATATGCTCTCCATGGATTTTTAAATAAAATTTTTCAGGTATTGGATTTCAGTTGAAGAGGCTTGTCAGAAGTAGATGGTTTCCCAGAACCTAAACCAAATTTGATTCCTTGTATGGGTCATGATGTGTAATTTATCAGTGCATGTTTCTGTTAAAAATTACACATCGTATTTTGAATGAACCGGTTCTGGGTATGTTTGAGTTAGGCCCTGAAAGTTGGTATTAGAGGATTCTGTTTAGATAACTCTGTAAAACCAGAACTGAACAAATAAAAATTCACATAAGCAATACTAAGAATGACTTTTCTTAATTTTCATATGGAAAACGATAGTTACAATCTTTCGTCTCTTCCAACAGATTAATTCGAGAACATATTGGGAATATCATGTGTAGAAAACTATGAGACTTTTGAAAATATTCGTTTATCATAGAAAAACCTCTACCAAGTATTCATCTCTCACTATTTACTCCAACTTCACCAAGGATCAGGTTTCATCTATTACCTCAAGATGAACGTTGAATTCCCGTTCTATACATGAAAAGGGAAATACTATTATGGTATCTTTAAATTTTTTACCCTAGCTAATAATTTCTTTTCTCTTGAGGACTTTGAGGAGGCTACACAAGGGGGTGACATCGGGGAAACATATCTTTGTCAAATTTTGACATACAGACTCTGTGATCAAGTGAAAAACTTTGAAGTTCTTAAGAATGAGCCTACTCATTTTCATTATCGGTGTCCAGTTCATACTAATGTCACTCAACTTGATACGTGACATTATTCTCCCAATCTGAATTTCATATGTCCACATGTGGTTTATCCTAGTTTCAATTGTTGCATCTAGACCACGTAGATAAAATAATTTATAAACGATTTGGGAATCCATTTATCTGATAACTAGGTAAATTCCCAACATCGGTGGAATCATTGACGAGTCATTTTAATGTTTTTCAGAAAATCCATACTAGTGTTTTGTGAGAGGGTGTAAGGTATTATGAAATATCATGAGTTTTATAAATCATTTCTAATTGGATGTTGTTATGTTCTCATTTTTATATGATTTTTATATAAAACAATGACTCTATTTAAAATAGATTATCTATACTAAAGGCTGTTTTCTTAAAATTCTCAGATAGAGGACAAGAATTCAAAATCCAATATTATATGTATTCCTAACGAACTATTAGAGATTATAATCATCAATACATGGTCCGTGGTGTACCAGCCCCATACCAACTTATGTATGACTTGTAAACAACTCCGTTAGGTGTCACACCACCCAAAAATTCTCCATATTTACCATGGAAGAAATTTTGTCTTTTACCATATATTAACTGCACTATTTTCATCATATAGGCCAAGAGGGAAGTTTCATGAAGATCTTTTTCTATGTTTCGTTTTGGCTGATAAATACCATGCCATAGGTAAATTTCTAGAAGCTTCTTTTGATGGTATTAATCGAGAAGCCTACCTATTCAAGGTCCCAAGTTTCTGTTTGTTTGAGCATCTCAAGGACATCATTTTTTTCATGGACGGAATGGTGCGAGGGAATTATAGGTATTTGGTATGCTCTAAAATCCCCGACCTCCACACTTCTCGTGCCTCTCTATGGAAGGCTGAGGGCTTTAGGAACATGTTCGACCCTAGCTATACATAATGTTTTTGGGACAATGAAATCGAGCAACTGAATTCTACCTTAGGAATCCACTTGAGTTCATGATCACCCTATCATTAGTGGTATTCCTGATGAAGGGAGCTTGTGAGTGATGTTGGTGTGGTTGTGTTTAAGCATTTTTGAATTGCGAGGACACAATTCTTTGTAGGGGAAATAATGTAACACCGCAAATAATTTTCTCATGTAATAGTAATATTCAAGTTTTATTTTGTTATCCTAACAATGTACAAATTTCAAAGTAAATATTATCACTCATTTTTTAAAGAATAATTTAAAAATATCTTTTTTTATCAAACATAATTTATTCTTATCAAATAATTATTTAATATAATAATGATACTAATATATATAAATATAGATAATTTATTTTTTAGTTCCAAAATGTTATATGAATGTACATATATATACATATATATACTAGTTTTGAATTATATGAAATTATGATATAAAACCAATACTATTATGAAATTTTAGTTTTATATTGAGGCTATAAATGATATTGAAAATAATTATTTTAAAGTATTTTTGGGATATTATTTGGTAAAGGGGTACTATTTTAATATTGAAGAAAATTATTTAATTTATGAATAATTATATGGGATTTATAATTTTTTTTGAAAATATTATATATACATAATTATTATATTATAATTTTTTTATTAAAGTTTCATATCATTATTAAAAATTTGATTTTTTTTAGTAAAATTATAAATATATAACCATTTTAATAAAATGATTAAAATTATACAAATCATGATAATACATTTTCAATTATTAATTAAATTTATAACATTAAATCTATATAGTAATAAAGATATAGATATGTTTTATAAAAGAATTTAATAGTAATAACTTTTAATTTTTTAAAATATGTGATAAAATAATTTTAATAGATTAAATTTTATCTTCATAATTTATTTGTAATATAATATATGATAATAATACGTTATAGATTTAAAATGATAAATATAAGATAATAAAGATATAAAAATATAGAAATATAATAATAATAATAACAAAATCAAAACAAAGGAAAATGCAGAGTTCCGTGAAGAGGAGGGTCCCAATTGTTTTGGAAACCCAACTTCGGGTTTTAGTAGGAGTCAATTCCATGTGAGGTATCACACGCTAAGCTGAGGTCTCCATTGAGATCAGGAGTCATGGATGGGATGCATCACTTATGACCAGAGAAATCGAGGTTCTCAGAAGGTTGTTCATCGGTCAGTGTTGCGCTCGACGGTCTGTCGTGGTTGTCGAGCAAGAGGTTAGGACAGAGTTGCGTTCAAACAGAAAGAGGCGCGGCCCTGCGGTGGAGTCCGAGAGCTGGAGGCTGAGCGGTGTTGTCCTCAGTTGCAATGGAGTTCAGTCTTATTGCTGAACAAGATCTAGGTTGCACCTTTCTTCGTTAACGGATGGATATTTATATCGGATTCTTCTTCCACCGACCAATGTAGGTTTCCTACTTTTGTTTTGGTGTTTTTGTCCGATCTTGGTTTCGGATGTGGATTTTTCTAATAGAAATTTTTTCCCCATTATTGATTGATTTCCTTTGTGGGTTTTATTGTTTTTTTAGTCTATTTGTTTCAATTTTTTCATAACATAAAAATATATATATATTTTCTTAATTGAATTTTCTTTATAGTCATTTCCTATTGCTGGTGTGGACAATTTGATTCGCTCAAAAATCATCCTGTTTCATGACTACTTGATTACTATTCTTCTTTTTTGGTGGCCTATGTATACATATGAGATTTTGTGTACTTAGAGGAATGGAATTCCTTCTTGGGAGGATAAACTCTGCATGAGCCATTACTTTTCTATTTTCTAACCACTGGTCTAATTCTGATCCATGTTTGGGTTTCCTTATTTCAAATAAAGGATTATTTTCTTTTTAATAATTTATATTTATGGTTATTGAATTGAAAGGGCTCAATACACATTGTCTTCCTTTTTTAAACTGCAATATATACACATGTATATATTATATTTATACACAAATATAGTTTTATTCCACCCGGTTTTAAATCTTCTAAGTGTTGATTTACCATGATGTTTTAGAATGTGATGGGTGGAAATTATTTTCAATTATGGTATTTGGTTTTCAAATTAGAAGTGATCTATGAATTATAAGATTTGTCTTATTTATTTTAATTTATATAAGTCATGTTTCATTTATGGTTATGTAATAGTTGGTTTGATTTTATCCTCTATGAAGTTTAGTATCCAAGTTATATTGTAAGGTACTAATTTTCTTAACTTTATATTCACAGTTTGATTGATGCAATAATTATTGAAGGTGTGTGATATAAAATTATATGTGTATGGTAATACCACAAATTTTAATGAATAAAATTATTTACAATTATGAATTGTGTTTTAAGAATATTTTTTACGGGAAGACTGTTAAATTTCAAATATTTATTTTATTTACATAATTTAAACGGTTCCCAAATTTTTGTCCTACTGCAAATCAATTAAAAAGATTTCATATATTTTATGAAAACTATTTAATTGGGTAACGGTGCATGAAAATTATTTAGATTAAATTATAAAATATAATTTTATTTATTTATTCTAATTTTATTCTCTATTTTCTATTTTTGTATATGAGATGAATAATTTATTTATTTTTAATCATATATTTTTTTTGAAATTTATTTTGGTTATAATTAATCAATTTTTGATTGTAAAATATAAATCCATGACAGATCTATATAAGTACATAAATATAGGTGTGTGGTCACAAGATTTTCTTCCCCATTCATATATTTTTCTATAAGTATCTGATTTTAAACTCGATGACTATTTTATTCAAAGTGATGTAAGTGGGTGTGACATGTACATGTTATATATATATATATATATATGGTTATATGTATGCACTTATAATCCTTAACCATAACCCGAATTAATTTTCCTAAAACAAACATCGGTGGTTAAAGTATGTTTATGATAGTTTTTATTTATATTCTCCTGAAGGCATTCATTACTTAAAAAAAATTTCACTACAAACCATTTGTCCTTATATGCAACAAAGAATAAGGCATGACCTTTTATTAAGACATGAATTTTTATCAACATATGCTTTTGTACAAATGACAAATGTCATAATATAAAATTAGTCATTTTAAACTGTAAATATTCATTTCCAAGAATCAAGGATTTTAAAAATTAAGGAACTATCATTTTATGTGGTAACCTCTTCCATTCATTACTTTTGTGTTTTAAATTAATACCACATGAACAAAGAATGTTTACTATTTTATTCATGTCATTGGGAAAATTATTATCTATATAATAACTGACATATTATGATTAATTCCATTGTCATTTCCATTTATCATTGCATTAATTGAGCATGAACAATACCTTTCCGAAGTTATAAACATGCATTCTAATGCATTGAAAGTTTAATAAAGAGTTATGAAGTTATTAATTTATGGGATAAATCAAAAAATTTATTATTTAGCGCTTATGATAATTTATGAAATAAGAATTATTCAAGGTGGTATGAGACACTTTGAATAAAATTAAATACTGAATAAAATTATTCAAGGTGGTATGAGACACTTTGAATAATGTGATATAAGGAAACATGAAATATGCAACATATAAAATGATAAGTGATAAGTAATTTTACTAAATCAGATTGGTATGTGAACCTTGATTTAAAGAGATGAGGAATGCATTAGACATAATATGTGGAAAGTGGGGCCTATTATACCCCTTGATGCATTGGCAGGTCTCATGAGACAAACTACTTTCATGACACAAGGTATAGAAAAAATGATTATTTATGGCCCTGGAACAAGGCCTGAACTGTATAGTTATGATGTCCAGTATATGCAAGTTCCTTATTATGGCTCTAAAATTTAGTCATCCAGAAGAATATTCAACTTGAAGAATATTCATGGTTAAAGAGCTTATGATTAGGTGAATCAGATGAAATAAATGTTATGCCCTTGTATTTATGCAGTACTCAGAGATTATTTAAACAATGTATATCTTAAAGTAGTAATGGATGAAATTGTAGTTATTATTTTAAGCACAACCCTGACCTTCTAGTTATTAATTTTGTACCTATACATTCAAATTTCATACTTATAAAAGTTATAATGTCTTTCACTTATAATTATGAATGAGCATACCTATAATTGATTCATGTTCCCTTGTAATTATGTTTGTATGCTTTAAATTGTGCACTTATATTTCCTAGAAAATTGTTCGGGTATGTTAAATCTATTATAGAATTTTTAAGATAATTTTTTATGGAAATTTTTAAATAATTTTTTCAAAAGTTATATTGGTTTATTATGTTATGTTTTAAAACCCCTTACAACGCATTCATATTCTCACCATACATTTTCAAATAAAATTGTTCGGGTATTAGATTTCAGCTGAAGAGGCTTATCAGAAGTAGATGGTTTCCAGAACATGAACCAAATCCAATCCTCTATATGGTACATGATTTGTAAATTATCAACTCATGTTTTTTTTAATAATTACACAACACGTTTTGTCGGCACCGACTCCGGGTAGGTTGGTGTCGGGTCCTCACAATTAATAAAGATGAAATACCAAATTTAACGTACTAATAAATATTAAAATCTGAAATATGAATATGAAATGAATTTTCAATTAGAAAATTTCTATAATATTATGAAATTAATCATAGTATAAGTTCACTAAAATTAGTTAACAAATGTGTTTAGACAATTTCATTTTTGAGCATATCAAATGAACTTATATGAAAATAAAATTACGCATTGATTCCTATAGATTTTTTTTCATTCAAGTTTGTTATATATTACACTAAAAATACATAATATAATCTGACTCCTAAATTACATCATTTAGAAAAATAAATTGATAGTTTTGTGAAAAATGACATTTATCACTATTTACTCAAAAAATAAAATTTTTCATAAAAGTCCAAAAAATTAACAAAATGATAAATTAGATTGGATTATTCAAAAAAATATTAAGTTATTATCAAATTAAAATTATATAATAATGAAATTTATCTTTCAACTAAAATTTTCTAATACATTCAAATAGAATTCAATTAAACAAAACTATTCCAATTTCAGTTTAAAATGTATATGATTTCATTTATGATGATATGATAAATATGAATCTATAAATTGTATAAGAAAAAATTAATTTTTATTTATTTATATGGTTGTATATTTTGCATCATTCTTCCACCATTATGAAATTATTTCCTCAGAATTTTATTCATTACTTGAAGAAGTGAGGGTCTTCTTCATTTCTAACAATTTTTATTCCCATTTTTACTCCTCATTCATATAATTTTTTCATAAACAATTAACATTGTGAATCCCTTAATTTTATAGTACCTTCTCTATGTGATCTAAACTCTTATCAAACAATTATTTATAAGAGATATTCTCCTCTAACTGTACCAATTTTGGGATATAAATATTAGAAGCATCTAGTATATAGTTCCTTATAAAATATTCATGAAGAAAATAATATACATAAGATAATCGATGAGGTGTTTCCACTCAGTATGTAATCGGCTATCTTTTTTTGGGAATTTAACAGGGTCCAATGAAATTTATACTTAAATTTACATTTTTTCAAAAAGGTATAATTTTATTGAAGATATATATTATGGAATTAAGGAAATCCTATCTAAAATGAGCGATATATCCTTAAATTATCTACATTACATTTCTACATACAATGAGATTCTATCATATGGTGCTGAATTGAGACATTCCACCCATCCTAATTAGATTGCGATGAGGCTGTGGTATTATTATGCATTATGTGAAATCCCTAAGGAACTAATGATGGGAAGTAAATTCCAATGTCTTCCAAGAACATTGGGGGATGACATTCCATTTTGGAATTAAACAATTAAACAAATAACAAATAACCATGACTAATAAACATCAAATCCCATATATGAAGCATGAAAAGGAATAAAACTAAAAAACATTACCACAAAAACAAAAAATATTATAGTTATATTGGAAATTAAAGATAACAATCCTAAAGACAATTGTACTTAAGATATCCACACAACCAAATCAGTAATAACTCCATGAACCATGTCCATATGCCTTATCCAACGTATAAATAAGAATCACTAAGGCAATGATATACCTTACATTTACCTATATTTCAATAAATTACATGTGTAGATTCACTAAATATCCCAAGGATGGGTTGAGTATAAACTCAGTTGGATTTACCAAGACAATACAACTCACACCACAATAACAAGAACTAGTTAATATATTTTATTTAAATCTTTTGAATGTAGTTAAAATTGTATATATCAAAATATTGAACTTGTTATAAAAAAAACAATTTTAAAAAATTTTAATTGATTTGGAATAATCATAACCTTTTATATACACACCAAAACCATACATTCACAATGGAAATGTCAACACTCATGAGTAGTCTGTCTTAATCCACCAAATCATTACAAGGTAACCGATACTATGTTCCCCAATGACACATACCCCTTCTATAATGTCAAGTCTATAAATGACCTCAAACAAGCCAAGTTTGTTAAATCCCATTAAAAATTTATTTTCACATTATACAATAAATTCGTTATCGATTTTTAACAAAAAAATCCATGTGTTATAGAAAATTAACTTTAATATTTTAAAATAATCACCAAAAAGAATTTTCATTGAAAACATAAAATACCACAATTTCCAAGACATAACCCAAAATAGGTTTCCATTAGTAATAGAACATGTATTTCAAAATCAATTCAATAAATTATTTTAGTGAACATTGATCCTTAATGTAATATTTGAATTTGATATGAGAGGGAAGCCAGCAACCTCTCAATATTTTTCAAAGAAAAATAATGATACAAAAATTTTTTAGATCTAGAATTAAATATGAATAAATTTCATAAATTCAATCATATCACTTAATAATTCACATCAAAGATAATATATCTATCCTCTATAGATTATTTGTATCATTTTAGAAGTGTAGATAATAAAATATATAATAAGAACTCTGTAGAACTAGGGCCTATCATTGAATCTAGGTCTTATACACACTTTTATTCTATTAATAATCACTTAAAGTTCAAAAGGATGAGTCTCTAAAGCCTAAGTGGAAGAAATGAATTCAATATATTTAGATAATATGTGATTAAAGGGGGTATTAGTATATAAATCATATTAGATTCAAAAATTTAGAGTTTCCTATTGTATGAATCATGGTTAGGTCATACAGTTTAGAAAACTGTGAAAAAACCATGAAGTGATATAATTTAATTCACCAAGTTTGATAGTTATCTGGTAAATTTAGACAAACCGTATTCCATATTTTTTTCCTTCAATTTGATGTTTCATGGGTTATCATAAGCACTCACATGGTTTGGAGAAATCATACTCCAACTGTGTTCCTACCTAGTGTCCACTATCCTCCCTGGCACGGTTTTCGTGAGGTGGTTCATAGTCCTACAAACCGTGTATAAGTTTTTCACCTCTAAAATATTTCTCCAAAACATTTCAAAACCCCTCATATCCTCTGAAAACATAACCTAGACATTACATAGATAAACAATTACATGAATATAGTGTCATGTATCTAAAACCAAGGGCTCTATGTGAATCATTGGTACATTATCATCCATATATACTAATTATCCTTGTCTAAAAAAATATAGTTTCACCAACATCATCCCAACATTTTATGGTTTATAAAAATTTTCCTTATGACTTGTGTAAATGTAATATCTATATGTAGAAATAAAAAACTAAAATTATATTAAAATTTTACCAAAGAAAGTTGTTTATTACATAACTCTATTGTAATTCATAGAGAATATATAAATCGTATCCTCTAATGATATAATCTCTCCCTGTTACTATCAATAACATCGAGGATGAATGGATGTACTGAAATTCAATTTTGCATCCAATTAATTTTGATTTAGATTATAAATACTTGAGGTAAAAATGCTATCTTAATAAATTAATATAGAGGTAGGGGCCTCATGTAATATCGCTTTACTTTTTTTGATAATGTCCTTATAGGTGATCAAAAAAATTAGTATCTTGAATAAAAAGAAATTTTTTTTGTTTGTATAAAGGATAAACAATTACATAAAAAAATTATTATCATGAGATGTTTTTGGTAATAACTCCATTTAATAAAATTTTTTATTCACTCATTTATATTTATCCACCAGAAAAGGATGGAGCAACAAATTTGATAGTTTATTCTCATCATTGTCATTTTTAAATGACAAACATTTCATTATAAATTCATCAAATTATTTTTTATTCCCTCCCACAAATATTATTACGGATGGTCTTTGAATATATTTGTACTAGTATGATGAACAGAACATTGAGAGCTATGAGCTTTAATAAACAATTCATTATTTAACATACAATCAAATGACACACAAAACGTCTTCCCAAACCAACCACACGTCATTTTGAAATAATAATATTTGGAAATTTACCATTCTTGATTGATTATAAAAATTATTTCAACTCATGATCTTCCTTAGGACCCTCTTTAATTAGATATTCCCAGGATTAATATACTAATATATGAAATAAAATTAAATTTTAAGAAAGGTATCCAGTTGTAAACATAAAATGTTAAATGGTACATTATTTTTTCAACTCAAGGCATCAACTGCATAGTAATATTTCATTGGATGATAGTGAATCATGAAATCATATAACATTAGAAGTTTTGACCATATTCATTGCCTCATGTTCATTAATTTTGGATTGAAATTGTGATTTATATTTTTTAGTTGATATATATTTAATGTTTTACACCATATATAAGATTTATCCAAATATTGAAATGAAAATCCACCACTATAATCTCAATGTATTGCATAGTGTGATTATTCTCATTATGTTTTAATTAACATAAACAATATGAAATTACCCAATCATCTAGCATGAAGTAAAATTCAATAACATTAATATTGGTATCACTTTAAATTTGAAATTAACAATTTCATGGTGGTATTGAAATCACTAGAACATTAACCAATTTTCTTTTTTTATGTAACTAAAGAATTCAATAAATTACATTATCTTGATAAATTTTACTTATTTACTTGTTAAATTATTTTGTGTGATGGATAACCAAGAAAAGTTATCAAAAAACCATTTGTACTATCTCATTAATATATGAGAGCATGGAATCCTTGGGACATTTATGGGTTATTTCCATTATTCCATGATATTTTGTTTTAATATTTAGAATAATTATTCAACATCTATCAATAGTATTCCCCAAAAAATAAATCTATTATAAACAAAATTCACATTTATTTAATATTCCAAATAACATATTTTATTTTAATGTCTTTAAAATAATCCTTAGGTTTCTATCACAATCCTTATAAATTTTAATATATACCAAAATACCATCAATGAAAACCAAAATAGATTTATCAAAACAATCCTGAAATTATCAATCCATAAAATTCTTAAACTAAATAGGTGAAGATTTTAACCAGTATAGAATTAACAAATTATAATAATGTAATTTACTTTTAAGGAATACCATCCCTAAATTTTATTCATACATTACCTTGAGAAAGTGATACGTAATGATGTGATCAGTCTATAAAAAATACTGAGCACCCATGAGCTAATTAAATAAGTCTCTAATACGATGAAATAAATAATTTTCCACATCAGCAATGCTATTGAGTTCTATATAATCAATAAAGAGACTCATGTATAATTAATTACTTTGAATAAAATAACATTTACACTTAATATAAAGTTCTAGGGTAGGTGAATGCTTTATCAAAAAATATCATATTACTACTTTTTTTATTCCAACAACTAAAATAAAACCATTTGATATAGGGGTTATGAAATTGTATTAGCATTGTTAACTAAGTAAAAAAGTGAACTCAACATCCTCGTCATGAATAGAAAAATAAAAATAATATTAAAATAAATACATATAATCATTCAATACTAGAACACCACTAATTGGAATAGTTTATTTTAAAAAAAAATTAAGTCGAAATTAGCTTTCACTCCCATGTTAAATCATATTCTCTTAGTATAGATATATTATCTATTTTACAAAAACATTATGAAATAAAAATTGATACTCTCTATGAAAATTGACTATGATATATTTATCTATACTATTTATCATATCATGATATACTAAAAAAATTATTTCTTGAATAACATCAAACTCTATAGTTGGTGTGTTAATATGTCTTATAGGAAAAACTTATCCATATATAGAAATATGAATATTTCAATAAATTCTTGTGTAATTTATATTACCGTGAACAGTTTTTAGCAAAATTTATAACATCATTTATTAATATGATATTTCCATTTTAAATGGAAATTTCCTTAAAATAAAAGAATGTGAATATACTGAATCAAATAAAACATTAGAATAATCAGAATAAACAATTAATATACCAGAACCCAATTCTTTTGATGTTCCATCATCTACATAAGTAATGTTTACATACATTTACGCACCTTTCTTCTGTTTGTATTGATGATTACCATGATGAGTAACTATATTAGGATGTGCATTAGTATAATGATATAAATTTTGTAGAACTATAACATATTATTGTCATATTACTATTTATTTTCTAATTAAATGTTTTATTATAATAATTTTTCTTATTTTCACGAGTTATATGACTAAATGTACCACATGGATTGCCCTTTTTTAATCCTATAAAACATTCTTCAAACTGTATTTTACCGCATTTTGAAAACCAGGGGTCTAACATCAAGATTATTTGGTTGACTTATTCTTATTTTCATTTCTCCTTGACTACTTCTTAATTTTTATATCATGAAGTATAAAATTGTTGTAAAAATATATCTCAAAATTCATTTGAGAAAAACCTACTTCATAGATTATAAATTCATTAAAGGCGTATAAACATAGTAAAATAGATTGTAATCCTATGTAAAATATATCAATTTTACTCATATGTTTGAGAAGAAATATATGAAAAGTTTCAAAGATAGGTAAAATTTACCTCCAAAGAATCAATGAGTCTTATTAAATTTTATTCAACTAAAGTTATTTTCTCTCAATTCAAGGCTAATGATCATTTGTAAAATAATTCTTATAATAAATGTCATTATCTTTTCTCTACTCCACAGAGTCAATCTAATCCTTTTCAGTAGAATTTTTAATCTAAGTCCACCATCGATCTAATTTTCCTTTAAATTGTAAATATAGTGTGCCAACTATTTGGGTTTTTTACATCTGAAAACATCAACTATATTATCTAGTTCATTTATCCATTATTTATATATCACCGTGTCTAATGATCCCCAGAATTTCAAAAAGTGATGTTTCATGAAATTCCCCACAATAGGCTTGTTTCTCTATAGGAAATTAGATAACTCTTTTTCATGGGTTGACATTCAATTTCATACTACAACTATGTCAATACAATGTAAACCTAATCAATTCCAATAATTTTAGGATGTTGATTCTCTGGGTTATTATAACCTTGATGTCTCTCTACCTCATCTTCATAATTTATTAGGAAAACCACTATAAACAAACAAATATTAGATAAAAAAATTGCAATATTCAAAATATACACAATGATAATATTACCACAAATTAGAGTCTGTTTAATGTTTTTTTTATTCCCTTGACCTATAAAATAACTTAAAATATTTCCCTGATACCAACTATAAAAATCTGTAACAAAATCTTCCCATAATTATATATTTATAAATCTGTTACACCTTCTTGTATTTTGATGTTTTTTTATTTATAGAATTAGGAAATTTGGTTAAAACATCTCATAATAAAGTAGTCACTTTCTCACATTATAAGTTTTTTCCACTAAAAATATTATTTTTTTTAGCCCACTATTTCATTTAATACACCTTTTTTACATTTAATACAAGAAAATAAATTAGAAATATTGAACATTATAAAATTTATAATAATCATTAGATAATCTGAATAATAATTAAAAATTTGGGCTGAGATAAACAAATCTTAGTAAGATATAGAAAAATAATATAATTTTTAATAAAAGAGAATGATTAAAAATCAGTATAAGTCATATAAAACCCATAATTACATCCTGAGTTACATAATAAATTACTAAGGAATTCCATTGAAATTTAAACTATTCACCTTCAAATTATCAGTACATCATATGAAAATATTTACTTGAAAATACCATTTCTATGTATAATTAATGTAACCTAGAGAATTATATTAATAAAAAATGTTCATGTATTTTTTTACAATTTCAAAATAACTAATTCCATATTAATTTAATAGGATTAACAATCCTTTTTATCTCCCTCGTTTTATCCTTTTAAGACTACATCTCTATCCAATATATAAGAGAGATATATCAGAATTTCCCATAATAATAAGATATATCAATCACACCAGACATAATAGAGAAAGGACATGTACTATATCATGAATAATTTTTTTTTGTTCATACACTTTTCCATCATAAAAAAATTTTAGAACTCATTTAAACCCATAATAAAAGTATGTTTGATTTTGTCCTAATCATTAAGAGAAATTTCCATTTTGTTTGAATGATATTGAAATAATTAAAGATTACTAAAAAAGAGGTAAGAGGATATTTAATGAAAAAATGGTAAATTTTTTATAATTCATGATAATGAAAAACAATTGTGATGATGTCAAATTGTGATCAGCCCCTATATGAATAAAAACATTCCTTCTATACATTGGTAAAATGTCAGGAAAAAAACCTATTTGGAAGTCATTGAAATAATTCATTCTGAAAACTTTTTATATAATGTAAAATAACGGTTACAATTAATAATTTTAAAATTTAATGCATAAATAAGAATATTTTATACACATTTAAAAGAACGTTGATATGGAGGATAATGAGTTTAAATAATTTAGAATAGTGTTTTACATGAAATTCCATTACCAAGAGTCCTGATTCAACTCATTCATATATATATCATCCTAAATAATAAAATTATATTATAATTATAACAACATATGAAAAATTATGTTAATTTCATTATCATTGTTTACTTTATTAATTTTTTTTTTCTTTTTTTCATTAGATACTAATATAGTTAAGTACACTTTGAACATTTTGAGGATGTTCCATTTAAAATTGAAAACAAAATAGATGTGTTTACCATGGTCAAAAGGGGTTTTTTTACATTATGTCAAGAATGAAAAACATGTAATAATTATAATATTTATCCATAAGATATAATTTTAATGTAAACCATGTAAAGTGGTCTTGAAAAATTAACCATGTCTAATCATGGATATGATTTTCTTAATGAAAACATGAACATAATTTTCATTTTCATAAAGCGGTAATAATAAAAAATAAGGTAATATTTTTCTATAAGAGAAAAAAATATAATATATATGTTTAATTTATTCATTATTTATATTCGTATGGCCATTTATGCAAGGATTAGATAAAAAATGAATCACATCGCTTCATGGAGGTGGTATTATACACGTACACACAAGCAACATTACCATTTTCTAAAAAATGAAAGGGTAATAAGATAAATAATATATTATCATTACTGAAAAACAATGTTTTCATAAATATCTTATATATTCATTTATTCAATCAATTTAACCATTTATACGATTCAATGTTCAAAAATAAAACACATCTCTTCGAGGAGGTGGTAGTCCACACATACACACGAGTTATGCTTTAATTTCCCACAAAATAAAAAAGGAAATGAAAAGTGTTACAATAATCATTAAAAAAATCTATATATTAAATGTAATTATTTTATTATTCCAGCATAGTTAATTATTATTTGATGGATTTAGAATAAAAAAACAAGGAGACACTCAGTTAAGAGTTATACATCTTTCTTTAGGAAATGCCTTTTGGATTACACCTTAAGAATTTTATATTGGGTCTTTTATGGCTAAAATAATTCTTGGATATTGGGATGGATTTTGGGTGACAGTATGATAGGTATTATCTGAAATAGAGGTCTAATATTTTGTGAGAAATTACGGAGAGAACCTTTTCTTTTATAAGTGAGTGGAGTGAAACATTTTTAATTATTCAATGATTTAAATTTAATCCACTATCAATGTCAAGTGGGGCATAGAAAATACAATTATTGGATATGGTGATAAGGGTATAGAAATAAAGTTTAATAAGATTTGACATGAATGTCTATGTCATTATCAAAACATATTTATCTTAATTATATATATTTACCCTTTATCATGGTGAAAAATTTCTATCATGTTATATTTCACAATGATCAAAAATGATTTTTAAATCATTAAATTTTATAAAAATTATTGTTATAAATATAGAATAAATTATTCAAGAATATAATTTTAGATATAGAAGAAATTAATTTTAATATAAGTGCACAAAATTCACTGAAAATATTTTTTTTATCAAAATTATGATTTTATGTAAAAAATGAACTCATGCCGTAATGAAAAATAATTTTAATTAGTATACAATTATTTGGGAAATTTGTAAAGAAATTGATATTATTTTAATTTTAAAATATATCCAAAAGAAAATGAGACATTTAAATTAATTTAATTAGAGAAATGAAATGATAGCCTTGAAAAAATAAGCATTATCACAATTTGTCAAAAATAATTGTTTTTAAAAAAAATAATAAAAATTGATCGTAATGTATATTTTATATTTTGATTCTAAAAAGGAACAATGTTTTGATGTGTTAAAAAAAATACATTTACCTTTTCAATCAAACCACAAAACACATGGAAAATAATTTAATCAAATAAAATTATTCATTTTTTGATTAAAATTATCTTAAAATTTATATATAAGACTATGATTGTAATGATTCAATAGCATTAATACATATAAACAATAATAGTTATTTATATCTATGATTGCCTCAGGTTTCAAATTCAATATTTCTTGTAAATATATTTAGAGACCTATGAAGAGCATCATGCATGGAAGCAAAGAAGATAGACAGTTATTGTTTATTATTATATGTGTGGGAATGGAGCTGATTATATTCAATTTCACCTTGATTTATGAATAATTTACTAACAAACACCATTTTTATGGTTCCTAGAGAACATAGATTCGTTTTTATTTTCATTCAATCTTTTATAACAATAGTAAATACCAATTATATATTTTATCATATTTTAAAACTCTTAATTTATATGTGGATCCATTGAAATAAAAATATGTGTTACCCTATGAATTCAACATCAAATATTCAAAAAAATATTTTCTTATCATCCGAAGGATGAGTTATGCATGAATAAATTTTTATATAATTATGACCTATTTATATAATATATTGATAAAAATTATTTTTATCTATATAGATATTATGGATTTTATATATAGGTGAGAATGAAATATATAACCCAAATTACTGTACACAAAATAGGAAACATTTAATTATTGTTTCGTGGCATGCGGTGTTCACTGTGGAGGCATCGTCTCGAACTGCTTGGCGATTTCACCGTATATTGGCCTTCCTCACGCCCTTTGTTGGACATGGATCTCAGGTAGTGCAGTGATGGTCCTAATCTAGAGTTCTCAATTCTTACGGTGAGGATGCCGCCACGATTCCGCTCGGTCTGGATGGGTTTGGATGGATCTGGTCGTAGTGTGTGTGCTTGAAGGCGGTTGTGGGTTTTCGGCAGGTTTTCTTACCTCCCTGGTTTGCGTTTTTCTAGTTTCTTAATTTGCATCTTAGATGTGTTGTTGGTTTTTGGTCTTGTTCTAGATTTATGTTTTGCGATTGGTCAATTTCGCCAAATGGAGGCAGCATGGTATCAATGAAGGCTATGATTTCTTTTTGGTTTTATGATTCCAACAATGGTGGAGCGTGAAGTTTGTTTGAATGGTTTTGAAAAATTTCTTCAGTATGAATGGAGGAGTTTTAAAATAGGTCACTCGAGTTACCACAGTGTTATGGGTGAACACGCTGGAGTTTGTTTTTTCTTGGATGATGGGGTTTATTTGTTTTCAAGAGCTATGGTTTCAGCTCTGGAAATGTTAGGGTGACATCAACGTCGGTGTTTATCTATTTATGTATTGGTGAATATGGTGACCAGATTGATGGGGATGATGGTACAAGAGACAAGGCGCACTGGATGCATGATGATGGTGGGCGATGTGATTGGAAACTTAGGGTTCTTGTGGCTCGAGGTCTCCTCGGGTCCTGTGACTGTTTTGAATTTGGAATTTTTATTTTTTTCACTTTTTGAATTCGGATCCCGCGTTTGGTGTAAGGTTTGTTGGGCATTGTGTTGTTGTGGTTACCGCTTACCCATAAAGCGGGTTTCTAGAAAATAAAAAAAGGGTCTGTGCATGACATCATTAAGGTATCTATGGACCCTTTTCAAACAACATAGGCTAGTTGCATATGCATATAGTATACAAATTAAAAGAATAAAGGATCAAGATATGCATATTATCCACGAACTGTGAATATCAATGTGGGATTCCTATAAGTAGTATTTCATCACAAAATATATTAGATATTTTCTTCATCTTGTCCCATGAAATCTATACATGATCAATTATATGTGACGGACCCTCGATTTATCAGTATAGCATGAGGGTCATACTATACAATTGTAATTTAAATATATATCACCTCTTTATTCTTTGTTATTAATTTTTTATTATGTTATTTAATTTTTATCATATTGAAAACCATTTCTTATAGGCTGGTGAGGTCGACCCGGATTCTTATATTATCACAACAGATATATATGACATTCATTTAGTTATTATGAGTATGATTTATCCCGTCACTCAATAACAAGTTTATGGCATTGTTTGGATTGAATCACATTAATTTTTAAGAATTCTCCCCAACATCAAACCATGTTGTAGCAGGCCTTACCGAATCCATTAAACACAAATAAGGAAATACATTCACATCAAAATCATTTACAAAGTACCACCAATAAAACTTATATAGATTCTATTACATAGCCTCTAATTAGACATTCCCCATTATACATGGTGTCACTAAAAACATTCTCCAGCACCCTTATTCGAAGTAGGGAACCATCTATGAAACTAATTGTGGTGTCAGTTTTAGATCTATCTATTATATTTCACCCATGTTTTTGGATTACGAGTTAGATATTATATCTTATATGTCATCTATGGATCATATAGTTCCACAGACATTAGATTGGAGAACCCATTAGGTGATCCCAAACATTTATTCTCCTATAGCTTATCTTGCTTATTTCCAATTCCACATATAACACTCGAGTTGGTGATAGGCCAGTTCTAGTTCTTTGGTTTGAAATACGTCTAATCACGTCTTATTTTGAAAAATAGTATAGAACACACTCTAATCCATTGAATGGATATGTCAAAATGGATATTCTACCATAGAGCTGGAGTGTGGGTCTTGAGGACACTTAGGTACACATCAACATTGATGATATATGACTTTTATATATCACTACCATATAATTATTAATTATATATAATATTACATATTATTTAATATTTATTTTTACTTATTATTATGTATAAATTTATTTATAAAAAATTCATTAATGACAACAAACATTAAATTAATTTATATATATTATAATATCAAAAGATAAAGGCTATAATGAAACTATATAAATTAATATATATTATAAAATTATATATTTTTTAAAATACATTAACATATATTATAAAATAAATACTAACATATACTAATATATATATATATATTGGCATATAATATAATATATAATTACAATAACATTAATTATATTATAAAAATATTAATAAATAATAACAATAATGAAAATAACATATCATATAATTGTATATATACCAACATATATATTATATTTTAATATTATATATTACATATATAAAAATATTATATATAGTATAATTATTTATAAATTAATTTAATTTTACAATAATTAGATTGTAATAATAACAATCATTATAATATTCTAAAAACATATATTAATTTATATTAATATAATAAAATATAAATAATATATTTATAATATAATAGAGTATGTATTCTATTATAAATTTAAATATATTATAATAATATATATATATATATATATATATTTGTAATAATACTAGCACATATTACATATATTATAAAATAATATAAAAATATTGCATTTTCTAATAAAATAGATTTTCAATATATATTATAACACTAATATTGACGTATATTATAAAAATAATTTTATTATATTATTATATTAGATATATTATAAAACATTATATAAAAATTAATTTTTTAAAAACGTAATTTTTTTAATGTGAAGAAGGGTGTGTGAAATCAAGTACAACTCTGATATTAGAAATTTACTAAAGGTACTAGTATCTAAAAAAATTCATTCATTATTGGCTTCCTAACAATGGCCTTTCCAAGATAATAGCATCTTCAGAATCCTTTTGAATAATTCATTTTATGAAATTATTTATATGTTCTCTTTAGAAAACATTGTCTAAGAGAACACCAAAACTTCATGACTGAAATACATATATATTCATAAATATTTTCCCACTACCCCTATTTCATAAAATCCATATTTTCCTTATAATAGAATTTTCAAATCCCCTAGCTGCATTATCCCACTCTCTATTCTTCCCAACACACATGCACCTTATATTATTCACCTCCGCTATACTATACTGTCACCGTCCTAATTCCACATCCATCCCCACACATCAACCCCACAACACATCATTTTTAATTTAGTTAATTTAACCACTTTGTGTAATTTTATATGTACATCAAATTCACCATAATCTTATATCACCATCCAAAAAACATACCTTTTCCCAAACTAACACACTATATTTCTTCTCCTTCAATTAGTATTTCTAGTTTTAGTCAACCTTTTTTGGATGAACTGGTAACCCACTATCTATTTCTCTTCATTTTCTTGTAGTGATCCCAATAGTGGAGTTTTCGAGAGATGTTTTGTTGATGTTGAAAAAATGTTGGGGATAATTTATTCATATTCATGATTAGTATTAATTTTATAAATAAAAAACCCATAATAAATATTCACAATCTCTTAGTAGGATAAACCAATATGAGTTCAAACACAACTAATTCAATGAAAATAAATTCCCCTAGTAGAAATACATGATAAAGTCCCCATGGTAGTGTCAAATATATTTTACATTCTAGAACCAAATCATCCTGATATACCAAATGATCCCACTATAATTTATGATGACACACTTGTTAACATAACACAGTTAAAACATATTCATGTAATGAAAAAAATAATGAATACATTGAGGTTTTTTATTTAGGAAATATTCACAACACATTATAAAAAAATATTTATTAATACATTTTCTAAATGAATTCCTATCATGAGATGTAGGACATGATTGAATTCATGTTCAAATCAAATGAAGAAGGTATCCAAAAAAATTATATTAAATAATATCTAAAATTCAGGGTGGTTAATAATAAACTATTATTGGATCAAGATCTTTAATTACATGTCATTATAAAAAAATTCCCAAAGTATTATTTTACATGAAACATTCTATTTAGGTGAAATTGTTGAAAAATTTCAAAAAAATGTAAAAACAATTGGTATATCATTCATTAAAAAGTGGGAAGATATTTCTTTGGAACAATTACAAAATCGGTATCACATTCAACAATCCTCTATGATGAGATACATTTGTATGTATTTGTAATTTTATACTAAGCATAATATCAATGAGGGAATAGAATGGAAGAAATATTCCTTATATGGAAAGAATAAAATTGAATAAATAAATAATAAAGGAAACCCTTTTGAAAAGAAAGGATAATTTTTTCCCTCTCGGAAAATATGAATATTTTCAATGGAAACCCTCTTTCAAGAAAAAGTGATAATTAACACTATAAATTATAAAACTGAAGAAAATATAGTATTCCTAATAGATGAAGTCAATATGACTTCCTTGAATGTAGGATGGTTGATTGAATCTAAATATATTTTGTTTGTGTGTAATGATAATTCAAAGCTCAAAACATTTAATAATAGTCCAATCACTCCATATGTATACCTTGGAAAAAGTTCAGACACCAATATCACCTATCAATGTAGAATTGATATAAGGCCCCAGCCTTAAACCATACTTAATCTTGAGTTATTACAAGATTACACATTGAGGATCTTTTCAGGTTTAGAGTTTTAGAGAATTAGATCATTAAAATTGCATTACATTCGACATTTAAACAAAGTGGTTACATAAAAGATAGTACTCATTATTTCTCATCAACGGAAACATATTTAGAAATAAAGCATGGATTCTTTCATGACACTTCCTTGACACTATCATCATATCATGTACCTTTCCCTTGACCTGTGAAAAAAATTTAAAAAAAAAAACTTGGGATGAGCATAAAAAGCTCTGTAAGGGTTATAAAAATGTGGAATGGAAACATGAGTTCATATATACATAAGAATTAAATCATACATTACCCGTAAAACATAGGCATATCAAATCCTGAATAAATCATAGAAGTAATAAGACATAAAAGGTAACTTGAGGCATTCATAACATTCTTACATAGGGAGTAACCCTCTTGGTTATGTTTGGAATACCCACCATAGTATATTCCCTAAATCTCTTTGGATAAACCTTAATATTTCACTCCTTCGCATTACCCAATGCATTGGAGAGCTATATCGGGCTCACCCGCCCTTAGTTTATCACGGAACCACCAATCTTCATAACAATTCCCAAGAACCATAATATAATCTTATCACATAAAACATGCATAAAGGAAACATAACATTTCCACCTTTAAATAACAAGATATCAATACAACACGTTGATATAAAAACATTATGAAAACCATTTTCAATACCAAAATAAATGAAAAGTAAAACATGGTATTTATTTTTCTTTTAAAAAGAAGGTATGGCTTTTAGAGGAAGCTGAAACTAAAATAATGGTCACGACGGCGGAGAAGTCGTTGTCGCCGCATACGTATGACAAAAACATTCCCTTTTGCCGTTTAGTAAACGCTTCATAGAAAAACGATTACTTTTGAATAAAAATAAATGTCAAAGGGGTTTATACACCATATAAATTAATTTTGTGTATAAAACAAAATATGCCTCAATGAAAGGAGATTGAGACGAAGTCCCTTACAAAGACGGTATCCTTGGATTAAGGATAAATCAATTACATAATTATGTGTGACAAATGAATACACCAAATATAAGTGGATATTAAGTGTAAAACAATCATAATACATTCACACATATTCATAGAACGACTTATTAAAGGGGTACAAGTTTATCCCAAATAATCAAAATTGGGTTAAGAAGTTCCCTTGTAAAAATTTGACAGCCTAACGACGTCAATTCAAAATTCAGAAAAAGAGTTTATGAGAGATAAAAAGGGTATCTCATCACTTGGGAATAAAATTTACATCTATAAGGATATATAATAACATATACCAACATAATAGTATGTGAATTAAAAGACATAACAAAAGAAGTCTTTTAAAAAGAGGAGGGTGAACGGTTCCCTTACCGACTTGGGTTACTTTCGAAACGTACACCCATTGAAGAAGTGTCATACAATGAATATGTAAATACCCATAAATGAAATTATATTACAGAAAGAGTATAATTATGGGAAGTACATACACCACTAAAAGGAAATGGTGGCAAATGTAGCATAAATCTCACAGGATTAAAATTGAGATGAAAAACCCCTTACGAAAACTCGGCAGCCTAACGGCGCCACTTAAAACTTCCAAAATGGAATGATGAGAGAAAATAGGGTATCTCATCATATGAACATAAAAAGTATTGTAGGATTAATATAAAAGAACATCACAATCATAAGAACGATTAGCTTAAAAGGAATGACATAAAATCGTGTACATAAAAAGAAAGAGAGGGGTCAGATCCCTTACCTTGGGTCCGACTTGACTCGATCATTCTTTAACATCCTGAATAAAAAACTTGAGTTAATTTATAATTTCATAGGAACCTTTTTCAAGTTCATTATTCCTTTTATATCACTTATTTCCATGTTATAAACATTATGTAATCATTTAAGTTAATAATGTTTGTTTTGTCGATATTTGGTTCTTAAGTCGAAAGTGGACTTCTCACAATTACATGTTGTTCGTGTGGTCAAAGGTTCATTATATACAGAATGATATTCATGATTTGGATATCATATATATCATATATATCCAGAATATACATGTACTTATAATATTAAATAATCATTTAGAGGTAAAAAATGAAATGCACAGTTCATGGAGACGGTAATCCGTACGTACGCATGAACGCTACTTTCATTTCTATGTCATATTAATGGAATTAAAAACAAATGAGAGGTATGTATATTTTAATTCCAGAATTATATTCATAATTTATATGTAACATACATCATATATAATAACTTTAAATCCATCCTTTATACATCCCACATATGGCATTAACGAATCAAATCTCTTTGAGGGGGTGGTAGTCCGCACTTCCTAAAATGAAATTATCGTGTTTTACCCACAATGGAAACCATAATGGTTTGCCACAAAAGAAAAATAAATAAGCTTAAGTAAAACATAAACATATTATATATCATATATAATTATAGTGACATCTTAATGGCCACCATGAAAGGTGTTAAGAGAAGATTGAACAATCATTGTTTCGTGAGGCAGTAATTCGCCATCCACAGAAACAACATGTTCTTTAACCATTAGACGAAGGTGTGTGTAAGTGTAGCTCGAATCTTTAAAATAAAAACATCCTAGTATATTGAATATACTGGTGTTGTTACAAACTAAAGGAATAAAAAGATTTTATGGGGGTGGAGAAGCAAAATAAAACAAAAGGACTCAAGTGAAGACATTACCTTAAAATCGGGTAACTTCCTTTGGTTTGAGCTCAAAGGCTTCCTTGGGAAGACTTCTGACCAAAGTGAGGCTTCTAAGAGTTATATAGGGATGTGTAGAGACAACATGGGCAGGATTTGGCCGAGCCAAAGGCTTTGGAAGTGTGGGTAAGGAGGTAGAAGTTGGGGCTTTTTATAAGAGGAGAGGTGGGGCACTCTTGCAAAGTAATAAATGTTACTTTATTTTAGAATGATTATCGGATTTTAATGGTCCCACATTGATGTGTTTCGAGGATAAGGTGATAAGGGTTTGAAATAAACCCATACAATATGTTTTGGACATGTTTAGGTCTTATATTTTACATTATCTTTCCATTTTATTTAAATCGTTAAATAATGAGGTCAGCGCTGCATCATCGTTATGTCATAAATAATTTAATTTATATAACGTCTAAAAATTAGAAAAAAATACTATAATGTAGGAAGTCTTTTTAGCTTTCCAATGAATATTTATATTCAGAAATCAGACTTGAATAAACCCATGTAAAAAGTGTTTTAGTTAAACAACTCATGCTTGTGACATTTTAATTTTAACATTAAATAAAAAGTTATTTATGTCATTTTCCAACCAAAGTGGCTCCATGGGGTCCGCAAGTTGACCCATGGATTTTCTTGGTCGGCCATGACTCATCCAATGAGGTTAGGACATGTATCTAGGTCATTTCATATTATTAATACATTATTTTTACCTTAAACTACACTAATTACTTGTAATGGCGATTAAAAACATAATAAGTTACTATTCACCAAAAAATTATTTTAATCCCATTGAACCACATTTTACTTCTTAATGACAACCATGTATGTCGGATTTTTGAAATTCAAAACAGAAAGGTGGAAAAATTTCATTTAAACAGAAAAATCAGTTTTTATAAGTTCAACTTAGTGGTTTCACTATTCATCAAAAATTGACGTTTTTCAGAAAATTACCAAAAATTTACCCTAAGCTATATTTGGTATTCCCAATTCAAAAATGATTTCTATTTTAAAAAATTCATAACATATAAGTTACATTAATTAATTTAATAATTAATTCCCGATGTCAGAAAAAATAGCGTGTTTTTATGAAACAATATATATCAAAAGATTGACACTAGTTTAAGTCAAATTTCAAGGTGAAATTAATTACAAGGACAAATATTTGATTAAATTGTAAAAATATATTCTAATTTAACTTTAAAACCAACTAAAAATATAATCTAATCATATAAATAAATTAGATTAAAAAAAGGATTTGAATTAAAATACAACATTTTTCATTATTCATTAAAAATTGAACTTTTTCGGAAAAATACCAAAAATTTACACAAAGTAAATTTTGATCTCCCGATTCAAAAGAAGAATTTTATTTTTTCATATAAAACACATAAAATTTTCAAAAAGTGTATTTAAAATAGGTTCGCCATCAAAAGGCGGTTAATCGACATTTTAATGAATATTATAATGTTTACGCTTAAAATTGGATTCATTCGTGTTTTTAATCCTCTAACAGTTATTGTAAAAAGTAAAAATATTTTAAAAACATATATAATCATTTTTTAGTTAGTTCTATTCATTCCCGCCATCACCACAGCTAGGCGTTAACTACCATTTAAAATAATATTATTTTATTATTAGAGTGCAACGTAAGATTCCCAAGAAACTCGTTGTTGTGTGTTGGGTACACCATCGAGCATAGCGTCCCATTTAAAGTTATATTAATATTTTATTCACAAATATGGATAAATGTGAAAATTTCATACTCTTTATTTACCTGGGGTGTTACAATCGACTAGTTTTTACTTCAAGTAAAAAACTTTAATTCTTTTAAATGTGGTTTATATATATGAGATTTCAAGGAATATAGTCTCTATTTATCTTCTGTGTATTGTGGGCTTTAAATATTCCTTTTAATAGGATAAAAATACCTTTCTTAATGGGGAATGTTTATAGGAAAGGAAGACTCATAGAAATTGATAATATCAAATATCAATTAATATTATGATTGAATATTTCTTTTATTTGTTTGAGTCCCACCATTAATGGAATGATCTCTTAGAATATGTTAATTATATTTCACTAAAAGTAATTTTGAAATTAGATTTAATTAATTTTGGGGACGAAATTAAAAAATTTAAAACATCTGTATAATCTGAAATAGTAATAATTCCATTTCATAGTTTTGAGAGAAATTATAATATATTATAATTACTAAATAATTTTATTATTTAACAAAAGGATTGTTCACTCATGGTGGAAAAGGGTATATTATTAGTTTCATGGTTGAAGGTAGTAGATATTTACATTTATATCTTCTTTAAAAAATATATAAATCCATTATTTTTATTATGAAATAAATCTCATATTTTAAATGACATAAACAAAATGATTAACTTATTTCACATAGATATAGGTGGTGAATAATTTATGAATTAAATTTAAAAAAGTTAAAAATAAAATGGAATCATTCATCAAAGTAAATATCCATATACACCTCAAACAATTACTTGATTGAAAGGAATAACCATACATTAGTATAAATTTTAAATTTTATTAATTAAGAAATCGTGGATATAAATAAATTTATTAGGTAAAACCTTATTAACATCATGTGATAATCATAATCGAATTGTATCAATGATGACTAAATTATACCCTTATTAAATTTTAAAGGCAAGAATAACTACTATTTTAAATTTAAAAGTGTATTTGGTTTGGTGGGGGTGTTAATCTTATTACATAGTTATAGATCCTATAAGATATAACATTGGATCAAGATAAATTAATGGTGATTTTTCCATATATGAAGAAAATATTAAATCATATAGATGATTGGATTTTAAAGCTAATTTCATTAAGTAATCAAGGGGGAAGTAATTTTTTAAAATAAATATTAAAAAGATAATGTGGAGGTAGTTATTCCTCATTCTACTATCTTTCATATTCCAACTAGTTTATATATAATAGAAAATATTAATGATTATTCCTGAGTTGTACCAAAAAATATATGTCTAAATATATAGAAACATCTACATTTTAATTTTTTTATT
Organism: Viscum album; assembly: GCA_963277665.1. Classification (NCBI taxonomy): domain Eukaryota; kingdom Viridiplantae; phylum Streptophyta; class Magnoliopsida; order Santalales; family Viscaceae; genus Viscum; species Viscum album. The sequence goes on from OY728122.1 coordinate 868,728,074, forward strand.
ACGATTCCACCATTTTCTTTAATTTTAAGGATCAAAATAGTCATATTATGATTAAATATCCTTTCATATAAAAAATGGTGGAGGAGTGAAAGATGTGTAAACAATATATTTCATCTAAAATACTAATTTTATATAATATTTAATTATTGATAAAATAGATTCAATTATAGGGGATAACACTATGGTCCTTATTTAATTAGTAAAATTTTCAGAACCTATTGATTGTAAGAAGCTATTTATAAGGAAGTATGATTCCAATAGTGATATAAAAAATATTAAATAAATATTGGTTTCTAAAGGTTTTAGAAAAAATTAAGGGATTGATTGTTTTGATACTTATATTTTTGAATCACTAATTACCTCAGTATAGAGTTTATTTTAAAAATATTAAATCAATAATTTATATGCCCATAAAATGGGAATTAAAATTTAATTTTAAAATGGATATTTAAATTAAGAAATTTATATGGAAAAAATAAATGCATTTTTTTACAATGTTATGAAAATAAATTAGGTGAACTTGTTAAATATCTTTATGTCCTTATCCATGTATTGAAATTATGTCCTAAAATGTATGAATATGTAATATTATCTAGCGGTTTTATCCATATCAAATCTGATAAAATTATTTATTGATTTTTTTCTAAATAATAGTTAGTTATCTTTTAGATATATGTATATGGTATGTTACTTTCTAAAACCAGCATGATTGGTGTAATTGAAACAAATAATTTTCATAATTTTTTTAATATTGAGGACTTATTAATAGAGGATAATATTATAGTTTAATGGTGTACATGGGATTGGTTGGGTTATGTTTGAGTAAATTTTTCACATATCTTAATTAGTAATTGGTAATGTTGGAATGGGTCGATTCATACAAATGTTTTTCATAATGAACCAACCCAACCCATCCTATAGTGTTCTGAGCTAGGTTGGACGGGACTTTTTCATCATGAAAAGAAAAATTATTTTAAAATTATTAAAAATTTAAAAACTAATAATTAAATTAAAAATAAAAAAATCAAGGTTTAAAGTAACCCAAATACAAATAAAAAATTCCATAATGACCAAAATTAAAATTTCACAAAACATTATTTGAGAACCAATAAATAATTTATCATGGGAAGAACCTAATTAAATTATATCACCGAACAAAACATTATGTATTATGCCTAAATGAATTATACATAATTGATAAAATGGCATATTAGCCCTATACATAAAAAATAAATCCATTATCAAAATAAACATGTATCAAAACAAATTCAATAAATATTTCTATTATCCAACTAATTCAATATGAAGGGAATTGAACTAGTTTGATTTCCTTTAGTCTTTGATGTGATAAGATGGAAATGGTGTTACCAACTCCCAAGGAAAATATATTATTGATTGAATGTGTTTGTTGATTCAATATTTTTCCATCTTATGACCCAAACCAACCTAATATCGACCCAACACAAAATTACATGATCCATCCATATCCCATGTGCAACCAGACCCAATCTGTCTTGGGTCATGTTGATTAGGTTGGGTTGGGTTTCCACACCCATATTATAGGTATTAATTTTATAAAACATAGTAGGGTTTATTAGTTATATTATTCTTAGTCTATTGAAAAAATGTTGAACAAATCAAATTATGTTGATTTTAATTATTCTAAAACACTATTTGATTCTAATGTTAATATATTTATAAATATAGAAAGAGGCATAAAAAACATTCATATTCTAGTTCTGTTATTTCATTGATGTGGGATATGAATTATAGTTTACCTAATGTAGAATTTTTTATATTTAAAATGATTAAATATACTAATAATCCTATTTTAGATCATTGGAAATGTATAACGATAGTCATTAGATACTTAAAGAATAATCAAGGATTGTGTTTATAATATATGTATTATCCAATAATATTATAATTATACAGTGATGATAATTGTATTTATAGTCTTTGAGATAATAAATTCACTTGTAGATATATATTTACTCATAGAGGTTATAGTATTTCTTGTATGATAATGAAAAAAACATGTATTTTCCATTAAAAATTGAGGTTATATTTTATTTTTAATATTATCATGTAGAAAGGTAGTTGAATTGATTATGAATATGTTATGGATTAATAGATTGGGGCCTGTTCTAGTGTACGCTAATTCTTTTTATTTTGATAGTGACAAATATTTATCAATGTTATATATTTTCATGTATAATGGGAAGTCTTGAAAAACAAATTTTATACATGATTACATGATAATAATTGTAAAATATGGTATAAAAATAATTTCATAGCTGATATTATGTATAAATATTATGGATATACTTGCAAAATCTACAATGATGGAGATCATTCACATACATAATAAAGATATGCGTTGAAATCCCATAGAATAAATCTTTTTTAATGATGACCCAACACTTTCATTAGGTGTATTCTAATCGAAGTGTTTAATGGGAAAAATATTATAAATATTATTATTAGTGATGAATATTATAACCTCGAATATATGTCATCAATATCATCCATTGTGATTTGAAGTTCTATTATACACTTTAAAAAATTTAAATAATTAATAAGTTGTGTGTTCCAAATCAGATAAACACATTATAATATTTTTTTACATACACAAGCTTATGTGCATACCCATTAGAGAATTCATGAAAAGGATATAATCTAATTCCATTAAAAGTACTGCAAAATTAGATGTTAGTAATAAACAAATTTTTAATGAATTTATTTTTACTAATATATGATATATTTTCCCCACATTATGTTGTATATGTTTACTTATGTAAAATATTGTTTTAGATTATGCATTTTACAATTTTATAATGATTTCAAGTTTAACCCATAACATACACTCTGTAATTTTTTAGATAATAATTTTTATGTACCTTATTAGGACTGGAAAATTTCTAAAATTATTTTTCACTTCATTGGATGCAATATTGATTTATATAAAGCTTAATACATTATATATTTTATGTTAGAAAATAGTACATAAATTGAAATATGGAATTAATTAATTGACATAGACACCACATTATCATTTATGATATATCAATTTTACTATGACATGTATTAGGGTAAAATTGGGAAATCATATAGAGGTCCCAACTCATATAAAATAGTCCCACAATATTTAATTATTTTGCTACATTTTGAATTCAAAAGAGAAATCTATTTTAACACTTTCAATTCTTCTAATCACTAAATTTGTATTTTTATCATTTTGATTTTGTGTTAATGAATTATAATATTTATGGAAAAGTATATGTGGTTTTATAATATATCTACAAGTATTGAAATTTGGATAGATCTTAAAATAAATATCACTTCTAAAATTCTGTAACACCCCGAGATTTTATGAAAAATATTCTCTTAATTTCATTAATGTCTTATGTTGTATGCTACCCCACGATTACCTTGCACTATACGCAACACTGTATTAGCTTACAATATACGCAACATTATTCTTGGATCGTGTTACATACAATTTTGATAATAGTTATTCTACGCAACATTGAGTATATATATATATATATATATTCAATGTATAAATAAAATATGGTTGGATTATGTTATACGAAACAATGAAGGATTCTTGCACAGCACGCAACCCTGACTCGGCTTGCATTACACGCAATCGCGACCTTCCTCGATAGCGTGTGTTGTACACAATACCGGGTCTTACTAAACAACGATATATTATTATAATATTGTTATGAACTAGCTGTTATGAATAGTATTAACTAAATTTTTAATCTTATAACATTATTATTCATATTGCACATTTTCTAAAACATGGTATATGAACAAAATAAATTTTTCGGGTAAATTAAGTATTTTTCAAAAAATGCAGTTTTGCCGCCTTTTGATGGAGAACCCACATTAAATATAGTTTTTGACATGTTTATAAGTTCAATTTGACAAAATAAAATTCTTCTCTGGAATCATGAAATAAAAATTAACTTTGGATAAATTTTTCATATTATTCTGGTAACTTTCATATTTTGATGAATAGTAAAAACACGCTATATTTTAATTAAAAATAAATTTCTTTCATCGCAATAATTTATATGGTTAAATTATAATATTTAATGGTTTTAAAGTATAAATATAATATATTTTTACCATTTAATATAATTTATGTCATTAGTATTGATTCTCCCTTGAATTCGTAGGATAAATCAATTCAATCTTTTGCAATGTTTTAAAGAAAAACCGGTTTTCATTCGACAATGGGATAAATTTTAATTTAATTTATGCAACTTTTGTTTATTGAATTTGGAAAAATGGATTCCATATTTGGAATCAGTGGATCCAAATTATGTTAATAAGCTACTTTTTATTTTTGGGAATTATGAATAATAACTACGGTAAAGTTTATTTACCATAGTTAAAGGTAAATCAGGTAATTAAAGGTAAATATAATATTATAAAATTACCCTAACACATGTCAAAATCCTATTGGATGACTAAAAGTCGACCCATATCACATAAGGGTCGGATTAGATTCATTTAATGGACTTTTTTCCATGAAAATAATATAATTATTATTAAAACCAAAGAATGTGACAACATGTCACTTTCTTAAATCTTATAAGTATAATAATTTTAATTTAGTGATACACTTCATGAAACTTCAAACATTAATAGTCTACAGAAATCTAATACAATTATCTACATAATAGGAATTTATTTAGGATTTTTAGGGATTAAATAATTATCATTTATTATGACACTAAGATGATGTAGTAATTGTCTTATTAATGAAATATTGACATAATTGATGTTATAAATACCAAAATAAATGTAATTTAAGACATTTTATGAATTAAAATAATTTCATAGGTTAATATGACATTTTATTTGGGATTTAATTGACATTTTTATAACTAATCATTCTGTTATGATTTTCACAAAAATCAATTACTAAATAGTGTCAAAATTGACATAAAATAGTTTTTAAAACAAATATTATATTATTAATTGTTATTTTATTAATTAAAATCTAAGGTTCGGCCAAATGACTTATATAAGGTTATATATATTAATAATAAACAACTTGGGGTTCGTTTGTCTTGATATAGTAAGTATATTAACCTTATAGTGTAAGAAAATAAGAAGACACAGTAAAAGTAAAATTAACTAACTTAAAGTTAAATATAAATGATAAGGTTAAAATAGGAACCTAAACTTGTTTAAATTCTATTTGATGATAGGATTTAGACCCATCCCCACCTTATCTTAGAAATAAATCAATTTGGATCTATTTAAAACCGAATTTGGCTTTTTAATAAAATAATAGTTTTAGTTATTCCAAAGGTGCCCCTCTCCTCCCTTATAAAAGGGCACCCCTCCCTCTCTTCCTCACAACAGTTTGAGCTTTCAAGCTCAGCCATCCTCTGCCAAATTCTCTTCTCCACTTCCCTAGAAACATCCTAGAGGTTATGGTCTTCCTCAAAGTCTAGTTTTAGTTCCCTAAGAGGAGGTCTCAAAGAGACGCTTCAAAGAAGAGGTAATTTTCGCGTACTGATTATTTCATCTTTATTTCTTCTTCCGCTTCTTCTTCATTAGTTGCTTCATTATGAAATAATAACATAAGTATCACTCATATACTGATATGTTATTATAAGTATTAAACAACCCTATTTCAGCATCTATCCATCCTATGGAAAACAAAATCAACTCGCATGCGTACGTACGGAATACCGTCTCCACGCCGTGGTGAAATCTATTTTCCACCACCACCTTACTCGGATGGGTATAATGGTGTAAATAATAACTATATATTATTATTTTAAAGTGATATTGATTATGAAATAGTATAAATACACTCCAATACAGTCCCATGATCATGAGAACGATATCATCGCTCGTGCGTACGTACGGACTACCGTCTCCACAACGCGATGAGATTCATTCTCCACTTTAACCATTCATGAATGATTATAAAGTATATATACTAAGTAATAATGAAATATATGACATAATAATGATACTGGATTTATGTGTATATATATTTATGTTATCTACTTAATTCCATTCAACTCAATATGGAAACGAAAACAGCGTTCATGCGTACGTAAGGCCAACCGTCTCCATGAACGGTGTATTTCTTTCCATTTAAGGATTTATTATATATGTATATTCTAAATATATATTATATATAAACCATGTTTTATATTCTTGAATTAAGTAATCCTGATCTAAGTAATCATATGAATAATTAAAAGTCAAAAAACGGACGACAAATGAAACAATTTTACCCAAAACGCTCTTTAACATGGAATTTACAAAAGAACGGGTAATATAAAGTCATAAGTGAACCATATATGATATTATGACAATTAATATGATTATTTAATAAGTCAATAACATTATATAAATCATTATACAGGAGTTTCGGATACGTACGAAGCATATCAGACATAAGGTAAGGGAAATCTCGCAATCTCATTTTTTATCCGAGATTGTTTATACTTTAGAATTTACAGGGGAATATTTTATCATCCACATCCATGATTCCTCAATATGTAATATTATTTCCATCCACCTAAAAATTTTTAAATCCAATTTTACCCTTCAGTGAGTTTTTAGTAAAATATATGAAAGGAATCTTTTGTCATTTTTCGTACGAGTTACTTTTTGACTTTTCCGACAAAAGTACGAGAAGAATGTTTTTTAACGTATACGGCATGAAAGGATTTTTACGGTTTTATAAAGCCTTATTTTCATGAATATTCCTCCAAAATATTTCATGACTATTTTCAACAAAATCCTTTTCTTTTAAAATTGCATGACATTTTGTGAAAAGAAAATGATTTTGAAGAAAAAAGGATATTTTCCTCAAGAATTCATTTCAAGTGTTTTATTAAAACCGTTTTCATCTAAGATGACATTATTTCACATGTGTATGTTTAATGTATCATGTCTCTATGATTTAAATGGTTTCACTTTTATTATGATGAAATGATATCCATTTTTTTATATGGATTATGTTATGATGGGATGATGTTTATGAAACCCTTTTTATTCTTTGGGTTATGATGAATGTTTTAATTTTATTTTGTGGCACAAGTAAGAATGATTTCATTATGAGATGGGTGGGACCTATATCTCCCTCCAATGAATTGGGTAAAGATTTTATATCTGATTGGATAGAAATGGCTGGAATGGTAAGTTAATCCAGTTCAGTGTTACAGGACTGAAACGAGGAGTGAACTCGATTCAGAATGGGACTTTGTCCACTAAGATGGTCTTGGCAGCAATGCCTTGGCTACTATGGAAATAATTACATGTTCTTAATGGATGCCACAATTACATGTTTTATTCCCATGATATGTTATCATGATTTATGTTTCATTATGATCTATGCCTTATGTACTTCCATGTTTTAAGTCGTTGCTCAAGATTTTGATGTTTAAACATTACGTTCATGTTTTTAAGATCAAATGTATATGGTGTGTTTTATTTTATCCATTCTTACTATTACTGAGCATTTGAGCTCACCCTTTTTATTTTTTCTTTTCCCCCAGGATTAAAAGAAAGATTTTAGGTAAGGAAACAAAAATGGGAAGATCTTTATGGGTGATGTTGAAGATCTTTCACCACGATTAGAATATTACGTTCCAAGTATCCAAAGACACTAAACTATTACGGTCCTTGTGTGTATATTTTTTTTATGTATTATGTATTCCTCTAAAGTAATGTAATTTCCATTTACGTCAAGCTTAGGGTCTCTACCATTGGTATCAGAGTAAAGGTTTAGTCAACCTTTGGAAACTAGGATGCGAGAACTTTAGTGAGATCCCTAGAGATATTTCTAAGGTATGTCTAGGGATGTCCCTAAGGTTAAGTATATGTATAGGTTATAGTACTAGAATTACGCTAACTATCCTAGAATTAAACCTAAGATGTTAGATACTGAAGGTACTCCCCCTTTATTATATTGTTTTCCCTAGCATGATTTTTGTCTCTCACACTATTCTTTTTGGGTTTTAGAAAATGACTGGAAACCGGAAGATTCATGATAATAGAAAATATGACAGACAATGGAATGATTTTCTTCATGAGAAACCAAATGAAACGAGATTTGGAAGTCCAAACATCGTTATTATTCCTAATCATCAATCTTATAGTATGATCAATAATCTCAACTTTGGTAAGTTTCCTGACTCGGCTAATAAGAGAAAGATGGAGTTTCATGATGATTATAGAGGAAAGAAAGTTCAATTTCCCCTATGTAAATCATGTGGGAAGAGGCATCAAGGAGAATGTTTCAATGGAACTTGAAGATGATTTGGGTGTGGAAAATAAGGACACAAAGCTAGTAAGTGCAAAGGAAAAGGTTCAGTTTACACCAAGGATGAGGATAATGGTATTGCTACGACATCAACAATGGTTAAATGTTTTAAATGTGGAATGTACGGGCATTATGGAAACCAATGCCCTAAGGGAAAGTCTCATGAAGAGAATCAGTATGGTTTTATGGGTAGTATTTATGTTGATGATGATGAAGAGACTACAAATGATATGTGAGATGAAAGAATTGTTGAAGCTCGGTCAATGGTTTATGAATATAGTGGAATGATTACATGTTTATCATGTGTAATGTTGTATAAGTAATATCTTGGTACTATGGAATAAAGAGACATCTAAGGATTGTTACACAGTTGTCTTTCCATGAGTTTTGAAAGTGTATGATTAATAGTACCAGTATCCATGAAAGGTTATTCAGATATTTTTGGAATATAGATGATATGCGCATTATGAAGGGATAAGGATAAAATTAAATGTTTGATAGTATTCATGAGCTCATGACTGATATTAGGAGAAGGTTATATCATGGTTTGAGTATATAGAATTTTTGGATTTTGGTATATGGAAAGAGTTATCTTTTGATAGTATTCATGTTTTCACTAAGGTTTAATGGGTATTCATTTTTCAAGAGAATACATGATTAAGGTATTCACATGATTGGAATGTGACCAACAAGATATATGGGGGATAAATGATGGTATTCACATGCTTGGTTGATTACATTTCAAGCAATCGTTTTCTTTATACTATGAGCTTGGATCGAAGTATTTTAGATAAGCCTAAAGATTGGAACGGATTATGTTGGACATAAGTTAGTATTGTTTAAGGATAGAACTTGTTTTGATATTATTTATGGGATGTTATAGTAATATAGCTTTAGAAAAAGGACAACCTGCAGGACGGGCGACAACCCATTGCGTCAGACAAGGCTGTGGGAATCGAACCCACAACCGAAGTGCGACTGGCCTTTATCACCTACCACTGGCCTACAGGAAGTCCCTGGTTAGTAGAAACTAGTTTTATTTTATTTAGTGGTATGGTATATGAAGTATAAGTTAATTTTTGGAACCATATACGATTAATCTAACCATAAGATTGACTTATAACTTTTTCTAACCTTTTGTTTGAAAGAGATGGAATGACCCATCATTCTATCACATGATCTGCTAAAACATCACGAATAACAAATTCAACTTCATTTCTTTAAGGGATGAAGTGGAAATTTTTCAATTCACGAACAATAGTGAGATTGTACCAAAATCATGCAAGTATTTCTTTTAATGCATCAACTTTAGGGAAATGATCTTGAAAACCAAAAATGTTGTCCTAGTTCCCTTATATCCGATTAATCAGATGGTACTTTAGATCATCACAAATCAGTAGCTTTGTGATTGCTGGCTTTTTCATAGCCATGTTCTCTACCACGCTCCATCAAAACATGATGTTTAGATTTCTCTTCTATATCCATATTTTCACCTATGTGGAAACCGAGTGATTAGTTTATTTGGGTAACCGTTACGTATCATACTTTTGTTTTTAAAGATTGGTTTTGGTATTCCTTTTTACGATGTGGGTTTCTATTAAAGAAACTTTTGAATAGTAAACCATTTATAACCCCGATGAATTTTGAGGGCGAAATTCATTTTAAGGGGGGTAGAATGTAACACCCCGAGATTTTATGAAAAATATTCTTTTAATTTCATTAATGTCTTGTGTTTTATGCTACACCAAGATTACCTTGCACTATACGCAACACTGTATTAGCTTGCAGTATACGCAACACTATTCTTGGATCGTGTTACACACAATTCTGATTATAGTTATTCTACGCAACAATGAGTATATATATATATATATAAATTCAATTTATAAATGAAATATGTTTGGATTATGTTATATAAAACAATGAAGGATTCTTGCACAGCACGCAACCCTGACTCGGCTTGCATTACACGCAATCACGACCTTCCTCGATAGCGTGTGTTGTACGCAATACCAGGTCTTACTAAACAATGATATATTATTATAATATTATTATGAACTAGCCGTTATGAATAGTATTAAGTAAATTTTTAATATTATAACATTATTATTCATCTTTCACATTTTCTAAAACATGGTATAAGAACAAAATAATTTTTTCGGGTAAAATAAGTATTTTGCAAAAAATGCAGTTTTCCCACCTTTTGATGGCGCACCCACATTAAATCTAGTTTTTGACATGTTTATAATATCAATTTGACAAAATAAAATTCTTCTTTGGAATAATGAAATAAAAATTTAATTTGGATAAAGTTTTCATCTTATTCTGGTAACTTTCATATTTTGATGAATAGTAAAAACATGCTATATTTTAATTAAAAACAACTTTTTTTCATCGCAATAATTTATATGGTTAAATTATAATATTGAATGATTTTAAAGTATAAATAGAATATAATTTTACCATTTAATATAATGTATGTCATTAGAATTGATTCTACCTTGAATTCGTAGGATAAATCAATTCAATCTTTTGCAATGTTTTAAAGAAAAACCCGTTTTCTTTCAACAACGGGATGAATTTTAATTTAAATTCTGAAACTTTTGTGTATTGAATTTGGAAAAATGGATTCCATATTTGGAATCAGTGGATCGAAATTATGGTAATAAGCTACTTTTTATTTTTGGGAATTATGAATAGTAACTACGGTAAATTTTATTTAATATAGTCAAAAGGTAAATCGGGTAATTAAGGGTAAATATAATATTATAAAATTACCCTAACACATGTAGAAATACTATTATATGACTAAATGTCGACCCATATCACCTAAGGGTCGGATTAGATTCATTTAATGGACTTTTTTCCATGAAAATAATTTAATTATTATTAAAACCAAAGAATGTGACAACATGTCACTTTCTTAAATATTATAAGTATAATAATTTTAATTTAGTGATACCCTTCATGAAACTTCTATAATGAACAGTCTCCAGAAATCTAATACAATTATATACATCATAGGAATTTATTTATAATTTTTAGGGATTAAATAAGAATCATTTATTATGACACGAAGATGATGCAGTAATTGTCTTATTAATGAAATATTGACATAATTGATGTTATAAATACCAAAATAAATGTAATTTAAGACTTTTTATGAATTAAACTAATTTTATAGGTTAATATGACATTTTAGTATTGATTTAATGAACTTTTTTCTAAGTAATAACTCTGTTATGATTTTCACAAAAATCAATTATTAAATAGTGTCAAAATTGACATAAAATTATTTCTAAAACAAATATTATATTATTAGTTGTTATTTTATTCCTAAAAATCTAAGGTTCATCCAAATGACTTAGATAAGGTTATATATATTAATAATCAACAACTTGGGGTTCGTTTCTCTTGATATAGTTTGTTTATTAACCTTATAGTGTAAGCAAACATGAAGACACGGTAAAAGTAAAATTATCTAACTTAAAGTTAAATATAAATGATAAGGTTAAAATAGGAACCTAAACTTGTCTAAATTCTATTGTATGAGAGTATTTAGACCCATCCCAAATTTATCTTCGAAATAAATCAATTTAGATCTATTTAATACCCAATTTGTCTTTATAATAAAATAATATTTTTAGTTATTCCAAAGGTGCCCCTCTCCTTCCTTATAAAAGGGTACCCCCTCCCTCTCTTCCTCACAACACTTGGAGATTTAAAGCTCGGCCAACCTCTGACAAATTATCTTCTCCACTTCCCTAGAAACATCCTAGAGGTTCTGGTCTTCCTCAAAGACCAATTTTAGTGCCCTAAGAGAAGGTCTCAAAGAGGCGCTTCAAAGAAGAGGTAATTTCTATTACCGATTATTTCATCATTATTTCTTCTTCCGCTTCTTCTTATTTAGTTGTTTAATTATGAAGTAATAACATAAGTATCACTCATATACTGATATGTTATTATAAGTATTAAACAACACTATTTCACCATCTATCCATCCTACAGAAAACGAAATCACCGCGCGTGCGTACTTACAGAATACCGTCTCCACGCCGTGGTGAAATCTATTTTCCACCACCACCTTACTCGGATGGGTATAATGGTTTAAATAATAACTATATATGATTATTTTAAAGTTATATTTATTCTGAAATAGTATACATACACTCCAATACAGTCCCACTATCATGAGAACGATATCATCGCTCGTGCGTACGTACAGACTACTGTCTCCGTGACGCGATGAGATTCATTCTCCACATTAACCATTCATGAATGATTATAAAGTATATATAATAAGTAATAATGAAATATATTACATAATAATGATACTGTATTTATGTGTATATATATGTATGTTATCTACATAATTCCATCCAACTCAATAAGGAAACGAAAACAGCGTTCATGCGTATGTACGGCCTACCGTCTCCATGAACAGTGTATTTCTTTCCATTTACTGATTTATTATATATGTATATTCTGAATATATATTATATATAAACCATGTTTTATATTCTGGAATTAATTAATCATGCTCTAAGTAATCATATGAATAATTACAAGTCAAAACACGGACGACAAATGAAACAATTTTACCCAAAACGCTCTTTAACATGGAATTTACAAAAGAACGAGTAATATAAAGTCATAAGTGAACCGTATATGATATTATAAAAATTAATATGATTATGTAATAAGTAAATAACATTATTTAAATCATTATACAAGAGTTTCAGATATGTACGAAGCATATCAGACATAAGGTAAGGGAAATCTCGCAATCTCATTTTTTATCCGAGATTGTTTATACTTTAGAATTTACTGGGGAATATTTTATCTTCCACATCCATGATTACTCAATATGTAATATTATTTCCATCCACCTAAAATTGTTTAAATCCAATTTCACCCTTCGTTTAGTTTTTAGTAAAAGATATGAAAGGAATTTTTTGTCATTTTTCATACGAGGTACTTTTTGACTTTTCTGACAAAAGTACGAGAAAAATGTTTTTTAACATATACGGCATGAAAGGATTTTTACGGTTTTATAAAGCCTTATTTTCATGAAGCTTCCTCCAAAATATTTCATGACTATTTTCAACAAAATCATTTTCTTTTAAAAATTCATGACATTTTGTGAAAAGAAAATGATTTTGTAGAAAGAAGGATAATTTCCTCAAGAATTCATTTCAAGTGTTTTTACAAAACCATTTTCATCTAAGATGACATTATTTCACATGTTTATGTTTAAAGTATCATGTCTCTATGATTTAAATGGTTTCAATTTTCTTATGATGAAATGATATCCATTTTTTATATGGATTATTTTATGATGGGATGATGTTTATGAAAAACTTTTTATTCTTTGGGTTATGATGAATGTTTTAAGTTTATTTTGTGGCACAAGTAAGAATGATTTAATTATGAGATGGTTGGGACCTATATCTCCCTCCAATGCATTGGGTAAAGATTTTATATCTCATGAGATAGACATGGCTGGAATGGTATGTTAATCCAGTTTAGTGTTACAGGACAGAAACGAGGAGTGAACTTGATTCAGAATGGGACTTTGTCCACTAAGATGGTATTGGCAGCAATGCCTTGGCTACTATGGAAATCATTACATGTGCTTAATGGATACCACAATTACATGTTTTATTCCCATGAAATGTTATCATGATTTACGTTTCATTATGATCTATGCCTTATGTACTTCCATGTTTTAAGTCGTTGCTGAAGATTTTGATGTTTAAACATTACGTCCATGTTTTTAAGATCAAATGTATATGGTATGTTTTATTTTATCCATGCTTACCCTTACTGAGCATTTGAGCTCACCCTTTTTATGTTTTCTTTTCCCCCAGGATTAAATGAAATATTTTAGGTAAGGAAACAAAAATGGAAAGATCTTTATGGGAGATGTTGAAGATCTTTCACCATGATTAGAAGATCACGTTCCATGTTTCCAAAGACACTAAACAGTTACGGTCCTTATGTGTCAGTTTTTGTTATGTATTAAGTATTCTGCTAAAGTAATGTAATGTCCACTTACGTCAAGCTTAACGTCTCTACCAATTCCTTATTTTTCATATTCATGTTTTAGCTTTCATTTCTTATAATAAAAATCTTTTTTCTATTCAATTTTATTAATTTATTCAATTTATTTACTTTAAATGAATTATTTTTTATGCATGTTTTGAGTAGAATCATCATTCAGTAATACACTTTCTAGACCATTTTATATGCAATTTTCCTCTACAATGAATAATCAACTCATATAAAGTATCTTTTGTAACAATAAATCTATTTATAAACTTCTTCATTTATTAGATTCTATGTAATGATATTATTTTAAATCATATTAACATTCTAGAGGAACTCATTTTTTTAAATTATAAAAAACTCAAACTATAATTTTTTTACACGTGAGGTTGATAATGAGACAATATTAAGTGTGTAAAGTTAATTATCTAAAGAAAACCGTGAGTGATAATTTTTTATATTTTAATTAAACTTAGTAATAAATTCATCCTCATTTAAAATATTAATTGTATCTCCAACTGAACATTGATATTATGAATTCCTTGGAATAATTTTCAATTTAGGTTACAATTATTTCTCATTCTAGAGTTATCATAATGTTTAAATAATTTCATCTTTTTAGTTGACGTAAATTATCAAAGGGTTTGAGGGTTAAAAAATTATTTGATCTAAATTTTGACGACATTAACATAAATTATAATTAATAAAATTTAAATGAATAAGGTATAAATATATATATTTTTCCTTCTAAAAATATATTCTAAACATAATATTATCACTATATATTATAAGTTGAATCTAAAAATAGCATTATTTCATTAATAATTTTTATTATTTTATAAACATAAAAAGAATCTTCACTTATTTTAGATAGTTAATCTTAATTTTTTTCATAATACCTTCTATGTGTTTATTTGAGAAGTTCATCCTTGATATAATTACTTTGGTCAACCACTCAGTATCACCTATCCATTAAAAAATATAGGGATTTTATAAGCACCCACAAAAATTGTCTTCAAATTAGACCAGGTTTAAGGGAGGATAATACTTAATTCAACCCCTTTTCTATTATTTTTCTTCTCTTATATGTAATTTTTTTCACTCCTTCTTCGTCGAAATTTTATCTCTTTTTTGTTCTTCGTAACATCTTTTCTAGAACATCAATTGAAATGTCATTTTTTAATATTGAAATCAAGTTAAATTATTTCATGTTTGTTATATAATTGATGACATGATCAAACCATACATTTTATTTTGAATAATTCATTAAGTTTAAATGATTGTTTATGGATCAAACCATGACATCTCAAAATTATAGAAGCGTTAAAACACAACCATTTCAGTTCATCCATTCTTCAAAATTAAGTGATATAAGTAGGTCATTACAAATAAATAATATTATCATAATATAGATGAAAATATTTAATTTATAAAACAATTTAATCGTTGGATATAATTGATTATAATTTTCTAGAAACATTTGATTAATATTTATATCTAATATTATAATTTGAGATAAAATAATTGTTAATTCACCTTCATCCAAAATTTCATGGCCACTCTAGTGTGGATATAAATAAACTTAAATAAAAATTATATATGGTTTTCTCATCCATAAAACCTTGGAATGATTGTAATGATGAAATAAAATAAATATAATTCTCACTCTAATTTATGTAACTAAAAAATATTTATTATATTATTCACATATTCATGATGTAACATGTTGGAATGATTAGAAATGTTTTTTATTAAAAACAAATATTCCAACATTAAGAACAAATACCATTAAAAAAAGTAATCATGGATCAAGAATGTATAAATGGAGTCAATGTATGAGTACGGGGTGATATTAAAGAATGCATATGGCTTATTCAAACATCGCCAAATATATATGAAACTCCTCATCAAGTACAAAAATTATGGCCTATCACATATGGAGAGGAAAAGGGTTTATGTTGTGGAAGGTAGTGAATTTTCAACAAAAACCTAACAGATTCTCATGGATTGATTGACAATATAAAAAAATTATCCTTGATATTTGAAACTCTAGGTACACAACCCAAAATTGGAGCACATCAGGTAATTCCTTATTCTTATAAAATTAATTTAATTGATACTAAATTTGATTAATTAACCACCATGGTGAGATGGATATCCCTAGATCAAAAATACATCCACCTACTCTAGTAAATATTTTCAAAATTTTCATTTCACCATTGCATCAAATAGATTATTTCCCACAAATATAACAAACAAATGATTTTGTTGTTTTATTTTATAGGAGACCAATATAGAAGAAATAACAACTATCCCCCAAAAAATTATAAAGATTTCATCTAGTCAACATACCAAATAGGATTTAATGATACCTTGGGTATGAGTTACAGTTCTCAAATACCAAAGGCTTTTATGTATTGAAAAACTAAATATAATCCACCTTACCAATATGATTTTCAATAACCCCATAAGAAATTAAAACCCATGAATCAAAAATTAAAAAAAAATGTTCATCCCAAATTGAAGGTATATTATAATACAAATGATCTTCTAAAACACATTTTAATTAATCAGAAAAATGCACTAAATAGTTAGGGTATAAATTTAATGAATATATAACTAAAATAGGTATTTAATGTGACTTTGCTCTTGGAATTGGTAAATAAGAAATCCATAAATATTCCACAATAACCTACTACATACCCCAAGGGGAATGTAAGCCTCATAAATTTGAGAAGTTGGAATAAAATGGATAACACATCCACTCTAATTTATCTCTTAAGATTTATTTTATCTTCAAAAACTTCTGCTTCAATGTCATTTTGTGGGAATCCAATGGGAAAAGAAAAAATTAAGAAGAAGATTCATGATATTCCTCCTAAACCACCTCTATTTACTAATATAATTGTATAAAACAATAATATGTATAATGAATAGATCAAGAAAGATTCCTTATATACATTTAAGCTTGTTGATATCAACAACCCTATTCTTGGAACAATCATAGAAATTTCATGGTCTACCATGTTCTAAAATGAACATTATATGAATTCCATAGGGTCAAAGGTAAATGAGTGGATAAAGCATGTGATGAATTTATATTCAATCATCACACCCACCATGGTAAACCCTATAAATTGAAATGACCTAGAAACATTCACTATACCATGAACAGTATGGGTTTTTTATTCCTTTGATGATTTACGACATTTGGGTGCCTCCAGTATTGTCATGCCCCCCAATTTTATCAATTCCTTTGAGGGTAGAGAAAATAATCAAATATGGGTTGTGATGTAAATGTCAAATATGACAATGAAATACCCATTAGGAGTCCTCAACGTTATACTATTTTATGTGACAGATATGATATTTCATGTAGATTTTTACATGGTGAATATGGAGGATGATTATGTATGTTTTAATTATCTCTTCGCTCATGGAGTATCATTCTAGAAATATTAAAATAAATTCATAAATTTCAATGTGGTTAAATTTTCATTGGAATTTGGGGTTGATATGATAGGATTTAATATCTTGGATCCCATGAATTACCCCTAAAAAGACTATTCGGATCTCCCCATCTCCCATTCTAACCACTATTATAACGATTATCAAAATTTTCAATTTTATTCATTAAAAATATAGTAACATCCATGATTACGGATATTTTTTGTGTTGAGGATGGTGTTATTTCTCAAATTGTTAACAAACCTATTTCTCATAGTCAAACAGCATTAGAGTATGATTCTTTTTTGGATTATTATTATGATTTTGGATATGTAATATATGATGGTTTACCTAGATATTAATTTTGAATATTTATTTGATTAATTATTCACATATATCAGTAATTTATATTTATAACCCAATATCCATTGTGTACATATCTCAAATATAATCAAATATAAATTAATATGTTGCCAAACCAAATTGGAAGTCAACAATTTCCCCTGAATTTGATGTATTAAAACCGATTTAATAAAGAAAAGTCTCCAGTCATTATTTTTAATAATCTAATTATAGAATAAGAAAAAAAATAATAAATATTTTTAGGGAGAATGTTTTGGAAATCATTTGGGAATTTAAATATATATTGGTTATTATCTTCTATTTTTACATGAATAAGATTCTTTTGGTGGATGATTCTAGATCGTTTAGAAAAATTAATAAGAACACTAAACTCCATGCTTTTAAAACATGTAAAGAATTTTTTTGGAAAAAAATCTTGTATGTAGAATCATTTATCTCATCTATAACACTCATTGTTTTATACATATCCTAGTTATACTAATGAAAAGTTGTTTCAATATTATAGAACATGAAAAATGAAGAGCTAGTTCCTAAGACAGTGAAAACTATTTGGTGGATGTGAATTGATTATATGAAAACAAATGAATCCAATTATAATGACCATTTACGATTCCATTTTGTTGACCCAATTATTGGGGGACATTCATATTAGATACACTATAATTTCAAGGGTGGCTTACCTAGTTATTATTATTTTCCAATTTCATTAGAGAACTAA
Source organism: Viscum album (assembly GCA_963277665.1). Classification (NCBI taxonomy): domain Eukaryota; kingdom Viridiplantae; phylum Streptophyta; class Magnoliopsida; order Santalales; family Viscaceae; genus Viscum; species Viscum album. The sequence goes on from OY728122.1 coordinate 868,746,964, forward strand.
TAGAATATGATGTACACTAGCTTCTTTGGTACATATCATTACTGAAAGACTCCCTTAAGACTAAATATTTCACCAGATAACATCAAATTGCGAATAGAGAGTATATTTTCTGATTTACATGACTAATTAATTTTGGTATTTTGGAATGAATTAAACATTTATGGATCATTATTTTATAAGATTATCTATTTCCTTGAAACTATTTTTCATTGATGTACTGGGAAAAAGTATTCTAAATTTTGGAAAATTTTATTTCATTACGGAGAAGGTAATTTACATTGAACATGTACTATCAAATTATATATTTGATGCTGATAGATCTAAGGTATAATTTTTTTTATCAGTTCGATGTCGTTCATGTGTGCCTATTGTAAGATATTTCCATAGACATGCTAGTTTTATTGGATTCTTCATCAAAGATTTCACTAAGATCAATATATAATTATGTTGATTCCTTAAAAAGTTTTTTATTTTAAATTTTCTATCTATTTTAAGGTATCATTTTTTGAGATAAATAAGAGTCTCACTACCCAATTAATCATAAAATCCACATGGTGGAATCTTCCATTATTTATTATATATCAGGCTTTGAATATTGTATTTGGATATGTCCTATCATAAGTGGGGGATAAATGTCAAGAATTAATCTCCTAGGCTTATAAGAAATTTAATTAATCCCAAATGAACTACATAATAAAAAAATTGGTTTTTTCAATAATATTTTTTATAAAAATTTCATTCTTATTTACTGGTCCTTAATGAAGTTGTTTTTTCTAATCATTTATCTTTGATGTAAAACTTGATAATGCTTGGTGTAATGAACAAAATTATCAGTCATGTGTTCAATATCAGGATTTTAAAATTAAGAAAAATAAAATTATTTCTCATTAGACATAGTGGCTATCCAAAAGTGATAGATTACATAAAAACCATAGGATGACACCGTGGACCAGGTACCACTCAAAGACACATTTCCAGATGATAATCTTTATGAAATATTAAGTATGAAGTCAAGTTATTTAGATTTACATAACTATCATTTCGCTTATAAAATTCAAAAAATATAATGAAATATCATGTTAACTTATTTAATAGTGAGATTTGGTTTTATGTCTTGGATTCCCCCTTCATCTAGCCCATGTGTAGTGAATAATTTGTAAGGATGTAACTTTCTTAAATGGATTTTGTGGATACATATCATTTTTATAAAAACCATTCTTATAGTGTAAAATATTTTTCCCTAAAGGATAACTATAATATTCATTGATTAATTATTATATTAGATATAATTGTGTCATCGTGTTAATTTTTTATGTCATGATATCTTTTCAAACACCACATTATCTTTTATAGGAGATACCAGATTCCTAAAAAACACATAAAATTTTATAATATTTTTTTGGGAATTTTGTTTTTTTACTTTTTCCTATCACATTAAAATTAAATTACATTTTTCTAAATTGGATTTATTTTAGAAAACATTTTGGAGGAAAAGGCCAATAGGATTGACAATTCTCTTATAATTGTGGTCATTTTGAGAGCCTATATTTTTTCCATCATTTTCAATAATGAATTAGATTATCAGTTATAAAGGTTAATAATTTCACAATAGAAATTTTACTTTCCTAATTCAAAAATATAGAGTGATAGAAAAAACAACTAATCTATAGAACCCCCAAAAATGGCTATGATGATGTTTCAAATAATGAGTTAAAGAATATTTTTAGAATATCATGAAACCAATTTGGTAGGATTAGAGAATGATCATGGACATTGTTCATTTGAATGATAAAATATCATATAATATTCCCATTATTATTTCCCTATATAATATAATCTTGATTAAATCCATTCATCTCCCTGTCGAGTTTGAACATCAATAATTTTTATAAATAATGAAATACAAGATTGATTTTTACAAACCTGCATATCAAATGAAGTTATAAAAAAATGGTAAGGATAATATTTAATTATAATCATAAGATAACTAAATGATATAAAAATATTTTGAAAAATTGAGTTATTGGAATATCATCCATAAGTGGGATTTTTATGATGTAAAAAAGACATTATTTATAATTTATAACTGATGTTGACAGCTAACAAGTCATGTTCTAGATGTATAGGACCTTATTTATGATCTAATATTTTATCTAATGGTGAAATTTAGTTTACACTAGAAGGCACTTGAAGTATCTTTTTAGTAATTGGGAGGTTCTTGAGGCCTTCTTTTGAGGTACTCCCGACACTTTTATTTGTTGTCATCACATGGCATGAATTTGTCATCATTTGAGAAAATTAGGGTTACATTAATCTTCATACATTCATATTATTCTTCATATTTAAAATTATATAATTTTTTATCTTATGTGATTTATAGTTCTCTAATGTTGAAAATGTAATACTTTAAGTGTAGTGAAGGGAGTAAAATTTTAGGGTATCGTCATTAGGTTTTTTATTTTTATATTTTTTTTTATTTGATAAAAATATTTTAATTGAAATTTCATAACAACTATAATTTTAAAATATTGAGTCTATTTTGAGAAAATTAAATAGAATTTGGATGGAATTTAAATGAATGTTGATATAAAATAATTTCATATAACTAAAAATTATCAAAACATTCTTTGTATTTTCAATGATTTTTAAAACACATGAATCATTTTATTAAACCAAGCATTGTATCCTCATCCTTAGATGTATCCAAGACATACTTGACACCATATAAATAATACCCCCACATCTTAAGAGAATATTATTATTTTTTATGATCTATAACATATGTTGACTCTCATTCAAATATTTTAATTTCATGAGTTGGTTTCAATATTATTGAGGAAATTAAATTGGATATCAACCCATTTATATTAAAAAACATTTTTATAATTGATAATTTTGAGGCCAACAGATTACCATTAGTGGACATATGAGTTTAATCTATTTTACTAGAATAATTATCTCATATCTACCCTTTCTCTAAAATACATTTTAATGTTTATTTCAAGTGTATGTGTTGGAGAATAGGGCTTCAATATATTTTTCTTCGACAATATTTTCATATTATAGGGACTTTGAGAGGTATTTTTCATCATTTTAGGGTATCTAAAATAGGAAAATGGGAATGATCCATAATTATCCATTGAAATAAAATTATCATACTTTTCCTAAAAATATAAAATGAAACTAATTTTAATAAAATAATAAAAAAAATAAAAAATATTACATAAAAAACTAAAAAATTGAAAAAAATAGAATAATGAGGAATTAGTTTAACATATTCATATGCAGGACTCATGTACCAACAAATGGGAAGTGATATAGTCCCTTTTTTAATTGGAATTGAGTGAATGCGAACATTATTTATTAGAATGATTGATCTTGGATTTCTTTGAAAGATTAATACAAATTAACTTTTGTATTATGCTTTCTAAAAACATGCCCTCCAACTATAAGACACAAAAATACCTTTTCAAGGCCTCATAATTTATTTTTTATTTAGGTCTCAATGTTTATAGATATGATGTTTTTCTAATCATTAACTTAAAATTAATTTTCCATGTATGATTATACTAATATATAAATTAATTATCTTCATTGAAGATGAACATTTAACTTATTATGAGGATAGTTTTAAAATAATTCATGGTTTAATTAATGATTTCGTACTAGTTTACATATTAGAAAATTAAATATTAAGGGTAATAATTTGAAAGGATACTTTTAAATCCCCAAAATTGTGATATAGTTATAGATTATGATATGTATATATGATTTTATCCCCTGAGTCGAAATTGCTATGTATTTGTGAGTTTATATGACAAACATTTAGTCTATATTTTTTTAATAATAAATAATATATTTTCCCCAAATTATATTGAATTTTCTTATTTATATAAAATATTACATAATATATTGTATTTGATAAAATGATTTAAATTACAGTTTTTTCTATTTAAATAACACTCAAGTATTTTTCATGAAACTATTTGTAAGGAAATTATTTTGAATTGAGTTTTTGTGAAATTATTCATCACCTTATGGAATGAAATTTTTACTTGAAACATCCTCGATGGAATATGTATTTTATGGGATAAACTAGGCCTGGACGTACAAGCTAGACATGGATGATAATAAGAGATACCACTTTAATATTTTTGATATATTTTATTCATTAATGTTGTGTTGGGATCGAATATATTAATTAGGTTTTGGATCCAGTTATGAACATATATTACTTATATAATGACCAGGGATTCATTTATTTTAGTGGTTAACCAATCAGTGATATTTCTATGAAATCAATTTGCTAGATTTTTCTATCAGACTTGTAAACACTTATAATAATAGTCTCCTATTAACTAAATACATGTGTAATTAAACCAATTAGAGGTGGATGTTCAATAATTATGATATATAGGAAATAGTATAAGTGGTTAAATTTATTTTTTAAAAGGATTGGAGAACGGATATTTCATGAATGAATGATCCCATCAAAAAACATGTTCTTTATCTTTATGTTTATTTTTCATTTGAGAAATAAAATTAACTATTTCTCTTAGATTTAACTTATTTTATCTAATTTCACATCTTATCCATTTCACGTATTTTACATCTAAATAAATATATCAAAAATCATTGGGTTATATTGTTCATAAATATTTTCATAGGTATGTTATATATACAATAACTACTCCGCCCATGGATGAGCAGTTTTCTATGTAATCACCATAATTCAAACCATCTTCATTTAATTATATTTAATTAATAATATCAGTATAATTAATATTTATATCATCCATTAATTGAGTTTTTTATTAATAAAAACACTCAAAAAATAATTATTATCCATATGAGATAGAGAATATATGTATCATAATATCATAAACACAACCTTCGTAACCAATCCATTAGTGATTATATTCTAGAGTTAAAATATAATCAATAATAAATTCATCATCAATTTTAATATGTAATGAAATCATAATTCACTAAAAACCATAATCATTCCTAGGAATTATATTCAACACTGGGTTCTATAATAAAACATTATAGAGCCATCACACAGTTCACTACATTTCATATTTGTGGTTGAGGTAAATTTATGTAGGGTACAATGGTGAAGTAATTAGGGTTTCAAAATTGAGTGGATTTTAAGTTAAATGATAATGATGAAATGAAATAGAATTGGAGGATTAAGATAAACTATTCTTTCAAATTAAATTTCTAAAAAATTACTCCCAATACATTTGATAAATTAAATTTCCAAAAAAATTAAATAATCTAATTCCGTAAACATCCTCTTATTCTGTAGACATAAAAATAACCCATTATTTCTACTAGTTTAGGACATTTATTTTATTCATAATACATTTGATGAATAATTTTATATACTTTATCTGAGATAGAATCATCTTAATATCTAAATCCACTACATTGATGAATTAAAAACTATGGATAATGTTATAGTTCCCACAAAAATTCTATTCAATTATATAAATAGGTCATAGTATATATGATAACCCTATTTTATCATTTATATTAAAAAGTACAATTTTTCGATAAAATGTAAATACGATTGTATTGAGATATATTGATACTAATAAAAGGATGAAATAAAAATATATCTTTATTAAGTATAAATATCTGAATGTTGTATGGAGTGTTAATATATAAAAAATAAAATTAGGGGATTGTTATGAAATTAAAATTACAAAATAGTTTCCATAATTTGAAATGAAGGGTAATAATTTTTAAAATGTTAGGGAATTTTTTTTGTTTTTGGAATCCCACATTAATTTTGGATATTTTTTTTCCTAAGTTCCTTCCCTATAAATATAGGTCATTGGAATAATAATTTTCATACAATATATATATATATAATAAAATTATTTTAAAATTATTTTTGATATATATATTGTTATAATGTTATTATATATTATATAATTATATAATAAAACATAAATAAAAAATTTTCAAAATTAAAATAATGATGATATTTATTCATAACATTTCGAATATAAATTTTTAAATTGAAATGGATATCTCCATATAAATGATGTACTGTTTCGATCAAAGAGAAACATCTTTTGATTGAAATGGTGGGATAAGAATGGTTTAAATTATACAACCATTGATCTACAAATAAGTTGGATATGTGGATCATTGTGGGATAATATTCCTTATCAGAATTACTGTAGAAGTATTATTCTACTATAATCAAAGAAGGACTACGAAAATTTGGTTTCTTCCACTCCCAAATCCCTAGTAAAATCATTATAGTGAATTTCCATCGATAAATCTACACCAATAAGTGGGGGTAGATTAATCCATTTAATATAGTAAAAAATATTAACAAATAATGCTTCTAAATAATATTCTATCTTCTATAGTATTTTTATCAACAACCAAAAGTGGTTCGTAATGATATATCATAGAAGATGTATTTATAATCCCTTAAATTGATTGACCTATATGTGCTCAAACCTGACCTCTTTGATGGAGATAATATTTCTCAAAAGAAATATAACATGATGTTCATCCTTACACTGTTCAAAATCATTTAAATTTTGGATTCAAATTCACCCTTTTTTCCCAATGTTCCCTCTCCAAATCCTAAGGGAACTCCCATTGATTTGACTTAATTATAACAGATTCCCACGATAAGGAAAAAATATAAATTCATTACGGTTTTCTATCATAACATATTATCAAAAAAATATCAAATCTTATTTAGAAATTATATCTCCAAATGATGTATGTTCTATAGGCATAATATCTATATGAATTTCAGTATAAAAATATGGAATCACCTATGAAATATAATTTTTATTTAAAAATATATTTACATTGAGATGTTTGTTAATAGGATGGTGTTGCAAGAAGTTCATAAACTCCACATCATCATATATATACTTCATTCCCTTAAAATTATTATACGAGAAACATTCCATGTAAGTGAATTTATTTATTTGTTTCCACATATGGGTAATTATTTTGGTAAATCCAAAATTTAAAAGTGTGAGGATATTTCATTATAAAAATTATTCAAAATTAGACATATTATGGAATAGTCCATGTTGAGTGGAATGGGTATGGATTTTATATTCAATATGATTGTTAATAATTTTGAGGTAAAGGAAATATATAACTCTTCCCTACTTATTTAGATGAAACTTAAACAGTTCAAGAAGAAAGTAATCTTATCCATGAATAAAGAAGAATGGTTTATTTGTAGAAAACATGGTCATTTTTTTGGGAATGTCATTATTGAATGATGGTGATTAATTCCAATACAAATATGCTAACTGAAAAAATATAGTAATGATTAAATCCTAATTCACTATAACATAGACATTGTTTGGAGGGTTTATTGATGTTTTAGTTATGGTCCATGTGTGCCAGGCTGTTCAATAATGAAAAAATTTAACTAAAGTACTATCAAGAGAGAAGTACACCTTCAAAATAATGCATGCATTAATGTCACCCACCAAGGTAGCATTGAACAAGATTTTACATCTAGGAAGAAATAACTATTTTTAATTTTTTTATGTACCCTATATTCAAACTAATCTACTCTCTATTGATATTTTGTGTAAAAAGGTATTTTGGGTTTCATTCATATCCCAAAAGTATATCTTATCAAATAGAGGAACATTTTTATTGAAGGGTAACTATAGTGGTTGTATGTATTAACTAAAAATTATTAATATGATTTATTATTATTTTAATTAGATTTGGACCTCCAATTAATGACATGATATAGAGTCGTATGTTAATTATAATTCATTAAAAATGAAGAAATTAAATAAAATTAATTTTGGGGATGATTTTAATAATGTGAGATTTGTGTAAAATCAAAAATAGTAAATAAACGAATTCATAGTGATGATAGAAAATATGATATATTAGAAATTATTACATTTTAATCTTTTTTGAATTAAATTGTTTGTTAAATATTGGAAGAATATTTCTTTTATTTCTTCTATTTGTGTCTATTGTATATATTTTCATGTATATCTTCATAGAACAGATGATGAATCCTTTAATATGTTAAAAAAATACCATTATGAAGTTGAAAAGAATTTTAATTAAATGAATACTGTATTATATTAAAATAATGGATATTAAATCTTTATTAAATAATTTATTATGTTATACAAATTAACTAATATAATTAATTAATGTACTTATCTTTATACACATCATCAAAATGGCATAGCTGAAAGTAAAAAAAATCATCATTTACAAGAAATGGTAAATTGAATTATTAATAAAAATATTTTATTGTAAATATATGGAATGAATATTTAGAAAATAAATTTAATATTCATAATATAATATATCTATAAAGACCAAATTACCACCATATAAAATTTGGAATGGAATAATTTCATCACCTGACCCAAGATGGGGCTTGAGGAAAAACATCTCCCAAGCCCACCTCCATAGGCCAGGGGTAGGAGACTCGCATATGAAGGCATATAAAACATGGGGAGCCCTTTTAAAAAGTACCATTATGCACACAATATCAATGCACATGTGCAAATGAACAATAATAATATATGGAAACCCCTAGGGATATAGACATTCATGTCAAACCTGTAGATATTATAAGTGTACGTTAGTGTAAACATAAAAGTAAAGGGGAAAAAAATTCTGATCCAAAAATATATAGAAGAATAACATAACTAAAATGTATAATGTTGAGAGATTACATCACTATATCTCTAATATGTGACCACTATTTGTGATCCAAAGTACATGTTACCCCTATGATCCTCAAAAACCATCACTGACATTTCGACTACCTTATAAAGATTTGACATGTCCAGTCAAATCCAATTCATGGTGAGTATATACATACCTAGTAGGACACCATGATATCTTCAGGGGGATTAGTAAGAGTTACCATAAAAATAGAGTGAAAATAAATGGTATACATGATGAAACATATCCCTTAAAATATAATGAGTAACCTCATTTAAGAGTAAGGGGATGAACATGCTGATTAGATGATCTATATGTCGAATCTTTTCCCCCCATAGCAGAAGAGTCAAATGATTCATCCACAAGAATATTAACATGAAATGAACATGACATAAACCACATGAATTTTCAAATCATGTAAAGCGAGTAACCAAATAAAAAGGTATGGATATTATATATATATATATATTCTCAATCAAAATAAATGAAAATGAGAGAGAAATTGGATCTCCATCTCACATCACATACAAAGAAGAAGAGTAACCAATAGTTCTAAAACTACATCCATGTTGCCCAACATCCTAATAATCTTCCTAGAAGTAAACATCCAAATCAAGAAACACCTCATCACTATACCACATGGCCGAGTGGAAACTATCTCTAGGTATAGGACTCAATCCATTATACTATAGGAGGGTTCAACTCAGTGGTTGAGGTCCCATGACCAACCCTGTGGGAGGGTTCCACTCTAGAAGTAGGTAGAGGACCCATGCCCAGTCTTTCTAGAGGGTTCTAATCTAGATGTTGGATGTGGACACATGGTAATCCCATTTGGAGGGTTTCCCTCTTGATGTCATCAAGGACCCATTACCAGCCCAATAGAAGGGTTCCACTTGGGAGTCAGTAGAGGACCCCAGCCCTGCCCACCGGAGGGTTCCACTCTATAATTTATTGAGGTCTCATACCCATCTAGGCTATAGGGTTCCACTCGGGACTTCTTTAGGATCCACACACAGGCCATCTAGGTGATGCCACTCAAGATTTGGTAGAGGACCCACACCCTTACTTATAAGAGGTTTATACTGTAAGAGTCTCTGGTGACCCGACATGATCACTACTATCATCAAGTGTTGCCTAAATAAGAATTATCCTTGAAATATTTTTCATCATATATAAAAATACATAAACATTGTGACCATTAGGTTCTTTTCAAAAATAAAACAATCTTGATAGGCTATAGACTTCCCAAAATCCATGTTCAAACGAATGAGTTATGGAAGATCAATATTTCCCCAAAAGGATCCATGGGGTACACGTTGTGTGGTCCAAATCCTTCATTGGGTCGTGTAGCTGGTGGTACATGTTTCTCCAAGAATGTAGGATTACATGGTGTGTGGGGGATATACATGGTGTTCCCTTGACACTTGAAGTCTCTCCCTTTTTCTCAATAAGTGTTTCTATATCCAATATGTGTCTATGTAAATTAATTCATGTTAATGTACATTAATCATCTTTGTGGATCTTCTCCTGGGGTGTCTCATATGTGCTATGGTTATGTCTATATACTCTGGAACATAACATGTGCATGTGAATGTGCTCAATCACACAGCTCATCCACTTAGGGAAGGGGGTATGCAACATTTTTGGAGTCAACACGATATTACATAATTATGAATTTACAAAACCCTATCCATAATAGCTATGAGAATACTTGTCAGTTTTTATAAAAATATGTGGCACATTGTTTTATTATTCATTGTTTTTCGTATCTATGAAGTGTGATTCAAATTTTGCCTTGTAGCTTAAATTTCATCCTTACTTCTACCCGAAAATAGTGGGTCTAGCTATCAAAAATAATCTCCAACCATCCAGTGAAAATAAATCCAATTCCATTAGTTATAGTGTTCCCTGGTATGCACCACATGTTATTGCACCATCGATATATGATGTTTCGATCCCCTATCATCAAAATGATCACCAAATTCCCACAAACGTCCTAGATCTAGCCTCCTTTTATCAATCCATTACTCATTTTTAATTTCATCATGATTCTGATGGTCCGATGGGGCTCAGTACCGCCCAACAATGTTTAATTAGGAGTAGAAGTTCCTACCGGTGAAGAATGAAAAGTAATTGAGGGATAAAGGAAAAAACAATGATTTTTAACAATTTTTGTCCATGATTCATTAGACAGAGATCAATAATGGGGGTATTTGTGTGATAAAATAATAAAATCTAGTTGAATTTGTTCATAGGATCATTCCAAGAATACATAATTGGTGTAGATCAATAGAGGGGATTGATCTATTCAAAAATTATAATCAAAATGTTTGAAAAATAAATTTTGTTTTTCCTAACTAGATATTGGATCATTCATAATAAAAAAATGATCACAAATGATTGAAGGAAATAATTTCATTTGTGGTGCCCATTACTACTCTGATTTAGTGTTTCCTCATCATCTTAGGTGATTTACTAACAAAAGGAGAGTAAAAACATGCCATTAATATTTCAGGGTTATGAGGCTAAACCTAGGCAGAATTCCTTAACCATTGATTTATAGGCTATTATATTCGTTTAAATGAATTAATGAATGAATGAATTAATTAATTAAATATACGCCAAATGGGTGAGATATCTAAATTTCCAGGACTGACCTAGTTCTTGTTGTGAAAAGAGTAAATACTGTGTTATGGTCTCAACCGTGGTCTATGATTTCTGATATGAACTTCTATTTAAGATTTAAGTCATTTTCTTCAAAAAAATACAAGAAGGCAATATAAAATATATCTAATACATTTATAAAATTAACTATGGGTACACAATGCCTTGGAATCACATTTTATCATAGCAATGAACACTGTAAATATATATAAAAGCATTTCAACATCTTATAAGGGACAACTGGGACTCCACATTATTCCCTTCTTTAATATTTTCATCCTTGAAAAATGAAATAAAAATAACACCTCAGGATACTAAGACTTCATCTGGATCTCCTACCCCCCATGACCTCTCATGAATGTTACCATGTTTTCACAACACGCCAACCAAGGGAATGGTTAGTACACACATGGTCCTCTCTTGTTGATCCTTGATCGCCACCTAGTAATCTTCAAAGGTTGCTATATCCTTGATGTCCAACTCATCCCAATAGATAATGTTCATGGGGTCATGTACATATCTCTTAAACTACAACATGTAGGTGACACAGTTCCCCCGCTCTAATGGTGGGGGTATGGCGAGGTGGTAAGAAGCCTCTCCAACCCTTAACTAGTGGCATCCAGACTAGAGATCTATCATCAATAACCATATTGTACATCCCAATTGGTTAAATTGGTCATCAAATATAAATAATGGAACCTTTTATTTATCATAGTCCAGATCATGTGACAATAGACTATAAAAATCCACTAACTTCCATTCAAATTTTTCATGAATAAGACTAGATCATCCCTAGAGGACACACATGACCAGAAAAAACCATTCTCTTGAAGGTCCTCCAATAGCAAACCCAACTCTGAGGGCTTGGTAGGGGCCATATAATGTGCCCAAAAATATATTAGATCTATTTCAGGATGTAAAGGGACACACACAATCAACAAATAAAATAAATATTCTTTGTGAGTATAGTAATCAATATTTAAATAATTATAAAACAAAATGATGCTAAAAAAATATAAGGTGAGAAAAACACTATAAGATAATTACAATGAAGATAAAAACATGCTAAACTCAAATAAGAAAACTAAAGAAGGATTATTTTCTTATAGAAATAAAAAATTATTCAGAAAAAAAGACCACCCACATTAAGTAGAACATGTCCCCCACTACTATTCATCCCCTAGTTAGAAACACTTGTTTGAATTAATTTTTCAAAACTAGCCTAATACACCAAGATACAATTATCCACTGAATATTTTCTAGACATAATAAATATTTTCAAAAATTAAAAAAATGAATTTGGTAAATTATTTCATAATATAATTATGTGTTTTGGTAGAAGGGTGGTAAATATCCAAGACAACACCTTCTCCGATAATCTCAAGAAAAATAAATTGTCATGTATATTGTGATCTAATAAACATTATACAAGTCATTCTTCCACACAACACACTACCAAATCCACTCCTATCCAATCCACAAACCACTATAATCCATGAGGATCATGAGGATGGGATTGGATCATCACTTGATTTTCTGAAACGATTTTACACATCTCCCTCCCTATTCTTCTCCTATGTTATACAAGAGTTGTTATCATCCATGAAGATCCTGAAAATGTGATCAGTTCCACTCTTTTTTATAAACCATTTTTATAGGGTTTCTCGAGGCCCAAGACCATTATGAATCCCTCTCCTTCCACGAGTCCCTAATCATTCATTATTTTTTATGGATCTAGCCCTCCTGTCAGACTAGTCATCCATGATTGATTTTCTAGACAACTCCTTATGTCTAACCCATTCAACAAGGCATATATCCACCCTAAATATCATGAACCCCCCTAAAAATATCAATCCTATTAAAAACCCTTTCTTTCATTTAGTATATTATTAATTTATTTTTTATTTTTTATTTTTTAAAATAATTATTATTATAATATTAGTATTAGTTTCTATAAATTTTAATTGATGGGTTATAGAGTAAAATTTTACTTTTTTAGAATTAATATGTTTAAAAAAATGTGGAATTGTTATTCTATAAAAATTATGTAATATTTTTTTGAATTTAGATTTATAAATATTTTATAGTTATTATTTACAATGCTTGTCTTTTTATAATTTATTTTATTTTCAACATTTTCATGTATTATGTGAATTGTGTAATAAAGTATTTATATTGTTATATATTTCTTTAGTATTTATATTATATTTTAGTTTAAATGAATGATATTAAAATAATATTAATTTTTTTTTTGTAATTCTCATTTAGTTTTCAATTTTTTATTTTAAAATAATTTTGATACAATTTTTTGTAAATTTTGGAAATTGTAATTTTATTTTTAATTTTAAAATTATAATTCATAGAAATTATTTTTAAAAAAAAAATTTATTTAAAAAAATATATGATTAAAAAATATCATTTGATATTTCAGAAACTATATATTTTTTTAATATTTAATTGATCATAAAATTTAATTAAAAAAGATTATTAAATTTTCTTTTTATAAGGATCTATTATTTGTTACATATTACATTATTCAGGATATAAAAACAGACACATATATATAGACACAGAAATGAAAAATATGTACCCATATATATATATATATATATATGAAACATTTTATTCAAGTAGTTAAACAAGTTTATATGGAAAATATTCCAGGGCGAGAGGAATTTTAATTTGGTGAATGGTATAATAATTTTTGATGCATAATTGTATCTTTTTGGTGCTGAACAATCCCATTGCTGACTGCCGCACATCATTGTATCACTACCCATTATTATTAGCAGTTTAGACCTGTACACTAAGGACAAATTTGATCTTATTTTTAGTATATGTTTTCTTTTTTTTAATATAATTATTATAATTTTTTAAATTTTATAATAGTTTGTGGTAATAATTTTGTAATTATTTTTTGGGAAAATGATATAGTTTTATAATAATTGTATTTATTAAAAAATTCAATGAATGAAAATTTATTATTTTTAAAATTATATAATATTTGATATTTATAAAAATTAATTCCTTATTGTGGACCACATTTTTTGAAAATAAATGTTACAACACTTTAGAGGAATATCCAATTAATTTTAAAGTAACATCTTCCTAAGGGCTCTATAGGTTTAGTGCCTTTAAAAAAAAGAGATACACAAAAATGGGTCATTAATATCTACATCATTTCAGATAATGTTCTTCACAACTAGAACCCTTCAGAGTCATATCAAACTTAAAATATTTCTTTATAATTTTGAGACGGGGATTATAAGAATGGGTGAGCCTAAATGCTAGGTAACAGTAAAAATAAAAGATATCAATGATTTATCACAAGTGATCATAATACAGAAATAATAATAATAAATCCTAATAAAGACATTTAATAATCATGCCCAATATGTAAAATATATTTAATATAGTAATAAGGAAATATATTTTTTCAAACAAATGATATAAATCAGGTGAGTGTGGAATCATCTGTAATCAATCATGATCTATAAATACATATAATTAGAATGAGACATATGTTTGTGGCATGAACATATGAATATAAAATCATTTCCTAAATCCTGGATCACTGCCAACACAATAATAGTTTATTAGGTTCACTGTATATTCTATCATTTCCATATTCATGGTTCAATCCTAGGACTAAATTATTAGAGAAAATACCTTAATAATCCATGATCATTACCCATTAAAGCACAATTTACCTCAAGTAATATCCTTCACTACCAAATCAAGTAGAAGGTGATATAAGTTCATTCCTACCCATCATATAATGAAAATCATACATATGTATTGTACATGATCATAAAACATTTATCATGTCATCAAATAAAAAACCTTAGAAAATATATGAGTTCCATAAAAATTTTACCATCATAGTCATAAACTATCTATATAAATAATAATGATGGTAACATTGGATCATATCCCAATTAAATCATAAGAAACATAAAAATAACGTTTTAATTTACAAAAATTCTTTAAAAATACCCCATGGACATTTATTGAGGGGAACAAATTTTTCATATGAAAATGCTTATATAAAATGTAATAGTTTCAAAAAAAATATGGAAAATACATTCATAAAAGTGAAACTGAATCATCTAAAAAATTCTGTAAATAAAATAATATTCCTGATAGAGGTAAACTAGTTTATTAATTGTAAGATAAAAGAAATTCCTTTAACATTTTTTTTGTAAAAAGTAAAAACAAACATTTTTGGAGAATAAAAAGAAGGTTCTTTTAAATCATGTTATGGAATGTCAAATATATTAAACAAATCACTAAATTATCTTTTGATAGTATTAAAAACACTAATTAAATTATTTTAAATAAAATATAGATATTAAAGGAATGATTCCAAACCTAAGATAAATTTTAGGAAAATTTTCCATCAAAATATTCTTTCGGTCTCTTAAGTATTTAAAGTTGGAAAAATCATTGCAAAAATGTAATATAAAAAAATAAATACTCTTTTAGAAAATAGAAAATATATTTAGGGAGTTATATAATATAATTTCACATCAAAATATTTAATTATAAATAATCCAAATAAAAAATGAGATTGTAAAATAAAGCACTTACCATATGTCTGTATTACGTCATAAGTGTTCTAAAATTCTATAAAATAAATTTAATTTTATTATATTCCTATAAAAAACAATAATACTATATATAATACCACACATGGATTAAATATAAAATCTAATTACTCATGAATTAACTATAATTCATTATAATAATCATTTTGGGTGTTAAATGCTTCTTTTTTTGACATATGATTTGTTTTTTAAGTTATGGTAATTATATATTTATCATGGTCACATCATCTCCAAAATTGTTATCATGATATAAATATCATATATACTTATAATATAAATATTTATAAGCATTAATATAAATATTTTTTGAAAAAAATAATCAACTATGTGGAGAAGATAGTCATTACCTATGAAAGACTGATGTTTCCGTTTATTGAAAGATAAAACAAAATAATGGAAAATAAAATTCATATTTATAGAATAATTATTTTCAAATAATATAATATTTTAATTTTAAATATATCATTATCACCAACCCTGAATTATGGTGGTGTAAAATGTGTCATATTGTTTTGTGGAGGTGGTGGTCCATTTATATGAATGAGGGATACATTCATCACCCATTGGATTGAGAAGATGTGGTATATACTTGTGAAATAATTCTAAAATATACTTATATGTATTATATGATATTTAATATGTATTTATCAGCACAAAAATATTAAACGAACTATAATAAGAAATAAAGTTGATAGATCTTGGTTATGATTTGTACCTCTTCTTTGAGAGACCCCTTGGGCTTACCACTTAATCCTTAATGGATTAGTAAAAAGAGAAGAAAAAAAGATCAAGGATTGAAAAACTGATCCTTGGAAGGTTTTTTATTAGGTATTTTGAAATATAAAATGATCAAATTTTGTAAATAAGAGTGAATAATAGGTGACATTTTATAAGTGAGGGGAGGAACACACATGGACTATCTTAAAAGATATGGAGGACATAATGACACTTCCATTGGAAGGATTCCAAAAAATGGAAATGAATTAGATTTTAGAATAATATATTTTTGAAAAAGCTTCATAAAATATTAATTATATAGGTTTCTGTAACAATACTACCCTTATTTCACGGTTTAATTCTCAGTAAAGTCATTTTAACCTTAATCATGGTAACAAACTTTTAGAGTTTTTACTATTAACTTTAATAAAAAAATACATTAAAAATTTACAATAATTATCGAAATTTTAAATATTGAATCCATTATACATGATTAAAAATCTATAATTGGTTGAATTAAATTTTTATTAAGCATGTAAACCTTAATAAAAGACAATTTTTAATGAATATTAATTTTTAAAAATAAAAAATCATTTACTTGTATTTCATACCCTATAAAAACCATAAAATGAATTTCAATATATAAAATTTAATATAAATTATATATATTTCATTTAAACCAATAATAAATTGATATCTAATTAAAATATCATGATAAAAACACATTGTGAGCAAAAAAATGTTTTTTAGGAAAATGAGTTTTTAGGCCTAAAATATAACTAATAACAGAATAAGGTATAATGTTTATTACTATAAAATTAAAAATATTATTTATAATTAATTAATAAATAGGTTAATATATGAAATAATTCAATACATAATGTTAAATTTACTAGAAAAACATGGTAATTTTTTTAAAAAAATTATTTTTCATTATTTATTAAAAAATAAATATTTTAAGAAACAATATAATATATTCAAACTAATAAAATATTGAAATATTGATTTTCAAAAATATTTAAATTTCATAAAACAAAAATTATAATAATTGAATAAATTAATTATTATTTTTAAATGAATTTTTTTTTATAAAAACCATTTTTGAAAAAAAAATATTTTTTTGTCATAAAATTACCTTATTGAAAATTGTGTACATATTTGTTATAAATTAATAAATATATTTTCATTAATAAAACTAATTATACATATCATTCATAATGATAATTTTACAATTCATACCAACCAATTTAGTGACAAAGTTATAACTGTATACAATAAAATTTTTCATAGAGACATTGGGTTATGTGTAAGCAAAACTATCAAATAAATTACATTTTATTTATAAGGAAATAAAAAAAATACTTTGGTGTTCTATTATATCCCTATTAAAATGAATTTACACCCCCCCCCCCCCAATTTCTTAACTCTTTCGTACAAAAAAGATGATATCTCTTCTTCATCACATCCTCTAGTTTCTTTTTAGAGTTAAAAATTTGTGATTCATCCAAATAACATTAATCAAGGGAGTAACCTTGTTCCATTGAACTTTGTCTCTATAATATATAATTTATAGAAGATTTTTTTCATTGAAAATATCATTAAATTTGTGTATAAACTCTATCGTTAATATGTATGAAGGATCATGTGTGTAATTTTTTAGGATAGTAACATAGAATGAATCATGAACTTGAGAGTGGATTAGTGGGAGTCACCAATAATAACATATAGTCTCTACTAAATCAAGATTCATAAACTGACCAATAAATATAGGGCTCAAAAATTTATTATTTCTAGGTCTTATAATTGTCTCCCATGGATAAATACATTGGATGATCCTTTCACTAAAGTTGAATTCAATATCTCAAGGATGATTTTCATCGTAAATCATATCTCATATCTCGTATTCTTATATATTCTCATGAATTTATCTAACATTCTCTACTATTTAATCAACTATATTAGATCCCAATTTTTTATTCCTCGAACATCATCCCATTATGTTATATTATATAGTTCCTTCAAAAGTAGTCTTCACAAATAGAAATCTAAATACCTGATTGAATGCTAATGTTTTAATAATAATTGACTAGGGGAAGATGATAATCAGAAAACCCATTGAAATATTGAGAAATGACTTCAAAATAACCTTCAGGGATTTAATTTTCTTCATAAATATTAAAATAAATTTAATTATGATATATATAATTGTACCATATAAATATATAAATATAAATATATATATATATTTGAATACATCTCCAGATATTTAATGTAATCCTTTGATCCTGATCAAATATAATAGAAAGTGGAACCCCATATAACCATACTAACTACTTAATATATATCATATAACGAATATGATGAGAGTAATATACATTGGTATAAATAAAGTTCATTGACTTAATAAGGTGGTAAGAAACAACTAAAATTACATTATTTACATTATATTTATTGGGGAGTTCTAAAATGAAATCAATGGTCACAGTTTCCCTTTTCCATTCTGGTGTGAGTAATCGTTGTATAATACCCATATATTTTTGTCTCTTAAGGATGTATTTATAATATAAAATCAACATGATATATACTTTTAAATTTCCCTCTTAATGATATTTAATAATAAATAAAATTTTAAATAACTATACATATTCATACTTCCATGATGAATAGAGAATGGTGATCGATGAGATTCTTCCAATAGATCAATCTTTATGTCTGGTATAGAATGGGAACAAATTCATTTACTCAACCACACCATTCCATAAAAATCACGATTGATAACTGGTTGAATACAAACTGATAATGAAATGATTTCTCCCCTACCTTCAGGACTTCGAGGACTATCATTTGAAAATAAATACTTTTTAAATATTCTTTCATCCTCATAATAACTAACCTAGAATGATCCATTCAACTTATTAAATTATAAACATTTATCACTTTCCCCTAGTGGTCGTTTGTTAACCATTCAGAATCATTAATAAACTGTGCGTATATTCTTTGGTGTGTAATGAACTCTTTCTGGGTGAATATTTAATTTAAACTTTTATGAACATAGTATAGGTCAAACCTATATCCAAATGGATAATTGCTCCATATCATTAATGAAAATATTACAGATGATAACTCCAAATAACGAGTCATGTAATTTTTCCAATGAACCATCAATTCTCCTGAGTTATAAGTTATCACCATATCATTATACATGAGAACATATCCAAAGCCTTTCTTGATCCATCATTATAAAATCACTAACCCATATATGCTTCATGAAACCATGTGCACAATTTCAATAACCAAACACCACATATATACATTGAAATTATCTTCACAATCATTAGTAAAATTAAAATTAACTCCCTTTAGAGTTAATATGGTGAGTAGATTAGGAATCGGTGAGAAAAACTTCCTAAAAAGATTATTATATCTATACAATACAGGAAAAATATTGATTTTATTTACAACGGTTGTCCTTTTCCAATGTTTCATTATATAAATCATTGATGGATCCATCAATATACCCTCACATGAGATTACATGAATCAAAATTTAAATTTATGAATCCAAAATTTTCACTTGGTAAATTTTTCAAAGAAAGTTTCTTTAAGTTGGTTCTTCAGTACAATCTCCATGTTATTTTTGTATTCTTCCTTACAGATTGAATAATAAGGATACATTATAAAAATCCACCAAAAACTACTCAATTTAATCTTAAAATACAATACTCATTAAATCCATGAATCTAGCTAGTGAATCAGTAATAGAGAATAATATTATTTTAAATTCATAGTCTCTATCAATTTTAAGGAATGTTCTAATTGATATTAATTCTTTTATGGCCCTCAACTAATAGTTATTATGTGAATGATAAATATAGTGAAAATATATAAATCCACATAATTTTTCAAAAAAAATAATCATTAAGGGGTAGAGGATAAAAATTCATGATTATAAACATTTTAATTTCTTAATAATCAGTATAGAGTCGCACTTATAAGACCTTCTTCTTAACAAAATGTATAGTTTCCACATAGCGACACAATTGGATTAAATAATTCCATATCAAGATTCTTCATGAGTTTCTTCAACAGTTATTTCATCTCTATTAGTGATAATGTATATATATATATATATCCATTGAAATATTGTGTCATCAGGTGTGAGTTATATTGAAAAATAAATATCATGTTTTTGATGATGTTTTCGAAACTTTTTCAATAATACTTCACTAAAATCCTATACAATAGGCCTATCATTGATGTTGAGATTCTCCCAAAACATCTGAGATAAATACCAACATTGAATAATAATAATGACCCATGTAGTGTACATAATATCCCTTGGATGTTCACATTTATTCTCACACTGATAAAAAATCATATGTTGGTAAGATATATCAAATTTTACTTCCATTCTTTAGAAATTAATGCAGAATTAATTTAAATAAAAAAAATCTATTCCCAAGATAACATCCAATTTAATTAGAGAAATAATGACAATATTTGTAGAATAAAATTCCCACAAACATCCACTAAAGAATATAGCTATACATGGTATATGATAATCTCTCCATTTATATTTTTTATTATAATTTCGATATTTGGTCAATGAGGTGGTAATTTGATATCAATATAAATATTTTAACAAATAAAATATTGCATAGGTCCATGATCAAATAAGACATTATAATGTCTATATAGGATGGTATATGTACCTTTCACGACATTGCAATCATAACCCAAATAAATAATAATGATCACAAAATGTTTACCATTGTCTCTAGGCATAATAGGTTTAGGACATTGATCATCATCATTAACCCTTCATTCAATCACAAGTTATTTAAATTTCTAAACTCCTAAAAATTATAGCATTACAATGTGGGTGGTGCATTGTGTGGATATTTATCTCTATTTACATATTCAACAAATTATTCCCATTTCAAGGGTATTTGATTTCATGGAGGCATTTAAAAAAAATAATTTACAAGTCCCCTTATGAGAATTTTATCCATTTACATTTCCAATGTTATGGAATAAATGAGTACTCAACTTTATTCCTCCTTAGTTTTGTAATTATAAATTTATTTTAATTCCAAATTTATTTTGTAATGAAAACCATTGGATTTATGGGAGACTCCAATCAATATTTCCACATTGATAGCGCATTTAATGTCTTCTATATTGCAACTACAGTCTCATATGGCTAACAACATTTAGATACTTGGTTTTATGACACTAAATAATGGATTAATATTAGTCTCTAGTTCATTAATAATACTATAAGATAAAATAGCTTGTCATTAAAAATTTCCTCACAGGACCAATAGATTCATAATCATTCTACACAAACTCAATAAATTATACCTTCAGGTTCTTATGATTAATACAAGGAACTCACTAAAAAATAATATCATAAAACATATCCCATTAAATAGAGTAAAATTCTTCTCATTGAGTTATCTTCTAGGTAATAGGTCAATATTGATTCACTTCACCTTCCCAATGATAAATATATTAGATATTGTTTCCATTTTTGAAGCACTAGAAGACATAATATTTCTTTTCAATTATATTGATCCATTACTCTATAATTAGTGGCTCAGTCGACCCGCTAACATACGGTATACATTTCCCCATAAAGGACTCCATGTTATATTTTTTCATCATCTTCTCATTCAGAATCTCAATATTAATCATGGACTGAGAAATTTCTATAATAATATCAATAATTTTTTCATTCCATCTCCCATAAATGAATTATTCTCTAGTAGGAAATCATTTCATTATCTCTCACATTAATCATTAAAATGGTTCATTATGATTTTAAACATTTACTGAAACCAATAATAATAGTATGAGAAATTACAATAACTTTTGGAAATAATTTAATCATGAAAATTATTTTTTGGATATCTAAATCATGACACCTAATTTCCAATCTATGACACCTTTGGTTTAACCATGGTCATCCATGATGATTATCTACACCAATTCATTATAACAAATATTAAAAAAATGAACTTTGACATAAGAATATTCCCAAGGAGTTTCAAACTAGATGTTTTATTAGGTTTCATTCATCATGAACCATAATATTTCTTGAGATAAACTTAATAAAACGTTTTCAGGGCTATTACCCATAGGTGAATTTAAACCAAAACCATGTAAATATATAGTATTCATATAGTGATGTATTTTTCCTTGGGAATCCAGAAAGATATTTTTATCATTATATATGATATTATCCATTATATCAGAATAAAATAAGGATCCCCACTAAATATTCCCCATCCTTATTTCCACGAGTTACTAACCCTTTTCTAGGATACTAGCTATAATATCTCAAACTATTCATATATAAATATTATGTCACATTAGATCAATATTAAATGAAATTCAAATTATATCAAACTTGAGGAACAAAGAGGAGTAGTGTCTATAAAAGCATATATATGTAAAAAACTATTATATAATTTATCTACATCATATCTATTTACATTATTCACAATTAGCATCCCTCTTAGACATATCATTGTAAAAACGTTTCTTCAAAACCTGGGGAATGGAAACGTTAGAAATACTGAGATCATATGCTTAGTAAGGGTAAACATAAAAGATATAAATCAATTATCATAATTGATCATATTATAATCATATGTATATGATAAGGGGATCAATACTTATAATAATATTAAATAATAAGTGATGGATATTTAATTATTAAGTGTGGCACATGGTTGTTTCTAACAAATGACATAGTAAATAAGTGTGTGTAATCCGGAATAATAAATCGTGATCTAGGAAAAAAATAATATACATAAGAAATATGTTTTTGGAATGCTCATATTCATAGAAATTTATTTCCTCAGTTAATGCTCACTACCCAGACTATCTTAGTCCATTGGGTCCAATCTTTTTTCAATCATTTCATTAGCCAAGGTTCACTTCTACGATTATAATATTGGAAAAACTAACTTACTAGATAAGAATCAGTACCCATTAAACTCCTTATTATCCTAGGAGATATAATTATTAACAAAATTACAGGGAGGGATATATAATTTTGGGATAACACATCACATAATTAAAACAACACATATGTGTTAAAAAATTTCATAAACATTAATCACATCATCAATTAAAACCCATGGAAAGAATAAGGGATTCATATAAATTTCATTATTGTAATAATAAACCATACAAATTTATAATAAATATAGTAAAATAGGTTGATATACCTATTAAGTCATAATAAACAAAAAATAATGTTGTAATATATAATAATACTTTTAAAAGATCATTTTAATATTTATTTGGGTAAAATGGACATTTTCTTTTAAACACTTCCTTATAAATTAGAAGTTTCAACAATATTAAGTAAAAAATTAAAAGAAAAATCCAAACACAAAATTTGATTTTCTAAAAAAGTGTTCATTATTGCATAGAAATCTATTCATTTAGTCTATGTAAAAAATTATTTCATATTTTTAGTAAATCATGAATAGTACCATGCATTAAAATTAGTAAAACTTTTATTTTAAAATCATGTTATGGAAAGTAAAATGTTTTAACAAAAATTTATTCACTCAATATTTTGATAATAGTACAAACTACCTTGATATTATTTTAATTATAATATAGACATTGAAGAAAATATTCTGGACCAAATAGAAAATCATAGTCATTTTTCCTTAAAAATATTCATTTTGTTTCTTCAATACGAAAAAAATTAAAAATTAATTGTAAAAATTAAATATATAGAAATAACTATAAAATAATAAAATATATACTATTTAGGATAGTGATAATATATATATTACTCATTACAAAATTGAAGCATAAACAATACTGATAAAAATGAGAATGTAACATAAGACCCTTACCAAAAGTCTTCAATGATACATAAGTTCTCTAAAATCATGTGTAATAAATTAAAATTTATTATATTTCCATACAAGGATAAAAATAATACCTATAATACCATATATGATTAAAATATGACATCTTATCACTCATTCATTTTAAATATTTCGTTTTCATCTCAATTTATGGTATTGACTTCTTCATTTTGTATATATGTTTTGATTCGGTTGAAATGGATCTTACACATTAATAATGGTTCAAAAATATTAATAATTTTAATTATTATATATATATATATAATATTAATTATTTTAAATCTTTTAACAATTCATATAAATAAGTGATGAAAATTGAATTACCCCACTACATAGAGATGGTTTTCTGTAAGTACTCTGTGTGATGTTTCCATTTTTTGATGGATGAAATGTTGGAAAGGAAAATAATAATCCATGTTTATAGAATCATTATTAAAAGAAATAATTATTTAAATATTAAATCAATAATAATAACCATCCAGGGTTGATAGTGCTGGAAAATTAGTCATATCTCTATGTTGAGGTGGTAGTCCACAAGTACACATTTGGGACACTTTCAGCTCCCATTTGATTTAGAAGAGGTTATAAATTGTTATTATATACAAAATAAAACTCAATATATTTATGAAACTGGAGTAATCATGTTTTTATGGATACAAAAATATATGTTTAATTAGAAGAAGTAATATAATCGAAACTGCTTGATTAAGATCATTATCTCTTCTTTTAGAGACCTCATTTAGCTTACTCATTAAAACTCAAATGTTTATTATTAGGAGAAATCTATAATAAATGAAATTAATTTAGGATTATTGGAAGGTTTTTTCTAATTTATTTTCAGAAATATAATTCTGAAATCTTGTGAATATGGGAGGAGAAGAGGATCCCTTTTCTAAGGGAGAGGAGGTACACACAAGGAATTTTATTAATGATTTCAAATATTTAAGATCACATTTGTGCGAAAGTGGATCCAAATGAATCAGGATGTGAATGAATAATTATCTCTTTATAAAATAAAAACATTGAAGAATAATTTTTTTAGTATTGGTGGGAATACTACCCTTATTTAATGGTTTAACCACCTAACCCTCGATAATCTAGTTTTAACATTAACCAAGGTAATAATATTTTAATGTTTGTACTATTCAATATGGACAAAAATTAAGTTGAATCTATAAAATTATATTATTTATGACGAATAAAAACATAGAATCAATTTTTTTATATTCATTATCAATAATATGTAGAATTTAATTTTAATTAATCCCACAAATAGAAATGAGAACCTATTTTTAGAAAATGATTATTTAAAAATTGAACAGAATTTACATCAATTTTATTCCTTGTAAAAACCATAAAATGATTTTTAAAATATTATATTGAATTTATAATAAATAATTTTTGAGCACATTAATAAATAAAATATAAATTATTTTATTAAGTTAAAAACACATTACGCTCATAAAAACTATTATTTTAGAAAAAAAATTAAGACCAACCATTATCTTCTATGGAAATAAAGTAAAATGATGATTAACGTGTAATTAATTATAATATTTGTAATTTAATGATATATTGAAAACCATAATTTATAATTAAAATCATAATTATACATTAAATTAATATGAAATTTCATTTCCTAAAAAATAATATTTTTATTATTCACTGAAAATTACATAGTTTTTTGGAAAAATCAAAAAAAAATATCCATAACAAAATATTGAAATAATGATATCAAAAATTATATTAATTTCCTTAAATATACATTTTAAAAATGGAATAAATTGATTTTTATATTCTAATGAAGATATGGGTTTAAGATATTTTTTACGATAACATTTTTTGGAAGCTAAAAATAACATTCCTAAAAATTGAGTAATAAATTTTATGAATTAATTAGTATATTTTTAATTAATTAAAAATGTTATTAATATTTCATAATGTGGTTACTTATATTCATAAATTCTAAAATAATGGCCACTTTATATCTATTCTCTAAATCATAGTCCATTAGACTTGGGGTTGTGTGTAATTAATGTAGCTAAATTATTCATGTTTTATTTCAAAGGAATTATTTATAAAATATTATGGTGCTACATGGATTATTACTAAATTAAATAATAATAACTATCTAAGTAGTAAAAAAATAATAGTTGGTTATGTCTTGTAAAATTATATTTTCAAGGAGTTAATTATTGTATACCTTAAAGAATATATAAAATCAAGGTATGTCAGTTGGAGGAAAAGGAACTATGTGAACATTGAATAAGTAAATTTCATAATAGAACATTATTTTTAAAAATAAATAATTTAACATTACATGATACTATTACAATAAAAATATTATTTGCGACTTTTTTATTTGAATATAAAGAGCTAATTTTAACTGTAACATAATAGTACAAAAATAATAGTTAAAAATAAAAAATTTCATGGTAAATATATTATTATTTATATCAAAAATAATTTCTGAAAAAATAAATTATAAACCTACAAATCAGTCCATTTTTTCAATAATATTATGCTTATTTGTAACATGCCATCAATAAAAATTTCATTACAGTTAGATGATATATGTCACATCTGAGAGATAAATGATAAGGGGTACAAAAAAAATATTTACAAAATAGGATAATATGGATATGGAATAATTAAAAAAAAATACAAAGTAGTAAATAAAAAATACATTAAATGGAAAAATAGGGAAACTAAATATTTAATTATCATAAATATAGACAAATAAATTTTCTAGATTATTTTAAATTAAAATTCCATAAGTAGATTGTTTCCCATGGATTAGAGGAAGTATAATAAAAATAATAATATTTTATTTTATTTAAAATAGGAAAATTATTTTATATTTTTAATATATATATGTAATGATAGTCAGTTTTATTTTGGTTTGAGAAAATATCGGTGTATATATTTAATATATATTTTAATTTTAGTTAATATTTTCAAAAAATTGATAAAACACTTAAATTTTTGTATAGCATGGATATGCAATCAATTTATATGTGTATTTGATATCATATATTAGTGGTCCTATAATAATAATTAATCTTTCTATGTGTGATAAAAATAAAAATACTATTAATAAAATTCATGATATATTGGAGCTTTTTTGATAATCGTTGAATATTATTTACCATTTATAGATATATATATATATACTCGGGATAATCTATATTATGTGAATTATCATTTGATTGATAAAGATTATTCTATTATTTCTTATGATACACATCGAGATGATGGAAGTCCACTTTGACGTAATTGTATGTTGATGTTAGTACAATAGAAGATATAATCCAAATCTAACAAAATATACCATATGATGTTGGATTTATTGAGGTGCGCGTATTGACAACATATCTCATTTTTTCGAGGAGGATCAGGTGACAGGAATAAATACAAAGATGAAAAATTATTATATATGATGATATATGTAGATGTTTCTATAATATCTGTTGGTGTAGTTGATCAACTTATGGTTACAATCAAAGATTCTTATAACATTGACTTTGAGGATGAAACAATATCTGATATAAAAACTTATAAAATTTTCATGTATTTTCCAGAATGATAAAATTTATGGTTGGAGTAAAAATAATAATATATTAAACTGGTGGTTCCTAAGGTTGATTGGGATTCTTGTTTATAGTTATTTTCCTAGAAATAAATGTTTTAGGGATTGATGGTGAATTATCTTTGGCAAAATAAATTGAAATATAAGATGAGTTATAAGAAGTAATAAATCATTTCTATATGAAGTGAAATTATATTTTACTCATATTTGGATCTATCATATCAAAATTTTATTTAAATTTTCAATAATATTAGGACACAATAAAGATCTGATTATGAGTTACCCATGTAAAAAATTAAATTTATTAGAAAATTAAAAAACATTATAAACCAATAAACTATTTTAAACTATTTTTCAATAAATGTCATAGAAACGATGATTTGAAATCCATTTTCTATATTATTATCTTTTTGATTATAGTAAATTAGGTTGTTCATGTTGTATTATGTTCCCTAAAACTCACTTATTTTTACTCTGAATTGTGTGTATATTATAAGAGAAGAACATTAAATATATTCCCTATCACATGGTGATTTCTATCCTATATAACATAACAAATATAATTCCCTGAAAATATCATCTCCATTGAATGATCATAATAGTTCTCCTCTATGATGAATAACCTAGTATATTGTGGTGATATTCATAAAATTATGATCTATGTCTTGATGATTTCATCTAAATAGACACAAATGAAACATGTTGACCTAGTTAAGATTCTTATAAGACATTAATACTGATTCTCTTTAACTTCATCATTTGTTACCTCTGAGAAAGGAGATTATGATATCAGATCCTTGAATAGTAATTCCCCTTCTTTCTGTTTTATATGATATTCATGTTTATAAATATGTGTAATTATCCCTATAATTTTTGGTTATTATTAATATAAATCATTATTCATGTAATTTGATATATTTCCAAATACAATGGTACTAAATATTCAAAAAAAAGTATAATAAATTTGGTGGATAATAAGTGATACATTATTAATGAATATGTTGAGGAAGTGTTTTCCCCTTCCATATTAATTGAAGTTGGTATCTCATCCCTTTGACTGGGATGGAGTTTTCAAATTATATTCCACAGACAAGGTGTCGTGTTGAGTTTATTTCAGATATTCATAGAATGCCATATTTTTCATACAGGTTGATGACATGATTGTGAATCCTTCTTGATGATATATTGAGATATATAGATTATTTCACCCAATGAGTGTTCGTATGTGGTTGTAATCATTCTTACATTATCTTCTTTCTCAATGAAAAATTTATATGTTTCCAGATGGTGATAATTGACTTCATGAAATCCGAACTTATTCCACTGAGGAAGAGGCCTAGAGGGTCACACACTTAGTGTATCCTTTGATCTTAGTTAAATATTAAATGAATTTAGTAGATCGAATTATTGAGAAAATTTTAATAAATCACTATTTAAATTTATGTTGAATATCTAAATAAATATTTATTCATTGATTGTAAAATTTATTTATTTCATGTTTTATTCACATGTTAATAAATAATATTTAATTAATTTTTAACAAAAAAATTAAAAAAATTAAAATGATCTGGAATATAATATTTGATAATTTTTTAATAAAATTATTAATATAAATCACTTGAGGATTGATTTAAGTTGAGGAAGATGGTCTGGATCAGTTAAGCACATGGAAATGGAAATGATTAAGTAAATATCATTTTAATAAATATTTATTTATTTATTGAAATTTATATTACTCATGAGACATTAAAACAAGAAGGAAATAATTAAAAATTTATTATTATATGATGTGGGTTTTTCAACGGATTAATAGATTAAATATGGGCCTATTTGAATTACTAATTCTCTAACCTATACCTTTTGATAACTGGTTATATCATTATTAAAGGTGGCATTTATTGTTATTAATATTCGCCCTCTCTAGAGAATTCACATATTGAAGAACATATCTAGAGTATTATCTTGAACATGAACAAATATATTCCACCTCCATCGCCTTCTCAAGAATAAGAGACCTGACTGAAAATAATCAACATTAAGGGATTTTTTCATGGCCAAGGTTAAAAATTAAGGACATATAGATAATCTTTTTTAAAATATATTATTCCTTTAGTGTTTTATGAATATTGTGGTGCAGAAGTGGTATGACATAGAACCTTTTTATAATATAAATAGTTCGACACATGGGATAATAAAAAATACATATTAATGTTTATTTTATTTGATATTAGGAACATATTAAATGAAGAAAAAATTAATAATCCAATAGAAAGGATAATTTATTTTTTCACCCGATGTTACTTTTACTTCATCCCAATCTTAGGGACATTCATCAAAAGAATGTGGTCAGCATGTGCCCGGTAATAAAATAAGAAAGCGATACATCTACCATGTTGTCATAAGGAATATAAATAATAATATGAGGTAAAAAAATATATACTGATCAAGATTATATGAGGTTTATCATAATAAAATAAAGATTAATAATAACATTGAACTGGGGTTACATCATTTCAATGAGGCTTTTATAGGCATATCACTAGGATTTATCCCCGAGGTGTCAAAAATCAAAATTACAAATGTTTTCAATCCAGGTATCATAAAACATGCCATATCAAGAAAATAAATTTTTCCCAATGAATTGGAGTTCTATCAGGGTGAACACTTATCATTAATTAATTAATGATATCCATAAAGATCAAAATAAATCATTTCAATAGTAACCCATGGATAATAAATAATAAGTTTCTAATAAAAATCATGGCTTATAAAATTGATTAAATATACGATCGTTACATCATTATTAACCCATGAAAATGGAATGTGGGATTCATATAATTAAATCCAAAATTCTGTAAAAAAATTTACATATAGGGGAATAATTATGTTATCTAAGTGGTTCAGGTACTTAGAAAAAAATATTTTAGAATTTCTCATGTAAAAGGGAGAAATAATGCCAAACACATGATGGGTTTTAAACATGGATTATGGAAATGTAAAATGAGGGGTAAACTGGGTCTATTTTTTATGAATGAATATAAATACAGTAATTTGATTAAAAATTGGAAAAAATAAATTAGTTAGCAGTTAGGAAGACATTTAATAGAAAGGGGACTTGAATTGAAAAGAGAAGTCAAGGTTTCTATTACATTGTGGAGATACTCCTATGTTTTGAGGATGAATCCTTGGGGTATTATGGACACCTTTGGGGTACCACATTAGAAGGAAACATTTAAAAAACATCATGTACAATATATTCGGAGTGAATTTAATGGGTGAAATGGGTTGGTATATATAGAAAAATTAAAGTAATTGTATAATAATTTACAAATAATCATCTTCGAAGTCTAGGTGGAGGAAAATGAAAAATGATAGGCAGACCCATGGTTTTATGCCATGGCTTTTTATATTTGAATCTCATTTTATGATATTTTAATCAGTTATAACTGATCACTATTCTATAATACTTTATTGGACTTCAAGAATTAAATTTCCTACTATAATTTTTTTTTTTAAAATCTGATTTTCCATTTTAGACTTTTAATGTCAATTATGTGTTTAGAAATTTGTAAAAATAATATAAAATACCTAATAAAAATAATATAACATAATATAGACAATTTATTGTAATTATTTAATTATTATATCAATTTTACATAAATATGAAGTCATAAAACATACATAAATCCAAAATCATTATTTTCACAATTCACTAAAAATATGGGATTTTATAAAATTCATAAAAATTATCTATTACATAATTTATTGTGATACTTAAAAAATATAATATTAATTTTATCAAAATATATATATATATATAAGATAATTTTATATATTACAAAAAAAATCATTTCTATTAAAAAACAATTTTTATGACATAGTCAAATTTATGACACATGTTAAAATTTACAGGGAAATTATAAAATAAAATAATAAATCTATATAAATAAGAGTGTTTTAAAATACTATTTTATTATAATAAATATAATTTAAAATACATGGTTTTATTATAAAAGTGTATATATTTTCAAATATTAAAATTCTATTTCATTTTTGTTTATCAATCTATTTTTCACAGTCATCTTACATAAATATATATTTTATTGTATATAATTATTTGTAAAGTTGGATTTATGGAATAATCATATTATTTATTCAAGGGAAATTACACTTTATGTATCTAAGTCCTCATTATGAAACCATGTATTACACCTGCATATTCTCTAATGTTATGGTGTGTGATGGTAGTAGTTTTATGGGGTGGCTCAGCTAACATTGAGAAGGTGATAATATCCAGAAACATGAACTTGTCCTATAAGAGATTTATTTCAAGACTTACATATTGAATCACTTATTAGTTGTGGCTAGTGAAAAAACATAGTGAATCTACCTCCCTCCCAATCTCTGAAAAATGACCCTCATATGAAATCACTCTACATGAGGAGGCACTAATCTCTAATTTATTCATTAATTATAATTTTTCATTACTACTTATAAACAATAATTATAATGGTTAAATTAATACCAATGGTAATAGTACCTAATAGTAATATAGACTAATGTCTATATTGACCAATTATCATATTTGACCAATGATCATATTATAATTAAAATTGTCACATTTCTCAATAAAAATACCCTTCATTAATTCAGTAAAAAATAATTTAAACTACTCCTATGTTTATATATTATATTTCTTTTATGTGTATTTATTTGGTATTATTTTTTGTCATGTCTATAGTGTTGGTTGTGGGGATGATGATTCTATAATTTTAGGGCGATCCATATTTTCCCATTTTATCTTTTTAGACCAATATTATTATTTTGCAATTTCAATGATTTCATATATGATAATATTAAAGATATTTATTATATAGATGTGTTTTGTCCCTATATTTTTTATGTGTATAATATTATATATTATAAAATTAATTTCATTAAGAAACAAGTACCATTGAAAAATAATTGGATGATAAATTCTTCTCATTTTTCAAAATTTTGTCCCTAAGAGATAAACTCATATTATTATTTGAGATTGTTAAGGGTAATTATTTTTAATTGTCTCCTCTAGTTCCAATGTTTTCAATGAAAACATATGATTCCCCTAAAATTCATTTATTTTTTGGGTTATCTTCTTTCACATAACATTATCTCTCTAGACTAAGATCACCACTGAATTCTCCACATAAGAGATTTCATAATCTAGTTGTACCACCTTTGCATATAGTACATCTGAGGGATTAGTTGTGTACATCCATAAGAGAGATATGTGAAATACATCATGAACTTAAGATATATTTTCTATAATTTCTATCTAATAGTCCACTAAATCTATATGATAAATTATTATAATGGGGATAATATAGTTATGGCTACGTTTCCCTTTCTTTATAAATCACATAAATATATTACATAGTGATATTCAAATTATAACATTATCTTCAACATGAAACTATATGTTCCATCAATGGTATTTATCATATCACTTCTACTAGATCTATATATCATTTTTGTGTTTTGGAAAAAAAGAACCTTTTTCTATAATCTCTTGTACACGATTATACCTATATATCTTTCTCTCACCAACTTCATCCAAAAAAGAAGGATTTATACATCAGTTCCAATACATGTTAATTCATATGGTTCCATTTATATCCTCATGGGGAATCTATTTTTGTATTAGGACTCAATAAATGATATGTTTTGACCCCAAACATCTTTAAATTCCATTTAGCATGTTCTCATCATGCCCTCAATTGTCTAAAAAGTCTTTTAATATTGGCCATAATTTTTGGGGTGACATTCCCAAACAAAATCCAATTCAGTATTGATTTCATGATTAATTATTCTATAGAATTTATATTTAAAACATCGTTCATGATTATAAATCATTGAAATGTTTTACATATACTGTCTCACCAATTCCCTTACATTTATCTTGATATGTTTTTCAAGAAAGAAATCATCTAAAAATGATAAAATTTGTAGTCTGGGTGATTCGATCCACTCTGACCCATATCACATTGTTTCCTTTGTATTCCTAAGGAATCCACTAATAAATTCCATAGTGATATTATCCCACTATCATGTTGATATAGGTAGTGGTTGCGATACCCATTTAGGAAGTTATCACTATGAATTCCTTTGTTGACACACCAAGAACCATTACCTGTAGTCAAAAATTACTCTTTTCATATTGTACCAGCAATAATGATCATGAATGTCCCTATTAATTTTAGTTTTTCCTATATCTATAAAGAAAATAGATCTTTGTGCTTCAACCATTAGCTCATTCCTTATCACTATGGTGTATGGGACACATAACCATATACAAAATTTCTATAAATATTTTTGATCAATATTGATCTCATAAAATATCTTATTCTTCGAATCCTCTATCATCTTTTGTATCAATAGATTATCACATTGATCTATCCTAATAATCGCTGTTCATTTAAATTGATATATAATTTAGGATATTATTGATGATGTCCTTCCCTTATAATTCCCAAGTACAACATTACTAGGTCCATCATCAATGGATCTTCATGAATCTTGATCATTTTAAGCCAGACATGGTCTTTCCTAGGTAATTAATAGATTAATGAATTTATTTTCTCTTCCAACGTGATAATGAGTTAACCATTAAAAGACTTTTTGAATATCCCATCATCTTTATTGTCTCGTATTCAGTTCCTTTTGAGTGAATATATAATTCGATAATTGGTGGTCTTTGTATATATCACATTTTAAACATAGAGATTATACCTTCATATCTTCAGATTATAAAGGACTGAAATTAATACTAGGTCATGAATAATAAAATTCTTCTTAAGAATTTTTAAATGAAAAGATGCTTAACTGATCACCTTATCATTTTTCAAGTGGATGTACTCAAGGCCACATATAGATGAATCACTATAAATAATAAGATCCTTCATAGACAGTGGATAAAGTTAACATAACTGTAGTGACAAATATATTCTTTAATACTTATACTCATTCTTCACAATCCATCCTCCAAATAAACATATCTCATTTTTGAGTAAATGTGGTATGTGGATTTCAAATTTATTAAATAAAATTAAAAACCTACTATAATATCTGACTAAACTAAGGAAACTAAAAATATGTATTACAATTTTATGATTACTCTATTAATCTACTACCTTTGGATTGTATAGGTTAACTAATATTAATTCATTGGTTGTAATGTAACCCAAGAATGCAATATTTTGTGTCTAGATTTCCCATTTAATAAATTTTCCGAATAGCTTCTCCTTCCTTAGAGTATTCAATATAACCCATATTTTTTCTTCATGCTTCCTGAGACATTTTGAATATATCAAAATATCATCAATAAAAATTATCATGAATTTATCAAGTCATTGAATAAATTATCTATTCATTAAATATATAAATATAATAGTGGCATTGGTAAACATGAAGGGAAAGAAAACTAACTCATAATTCCGCTATCTTGATTAGAATAAGTCTTTAGAATATCTTTTTTCATTACCTGAAATTAATGATACCTAGATGGGTGGTCAATGTTGGAGAAGAATTGATCTCCAAGAAACTAGTCAAATATATCATCAATCACTGGGAAGGGTACTTGTTCTTTATTGTGATCCCATTAAGTTCACTATAATCAATTTTGTTTCTCCCCAAGGAGACACAGTTAGTCCGATAAATCTCTTAACCGAAATATATTTATGTTTCTTCTTTAATTTCTTTAACTATATATTTTCTATTGTATATAATGTCTTTATTATCATATTTTATTCAATATGATTCCTATGGGGGACTCTCCCCCATATTTTGGGAGAGATCGAAGTCACTATTGAGAGAATAATGAAATATACTCAAGACTTATGGGGACATTTTTTATCATTATACATTCTTTTAAATCTCCTTCTTTATCGAAAATCATTATAAATTAGGCTTTGGGAGTTTCTTTTAGAAAATTATAAGGCCAATATATTTATCATTTGAAAATAACTATATATTTTCAATTCAACAATAATTTAATTTCCTTCCTACTATAGTTTAGATTAGTATTAAAATTTGACATCCAATCAATCCTTAGTATATATTCAAATTCCCTCATGGGAAGGAAAAATAGATTTGTGATGAGATCATAAACTACAAAGTCAATACCAGAGTTTCTAAACACAGTTGATTCTAAGATAATCCCTCCCCATGTATTTACTGATAACAATAATTCTAGAAGATCGGGGACTCATTCTATGTTATTTTCAAAATAATATAAAATAATGGAATGCATAGAACTATATTCAAACTAATTACATGCTAACTTGGAAAGCACATCAAGTGTACCTACCACCATATCATTTGTAGCCTCTACTTCATCCTTTATGATTAAAAATGTTTGACTTTATCCCTTTCAATTTGTTGAAGTTATTGGTGGTTTCCCTCCATTATTTTCAAATATGGAAATTATTTTGTAATATTATAAAGCTTTCCACACTTGAATAATTGATCTTTAGTTTGGGCCAGTACTATCTTCCCTTTGTCATTCGTGTTAAAAAGACGGGGATTCACCTCACTAGGATAGTTCCAAGAAATTTTGTCATATATTTCATACATTTATCTCATTACTATCTCAACAATTAAATTCCATGAATTCTTCTTCCCATGTTTGTTTCATATGGGTTGTTTCACATTGTTTCCCCATCTTTCCACATCAAAATTATTCTCTGAGGTTGGATCAATTTATCTCTTATTTTCATTCAATCTATGTTACAACTACATATCTCCAAAAATCCAATTAATCCTTTATATCACTCCTCAATATATTCTCATTGATTTAAAAGACTTAATTTACCAAATTACATCAAATTTGCGGTCTTAGTCGGCCAACGAATTTATCAACCATTCCATTAAAATCCATAACAAAGGTAGAGGTCTATGGATAACTTGTAATGATAATTTCAAATCATCGTAATGATTTATTTTCCATTTTCTTCCTATATAATAATTCCTTCTCCATTTTTATTTGAATGGGGAAAATATTTATTTAATAATATTTCCCCAAAATCTTCCCACTCTATAGAATAAATCTCCCTTCTTGGAGTTTAGATTTTGATTAAAGTCTAACACTGCTATGATTTTCTCTCTAAGAAGAACACTTACAAGGTAAATTCTCTAGATATGGATAGTTGAGTAAAAAAAATATCTTTTATATCGGGGAAATTAATTGTTCATCAATCAATGGATTAGTAGATCCACTAAAAGAAGGAGTTCATTGAAACCTGAAGTAACAAACTACATGTTTTTTATATGAAGGTGATACTTGTCAGTAAATGTGATTCATGTTATTATTCATATCTCAATATAGTATATTTATCGTCATCATGATGTTTATATTAAAGATTTTAAAATATTAGCAGGTTCATTAGTGCATCATCCATTTCACTTATCATTTATGTGACATCTCTTATTCATATACATTTTTATAAAATAATAAATCCTTAGTGAGAAATGTGTTACTATAAGGAATATTATAATTATAATGGGAGTTCAATTCTTAAAAAATTAATCTTAATTATGTTATTCTTTACTACTAAATACATTTTCGATATATCCTTCCTAATAGTTCATAATAATCTTGGGAATAAGGAAATATATCCTATGGGAATGTCAAACTAGGTGAGCATTAAGATACGTTGTCACACACTAGTTCC
Organism: Viscum album; assembly: GCA_963277665.1. Lineage (NCBI taxonomy): Eukaryota > Viridiplantae > Streptophyta > Magnoliopsida > Santalales > Viscaceae > Viscum > Viscum album. The sequence continues at coordinate 868,784,851 of OY728122.1, forward strand.
TAATAGAGTCTATCTCAATATGTCATTTTTTGGGTTGTTACCCCAGGGTATAACTATTCCAGATCCGTATTCAACTGTTTTGTCTAGACATGGATTTAATTCCCTGGAAACAACATTCCTAACACTTCACTGACATTCCAAGATGTTTTCCTATGTTTAGACTTATTCTTAGTGTTCTTATTAAAGTTATCAAGTCCTAATTTCCACAAATAACTAAACTATCCTCCGATACAAATAATGGAATCCTTCCTTTTTATTACATAAATTTTCTTCACATTGATCAAAAGAAAAGAACTTTTAAAATTTTAGTATCTTAGATGTTATGAACATAGTAAAATAAAACATAAAACCTTATTCTAATAATATAAATGTCTTTTTTGAAGGGTAAAAACTAGGTTACTTTTACTGTTTCTCATATCCTAGGGACATGCATCAAGTGAATGGGGTGATCAAGAGTCCAGTAAGGGAATATGGAAGGGAGAGATTTGTAGGACCCCAGGACACCCTAAGAGGGGAGGGGTGAATCAGGGTGTCAACTTTTTATTCTTAAAGTTGTGGATCTTATTCCCACATAGGTAGGAACTACTTAAACCCGTATGATGGATATGATCTGTAATGAAACATTCACATGCAACGAGATAACACCACAAATTTACTTGGTTCACCACTAAGGGATAAGTCCAAGGAGCATACGCTGACAAGTTGTTGGTCGTACAAAATTCCACTAATCATCACTAGTTGTGGATTACAATGGTTCGGGAACAGTCAGTCTTTCCCAGGCTCAAGGCCTTTACAAAAGGTTCATTGATAGCTCACTACGTCCCTCGGGTCACTCCCGTTGACTCCCCCTGGCTCACTGTCGTTGGTGAAGTCCTCCTCAGTTTATAGATGTGAAGGTCTCTTCAATATATTTGCATTGAAGTATTTGTCTCCTATTCAGCATGAGACTTTGCTTGCATCAGAGTCCTGAGTTGATTCTCTTTTGTATTCAACCTTCTATTTTAGTGATATAACTGAATGAACTATATATTCTTCTTATCTTCCTTTTATTCTCAATACTAATACCTGAGTGTATTGATATATTCCCCTCTTTCTATTCAGATCTGAGTTTAGTTGCACAAAACGTTCTTCTTCTCTTCGCAAAGCACAATGAGGATGTTAAACACCCGTCATGTGTGTGCGGTACCACATCTCTTCATAAAATAAGATTGTTCATTGCTCTTCCATCTTTGCAAATGAATACATCATCTGTTGCACCGAAGGGATAGAGCAATCATTCAGCTTTCGTGCAGCTCCAAAAAGACGGGCGTACTCCAACAGCACCTGCATCTCTACTCCAAGCCTGGCGCGCAAGTCCCTATACGGCGCACAAGTCTTCGGCGCGCAGGTCTAAACTGGCACGCAGGTATCACCAAACCACCTGCGTGACAATGCCTTCCTCAATGTCTAACATGCGTGACACACTTCCTTCCTCGCCCAAACCACATTGGGAACGCAACCAAAAACTGGCACACAGCTTCAAACACTGGTGTGCAGGTCTACCTGCGCGACCCCACACTACTTGTGCGACTTCCACACATATTCTATAGGAGATCTGATTTTTCTAAGTGTTTAACTCCGTTCCAAATGAGGAGGGGTTTTCCTTCATTTATAGGCAAACTGGACCCCCTGTGTGGTGGCGTTCAAGCCTTCCCTCGGCGCGTAGGTTCCGGCGCACAACTCATCCTCCCTAGCCTCTGTCGTGCTAATCCTTTGCGCGACCACAAAAATACTTGCGTGACCTTCTTTCCTTTTCCATATTTTGAAGTTATAATCTTGAAAAACAATAGACGTGAAAGTTTCCAAACCTCCTAGGCATCGGCGCTCAAGTCTTTTTACAGCATGCAGGTCACATGCGCGACTAACCCAACACTTGCGCGAACCTCTTTCTTTTTCCATTTCACCATGTTCTGATCTTGAAAAATAGATGGCGTTCAAGTTTCCTCTTCTTCAAGTACACGGCGTGCAAGTCTGTTTTTCCAAAACCACTTTTCTTCATTTTTCGATTTTCAGGTCCAAAAATTTGGCAAACACTAGGAAATGGCGCCACCTTGTATCTGCTCTTTTTCATCGCCTCCAGATCATCCATTACATTGTCGATGTTTCTTGAATAAAACATGGATCATTATCCACAGTCCTTGAACTCGACATGCAACCATGGAATCTCCTTTTTCAACAAATTTGTATGTTGTTTGTTTTCTTTGTCAACAAGCACGATCACCTCAAAAGAACTTCTTCTTGGTGATCTGTATCCTTCAGAAACTCTTCTAATTTTATCACAAACTCCACTATTGTGATATGTATTCTTTGAAGGAATATCTTTAGAATCATCATCTTCTATGACAATGTGATGTGCATGGCTATCTCAGAATTCCAATCCCCGCACGACCATCTTAGAATTCCAATCATTTGCACATTGTCTTCTTCATCAACTGTCATGATCTACTTCATGCAAACCATATGATTCAATTTGTCAAGAATTCTCTTTCATGGTTCTCATGCAATCATGAGTAATTTCATGGTCTTCATCAAAAACCCATGGTTCTCATGAAATAATGAGGAATTGCATGGACTTCATCCAAAAACCCCATTTATCTTTAATCATCCTCAGATGGATTACACCTCACATTCTTCATTGTTTTAAACAATGAATCACCATTGACACATGTTCTTTGAACTTATGATCATTACAACAATCGTCTGAATTACCATTCCTCTAATTCATCGGAGAACTTCATGATCTCCTTCATTTTGATCTTCCATTCCTTCATTTCATTGGAGTACTTCTTGATCTACTGCATTTTGATCTTCATTGACAATTATGGTCAACAAATACAACCTTATACACAAAGTGGTTCTAACAATCTCCCCCTTTGTATTTTGTTTTCAATACCTTATACATCTTCTGAAATGCATTTTTCAATATCAAAATGAGAATCTTCTCTTCAATCAACTTTTCTTTTCAAACATTCATTTCAATTTCTCTCCCCCTTATTGACAAGAAATAAAAAGAGCATGGTTGGGAGGGTATCAATCCATACTTATGAAATGTTTCTTTAATCATTTCACTCTAAGTCTACTTGATAAATTCTCGATGTAGAAAACAAGAGGATTTGATTATGTCAACAAGGCTGTCCATTATTCATAGATCATAATACCAAAATGAGATGAGAAATCATGTATTTTGTCTTCAAGGGTTTTCTACATTTATTTCAGGTAGAAGAAAATCAAATGTGATAGGAAATAATCAACCCGAAACTCCTTTACTCACATTAACAAACAGTTCAAAAACATTCATGTGAAATCGGCAGGATAAGTGACCTTGGGGGACATCCATTCTTCTTATGTCACTGATCAATTCAGTTACTCCCCCTTTGTAGAATGATCTTCGATCTGAGTAACCAGGGGATAGAGATTGAGAAATGGCATACCTACTCCATTGACATGTTCTTCAAGAAATTCATAGAGTAACTACATTCGAGTCCAGCTAGAGTTGATATTGATTGAAACAGTGATTTTTGGTGCTTCTATATTTTTATCCCCCTCAAGGGATACACTCCTCATCATCTTTACCAAGAATGATCCTTCATCATCTTAATCTATAGATATCAATTGAAGAATCCTCCATGGATGGAAACTTTTTCACCATAGCTATCAAGAGTTGATAACATTCACTACTTCTCAGTTTCTCTCCCTGAGAGAATGCTTCACCAAAAATTCCATGCATTATTAGCACAAATTAAATACAAAATGATTAAGGGAATAGGGTAGTTCCTCCTTGCTTCATCAACATGAGTTTCATGGTTGAGGTTCTTTTCTCATCCAAGTTCCTCTATTTACTCCTGTCTTCATGCATGCACATTTGAACATATATTCTGACATCTGTTGACAAGGCATGGCTTTCTTCAAATTCTCTTTTACATTTTGTGGGGAATTGTTCTTCTTAACAACCATCATGAATGATACATTCTTACTCCTCTTAAGGACTGCTTCTTTCTTTGTTATTAAGGTTAGGAAACCTTTTTCAATGTGACCAGATTTCTTGCATCTCTCTAACAGAACTTTTTTGACACCTGTGATTCTCTTGGTTTGAAATCTCTCCTGCACTTTGTCTTCATCACGTGTAAGTTTTCCTTTTCCTTTAGCACTATCCTTAGCCTTTTCATCTTCAAGTTTCCTCATTATTTTCAAATCTTCTAGCCAGTTGACTAATATGTCATTTGGAACTGTTGCAGCTAGTTTTGGTCTTCCACATGGGTTCATATGAGTTTCATCCCCCTTAGTGTTTCTTTTGGATGAATGACCCTTCAATTTCATGGATCTAAAATCTTGGGTCTTCTCACCTTCCCTACATGAGAACTTCTTAGGGAAATGTGTGTTCACAATATTCTTCTGATTTCTTCCAATGGAATATTCTTCCTTCTTAGCTGGCTTGTGTGGTCTTTTGCTCTTATCAGCTCTGGATATCTGTTGACATAGGCATGCACCGTTGTTGTGACCACTACCACTACATGCATCACAGATGTTATCAAGAATTCTAAATCTGTTTACTGTAAATAAATGCTTCTGGCCCTGCAGATGTTGCTTCTTCTTCTCTGGATTTCTTCCCATTTATACAGGCTTTCATTGTGCTTTTCTGTTAAAGGGGTTTTACCTACAATCTAGTGCACAATTCCCAAATCTATTGCAGCACCAACATTGACCCACAAATATTTTCTTCTTTGTATCTTCTGTATGAGGTTGTTGGGACTTTTTCTTATTCTTTTGTGCTCTATTTGAGGAACCAACTTCCTTCTTTTTCTTCTCATCCAACCTAGACATGGTGGTAGGTTTATTCTTCTCACCTTTCCTCATCCATACTTGTTTAGAACTTTTCTTTCAGCCTGCACTGTTTGGGGGAACATATTTAGAAACATGAGTACAAGATGGTTTGGATGGTACCTTCACATTATCAGTTGCTTGTGATAGATAAATGAGTGAAGTCATGATTTTATTATCACATGTTGGAGGTCTTTTGACAATAGAATCCTGTAGTGAGCATTGAGTACCAGTAGCAACTGATTCTTGATGTGGATAATCAAGAGCTGTCATAATCTTCTTGTAACCTGTTGGAGGTATTTCAGCTTTAGATTCATAAAAAAATAATTGAGTACAAGCATAACGCCTTTCATTCTTTTGTAAAGTCTCAATATGTGTATTCTCAATCTTGTTAAACTGGGCTTCCAATTTTTGACCCTCAATTTTGAGGATGATCTTCTGATCTTCAATCCTGATCATCTTCTATTCTCAAGTCTTATTCAATCTTTCAACCTCAACTTCATGCATCTTAACATTGTTTTGTAACAATGAGTAAAGTTCCCTGAATTTCATGGAAGATTCTTCCAAACAAAAACTCCTGACTCCATTGCTCTTCTTCAGCTCAACTTCAAGTGCATGGATCTTTTCTTTTAGAGTCTTATTGACTTCCTCTTTTTCTTCAAATACTTTCACATGTTTGTTGAGCTTCATAATTTCCATAACTTTTCTTTCCAACCCCTTTTAAATATTGTCATATTCCCTTTCGAATCGAGTGATCTCAACCTACATCGATTGGAATAGGCTACAAATAATAGCAACCCTTTCTTCTGGAATATCATGTAGATATGTTTTGAGTTTTTCCTGAAAGATTGAATTTGGGATGTCATCTTTTCCTCTGGAAGAATTCTGATCCACCTGCTCGATACTTTCTAAGCATGATATTTCTTCATTATTGGAATGGCATGGAGAATAAGACACTGAATCTTCATTGGAAATGAGGGACTTCTTCAACTGCTTCTTCTCTTTATTTTTCCTATTTTCCATGGTCTTGCTGGATGTAGGCTTCTTCTCAGAAATGACTGAGTCATTATCAAGACTAGTCTTCATTGTTGACTTTTGAAAAGAAACGCAAATACTCTTCTGAATATGATAACTCTATAGTATCCAACATACGTTAACCTCCCTCTAATACCACTTGTAGGACCTCGGGACACCCTGAGAGGTGAGGGGTGATTCTGGGTGTCAACTTTTTCATCTTAAAGTTGTGGATCTTGTTCCCAAGTTGGTAGGAACTACTTAAACCTATATGATGGATATGGACTGCAATGAAACATTCACATGACAAGAGATAACACCACGATTTTACTTGGTTCACCACTAAGGGCTATGTCCAAGGTGCATACGTCGACAAGTTGTCGATCGTACCAAATTCCTCTAATCTTCACTAGTGGTGGATTACAATTGGTCGGGAATAGTCAATCTTTCCCAGGCTCATTGACTTTACAAAAGGTTCAGGGATAGCTCACTATGTCCCTCGGGTCACTCCCGTTGACTCCCCCTGGCTCACTTCCGTTGGTGAAGTCCCACTCAGTTTATATATGTGAAGGTCTCTTCAATAGATTTGCATTGAATTCTTTGTCTCATGTTCAGCATGAGACATTGCTTGCATCAGAGTCCTGAGTTGATGCTCTTTTGTATTCAACCTTATATTTTAGTGAAATAACTGAATGCACTATATCTTCTTCTTCTCTTCCTTTAAATATAAATACTAACACCTGAGTGTATTGATATATTCCCCTCTTTCTGTTCAGATCTACGTTTAGTTGCACGAACTGTTCTTCTTCTCCTCGCAATGCACAATGAGGATGTTAAACACCAGTCATGTGTGTGCGGTACCACTTCTCTTCATAAAATCAAATTATTCATTGCTCTTCCGTCTTTGCAAACGAATACATCATCTGTTGCACCGAAGGTATAGAGCAATCATTCAACTTTCGTGCATCTCCAAAAAGATGGGCGTACTCCAACAGCACCTGGCACTCTTCACCAAGCCTGGCGCGCAAGTCCCTATACGATGTGCAAGTCTTCGGCACGCAGGTCTAAACTGGCGCGCAGGTATCACCAAACCACCTGCGCGACAATACCTTCCTCAACTTCTAACCTGCGCGACACACTTCCTTCCTCGCCCAAACCGCCTTGGGAACACAACCAACAACCTGCACGTAGCTTCAAACACTGGCGTGCAAGTCTACCTGCACGACCACAAACTACTTGCGCGACTTCCACACCTACACGACGGGAGCTCTGATTTCTCTAAGTGTTGAACTCCATTCCAAATAAAGAGGGGTGGTCCTCTATTTATAGGCAAATTGGAACCCCTGCGCGGTGATGCACAAGTCTTCCCTCGGTGCGCAGGTTCCAGCGCACAGCTCATCCTCCCTAGCCTCTGACGCACTAATCCCTTGCACAACCACACAAATACTTGCACAACCTTCTTTCCTTTTCCATATTTTGAAGTTATAATCTTGAAAAACAATAGACGCACAAGTTTCCAAACCTCCTAGGCATCAGCGTGCTAGACTCTTCACGGCGCGCAGGTCACTTGCACGGCCAACCCAACACTTGTGAAACCCTCTTTCTTTTTCCATTTTTCCATGTTCTGATCTTGAAAAATAGATGGTGTGCATGTTTCCTCTCCTTACAGTACACGACACGCAAGTATCTTTTCCAAAACCACTTTTTGTCATTTGTTGATTTTCAGGCCCAAAAATTTGGCAAACATTAGGAAAAGGCGCCACCTTGTATCTGCTCTTTTTGTCCTCCTCCAGATCATCCATTACTTTGTCAATGTTTCTTGAATAAAACATGGATCGTTATCCACAGTCCTTGAACTCAACATGCCACCCTGGAATATCCTTTTTCAACAAATTTGTATGTCATTTGTTTGGTTTTTCAGCAAGCACGATCACCTCAAAATCACTTCTTGTTGGTGATCTGTATCCTTCAGCAACTCTTCTACTTTTATCACAAACTCTCCTATTGTGATATGTATTCTTTGAAGGCATAGCTTTAGCATCATCATATTCTATGACAATGTGATGTGTATGGCTATCTCAGAATTCCAATACCCGCACGACCATCTTAGAATTCCAATCATTTTCACATTGTCTTCTTCATCAACCGTCATGATCTACTTCATGCAAACCATATGATTAAATTCTTCAAGAAGTCTCTTGCATGGTTCTCATGCCATCATGAGTAAATGCATGGTCTTCATAAAAAACCCATGTTTCATATGCAATAAGGAGGAATTGCATGGACTTCATCCCAAAACCCCATTCATCTTTAATCTTCCTCAGATGGATTACACCTCACATTCTTCATTATTGTAAACAATGAATCACCTTTGACACATGTTCTTTGAAATTATGATCAGTACAAAAATCGTCTGAATTACAATTCCTCTACTTCATCGGAGTACTTCATGATCTCCTTCATTTTGATCTTCTATTCCTTCATTTCATTGGAGTACTTATTGATCTACTTCATTTTGATCTTCATTGACAACTGTTGACAACAAATACAACCTTATAAACAAAGTGGTTGCAACAAGATTTACAATGGGATCATGAGGCATATCAATAAAAACATAAGGTATAGTAATATATAATGATAAAGATAAAATAATACATATCATAATTAAAATAACTTGAATCATAACATATAATGGTGGATACATCATTTTTTTGGATATTCATAATAATTTCACCAGGAATTTTCATTGAGGTGGCAAAAAAAATTACCATGATTATTAAGTAAGGTATCATAAAATGCATCTTCTCTTGAAAAGAATTATTTACCCAATACATTATAGAATTATTGGGGTTCCTAATTAATATGTATTAATTAATATAATAAACATATATAATAACAAATAATTTCATTTTTACCCATGTAGAATAAATAAGTGGTTTCTTATCAAAATCATAACGTATATAAGGACTTAAATACATAATAATTACATTATACTTAACCCAAGAAAAAGGAATGTGGGATTCCAATATTTAAATAACCAAATCAGTATATCATTTTTCTCTCTACTTGAAAAAGCATAGATAATGAAGATATTTTTAAATTCAAAAAAAATTGTAATTTCTCATGTAGAAGTGAAAGAAAAACTCAACAATATGACAAGTATAAAAAATGGATTAGGAAATTTAAAATATTATAGAATAAGGACATCCCATGGAATGAAGAATATCCATATATTAATTAAGAAATATAATGTGTATAAAATTAAACAAGTTTATAAATTTGAAGATATAATGTAAAAAGGTAGAATGAATAGAAAAGATAAGTGGAGTTATCCCATCCCTAGAATAGTTCTTCATAAGAGTTGAGGACGGAACCATGGGGGATTAAAGAATCATTGGGGGAACTATTTGAAAAATGTGACTAGAACAACATGGAGGATGAGTATTGAGTGAAGGGTAAGTGAGATATGGGTTGGTATTTATAGAAAATGTTGAGGTATAGTTTAATTATTTCCAAATATATGTCTTGGAAATCTATGTGGTCAAAAATAAAAAACATTTTTCTTATCCATGGTTTTTTATATTATTCATTGAAATTTGAGTAAAATTCTATGATATTTTAAACTATCAGAACCTTAAAGCAGTTTTTAATAATTCTTTGGACATTGAAATTTAAATTTTCCCCAAAATAATGTTTTCAAAATAATGTTTTCTATTTTAGACATTGGAAAGTGACTTATAGTTTTGGAAAATTGTTTAAATGAAATGGAAATACATAATATAAATAAAATAAAATATTTTTAGTCATGGATTTTGGTTAATTATTTATTACATTATTATAAAATAAACACGTAGTCATAAAACAAATAGAGAACCTAAAACTATATTTTTATTATTCACTAAAAATTATATTATTTTAGAATGTTCCCAAAAAATCACCCTAACATAACTTTGAAATGCTGATTTGAAATATAAAATATATATTATCAAAATAATTATCTAAATAGGTGAATTTGTTCTTTTAATTAAAATAAAATTTTTGATTTAAAAATAAAAATTTAACAACTTATTCAAATTTATGACACTTATAAAAATTTACTATGAAATTACAAAATAATTTCATAAAATATATTAAAATGTGTTTATTTTAAAATACAATGTCATTAAAAATTTATTATTCACTATTACTTAGTTTATTTTAAACATTTATATATTTCATACAATTACAATTATTTTTGTATATGTTCCCCATAATTAATATATCAAATTCATGTTACATAAGAATGTATTTTATGAAACAAAATTGATTTCAAAATGTTACTGATGGAAATATCAATTTATTAATAGAAGGTAAATTTCACTTTACGTAATTATGTGTAGGTCACATAACCCCTTATTACTCCCACAAGAACCCTAAGGATAAGGTGTGTGATAGTAGTAATTTTCTGGGATATCTTAGCAGACAATGACAGAGTGGTAATATGAGAAAACAACAACCTCTCCTGTAGGTGATTTATTTCAATCATCAATAGTTAAATATCATCCAATTCATGGTTAAAAGAGAATCCATATGATTCTACCTTCCACTCATGTTCTGACAAAATGTCATCAAATGACATGACTCTACTTGTTGTGATTAGTGTTTCCCATTTCTTCTTTAATTATCTGTTTCCATTACTACATATATACACATATTATAACAGTACAATTATTACAAATGGATATGGATCCCAACATTCAAATAGAACAATGTTTATATTAACTAATGTTCATATTATTATTATACTGGTCACATTTTTCCCTAAAAACAAAACTTTATTCATTGAATAAAAATTCACAACAATTCCTCCTATGATTTTATTTTCATTCTCTATGATGTTGATTTTTTTACTACATTTAAATTAATTTCAACTATATTTCATGTGGGAGATATGTTTATAGTAGGTTGGGGTGATCCATTTTTTCCAATTTTTTCTTTTTATATTTTATATTTTTTCCCAATTGAAATGTTTTGCATTTTCATTGGGTTTTACATGAGTAATGTAATGTACTATGTTAATGACATGAGGATTTGTTAGTTTCTCAATATTTTGTATGTATATAATATTATATAACATAAAATGAATTTTATAAGGATAAAGGTATAATTTAAAATGTATGGGTCATTACATGTGTAAAAATACTATATATACTACACATTGGACTCTCTTAGTACAATGATAGTATATGTCATTATTAGTTTTATTGAACAATAACAATATCGATGAAATTTCTCAAGATTAAGGAAATTTATGGAAATTAAAATAATATTAAATTTAATGTGAATGATCCTTTAATATTATTTCAAGATTCCTTAATTATGCAACTCTGAATATAATCATGAGACATATCATTATTTGTAATGTTCATATGATTTATTCATCAGACTTAAGGAAAACTGATTGTTTGGAATATGATCAAGGGACCTCTATTGTGATTGAAATGTTAGGTTTGTATTTATATAACATAAGAACACATGGAGAGTGAGTATTATTAAAAAATATCATACAATAATGACTATATTGAACAATGATCTATTGAGGACTTTTATTATGACTGAAAAAATACATTTTTTTTGTTACCATATTCGATTGATTAATTGGTACAAACTGATCATTTGTTTATCATTTTTAAAAAATAGAGCATTTAGTGAACAATCATCTCACCGTATACCTGGTCTAATTTCATTTAATTTCATATTCATTATTTCCCTGAATCATAGATTTTCCTCACTCAAAAAAATTAATTCCATTGGATTTAAATTTTTTATATAGAAAAAAATGATGTTCTCCTAACTTTCACCACATAAGTAAGAAATATATATCATTTTCTACTAGAATATTTATTAGTATGGATGTTTAATATAGACTCATGGAGTCGGGATTAATTTTTTTAAGTGTTCATGTATCCAATAGGCAAGAGATATTTTTTATTCTATATGTACACCACTGTATCTAGGAAAGAATATATATAGGGAATTCTAATTGACTACCCTTATTGCCCATTGTCGATACAACATGAGACATATTTCTGAAAATGTATGAATAAAATTTCATGGTGAAAAAACTAAACAATTTACTATATAATTATTTATTTAATCAAATATTTTTATTTTTAGTTATTATAAAATTTTTCTATCATTGGGATGTTGTTTAAATTTTTACTTATTGTATTTAAACCATAAATAAAGAAATAAATTTTTTTTATAGATTAGATAAAATTTTTATAATGACTAAGGATGTCTATAAATACATAATGTGAATTCCAAAGAAAATACTATTTAATGAAGGTAAGACATAAGGTCTCAAAACTATAAATTTTTTGGAATTCATAGATGAGCCCTTCAAGGATTTTAAAAATTACATATTATAAGTTTCATTTATGAAAACAATTATAGTTGTGTTCAATAATTTGATGATAAATTAGATGATATGAAGAACGAACTATTATAGGAACATCGATACATAAAAAAAAATATAAATGAAATTTAGGTGATTCAATCTTCTGAAAATTTATACAAGGCCCCTCATTTTCACATGAAATGATGTCATGTTAATGTTGAAGAGGGTTGTGTTCTACTAATTTGTGTCAATGGTTGTGAAATGACTATTCTGGTAACCAATAACACTTGAGAATATGGTTATGTACAAACATATAGAGTTCTTTTCTCACCTATACATGAAGTCTATACCCATATTCATTTATCAAGCGATAGATATGTAGGTCTAGTTTAAAAACAAGACACATTGAATAATGTATATTGTGTTTAGTGATGCATTATTATAAAATTATGAATAATAACTTTTCCTCTATAAAATCCAATCATATTCTCAGATATATTTTCTCTTCATGGAAAAGTTTATCAAAATTATGGACACATGAGAAACAAAATGGATATGACATAAAATTAAGGGATCCAATAGAGATTTGTTAGTTGTATGGGGGAGGGTCAAAATACAAGATAGTGTCCTTATAATTATAACATTGAGGGTCCAACACTAGGTCCAAATATTTTTGGTTTGGTCTATTTGTAATTATAAATGTTTTATTATATATTTTTAATGGTTTATTATTTGAGGAATTTAAATTTATGATATTTTTACTCAATATATATATTTTTTAGAAATTTTTCTATTTACAATTTTTATCTATTTTTGTTTATTGAATCATCAAAACTATATCCAAGCCTTTAGGGTCCATTGCTACTTACCTGAAAAAGTGTGCTCATATCACAATATTTATGGGATTTGGGTGAGAAGTGGATTTTGAATTTCTACAAGCCCCACCACTTTCAAAATGAGATATATTTAGATCCTATCATCCCTTATTTGAATGAGTATAAATTCTATGAGATAAGAATTTTTGGGAATTTACCTATTGAATTTTTCTTAATTTTTGATTTTATTGAGAAGATAATATTAGGTACACATATATTTCATATGAATTAGGGGGGAATGAATATTATAATATATGATATCATTATATTGTTTGGTCTTCTGGTGTATGTTTGATTTTTATGGGTTTGATGATATATATATATATATTGGATTTTATTTTGCCTAGATATTTTGAAATACCATGAGTTGATGCATCAGAGTCTCTATTAGAGGTTGGTTATAAATGCACTATCTAGAAACCAATTTTTGCATCATTGATCAAGGTATAGATGAGGGGACATTATAAATATTTTAATTGGTGTAAATTTCAGGTTAATTTGAGGTATTTTATTTCTAGATACTTCTAGATCATTTGTCCATCAAATTCCCCAACCTCTTCTTAGGGATCTTTAGCACACTTGTTGATATTGTCGGGGATCGGTATAATGACCCATAACACTATAAATCCATAATTACAAAAATTATAATTAGGTTTTCAGAATCATATATTTAAAATATATTTTGAATTTTATTTTTAGGGAATTAGGTAAAAACATTACATAAGAAAGTGTAAAATTTCACAAAGAATACATTTTTCTATAAAAGAAATAACTGTAAGTTTGAATGCATGTTTTATTCAGAAATAAATATTTTTTGGAGAAAAGATACCGAAGAAGAAATATTTACGCGGAAAAAATTAATTCTCTTCGAAAATTCATATAAAATTCATTTGAAATCATGGGATGGGGAAAAACATTTTTATGAGATATATAAACAATTTCATTTCATTAGACTACTGAAAAACATGAATCCCCATGAAGACATTTACCTTTTTCAAAATAAAACATTGAAGATTGATAAAAATATTTCCTGAATTTAATGTCCATATTTTATTTATTGAAACTCTTGAAAACTACTTTTTTGAAAGGGAAAACCCATAAAGGAATATGTTGGCATGTCGGAACTCAGAAAAATTTTCATTTTACAAAAAATAGTTCATACATAAATTTCCATAACCTCATGAAATAAAAATATTTATATAAAAACAATTATTCACATATAATATTGGTAACATGAATCGTACTATATAATATATGTGTTCATTTATTTGAGACCATTTCAGAACAACTATTTTCTAGTTATTTCAATAGTTGTTACCATCTGAGTTATCTCCCTCATTTTTCCTTTAAGGACAACATCATTACCTTATGCATTGGAGATATATATCAGGTTTACCCATCATCATGATATACATTGGCCTCCCCCTTCATTATATATAATTCTAAAATAATATATCATGAACAAAAAACTTGTAAACCTTCATGTTTTCTTGGTAAAATGCTTCTAAACAGCATTTAAACCCATAAAAACACTTTTCATTTTTTATTAATCATAATTGAACACATATTTTTTCATTGAAAAGTAATAAAATGGAAAATTTAAAAGAATAGAGGGAAAATTATATTCATTAAAAAGGTATTTTAACATTTAGAGTAATATTTATAATGAATTATGGCAATGACATTGGAAAATAGTTTTAATCATTTAGAAAAATGTTTTAATGTTAATTCCCTTACCTTAAGTCTTGAATGATTTCCTCCATATGTAAACCCTACTCGTTAAAAAATATATTAGTTTGAAACTTGATTAGAAAAATACATTTTAATTAAAAATAACTATTCCCTTTTATTTCATTAGTTATTATTTTTATTGAATTAATAAAATGGCCAAGTTCATATAGGACATTTTTAGGACATTGGTTTAGAACCTCAAGATAACATCAGTATGATGACTATGGAAAAGGAGTTTCTGGTTGGGAAATATATATATATATAATATATATAATTATAATATTTATACATTAAATATAATTTTAAAACCAACCATGAAAGTTAATCATAACAAATAAACCACGTCGTTTAATGGACACTAATGTCCTTAGGAATAGATTAATGACATTTTCATTTTTATAAGGATTAGAAAAGAAATAAAATATACAATTTTAGAATTATATAAAATAATAAATATGTTAAAAATTTCATTTTCATTCAATATTTATTTCTTCATGACCATTCTTATAAGCAGGTGATTAAAAAATAGTCACAACATATCGTGAAGGTGTTAACCTAGACAAATGCACAAGTGATATTAATTTTTTATAACAGATATAATGGTAAGTAATTAAGTAGTATATTATCATCATAAAATAATAATTGTGTCATATATGAAATAAATATTCATTTTTTCATCATTTTTTATATCCATATCTTTTGTTATGAAAAATGAAACACACGGCTTCATGTATGTGGTATTCCAAAAGTATACATGAGTATTCCATTCATTTCCCATAAAATGTAAAAGGAGATAAAAAGGGTTGTAACATAATCAGAATACAATATTTGAATATTGAAGATAATTATGTACTTATTTAATCCGGGTTAATAAATATTTTATGGTTTTATGAGATGAAGTAAATATGAAAACACTTAATTAAGAGTTATACCTATTCTTTGGGAAACCTTTTTTGGAATACAAATCCTGCCTTATAGGATTGATAATTAGGTAGTCCCCAAAATCATGGATTTGAGGAGGTTTTGGGGAGATATTTTGGGATGATTTTTTACAAAAAATATTTCTCAACAGGTGTGACTATTGAAGGATAAGAGGTTTTCTTTAATATGGGAGGGGAGTGACACGCTTGTAATTATTCCATGTTATAAAACAATTTAAGTCACTCTCAAGTTAATGTTCCACATAAAAAATAAAATTAGAAGATAAGGTGATATGTTTTTATATACTATTATATAATAATATTTAGGATGATATTTTATAGCCTTATCAGAGAGTATATACCAAAAATAACGTGATTTACCCTATACCACATTGAAACATTTTTAACAAGTATAATATGTAAAAGGTAGAAATATAAAATTTATCTTATTAATAAATTTGAACATCCCAATTAAAAATAATAAATCCATTTTTGAAGATTAATTTATTGTAATATAGTGAAATTACTCTTAATATAAGTTCACTAAATGCAGGGAAGAACATTTTATTGAAAATCTAATTTTTACACATAAAATTGAACTTATTTAAAAATCAAATAACATATTGATTCATTTAGAATTTTTTTTATTTTAAGTAAATATTTTTATAAAATTATTATAAATAAAATTATATAATATAATAAGACAATTTCATTAAATTATTTAAAAAATGATTTTTTTGTGAAAATGGATATTTTTCATTATTTACTCAAAAAATCAAAGCTTTCATTAAAATAACAAAAAATGATAATATGATAAATTATATAGGTTGATTCAAAAAATGATGAATTTTGTATCAAATTAAAAGTATAAGACAATGAAATTTATCTTTGGAATAAAATTTTATAATACATGCATTTAAAATTAAGTTAAATAAAGATAATCAATTTTCAATTAAAAATTTATATGTATCCATTTATGAAACAATGATCAATATCAGTTCATAAACTGAATAGTTATAAACAAAAATAATTATTTATATATATGGTAATAAGGAATGTATCATTATTCCCCCTTATGAAATTAAGTCCTCATAATTTTATTCATTACTTAAATAAGAGAGGGTGCTTTTCCTTGATAACATTTTTATTCACTTTTTTTCATCCTCATTTATATGATTTTTTCATAAAATAATAATCTGGTGAATCACATTTATTTGTTTTACCATCTCAATTTGATCCAAAATCATAAAAAATTGTTATTCATAAGAGATATTCTCCTCAAACTGTGATAGTTTCGAGCTATAAATGTTAGATACTTCTAGTATATACTTCCATAGAAAAGAATCATGAAACACATTATATACATAACAGATACATAGATGGATAGACACTTGGTATGAACCTGATCCCAATTTTTCTTGAATATAATAGGGTCCAATGAACCATATATTTACCTTTAATTTTTTCCAAAATTTATATAATTTTCAAAAGAGATATGTTATGAAATTTGTCATATCTTACCTAAAATTAGAGATATTTCTGTCAATTATATGCATAACATTTATTACTACACTGAGATTATATAATGTGGTGCTGAAATCCCACCCCTCCTCATTGGCTAGAGAAGTTGTGGTGGTTCTATTAGGCCTTATGAAAAATTTAAAAGGAACTAAAGATAGGAAATAAATTCGAAGGGCATAAAACAACATTGGTGGATGATTCTCCAATTTTGAATTTAAAAAATAAACCAATAACAAATAAGAATGACTAATAAATCTCTAATATTATTTATGATACATGAAAAGGAGTATAACAAAAAGCATAATTAGAAATAAACATCTACATTAGTGTTATAATGGAAATGAAAGAATAAAATCCTTAATAAATAGAGTCTTGATAGATAAATTCAAAAAACTCCTGAACAACTACAAGCACAAAGTCCATATGCCTCTTATATGGTATTAATAAGCATCACTAATGTAATGGGATATCTTGAATTCACCTATGTATTGAAAATTTAAACCTATAAATTTACCGAATTTCCAATGGATGGGGTGTATATAAACTCAGTAGTTTTTTTCAAAAGACAATCTAACTGAAACCACTAGAATAAGAACCTATTAATAGATTTTTTTATAAATTAGTTTAATGTAGTTAAAAGAGTTTATATCAAAATAGTAAACAATTTATATGTAAAATAACAAAAAAATCCATTAAAAAATTATCATTTTTTTGAAATACTCATAACCATATCTCCAAAAACAGATACACTCCATTAATTCCCTAGGGGAAATTTCCATAATCATGAGAATTTTTTAATCAATCCAGTAAATCATTACAAGGTAACCAATACCTAGAGCCCCAATGACACAACCCCCTTCGATAATCTCAATTATATAAATGACCACACTCTAACAATGTATGAAAAATCACATTCCATATCCCATTAAAAATAATTCAAGAAATTAATTTTAGGAATTTAACAAATATTGTCTAATTGATGAATAAAACAAAAAATTTACTTCATCATTTTATAATTATCACTAAATTGAAAATTATAAAAAAACATAAAATCTCAAAATTTACAAGGCATAACCCAAAATCAGTTTTATTTAGGGATAACACATAGATTTTAAAAAGTTCTATAAATTAACCTAATGAATATTTTTTCTGCATGTTCTACTTCATGGGGACATGAGAGGGAAGCCAATGAACTATAAATGTTTGGAAAAGAAAATATCAATACTAATATTTTATATATCTAGGGTCAGATCTTGTTAACTTCAATAAGATAAACCATATCACATTAAAATTATCATAATAGATAATATATCTATACTCTAAGGACTATATCTATCATTTAATGAAACAGGAGAATAAAATATCTAAGAAGAGCTCTGTGGAACAATATCCTACCATTGAATCTAGTTTTCCAATGCACTATTATTCTACTAAGAATAAAATAGTGATAAAAAGTAATTGTTTCTCGTGTCTAAGAAGAAAAATTGAAATCAATATATTTATATAGTACGTGATTGAAGGGGATCTAAGTACATAATTCAGATTATATTCCGAAATTTAGTGGTTCCAACTATACACATCATTGTTAGGCATTACGGTTTAGAAAAATGTCCACAATCCATGTATTGATACATTGTTAAGTAAACTCATCTAACGATTATAATGTATAGTTAGAAAAAGCATATTCCATCATTTTACCTTCTATTTTATAATTCACCATTTATATTAAGCACTCACATGGTTTGGAGAAATCATGCACCAATGATACGCCTAACCAATGTCCATTGTCCACTCTTGAATGGTCTCCATGAGGTGGTGTACCTTTTTACTAACCATGTATAAACTATTCACCTCCAAAAATACCTCCAAGGCATGTCAAAACACCATAGAACCTCTAAAAACAAAACCTAAACATTAAAATTACACAACGTGCTTGGATAAACGGTCATGTATCAAAAACCAGAGGCTCGATGTGAATCATTGTTTCATTATTATCAATATCTTCTTATAAACATTTCCCCAAATTACATAGTTTCACCAACTTTATGCCAAAAAGATATAGTTAGGAATGAATTTCCATATAACTCCTCAAAAGGTAATATCTTTATGTAGGAAAAAAAATTATTATTTGAAACATTTACTAAAATAATATGTCGATCCAAAATTCCCAGGTAATCCATTGAGAACACATGAATCATATCCTCTAAATATTTAATATTTCTCTTTTACTCTCCATTAGTTTGAGGATTGAAGGACGAACTGAAATTCAATTTAGAATCTAATGAAATTCTATTTAATTTTAAATATTTGAGGTATATATGGTATCATGATCAGATAAAATAGCGATAAGGACCCATATAATCTGACAATATTATTTAGATAATGTATTTATAGGTGATAAAATGAATTCATATCTTGAATAGGATTAAAATATGTTGGTTTAAAAATGATCAATAGAAAATTCAATAATATTATTATCTTGAGATGTGTTTGGTAATAACCCAATGAAATATAAGGATATATCCACCAATTTCTATTCCAGATTATGAAAAGTCTAAAGGAACCCATTTGGTAGTTTTTTCTCATCATTAACATTTTGAATAGACCAACATTTCCTAGTTAAATTATCAATAACGTTTTTAATTTCCTCCCACCAATATTATTCCATATGGCTTTTTTATATCATATTACTACCAGGATAAACTATAAATATAGAGCTATAGTCTTTACAAAATAATTCATTCATAAAAATGGAATCACACGACACACACAACCTCTTACTGAACAAAAAACAGTTAACTTATCAACACTATTATTTGGAAAATTTCCCTTTAATTATATATCACATGAAGGAATACACTAACAGATGAAGAAAAATTAAATCATTAGGGATGATATGTAGTTATAAACATTAAATAGTAAACGATACATAATTTTTTCAACTCAAGGCATAAAATTCCATGTTTTCTTTCCTTGGATGATTGTGAATCATGTAATCATAATCCTTTATAAGTTCCAACCATTATCTCTAAATCATATCCATGTATTTTGGATTCAATATGTTCTTCTTCTCAGAAATCTATCTTAGCATGATAAACTTAACTCCAATTTAAATCAAGAATAACATTAAACTATATAGTAGGTGTGAAAATATTTTTTTTCTTGAAAAATCATTCCACATATAGTAGTAACAAAATTTCTATAATTTTATTTATATTTTATACAACCCCTAATATTTTTTTCTGAAATTTATAACTTCATTAATTAATATTAAATATCCATTTACTTCATAATTTCAAAGGAATGAAATAATGTGGGGATCCTGAATGAAATATGATATCGGAATAATATTAATAAATATGTAATATACAGAAATCCAATTCACATTATGGTCCATCATCAAAAAAATTAAACGTTAAATACATGTCCACATCTTTATTCATTCAGTATTGTGGATTCCCATGGTGAGTAACTATATTTCGACATCAATTTGTATAATGATACAAATTATTAGAATTAAAACATATTAATGTCGGATGACTATATATTTTCTCAATATAGGTATATTTAGAAAACTTTTCCTAACATTCATGAGACAGATGACTCGGTGAACCACATCGATAACACATTATGAATCATATAAAACATTCTTCAAAATGTATTTTACCACATTTGGAAAATTTTGGGTGGGGGTAACCTCCAGATTTCATGCTGGACTTATTCTTTATTTTGTTCCAACTTGATTACTTCTTTATTATTATATCATAAAGTTTATTAGTGTTGGAAAACTCAATCTCAACATTTATAGAATAAAAAAACTACCTCATAATATTTAAATTCGTGAGATCATAACACTCTTAATAGAATTGGTTGTAATATTTTGTAAAATATATCAATTTTACTCACATGTTTGACAACAAAATTCAGTTTAAACATGAAAGGTCCGGGAAAATTTTCCTTATAAGAATCCAATGAGTCTCCTTAATTTTAAATAAACTCAATATATTGTATGTAAATTATATTCTAATGATAATTTAAAATATTATTCTAGAGAAAAATATCATCAATTTATTTTTTCTCCATAGAATTAATGTCATCATTTTCATTATTATTTTTAATCTAAGGCCACCATAGATATAATTTTAATTAAAATGGTAAATATAGAGTGTCAAATATTGATGTTTTGTAAATCCAAAAACTTCAAAAATATCCTCCAGTTCATTTATCTATTCATTATCTCTCCCTGAGTCTAAAGATCCACAGATTGTTCAGTGGTGATGTTTAATGAAATTCTCAACAATATATTTGTCTCTCAATATGTAATTAGATCACTCTCTTTAATGGGTTTACTTGAAATATTTTACTTTAATAGAGTAAATACCTCATCAAACTAATCTATTCAAATAATTGTAGGATACAGATTCATAGGGTTATTATACCATTTACGTCTCTCTACTATAGTGTCACAGTATTTTTTGAAAACCACTATGAACAGACAAAGAATATATCAAGAAATATTAAAATATTAAAACTATATATCATCATAATATAACAAAAAAATAGGGTCACTTTATATTGTCTTTTAATATTCTCTTAATATATAAAGTGATCTAAATGTTTATTCTGATACCAACTATAAAAATATGTAACAAAATCAACCTATAATTACATGATTTATAAAAGTTATTACACATTCTTGCATTTCACAAATTTTTTCAATTTAGAGTTTTATGTAAATTAGTAAAAAAATTCCTATGAATGTGGAAAATTTTACAAAGTATACACATTTTCCACCAAAACATATCTTTTTTAAACAAATATTTCATTCAATATATCTTTTCTTCATTTAAGAAGAGTCAATGATGTGGAAATATTGAATTTAATAAAATTCTTAATCATCCTTATATCATTTTTAAAATATTAAATGATGTGTTGTGAGTGAAAAAAATATTACCAATTGATAGAAAAATAAAATTATCTTGTTAGTTCAGTAAAAAACATGACTTTTTCGGAGGGAGTTTACATTTTTCAAAATTAACCATTAAAACCCTAAAAACATTTCCACAAGTGATGATCGACATTTAATCAAAGAGAATGATTGAAAATAATTATAAATCATAGAAAAAATATAAATGCATACTACGTTATGTGGTAAATCATGAAACACTTTAATTGAAATATAAACATGTGACCTATGAAATTTCATTTCATCATGTCAAAATATTTACTTAAAAATATTTTTTCTAATAATAATTAAGGTGACATGGAGCATGATATTCATAATATGTGTTCAATTATTTTTAATGCATTTCAATATAATAGAATTTTATTAAATTCAATAGGAGTAACCATCTTGGCAATCTCCTTAATTTTCTCATTCTAATACTACATCATTAACCAATACATTAGAGATCTATATTTGAATGACACATCATCATTAGATATATCGATCTCATTTGACATCATATATAATGAAAAGGATATATATCATGAATAATTTTTCTAAGAATACTATTTTTCATCATAAAACCCTTTTTAAACACATCTAAATCCCTAAGAAAAACATGTTCAATTTTTTACTTATATTAAAGATAAATATCATTATTATTTAAAAGATATTAAAAAAAGGTAGATTTATAAAGAGAGGTAACATGATATTCATTGAAAAATATATTAAAATTTTATAATTCATCCTAAATAATAATGGTTGAGGTCCTGTGAAAATGTGATCTATCTGTATAAGTATAAATAAAATTATTTCCTAATTTTCTTAAAATGTAAAAAGTAACTGAATTGGAAATAATTGGAATTTCTCTTTCTGAACACTTTACAAATAATATAAAATTAATATTAAAATTGAAATAAATAAAATTTTACCCATATATAGGAATATTTTATAATCTTTTAAAAGAACATAGATTTAAACGATAATGATTTTAAATCATTTTGATCAATTTTATACAGGAAAATACCATACCTAGAGTCCTGTTTCATCTCATTCTTATATATATTTTTCTTACTAATAAAATAATATTATAATTTAAAATTCCAATGAAAATTTCCTTCTTAATTTCATTATCATTATTACATATATTTATTTTGTTTTTATTTTTATATTTAGTTACTAATATGGTTAACTACACATTAAAGTAAACTTTGTATGGAGTTTATGAAAAAATAACCATGAATTGTCTTGGAGATGACTGTCTCTACAAACAGATGAACAAAATTTTCATTTTTCTAAAGGTATAAAATTCATTAAATTAGATAATATTTTACAATAATTGAATAAAAAATATAATATATATATATATATATTATTTTCATTATTTATATTGTTATGACCATCCATTTAAGGTGTAGATGAAAATTTAATCACATCACTTCATAGTGGTGGTAGTATACACGTACGCGTAGGCAACACAATCAATTTCTAATGGATGAAAGGGTATGAAGTTTTATAAAATATAATCTTTATTGAAAAAAAAATTCATAAAAATCATATATATTCAGTTATTCCATTAGTTTTACCATTCATATGATCCGATATAGAAAACTATAATGCATATCTTCGTGGATGTGGTAGTCCAGATAGATGCATGAGTTATGCATTCATTTACCATATGAAAAATTGAGAAGATAATGGCTTGTTCCATAATAAAAAAAATTACAAAAGGCAATTATTTTATTATTTTATCATTGTTAAGAATTATTTGAGGGAGGTAGAATAAAAAATAAACATGGAAATACTCAGTTATTATTTATACATATTCTTTATGAAACCTCCTTTTAATTAGAACTTGAGCAAATTATGTTGGGTTTTTTTTCAGCCAAAAAATTCATTTGGGTCATTGGGATGATTTTTATGCTGAGATCTAGGTATTTATTTTCTGAAATACACAACACATATGGTGTGAGAATGTTTTGAGTTTAGGTTTTCATTTATAAGGGGTTGGGGAGGAAGATTTTTTATTTTTCAATGTTTTAAAATAATATTAATAAACTATCAGGATCAAGAAGAGCATAAAAATTAAAATTTTAGGATAACAAAATAATGGTATAAAAGTATCACTATATAATATTTTCCATGAAATTTTATGTCATTATCACATCAAATTTATCTGAATTAAACCTGTTCACCCTTTACCATGGGGACAAATCTTTATCATAGTATTATTCATAATGATTAAAAAAGAAGTTGAAATCCTTAAAAAATTTAAAATAGTAGTAATGAATATTGAATAAATTATTCAATAATAAAATTTATATGTAGAAGAATTTATTTTTAATAAATGTTCTCAAAATGCAATGTAAAACAGTTTTTAAATAACTGTGTTTAATAATAAAAAAATTAACTCATGCCATAATAATATATAATTCTAATTAGTATATAATTATTTGAGTATTTTGTAACAAAATGGAATTTTTTTTTTGAAAATATATTAAATAGGTAATTTCACATTTTAAATAATTTATTTGAAGAAATGAAATGATAGCTTTGTGAAAATAAGAAATTTTCACTATTAAATCCAAAATAAATATTTTTTGAAAAAATAAAAAAAATATCTATAATATTTATTATATATTTTTATTCAAAACGGAATAAATATTTTGAATGCCAAACTAATAAAATAATTAAATTTATCTTTTAAATAAAACCATGTAATACATGGAACAAATTTTACTCAAATAAAACTATTCCATTTTATTGAAAATTTCGTAAAATTCATTTATTAAACTTTGATCATTATGATTCAATAAAACGAATACTTATAAATCATAATATATATTTTTATCTATTTTTTCTTGAGGTGTGACCTTAAACATGTCTTGTACATCTATTTAGATACATATTAAGGGCATCATGCATGGAAGTGAAAGAGATACATAATAATCTATTATTATTATAGGTGTGGGAATGGACTCGATTCCTCATACATTCACCATGATTTAAGAATCATTTAGTAGTATACATAGTTTTTATTATTTATCTATCTCACATGTTATTTTTAATTTTCATTAAAACATTTATACCAATTGTATATGACAATTTTATATTTTATTAAATTTTCATACTTTCATTTTATTGGTGGAGATATTTAATAACAAATATATGTTACCTCATGAATTAATATTTTGTAATTATTTGTTCTTTTTTTAATAAATTAACCAAATTTGGTTTTATCTATATAGATTTTCTAGATTTCATATACAAGTGATCTTGATTTATATAACCCCAATTAATATATATAGAATCTGCATCACTAAACTATTTGGTTTCAACTAATCATTTTAATATCATTGATTTTCTCCAACATAATTGGTTCAGGACATCATTCAAGTATTGATAGCCTATTTTAAAGGCTAGTTGTAGATATATATAGTATACAAATTAAAATAAATAAGGATAAATATGTTTATATAATCCATGAACCATAAATTTTGATGTGGGATTAATGTGAGTAGTATTTCTTCACTGTATATCTTATAGAATATCTTCATCAGGGTCCATCCACATTGTACATGCTCTGGTATATGTGAGTGACCATCGATTTATAACTCTAGTTTGATGGTCTTACTCTAAAATAATAATTTAAATTTTTCTCACCTCTTGGATCTGTGTAGATAATTTTTTATTCTATTATTTAATTTTTATCATATTGAACACATTTTCATCTAGGCTGGTTTGTTTGATCGGGTTGGTTATATGACCAAACCCAACATATGATATATATTCAATTTTTATAGGTTTGAATCATCCATTCGAAGAACAATTTTTGCACTACCTAGTTGGGAGAGAATCACTTTGATGTTTAAGAATGATCCTCACCATCAAGCCATGCCACTACAGGCCTCACCAAATCTATCAAACACCAATGATGAAAACCATTCACATCAACATCATATGCATCATTCCAATGACTAAATGGGTGTATATTTTGTTAAATATATGCCAAATGGACCTTCCTCACTATACATGGTTTCACACAAAACATTCCCCACCCACCCTTATTGTATGGGGGAACTAACTACGACACTGATTATGGAATCAATTTGCGAACTAAGTATTATGTTTCACCAATCATTTTGGAATTCGAGTATGATATTGTGTCCTCTATGCCATTTATAACTCATATATATCTAAATTTCTTATATTGGAGAACTGATTAGGGGATCTCGCACATTGACTCTATTATCCATTATCAAGCTTACATTTAGTTTCTTGTATAACAATCTAGTGGAAGAGATAGTAGTTCTAGTTCTGTTGTATAGAATAATTATAATGGATCTTATTTTGACCTATAATAGAGAAAACTCTACAACCTACCAAATGGATAAGTCAAAATGGACATACAACCATAGAGCTAAAGTGTGGGACCGGAGGACACTTAGGTACGCATCAATATTGGAGACATATTAATTATAAATTATATTACCTTCATCTATTAAATTGTATATAATATTACATATTATTCAGTACTTATTTTTACTACTTGTTGTATATAAATGTGTATTATCAAATTTCACATACTGCAACTAACATTAAATATATTAATATATATTATAATATTAGTAACCAAGACTACAATGAAATCATAATAATTAACATGTATTATAAAATTATATATTTTTTAAAATGAAAAAACATATATTATATATCACATATTGACATATATTTTAATATATATATTTCCATGTATTATAACAGATAATTACAAGAAGATATATTATAGTATAAAAATATTAAAAACTATTATCAATGAATGAAAAAAATCTTATAGTCATATTTATACTAACCTATAAATGATAATATAATGTTATATATTACATATACAAAAATAATTTATATATATAGTATACTAATATAAATTAATTTAATATTACATTATTGATATTATATTACGGACAAAAATTATAATATTATAATAATATATATTTATGTGTATTAAAAAATATAATATAAATCATATATATATATAATATTAGAATACAAAAACTAAAAAATTTAAATATAATATACATATAATTTTAAAATAATACTAGAATATATTATATATGTTATAATTTTTTTTAAAAAAATATTTCATTGTAAAATAAAACAAAATTCTAACGTATATTATCACACTAAAATTGATTTATATAATAATAATAATAATATAAAAATATAATTTATTATTTTATATATTATAAAATATAATTTAAGGTTATACTTTTAAAACACATAAATTTTTTTAATGCGATGAAAGGTGGGTGTTGTCTTGGACAATTCTCACATTACATATTTTTTTATAGATGGTTCTATCTAAAAAATACCTTCATTAGAGGATTCCTAAAAAAATTTCTCCAAGATAATTCCTACTTTAGAAGTATTTTGAAAAATTTATTTTCTAAGTTTCATTAGATTTATTCTAAATAAGACCTTGTTTAAGACATCACTGAATCTTCATGATGAAAATGCTCATAGATTCATAAATAGTTTCCCACTCACTAAATTTCAGGAATTCCATTTTTTCCTTATGATACAAATTTTCAAATCCACCAGCTGCACTATCCTAGACCCTATCCTTACCCACCCATATTCGCCTTACATTTTTTAATTCCCTTTTACTACACTACCACCATGTTAATTCCACATCAATATCAACAAATGATCCCCACAACAACACTTTTATTAATTTAGATAATTGAACCACATTACATCCTTCTACATATACATTACATTCACCATCAGCTTCTATAACCATTTTATAATCATCCCTTCACCCAAATAAAACAAAATATTTGATATTATTCAGTTACTATTTCTCGTTTGAGCCTCCCTTCTTTGGATGAACCATTAACACAATCTATATTTTTCTTATTTTGTTTGTATTGATCCCAATTACGATGTTTTCGATAGATTAGTTGTTGGTTTTGATGAAATGATGAGGATGATTCATTTTATGTTCATTATTATCAATAATTTGAGACAAAAACCCCATAATATAAATTATTAATCCCTAATTGTGATAAAATATGATATGATCAATCATGGCCTTTTCAATGATAATTAATTCTCCTTCTGGAATTACAAGATAATATTCTCTCATTAGTGTTAAAAAAATTATATTCACGAACCCAATCTTCCACAAATTCCAAAGTATCCCCCAATAAAACCTAATGGAAAAATTGTTAACATAACCCAATTAGAACACATTAAAGTAATGATGAATAACAAGAATACAAAAAAAATTATTAAGGAAGTATTCTCAAGACATTATCAAAAAACAATTTTTGAAAACATTTTCTAAATAAATACCTCTCATGAGATATGGTATGTGATCGAATTCTTATACAAATCTGAGTAATAAATTATCAGCAAAATCCTGGGAAAAAATATATAAACTTTAGGATGGTTGATAGTAAACTATTATTAGATAATGTTCTTGGACTATACATAATGAAAAAAAAATAAACTTTCTAAAAAATTTAACAGACAAGACAAATTCCAATTAGATTGAATTACAAAAAAAATTCACAAAATTTAGAAATAAATTTGTAAATCACTAATTAAAAAGTCTGATGGTATTTCCTTGGATCAATTTCAAAAAATTAATCACATTCAATAATAATCCATGATGAGACACATGTGTATGTATGTATTATTTGATACAATGGTTAATATCATTAAGGGAATGGAATGAAATAACTATTCCTTCTATGGAAAGAATACAATTCAACAATTAAAGATGAAATGAAGCCCTTATAATATTAAAGGATAATTATTTTTAACCAGGAAACTATGAAATTTTTTAATGGAACGCCTCTATAAATAATTGAAAATTACAAAAATAAAAAAAAAGATGACGAAAATTTATTCCTGAGAATGTCTGAAGTCAATATGACTTTAATAAAGATAGGATTGTAGCTTGAATCAGAATATATGGTGAATGTGTGTAGTTATTATTAAATGCACAAAAAAGTTAATAAAATTATAGTCATTCAAGAAGAATTCGTTGCAAAAAATGCATACTTAAATGTCACCCATCAAGGAAGCATCAAACTATTTATTACTTATAATAAAAAAATAATTCTTATAAATGTGTTGTATAAACTCGATATTTTAAGGAACCAGGCCTCTAATTATTATTTATATAATATAGGATTTCAGGTTTCATTTGAATCTCAAAAGTTTATCATATTGATTGGTGGAAGGTTTATGGGGAAGGGTTATACTAGTGATAGATTGTTTCAAATACAAATTAATAACATGATTGAATATACCACTTATTTGATTGATTTACCCAAATAATTCAATGATCAATTGAAAAATGTTAACTATATTTAATTAAATGTAATTTTGAAATTATATTTAATTAATTTTGTGGATGAATTTAATACATGTAAAACATGTATAGAATATGAATAGTTAAAAATTCACATCATAGATTTGAGAGAAATTATGATATATTATTATTATTTCATTACGTTATTGTTGAATAAAAGGATTGTTACCTCATGGAGGAAAATGATATATTATTAGTTTTGTGGTTGACTATATTATATATTTACCATTATATCTTCCTTGAAAAAAAGAAAGATAAATCACATTGTTTTATTAAGAAATATAAATCAAATATTGTAAATTATATAAATAAAAGGATTAATGTATTACACCAATATAGTGGGGGTGAATACATTATGAATGAATTTAATAATTACTATAATGAAAATTGAATAATTCATTAAATTAAATCTCCAAATACACCTCAAAATTGATTTATTTAAATCAATAATCATACATTAGTATAAATGGTAAATTTTATGATTAATAAATCTATATTACCATTAAATTTATTTCTTAAAAACTTATTGACATCATTTAATAATCATAGTATAATTGCATCTAGGAAGAATAAAGTATCCCCTTAACAAATTTGTAAAGGGAGAAGACTTGTTAATTTACATTTAAATGTGTGGGTGGCTAGGTTGGGTGTTTATCTTATTATTGATTTATATAACCTAAAAGAACTAAAATTGGTCCATGAAGAATTAATGGTGATTTTATTATATGAAATAAATAGAAAATCATATAAAATTTTGGATTTGAAAGGTAATCCAAATCTGTAGTCAATGGGAATATATTTTTTGAAAATAAAATTTACCAATGTAATGTGGAGGTAGTTTTTCCTTATACCCCTATCATATATATTAAATATTGTTTATATATAATGTTAGGTAATATTGATGATTCTTTAGTGGTACCTAAACAATTTACATGAAGAAATATGGGGAAAAATCTGAATCCTAATTTTATTTATTATGATTCAATAATTTTCATTAATGGGAATGATCAATATACACATCCTTTGATTAAATATCATTTCATATTAACAATAGAGGATGAACCAAAGAATTTTATATAAGATATATAACATATATATTTATATTTCTTTTAGAAAAGATGTAATTAATGATGCAATAGATTCCATTATGTGGAATAACACTAAGGTCATTATTGAATTACCATATATGTAAAAACATCTTGGTTATAGTAAAATATCTATAAGGAATTATAGTTCCATTAGTGATAATAAAACTTTTACACAAATATTGGTTTCTTGAGGTTCTAAAAAAATGAAGGTATTGATTATTTTTCATAAATATATTATTATACCACCGTTTACTTAAATCAGGATTTTAGTTGTAAATTTTTAAATTAAAATTATATATGTCCATAAAATGATATTTAAATTTGAATTTTAAAATGATATTGAAATGAATATATTTATATAGAATAAATAGAATAGTTTATTTACAATGTATTGAAAAAAATGTAGGTATAATTGTTAATTCTCTTTACTTCCTTAACCATGTTTCAAAATATTATCATGAAATGTTTTAATCTGTGATATTATTAAGTGTTTTTTCATAACAATGTATATAAATTTAGTTATTGAATGTTTACTAAAACATAAATAGTTATTTTTTGTATGTATGTATACGATATGTTAATCTTTTTACCAACAGGATTGATGTAAATGGGAAAAATAATTTTCTACCCTTTAAGATTAATATTATGGAAAATGGGATAGTTGATAATATTTTAGTTTAATAGTGTACATGGGTTTTCTTGGGTCATGTTTGTGTACTTTTTCACTCATCCCAATCCAAAGTGGTCAACTTGGGTTTGGTCGAGTTATATAATTTTTTTCATAATGAATAAACTCATACCATCCTATGGTGTGTCGATCTAGGTTGGTTAGGAATGATGGTGTAGAGACCCAATGCTTGACATACATGGAAATTAAATTACTTTTGTGGAATACTTAATACATAACAAAAACATACACCAAAGGACCGTAACAGTTTAGTGTCTTTGGAAACTCGGAACGTAATATTCTAATCATAGTGAATGATCTTCAACATCTCCCATAAAGATCTTCCCCTTTTTGTTTTCTTACCTAAAATCTTTCTTTAAATCCTGGGGAAAAGGATACATATAAAGGGTGAGCTCAAATTCTCAGTAAGGGTAAGTATGGATAAAACAAAACAAATCATATACATTTGAAATTAAAAACATGAACATAATGTCTAAACATCAAAATCATGAGAAATGACATAAAACATGGCAGTACGTAAGGCATAGATCATAATAAAATATCAATCATGATAATATAGATTTGGAATAAAACTTGTAATTGTGGAAAAACATTAAGCACATGATATGATTTCCATAGTAGCCAAGGCATTGCTACCAATACTATCTTAGTGGACGAATTCCCTTTCTGAATAGAGTTTACTCCCCATTCCAATCCTATATTACTGAACCAGATTAACTTACCGTTCCATCCATTTCTATCTCATGAGATATAAATATTTACCCAATTAATTTGAGGGAGATATTAGTCCCACCCATCTCATAATCAAATCAATCTTACTTGTGACACAAAATAAACATACATCATTCATAATAACCCAATAAATAAAATGGGTTTCATAAATATCATCCCATCATCACATAATCCATATAAAAGAAATGGATATCATTTCATAATAAGAAAAGTGAAACCATATAAATCATAGAGTCATTATACATGAAACATACACATATGAAATAATGTCATCTTAGGTGAATAATGGTTTTGATAAAACACCTGAAATGAATTCTTGAGGAAAATATCCTTTCTTCTTCAAAATCATTTTCTTTTCAAAAAATGTCCTGAAATTTTACAAAAAATGATTTTGTTGAAAAAAGTTATGAAATATTTTGGAGTAAGCTTCATGAAAATAATCCTTTATAAAACCGTAAAAATCCTATCATGCCGTAAAAGTTAAAAAAACATTCTCCTCATACTTTTGTTGGAAAAGTCAAAAAGTACCACGTATGGTAAACAAAAGCATAATTCCTTCCATAACACAAAGTAAAAGTCAAGATGGGTATAAATGACTTTGAACATACATTTAATAATATTAAATACTTTATGAAAACATTTTTATGGATGTGGATGAAAAATATAACCCTAGTAAATACTTACAAATAAACAATCTCGGATAAGATTGAGATTGGAATAATTGTCCCTTACCATAGGTCTGATATGCTTTGAAAATATCTGAACCTCATGTATAATGATTTAAATAAATTTATTTACTTATTAAAAAATCATAATCATTGTTATGATATCATATATGGTTCACTTATGACTTTATATTACCCGTTCTTTTGTAAAGTCCATGTTAATGTAGCGTTTTGCGTAAAATCATTTCATTTATCGTACGTGTTTCGATTTTTCATTCTTGATATTATTTCTCATATCCTTATTTACTTACTTACAGAATGTTAAACATGAATTATATATAATATATAGTCATTATTTAAATATATATGATAGATTGATAAATGAAATGAAATACACCATTCATGGAGACGGTAGGCCGTACGTACGCATGAACGTTGTTTTCGTTTCCTTATTGAATTGAATGGAATTGAGAAGATGACATACGTATATATATATACATAAATCCAGTATCATTATTATGTCATATATTTCATGATTACATATTATATATACTTTATAATCATTCATGAATGGTTATCATGGAGAATGAATCTTATCGCGTCATGGAGACGGTAGTCCGTACGTACGCACGAGCGATGATATCATTCCCATGATCGTGGATTTGTATTTAAGTGTATGAATAATATTTCAGAATCAATATATCTTTGAAATAATCATATATAGTTATTTATTTACACCACTATACCAATCCAAGAAAGGTGGTGGTCGAAAACAGATTACACCAAGCCGTGGAGACGGTATTCCGTACGTACGCACGCGCGGTGATTTCGTTTTCCGTAGGATGGATAAATGGTGAAATAGAGCTGTTTCATACTTATAATAAAATATAATTATATGAGTGATACTGATGTTATTACCTCATAATGAAACAACTAAATAAGAAGAAGTAGAAGAAGAAATAAAGTTCAAAGAATCGGTAACGGAAATTACCTCTTCTTTGAAGCGCATATTCTTAAACACCTCTTAGGGCACTAATTATGGTCTTTAAAGAAGACCTGGACCTCTAGGATGATTCTAGTGAAGTTAAGAAGAAATATTGGCAAGGTTTGGCCGATCATTACGGCTAAATGTGGTGTGAGAAGAAGAGGGAGGAGGTTCCCTTTTATAAGGGAGGAGAGGGGCACCTTTGGAAAAACTAAAAATATTATTTTATTATAAAGTCATATTGGGTTTTTAATAGAACCAAATTCATTTCTTTCTAAGCTAAGGTGGGGATGGGTTGAAATCCTCTCATACAATAGAATTTATATAAGGTTATGTTTCTATTTTAACCTTATCATTTAGATTTAACTTTATGTTAAATAATTTTACTTTTACCGTGTCTTCTTCTTTTCTTACACTATATGGTTAATAAACATACTATAACAAGCCAAACGAACCCCACGTTGTTTATTATTAATATATATAACCTTATATAATTCATTTTTCCGACCATAGATTTTTGGAAATAAAATCACAATTAATAAAATAATATTTGTTTTAAAAACTATTTTATATTAGTTTTGACACTATTTGGTAATTTATTTTTGTGAAAATCATAAAAGAATTTTAATTTAGAAAAAAGTTATTTAAATCAATAATAAAATGTCATATTAACCTAGAAAATTAGTGGAATTCATAAAAATTCTCAAATTACATTTATTTGGGTATTTATAATATCAATTATGTCAATATTTTATTAATGAGATAATCACGACATCATCATTGTGTCATAAATAAATTAACTTATTTAATGTCTAAAAATTATTAATAAAATACCATTATGTAGTAAATTCTTTTATATTTATAATTAATATTTATAGTCGAATTTATCTTATGTATTACCCTATATTAAAAATGTTTTAGTTATTAAACCTTGATTTTAACTATTTTATCCCATCTTTAAATAAATTAATAATAAATATCCTAATCTAGTCCAAGTGGACCTAAATGGTCATATTTTATTTCTAAGGTTTTTTTGTTCGAATTACACTTATCCAATAGAATTAGGAAATGTGATAGGGTAATAATAATATCATTTTTACCCTTAATTACCCTATTTACTTTTAACCGTGGTAAATAAAAGTAAAAAGTTACCATTCATAAAAAATTATTTTCATCTCATTGAACCACATTTTAGTCCTTGATATTAACTGTGTATCTTGAATTTTCGAAATTCCACTCACATAAGTGGTAAAATTATGTTTTATATGAATTTCCATATTCTCTTAGGAGGTGGGTAAAAGACGGTGAAAAGTTCAATAAAATTTTTATATATCTAAAATTATTATAAAATACCTCCAATAAATTTAATTAAACTTATATTGGTATTATGTATCAATTTAGACCAAAAATAAATTTAAATAAAATATATAATTATTTAAATAAAAATTTGGTTTTTAAATAGTGACCCAGTGCATCCACTATTCATCAATAATTGAAAGTTTTTAGAAAAATACAAAAAATTCACCCTAGGATAATTTCGATATTATGAATCCCAAAATGAAGTCCATCTTGATATATAGAATTTATAAAATTCCAAAAAGTGTGTATTACTATTCATAATGGATAGTTTATATAACATATCGTTGTTTAGCAAAACTCAGTATTGCATACAACACACGCTATCGTGGAAGGTCACAATTGCGTGTAGCATACAACACAAGAAATTAATGAAATTAAAAGGAATATTTTTCATAAAATATCAGGGTGTTACATTCTACCCCCCTTAAAATAAATTTCGGCCTCGAAATTCGTTGGGGTTATAAATAGTTTACTGCTCGAAATTTTCTTTAATAGAAACCCACATCGTAAAAGGAATACTAAAACTTCATTTTAAAAAGGAAATTCAGAAATGTAACGGTTACCCAGATTAACTCATCACTGGGTTTCCATATAGGAGAACTTATGTGAATATATAGATATGGAAGAGAAATCTAACCATCATGTTCTGATAGAGAGTGGTATAGAACATGGCTATGAAAAATCTGACAATAACAAAGCCATAGATTTGTGATGATCTAAGGTACCATCTGATTCATCAGATATAAGGGCACTAGGACATCATTTTTGGTTTTCAAGATCATTTCCCTAAAGTTGAAGAAATTGGAATTAGAAGAAATATATTCTTGATTTTGGCACAGTCTCCCTATTGGTTGTTCCTTGGACAATTTCCACTTCAACTCTTAAAGAAATGAAGTTGAATTTGTGATTCGTGAAGTGTTAGAAGATCATGTGATAGAATGATGGGTCATTCCATATGTCTCAAACAAAAAGTTTGGAAAAAATTATCAAATATACATAAGTCCATCTATGGTGTGGTTAATCGTATATGATTCCAAAAAAGGACTTATACATCATCTGTCATACCGTTTAATAAAATAAAACTTGTTTCTACTAACCAGGGACTTCCTGTAGGACAATGGTAGGCGATAAAGGACTGTCACACTTCTGTTGTGGGTTCGATTCCCACAGCCTTGTCTGACATGACTAGTTGTCTCTCATCCTGCAGGTTCTCCTTTTTCTAAAATTACATCATTATGACATTCCATCAATAATATAGAAAATAGTTCTAGCCTTAAACTAACTTATGTTTAACATAATCCATTTCAAATCTTTAGGCTTATCCAAAATACTTCTGTCCAATCTTATATTATAAAGAAAACAATTACTAGAAATTTCATCTATTGAGCATGTGAATACCATTATTTATCCCCGATATATCTTTTTGATCACATTCCAGTCATGCGAATACCTTAATCATGTCTTCTATTGAAAAATGAATACCCATTTAACCTTAGTGAAATCATTAATGCTGTCAAATGTTAACTCTTTCCACATACCAAAATCCCAAAATTTCTATATTCTGAAACCATGATATCACATTGTCCTTATTTTAGTTATGAGCTCATGATTACTATCATATTATCTTCTCTTTATCCCTTCATTATGCGCATTTCATCTACTTTCTAAAAATATTTCAATCACTTTTTAATGGTTACCAGTACTGTATAATGATTGAAAACCAATACATATATATTCCAAAATTCCACAATAACATAAATGAGATTCCATGATACTATTTTGAAATCCCATTACATAAACACTTAATCATTACACATCAACATTTTAATACTCTACATCACAAATAGTGATCGCATGAGACTTCCCTTTATCCTTTTCCTTAAAAGGTTGCTCAAGTTGATCATCATTACCTTGTGGATTAGGGAATTTATTAACATAATGCCCCATTTCATTACACTTGAAGCATTTAAGTGTTGGTGGAGGGTTCTATGTAGTCTTTTCTTAATTCACATCATTAGAGTCCTTTTTCCCACTACTTCGACAATAAACCGCTCGATGAACTTCTTTTCCACACTTAAAACATTTTCTAGTACCTTTTAGGTGATCTCCACCATGTTTCTTTCCACACATTGAGCATAAAGAAACATTCATTTTCTTTTCACCATTGTTCTGTGATTTCTCCTTGAACTCTATCTTTCATTTCTTGTCAAAACCATGAGATGGATAGGTTACACCAACTTCCAGTTCTACCTTGATATCACAACACACAATTTTCTCACAGCTACTGAAGTCTCTTATAGCTAATTCCCTTTGAAAACTTGGTTTTAAGCCACTGAAAAATTGATCAACTTTACTTTCAGGTTGGATGATAAAGCTAGATGCATACCTTGCAAGTCTTGTAAAATTTGCTTCGAATATACCAATAGATTCATCACCCTTCTGCTTAAGCTCAAGAAACTCCTTTTCCATATTTGTTCGAAGAATACGAGGGAATTACTTCTGAAAAACAAGTTCTTGAACTCATCCCATTCCATGGACTCAATTTCATCTATTTTCCTCGTATTTTTGATAAGATTCCACAATTGATCAGAATCACCTTCCAAACGATATACCGCTAAGATGACATTATCATGCTCAGAACATTGTAGAACTGAAAATATATTTTCAGTAGTACTGATCCATTGTTCAGCCTCTAAGGGATCAGAAGACCTGCTGAATGAAGGTGGACGCTGCCTCATGAAGGATTCAATAGAATGTTTCTCCTTTCTCGACTCATTTTGAAGTCCAAAATGATTCATAGATTCTGTAAGTTTAGAAATAAGATTGTGCACTCCATATCCCATGACATTGGTTTGGTCAGGAGGAAAATCATTTCATTGTCCATTACATTGATCAACAAGGTTCCTTAGGGTTCCAGCCATCGTCTAAAACCCAAAAATAATAATGTGAGATGAAAATACCATGATAGAGAGAAAAGCATAATAAAATGGGAGTACCTTCAATATCTAACATCTTAGGTTTAATTCTATGATCGTTAGTGAAATTCTAGGACTATAGCCTATATGTATACTTAACCTTAAGGACATCCCTAGACGTACCTTAGAAATATCTCTAGGGATTTCACTAAAGTTTTCGCATCCTAGTTTCCAAAGGTTGACTAAACCTTTCCTCTGATACCAACTGTAGAGACCCAAACCTTGATGTACATGGACATTACATTACTTTTGTGGAATACTTAATACATAACAAAAACAGAAACCAAAGGACCGTAATAGTTTAGTGTCTTTGTAAACTCAGAACATAATCTTCTAATCATGGTGAAATATCTTCAACAACTCCCATAAAGATCTTCCGCTTTTTGTTTTCTTACCTAAAACCTTTCTTTAAATCCTGGGGAAAATAAAACATATAAAGGGTGAGCTCAAATGCTCATTAAGGGTAAGCATGGATAAAATAAAACAAATCATATACATTTGAACTTAAAAACATGAACATAATGTTTAAACATCAAAATCTTGAGCAATGACATAAAATATGGCTGTATGTAAGCCATAGATCATAATACAACATCAATCATGATAAAATATCTTGGGAATAAAACCTTTAATTGTGGAAAAACATTAATCACATGATTTGATTTCCGTAGTAGCCAAGGCATTGCTTCCAAGACCATCTTAGTGGAAAAAGGCCCTTTCTGAATTGAGTTTACTTCCCATTCCAGTCTGGCATTACTGAACCAGATTAACTTACCGTTTCATCCATGTCTATCTCATGAGATATAAATCTTTACCCAATGCATTGGAGGGAGATATAGGTCCCACCCATCTCATAATGAAATCATTCTTACTTGTGCCACAAAATAATCATACATCATTCATAATAACCCAATAAATAAAATGGGTTTCATAAACATCATCCCATCATCACATAATCCATATAAAAGAAATGGATATCATTTCATAATAAGAAAAGTGAAACCATATAAATCATAGAGACATTATACTTGAAACATACACATATAAAATAATGTCATCTTAGATGAAAAATGGTTATGATAGAACACATGAAATGAATTCTTTATGAAAATAACCTTTCTTCTTCAAAATCATTTTGCTTTCACAAAATGTCATGAAATTTTAAAAGAAAAGGATTTTGTAGAAAATAGTCATCAAATATTTTGGAGGAATATTCATGAAAATAAGGCTGTATAAAACAGTAAAAATCTTTTCATGCTGTATAAGTTAAAAAACAATCTCCTCGTACTTTTGTCAGAAAAGTCAAAAAGTACCACGTATGGTAAACAAAAGCATGATTCCTTACATAACACAAAGTAAAAGTAAATATGGGTATAAATGACTTTAATAAAACAATCAAGAATATTAAATACTTTATGAAAACATTTTTATGGGCGTGGATGAAAAATATAACCCCAGTAAATACTTACGAATAAACAATCTCAGATAATATTGAGATTGGAATAATTATCCCATACCTTTGGTCCAATATGATTTGTATGTATCTGAACCTCTTGTATAATGATTTAAATAAAGTCATTGACATATTACATAATCATATTAATTTTTATGATATCATATATGGTTCACTTATGACTTTATATTACCCGTTCTTTTGTAAAGTCCATGTTAAAGCAGCGTTTTGGGTAAAATCGTTTCATTTATCGTACGTGTTTCGATTTGTCATTCTTGATATTATTACTAATATACTTATTTACATAATTACAGAATGTAAAACATGATTTATATATAATATATACTCAGTGTATAAATATATATGATATATCTATAAGTGGAATGAAATGCACCATTCATGGAGACTGTAGGCCGTACGTATGCATGAACGCTGTTTTCGTTTCCTTATTGAATTGAATGGAATTAAGTATATGACATATATATATATATATAAATAAATCCAGTATCATTATTATTTCATATATTTCGTGATTACTTTTTATATATACTTTATAATCATTCATGAATGGTTAACATGGAGAATGAATCTCATCGCGTCGTGGAGACGGTAGTCCGTACGTACGCACGAGCGATGATATCATTCCCATGATTGTGGAATTGTATTGAAGTGTATGTATAATATTTCATAATCAATATGACTTTTCAATAATCATATATAGTTATTTATTTACACCATTATTCCCATCCAAGTAAGGTGGTGGTCGAAAATAGATTACACCACAGCGGGGAGACTGTATTCCGTACGTACGCACGCACGATGATTTCGTTTTCCGTAGGATGGATAAATGGTGAAATAGGGTTACTTCATACTTATAATAACATATCATTATATGAGTGATACTGATTTTATTACTTTAGAATGATACAACTAAAGAAGATGAAGTAGAAGAAGAAGTATAGTTTAATGAATCGATAACGGACATTACCTCTTCTTTGAAGCGCCTCTTCTTAACCTCCTCTTAGTGCACTAAATATGGTCTTTAAAGAATTCCATGACCTCTAGGATGTTTCTACAAAAGTGGAGAAGAGAAATTGGAAGGGCTTGGCCGAACTTGAAGGCTCAAAGTGGTGTGAGGAGAATAAGGAGGAGGTGCCCTTTTATAAGGGAGGAGAGGGGCACCTTCAGAAAAACTAAAAATATTATTTTATTATAAAGTCATATTTGGTTTAAGTAGCTCCAAATTTATTTCTTTCGAAGCTAAGGTGGGTATGGGTCAATATAAAATCATCCACTAGAATTTAGAAAAGTTTGTGTTTCTATTTTAACCTTATCATTTTGATTTAACTTTAAGTTAAATAATTTTACTTTTACCGTGTCTTCTTCTTTTCTTACACTATAAGGATAATAAACATAATATAACAAGAAAAACAAACCCCAAGTTGTTTATTATTAATATTTATAATTTTATCTAAGTAATTTGACAGAACCATATATTTTTAGGAATAAAATAAAAATTAATAATATAATATTTGTTTTAAAAACTATTTTTTTCAATTTTGACACTATTTGGTAACTGATTTTTTTTGAAAATCAAAACATAATCATTAGTTCGAAAAAAGATAATTTAATCAATACTAAAATGATATTGTAACCTATAAAATTAGTGTAATTCATAAAAAGTCTCAAATTACATTTATTTTGGTATTTATAATATCAATTATGTCAAAATTTCATTAATGAGATAGTTACTGCATCATCATTGTGTCATAAATAAATTAAATTATTTAATATCTAAAAATTATTAATTAAATACCATTATGTAGGAAATATTTTTATATTTTTAATTAATATTTATAGTTGAATTTATCTTATGTATAATCCTATATTAGAAATGTTTTAGTTTTTAAACGTTGATTTTATCTATTTTAACCATTCTTTAAATAAATTAATAATAAATGTCCTAATCTAATCCAAGTGGACCTAAATGGTAATATTGTATTCCTAAGGTTGTTTTTAGTCAAATTAAACTTATCCAATAGAATTAGGACATGTTTTATGGTAGTAATAATTTCATTTTTACACTTAATTACAATATTTACTTTTAAATGTTGTAAATAAAAGTTAAAAGTTACTATTCACCAAAAATTATTTTCATCCCTTTGAACAATGTTTTAGTCTTTGATATTAACTGTGTCTCTCGTATTTTCGAAATTCCACTCATAGAAGCGGTAAAATTATGTTTTGTATGAATTTCCAAATTCTCCTAGGAGGTGGGTAAAAAACGGTGAAAAGTTCAATAAACTTTTTATTTATCTAAAATTATTAGAAAATGCATCCAATTAATTTAATTGAATTTATATAGTTTTTATGTATCAATTTTCACCTAAAATAAATTTAAATAAAATAAATAATTATTTAAATAAAAAGTCAGTTTTTTAATAGTAACCCAGTGTTTTCACTATTCATCAAAAATTGAAAGTTTTCAGAAAAATACCAAAAATTCACCCTATTCTAATTTTGATATTACGAATCCAAAAATGTAGTCCATTTTGAAAGATAAAATATATAAAATTCAAGAAATTTGGTATTACTCTTCATAATGTCTAGTTTATATAACATATCGTTGTTTAGAGAAACTCAGTATTGCGTACAACACACGCTATCGTCAAAGGTCGTGATTGTGTGTAATGCAAGCCAAGTCAGGGATGTGTGTCACGCAAGCTCCTTTTGGTGTAGCGTACAACACAAGACATTAATGAAATTAACACGAATATTTTTCATAACATCTCGGGGTGTTACAGATGGGTCATGAAAAGAAAAAATATTGTAAGGAATAATAATTTTTTCAAAAACTAATGATTAAATTAAAAATGGAAAAATAAATGATTTAAAATAATCCAAATACAAACGAAAATGCCCAAATATAATCAATTAAAATTTTAAAACATTTTTTAAAAACTTATAAAAAAATTATCATCTGAAGAACCCAATTATATTATATTAGTAAACAAAACATTATAAATAATTCCAAAATGAATTACACATGATCTATAAAATGAAATAAATGCCTTATCACAAATAAAAATAATTGAATGAAATATGTGTCCATAAATATTTAATAAATATTTCTATTATACAATAAATTCAAAATGATGGGAAAATAACTGCTCTTTTCTTCTATATGATAAGTGATTGGAGGGAATTGGTGTTCCCAAACCCTATGGAAAATAAATTATTGATTTACTCTATTGGTTGGATCATTATTTTTCCATCCTATTACCCGAACGAACCCAATCTCAACCAAACACAATCATACCTGATCCATCCATATCCCGTGTGTAAAGGACCCAACCTGACATGGGTCAGGTTGATTTGGTAGTTTTGGGTTTCAACACCTATAATATAGGTATTAATGTTATAAGACATATTACTGGATACTCATTAAGTTAGTATTATTTCATTTAAAAAAATGTTGAATAAATTAAATCATGTTGGTTTTAACAATGTTAATACACCATTTGATTCTAGTGTTAAATTATTTATAAATACATTCAGATACAAAAAAAACATAAATATTCAAGTTAAAATATTTCATTGATGTGGGATATAAATTATTTTAGACCTAATATTCAATTTTATGTATTTAATATGAGTAAATATACAAGAAATCCCATTTTGGTTCCCTATAAATATATAATTACAGTCTTTAAAAACGTAAATAATCATTTAGATTTATGTTTATACTAAAATTTCTATTTAATAATATTATAATTATACACAAATGCCAACTATGTTTCTAGTGTTTTGTATAATAAATCGGAAAATGGAAATTAATTTTCTCTTAGATGTGATATTATTTCCTATATGAGTAATTAATAAACATGAATTTCAAATCTAAATTTGGATTCGTATTTTTCTATATTAGCAGCATCTGTAAAGGAAAATGAATATATTATTAATATATTATTGGATATTAAATTTCGTCATAGTCTAATACATTCATATTCTATTAATTTTGATAGTAAGTAAAATTTATCAAATTTATCTAGTATTATTTACAATGGGAAGTCTAAAAATAAAATTTTGAGACCTGATTACGTGATATAATTTGTACAATATTGTATCATGACAACTTTCTATGTGATATTATGTGAAAATATTGTTGATCCATTTAAAAAATCACTACTGATAGAGATAATTCAAAAAACTAATGAAGATATGGGTTCAAAACGCAGAGAATAAATCCTTTTTTAAAACGGAACCAACACTTTTTTATAGGGATTTTAATAAAAGTGTTTAATGTGTAAAAATAAGTTATAAATATGATTTTTGATATTCACTATTATAACATCTACTAAATGATTTTAATATCATCCATTATGACCAGTGGTTCTGTTATAAACATTTTTAAAAAATTAAACACTTAACGAGTCATGTGTTCCAAATAACCGAAAAACAATTTAATAT
Organism: Viscum album; assembly: GCA_963277665.1. Lineage (NCBI taxonomy): Eukaryota > Viridiplantae > Streptophyta > Magnoliopsida > Santalales > Viscaceae > Viscum > Viscum album. The sequence goes on from OY728122.1 coordinate 868,828,889, forward strand.
TTTTTTTCATATAAACATAGAATATTGGTCCTTTATTACACAAGTTAATTTATTTTCTCATAATAGAGTTTATCAAAATTATCTAATATCTTGTCTATAAAAGTGCTACAAAATGAAATTTTAGTAACAAACCCATTTTTAATGAATATACTATTAAAAATAAATGATATATTTCACCCAAATTCGGTAGAATATGTTTATTTATTGAAAATATAGGATTAGATCATGAATTTTACAAATTTATAAATATTTCATGTTAAACCCAAAACATACACTCTATTCTTTTTACATCACGTTTTATATGCCATATTTGGACTACAAATTTTCTGAAATTATATTTCACTCTCTGGGGTATAATGTTAATTTATACCATGCTTACAATGTTATATATTTAATGGTAGAAAATAGTTCATGAAGTGAAATATGGAATTAATTCATTAATATGGACACCACATTACCATTTTAGATATATATTATGTTCAAGTAATTATATTGGGGTAATGTTTGGAAATATTACAGAGGTTTCAACTCTAATAAAATAATCGTACTATATTAAAATATTTGGAAACATTTTTTATCCAGACATGAAATATCTTTTAACCTCGTCATTCCTTCTACACTATAAATGTGTATTTTTATATTTTATAGGTACTTTTTATGCATTATAATATTTTGGAAAAATGATAGGTGGTATCACTCTATTTCTAAAAGTATTAATATAAGGATAGATCTTGAAATAAATATCACTTCTATGATTCATTACTATTAAAATTCATTTTTTAGATTTGATTTCCAATAATAGAAATATATTTTTCTATTCTGTTTGCATTATATTATTCAATTTATCTTCTTAATTCTTAAACAAAATTTCTGAAGATAAAAGTATAATCATAATTCTGTAATACACTTTCTTTGCCATTTCATATGAAATTTGATTCTATAATGACTACTACACCCCTAAAAAACTATAATTTCCTAATTATAGTACCCCTGGTTTTTGGTATGTAAACCTTACTTGATGTTTTCCAAGGGGTTTAAAGTTAAGGGTGGTGAATGGGAGAGTTGGGAGAACATGGAATGATGTTTTGAGGAAAAAGGCTAAGTCGCACGGGTGGAGCACGGTTTGTCTAAACCGTACAGCCAAACCATGCGTAGTAGGTCTTGGAGGTAGTAGCATCCGCATGTTCGGCACACAGTTTATCTAACCATGTGGACAAACTGGGCGAGAAGGGTGGTCGAGGTAGTAGCTAACACATGGTTAGCACACGATTTGTCTAATGTGTGCCCACTTAAATGAGATCCTATAAAAGTGGATCTCACTAGTTTTAGCCTCTAAGTGCCTCATTTAAGCTCCTAACCGGACCTAACTTGGGATTTTGATTCACCTAAGGTCAAAGAGGGTTCTCCCATCATTCCAGAGGCGATATGAAGGCTTCTCTTAGCGAATCAAAGCTGTATTCTTGAGGTATGTGATCATTCTTCTTCGTTCCTGATGGGTTTCTTAGATCTACTTAGATCTACTTCTCATCTTTTCTCAGTTTCTTAGATCTATTCCCGTTATGGGTAGATCTATGTGTTTGGATGCCAAATATTATAAAATTTGGTCTTGATCTTGCCAAGAGAAGAGGTCTAAGGTTAGTTCTTGGAGAAGCAACCCTGTTTTCTTGAGCGTTCTGCGTTCGTTGTGGTTTCTGTCAAAACTCTAAAGATAGGAGGCTTCACTCTCGACTCCTATTTTTATAATTGATTGTCTTAGTTTCAAATTTGTTTATTTGAATTTTTTTTAATCGTAAAAATCAAGGAAATAATCTTTTTTAGTCCTGATTTATGGTTTTCATGTAATTGTGAAATCATGGTGAATTGTTGTGAAAATTGATTTGGCTTCTTGAATTTAAAATGTTGATTTTATATTATGATTTCTGAAATTGTAAATGGTTTGATGAAAAATGGGTTTTCAATAAAAATGTAATTTATTTAAATGGTTTGATATTTAAATGACATTGATGGACTTGGTTTTCAATAAAACGGTAGTTTTATTTAAATGTTTTGGAAATGAAATGGTTTGTGATTAAAATGAATTTTATGGATATGGTTTTTAATAAATACAGATTTTTATTGAAATGGTTTGGAATTGAAATGGTTTTGATGGAAATGGTTTTCAATAAAAAGGTGTTTTTATTGAAAGGGTGTTTTGTCATGACGGTTGGGAATATGTGGTGTGTGTTCATGTTGCATGTACGAGGCTTGGTTGAAAAATGACCTTCTGCTCAGTGCCAAACATTTAATGGAACAATGGTAACTATATGTACGAGGCTTGTTTTAATAATAACCTTGTTCTTAGTGCCAACGGTGTAATGGCACATGAGAAAATATTACCTTGTGATGACTTGGAAGATCCACGAGAGACCACTCATGAGTATGGAACTGTCATTACGTAGAATGCATGGTTGATTTCACATGTTTGTGAAATGGTTGGGTATTCCAATAAGGAGAGATTGTGATATGGTTTTAAAGCTTGTTTGGTTATTTTTCTGGAAAAATAAATTGATGGAAAAATTGGTTGAATTTTACTTAGATGCTTTTGGGTATGAATGGTTTTGGACGCTTGTTTATATCTTGTTATAAAATATTTTGGGAAAATGTTTTATATAAAATGTTTTATATAAATGTTGATAAATCTTCTATCCTACTGGCGTTACTAGGGAAGTATTTGTGGAAAACCTAATGATTTTTATACTCACCCCTTCTTTGGCACTTTGGAGCTTTTGCAGATGTCATATTCTGAGACACCGGTAAAGGTATGGCATCTCATTACTAGTGGTTTTTTGTGATTCTTGAGAGACGTGGTGCTGCATGGTGCATGGAGCTCAGTGTGGAGATTTGGAGTGTGTCTTGGCTTGTTTTGGGTCTTTTATTTAGTCTTCCTCTTGGTACTATGATGTTGTATTGGTTATGTATTGGTTTGTGGAACAGTGTAGTTCTCTTTTGGTAATGCAGGAGTTTTTTGTTTCATTAACATGCATCATATTTTGGTTGTTAGTGATGTTTTGGTTATTTTATTTCTCAAAATTAAATCGTCCCCCACATTCATTGAAACCCTTCCACATTTATTTCTAGACATTTGCACCTTGGGGATGTCACTTAAGGCCTACTAATGACTGATTGTACTCTAAATCCAATGATAATTGGTGGGTCATTACAAATGGTATCAGCTTGTTCGGTCCTTTCCTAACAAGTGGTCATCGATATTCTTAGTTTTGGAGTTGAAAATTGTTCTTCTCTATTCCTTGGTTGAAATCTTAGATATGAGTAGTATTGTCAGAACATCAAATGTACAGAATAAAAGGACATAGCTAACCAATTTATGTTGAACTTCATGTTACCAAGGTATTGGGTACATAAGTGTTTTGGATACACTTCTAGAATGTTGGAAATATCATTGCCATGGGCTTATCCAATGAGACGAGCATGACATGTATTATAGAGGAATGACTTCCCACTAGGATTTCATATATCATTTTGAAAAACGATTTATGTTTTTTTCAAGGTGTGAAATTTTGAAAAAAAATACAGAGATTTTTTTCAACTGAAAGATTTATAAAATAGGATATTTGGTGTATTTTTAAAATGGGTTGATTTCTAAAAATCATGTTGAATGATTTCAAAAATAATTGAACAGAGCAAATAGATGTTTTAGAAACAATTATGTGATGGTTGATGTGATATAATTTTAAACGCTAAGCCATCAGTTTCTAGAGAGTGAGATTGATGGGATTTGTTGTTGGATTAGAAAATGGCACAGGGTAGGCGTCTAGATACCAACTGGAGGTGGCCGATGAGAATGTGGTTGCACCAGATTCCCAGGTGAACCAGCAGTTAGTGCAGAGAATAGTGAATGATTTCCATGCCATTGGTAGTGTGAATAGAGCGGAAGTGAAAAAACATGTTTTTTATGTGGCTCAGTTTTAAACACAGGATCCACCCATCATTAGGGGTGATTCGGACCCCGGATGTGCAGGGGCGTGATTGTTGAGAATGATCAGAATTTATGAATTCTTGGGGATGTGGGTAGAGCTGAATGTAAATATAGCAATGTATAAGCTAGAGGATCTTGCTCTTCAGCCGTAGGATTTGGTAGTCCAAGAGGGAATGGACCATGTTATGACGTGGGAAGGATTTAAGGAATTGTTTAATAATCAATTCTACCCACATATGTTTATAATTTAGTGAAAAACTGATTTATTTAGCAATATCAGATGTCTATGATGGAGTATGCAGCTATGTTTATGAGCTTAGTGCAGTTTTCACCCGAGGTTGCGGGTAGCAAATCGTTGAAGGAAAGGATCCTCGAAGTGGGGTTAAGTCAAGAGATCTTCTCCAAAATAGTATTGCTATGTATCAGTGATCACACAAAGATGGTGAATCAAGCTTCAGTGGCTCAGCAGGATCTGTTGGGAGCTTAGGGTAGAGGAAGCATGGTGGTACCCTTGGTGAATACTGGGAGCTTCGGTTTTGAAACTGCAAACTCCTCACGGTGAAAGAGAATGTCAATCCTTAGTGTGTAGAGAATTTTCTATAATAGTTGATGGAGCTGAGTTGAAATGGGACTTCTCCATGTTGGATATGGATGTCTATGATGTAATATTGGGTATGGATTGGTTGAAAATATTTAAGGATCACATCTACTTTTATAAGAGAATATTTAGTTTCAAGACCGAGGATGTCATCGACCATTCTCTTCAGAGGAGAGAGGATGGTAAAGAAAGGTGCAAAGAACGTGTTGGAACCAATGGTGGGAACGATATCTTACCAACTTGTAGTGTTGACTTTGGCATCAATGGAAGGGATTGAGGAAAATAGTTTTCCAGCTATTGTGGATAAATTTCTAGATGTCTTTCCCAATAACTTCTCATTGTTACCACCTCTTAGGGATGAGAAGTTTACGATTGATCTCCCTCTGGGGACCATCCCTATTTCCCTTCTGTCATATAGTATGGCACCAATAGAGTTTTGGGAATTGAAAGTGTAGTTAGAGGAGCTAGAAATAAAGGGTTTCATTTGACCATGTACTTCTCCATGGGCAACACTGGTGTTGTTTGTGAAGAAGGAAGATGGAACTCTTTGGCTGTGTGTTGATTATTATAAAGGTAACCACATTATGATAAAGAATAGATATCCACTTCCACGCATTGATGATCTGTTCGATCAATTAAGGGGACCTCAGTGGTTCTCCAAGACTGACTTGTGATCAGGATATCACCAATTGCAAGTTCGGAAGGATGATATTCCCAAGATATCTTTTAGAAGCATATATAGCCACTATGAATATGTAGTCATTCCATTTGGTCTAAAAATGCACCAGAGGTCTTAATGGATTTGATGAATCAGTTATGTTAGCGATATCTAGATTCTTTTGTAGTGGTGTTTATGGAGGATATTTTGGTCTATTAAGAAACAAGGTTTGATCATGAGGTACTCCTGGAAACAGTGTTACAAATAATGAGAGATCATTGTTTGAATTCCAAATTATCAAAGTGTATTTTTTGGATACAGGAAGTACATTTCCTTCGCCATGTCATTTCTCCGAAAGGAATTTCTATTGATCCTGAAATGATAGAAGCCTTTATCTCTTGGAAACCACCGAAGAATGTTTTTGAGATCTGAAGGTTTCTTGGTCTAGCTAGTTACTACCAATGCTTTGTGCATGATTTCTCATGACTAGCCTCAACAATAACAGCTCTGAATAAGTAGCATGCTCCATTCCAATGGACAGAAGATTATCATATATCTTTCCCGGAACTGAAATTTAAGCTTACATCTGCACCTATCGTGATTTTTCCAAAATAGGGATAGGAGTATATGGTGTATTGTGATGCTTCAGGATTAGAGTTGGGTTTTGTTCTCATGAAAAGATATCACGTGGTTTCTTATGGTTCAAGGTAGTTGAGGGTGCCTGAGAAGAATTACCCAAGACATGATTTCGAGTTAGCCGTAGTTGTCCATGCCCTGAAAACATGGAGACATTATCTCTTTGGTGATAAATTTACTGTGTTTATGGATCACCAAATCTTGAAAAGTATTTTCTCACAACGAGATTTGAATCTGAGGAAAAGGAGATGGAGGGAGTATCTTCAAATGTTTGACTTTGACATGATGTACACACCAGGGAAAGGAAATTTGGTGGCAGATGCATTGGGTAGAAAGTCGTATGCTCAGTTAGAGAAAGAAGCTTCAGATGAATGGAAGTTGATATCGGTATTAGACGACATTCATGTGTAATGTGAAAACCTAGGTGATGGTGTAGTTTAATTTTCATCTATGAATGTTCCTGATTTGGTAAAAATTTTCAAAGATGCACAAACATCTAATGCATAATGTCTGGTAATGAGTTCAAAACTCAAGGGTGGGGAGACAATTGATGGCTGGAAACTTGTTCGGGGTTCAGTTTTGTGTTTTACAGATTGGATGGTTGTACTTATGGTTTGTCGGGAACAACTCCTTCCAGCATACCACAATTCAATATGGGATGTACATCCAGGTACACAGAAGATATATATGGCGTTGAAGGCATCGTTTTGGTGGAGCAGTATGTAACGCCCCGACCCTAGTTACCCAGAGTCGGTGCATTATTACATAACATTGGCATGATCATGAGAAAGATCAAGTCTCGAAAGACCGATTAGTTTAGTAGCTTTGGAATAACTAGATACATCCATAAATTTTTACATTACATCATAAAAAAAACATCTTGTCTTCATATCCCCTCATACTATCCCTGCAGGTCATTCATAAATTACTTCTTCATAATCCTGGAAAAAAAATAAAACATTGAAAGGTGTGAGCTCGGATGCTCAGTAAGGATAACATTATAGCAGAAGCTTTCATAAATAAGCATAAACACTTAAGGCAATTTATAACTAAAACAAAAGCCTTTGAAACATGAACTTCAGCATAAAATGGCAAAGGTAAAATGAAATAATGCCATTTACTTACTCACATGGATATTCTACTAGTCGAATGATCACATGAAATATCAATAACCACTTTCATAATGTTGTAATGCATAATGCCAGACTATCATAACCACATAGCCAAGGCCTCGTGCCAAGACTACAAATAAGATTTTGTCAAGGCCTTGTGCCAAGACACTAGTTTGTCTCATGAGACCTACCGATGCATCGAGGAGCTATAGCGGGATCCACCCGTCACTTATTAAGTCCAATGCATTCCTCATATGAACAGGTTTAAACATAACATAAACATTCGTATTAAAAATAGCATACGAAATGTCAATACTTCTACCACAAACCATGAATGGTATAAAAATAGCACATCCACGGTCAAACATAACTCATTTGATACAATATGGAAGACTTTATTGTATCACATTAACCACAATCAAGAATAATGAAGGATGTTGACATAGATGAAAATAATCATCAAAACTTTTTGAGAGAAATATCCCCCTTTTCTTGAAACATTTAAAAGTCACACTATTTGTCAAGAAGCCATTTAAAAATAGATTTTTGAATCAAAGTGTCCCATACCACTTTGAAACTTTTAAAAGGAGTTTTAATTTTAAAACTTTAATGTCCATATAAATAAATCCTTAAAACCATTTTTAAAACATGGACATTAATGAGCAGGATATAGAAGAATAAGTCTTTAAAACATTTTAAAATGGTATTTTGGTTAGAGGTTCTAACCAAAAGAGAGACACTTGAATACAAATAATTGAGGTAATAAAAACTTTGTAATATCATGAGAATAAAGGGATTCATGATATACTATGTCAAAGTACATTATATACACCACATAAAAGTGATTTGGTGTATATCAACAAAGAAGTCTCAGTTGAATGTAAATTGAGATGAAATCTCTCATAAAGGCCGTATCCTTAGGTTAAGGATAAATCAACGACATAATTATGTGTGAAAAATATAAATACACTAAATATGATTGAATATTCAGTGTAAAACAATCAAAGGATATTCACACATATTCATGTAGAAACAACACCAACGAATTGGATATTTAACTCAACAAATGGAGATTGAGTTAAAATTACTCTTATCAAGTTCATACCGATCAATTGAGAATTTATCAATGGAGTGATTATGTGTATCAAAAGTATATCCACAGAAAGGGGAGTGGAAATTAAGACATAATCAAATGAATAGCGATTCCACACATAATCTTGGAGTAATATAATCAATGAAATATGTGTAAAGCCAAATGAGTGGAAATTGAAATCTCAAATTCCCTTATCGATTAGGTAACTTACGAAACAAACACCCATGAAAGAATTATAATACCATGATGATGTAAATACCCATAAATTAAAGTATATTACACAATGAATACAATCATGGTCAGTACACATACACCACATGCAATAATTAAGTGGTGAACAATGGAAATCTCACGGAATTGAAAGTGAGATAAGAAAATCCCTTACCTTGTACTTTTCCTTGGTTGGGGTAGGTTAACCTCCTGTATAATGGTGAAATAATTGTTATTAAATTATACAAGAATCATATATATTAATATGATATCATATATGATCTTTTAATATTGATTTGATAATAATATCTTAGTATTATCGTTGTTTCGGGTGTTAACTTACTTGTTTTCTTTTGTATGTTTTGTTACGTACGACATGTTTGTAAAGGATAGGTTGTATATTATTCAAATACAGAATGGTATAAAGTCCTTAAACATCATTTTTAAATCATCAAATGATAATTATACTTGAATGGATACGATGGAGGATGAATCTCATCGCGTTCGTGGAGACGGTAGTCCGTACGTACGCACGACCGCAACTTCCATTTAATTTTTATTTTAAAAGAATTGAATCCAAATGATACTTAGGTATATTACTATTACAGTATAATATAATATTTTATATATGTTACTTAAGTTCATTAACACCATCCTTTATATGTTCCATGTGTGGTATGAACGAGTCATATCATTTTAAGGGGGCGGTAGTCCGCACTTCCTCAAATGAAATTATCATATGTATATACAACATGAAACGAATAATGGTATGAAATAAAATGGAATTAATGTAGCTTATATATAAAATATATATCATTAATATCATATTTAATTACAGTTCCATCATAATGGATACCATGAGAGGCGGTAAGATGTATTTGAACAATCATCGTTTCGTGAGGCGTTAGTTTGCCATCCACAGAAACATTATGTTCATCATCCATTAGATGGAGTTGTGTGTATGTGTAGTTTGAATACTTCTTATAACAACATCCTAGTATATTTAGGATACTGGTTTTGTTACAAAAGAAAGGAAATAAAAAGAGTTTGGGGGTTGGAGAAGCAAAATAAATGAAAATAATTTAAGAGAAATCGTTACCTTTAATTTAGGTAACTCACTTTGGTTGGAACCAAAGGACTTCTTGAAATGCTTTCTGCCTAAGGGGAAGCTTCAAGGAGGAGGAGAGGGATGTGGGGAGCTTAGTCGGGCAGAGTTTGGACGAGCCAAGTGGCTTGAGAGGTGTGAGGAATGAGTAGAAGTGGTCTCCTTTTATAAGGGAGAGGAGGGGCTCTTTAGGAATGAGTGAAAGTATTACTTTATAATATAATTATATTCGGTTTATAATGGTCCAAAAATCATTTAGGTCGAAGATAAGATGAGTCATATTCTAAATAACATCAAACAATAAGAATTGGACAGGTGTTAGATAATATTTTAATCATTATAATCTTATTTATTTAAATGATTTATTAATGAGGTAAACATTGCATCACTATTGTGTCATTAATAATTTAACTTATTTGCTGTCTAAAAATTATAAATAAAATATCATTATGTAGGAAATATTTTTAGCTTTCTAATTAATATTTATAATCGAAAATCCAACATGCATAACCCTATGTAAAAATTGTTCTTCTAAAAGATGTAAGCTTATGCCATTTTTATTTTTATTTTAACTTTATTAATATAAAGTGTCCCTACCACATACAAGTGGCTCCAAGGGGTCCCCAAATTGACCCAAGGATGCTCATGGTCGGGTATGTGTCCACCAATAAGGCTAGGACACGTTTTAGGGTAATTTGGTATTATTATAATATTATTTTTTAACCCTTATTTACCGGATTTACCCTTAACCATGGTAAATAAAATATTTACCACAGTAATTATTCAAAATGTCTAAAAATAAAAGTTACCTATTTACACAATTTGGACATCCTGATTCCAAATATGGAATCCATTTTTCTAAATTCAAAACACAGAAGTGGCAGAAATTAATTTAAAATTAATTCCCGCTGTCAAAACAAAAAGCGTGTTTTTAAGAGGTAATAACTATCAAAAGATTGACACTTGTTTATGTTCAGTTTAATTGTAAAATTATGTCCAATGACCAACATTATATTAAATGGTAAAATTATATTCTAAATATACTTTAAAACCACTCAAATTCACAATTTATCACTATTAATTATTTTGATTAAAAAAGTTGTTTTTAATTAAAATTTAGTAATTTTCACTATTCATCAAAATATGAATGTTATCCGAAAAGTACCAAAATTTCACCTTAGGCTAAATTCGATATTCCGAATCCAAAAATGAAGTTCATTTTAAAATATAAAATATATATAATTTCAAAATTTAGGTATTACTATTCATAACGGCTAGTTTGATCGGTTGTGGTGTGTGTTAAAACTCGAAGTTGCGTACAACACACGCTACTGTTTTATTCAAAGGAAAGCGTACCGTGGAAGCTTGGGATGTTTCATTTTAAATTTTTTGATGTCTCCATTTAGTCAAAAAGTTTAAAATATTGTATTTAAAAAAGGATTCACTATCAAAAGTTGATAAAAGTGCAATACTGAAAATGAATCTGTTCTTACATTACGACTAAGAAACTCATAATATGGATTCTAAAATTATAAGGATTATATAAAGTTTAAAATTTAGTTAATACTATTCATGGCCTCTTTTAATGGATTTTTTTTTGGTAAGTCATGGTGCAATTGAACTCGGTGTTGCGTGTAGTGCAAGTTATTGAATTATTTTGAAGAAATAACACACTATGAAATCTTGGGGTGTTACATTCTCCCCTCCTTCAATAAATTGCGTCCTCGCAATTTGAAATTGTTCTTCGAAAATAAACGGTTGAAAATAGAAAATATATTTGTGGGAAAACCCACATCAGAAATTGGGTTACTAAAATTTAGTCTTAATATGTGGAAAAGAGAAATGAAACGGTCACCACCAAATTATGATCTTGATTAGGAGAACATTGGTGGCAATTAGAGACATATAATTGGAGGAAAAACGTAAATATTTATAGGTAGTGATTGAGGTCATCAATCACAAACAAGTATAAAATTGAGGTCCTTAAACTCATCAATCTATGATGATTTGAAGTACCATCGGTTCAACAAAATATAGGGTATTGGGATAACACATTTTTGACGTTTCAAAATATCTTAGTTGAAATCCCACATCGAAAAATGAATTAACGAGGCCTCTATTTAAAATAAAGAGTCGAAAGTATGAAGATTACCGAAAATAACACATACTAGGGTTCCATGTAGGAAAATATGGATATGGAAGAAAAATCTAACCATCAATTATCTGATGGAGAGTGGTAGAGAACATGGCTATGAAAAGGCCAACAATCCCAAAGCCATAAATTAGTGATGATTTAAGGTACCATCTAGGAAAACATTTTTGTTCTAAGTTTCTTTTCTTAATATTGAGGAATTTATTTATGAGATTGGATAAGATCATAAGGAGGTATACTTACTTTATAATTAGAGTTTTATCCATTAATAAATTTCTACCACAAACTCATCTTTCACCCTAAAAGATAATAGAATGTAAAAAAAATTCTATTTACACTATTCGTATAGGGTTCCAAAATAAACGAATTTATAATTCATCTACAAGGTCTTTTAATAAAAACTACACTATTTAATCCAGGACATCTCGTGGGCCAGTGGTAGGTGATACACCCTTGTCGCCCTTCGGTTGCGGGTTCAAGTCTCGCAGCCTTGCCGGATGCGACGGGTTGCCGCCCGACCTCCGTGTTGTCCTTTTATGGAAATCCAAAATAATCCAAACTAGAACTATCCAAAATACTTCTATCCAAACTCACATTCCAACATTTATAAGTAAGGTAAACATAATGTAGAACCTTTTTACCCCATAATAGCATATGAATACCTTCATCATGTATTCTTTTAATACACCGAAACATCCTGAATTACCATATTCCTTATTGATTACATTCATGCTCCCTTATTCCATATAGAAAGCTGGATATACTTCATTAATCCAAAAATGTTTTAAACCCCAACAATGATGGAACATACAAATCATTAATCAGTTCCAGGGTAGTCAAGAATATCCAATATAATTTATCCAAAACAATCACATATTATTCCAAAATCACTACCTCAGTATCAGAACTATATTATGATTTATCATTCCCTCAACCATATATTTTCCAAAAATTTATCCTGCTATTGAGTCACTTTTCTTTGTTCCACACAATCTCAAGTCCTTAATGAAATAGTACTGCAGTACAATCCTAATATACTCCATGATTATTGTAACAAGTACATTGTTGATACAACACTCAATTGACATAATCAACATAAAAACTCTAATCATTCCTCTTAATCTGTGGTAGTATCATAACTTGATTATTATCCAATAACATCATTTGCGGCATAGTCTGATGATTGGGACATAGGTTCGTGTAGTGTCCAAACTCCTTGCAAATGAAGCATTGTACATTTAAAACCATTTTCTTACCCTTGCAGTCACGTACATTGTGCCCTTTTCCTCCACACTTATAACAAACTCCCATTCCTTTCAGGCAAGTTCCAGGGTGTTTCTTTCCACAGTTACCACATATGGGAAAATTCTTCTTTTCCCTTTTCCCTTTATCCATCTTTCCCTCTTCCATCCTTTTCTTTTCTTGCTTCCCTTCAAATACATAGGACTCAGTAAACTCTTTACTTATCTTATCAACACATGATATTATTTCTTCATATGATGATAATACATGGGAGACTATTTCTCTTATAAATTCTAGCTTAAGTCCATGAAAGATATGATCCTTCCTTCTCTTTGGATCATGTGCATTTCTGGAGTTCTCATTCCTTCTACTAGGCGCCATTTCTAAACAATGGCATAAACTAGATCAGTTTATGAATAAAAATACATAATCCCATACTTATAAAACACTTAACATAAATTGAACTATTTATGGATATAATCCATAATCATAAAAATGTTTTCTTTGAGGAAGTATATACTCATAAACCCTTCATAATGATTTGTAAAGAAAATGGGAGTTATCCTAAGCATATCCCCCGGGAGTGTCGTAACCAAGAGTGCAGCAAGGCCCGTTGTCGTGCACCAGTTCCCGTTCGAGTCTAGCTCAAAGCGGTGTTTTCGGGTTTTACCCCTAGGTACATCTGTGCCAGAGCCGCCTCTACCTGCTCGTATCCAGACAGGGATGTATTGCTCGGAAAACTCACAAAATCTCTACAATACCAAAATTCTAGGAAGTTCTTCTATACTAATCCTCAAAGCTCATCTTAGGTCTACGTGCTCTAATCAGAGTTTATCTAAATCTAGCTTCCAAGTTTTGTACTAAACTTCCTCTGATACCAACTGTAACGCCCCGACCCTAGTTACCCAGAGTCGGTGCATTATTACATAACATTGGCATGATCATGAGAAAGATCAAGTCTCGAAAGACCGATTAGTTTAGTAGCCTTGGAATAACTAGATACATCCATAAATTTTTACATTACATCATAAAAAAAACATCTTGTCTTCATATCCCCTCATACTATCCCTGCAGGTCATTCAAAAATTACTTCTTCATAATCCTGGAAAAAAATAAAACATTGAAAGGGGTGAGCTCGAATGCTCAGTAAGGATAACATTATAGCAGAAGCTTTCATAAATAAGCATAAACACTTAAGGCAATTTATAACTAAAACAAAAGCCTTTGAAACTTGAACTTCAGCATAAAATGGCAAAGGTAAAATGAAATAATGCCATTTACTTACTCACATGGATATTCTACTAGTTGAATGATCACATGAAATATCAATAACCACTTTCATAATGTTGGAATGCATAATGCCAGACTATCATAACCACATAGCCAAGGCCTCGTGCCAAGACTACAAATAAGATTTTGTCAAGGCCTTGTGCCAAGACACTAGTTTGTCTCATGAGACCTACCGATGCATCGAGGAGCTATAGCGGGCTCCACCCGTCACTTATTAAGTCCAATGCATTCCTCATATGAACAGGTTTAAACATAACATAAACATTCGTATTAAAAATAGTATACGAAATGTCAATACTTCTACCACAAACCATGAATGGTATAAAAATAGCACATCCACGGTCAAACATAACTCATTTGATACAATATGGAAGACTTTATTGTATCACATTAACCACAATAAAGAATAATGAAGGATGTTGACATAGATGAAAATAATCATCAAAACTTTTTGAGAGAAATATCCCCCTTTTCTTGAAACATTTAAAAGTCACACTATTTGTCAAGAAGCCATTTAAAAATAGATTTTTGAATCAAAGTGTCCCATACCACTTTGAAACTTTTAAAAGGAGTTTTAATTTTAAAACTTTAATGTCCATATAAATAAATCCTTAAAACCATTTTTAAAACATGGACATTAATGAGCAGGATATAGAAGAATAAGTCTTTAAAACATTTTAAAATGGTATTTTGGTTAGAGGTTCTAACCAAAAGAGAGACACTTGAATACAAATAATTGAGGTAATAAAAACTTTGTAATATCATGAGAATAAAGGGATTCATGATATACTATGTCAAAGTACATTATATACACCACATAAAAGTGATTTGGTGTATATCAACAAAGAAGTCTCAGTTGAATGTAAATTGAGATGAAATCTCTCATAAAGGCCGTATCCTTAGGTTAAGGATAAATCAACGACATAATTATGTGTGAAAAATATAAATACACTAAATATGATTGAATATTCAGTGTAAAACAATCAAAGGATATTCACACATATTCTTGTAGAAACAACACCAACGAATTGGATATTTAACTCAACAAATGGAGATTGAGTTAAAATTACTCTTATCAAATTCATACCGATCACTTGAGAATTTATCAATGGAGTGATTATGTGTATCAAAAGTATATCCACAGAAAGGGGAGTGGAAATTAAGACATAATCAAATGAATAGCTATTCCACACATAATCTTGGAGTAATATAATCAATGAAATATGTGTAAAGCCAAATGAGTGGAAATTGAAATCTCAAATTCCCTTATCGATTAGGTAACATACGAAACATACACCCATGAAAGAAGTATCATACCATGATGATGTAAATACCCATAAATTAAATTATATTACACAATGAATACAATCATGGTCAGTACACATACACCACATGCAATAATTAAGTGGTGAACAATGGAAATCTCACGGAATTGAAAGTGAGATAAGAAAATCCCTTACCTTGTACTTTTCCTTGGTTGGGGTAGGTTAACCTCCTGTATAATGGTGAAATAATTGTTATTAAATTATAAAATAATCATATATATTAATATGATATCATATATGATCTTTTAATATTGATTTGATAATAATATCTTAGTATTATCGTTGTTTCGGGTGTTAACTTACTTGTTTTCTTTTGTATGTTTTGTTACGTAAGACATGTTTGTAAAGGATAGGTTGTATATTATTCAAATCCAGAATGGTATCAAGTCCTTAAACATCATTTTTAAATCATCAAATGATAATTATACTTGAATGGATACGATGGAGGATGAATCTCATCGCGTTCGTGGAGACGGTAGTCCGTACGTACGCACGAACACAACTTCCATTTAATTTTTATTTTAAAAGAATTGAATCCAAATGATACTTAGGTATATTAATATTACAGTATAATATAATATTTTATATATGTTACTTAAGTTCATTAACACCATCCTTTATACGTTCCATGTGTGGTATGAACGAGTCATATCATTTTAAGGGGGCGGTAGTCCGCACTTCCTGAAATGAAATTATCATATGTATATACAACATGAAACGAATAATGGTATGAAATAAAATGGAATTACAGTAGCTTATATATAAAATATATATCATTAATATCATATTTAATTACATTTCCATCATAATGGCCACCATGAGAGGCGGTAAGATGTATTTGAACAATCATCGTTTCGTGAGGCGTTAGTTTGCCATCCACAGAAACATTATGTTCATCATCCATTAGATGGATTTGTGTGTATGTGTAGTTTGAATACTTCTTATAACAACATCCTAGTATATTGAGGATACTGGTGTTGTTACAAAAGAAAGGAAATAAAAAGAGTTTGGGGGTTGGAGAAGCAAAATAAATGAAAATAATTTAAGAGAAATCGTTACCTTTAATTTAGGTAACTCACTTTGGTTGGAACCAAAGGACTTCTTGAAATGCTTTCTGCCTAAGGGGAAGCTTCAAGGAGGAGTAGAGGGATGTGGGGAGCTTATTTGGGCAGATTTTGGACGAGCCAAGTGGCTTGAGAGGTGTGAGGAATGAGTAGAAGTGGTCTCCTTTTATAAGGGAGAGGAGGGGCTCTTTAGGAATGAGTGAAAGTATTACTTTATAATATAATTATATTCGGTTTATAATGGTCCAAAAATCATTGAGGTCGAAGATAAGATGACTCATATTCTAAATAACATCAACCAATAAGAATTGGACAGGTTTTATATAATATTTTAATCATTATAATCTTATTTATTTCAATGATTTATTAATGAGGTAAACATTGTATCACTATTGTGTCATTAATAATTTAACTTATATGATGTATAAAAATTATAAATAAAATATCATTATGTAGGTAAGCTTTTTATCTTTCTAATGAATATTTATAATCGAAAATCCAACATGTATAACCCTATGTAAAAATTTTTCTTCTAAAAGATGTAAGCTTATACCATTTTTATTTTTATTTTAACTTTATTAATATAAAGTGTCCCTACCACATACAAGTGGCTCCAAGGGGTCCCCAAATTGACCCAAGGATGATCCTGGTCGGGTATGTGTCCACCAATAAGGTTAGGACACGTTTTAGGGTAATTTTGTATTATTATAATATTATTTTTTAACCATTATTTACCGGATTTACCCTTAACCATGGTAAATAAAATATTTACCACAGTAATTATTCAAAATGTCTAAAAATAAAAGTTACCTATTTACACAATTTGGACATCCTGATTCCAAATATGGAATCCATTTTTCTAAATTCAAAACACAGAAGTGGCAGAAATTAATTTAAAATTAATTCCCGCTGTCAAAACAAAAAGCGTGTTTTTAAGAGGTAATAACTATCAAAAGATTGACACTTGTTTATGTTCAGTTTAATTGTAAAATTATGTCCAATGACCAACATTATATTAAATGGTAAAATTATATTCTAAATATACTTTAAAACCACTCAAATTCACAATTTATCACTATTAATTATTTTGATTAAAAAAGTTGTTTTTAATTAAAATTTAGTAATTTTCACTATTCATCAAAATATGAATGTTATCCGAAAAGTACCAAAATTTCACCTTAGGCTAAATTCGATATTCCGAATCCAAAAATGAAGTCCATTTTAATATATAAAATATATATAATTTCAAAATTTAGGTATTACTATTCATAACGACTAGTTTGATCGGTTGTGATGTGTTAAAACTCGAAATTGCGTACAACACACGCTACTGTTTTATTCAAAGGAAAGCGTACCGTGAAAGCTTGGGATGTTTCATTTTCAATTTTTTGATGTCTCCATTTAGTCAAAAAGTTTAAAATATTGTATTTAAAAAAGGATTCACTATCAAAAGTTGATAAAAGTGCAATACTGAAAATGAATCTGTTCTTGCATTATGACTAAGAAACTCATAATATGGATTCTAAAATTATAAGGATTATATAAAGTTTAAAATTTAGTTAATACTATTCATGACCTCTTTTAATGGATTTTTTTTTGGTAAGTCATGGTGCAATTGAACTCGGTGTTGCGTGTAGTGCAAGTTATTGAATTATTTTGAAGAAATAACACACTATGAAATCTTGGGGTGTTACATTCTCCCCTCCTTCAATAAATTGCGTCCTCGCAATTTGAAATTGTTCTTCGAAAATAAAAGGTTGAAAATAGAAAATATATTTATGGGAAAACCCACATCGGAAATTGGGTTACTAAAATTTAGTCTTAATATGTGGAAAAGAGAAATGAAACGGTCACCACCAAATTATGATCTTGATTAGGAGAACATTGGTGGCAATTAGAGACATATAATTGGAGGAAAAACGTAAATATTTATAGGTAGTGATTGAAGTCATCAATCACAAACAAGTATAAAATTGAGGTCCTTAAACTCATCAATCTATGATGATTTGAAGTACCATCGGTTCAACAAAATATAGGGTATTGGGATAACACATTTTTGACGTTTCAAAATATCTTAGTTGAAATCCCACATCGAAAAATGAATTAACGAGGCCTCTATTTAAAATAAAGAGTCGAAAGTATGAAGATTACCGAAAATAACACATACTAGGGTTCCATGTAGGAAAATATGGATATGGAAGAAAAATCTAACCATCAATTATCTGATGGAGAGTGGTAGAGAACATGGCTATGAAAAGGCCAACAATCCCAAAGCCATAAATTAGTGATGATTTAAGGTACCATCTAGGAAAACATTTTTGTTCTAAGTTTCTTTTCTTAATATTGAGGAATTTATTTATGAGATTGGCTAAGATCATAAGGAGGTATACTTACTTTATAATTAGAGTTTTATCCATTAATAAATTTCTACCACAAACTCATCTTTCACCCTAAAAGATAATAGAATGTAAAAAAAATTCTATTTACACTATTCGTATAGGGTTCCAAAATAAACGAATTTATAATTCATCTACAAGGTCTTTTAATAAAAACTACATTATTTAATCTAGGACATCTCGTGGGCCAGTGGTAGGTGATACACCCTTGTCGCCCTTCGGTTGCGAGTTCAAGTCTCGCAGCCTTGCCGGACGCGACGGGTTGCCGCCCGACCTCCGTGTTGTCCTTTTATGGCAATCCAAAATAATCCAAACTAGAACTATCCAAAATACTTCTATCCAAACTCACATTCCAACATTTATAAGTAAGGTAAACATAATGTAGAACCTTTTTACCCCGTAATAGCATATGAATACCTTCATCATGTATTCTTTTAATACACCGAAACATCCTGAATTACCATATTCCTTATTGATTACATTCATGCTCCCTTATTCCATATAGAAAGCTGGATATACTTCATTAATCCAAAAATGTTTTAAACCCCAACAATGATGGAACATACAATATTAATCAGTTCCAGGGTAGTCAAGAATATCCAATATAATTTATCCAAAACAATCACATATTATTCCAAAATCACTACCTCAGTATCAGAACTATATTATGATTTATCATTCCCTCAACCATATATTTTCCAAAAATTTATCCTGCTATTGAGTCACTTTTCTTTGTTCCACACAATCTCAAGTCCTTAATGAAATAGTACTGCAGTACAATCCTAATATACTCCATGATTATTGTAACAAGTACATTGTTGATACAACACTCAATTGACATAATCAACATAAAAACTCTAATCATTCCTCTTCATCTGTGGTAGTATCATAACTTGATTATTATCCAATAACATCATTTGCGGCATAGTCTGATGACTGGGACATAGGTTCGTGTAGTGTCCAAACTCCTTGCAAATGAAGCATTGTACATTTAAAACCATTTTCTTACCCTTTCAGTCACGTACTTTGTGCCCTTTTCCTCCACACTTATAACAAACTCCCATTCCTTTCAGGCAAGTTCCAGGGTGTTTCTTTCCACAGTTACCACATATGGGAAAATTCTTCTTTTCCCTTTTCCCTTTATCCATCTTTCCCTCTTCCATCCTTTTCTTCTCTTGCTTCCCTTCAAATCCATAGGACTCAGTAAACTCTTTACTTATCTTATCAACACATGATATTATTTCTTCATATGATGATAATACATGGGAGACTATTTCTCTTATAAATTCTAGCTTAAGTCCACGAAAGATATGATCCTTCCTTCTCTTTGGATCATGTGCATTTCTGGAGTTCTCATTCCTTCTACTGGGCGCCATTTCTAAACAATGGCATAAACTAGATCAGTTTATGAATAAAAATACATAATCCCATACTTATAAAACACTTAACATAAATTGAACTATTTATGGATATAATCCATAATCATAAAAATGTTTTCTTTGAGGAAGTATATACTCATAAACCCTTCATAATGATTTGTAAAGAAAATGAGAGTTATCCTAAGCATATCCCCCGGGAGTGTCGTAACCAAGAGTGCAGCAAGGCCCGTTGTCGTGCACCAGTTCCCGTTCGAGTCTAGCTCAAAGTGGTGTTTTCGGGTTTTACCCCTAGGTACATCTGTGCCAGAGCCGCCTCTACCTGCTCGTATCCAGACAGGGATGTATTGCTCGGAAAACTCACAAAATCTCTACAATACCAAAATTCTAGGAAGTTCTTCTATACTAATCCTCAAAGTTCATCTTAGGTCTACGTGCTCTAATCAGAGTTTATCTAAATCTAGCTTCCAAGGTTTGTACTAAACTTCCTCTGATACCAACTGTAACGCCCCGACCCTAGTTACCCAGATTCGGTGCATTATTACATCACATTGGCATGATCATGAGAAAGATCAAGTCTCGAAAGACCGATTAGTTTAGTAGCCTTGGAATAACTAGATACATCCATAAATTTTTACATTACATCATAAAAAAACATCTTGTCCTCATATCCCCTCATACTATCCCTGCAGGTCATTCATAAATTACTTCTTCATAATCCTGGAAAAAAAATAAAACATTGAAAGGGGTGAGCTCGAATGCTCAGTAAGGATAACATTATAGCAGAAGCTTTCATAAATAAGCATAAACACTTAAGGCAATTTATAACTAAAACAAAAGCCTTTGAAACTTGAACTTCTGCATAAAATGGCAAAGGTAAAATGAAATAATTCCATTTACTTACTCACATGGATATTCTACTAGTTGAATGATCACATGAAATATCAATAACCACTTTCATAATGTTGGAATGCATAATGCCAGACTATCATAACCACATAGCCAAGGCCTCGTGCCAAGACTACAAATAAGATTTTGTCAAGGCCTTGTGCCAAGACACTAGTTTGTCTCATGAGACCTACCGATGCATCGAGGAGCTATAGCGGGCTCCACCCGTCACTTATTAAGTCCAATGCATTCCTCATATGAACAGGTTTAAACATAACATAAACATTCGTATTAAAAATAGCATACGAAATGTCAATACTTCTACCACAAACCATGAATGGTATAAAAATAGCACATCCACGGTCAAACATAACTCATTTGATACAATATTGAAGACTTTATTGTATCACATTAACCACAATCAAGAATAATGAAGGATGTTGACATAGATGAAAATAATCATCAAAACTTTTTGAGAGAAATATCCCCCTTTTCTTGAAACATTTAAAAGTCACACTATTTGTCAAGAAGCCATTTAAAAATAGATTTTTGAATCAAAGTGTCCCATACCACTTGGAAACTTTTAAAAGGAGTTTTAATTTTAAAACTTTAATGTCCATATAAATAAATCCTTAAAACCATTTTTAAAACATGGACATTAATGAGCAGGATATAGAAGAATAAGTCTTTAAAACATTTTAAAATGGTATTTTGGTTAGAGGTTCTAACCAAAAGAGAGACACTTGAATACAAATAATTGAGGTAATAAAAAATTTGTAATATCATGAGAATAAAGGGATTCATGATATACTATGTCAAAGTACATTATATACACCACATAAAAGTGATTTGGTGTATATCAACAAAGAAGTCTCAGTTGAATGTAAATTGAGATGAAATCTCTCATAAAGGCCGTATCCTTAGGTTAAGGATAAATCAACGACATAATTATGTGTGAAAAATATAAATACACTAAATATGATTGAATATTCAGTGTAAAACAATCAATGGATATTCACACATATTCTTGTAGAAACAACACCAACGAATTGGATATTTAACTCAACAAATGGAGATTGAGTTAAAATTACTCTTATCAAGTTCATACCGATCACTTGAGAATTTATCAATGGAGTGATTATGTGTATCAAAAGTATATCCACAGAAAGGGGAGTGGAAATTAAGACATAATCTAATGAATAGAGATTCCACACATAATCTTGGAGTAATATAATCAATGAAATATGTGTAAAGCCAAATGAGTGGAAATTGAAATCTCAAATTCCCTTATCGATTAGGTAACATATGAAACATACACCCATGAAAGAAGTATCATACCATGATGATGTAAATACCCATAAATTAAAGTATATTACACAATGAATACAATCATGGTCAGTACACATACACCACATGCAATAATTAAGTGGTGAACAATGGAAATCTCACGGAATTGAAAGTGAGATAAGAAAATCCCTTACCTTGTACTTTTCCTTGGTTGGGGTAGGTTAACCTCCTGTATAATGGTGAAATAATTGTTATTAAATTATACAAGAATCATATATATTAATATGATATCATATATGATCTTTTAATATTGATTTGATAATAATATCTTAGTATTATCGTTGTTTCGGGTGTTAACTTACTTGTTTTCTTTTGTATGTTTTGTTACGTAAGACATGTTTGTAAAGGATAGGTTGTATATTATTCAAATCCAGAATGGTATCAAGTCCTTAAACATCATTTTTAAATCATCAAATGATAATTATACTTGAATGGATACGATGGAGGATGAATCTCATCGCGTTCGTGGAGACGGTAGTCCGTACGTACGCACGAACGCAACTTCCATTTAATTTTTATTTTAAAAGAATTGAATCCAAATGATACTTAGGTATATTACTATTACAGTATAATATAATATTTTATATATGTTACTTAAGTTCATTAACACCATCCTTTATACGTTCCATGTGTGGTATGAACGAGTCATATCATTTTAAGGGGGCGGTAGTCCGCACTTCCTGAAATGAAATTATCATATGTATATACAACATGAAACGAATAATGGTATGAAATAAAATGGAATTACAGTAGCTTATATATAAAATATATATCATTAATATCATATTTAATTACAGTTCCATCATAATGGCCACCATGAGAGGCGGTAAGATGTATTTGAACAATCATCGTTTCGTGAGGCGTTAGTTTGCCCTCCACAGAAACATTATGTTCATCATCCATTAGATGGAGTTGTGTGTATGTGTAGTTTGAATACTTCTTATTACAACATCCTAGTACATTGAGGATACTGGTGTTGTTACAAAATAAAGGAAATAAAAAGAGTTTGGGGGTTGGAGAAGCAAAATAAATGAAAATAATTTAAGAGAAATCGTTACCTTTAATTTAGGTAACTCACTTTGGTTGGAACCAAAGGACTTCTTGAAATGCTTTCTGCCTAAGGGGAAGCTTCAAGGAGGAGGAGAGGGATGTGGGGAGCTTATTTGGGCAGAGTTTGGACGAGCCAAGTGGCTTGAGAGGTGTGAGGAATGAGTAGAAGTGGTCTCCTTTTATAAGGGAGAGGAGGGGCTCTTTAGGAATGAGTGAAAGTATTACTTTATAATATAATTATATTCGGTTTATAATGGTCCAAAAATCATTGAGGTCGAATATAAGATGACTCATATTCTAAATAACATCAACCAATAAGAATTGGACAGGTTTTAGATAATATTTTAATCATTATAATCTTGTTTATTTCAATGATTTATTAATGAGGTAAACATTGAATCACTATTGTGTCATTAATAATTTAACTTATTTGATGTCTAAAAATTATAAATAAAATATAATTATGTAGGAAATCTTTTTAGCTTTCTAATGAATATTTATAATCGAAAATCCAACATGTATAACCCTATGTAAAAATTGTTCTTCTAAAAGATGTAAGCTTATGCCATTTTTATTTTTATTTTAACTTTATTAATATAAAGTGTCCCTACCACATACAAGTGGCTCCAAGGGGTCCCCAAATTGACCCAAGGATGCTCATGGTCGGGTATGTGTCCACCAATAAGGTTAGGACACGTTTTAGGGTAATTTTGTATTATTATAATATTATTTTTAACCCTTATTTACCGGATTTACCTTTAACCATGGTAAATAAAATATTTACCACAGTAATTATTCAAAATGTCTAAAAATAAAAGTTACCTATTTACAAAATTTGGACATCCTGATTCCAAATATGGAATCCATTTTTCTAAATTCAAAACACAGAAGTGGCAGAAATTAATTTAAAATTAATTCCCGCTATCAAAACAAAAAGCGTGTTTTTAAGAGGTAATAACTATCAAAAGATTGACACTTGTTTATGTTCAGTTTAATTGTAAAATTATGTCCAATGACCAACATTATATTAAATGGTAAAAATATATTCTAAATATACTTTAAAACCACTCAAATTCACAATTTATCACTATTAATTATTCTGATTAAAAAAGTTGTTTTTAATTAAAATTTAGTAATTTTCACTATTCATCAAAATATGAATGTTATCCGAAAAGTACCAAAATTTCACCTTAGGCTAAATTCGATATTCCGAATCCAAAAATGAAGTCCATTTTAAAATATAAAATATATATAATTTCAAAATTTAGGTATTACTATTCATAACGGCTAGTTTGATCGGTTGTGGTGTGTGTTAAAACTCGAAGTTGCGTACAACACACGCTACTGTTTTATTCAAAGGAAAGCGTACCGTGGAATCTTGGGATGTTTCATTTTATATTTTTTGATGTCTCCATTTAGTCAAAAAGTTTAAAATATTGTATTTAAAAAAGGATTCACTATCAAAAGTTGATAAAAGTGCAATACTGAAAATGAATCTGTTCTTCCATTATGACTAAGAAACTCATAATATGGATTCTAAAATTATAAGGATTATATAAAGTTTAAAATTTAGTTAATACTATTCATGACCTCTTTTAATGGATTTTTTTTTGGTAAGTCATGGTGCAATTGAACTCGGTGTTGCGTGTAGTGCAAGTTATTGAATTATTTTGAAGAAATAACACACTATGAAATCTTGGGGTGTTACAAGTATGAAATGGAAGGTGGCGGATTTCATCCCACGGTGTTTAATTTGTCATCAAGTTAAAGAAGAGCATTAGATACCAGATAATATGTTATAATATTTTTTCATCCTAGTGTGGAAATGGTATCAGATAACAATGAATTTTGTTACAGGTCTTCCAAGAACAGTCCGAAAAAACGATCCCATTTGGGTGATTTTGGATCATCTAACAAAGTCGGTCCATTTCATCCCTATTCGTGAAACCAATACAGTGGAGGATCTTTAAAAAATCTATATCCGAGAAGTGGTAAAGAGGCATGGTGTACCAATGTATATAGTATCATATAGAGATCTAAGGTTCACATCTCATTTCTAGAAATCATTACAGAAAGCCCTTGGGACTCAATTGACAATGAGCATGGCACATCATCCTCAGACAGATGCGCAATCCAAACAGACGTTAAAAACCGTGGAACACATGTTTCAGGATTGTTTAATGGATTTTGGTGGCACATCGGAGGATCATAAACCATTAGTGGAGTTCTCATACAATAATAGCTATCAATCCTCGATACGCATGGCTCCGTTTCAAGCATTGTATAGGCGTCCTTGTTTTTCTCCACTATGTTGGGTACAAACTGGTGAAACATCACAAGTCGGACCATGCTTCATCCAAGAAACAATATATAAGATCTAGTTTATTAGAAAGAGGATGGAGATGGCTCAGATTTGTCAAAAATATTATGCAGATCACCGTCGAAGACAGTTTTCATTCGTTGTGGGTGATCATGCCTTCTTGAGGATCTCTATAAAGATTAGACATCATATTTTCGGGAATCAGGGAAAGTTATATTCTAGATACATTGGCCCTTTTGAGATAATGTAATGGGTTGGAGAGGTGTCATATCTATTGTCATTACCACTACTGTTCAGTTTGGTGCATAATTTCCTTCATGTATCTCAGTTGAAAAAGTATCAGCCTGATCCTGGCCATATGATCAGATGGGATCATGTTGACCTAGAGCCAGATGCTTCATTAATATATATCCCGGAACAGATTGTGGATAGGAAAGAGAAAGTATTCCAATAAAAAATCATCAGCCTAGTGCATGTTTTATGGCAGCATGATCATATTCAAGAAGATACTTGGGAACGTGAGAAGGAAATGAAAGAGCAGTGGCTGTAACTCTTTCAGTTGGGTGAAGGTTTTCAACTTTCCAAGGACGGAAAGACAATGATGGGGAGAATGTAGTACCCCTAGTTTTTGGTATGGAACCCTTAATTGATGTTTTTCATGGTTTTAATGTTAAGGGTGATTAATGGGAGTGTCAAGAGAACTTTGAAAGAAGTTTTGAGGCAAAATGGGAAGTCACACGGGCGGTGCACTGTTTGTCTAAACCGTGCAGTCAAACTGTGGGTCATTGGTCTTGGAGGCAGTAGATTCCGCATGGTTGGAGCACAGATTATCTAACCATGCACCCAAATCGTGCGAGAACATTGGATGAGACAGTAGCTCACACATGGTTAGCGCACGGTTTGTCTAACCGTGCGAGAAAACCGTGATTCCACTTAAATGGGATCCAATAAAAGTGGATCTCACTCGTTTTTGCCTCTATGTGCCTCATTTAAGCTCTTAAGTGGCCCTATATCTGGATTTTTCTTCTCCTAATGTCAAAGAGGGTTCTCCCATCATTCTAGAGGCGATCCAAAGGCTTCTCTTGGCGAATCGGAGACGTATTCATGAGGTATTTCATCGTTCTTCTTCGTTCTTGATCAGTTTCATAGATCTACTTAGATCTACTTCTCCTATTTTCTTGGTTTCTTAGATCTATTCCTGTTATGGGTAGATCATAGTGTGTGGATGCCAAATACGATGATATTTGGTCTTGATCTTTCGAGGATAAGAGATCTAAGGTGGGTTCTTGAAGAAGCAACATGGTTTTCATGAGGGTTCTTCGTTCGTTGTGGTTTCTGTCAAAACCCTAAAGGTAAAAGGATTCACTCTCGAATCCTCTTTTTCGAATTGATTGTCAAAGTTTTAAATTGGTTTACTGGAATGGGTTTGATCATGAAAATCATGGAAGACATCTTCATTAGTGATTATTTATGGTTTTGATGTAATTGTGAAATCATGGTGAATTGTTGTGCAAAGTGATTTGGCATCTTGAATTTAAAATGTTGACTTTAAATTATGATTGCTGAAATTCTTAAAGGTTGTTGAAAAATATGTTTTCAATAAAAATGGAATTTATTGAAATCGTATGATATTGAAATGAATTTGATAGACTTGGTTTTTAATAAAAGGGGGTTTTATTGAAATGGTTTGGAATTGAAATGGTTTGAGATTGAAATGACTTTGATGGATTTGGTTTTCAATAAAAATGGAGTTTTATTGATGTGGTTTAGAATTGAAATGGTTTTGATGGAAATTGTTTTCAATAAAATGGTGTTTTTATTGAAAGGGTGTTTTGGAATGATAGTTGGGAATATGTGGTGTGTGTTCATGTTTCATGTACGAGGCCTAGTTGAAATGTGAACTTATGCTCAGTGCAAATTTTTAATGAAACAATGGTAACTATATGTACGAGGCCTTGTTTAATAATAACCTTGTGCTCAGTGCCGAAGTTGTAATGGCACAGGGGAAAAAATTACATTGTATGACTTGGTAGATCCATGAGATACCACTTATGAGTAAGGAACCTTCCTAACATAGCATGCATTGTTGATTTCACAGGTTTGCGAAATTTTTGGGTATTCCAAAAAGGAGATATTGTGAAATGGTTTTAAAGCATGTAAGGTTATTTTTCTAGAAAAATAAATTGATGGAAAAATTGGTTTCAATTTTACTTGGATGCTTTTGGGTATGAATGGTTTTGGATTCTTTTTTGTATCTTGTTATAAACTATTTGTAGAAAATGTTTTATATAAAATGACTTATATAAATTTTGATAACTCTTCTATCCGAGTGGTGTGGGTAGGGAAGTATTTGGGGAAAACCTACTGTGTTTTATACTCACCCCTGCTTTGGCACATTGGGGCTTTTTTAGATGTCATATTCGGAGACACTGGTAAAGGTATGGCATCTCATTACTAGTGGTTTGTGGTGATTCTAGGGAGATGTGGTGGTGCATGGTGCATGGAGCTCGGTGTAGACCATGGAGTGTGTCTTGTCTTGTTTTGGGTGTTTTGTTTAGTATTCTTCTTGGTACTATGATATTGTGTTGGTTATGTATTGGTTTGTGGAACAGTTTAGTTCTCTTTTGGAAATACATGAGTTGGTTGTTTCATTAACATGCATCATATAGTGGTTGTTAGTGATGTTTTGGATGGTTTATTTCTCAAAGGGTAAATCTTCCCCCACTTGCCTTGAAACCCTTCATCATTTATTTCCAGCCTTTGGCGCCTTGGAGATGTCGCTTAAGGCTGAGTAATGAATCGTTGTACTCTAAATCCAATGAGAATTGGAGGGTCATTACACTAATAATCAGTCCAATTATAACCTACTTCATTTATTTGTTTTTATAAAATTTTCTAATTTTTAATTATATTGAATGTCTATATGAAGTGAATGATAAATTTAGAAAAACACTCAAATGATAATCATTTTACACATGAGGTTGAGAATGTGGGAATCTTGAGTGTATAAAAATAAGTCTGAAAACCAAACCATGAGTATTTTTTTATATTTCAAATTAAATCACTTAAAAATTCAACATAATTTAAAATATTAATTGGTTCAAAAAATGAAAACTGATCATAATCATTCCTTGTAATAAAAATAAATTTAGGGTTCTATGATTTCACACTTGAATTAATAATATGGTTTAATTAATTTCATGTTTTTAGTTGATGTAAATTCTAATTGGGTTTAGGGTATTAACAAATTTTTGATCAAAATTATGTGGATTTTAATATGCATGATAATGAATAAAATGTAAATAAAGAGGTGTAATTATATATATTATTCCATTTAAAAATATATTTTAAAAATCATCTTTCTATTACATTTTATCACTTAATTTTTTTAAAAATGGGCTTCTATCATTATACATTTTTATTATGCTTTTAAAATAAAAATAAATTATCGTTTTTAGTAGTTAAATTATTTTATACTTTTTCATTATTCCTTTTTCTAGTTTTTTATGTTCTTCGTCCTTGATAGAATTACTTTGTTCAACCACTCGGTTTCCCCTCTGTACTAAAAACTACACCGAATATGAGAGTGCATACAAAAAAATATCTTCAAATTAGAACTATTTAAAGTGATGAAAATACTTTATTCAACCCATTTTTAGGTATTTTATATATTTTATTTATTATTTTATTTAACTCATACTTCCTCCACATTTTCTCTCTTCTTTGTCCTTCACCACTTATTTTTGTGACCATCAATTGAAATATCATTTTAGGATATTGTAATTAAAAACTAATATTTTATTTTTTTCTCTAATTGACGACATGAACCAATCATAAATTTTTATGAATTAGTCCTTGTATTTAAATGATTCTTTATGGATGTAATGATACCATCTAAAAATGATATAATCATAAAAACTGATCCATTTCTGTACATCTATCCTTTTAAATGTTTTGATTTGGTTTGAACATCATAAAAAGAATCAGATTATCATAAAATGGATGAAAAAAAATTATATTCAGATTCAATTATTGGATATACTTGATGATAATTACCAATAAAATTTTGTTTCATATTGATATGTCATATGAGACTTTGAGATAAAATATTGGTTAATTCACATTCTTCTAAAATTTCATGGCCACTATAGTAATGATCAAAATAACCATAAAAAATAATGCTACATTGTTTTCTATCCCCTTAAACAAAATAATATTTCTAATGATGAAAAATAATAATAATAATTGTCATTCTCTTTGGTGTAACTGAAAATGATTGGATATATTATTTACAAATCTAAGGTAACATATTGGAATGACTTGAAATATTTTTTCTTATAAATAATTATTCTAGTACTGAGGACTAAAACAATTCATAAGGAGACATTATGGATCAAGAAAGTATATAGGGATTCAACGTATGTGTACTATAAAATATTGAAGAAATTTTATTTATGATTCACACATCATGAAATATATAAGAAACTCCTCACCTAGTACTTCAATGAATTCATATCACATATAGAGAGGAATGTGGTGGATGTTGTGGAAGGAAATGCATTTTTTCAACAAAACACTAATTGATTATCATTCATTGATTGATATTACTTAAAATGATATCTCTAAATTTTGGTACTCTAGGGACACTACCCATAAGGTGATTTCATCAGGTAAGTCATTGTCATGAAAATC
The DNA here is from genome assembly GCA_963277665.1 of Viscum album. Taxonomy (NCBI): domain Eukaryota; kingdom Viridiplantae; phylum Streptophyta; class Magnoliopsida; order Santalales; family Viscaceae; genus Viscum; species Viscum album. The sequence continues at coordinate 868,859,419 of OY728122.1, forward strand.
TTTTAACTCATACTAAATTGGATTAATTAACCACCATAGTGATATAGATTTCCTTGGATCAAAAATACATACCACCCATTCTAGTAAAGTTTTACTATATATTCATTACACTAAAGAATCCAATACATTATTTCCCAAAACAGCATAAAACAAAGGATTGTGCAGATAAATTCCTTGGGAGGCCACTATAGTATCAATACGTACTAACCCCCAAAAAAGAATAAGGATTCTTTCAGGAAATCATACAAAAAATTATAGATATATCCCTGAGGCATGAGCTATGGATGAAAAAAATAACATTTTCTAATAAAGAATCCAATATAATCTACCCTAAAAATAGAGTTTCCCGAAACCCCATAAATGATTCAAATCCAAATAATAAACAAGTAAAAATATATGCATCATTCCAAATTGGAGGTATATTATAATAAAAATGATCTTATAAAACACGTTTTTTATTAATAAAAACTGAATTGAATAGTTATAGTATATATTTAGGTGACATATAGTTGAAAATGATATTGGATATGTCTTCCCTCTCTAAATTGGATAACAAAAAGTCAAAAAAGCTTCCACCCAAACCTATTACAAATCACAAGGGGAATGTTAGTTCCATAAAAATTATTGATTGAAAGAAAATGGATATGAAATCGACTCCAATTTCTCCTGATATTTTCATTAGCTCAAAAAACACCCATTCAATGTTAATTAATGGGAATCCAAAGGAGAAATAAAAATGTATGTATATGAGATATGATATTCCACTTCAACTACTTCTACATTATAATGTAATTGTATAAAAAAACAATATATATAGTGAGGAGATGAAAAAAAATATTCCATCGATAAATTCAATCATGTTGACATTAATATCCCTATTCTTGAAACAATCCATGAAATTATAAGGTATACCATGTTCTTAAATGAACCTTGTATGAATTGAATAGGTCTAAAGATAAATTACTGGATCAACCTTGGGATGAATGTCTCTACACTCATCACACCCGCCATAGTGAAGCCTACAAATTGAAATGACTTTGGTACATTCACCATATAGGGAAATATAAGAGAATTATCTCTATAAGGATTTAAGTGATTTGGTTCCCTCCATTAATTTCCTACCCCTCTATTTTTCTATTCATTGGATGGTACTGTGAAGAAGACAATAGGAGTGGTGGTGTAATTTCAAAATAGGACCACAACATAACCAACATGAGCCTCCAAGGATATACAATTTGAGGTGAGAGATATGGTCTTTCGAGTAGATTTTTACATGGTGAATATGAAGGATGATTAGGTAAATTTTACTACACCCATCACACTTGGTGGGACATCCTGGAAATCTTTAAAGGAAGTTATACATTTCCATGTGGTTTCACTTTAATGGGTGTTTGGGGTTGAGATAATAGGATTTAGTATCTTGGATCCCATGAAGTACCCTTCAAAAGGCTATTATATTCTCCACATCTTCCATTCTAACCCAACTTGTAGTGATTCACCAAGTTTTGATGTTTAGGTTTTAAAATTTAGATAATTCAATGATTAGGGATATTTTGTGTATTGGGTCAAGTTTTATTTCTCAAATCATAACCAAACCTATTTATCATGGTCAAAAACATTAGAGTATGATTCTTTTATGGATTATTATTATGATTTTGGGAAGGTAACCTCGGATTATGAACTTTTATATTAATTTTGAAGATGGATTTGATTCATTATTTATATATAACAGTAATGTCTATTTATAACCCAATATTCATTGTTCACATATCTCAAATCCAATGAAATTTCAATTAATAACACACCCACCCAAATTGCATGTCAACCGTAACTTATAAATTTGAAATATCCATACCAATTAAATGATGAAAAATAATCGATAATTATTTCCAATAAATATCTTCTAGAACAAGAAAAAAACTTCAGCATATTGTTTGGGAGAAAATTTTGCAAATTGGATGGAATTCAATAGATATATTGGGTATCATGTCCTATTTTTACAAGAAAAAGATTATTTTGGGTGATGGTTATAGAATTGTTTGGAATATATAAATGGGACTTAACTCCATGACATTAAAATATGTAAATAATGTTTTGGAAAAATTACATGAATTAGGAATCATTTATCTCATCTCGATCACTCAGTGGTTTATTCATATCCTGGTTATACTAAATAAAATTGGGTTCAATATTATAAAACATGAACCAAATGATTTAGTTCTTATAATAGTGAAATATAGTTGGTGGATGTGCATTCATTATTGGAAAATGAATAAATCCACTCATAATTACTGTTTACCCTTTCCATTAATGGACCAAATTCTTGAGACACATTCATATAGGACACACTATTATTTCAAATATTGTTTCCCTACCTATTTTTATGTTCCCATTACAGTAGAGTACTTATAGAATATGATGTTCACTTGCTTAGTTGGTTCATTTTCATACTAAAATATTCCATTTAGAGTATGTATTTCCCCATATAACATTTAAATGTACACAGAGTGCATATTATCTGATTTACATGATGCCTTCAGGGTGTTAATTTTGGTTTACTTTACTATGTATGGATCATTATTTTATTTGTGTCACTCTTTCCAGGGAATTATATTTCGTCGATGTATTTGGAAAAATACTATTTTAAATTTTATAAAGTGATATTTCATTATATAGAAGGAAATTTACCTTTTTCCATGTAGTGTAAAATAATATCATTAATGTTTATATATATATGGTATGCATATTTTTTATCTTTTTGATATCCTGTATGTGTACACTCTATTAGATATTTCTTTATAAATGCTTGTTTTATTTGATTCCTCATCAAATATTTCTATAAGATCAGTCAACCATTATATATATTTCTTTAAAAATAAATTTATTTTATGTTTTCTGACACTATTAGTGAATCCTTTTTTATGGATAAATAATATTCTCACCACTCTAGAAATATTACAAACCAAATGGTGGGAGCTACCATTCTAGATTATATGAAACCCTTTAAACATTATAGTTAGAGAGGTCTTATCATAAATGGGGTGGGAACATTAAAATGTAATCTAATATGCATAAATGAGATTAGATTAATCCAAATGGAACAACACAATAATAAAAATATTTTTTTTACATAATAAATTCTTTAGATAAATTTCATTATAATTTACTAGTCTTGAATGTAATTTTTTTATTCACGTAGCTTTTGGGTACCTCTTAATGAATCTGGACGTAATGAACATACATATAAATTATATGATCTTTATCAAGAGTCCAAAATTAAGATAAATAACATGATATTTTCATAGAAAATTGGGGCTATACATAAGAGATAGATTACTTACCTACCAAAGGATGACATTGTGTACTATGTAACACTTCACGAAACATTTCCAAATGCGACTATTTATGAACTATTTTGTATTAATCCATGTTATTTTTAATTACATAACTATCTTGTCACCTATAAAATATATAAAAATATAATTAAATACTTTGTTAATTAATTAATGACTTTTTTAGTTTTCTGTTTGGGATTATCCCTTCCTTTATCCCATGTGTAGTGAAATAGGTTGTAAGAAGGAGAATTTATATTCTGGAGTTTTTTGGATATTTTTCATTTTTATAATAATCATTCATACGGTAGAAAAATTTTACCCCAATAGATATCTATAAAAGCTATAGATTATTTGTTATATTGGATAAACATGTCTCACCATGCTAATTTTTTATGTCATGATATCTTTTGAAACACAATGTTAAAATTTGTATTATACCCAAGATTCCTCAGTATTACATATTATTTTATGAGATTTTTATTAATGGGGAACTGATTTTTTTACTTTTTCTTATGCCATGCTTTTTTTCTTAAATTTTGGCGGATGTGGTTTATGTTAGAAAAATGGTGGAGGAAAAGTCCGCAATGATTGAATATTCTTTTATTGTTAAGGATGTTCTAATGGGTCATATAATTTTCTTATTTGAAATAATAAATGAGATCATCATTGACCGAGTACCATAATTTAACAATAGAAAATTTTATTCCCTAATTAAAAAATATTGAGTTACAAAAAATAACTAGTCCATACCACCCCCAAAAAATAGATATGTCGAGGTTGCATATAGGGACTCAAAAAATATTTTTACAATATCTTCTAACCAATTAGGATAGATGGTAGAATTTTCTCAAATTTTGTGCATTTGAATAATAAATTATCATTACATGATTCCTATTATCATGTCCCCATATAATAATATCTTTAATAAATCCTTGCATCTCCCTATAGAGGATGATACAGAAGCATTTTTAGAAATAATGAAATACAATATGGATTTATCCAAACAAGTATATAAAAGAAATATATAACATAAATGGATTGAGAATATTTGATTATCATTATATGATAACTCAATAATATACAATGTGTGTGGAAAATTTACTTTTGAGAATATTATCTTGAAGAGGGATTTTTATGATGGAGATAAAGTGCTTATTTATAGTCTACAACTAATGTTGGAATCTAGAAAGTCGTGTTCTAGATGGATATTCCCATTGGTTTTATCTCTTATTATTTTATGGTGTAGTGGTGTCTACACAAGAGGCCATATAATGGAGAATTATAGTCAATGAGAAGTTTTTGAATAATTATTTTGAAGGAGATCCCATTCATTTAGTAGATGTCACAACATAGAATAGATCTATAATCATTTGAGAAAATAATATTTACCTTAATCCTCATACTTTAATATTATTTTTCATAATTAAAATTCCATAATTCATGATAATATTCTATTTCATAGGTTCAAAATGTCAAAAATTTTACCAGTTATGTTTATTCGAGGGTATAACTATTTAGGTTATCTTCAGGATTATTTTTATATGTGTGTGTATTTTTTTATTTTTCAAAAAAGATTGAATTAAAATTTTAAAACAAAAATAATTTTATTGTATCGAATCTCTTTTGAAAAAAGTATTTGAAAATTTTAAGACATTCGAATTATTGTTGTTATAGAATATTTTAATTGAAATTAATATTTTAAAAAATTCTTGCATTTTAATAGATTTTTAAAACCCATGCATCATTTGAAAAAATAAAAATTTTGATCCCTATCCTTAGATGTATTCAAAACCACTTTGACACAATATTTACAGTTCTCAAACTTCTTAATATAATACAATAATTTTTTATGATTTGTAACTTATGTTGATTATCTCTCCAATATTTGGAGTTCATGAGATGATTTCAATATTATTGGGTAAATTCAATTGGATATCTTCTCATTTATATTAGAAATACACCTTGAAAATTGATCCTAGTTAGGCCAATAAATTTACATTAATTTCCATACTGGATTAATCAATATTACTATAATAATTATCCCATAACTACCTTTTCTATAAAATACATTTTAATGATTATTTTTTCTATATGGGTGTTGGAGGTGGGATTAAACGTATATTTCATTGACAAGAATTTCATATTAAAGACAAATTGATAGGTGTGTGTCATTGTTTTAGGTCATCTGAAATAGTGAAATGCGAATAATCCAATATTATACACTGAACATAATTTTTTTCATCATTTTATGAAAAATAATTAAACTATATGTATTAAAATTAAAATTAAAAACATACATAAAAAACTCAAAAAAATATATAAAATATAAAAAAAGAGAATAATTATGAATTCATTAAACATATTCATATTCATGAATCATGTACCTGAAAAAAAGGAAGTTTGAGAGACACTATTTGTAATTGGAATTGAGTGAAGGTGAACGTTATTTCTTAACATGATTTATCAATCATTACATTTAAGTTGTAAATCCAACCAATTTTTTGATGATGTTTAATAGAAATATTCTCTCCAACCATAAGAAATTGAAAAAACTTTTAAATACCGCATAATTTAGTTTACATTTATGTCTCAAATTGTATATAGATGATATTTTCCACAAACCTAGGGTAAAGAGTCATTATAAAAGTATGATTATACCTCTATATAAATTCATTCTCTTGGGTGATTATCGACACTAAACTTATTTTTGGGATCGTTTCATAATTTTTCATGGATGAATGAATGTTTTTGAACTAGATTGAATGTTAAAAATGAAAAATTATTGGTTATATTATGAAAATATCCTTTTAAATATTCAAACATTTGATATAGTTCTAGATTATAATATGTATATATGATTTTTTTTCCTAGGAGATAGAAATGTTAAGTGTTTGGAAGTTGATAAAACAAATTTTTAGTGAATATTTTATTTATAATAAATATTATATTTCCCATGTTATGTTGGATATGTTTATTTATAGAAAATATGGTATTATATAATCAATTGGAAAATATGGTGTAAATTCCAATTATTTCGCTTTAAAAACACTATTATTTTTTATAAAACTATTTTTATGGAAATTATTTTGAATCTACATTCTGGGGAATTGTTCATAACTATATGGGGTAAAATATTGACTTTATCCATCCATGATAGACAATATATTTTATCTGATAAACTAGTCCGTAATGTAAAATCTAGACTGGGCACATAACCATAGACACCACATTTATATTTGGGATGTATTTTCTTCATTAAACATGTATTGGGATAGAATTTAGTTATCATATAGAGGATTAAATTATGAACATATCATACTTCTATGAGGAAAAGTGATTCAATCATTTTGGTTGTTAAAAAAATTGGTGATATTTCCATTAAATCACATGGATGATTTTCTCATTCACACTTGTAACCACTTATAACAATAATCTACCCTTGACTCTATAAATGAGTATTTTAATCATTTATGTATGGGTGTTCATGAATTAGAATATTAAGGGGATGTTATAATTTGTTTAGCTCATTTTTTATCGGGAGTGTAAAAGTGATATATCCTGAATTAAGGATCCCTTATAAAACACCTTCTTCCTCTTCATGTTTTATTTTTCATTTCCTGACATAAAATTATATATTTATATTATATTTATCATGTATCATATAATTTATCTTGTTATTCAATTCATATATTTTATATTTAAATCAATAGAAAACAATTTATTGGGTTAGAAAATTCTTGACCCTTTTCATAAACAAGTCATTTACACCATAACTACACCCATGGAAGATCAGTTTTCTATATAATCAATCTAATTAAAACAATATTCATTTCTTTTGTATTTAATTAATGAGATTATTATAATAAATATTTATATGATCCATTTATAGTGTTTTTAATTAATAAAAACACTTAATTAATATTAATTTTACACATGAGTTCCAGAATATTTGAATCATATGATCATAAACATAATATTCATAAAAAACATTAGTGATTATATTCCTAGCTTAAAATAAAATCAAAAGTAAATTTATCATTAATTTCAATATATAATTCATAACTAATTCTCCAAAAAACATAATTGTTCATAAGAACTAAAATGAAAATATGGGGCTATAATAAAACCTTCTAGAGCTATCCCAATATTCAATTCATTTCAACTTTTTTGTGGAGGTTAATTTTTTTAGGTTTCAAGCATTAACTAATTAATGGTTCCAAATTATGTGGGTTTTAATTTGGATGATGATTATGAAAAATTAAATTAATAGTTTTAGTACAATCAAATATTCTTTTAAATTATATTTTATAAAAAATACACTAATTACATTTGAAAAATAAAATTTCAAAAACAAATAATAAACAATCCTCAAGAAAAAAACATAATTTTAAGATATATACAACAAAAATAACCCCCAATATTTTTACTTGGGGGTTGGAGAAGCAAAATAAATGAAAATAATTTAAGAGAAATCGTTACCTTTAATTTAGGTAACTCACTTTGGTTGGAACCAAAGGACTTCTTGAAATGCTTTCTGCCTAAGGGGAAGCTTCAAGGAGGAGGAGAGGGATGTGGGGAGCTTAGTTGGGCAGAGTTTGGACGAGCCAAGTGGCTTGAGAGGTGTGAGGAATGAGTAGAAGTGGTCTCCTTTTATAAGGGAGAGGAGGGGCTCTTTAGGAATGAGTGAAAGTATTACTTTATAATATAATTATATTCGGTTTATAATGGTCCAAAAATCATTGAGGTCGAAGATAAGATGACTCATATTCTAAATAACATCAACCAATAAGAATTGGACAGGTTTTAGATAATATTTTAATCATTATAATCTTATTTATTTCAATGATTTATTAATGAGGTAAACATTGCATCACTATTTTGTCATTAATAATTTACCTTATTTGATGTCTAAAAATTATAAATAAAATATCCTTATGTAGGAAATCTTTTTAGCTTTCTAATGAATATTTATAATCGAAAATCCAACATGTATAACCCTATGTAAAAATTGTTCTTCTAAAAGATGTAAGCTTATGCCATTTTTATTTTTATTTTAACTTTATTAATATAAAGTGTCCCTACCACATACAAGTGGCTCCAAGGGGTCCCCAAATTGACCCAAGGATGCTCATGGTCGGGTATGTGTCCACCAATAAGGTTAGGACACGTTTTAGGGTAATTTTGTATTATTATAATATTATTTTTAACCCTTATTTACCGGATTTACCTTTAACCATGGTAAATAAAATATTTACCACAGTAATTATTCAAAATGTCTAAAAATAAAAGTTACCTATTTACACAATTTGGACATCCTGATTCCAAATATGGAATCCATTTTTCTAAATTCAAAACACAGAAGTTGCAGAAATTAATTTAAAATTAATTCCCGCTATCAAAACAAAAAGCGTGTTTTTAAGAGGTAATAACTATCAAAAGATTGACACTTGTTTATGTTCAGTTTAATTCTAAAATTATGTCCAATGACCAACATTATATTAAATGGTAAAAATATATTCTAAATATACTTTAAAACCACTCAAATTCACAATTTATCACTATTAATTATTTTGATTAAAAAAGTTGTTTTTAATTAAAATTTAGTAATTTTCACTATTCATCAAAATATGAATGTTATCCGAAAAGTACCAAAATTTCACCTTAGGCTAAATTCGATATTCCGAATCCAAAAATGAAGTCCATTTTAAAATATAAAATATATATAATTTCAAAATTTAGGTATTACTATTCATAACGGCTAGTTTGATCGGTTGTGGTGTGTGTTAAAACTCGAAGTTGCGTACAACACACGCTACTGTTTTATTCAAAGGAAAGCGTACCGTGGAATCTTGGGATGTTTCATTTTATATTTTTTGATGTCTCCATTTAGTCAAAAAGTTTAAAATATTGTATTTAAAAAAGGATTCACTATCAAAAGTTGATAAAAGTGCAATACTGAAAATGAATCTGTTCTTCCATTATGACTAAGAAACTCATAATATGGATTCTAAAATTATAAGGATTATATAAAGTTTAAAATTTAGTTAATACTATTCATGACCTCTTTTAATGGATTTTTTTTTGGTAAGTCATGGTGCAATTGAACTCGGTGTTGCGTGTAGTGCAAGTTATTGAATTATTTTGAAGAAATAACACACTATGAAATCTTGGGGTGTTACAAGTATGAAATGGAAGGTGGCGGATTTCATCCCACGGTGTTTAATTTGTCATCAAGTTAAAGAAGAGCATTAGATACCAGATAATATGTTATAATATTTTTTCATCCTAGTGTGGAAATGGTATCAGATAACAATGAATTTTGTTACAGGTCTTCCAAGAACAGTCCGAAAAAACGATCCCATTTGGGTGATTTTGGATCATCTAACAAAGTCGGTCCATTTCATCCCTATTCATGAAACCAATACAGTGGAGGATCTTTAAAAAATCTATATCCGAGAAGTGGTAAAGAGGCATGGTGTACCAATGTATATAGTATCATATAGAGATCTAAGGTTCACATCTCATTTCTAGAAATCATTACAGAAAGCCCTTGGGACTCAATTGACAATGAGCATGGCACATCATCCTCAGACAGATGCGCAATCCAAACAGACGTTACAAACCGTGGAACACATGTTTCAGGATTGTATAATGGATTTTGGTGGCACATCGGAGGATCATAAACCATTAGTGGAGTTCTCATACAATAATAGCTATCAATCCTCGATACGCATGGCTCCGTTTCAAGCATTGTATAGGCGTCCTTGTTTTTCTCCACTATGTTGGGTACAAACTGGTGAAACATCACAAGTCGGACCATGCTTCATCCAAGAAACAATATATAAGATCTAATTGATTAGAAAGAGGATGGAGATGGCTCAGATTTGTCAAAAATATTATGCAGATCACCGTCGAAGACAGTTTTCATTCGTTGTGGGTGATCATGCCTTCTTGAGGATCTCTATAAAGATTAGACATCATATTTTCGGGAATCAGGGAAAGTTATATTCTAGATACATTGGCCCTTTTGAGATAATGTAATGGGTTGGAGAGGTGTCATATCTATTGTCATTACCACCACTGTTCAGTTTGGTGCATAATTTCCTTCATGTATCTCAGTTGAAAAAGTATCAGCCTGATCCTGGCCATATGATCAGATGGGATCATGTTGACCTAGAGCCAGATGCTTCATTAATATATATCCCGGAACAGATTGTGGATAGGAAAGAGAAAGTATTCCAATAAAAAATCATCAGCCTAGTGCAAGTTTTATGGCAGCATGATCATATTCAAGAAGATACTTGGGAACGTGAGAAGGAAATGAAAGAGCAGTGGCTGTAACTCTTTCAGTTGGGTGAAGGTTTTCAACTTTCCAAGGACGGAAAGACAATGATGGGGAGAATGTAGTACCCCTAGTTTTTTGTATGGAACCCTTAATTGATGTTTTTCATGGTTTTAATGTTAAGGGTGATTAATGGGAGTGTCAAGAGAACTTTGAAAGAAGTTTTGAGGCAAAATGGGAAGTCACACGGGCGGTGCACTGTTTGTCTAAACCGTGCAGCCAAACTGTGGGTCATTGGTCTTGGAGGCAGTAGATTCCGCATGGTTGGAGCACAGATTATCTAACCATGCACCCAAATCGTGCGAGAACATTGGATGAGACAGTATCTCACACATGGTTAGCGCACGGTTTGTCTAACCGTGCGAGAAAACCGTGATTCCACTTAAATGGGATCCTATAAAAGTGGATCTCACTCGTTTTTGCCTCTATGTGCCTCATTTAAGCTCTTAAGTGGCCCTATATCTGGATTTTTCTTCTCCTAATGTCAAAGAGGGTTCTCCCATCATTCTAGAGGCGATCTAAAGGCTTCTCTTGGCGAATCGGAGACGTATTCATGAGGTATTTCATCGTTCTTCTTCGTTCTTGATCAGTTTCATAGATCTACTTAGATCTACTTCTCCTATTTTCTTGGTTTCTTAGATCTATTCCTGTTATGGGTAGATCATAGTGTGTGGATGCCAAATACGATGATATTTGGTCTTGATCTTTCGAGGATAAGAGATCTAAGGTGGGTTCTTGAAGAAGCAACCTGGTTTTCATGAGGGTTCTTCGTTCGTTGTGGTTTCTGTCAAAACCCTAAAGGTAAAAGGATTCACTCTCGAATCCTCTTTTTCGAATTGATTGTCAAAGTTTTAAATTGGTTTACTGGAATGGGTTTGATCATGAAAATCATGGAAGACATCTTCATTAGTGATTATTTATGGTTTTGATGTAATTGTGAAATCATGGTGAATTGTTGTGCAAAGTGATTTGGCATCTTGAATTTAAAATGTTGACTTTAAATTATGATTGCTGAAATTCTTAAAGGTTGATGAAAAATATGTTTTCAATAAAAATGGAATTTATTGAAATCGTATGATATTGAAATGAATTTGATAGACTTGGTTTTTAATAAAAGGGGGTTTTATTGAAATGGTTTGGAATTGAAATGGTTTGAGATTGAAATGACTTTGATGGATTTGGTTTTCAATAAAAAGGGAGTTTTATTGATGTGGTTTAGAATTGAAATGGTTTTGATGGAAATTGTTTTCAATAAAATGGTGTTTTTATTGAAAGGGTGTTTTGGAATGATAGTTGGGAATATGTGGTGTGTGTTCATGTTTCATGTACGAGGCCTAGTTGAAATATGAACTTATGCTCAGTGCATATTTTTAATGAAATAATGGTAACTATATGTACGAGGCCTTGTTTAATAATAACCTTGTGCTCAGTGCCGAAGTTGTAATGGCACAGGGGAAAAAATTACATTGTATGACTTGGTAGATCCATGAGATACCTCTTATGAGTAAGGAACCGTCCTAACATAGCATGCATGGTTGATTTCACAGGTTTGCGAAATTTTTGGGTATTCCAAAAAGGAGATATTGTGAAATGGTTTTAAAGCGTGTATGGTTATTTTTCTAGAAAAATAAATTGATGGAAAAATTGGTTTCAATTTTACTTGGATGCTTTTGGGTATGAATGGTTTTGGATTCTTTTTTGTATCTTGTTATAAACTATTTGTAGAAAATGTTTTATATAAAATGACTTATATAAATTTTGATAACTCTTCTATCCGAGTGGTGTGGGTAGGGAAGTATTTGGGGAAAACCTACTGTGTTTTATACTCACCCCTGCTTTGGCACATTGGGGCATTTTTAGATGTCATATTCCGAGACACTGGTAAATGTATGGCATCTCATTACTAGTGGTTTGTGGTGATTCTAGGGAGATGTGGTGGTGCATGGTGCATGGAGCTCGGTGTAGACCATGGAGTGTGTCTTGTCTTGTTTTGGGTGTTTTGTTTAGTATTCTTCTTGGTACTATGATATTGTGTTGGTTATGTATTGGTTTGTGGAACAGTGTAGTTCTCTTTTGGAAATACATGAGTTGGTTGTTTCATTAACATGCATCATATAGTGGTTGTTAGTGATGTTTTGGATGGTTTATTTCTCAAAGGGTAAATCTTCCCCCACTTGCCTTGAAACCCTTCATCATTTATTTCCAGCCTTTGGCGCCTTGGAGATGTCTCTTAAGGCTGAGTAATGAATCGTTGTACTCTAAATCCAATGAGAATTGGAGGGTCATTACACTAATAATCAGTCCAATTATAGCCTACTTCATTTATTTGTTTTTATAAAATTTTCTAATTTTTAATTATATTGAATGTCTATATGAAGTGAATGATAAATTTAGAAAAACACTCAAATGATAATCATTTTACACATGAGGTTGAGAATGTGGGAATCTTGAGTGTATAAAAATAAGTCTGAAAACCAAACCATGAGTATTTTTTTATATTTCAAATTAAATCACTTAAAAATTCAACATAATTTAAAATATTAATTGGTTCAAAAAATGAAAACTAATCATAATCATTCCTTGTAATAAAAATAAATTTAGGGTTCTATGATTTCACACTTGAATTAATAATATGGTTTAATTAATTTCATGTTTTTAGTTGATGTAAATTCTAATTGGGTTTAGGGTATTAACAAATTTTTGAACAAAATTATGTGGATTTTAATATGCATGATAATGAATAAAATGTAAATAAAGAGGTTTAATTATATATATTATTCCATTTAAAAATATATTTTAAAAATCATCTTTCTATTACATTTTATCACTTAATTTTTTTAAAAATGGGCTTCTATCATTATACATTTTTTTTATGCTTTTAAAATAAAAATAAATTATCATTTTTAGTAGTTAAATTATTTTATACTTTTTCATTATTCCTTTTTCTAGTTTTTTATGTTCTTCGTCCTTGATAGAATTACTTTGTTCAACCACTCGGTTTCCCCTCTGTACTAAAAACTACACCGAATATGAGAGTGCATACAAAAAAATATCTTCAAATTAGAACTATTTAAAGTGATGAAAATACTTTATTCAACCCATTTTTAGGTATTTTATATATTTTATTTATTATTTTATTTAACTCATACTTCCTCCACATTTTCTCTCTTCTTTGTCCTTCACCACTTATTTTTGTGACCATCAATTGAAATATCATTTTAGGATATTGTAATTAAAAACTAATATTTTATATTTTTCTCTAATTGACGACATGAACCAATCATAAATTTTTATGAAGTAGTCCTTGTATTTAAATGATTTTTTATGGATGTAATGATACCATCTCAAAATGATATAATCATAAAAACTGATCCATTTCTGTACATCTATCCTTTTAAATGTTTTGATTTGGTTTGAACATCATAAAAAGAATCAGATTATCATAAAATGGATGAAAAAAAATTATATTCAGATTCAATTATTGGATATACTTGATGATAATTACCAATAAAATTTTGTTTCATATTGATATGTCATATGAGACTTTGAGATAAAATATTGGTTAATTCACATTCTTCTAAAATTTCATGGCCACTATAGTAATGATCAAAATAAACATAAAAAATAATTCTACATTGTTTTCTATCCCCTTAAACAAAATAATATTTCTAATGATGAAAAATAATAATAATAATTGTCATTCTCTTTGGTGTAACTGAAAATGATTGGATATATTATTTACAAATCTAAGGTAACATATTGGAATGACTTGAAATATTTTTTCTTATAAATAATTATTCTAGTACTGAGGACTAAAACAATTCATAAGGAGACATTATGGATCAAGAAAGTATATAGGGATTCAACGTATGTGTACTATAAGATATTGAAGAAATTTTATTTATGATTCACACATCATGAAATATATAAGAAACTCCTCACCTAGTACTTCAATGAATTCATATCACATATAGAGAGGAATGTGGTGGATGTTGTGGAAGGAAATGCATTTTTTCAACAAAACACTAATTGATTATCATTCATTGATTGATATTACTTAAAATGATATCTCTAAATTTTGGTACTCTAGGGACACTACCCATAAGGTGATTTCATCAGGTAAGTCATTGTCATGAAAATCTTTTAACTCATACTAAATTGGATTAATTAACCACCATAGTGATATAGATTTCCTTGGATCAAAAATACATACCACCCATTCTAGTAAAGTTTTACTATATATTCATTACACTAAAGAATCCAATACATTATTACCCAAAACAGCATAAAACAAAGGATTGTGCAGATAAATTCCTTGGGAGGCCACTATAGTATCAATACGTACTAACCCCCAAAAAAGAATAAGGATTCTTTCAGGAAATCATACAAAAAATTATAGATATATCCCTGAGGCATGAGCTATGGATGAAAAAAATAACATTTTCTAATAAAGAATCCAATATAATCTACCCTAAAAATAGAGTTTCCCGAAACCCCATAAATGATTCAAATCCAAATAATAAACAAGTAAAAATATATGCATCATTCCAAATTGGAGGTATATTATAATAAAAATGATCTTATAAAACACGTTTTTTATTAATAAAAACTGAATTGAATAGTTATAGTATATATTTAAGTGACATATAGTTGAAAATGATATTGGATATGTATTCCCTCTCTAAATTGGATAACGAAAAGTCAAAAAAGCTTCCACCCAAACCTATTACAAATCACAAGGGGAATGTTAGTTCCATAAAAATTATTGATTGAAAGAAAATGGATATGAAATCGACTCCAATTTCTCCTGATATTTTCATTAGCTCAAAAAACACCCATTCAATGTTAATTAATGGGAATCCAAAGGAGAAATAAAAATGTATGTATATGAGAGATGATATTCCACTTCAACTACTTCTACATTATAATGTAATTGTATAAAAAAACAATATATATAGTGAGGAGATGAAAAAAAATATTCCATCGATAAATTCAATCATGTTGACATTAATATCCCTATTCTTGAAACAATCCATGAAAATATAAGGTATACCATGTTCTTAAATGAACCTTGTATGAATTGAATAGGTCTAAAGATAAATTACTGGATCAACCTTGGGATGAATGTCTCTACACTCATCACACCCGCCATAGTGAAGCCTACAAATTGAAATGACTTTGGTACATTCACCATATAGGGAAATATAAGAGAATTATCTCTATAAGGATTTAAGTGATTTGGTTCCCTCCATTAATTTCCTACCCCTCTATTTTTCTATTCATTGGATGGTACTGTGAAGAAGACAATAGGAGTGGTGGTGTAATTTCAAAATAGGACCACAACATAACCAACATGAGCCTCCAAGGATATACAATTTGAGGTGAGAGATATGGTCTTTCGAGTAGATTTTTACATGGTGAATATGAAGGATGATTAGGTAAATTTTACTACACCCATCACACTTGGTGGGACATCCTGGAAATCTTTAAAGGAAGTTATACATTTCCATGTGGTTTCACTTTAATGGGTGTTTGGGGTTGAGATAATAGGATTTAGTATCTTGGATCCCATGAAGTACCCTTCAAAAGGCTATTATATTCTCCACATCTTCCATTCTAACCCAACTTGTAGTGATTCACCAAGTTTTGATGTTTAGGTTTTAAAATTTAGATAATTCAATGATTAGGTATATTTTGTGTATTGGGTCAAGTTTTATTTCTCAAATCATAACCAAACCTATTTATCATGGTCAAAAACATTAGAGTATGATTCTTTTATGGATTATTATTATGATTTTGGGAAGGTAACCTCGGATTATGAACTTTTATATTAATTTTGAAGATGGATTTGATTCATTATTTATATATAACAGTAATGTCTATTTATAACCCAATATTCATTGTTCACATATCTCAAATCCAATGAAATTTCAATTAATAACACACCCACCCAAATTGCATGTCAACCGTAACTTATAAATTTGAAATATCCATACCAATTAAATGAAGAAAAATAATCGATAATTATTTCCAATAAATATCTTCTAGAACAAGAAAAAAACTTCAGCATATTGTTTGGGAGAAAATTTTGCAAATTGGATGGAATTCAATAGATATATTGGGTATCATGTCCTATTTTTACAAGAAAAAGATTATTTTGGGTGATGGTTATAGAATTGTTTGGAATATATAAATGGGACTTAACTCCATGACATTAAAATATGTAAATAATGTTTTGGAAAAATTACATGAATTAGGAATCATTTATCTCATCTCGATCACTCAGTGGTTTATTCATATCCTTGTTATACTAAATAAAATTGGGTTCAATATTATAAAACATGAACCAAATGATTTAGTTCTTATGATAGTGAAATATAGTTGGTGGATGTGCATTCATTATTGGAAAATGAATAAATCCACTCATAATTACTGTTTACCCTTTCCATTAATGGACCAAATTCTTGAGACACATTCATATAGGACACACTATTATTTCAAATATTGTTTCCCTACCTATTTTTATGTTCCCATTACAGTAGAGTACTTATAGAATATGATGTTCACTGGCTTAGTTGGTTCATTTTCATACTAAAATATTCCCTTTAGAGTATGTATTTCCCCATATAACATTTAAATGTATACAGAGTGCATATTATCTGATTTACATGATGCCTTCAGGGTGTTAATTTTGGTTTACTTTACTATGTATGGATCATTATTTTATTTGTGTCACTCTTTCCAGGGAATTATATTTCGTCGATGTATTTGGAAAAATACTATTTTAAATTTTATAAAGTGATATTTCATTATATAGAAGGAAATTTACCTTTTCCATGTAGTGTAAAATAATATCATTAATGTTTATATATATATGGTATGCATATTTTTTATCTTTTTGATATCCTGTATGTGTACACTCTATTAGATATTTCTTTATAAATGCTTGTTTTATTTGATTCCTCATCAAATATTTCTATAAGATCAGTCAACCATTATATATATTTCTTTAAAAATAAATTTATTTTATGTTTTCTGACACTATTAGTGAATCCTTTTTTATGGATAAATAATATTCTCACCACTCTAGCAATATTACAAACCAAATGGTGGGAGCTACCATTCTAGATAATATGACACCCTTTAAACATTATAGTTAGAGAGGTCTTATCATAAATGGGGTGGGAACATTAAAATGTAATCTAATATGCATAAATGAGATTAGATTAATCCAAATGGAACCACACAATAATAAAAATATTTTTTTTACATAATAAATTCTTTAGATAAATTTCATTATAATTTACTAGTCTTGAATTTAATTTTTTTAATCACGTAGCTTTTGGGTACCTCTTAATGAATCTGGACGTAATGAACATACATATAAATTATATGATCTTTATCAAGAGTCCAAAATTAAGATAAATAACATGATATTTTCATAGAAAATTGGGGCTATACATAAGAGATAGATTACTTACCTACCAAAGGATGACATTGTGTACTATGTAACACTTCACGAAACATTTACAAATGCGACTATTTATGAACTATTTTGTATTAATCCATGTTATTTTTAATTACATAACTATCTTGTCACCTATAAAATATATAAAAATATAATTAAATACTTTGTTAATTAATTAATGACTTTTTTAGTTTTCTGTTTGGGATTATCCCTTCCTTTATCCCATGTGTAGTGAAATAGGTTGTAAGAAGGAGAATTTATATTCTGGAGTTTTTTGGATATTTTTCATTTTTATAATAATCATTCATACGGTAGAAAAATTTTACCCCAATAGATATCTATAAAAGCTATAGATTATTTGTTATATTGGATAAACATGTCTCACCATGCTAATTTTTTATGTCATGATATCTTTTGAAACACAATGTTAAAATTTGTATTATACCCAAGATTCCTCAGTATTACATATTATTTTATGAGATTTTTATTAATGGGGAACTGATTTTTTTACTTTTTCTTATGCCATGCTTTTTTTCTTAAATTTTGGCGGATGTGGTTTATGTTAGAAAAATGGTGGAGGAAAAGTCCGCAATGATTGAATATTCTTTTATTGTTAAGGATGTTCTAATGGGTCATATATTTTTCTTATTTGAAATAATAAATGAGATCATCATTGACCGAGTACCATAATTTAACAATAGAAAATTTTATTCCCTAATTAAAAAATATTGAGTTACAAAAAATAACTAGTCCATACCACCCCCAAAAAATAGATATGTCGAGGTTGCATATAGGGACTCAAAAAATATTTTTACAATATCTTCTAACCAATTAGGATAGATGGTAGAATTTTCTCAAATTTTGTGCATTTGAATAATAAATTATCATTACATGATTCCTATTATCATGTCCCCATATAATAATATCTTTAATAAATCCTTGCATCTCCCTATAGAGGATGATACAGAAGCATTTTTAGAAATAATGAAATACAATATGGATTTATCCAAACAAGTATATAAAAGAAATATATAACATAAATGGATTGAGAATATTTGATTATCATTATATGATAACTCAATAATATACAATGTGTGTGGAAAATTTACTTTTGAGAATATTATCTAGAAGAGGGATTTTTATGATGGAGATAAAGTGCTTATTTATAGTCTACAACTAATGTTGGAATCTAGAAAGTCGTGTTCTAGATGGATATTCCCATTGGTTTTATCTCTTATTATTTTATGGTGTAGTGGTGTCTACACAAGAGGCCATATAATGGAGAATTATAGTCAATGGGAAGTTTTTGAATAATTATTTTGAAGGAGATCCCATTCATTTAGTAGATGTCACAACATAGAATAGATCTATAATCATTTGAGAAAATAATATTTCCCTTAATCCTCATACTTTAATATTATTTTTCATAATTAAAATTCCATAATTCATGATAATATTCTATTTCATAGGTTCAAAATGTCAAAAATGTTACCAGTTATGTTTAGTCGAGGGTATAACTATTTAGGTTATCTTCAGGATTATTTTTATATGTGTGTGTATTTTTTTATTTTTCAAAAAAGATTGAATTAAAATTTTAAAACAAAAATAATTTTATTGTATCGAATCTCTTTTGAAAAAAGTATTTGAAAATTTTAAGACATTCGAATTATTGTTGTTATAGAATATTTTAATTGAAATTAATATTTTAAAAAATTATTGCATTTTAATAGATTTTTAAAACCCATGCATCATTTGAAAAAATAAAAATTTTGATACCTATCCTTAGATGTATTCAATACCACTTTGACACAATATTTACAGTTCTCAAACTTCTTAATATAATACAATAATTTTTTATGATCTGTAACTTATGTTGATTATCTCTCCAATATTTGGAGTTCATGAGATGATTTCAATATTATTGGGTAAATTCAATTGGATATCTTCTCATTTATATTAGAAATACACCTTGAAAATTGATCCTAGTTAGGCCAATAAATTTACATTAATTTCCATACTGGATTAATCAATATTACTATAATAATTATCCCATAACTACCTTTTCTATAAAATACATTTTAATGATTATTTTTTCTATATGGGTGTTGGAGGTGGGATTAAACGTATATTTCATTGACAAGAATTTCATATTAAAGACAAATTGATAGGTGTGTGTCATTGTTTTAGGTCATCTGAAATAGTGAAATGCGAATAATCCAATATTATACACTGAACACAATTTTTTTCATCATTTTATGAAAAATAATTAAACTATATGTATTAAAATTAAAATTAAAAACATACATAAAAAACTCAAAAAATATATAAAATATAAAAAAAGAGAATAATTATGAATTCATTAAACATATTCATATTCATGAATCATGTACCTGAAAAAAGGGAAGTTTGAGAGACACTATTTGTAATTGGAATTGAGTGAAGGTGAACGTTATTTCTTAACATGATTTATCAATCATTACATTTAAGTTGTAAATCCAACCAATTTTTTGATGATGTTTAATAGAAATATTCTCTCCAACCATAAGAAATTGAAAAAACTTTTAAATACCGCATAATTTAGTTTACATTTATGTCTCAAATTGTATATAGATGATATTTTCCACAAACCTAGGGTAAAGAGTCATTATAAAAGTATGATTATACCTCTATATAAATTCATTCTCTTGGGTGATTATCGACACTAAACTTATTTTTGGGATCGTTTCATAATTTTTCATGGATGAATGAATGTTTTTGAACTAGATTGAATGTTAAAAATGAAAAATTATTGGTTATATTATGAAAATATCCTTTTAAATATTCAAACATTTGATATAGTTCTAGATTATAATATGTATATATGATTTTTTTTCCTAGGAGATAGAAATGTTAAGTGTTTGGAAGTTGATAAAACAAATTTTTAGTGAATATTTTATTTATAATAAATATTATATTTCCCATGTTATGTTGGATATGTTTATTTATAGAAAATATGGTATTATATAATGAATTGGAAAATATGGTGTAAATTCCAATTATTTCGCTTTAAAAACAATATTATTTTTTATAAAACTATTTTTATGGAAATTATTTTGAATCTACATTCTGGGGAATTGTTCATAACTATATGGGGTAAAATATTGACTTTATCCATCCATGATAGACAATATATTTTATCTGATAAACTAGTCCGTAATGTAAAATCTAGACTGGGCACATAACCATAGACACCACATTTATATTTGGGATGTATTTTCTTCATTAAACATGTATTGGGATAGAATTTAGTTATCATATAGAGGATTAAATTATGAACATATCATACTTCTATGAGGAAAAGTGATTCAATCATTTTGGTTGTTATAAAAATTGGTGATATTTCCATTAAATCATATGGATGATTTTCTCATTCACACTTGTAACCACTTATAACAATAATCTACCCTTGACTCTATAAATGAGTATTTTAATCATTTATGTATGGGTGTTCATGAATTAGAATATTAAGGGGATGTTATAATTTGTTTAGCTCATTTTTTATCGGGAGTGTAAAAGTGATATATCCTGAATTAAGGATCCCTTATAAAACACCTTCTTCCTCTTCATGTTTTATTTTTCATTTCCTGACATAAAATTATATATTTATATTATATTTATCATGTATCATATAATTTATCTTGTTATTCAATTCATATATTTTATATTTAAATCAATAGAAAACAATTTATTGGGTTAGAAAATTCTTGACCCTTTTCATAAACAAGTCATTTACACCATAACTACACCCATGGAAGATCAGTTTTCTATATAATCAATCTAATTAAAACAATATTCATTTATTTTGTATTTAATTAATGAGATTATTATAATAAATATTTATATGATCCATTTATAGTGTTTTTAATTAATAAAAACACTTAATAAATATTAATTTTACACATGAGTTCCAGAATATTTGAATCATATGATCATAAACATAATATTCATAAAAAACATTAGTGATTATATTCCTAGCTTAAAATAAAATCAAAAGTAAATTTATCATTAATTTCAATATATAATTCATAACTAATTCTCCAAAAAACATAATTGTTCATAAGAACTAAAATGAAAATATGGGGCTATAATAAAACCTTCTAGAGCTATCCCAGTATTCAATTCATTTCAACTTTTTTGTGGAGGTTAATTTTTTTAGGTTTCAAGCATTAACTAATTAATGGTTCCAAATTATGTGGGTTTTAATTTGGATGATGATTATGAAAAATTAAATTAATAGTTTTAGTACAATCAAATATTCTTTTAAATTATATTTTATAAAAAATACACTAATTACATTTTAAAAATAAAATTTCAAAAACAAATAATAAACAATCCTCCAGAAAAAAACATAATTTTATGATATATACAACAAAAATAACCCCCAATATTTTTACTTGTTTATGTATTTTATTTTTTTCGTATTAAATCTTATGATTTGTTTTAAATGCTTCCTCATTGATAGAATTATCTTGGCCAACCTCTCTAATGCACCTAAGAACTAAAAAATAAACATCAAATTATAGTTCCCGTAAAAAATATGTTTATATAGATTTAGAGATCATAGTATGTATGATATCACTGGTTTATCATATATATTAACAATTTTAATGTTTCAATAAATTAAAAATATGATAATACTTAAAGATATTGATACTAATTAAAGGTTTAAATCGAAAGATACATTTATTATGTAAAAATATGTAAATAGGATATGGAGAGTAATCATTTAAGAAATAAAAGTAGGGGATTGTTATGAGATTATAGTTTTCAAATATTTGGACTCATTTGAAAAGGTGGGGGATAATTTTTAAAACATGAGGATATTTTTTTTCTTTTTTGTAATCCAACATTAAATCTTGAGATTTTATTCCCATTGTACTTCCCTATAAATACATTCGTTTGGAATAATAGTTTTCATACAATATATATATATATTAAAATGTTTTTAAAAGTATTTTTGAAAAATAAATATTTTCAAAATGTTTATATATATATAATATAAAAGTATATATAAAATAAAAACAAAACTAAATAAATTTTTTAAATCAAAAAAATGATGATATTAGTCAGAACATTTGGAATTTTAATTTTTAAATCCAAATGGTTCCCACTATAAAAAACGTGTCATTTCGATCGAAGGGAGGAAACATTTGATTGTATTTCTAGGATTGAAATTCTTTGAAAATACCAATTTTTATTGATAATTAAGTGGGATATATGGATCATTTTGGGATAGTTTTATTGATCATGTTTAATCTAGAAATATTATCCCATTATAATCAAAGAAGGACTACTGAATATTGGTTTTTTTCATTCCTAAATCCCTAGTGAAATATTTAAGGGGAATTTCCACTGATAACACAACGCCAACATATAGGGATATATTAAACAATTATTTTAGTGAACATCATTGACACATCATGGTTTATAATTCTATTATATCTCTTCTAAATCATATTTTTCTATACCACCAAAATGGATGAGAAAGATAGAATGTAGAATATGGATTTATAATCCCTTATTGTGATTAAATTAAATATATTTATAATTGACCACTTTGATGGAAATAACATTTCCTGATGGAATTAACATTTCCTGATGGAAATACAAGATTATGTAACCACTTAAAAGGATCAAAATAATTATAATTCTGGAAAAAATCTTACCTATATTCTCAATAAGCCCTCTCCAAATCCTAATGGCACCCCCATTGATTTTGAAATAATTATAAAAGATTCACCTGATATAGAAAAAATTTAAATTCATTATTGTTTCATACCAATGACATATTCTCAACACATTATCAAATTTTATTTATGAATTATATATCTAAATTAATTCCACTCTATAGATATGGGATCTTCTTGAATTTAATTAAAAAAATATTGAAGTAACTACCCAAAAATTTATTATTTAAAAATATCTTAACATTTAGAAGGTTATTAAAAAGTTGATGTTGGAGGTAGCTCATGAACTCCAAGTCATCAAAAATATAATTCATTCCCTTAAAATTATAATATGAGAAACATTCCATGTAATTGAAATTATTTCTATGTTTCCATATGTGTTTACCAATTTGTGTAAATCAAAAATTAAAATGGATGTGGTTAATTTCTTGTAAAAATAACACAAAATTCTTCTTGATAAAGAAGATTCCATATTGACTGACATGTGTATGTATTTTATATTTTATATGATGGTTAATATTATTTAGGTAAAGGAACTATATGACTCTTCTTTATATGTTTTGAAGAAAATTAAACAATTAAATAAGAAATGACCCCATCCAAGAACAAAGGAGAATGATATTTTATTAAAAACCTTTCCTTTTTATGGGAATATCAACATTGAATGATGGTAAATAAACCCAGTACAAAACATGCTGATAGAATAAAATCATGTTATAATGATATCCAAAGTGAATATGACTTAGATAATGATTGGAGACATTCATGATGTTGGATTTATGGTTTATGTATGAAAGACTATACAATATTGAAAACAGTTATTGAAAGTAATATAAAAATGATATACACCCTAAAAATAATACATGCATTAATGTCGCACATCAAGGATGCTACGAATAAGATTTTAATTCATATAAAAAATAACTCTTTTAAATTTTATGTATGTACCTATAATTCAATATAATCTATTCTCTATTGATCTTTTGTGTAAAAGGGATCTTCAGATTTATTCAATTGCTAAAAGGATATCTTATTTAATGGAGGAATATTTGTAGGGAAGGGTTATTATATTGACTATATTTATCATCTACAAATTAATAATATGCCTGATTCTTATTGTTATTTTATTTGGACCACCAATTAATGGCATTATAGTGAGTAATATTTTAATTATAATTCATTAAAACTTGTGATGAACTTAATCATTATTTATTTTGGAAATGAATTCAATAATTTCAAACATGTGTAAAATCTAAAATAGTTAAAATAAATCCCATAGTGATGATAAAAATTATGATATATTTAAATTATTTCATTGTAATATTTTTTTTAATTATATATTTTTTAAATAGTAGTGGAAAATTTATTTTATTACATTTATTAATGACCATGGTATATAGTTTTAGTTATATCCTCTTAAAACAGATGATGAATTATTTAATATGATTCAAAAATACAATGATGCGGTTGAAAAAAAAAATAAATTATTTCCATATTATAATCTAATAAAGGTGGTTAATTATTTATGAATGAATTTAATGATATTTTTTAATAAATTTATATAATGTAATAATGTACTTTTATATATATATATAATCAACATGAGTTAGTTGAATGTTAAAAAATCATACCTTAGTAAAAATCGTAAGTGGAATTATTAATAGATTTATATTAATTTTAAATATATTGGGTGGACCTATATTAACTATATTTAATATTCATAATATAATATGTATTGAAATACTAAATTATCACCTTCTAAAATTTGTAAAGGAATAATTTCACAACCCCACCCATGTTGGGGCTTGAGCTCCAACTACCCCCAAGCCCACCTCTATTGGATAGGGGCTAGAGACCCGTGAAAAAATCATAACTAACAAGGGGTGGCATTTTCCTATATACCTTTATGCACACCTAGAGATTTATCAATAAAAATGTGTAGAGGAATAACAACAAAAGATGAAAACACTAGGGATATAGGGATTCATGTCAATCCTCAAAATAGTATAAGAGTACGGTAGTGTAAAATGAAATGTATAGGGGAAAAATAAATGACCAAATAGAAATATGTCCCAACCAGAATGAACTAGAAAGTAAAATATTGAGAGATCCTATATCCTAATCTCCAATAATTTCCCATTATACATGGTCCATATTACTAGGGACCCCTAATCACCTCTGATGTCACCACTGAAATGTCCATCAGCATCATAATACATGACATGTGTGGTTAAATCCCATGCATAGTGAGTATATACATACCCTGTAGGATGTCCCAAAAGTTTAATGGGGAGAAGTAAGATATACATTATAAATAAAAAGGCAATTGATGGTTAACAGGATTCAGAACAACCCATGAAATATAAGGAGTAACCTTATCCAATAGTAAAGGGCATAATATAATTTCTAGAAAAACTACATGTCGAGTCTAATCCACACATAGTAGTAGAGTAAAGTCATTCAACAATGAGAGAATATACATGGAAAGGACGTGGGATAACCTGTGTGTATTTTCAACTGATGCAAATGGAGTAACCAAATCCTATGTAATGGTTATAGGTGTATATAAACATTCTTTGTCAAAATATAACAATATGAGAGAGAATTTTTATATCCATATCACATCTCATCCAATGAATAAGAGTTTCCAATTGTTCAAAATGTACGTCAATGATCCATAACATCTTGTGCATCTTCCTATAAGTAATTGTCCAAATCAAGCCACTCCTCGTCATTTTACTGCAGAGTTATGGAGCCACAATCTATCAATATTGGACCCATTCCATGTTACAGCAGAAGGGTTCAACTCAGTGAATGAGGACCCATGCCCTACCCACAAGGAGGGTTACACTCTAGATGTTAATAGAGGACCCATGCTCATCCTGTCTTGAGGGTTTCACTCTAGAAGTTGGTGGAGGAATCATGCCAATCCCATTTGGAGGGATTCAATCAAGATTTCCTTGAGGACACATACCCAACCAAGATGGAGGGTTCTACTTGGGAGTTGATATAGGAACCATGCCCAACCTAATTAGAGTGTTACACTCTTGAATTTTACGAGGTCTCACGCCCAACCTAGCTGGAGGGTTCCAATTAGGAGTCATCGAGGACTAATACCTAGGCCATCTACAGGGTTCCATGTAGGACTTGGTAGATGACCCATGTCATGCCTAGTATAAGGGTTCCACTCCATGTGACTCTAACCCTATGCGACCACTTTCACCCTCGAGCATCACCTAAAATGAACCATGCTTTCTAATTTTATCATCATATATCCAAATCCACAACTGATGGTCCATTTTGTTCTATGAACAACACACTTTTGATAGGCTACCCTCTATCAAAAATCTATTTTCAAACAAATTATATATGGAAGATTGATGTTTCCCCAAAATAATGCAAGGGGTATATGGTATATGAGGAGAACCACAGGACATGTGGTCCTGCTCCTCCACTGGGTCTTGTCCCTTGTGGTACATGACTCTCCAAGCATATAGGAGTAAAACATGTGTGGGGGATAAACAAGGGGTTCCCATGACACTCGAGGTCCCACCCGTGTTCTCTATACTTTTCTATGTATCCAAGTTATGTCTGTGTACATTACTCTATGTTCATGTACATTAATAAATGGTGAACCTATTCAGATGGGTTGTCTCGTGTGTGCTATGGTAAGGCATGTGTACTCAGAAACAAATCGTGTACATGGGTATGAGATCTATCACACAATGCATACACATATGGAAGAGGGTACACTACATGTATGGAGTCTACAAAACATTCCAACATTATGAATTTCCAAAACCCTAGCCACAATATCTATGGGACTACATGTCATCTGTTAATCAGGTTATATGGTGTGTAGTTTTATTTCTCATAGTTATTAATATCTATAATTTGTGCTTCAAATTCAGCCATGTATCTTCGATTCCAGCCTTGATTACACTAGAAAATACTATATATATCCACCACTAATCATTTACATCCATCCAACGCTTAGAAATTTGTTTCCATCATCCGTGGGGTTCCTCCGTGCACATCAAATGTTTCTGCACAATCATACGATGATTATTTAATATTATATCAGCAAAATGATCACCCACATCCCACAAACATCCCAGATCTATCTTCCTTTCATTTATCTATGCCTCTTCTGTCATTTTTTCTTGATTCTGGGGGTCTTATTGGGCTTAGTATTTCCTGAAAATGTCAAACTACGAACCATGGGTCTTATATGTGAAGAATTTAGAGAAATGGAGGGAGAAAGAATAAAAAAAATATGTTTAACCATCATTGGCCAAATTTACATGTAAAATGATCATTAATGGTGATACATAGGTTATAAACCAAAAAAATCCTATTAAATCGATACATATGAGCTTGCTAAGGATCTGTAATTAGTGAAAATCAATAGAGGTGGTTGATATTCTCAACAAATTTAATCAAAAAGTGTGTAAAC
The DNA here is from genome assembly GCA_963277665.1 of Viscum album. Taxonomy (NCBI): domain Eukaryota; kingdom Viridiplantae; phylum Streptophyta; class Magnoliopsida; order Santalales; family Viscaceae; genus Viscum; species Viscum album. The sequence continues at coordinate 868,887,746 of OY728122.1, forward strand.
CACCAATTGAAAAGTCTTACCTATAGATTGGATCATTCATCATCCAAGAATGTGATCACTAACGTTTGGAGGAAGGTGATGAATTCATTGCATTGTGCTCTACTTTGATCCAGTGCTTCATCATCGAATGAGGTGATTTTTTAAAAAAATATTAGATGAAAAACACCCCATTGAGATTCTAGGGTTATGAGGCAAACCCTAGGTATAATTACTTAACCCTAAATTTATAGGTAATTATAGTAGGCTAAATTAATGAATAAATTAGCTAATTAATCAACCGAAAGTTCCTTCAATGGGTGAGATGTTTGAATTCCCCACACATACCTATTTTTGGTTGGTCCTAGGGTAAACAGTTTGTTCTGGAATCTACTGTGGCCTCATGTTTTTTTATCTTCAATTTATATTTTTACCATCTTCATCAAGAAACCGTATATGCATAATATAAAATATATTTAATACCTTAATAATATTAATTTTCTGCACACTAGGCATTGGAATCAAATACTATCTTAGTGTTGAAGACTAGAAATATATACAGAAATATTTAATTCTTATAAAGAAAAATTATGTCTCTTCTTAATTCCATACTTCAATATTTGCATCCTTGAAAAAAACAAAAACATAAACTTTGGATACTAAGCCCGCATTTTTATTTCCAATTCCTAGGATCTCTCATGCACATTATCATGCTTCCACAACGTGGGAATGAATGGGATGGATTGTCTACATAGGGTCCTATAATGTAGATTCTTGATCACCACTAGATGATATTAAAAAGTGGCTCCACCCTCTATTTCTAACTCACCCCAGTCGATGATGTGCAAGGGCTATTGTATGTATCCCCGCCGCTATGACACGTGGAAGATGTCATGCACCCATTATAACTGTGGGGGTATAGAGAGGTTATATGGAACATGTTAAAATGTCAAATGTTAGTAGTCAGACCTAAAATAAATCTATGAGAACTATAGTGTGCATCACAATTGATCAAAGAGGTAATAAGACCTTAATTACGAGTACTTTTCCTTTATCACAGCCTAGTTGAGATGACAATAATCCAAGAAAATCATCAACCCCTTATCCAAAAATTTCACGAAAAACACACGATCATCCTTAGAGGGCACATATGACATAATAGAACCATTCTATAAAATGTCTTCAAAGCAGAAACCCAAATCATGGAGCTCAGTAGGGGCCATTTAAAAAAACGTATAAGATATCATATCAATTGGAGTATGTAAGTCGATGAAATCCATTATTTCCCACCTTAGAGGTTTTCCAGGAAAATCCTCAGGGAATACATCCATATAATCATCAAAAATTTATTGAATCTATATGCCTAAATATCCTACTACATAAACGAATATACTGATTAGTTGAAGGGTTATGTTCTGTGTCCTCCTTGACATGGAACCCAACCGTCCTTCCATGAGATCACTCTCACCCATAATGGTCAATCCCTTCTCATTAGTGTTTAAGAATTGGAATAATCTACTGTGATAGTCAATCTAGGATCGGATCATGGACATCAAATACATACCCAATATGACATCATAGGGTTTAATCATAATGACTAAAAGGTCCAATGTTATCCTCTCTCCAATATTAAATAACTCAATCTATAGACAGATAAAATATATAGATGAAATATTCCCGGTTTGAAACTCATGTAGATGATACTAGGATAAATCTACAAATAGGAGAACCATCTCTCACACTAGTATTATAGAGATGATGGAATGATAGATACTTGTGTCAATTAGTACTAAATATATATTATAATAAACACATATCGCACCTCTAGTCAACATTTTCATTGTGGGTTCATAAGCCGCCAAAGCCTACAGTTTTCCACGATCCTAAACTCCAGCTCCCTAATCCTAAAATGGGATTCCTAGTGGTGGAGTTGGAAAGATATCACAGAATCTTCTACCACCCATACCTCCTCCAAGTATACTTCAATATCTGCCTCCTTGGGTACCACCCGGACCTCACCTGGGAGATCCTTAATCATGTATCTTCCACTATTGTGGAAGTCTATCATCTACCATCCAATTCTCCTAAGCACTCATAGTTGGGAGGTCATGTGATATGTGACTTCATCCATGACAAGAATATCACTGACCATCCCCAGGAGGAAATGGTGATTTACAATTTTGTTTTACCGCATGAGCGCATTCTTGAGTTTGATCATGAAAGGATCTCCTTCACTGATATCCCATTGACCGACATGAGGTAGCTACTAAAAACAATATATCTCTATGAAAACATATTCTTGATCTGAATATATGGTTTACCTATGATAAATACATATTTTTTCAAGGTTCCTCTTAAAACATCCTAAATTTTTCATGGATTCACAAGGGCACCACGCTGGCACGAATCTATCCATGGATTCCCATATAAAACTTCCTTTCTGGTAAGAATATATCAGGAATCGTGTCAATGGAGTGTCTAGTAATTTCTGTGATCCTAGTTTCATACTCATAAACAATAACATATCCCTACATTATCTTTATAATCTCTTGAATATGAATAGATCAAAAATTGGAGGGGTAGTACTCCTCCCAAAACTATTCTTAAATTCTGGCCATGAGAGTGTCAACTAATCATTCATATGTGTAAAAAGTCTCACTTAACACCCAGCTTATCCATGGAAAATTCTATCTATCAATGAAACTCCATGATCTGTTGGTGTCTATATGATCCTAAATACACAAACCACTAACTCTAGCCAATCCTCTACTACCTGATGTTCTTGTTCACCACAGAACATCAGCGGCCTCTGATGGTGGAACTCACATATCAAGCTAAACATGAGTACATACTAATAATTCTCCTCTTGGATGTTTTATTACTTGAAAGTGGGATGTGTTTATAAATATTGACCTTGAAGAAGAATCTTGTGGGGTGTACCCTAAACCGAGGCCTCATAACTCATCAGATCCTCATCACAATCCAAAACGGGTATCCTAGTTGGCTATCATTATAGAGGTATCCTAAATATTACCAAGACATACCACAATCAGATGATTATATATATATATAATAATAATAACAATGTGGAGCTAACTCAAGAAGAAAAATCAAAGACTCAATCCTAAGTGATGGATGTACCATGGATCCCTACAACCAAAGTCATTGTATGTCAATTTGATAAGGTATTCAATGTTTGGGTGAATGGATACATCATCCACATTTACCATCACCATATTCCATTTCCCGGGAGCTACACTAGAGATGCGTTGATGTTATTTCTCTAAATCCCAACAAAATCATCATAATGTCATTACTCAAAAGACTATCACAATGATTGAACCACCATTGATAACAATAGATCATGACATGACCTATGCTATGTCTTGAACCAAAATTACCACAAAACCACCACCTTAGGCTAGAGGAAGGTAACTAGAACTAAATGAAAAACTGAAATTAGGGGGAATTTTTCTAAGTATGTGCATGTATAAACATAGGCGTATCAATGAATAAGTGTAGAGGACTAACAATAATGTACAAAAACACTGGGAATACATCCGTACATGTAAAACCTCTAAATAGTACGATATTAAGATAGTATTGAAGGAACAATAAAGTGGAAATTGTGCACAAAACCAGAAATATATTCCAACCTAACAAAACTATACATTAAAACACTTAGACTGCCTAGATTTTGTTCTCTAGGTTGTGAGCATCATACACAGTCCAATGTTCAAGGTACCCGTAAGCTCTTCTAAAGTCACTACTAACCTATCTGTCATCTTTATGAGACATGACATGTGCGGGGAATGCTTATATAAAGGTGTGTGTGTACATACCAAGTATGACACCCTGATAGGTGATGGTGAAGTCGTAATAGATAAAATAGGAGTAGAATGACAGTGCATTGTAGACAAGATGCATCTGAACCCAAGAAAGAGAAAGGGTAACCTCATCCTTACACTGGGGGATCAATAGAGGGAGTAGATGAAGTACCCATCGAGTATTTTCCACCCATTATGAATATTAAACTCATCCATCCACAAGAATATAAACATGTAAATAATGTAGAATACTCTACGTGTCTTCACTTCTTATATAAAAAGAGTAACCAAATCTAAATATATGTATAAAGGTGAATATATATATATATATATTCCCTATAACAACCTCTAATAATATAAAATCTACTTTTTAGTTAAATTTCTTTTTATGTAATATGGTTATAGAAAACACATGAACTTATTTTGATTTATTATATTCAATTGGATTTAAAACACCACGATATATCATTATCATTCATCACATTTCTATTTAATAGTGATCATAATATTATTATTATTCTTGGGTTTTATGAAATCTAATTGACACATGAAAAGGAAGTGATGGCCTCAACTTGTAGTATCATACCATATGATTCCATTTATTAGAGAATATATGGTAGATAGTATTTCTTGAATTTTCCCTTGAATAAGCCCAAACTAAGATACAAAAACTTAAGCATGAGAGAAATCATTTATAAGAGAAGTTCATGCTCATCGAGATTGTGGACCGAACCATGTTCTCCAAACCACCCCATGAAAGTCCCATAATTATGCACCATAAACATATGAAAATTATTGTTCTACTAAAGAGATATGTATATCGACCCTATCAATATGAATATAATCATTATTTTTCATATAATAATGAATACATGTTCGTCATATTATTTTTACTTTGTAATTGATTTTAATGTAGATACAATAAAATTCAAATTGTATTATTGTTTGATATTCAAATTAAATTAATGAATTCATAAATTAATGTATTATTGAAATAAATAATATTATATTATTATTATACATGTATTATCAAATATATAAGATCATATAATTTTAATGAAGTAAAAAGTAATTTTTATAAGGATTTGAAAACTATTATGGTTGAACAACCATGCATTTCTTAATAATTGATGATTTTATTTTAAAATTGATAATTTACATGATTTGAAAATTTTTTATTTAAAATTTATATTTATTTTTTAATCAGAATTTTGAAATTATCCACTGATTATTTTTTCTTAATTTTTTTAGATAGACAAAATTTTAGGTAAAATTTAAATATCAAATAAATATAATTTGTCTTAAATTACTTTATAATGACCCAAAAGTGATATAATAATTAATATAACTAGAACTGATGACAAAATAAATATTTTTAGTTTAATATATTATGATTTTATGTTATTTTATTTATTTTTAAAATCAATTCTGAATCCCCCAAAACTTATAATGGGAAGAACTGTATCATTATTTGTGTTTTTGGAAATTTAATTATGTAGAGTCCCAAAACATAAATAATAAATAAATCCATATAATTTAACATATAAACCCACATAATCACCCAATTATCTTCACTAAAACTATTTAAATAACATATATACTCTTCCCTATACTCCCTATAGTCCTCAAAATCTTCCCTCAATCTCTCATGAATCCCCTTCCAAGAATTTGGAGTCCCACACTCAAGTACGGGACCTTCCTCTCTTCGTTTCAATTCAAGAAACTTCTTCCAAATCTGTCTTATTAATATAATTTTTTATGAGGTGATTTTTTTTATAATTATTCCCTTTATATCTACTTGTTTTTATTTTAATTATAGACCATTTATCCTCTCCCATTTTTACCCTTACCTAAGCCGTTACCAAGCCTAAATTTAGTAAGGTATTTCTCCCTTCCCGTTTTTATTCAAGCAATTATTTTATGTTATGTTTTTTAAACTCCATTTTATTATGTTGGGATATGTTCATATATATTCCAATTACTATACACATAATTTTTAAATGATGAGATACAACTGTATCTCTCATTAATCCTCCCATGAACCTTTATATAAACCCATTACCATATTGAAATATAGTACACATTCTATTCATTATTCAAGTTTATTTAATAACTTATGCCTTATATATACAATTTATAATATTGGCATATGTTTTTACATTTCATTATCACTTATCATTTTATTTATATGTTATTATAAAACCCCTTTCTCTCTCTTCATACTATTTTTAGGAATCATTAATTAACATCATTATAATTCTGAAATTTCAAAATGATTTTCCCGGCCCAAAGAATTTTGTTGGGAATACCATAAACATTTCCTATCAGTGTTGTTCCCATATAAAACATATATTGATTTTATTAGGGACTTAAAAATATGAATTCCATACTCCATGATATTAGAATAAATAATTATTATGAATTAACTCATGTTGTTTGATATATGTGGCACACTTGATCATGAGGATGATATGAATATGATAGGTGTCCCCAGAATTATATAGAGCTTCATTTCATTGGGTAATGATTAGTATCATGATACATCATGTTTGGATATCGAGTAAACCTAATTCATTTATTATATTTTTTTCACCAAGATGTCTTGGAAGTTTGACCTCTAACCATGTTTATGAGGATGTGTTTTACATTTTTTCCACATTTCATATGTTATGATTATCATTCTATATCATGTATCATTGTTCTTGTTTATCATTTTAGTTTCTTATTCCCCATTGATATATCTATTTTCTAACATGTATTATTCTCTTCATGTGATTTCATGTTTATTTTCTTATTGGGATTTATAGCTCCTCATTTTTTATGTATCTCCCCAAGTTATCCCAGGCAGTTTTAAAAGCCATTGAATTTTAGAATTGTGTTAAGGAAGGTTTCAATAATTTGGTTCTGTCCAATGTTAATGAAGTTGTAATATATACCTAATTCCCAAATACATTATACATCTCAATGTTTTTTGGTTTTTTATTTTTAATTTTATAAAATAATTCATTTATCTATTTGTAATAAAGAGAGTGGTTGTTGTTCATGGTATTAGAGACAATGTTCAGTTATTTTTTGGATTATGTTTAGAAAACTATAGCAAAATTGTTTTGGATAAGACTATGTATAAGAAAAAATTACTAAATTTTGGTAATTATTGAGTGTTTTCATTCAAGAAATTTAATTTTTATCTAGATATACATGTGTATGTGGTTCTGGCATAATGGTACCTTGGGGTAACAACCATGAAAATGTGTTACAGTCCAAACTTAGGGAAACCTTGTACACAATAATGGGACATAATACAAAATTGGTTTGGAACTCCATAGGTAAATTCATTGTTAAATTCCTTATATCATTATGAATTATTATTAGGGTAAAGATCCTTTAAGAATATATTTTAGGAAATAGATCAAATATAAAATAGATGGAATCTTAGAAATTAAAAAGATACAGAAATAAATGTAACATATATGTTACCACATTAATTTCATTGGATACCCCATTATGTGTTGAATAGATTAAAATAATCATCTATAATTATCCTTTTATTCAAGACAATGGATATAAATAGGAGGAATCATATAAACAAAGTATATGTTGAAAAATATATTGATTTCCCCAACAAGATGCACCAAATGATGGGAGAGGGAATCCTGGACTATATGGCGATAATATATTAGATGACCCAAATTATGAATCCGAAACTATATCAAGAGGATCACCCAAACCCCCCTAAGAGAGAAGAATCCACAATCATGATCTTTAGGCAAAAAAGGACACCTAATATCAATGGATTATCTGATCCCTTAATCTTGGAATAACGGAACAACTCTCTTGAGAAGATCCTCTCCATACTTAAATGTTATGATTAACAGATTCTTCTACTAGATATTTATCCATTGGTTGTAAAATATAATCAATAGTGTGCATTGATAAAAGATATTATTCCTGAGGAAGAGATTGATGTGACAGATTTGATGGAATTCTGAAAAAAAATTGATAAATATTTTCCTCGAATTTTCCAACTAAAAATTGAAATGATTTTCTTTTCCATCAAGAAAAAAGATAATGAATCTATCAGTGGGTATAAAGGAGACTTTAAAAGACATACACGATATTCCGCCAGCTTTTTCGTTACCCTTTAATTCAAGGTTTATCTCTTATTTATTAGGGTAAAACCTAGTCTATGAAATTCCCTAGATATTTGGGACCTTGATAACCATGAGGAAGTATTATGGTGTCTCCTCAAAGACCAAATTTATATCAAATAATCCCAAGTGTATCATGGTGATAAGAAAGAGAAAGTGGATTTTAATTCAGGTGGTTTGGTAGGTAAATATAATGGTTCTAGGATATTTCATCATTCCACTTGTCAAAGTTGTGGAAAGAAGCACCCTATGAATTTCTATATGGGAATAAGGAAATTCAATAGGTGTGGGAAGCAAGGACATATTTCTCATAACTTTCGATAACAGAAACCTTCTAATGAAATATTTTATTCTAATTATACTATAAAACTTTTGTTTTTTGGTCATTACATCAACTATAATGAACATGGGTACTTTTAAAATAAATGCACTAATCCTAGGGTTTTTGGAGACAACCAACAACCTTCATAGAAGTAAGGGAGATAATTGTCCATCATAGCCACTAAGGTGGATCCGAATAATGAAGTGGTGATAGGTACATTTATTATTCACCGAGGAATAGCGAACATACTTGTTGATTCTGGTTCTACACATTCCTTTATATCATCAAGGTTTATAATAACTACTCAAACCCCACCACAAACCATGCGAGTAGATCTATCGGTGAAAAATTGAAAATGGGGAAACTATTTCAATCCAATTATATAACTCCTCCCATATTAATGTTTATGGGATAATATTCCCAATGGACCATTTTATACTCCCTTTGGTAGAATTTGAATCAATTCTCACCAAGGATTGGCTTTTCCTATATTCATCCATCATAAATTTCCTAGAGGAGTAAATCACCCTCAATATCTTGAATCATCCTATGATTCTATACAAGTTCAAGGAGGAGGAGGAATCTTCTTTATCACCAACATCACAAACATGGATATTATTTCCCAATGTGATGTCATATCTAGCTCAAATGATTGAGTCTAAAGAAATAATCTTATTTGATGATAGCTTATTGTGAGGAAATATGCTGATGTGTTCTCTGAGGAATTGTTTGGTCTTCCTCCTTCCCAGAGGTTGAATTTAAAATTGAGCTTGTTCCTAGTCCATTAACATTATCCAATAATCCATATATAATGTCTATTGTAAAACATTAGGAGATGGAGAAAAACCTATAGTAGAATCTGGATAGAGGGATCATATTCCCAGGTGCTTCACCATGGGGTGCACCAGTCCTCGTTATCAAGATGAATGTTGGGTTAATGTTCCTTGAATTGATTGTCTTAAGCTAAAAAATATCATGATAAAGAACAAGTATCTAGTGCCTTCGATTGAATAATTGTTTAATCTTCTATGTGGATCACACTACTTCTTTAAGGGGGATCTTCGGTTGAGATATTATTATCAGAAAATTGTTTTAAAGACCCTGCAGAAGGAGATTAATTACGCCATGTAAAACTAATGTGGGTTATGGTTGATGGAATTATATTTAATAGTGCATATCATTATAATAAATGATATATTTTTGGAACCATCAATGATGGAAAACAATTATGGATGGTCAAGGCTATAATTTGTGATAGATATCTCAAGTTTCCATGCCTTTGATGGGTATTATCCACAATTTTTGACATATTTATAATGGTTTACTTGACCTATTGCCATACTAAATTAGAATGGACTAGAGATTTTATAGCGGCAATATAGGGAATAAATTTTTAAGGATCTAAAAATGAGGCTTAATATTTCACCACAAATCACACTACCGACAATTGGTGAAGTGATTATGGAAAATAGAAAATATTTAAACAAAGGATTATGTTTTTTACTGATAAAAATGATTAAATATTAGTCTACGCCTCATGGGAGTTGGAAATTCATGAGAAAACCTATCCCATTCATGATTTAGTGCATGAAGTTATGATCTTTTCATTCAAAATATAATGAAATCATCTCCATGGGGGAACTATGAGATATATACTGATCAAAATACCCTCAAATATATATTCACATATAAAGAGATTTATATGAAACCAAAATTATGGTTAGAGATCATCAAGGATTACGACTTCTCAAACCACTACCATACTGGTGAAGCAAATAAGTTAGTGGATTCTCTAAAAGGAAAAGATCATGATTATTTATCAATGATTAGAATTGAGAAGGATCCAATGATATTAAGAGTACAACGGATTGACATGTGAATAATTAAGGAAGGGACATCCTCAATTTTTTCTCATCTTATTTCTCAACCATATCATATAGATAAAATAAAATATTTTCAAATAAATTATTTAAAAATTTAGAAGCTGGTGGAATCCAGTAGAAAGGGGCAGTATATATAGATTTAAAATGATGAATAAGGAATAGCAATATTTCGGTCAAGACAATGCATTCCATAAAATCGAGAGTTAAAGAAGTAATTATTTTAAGATGCACATAGTTCAACTTTTTATATTCACCCAAGAAGCACAAAGATGTATGATGATCTCTGTGAGCACTATTGGTTGGACAATATGTAGAGGGAGATCTTGAAATATATGTAAATGTGTCTCATATTATATAAAGTTAAGGCTAAAAGGTAAAGTTCTAAATGGATGATATTTCCATTACCAATAAAATTATCGAAATGGGAGAATGTCACCATAAACATTTTCTCCATAATTCCAAATAAATCTAGGGGAAACAAATATATATGTGATTTTATGGATCGACATTCATGGACATATCACATTATTTCAATTTGATAGGATTTCTCACGGGATCACCTTACATGACTATACATCAAAGAAGTTTTAAGGATTCATGGAGTACTAAAATTTAATGTATCTGATCAAGAGCCTAGATTCTACTAAAATTTATGGAAAATTCTACAACAAGTACCAAACATTGAGCTAAACATTAGTGTGGCCTATCATCCTCAAACGAATGGCATGTCTGAGCTAGATATTCAGACAATGAAATACAAATTGAGATCATGTTCTATTGATTTCAAAGGAGGATGTGACAAACATCTACATCTTCTTGAGTTCTCATACAATAACAGTTTCCACTCAATCATCCAATTAGGTTCCAATTAATCCCTTTATGGGAATAGGTTCAGAACACATTCATGTTGGGATTAAATATGGGAATGAAAACTTCTATCTCTAGATATACTATAAAGGTTTAATACTACTCAGAATCACATCAAGGATTCTCATAGTAAACATAAGAGCTATAATAATAATCGTCGATGAGGCCTATGGTTTGACGTTTGATACATGGTTTTTCCCCAAATATCACAACGGAAGAATGTAATGAGATTTTGGAATAAGGGAATGCTTTTCCCAAGACTCATCATACTCCGTGAGACCCTTGATCGCATCGGAGCATGGGACCACCGACTAGAACTCCCACTGAACCTATCTCAAGTACATGATGTTGTTCGTGTGTCCCTATTGAGAAATTATATACCATAACCCTCACGTGTAATCAATCCAAAGGTCTAAGAATTGGAGAATGACCATTCTTATGAGGAGTAGCCAATGAAGATCATAGATTATATATAAAATGTTCTATGAAATATGACAATGCACATTTTCAAAGTGTTGGGGGTAGAACCACAAGATTGAATAATAAATGTGGGAACCATATGAGTTGATGAAGAAGATTTACACTACTATTTTTAGTATAGGAAATTAAAATTTCAAGGGTAAAATTTTTTAATAGGGGAGATTGTAATGGCCCAAAATATTTTAGATAAATGTACCCTTCTTGTTTTAATTGAGTGTATAATTGAGTAATATAGTTATAGATAACACATTCATATATTTTTTTTATTATATCCAATTGTATATAAAACAATATTTTCTATCATTACCATTAATAATATACACAGTGAACCAGAAACAATGATTAGTACAAATATAGGGTTTTAATAAATCCAATTCAGACCTAAAAATTACATGATGGCCTCCAATAGTAGGATCATACCCACTGAAGGCCATTAATTGGAGATTCCAAGGTAGATATAATTTCTAGTATTTTTCATTGACAAATCCCAATATGAGATCCAAGAACAAAATCATGAGAGAAATATTTTACAAGAGAAGTTCATGCTCATTAGGATCACAACCCAAAATATGTCATCGATCCACCCCATGAATGTCCCACCATCATGAACCTTAATCTTAGAGTGTTTTATGGTGTATTAAATGGATGTGTATCAAGACCAAAGAAATATATATATATGTACATTATTCGACATCGAATATTGAATATATTTTTATCTTTTTATTGTTACTTTATAAATGGTTTTTTTTGATAAAATAATGAAAAAAATTTATTTTTGGTTAACATTCAAATTCAATTAAGGAATTTTTGAAATAATATACTTTTGAAACAAAGAATATTTTAATATTATTTAAATAATTTATCAAATATAAATGATCATATAAAATCTATAAAGTCAAATTTATTTTTTATATGGGTTGAAAAACTGTTATTATAAAAAAATATTTAATAAATGTCAATTTTATTTAGAAAATGGAAATGAAAATATTTTTATTATTATTTCGATAAAATGAATATTATTTTTTGAACCAAAACTATTAAACAATCCAATGGTGAATTTTTCATGATTTTCTGAGACAGTAAATATTTTTGGTAAAAATTAAATATCATATAAATATACATTGTATTTTATGACATCATATTGAACCAAATGTTATGTAATAATTTCTATAAATGAGATACAAGACCAAATAAATATTTTTAATTTAAAATAATTTAATTTTATATTTATTTGACTTGTTTTTTAAGGCCATTATGAATCCTACAAAACATAGAACATATTTTATGTTCATAAAATCATTTCATTAAGACTATAAAATACCTCCACATATGAAATGGGATTGTTTTATTAAGTTCATATTTTGGCCTTTTAAAATAATAAAAACCTATTCAATTTGGATTAACTCGTGGTAAAAGACCAAACCATGCTTTGTGGTTTTGGATGTTTTATTATGTAGAGTCCAAAAACTAAAATAATAATCAAATCCTCCTAATTTCCTATACAAACCTCTATATATTTTATTTATCTTCACTAAAACACCATAAATCACATAAATACTCATCCCTTTACTCTCTAATACTCTCCTATGTCACCCCAATCACTCAATAATCCCTTACCATGCTTTTGATGTCGCACACTCATGATAGGGTCTTTCGTATCCTTTCAATTCAAGCGCCTTCTTTGGAATCAATCATCTAAATTTCAATTTTTTAATATTTAATTTCAATATAATAATATCATTACTCTAAAATTGATATTTTCTTAATGATATTATATTTAACATCTCTCATTTTGACCACCACCTAATCTATAACCATGCCGAAATTTAGTAAGGGGTCTCTCTCGTCTCATTTCCATTCAAGATCTTTTTTATGGTATGTATCTTAAATTCCATTTTTTATGTTGGGGTATGATTTCGATAATCAAAATTCATTCCATTTAATGTAAAAATTATTATATCTCCCATTCACTCTCACTATGCATCCCCTGATCATTTATGTACACCCCATACCACACAGAAATACACTGAGGATTCTATTCATTATTCATGTTTCTTTATTATCTTCTGCCTTCTATTTCCAATTATAATGTTGGGATATGTTTTTTCATGTCCCTATAACTACCAATTTTATTTTTATGTTGTGATAAAAACCTTTATCTCTGATCAATCCAATATTATGGATCTTTAAGTGACACCATTATGCTACTTGAATTTCATGGTGATTTTCCATGAAAAAACAATTGTGTAGTGAATACCATACCCATTTACTATCAAGTGTGTCCACATTTAGAAAAAAATAATTTTGATTAGGGGGTTACATATATGTATTCCATGCTCCTTGATCATGTACTAAATTCTAAGGATGAATAAACTCATGTTGTATGATCTATGTGGGACACTTAAGCATGATAATGAAATGAATGAGATAGGGGAGCCCAAAATTATATATCGCTCCAATGAATTGGGTAATTTTTATTATCAAAATACATCATGTGGGGACAGGGAATGAACTTAATTTCCATATGGGACTTTTCCAACCATGATGTCTTTGTGTTTTATCATTGTCTTATGTTTATGCTATATGGTCTTAAGTGGTTTCCACATTTAACATTTATTATTATCATGTTATATCACATCATATTGTTCATGTTTATGTTTAATACTCTTTTTATGACCCATTGATATACCTATTTTATAACATGTATTATTATCTTCATTTTATGTCATGTTTATTCCATTACTGGTCTTTATATCTCATCCCTTTCTTATGTATGTCTCCATGTTATCACATGCAGTTTTAAAAGTCATGGAACTTTTGAAGAATGTTAAGGATGTTTTCAATAATGTGGTTGTGTACCATGTTCAAGATGTTATGCTATATACATAATTCCCAAAAACACCAAACTTATCAAAATTTTGGGTTGAATAATGTGTAATCTTATGTACTAAATCATGAATTGATGTGAAATAAATAGAAGGGTTGTTATATGCACAATCAAGAGTAACCCCAACAAGAGTTATATAAGATCTCTATGTCATAGATCAGCCCAAAAGAAATGTTGGAAACAGTTCCAGAAGCACATAATTGATTCCAAAAATCTCATGTGTCTGCCTAGATTTAGATATCCAAATCAACACAAGCTACATCATAATGAAGAACATTCATGGGGATATAATCTCTAGGTGGAGGACCCATGCACGGGTACACCAGGATGGTTCCACTCATTGGTAGAGGACTCATGTCCATCCATGTTGGAGGGTCCACTATAAAAGTCATAAGAGGACCCATCCCTTTCCCATTTAAAAGGATCAACTCTTGAATTCATCACAGACTCATGCCCAGCTAAGCGGGAGGGTTCCACTCAAGAGTTGGTAGAGGACCCGTGAAAAAATCATATTGAATGTTCCACTATAGAAATAATTGGGGACATATTCTATGCCCATATGGAGGGTTCCACTCTGGATTCATCAAGGAACCATTCACATCACACCTTCTGTGTTCCACTCAGGTGTCAGTAGGGAACCAGTGGCATACCTGGTAGGAGGGTTCCTCTCTAGGAGTCTCTGGTGATCCAGTTTGACAATCATTGTTGTTGAGTGTCACTTAAACAAGCACTATTCCTGAAAAATTCCATATCTTATCTCAAAATCCAAAACAGATAGAACCATCGCATTATATGTGGAAAACACTCAAGATTTTCTATTTTCATGCCAATATCTTATTTCAAATGATGGAATTATGGAAGGTAAAAGATTCATAAAAAGGATCTATGTGGTGGATGGTGTGTGAGGGGACCCACATGGTGTATAATCATGATCCTTCCTCAAGTTGTTTAATTAGAGGTACATGGCTCTCCAAGTATGTAGGATTACTTGACATGTAGGGGATATACACGGTGATCCTAGGCCACTTGAGGTCCCACCTATGTGCTTTGGCCATATTAATGTATCCAATATATGTATGTGTACTCTAACTTGTGTTGAGGTACATTATTACAATGTGTTCATCTTCACACAGGTTTCCCCCAATGTAAAATAGTCATTCCCATGTACTCGAGAACATGGTGTGTTCCTGTACATGTTCTCTATTATAATGTGCATCCACTAGGGGAAGGGGGGACATGTGATGCTGGTAGTGTACATGGCATTCCATCCTTATGAATTTCAAAAACCCTGGTCTTCATATCCAAGGTGATACATACCATTGTTTCATCATGTTACACTGCATATATTGGGGTTTTCACATTTTTTTAGATCTACGACCTTGGATTCAAATCCTTCCATTTTGATTCGATTTAGGCATCTATTACACCTAGAAATAGTGAATATAGATGCCTCACATAATTTCTAGGAATCTGGTGGCCGAAACTCTGATTCTGTCGCCTGTTGTTTTTTTGTCGTATACACCCCACATCACCACACATTATGTCGATGATGATTTGATTTTCGATCATCAAAACGACAACCATATTCCCTCATGCATCCTGTATATTCCCTTATTTTATCGATCCATTCCTTTTCTTTTTCTTCAACAATACTCTAGCATTATAAATATGTATGGTACCTCCTATAGATGATAACTGGGATAGTGGGGCCCTACCATTGAAGAACATGAATAATTTGTAGAATAAATGCACAAGAAACGATTTTAAACAATACTTGGCCAAGATTTTTGGTCCAATGATCATGAATGAGGATATTCATGTTATAAAAAAATAATAACCAAATAAATATGTATATATGTTTATGATAAGGATCTATAATTAGTGAAGATCCGTAGAGGGTATTGATCATATAAATTAATTTAATCAAAAATGGAATAACCCATAAATTTAGTAGTTATACCAGGATATTGGGTCGTTTATCTTCAATGTGTGAACTCAACAATGATTCATGGAAGGTGATTCATTTTATAAAACTTGATGTACACTGATCTATCATTTCATCATCGTCTGAGGTGAATCTTCAACAAAAATATAGGGAGAATGTTGCTTCGTGATTCCATGTTTACGAGGTAACCTAGGGTAGATTTCAATAACAATAGATTTATAGGAAATTCTATTACGTTAAATGAATGAATTAACTAATTAATAAATAAATTAATCCAATTTCATTACTGCCAATAAGATAGATATATACACCACCTATAACGACTTATTTTAGGTCTCACGCACGTTAAACAATGCATTATAGACTAAAATGTGGCCTCTTATTTATGATATTCTATTTTGTTTAAGATTTATCCCATTTTCCTCATGTTATTTAATGCACACAATATAAAATTATTTTAATATTTTAATAAAATTAATTCCAGGCACATCAGTCCTTGGAATTTCACATCGCCTCAGTTCCTATCATTGTATATATATATATATATATTGAAATATTTCAAATTCTTACAAGGAAAAAACATGGTCTCCACAAATAATTCATATAATTAAGTATTTTAATGTGTGAGGTTGATTAATTTATTATGGTGTTCATGAAAATAAAATATTAAAAAAATCAATTTAAATTTGAACTATTATTATAGATAGAAAATATAAAAGAAAATAGTGATTTTTATTTAGAAACAAATTTCATTATAGACTTAAGGCATGTAGAGTTTTATTAAAATAAATTTTTTAAAGATAATATCAGGGAGGTTATTTCTCATAATCATCCAAGCATAATTCCATCTTGTTCAAAAAAAATATTTGAGAATAATCAGGATTCATGAGTTGAAAGAAAATAGTGTACAATACCTTTTGAGGAGAAACATATAATTCTATATACTACTTCTCGAGATTCTATCATTTTTTTATTGAGCGAGGCAAAAAACATCTTTTGAATAAATATCATTCTGGTCTTAATAATAGGGGATAGTTCAATGGAATAAAAATATTCTATTTTATGAGAGATGTCACTTTCAGGAAAGAAGTAATTTATTTTTAAATAGATTCTAATATAGGTATTTAAACCTATGATATTATAGAGTTACCAAAGATTCAAATTCTATTGATTGTAAATGGTTATTTTAAGGGTTGTATAAATAAATTTGTTTCATGAAATAATTTAACCAAATATTGGTTTCCAATGGATTTAGAAAAATAGATTTTTTATTTCGATACTTATACATATGTAGCACTAATTACTTCAATACGGATTTCATTTTCAGTACCTTCAATTAATAATTTAGTTGTCTAAGTAATGTAAATAAAAACATCATTTTTAAAAAGAGAATTAAATGATTATATTTAAAAGAAATCATAAGAGGAGTTTTCTTACAAGGCAATAAAAAAAGAACATGTTTAATGTAGTTAATTATTCTAATGGCCTTAAGAAATACCCATATGAATGGAAATAAATGTTTGATTATATTTTATTAGAAAATATTTTATTCATAAAAACATGAAAAAATGTATATATACAAATTTAATATAAGAATATATATTTTTTATCTTTTCGTATGTATCTTATATATTAATTTTTGAAACCCATATGATTACTCTAAAAGAGACAGAGAATTATATATCCCCTATCTTTAAAGTGAGTCACCTAATAATAATTGAAAAAATTACACATATTAATTTTAGAAACAATAATGGGGGTTACTCATTATTTAAGTATGATTACATTGAAAAATGATGAATAATTTAAGTTATCTCAGACTTAAGAATTATATTATTCCATTTGATTCAAGTGTTAAATTATTTATGAATATTAGAAGATCCATAAAACCAATTGAATATGTTTGGGGAATTAGTTATTTAATGAATGTTTTTAAATGTACTGGACCTGATATTATGTTTTTATTTTCTTAGAGAAGTAGATATACTAGTAATCATAGAGATTACTAAGATAAATGTATAATGATATTCATTGTATACTTAATGAATAATTTAATTTTATGTTTACACAACATCGATTATCCACCTATATTTTTTTTATACACTAATGAAAGATGAATTATTAGTATTGGAGATAATATAACCTCTTATGGGAAGGTATTCACTCTTATAGGTTGGGTTTTTTTCCTAGTAGTGAAAGAAAAAGACATGTATTTCACATTAAACTATAGAGTCAGAGTTTATTTCCTTAGTGTCATGTGGAAGGAAAATGAAAGGAATATAAATCTATTATTGGGTATTGAGTTATGTCATAGTATAATGACACTTATTTTTATAAATTGTGATGTGGAAGAAAATTTATCAATGAAATATAGTTTCATATAATAAGGTATGTTTATAAATAAAATAATTAGAAACAGGTATTTGAGAATTTGTTTCAATTTTCATACAAAAAAATGTCTATGTGATTTTGCATAAAAATATTTCAGATCAATTAAATTTTTTTTAATGTGATATATCATTTATAAAACTAACTATGGGATGGTGTAAAAACATATTATTATTAATTTTTTTAATGAAAATGAAACACTTGCATTAGGAGGATTCCATACAATGTGTTTAATGGGTAAAAACATATTATGAATATGATTTTTGATATTGACTCTTATAACTGTAACTACGTGGTGTCAATGTCATCTGATAGGAATATAGGATGGGTTATAAACTATCAATTAAATTTTAACACATATAGAGATAAAATTTCTAAATAATATAAAAAATATATATATTATTCCAACTATGTGAACATATAAGTGGTGTCACTTGTAATAGGTGTTAATGGTTATACTCCTTATATAGTTCAAAAAGGGATATAAGGAGTTGTCCATAAAAGTGATAAAAATGAGAAGGTACATATAAATATAATTATATGTATTATATATCTAATTTATCATATAAATTAACATTTTTAACGTTTTGAACTTTTTAAGTGTAACAATACCTTGACATATTGATAATAAGTAATGGTTTAAATATGAATATAATATTATTATATATAATGATCTAAATGTGATCTCAGGAGTTAATATTAAATAAATAAAATTGTTTTTAATACACTAGATTTGGTTTGAATTTTTATCCCTTCATTTTTATTAATTCAGTAGGTTTATTCTTCCTATAATTCCTAATGAGTTCACGGAGGTTACAAGGGTGTATAAGGATTATTTGTTCCCAAATCCCTGAATTTTAATGGAAAAAGTGGGATTCATGGTTATTATAAACCATGCCACCTTTTCTATAAATATTTTTTAAACCATGTGGTGTTCTCTAGTGCATATTTGGGGGTTGCACGGTTTTCCCAAATCATGCCTCCCAAGATGCACAATTGTGTGAATTATCTTGGTCTCATTGCATACGTTTTTCACACATTCTAAACATAGTTATTCTATCTTTGTTGCTGGACTATGTGATTAGTGCCTTCATATAATGCATGGAGCACGTTTTGAACATGGATTGGGTAACCGTGCAGCCAAACTATGAGATTCCTTAGAGTTGGTTGATTTTAATATTTTAATTCTCATTCATTATAATTCACCAAACTCCTTTTACTTCCTCTAACAATCACATCCCTCTATTCCCATTGAAGCCTCTCACATAAATAAAATTAGGGTTTTAATAATATATATGGTCTAGACTCTGATCAGAACATCATTTTCCTTGTTGGATTCCTTCTAGAAAAAGCTTTGACCCACTTCCTTATGTTCTCAGTTTATCATGCCCTCTTCAGCCCTAAATTGGTGTGAGCTAATGTGCCATACGTTTTAGGGTATATCCATATTCCTTTATTAAACCAATTCAAACCAAAACAATTACCAGTACTATATGAGGCATCAACTAAAGGTATAATTTATTTGGCCTATGAATTTTACCTCAAGGCCTTTCAATTTGATTATTCTTTCTATTATTCTGTATACGGATTTAAACATGAATTATTTCTAAAATTAAATGGCATTAAAATAAAATTTCTAAATTGTAATCTAAAACCCTTGTGAGGAAAATTTAAATCTATCTTGGTTGATACATTAATGATAACCACCCAATTGAGGTGTCTTTCTAATTATGCCTTATGATGACCAATGTTTTGACTCTCTAAAACACCATTTGGTTGTGTTTGAAGAGACCATTTATATAACGCCTTAACAAATATATCCCAAAGCCGTTGCATTACTTTATTACATTGGAATGATTATAAGGAATCAAATCATGGAGGACTGGTAGATTTAGAAGTCTTGAAGAAACTTGATACATACATGGATCTCATTATACATTTTGAAAATAAAACATAACATAATACATAATAACAGATAATAAATCGCATCCATGAATACTCAATAAATAATCCCTTTGTGATAACCTTTGGAAGGAAAAAATATGAAAGAGATAATATGAGATAAAAAGTATGGGTTAGATATAGTGGAAGCATGAGTCAATAATGAGTAAATCATAATCAATTTTACATAATCAATATGGAATGGGGAATATAGGAAAATGACATAACATCATTAAAATAAGAATGATAATGAACCCATAGATTTTTTTCATTATGAAAACCTAATTGAAAGCAATGATTGTATAATAAACAAAGGGAATTTTTATTATTTGGAAGACATTTGTATGTCACATGAACCACAATACCTTTAAGATGGATTATGTCTGTGGGAAGATACCTATCTTATTCTATTTTGGAATGAAACTCGAAGGGTTTTTCACCAACTGTTTTGTCTCCTGAGACCAATCTATGTAACAAGTGGATATAGTGGGCCCGTAATGTCAATAAAAGTCCAAATAATTATTTATTAAAGGATTTAATTTTATAATAATATTCCTTTTCAATATCCTTATTTACTAGACGATTGGAATTCATCATAACATTAAAAATAAGAACTGTATGTAAAATGATATATAGTTAACACAATATTCATATCCATGGAATAGGAAAATCGATATATAATATAATTATAATTTCAAATGATAAATTATCTAAAATTCATAGTATATACACTACATAAAATGGATTAGTTCACAATAGAAATTAAATCTCAATGAAATGGAAATTGGTATAATGCCCCTTACCAAATTGTAATCAATTGAATCATATGATCATGAATTAATATTAATAAAATGAATCATTCAATACAATAAATATTAATATATTAATTATATTATATATATAAAGGCTATACACATAAAACACATATAAGAAATTAGTGGCGAACATCAGAAATCTAACAGAAAAAAAGTGATATGAGAAACCCCATAGCTTATGCCCGTATGTATTATACAGTAAATATTAATGTCCTAAATAATATAATTATAATTATTAATTAAAAATTAAATAACATTATCTAATTTTATTTGATTTAAAATATCTCCATTAAGTTCATTTGTGGCCATTTAGATGGGTTAAGAGATACAATTTCATGATTTGGGTGTGCACATTTTCATAGTTTTCATGGTCGTTTTTTTTTGTATAAGAGAATGGATGTTCATGTAAAATGTAAATAGAAAACAATAATTAATGTTATGAAGTAATAATTATCATCAATAATTTTAAACAATGTTTTTAAAAAATAATATTTTTTGTTTTTTATTTTAGTAGAGGATGAATCGTTATATAAAATTTTTATGATAATCGCATGGATTATATTAATGGTTTTTCGATCACCATGAACACATTTTGTTTTATGACTAAATACCATGTGTAAAAAATAATTCAAGAACATTAAATATGATATATTACATAAATTATGTTCTTTTCAACAATAAAAATAGTTTCATGACTATTATTGAAGACAGAAATGTAAATTGAAAACCTGTCGCCCTTAAATGTAATAAATTAAAACATCTTGGATGGTGTTTTCATTTTTTGTATAAGATGAGAGGGAAAGAGAGATGATGATGAAATACTTCATTAGTATAATTAAATTATAGAAAATCTAAGTTAATGTAATTATCCTATCATTTGGATGATGGGAGGTGGGAGAGATAAACAAAATAATTGAACTTGACAATGAAATTGAAATAAAAAGGAAGAGAGGTTTGCCTTTTGAGGGATCCTCCTTAAAAATCTCCTTAAGTCATTTTGTTTTGTCCTTTTGGTGAGACCAACTAGTCTCATATGTGGGGGTGGTCTTGGTATGTGTATTTTGTAGATAATAGGAAATTCCCAAAGCTTGGGAGGTGTGGGAGGAAGAGGGGGTTAGGGGAGGTTATTATAGTGGTTGAGAGGAGGGTTTTGCATTATTTTAATAATTAGTTTATTATTATAAATTAATTTTATGAATAGTATTGATTATTGTGACTAAAAATAGTAATTATTGCATATAAACTAGAACCAAGTGTTCTTACCTCAGCAGGACATCATCTATGACTCAATAAATCATGAATTTAGCATTTATCATAAATTGTCATATTATATTGTTTACCAAAAATTCTAGTATTTCTGAAAAATACAAAAAAAATACCTGAACCATTTTTTTATGTTTAAAATCAAAAAATTAAATCCATTTAATGAAAATAATTTTTTCATTCATGAGAAATATAATTTTTAACTAAATTCACCATTTACTAAAAACAATATACTGTTTTTTAAATATAACTAATTTTATAATAACATGAAAAATTAACTAAGGCCTTATTAAATTACCTAAAATAACCAGACAACAAAATATTAATTTATAAATAAATTTGAAAAAATTAACATTTTATTAAATCAATTTAATAATTTAAAATTAAAATTAAATATTTATTACTCAAAAAATTACAAACACATAATTATTAAAATATTCTATCTCATTTATTAGGTGCCTAAATTTTATTTATACCTACATGGGTGATGTTACTATTCATAGTGGTAAATTAAAATTCATTAGATTCATGTTTCTATTCATAAGGGTATGTTACTATTCACAAAAAAATAATTTATCTATATCGGACTCTAAATATCATACTAATCGCAACTATGATTATCTGTTTTTCAAAATTAATAAAATATATGAGGAAAAATTATGATTAATATCTAGGTTATAACTATATTATAACAACATAGTGTTGATTCGTAGACTCTCAAGGTTGTGTGCATATAATCTATTTAATGAAATGAAAATTTTTACACTATAAAATATTGTGGTTTTATATTCTTCCCAGAATCATAAACTTCATCCCAAAAAAATTTCGTGTATAATACCCTCTAAATAAATGTAGGTGGTCTATTTATTATTGTCTTCAATGTATAACTTATGGTTAAGTTCCCTAAACATTTTATTCTAAATCTAGTTCCTAATCTTCTATTAAATTTCCTCTGATACCAACTGTAATGCCTCGACCCCTATAGATCGGAGCTGGTGCATTACTTTATTTCATTGGAATTATTAAATAAATTCAAATCCCATAGGAACGATCAGTATAGTAGTCTCAAAAAATTTAGAGACATAAATGGATCACATTTTACATTGGGATAAGAAAACAAAACATAATACATAACAAGAGCTAATAATTTGAATCCATGATAACTCAATAAATGATCCCTTCTTCCTAACCCGGGGAAAGAAAAATAAATGAGTGGGGTAGGATCAAATGATCCTTAAGGGTTACATATAGTATAATCAGGAGTCAATAATTTCTGAATCATAATCAATTTTACATAATCAATATGGATTATTGAATAAAAAAACACACACCATCAATAAACATAGAATTATAACACATCCATATATTTTATCATAGTGAAAACCTATTAGATTGTAATAATTGTATATTGGATAAAGATTGTGATTATTATTCGGATGTCATGTATCCAAATAATGAACCTGAATACTGTAAAGACAATTTATTTTTGTGGGTAGATACCCATATCATTCTATTTTAGAAACAAACTCAAAGGGGTTTTCGCCAACTGTTTCATCTCATGAGAACAATCGATGCAATGAGTGGCTATAGCAGGACTCATCCATAACTGTATGTTTTAATCATTCTTTATATTGTGATTTATGTCTAGAACAATATGCTTTTTCAAAATCAATATTGATTTGAAGATACATATTCATCGTAGCATTCAAAATAACCATTGTATGTAAAATTATATACCGCATAAACGATAATCATATCCATGAAACAAGATTATGGATATATAATATAATTAAAATTGAAAATGAAAAATTATCTCAACGGTGTAGTATATACACCACTTAATGATGATTAGGTGAAAATACAATGTAAATATCAATGAAATGGAAATTGGGACAAAGTCACTTTCCACATTGTAATCAATCGAATAATATGACCAAGAATTACTAATCATCAAATGAATCATTGAATACCATGAATAAAATGAGAATAATTATTTTTTACATATCAAATGAATGTACACATACACCACATATATGAAATAAGTGGAAAACATTGAAAATCGCATGGAAAAAAAGTGAGATGAGAAACTCCTTACCTTAAGACCAAATGTATTTTGAACTTGATCATCTTGTCCTAAATAATTAAATTGGATTAATTAATTGGATATTCAAAACCCTTATCTACATGTAATTTAGATATTATATTTTCATTAAGTTCATTTATGGCCTTTTAGGTGGATTATGAGATTCAATTTCATCATTTGAGAGTGCATTTTCTCTTAGTTTTCATGATCAGTTTGCTAGTATAAGTGTATTAAAGTTCATGTAAAATGGAAATTCAAATCCATAATTGCAGTTATGAGTTATTAATGATCATCAATATGGTAAAATGATATTATAAATCATTTTTTTTATTTTTGGTGATCATGAATCATTATATAAAATTTTAATGATAAACACATGAATTATTTTGATGGTTTTTCGATCACCACAAACTAATTTTCTTTTAAAATTTAATTCCATGTGTACAAAATGATTCCAGAAAATTAAATATGATATATTAAATAGATTGTGATATTTTTCGACTATAAAAATGGTTTCATGACAAGAAATGAGGACTATAATAGATATTGAAAACTCATCGTCCATGAATGTGATAAATTAACACATCTCAGAAGGTGTTTTCATTTTTAGTATAAGAAGATGTAAAAAGTGAAATGATGATAAAATATTCCATAATAATAATAATAATAATTGTTTACATGTAAGTTATAGGAAATATCATAGAATTTATATTATAGGAGGTGAGGAGAGGGAAACAAAAAAATAAACTTGTAAAAGAAAATTAATGAAAAGGGAAAAGTGGATTACCTATTTATTACTCCTCCTTGAGAATCTCCTTAAGGACATTGGTTTTATACTTTTAGTGAGACCAAAATGACTGGTACATGGGGTGAGTTCTTGGTAAATTTATTTGATATGACATAGTCAAGTCTCAAAGCTTGAATGGTTTTCGAGGAAGAGGGAGTGAGGGGTGGTTTTTATAATAGAGGAGATACGGGTTTTTTCATTATTTTAATCATTTGTTTTTTATTTTTCATTTAGGATATGAGTAGTCATAATTCTTGTGACAAAAATAGTAATTAGTGCATGTGAACTAGAACCAATG
The DNA here is from genome assembly GCA_963277665.1 of Viscum album. Classification (NCBI taxonomy): domain Eukaryota; kingdom Viridiplantae; phylum Streptophyta; class Magnoliopsida; order Santalales; family Viscaceae; genus Viscum; species Viscum album. The sequence continues at coordinate 868,913,656 of OY728122.1, forward strand.
GTGCTTACCTCATAAGTAAATCAACTATGACTCAATAAATCATGTATTTGGCATTTATCATAAATTATCGTATTTTATTATTCACCAAAAGTTCAAGAATTTATAAAAAATATAAAAAATTCACCCTATCCATTTTTCTACATTTAGAATCCAAAAATGAACACCATTTTATGAAATCAATTTTCTAAATATTAGAAATTTAATTTTCAACTAAAATCCCCATTTACTAAAAAAATTCAGTTTTTTAACTTTTAAATGATTTTATAATACCATGAAAAATTAAATAATGTCTTATTAAATAATCCTAAAATCAAACAAAGAAAATATTTATTTAGGTATAATTTTAATGAAATTTAACTTTATTTTAAATCAAATAATTTTTTTAAAATTATTATTAAATATTTTCTACTCCTAAAAATACCAACACATAATTATTTAATTATTCACTCTCATTTATAAGGTTCCTATATTTTATTTATACTTGCATCAGTGAGGTTACTATTCATAATGTTGCATTCCTATTCATAAGGGTCATATTTCATTTTGTAAGGGTATGTTACTATACATAATGGTATGCTACTATTCACCAAAAAACTATGTTGTACTAATTAGACTCTAAATATCACACTAATGGTAATCGTGTAGGGTTTTTTCAAAATTCATAAAATAGAATTGGAAAATTTATGTTTAATGTCTAGGATATAAATATATTATAACAACATAGTGTTGTTTTGTAGTGTCTTAGTATTTTGTTCATATATGTTATTTAATGAATTGAAATTATTCAAACTATAAAATATTAGGGTGTTATAATTTATATGATAAGTTCTCTATTAAATAAATAAATGTACAGTAAATAAATATTAAGACTAAATCACATGGAACATATCACTTATATTTTAATTAATATGGTTGCATGGCCCTCTTTTACCCTTTTTCATTATAATGAAAAGGTGTTGGAAGGAATATAATTTAAATGTAATTTTCCTGGTTATTACATGGCCTATAATGACATAAGATTATAAATATAAATACTTGTATACTATATCAATGGTATATTTAGCTTTTTTATCTTTATAGGAATGGTCACACTTGAGACTGCATGGGATTCCTAAGGGAATTCCTTTGCACTAATAGAATTCCATTTCTATTTATTATGAATGTTTACAAGGCATATACCAACCTTGAAACATGGTCCTTGTCTATTATTGGATCCCTTGAATGGTTTCATATGATCCCGCATCTTTTTTCAGAAAATTAGAATACTTTGTATGAACTACATTGATTCAGCATGATGTCTCAAGATATACGACACAATGGATTATTCTCCTTGGGATCGAGTCATGAATTTACTATTATTTACATTGAATTGATCTATATAATCAATTATACATATTTCTACTAGAATACATTGCGTATATCCCTTGTATCTCATTTGTCCCATTCTTATTTTATTTCATGCTTTTGTGCTATGAGCTATCATGGCCTTCTTAGTTCAATGATTCCTTAGTTTCTCCCTAGATCATATTTTTATTATTATTATCCTTACCACTACATGTTCAACAGTATTATATTTTTTAACCCCTCAATAAATGGAAAAATAAAAAAAAAGTTTAGTGAAATCTATCATAGGTTGAATTAGGTATGGTCGGTGGGTTTCCCACAAGGAACCTAATCTCGATATTGGTTATATTTCTTTCTTCGATTACATTGATATACCTATACAGTATTACAGTTTATATTTTTGGTGGTAGCCTTCTGACTCTATCTCACACCCAATGTGGTCCACCATTGGTACGTAGGTAGATTATATTATTTCATGTTTAGATAAGGGATAGTATATGGTTATGGATGTGTGTATTTTTTATTAGGATATGATCACAGTCGTGGATGACTGATCCAGTTCTAAAGACTCTTGGATTGTTTTTGGTCTTCTTGTCACTTTATATCTTATTCTATCTACCTACATCCATGTTTGATTAATCCATTTGGTAGACATGACATTGTTTTTTATGGAACTAAATCCATCTTTTCATTTGATTATTTATTACATATAGTTATTATTTTTCCACTTCATTATTTTCTATTATTTCATTCATTTATTTATATATACACTATCTACAACTATTCTCCACTCCGAATATGATGGTATAGTATCTACAATGTACCACTTTAGACACACACTACTAGTAGGTAGCCTTTGGTGTATGGGGAGGCATGCCTGAGGCCATGTGGCCAACCTGTTCAACTACTGTTACAGGGGGATCCATGCTAGAAGTCTTAGTGGGGGATTGTTATGAAATTATATTATTATATATTTTATACCTTTTTAAAAATATATATGATATTTTCAATTTTAGAATTAATTTTCGGTTGTTTTTGAAATCCAACATGGATTGTGGATATTTTATTCTAATAGTCCCCCATAATTTATAAAGGACTTTGGAATATTAATTTTCAAAATATATATATATATAATAAAAGTGTATTAAAATTATATTAATATTACATATTATTAAATTTTTATATAATGTATTTATTTATAAAAAATGAAATAAAATAAAATATTTAAATCAAACTAATGATTAAATTATTGATAACATTTGGAATTAAAATTCAGAGATTTAAATGGTTATAACTATGAAAAAGATGTTTTATTTTGATCAAATGGATACTTATTTTGATTGAAAGATTGGAAATGAAATGGGGTGAATAACTTTGATTTTGAAATAAAAAAACGTGGGATATTTAGATCAATATGGTTTAATCTTTCCAATATAAATTCAACAAAAAACATCCATCTAATATCATCATTCTCAGACTATCAAAAATTGAATTTCACCCTTCCCAAAACCATTGTGAAATACATGATAAAAATTTTATTTGTGAGCCCGATAGTAATAACTGATATGGGGGACTAAACCCTTTTGTACAGTGAAAATCATTCATACATCATGGTTCTCAAGCCTTTTCTGTCTCCCATACATTATATTTTTCAGAACATGTGTTGTGTTTCGATGGAATTCTGAGGATGATTCATATCATGTTCATAGACTGTGGTTTTTTTCTCTGATGGTGCATATAGTAGTTTGGTTTGGAACTTCAGTGATCACTGAGATCATGATTTAATTGGTTCAATATAGATTTTATTGACACAATGATCATTGTGGTAGTGCGACTATGTTTTTTATCACCTTCCCAAAAAAATTGTATTTTATTGTTTTTATTTTTATAAATTAAAATTTTATTGAATTTTTTCAATATAAATATTTTCCAATTTAATATTAAGTTTTTTAACTGATGCCACAAAATTAATCTTATTCAAATTAATGTTATTTAACCAATAAATATTTTTAAATTTCAAGAAACATATTTCATCATTTCATCATTAATATTTTATAATTATATTAAATGCTAATTTTTTTTATAACACTAGATAATATAAACATATATATTTATTATGAGTCATGAAAAAATTTATAATAAAATAAAAACCTTCGGAATATTTTATAATTGAGCATCATATGTATTTAATAACATAAACAATTTATGACATATGTAGTGATTTTTTCTTTCAATTATTCATCCTAAACTAATCTCATAGATTTATTCACTCTTCCTATTTTAAATTTCATTTTTTCATTATTTATTTACTTTTTTAGTTTTATTTTTAAATATCCAAAAAATGCATCCATCTAAGTGATCGCTTAAACATTTTTTAAATAGATTAACTCTAGTCATATAAAATAATGTTTCTTATAGTTAGACAACTCTAACCACAACTACATAGGTAAGTAGGTCTAAACATTTTCTTTATCTAACATTTACTGGAAGAGTATACCCTATGTAAAAGAATAACATGGCTATAAAAATCCTTTGGTTTCATTATGTTCAGTTTGAGATCATGGTAGGTCTTGTGGAAGTTATGAATGCAATATTAGTTTTATGGAGATGATGAAATGGAATTATGTGTGTTATTAGAGTAATTTACATTAATTCTCATTAATGAAATTATTGTATATATAAAGAAAAAAGGATCATATAGATCATTTGAGGGATTTCATGGAGATAATATTGTATAATTAGTTTTACAAAAAGTGGTCTAAGTGTGAATATTGAATCTTTGGGGTATAATTCCTTAGAAATTTCATATCTTAGTGTTTATAGATATGGATCCATCGAAGATCCTGCTAGTCATTTACTAGGAATAACCAATGATCAATGATGAAATGGGCAGAAAAAACAACCCTTGGACCCACACTTTTCGATCTGGTGTTATAAATATATTCTTTTTCAAATATAATATTATACCAAATGAAATACCTCAACTCTATATTTTTTCACTTTTCAATATTATGTATACCATTATAATATCAAATCACACTCCCATAACTCAAAGGATTATTTTAATTGAATATTATATATATATTCATATTATTTCGCCACACTATGTATATTTCTACCACAAATATTCTGTACACATTTATCCCACCATATACTATCACCCCATAAGAAATCGAGGGGAAATTTGGAACCATATGAAAAAGGATAGCACAAATTCTTAGGAAGAGTTATATCAATAATAAAAGATCATACTGGATTTATCAATTGGTTATAAACATGTGGGTAACATGAACTTGGAAGAAAAGAAATAATCAATGGAATTTAATCATGGAATTTTAAGAGGTGATCGTTATGTTTTATATCAAAAACATACATCATAGTGTAGAATCTGTGAAAGAATAATCATAAAAAATAAAACATATTCCCTGGAATAAAAATGTTGAATTGTAAAATAATTATCATGAACCATGGTGATATATAATATGAATCTATAATGATATATTAATTTATCATGACATGGGAATGTCGAAAATTCATAATTATAGGATATTATAAGAATATGCTGATGTTAGCTACCCAGACCCTTATAACATAGTGGATTGGTTTCACAGCACAATCCCATAAATATTTTTATATGGATTCACTCTTTTTTCAATAAATTTTTTTGAATGAGAACTACTTCCAACATCCAATACAAATTGTAGGTTGAGAATTGTTTCCCATAATCCCTAAACATTTTTTAGTCTACATCACTACCCACATCCCCTAAACATAATAATTTCATGATACATAATGCATTATAAAATTCAATAGAGGGATATATAATTCTGACATCATTAAACACATAATTATATATCTATAAATATATTTTCTATATTAAAACAATCATACATCTCTTAAAATAATTACATGATTAATCTGTGAAAATACAATAGGATTTACATAAAGTTTCATGAGGTTTCAAAATAAATCATCCTTTTTATGCAATATTATGATACTATAAATATAAATTAAAAAATTAATACTTTTCAGAATAATTGACTGTTTGATATCATTTTTAACTGTATATATGAAATGGATATTTGATTATACTAATATTTTTCTCCAATTAATCAAAATGTGTGACTACCATTGTTATTACCCTTCAATCATAAATTGGAAATATTTTTTTTCATGAAGGAAATTTATTTTTTCCCAAATTATATTTTTATTATAATATAATGAAAATATAGTGATGGATCAAATATCTCACAAGAATTTCGTATTTACACCACCATGGATTCATATGTTCTCTTAGAAAAATTGAAAAAAATTATTTTTGGATAGAAAAATATTATGAATATGTACAATGAGAGAGGAAAAAACATAAGTCAATTCCATGTGGTTGAACATAAATAAGTATTGGAATAAAAGGGAAACAATTTTATGGAATATAATAATTTGAAAAGTAATTAATAAAAAAATTTATTAATTATTGAACAACATTGAAATAATCAAAAATATTTAAATGAATTTTTAAAATCATTTTCATGAAATTTAATAAATATAATGATATTTATCTAAAAATATACATTAGAAATTCATTAAAATATATAACAAATTCATTAAAATGAATATTGAAAATAAAGGGAGGAAAATGGAATAAAAATGTTGAATTATGTTTTCATTAAAATTTTGGAATCATTTTCATAACGACAAATATATTAGTCACTTAAGAAAAAAAAATGTAACAGAAATCCTTATAAAAAATTATTTAAATAATAATACATTCAAATAATATAACAACGATATGAAGTAAATGTAGATTAAACCTAGAGAGGAAAAAAATAATTTGTATGAAAGTAGAAATAAATACTTTTAAAGCCTTTTTCAAATGGTTATCCAATAACCCACATAGATAAAAGAGATATAAAATTTCCTTTTAAATTTAAACGAATATAATTATAGAGTTACATAAAAAATATTAATTTAAAAAATAAAGAAAATAATTATTTTTGTTAGGTAAGACCATTTACGTTGATTGGAAATACCAAAAAAGAGTGTAAAAACATTATATATAATGTAATATTTTATAATATATAGATTTATCTGAAATATGGTATTTTTTATAGAAATATAACTCCCTAGAAGGAAATATGATATTAAATATGAGATACTCAATAGTTATAACATACCCATCAAATAATAACATAGTCAAGGATGAAATTGTATAACTCAATGAATGGATATTGAGTCAAGAAAACCCCCATTAACATTATAATGAATCAGGTATGAACAAATTAAATAAAAAAATACATATAAATATTTAAAATTAAGATAATATAAAAATAGATTTTTTATATGTAAGGACATTATAAATACTCTAAATAAATAATCATTAATAATCAGAATTATGAGGATATATTATGATTAAAAATGCTTATGTACATTATAATTTGTAAGGTAAGTTAGGTCAATAAATAATCTCATAGAAGAAGGAATATATTTACAATTAAATAAGAGTATAAAAAAGTACAATATAAATCCAAAGGATATAATTTATAGTACATAATAGAAGATCGAGAATGATAAATTAATCTCTATCATAACAGAAAAGATTGAGTAAGATAACCCCTTGTGAAATTTGAAATATATTAATGAAAGTACAATGAATGAAAAAAGATGAAATGTAATTATAAATCCGATGAATTCCTAAAAATTTCTTATATAATAAATCTTGGTGTTATTTTATAAACCATATAAATGAGAATAGATTGATAATATAAATCATTTCTCAAAGATTGGAAAATAAGATGAAGATACTCTTTCTTTAACTCAACACTCTCTCATATGTGATTTATTCACTAGCATGATCAAATTATATTCCTTAATAATAATTTTTAAGAAATAAGTTTTTTTTATTTTGTATTATTTTATCTAATTATATTTATTTATTAAATATATAATACATAGTGACCATTTATTTTGATCATCATTTTTTAATTTCTCAATTCATTCCATACCTGTTTTGGTATGGATGCATCTATCATCATTCATTGTTTACAATCTCACCTTATATATAATTTTTAATGCAATGGAATCATAATTATATATTTATTTCTAATTATTGATGTTCATTCAATTGATATTATTGGCATAATTCACTTAAACTAAATTCATAAAATTCATTTTTCAATAATTTTTTAAAACATGAAGTGTTATATTAATTAGTTGTTATATTTTAATATTAAGACCCTTGATCCATAAATATATAATAAATTTCTATTTAATACCAAATATTACCACTATTTATTTTTTTATAAACAACAATGATTCACATTCTATAACATCATCCATGTAATTTAATAAATAGACACAAACATCAACATGATATACTCAATGGATACGTATGAATATGAAATTATTTAAATCTAATAATATTAATGTATATGTATAATGATTTTATTTTGATTTTATTAAAGTGGTAAATTAGGAATATGTAGATTTAGAGGAAGAAGATAATGGAAATATATTAAGATGATGATAAATACAATGGAGTGTTGAATATTTTCTTATTAAATATCCTAATTTTCAAGTCATAGTAATTTCTTATGGTGGCTAAATGATAGAAAAAATGTAAGAATATTCTTGGATAAAAATATTTTAAATTTATGTAAAAAGAACTAAGCATTATGAAACTCATATAAGGGGTGGGGATAAGACTTATTATTAGTGACCATGGATGAAATTTATTTAACTACTCATTTCATGTTGTATAAAGATTGTAATTTCCTATGGAAAGTAACTAAAAAATAGAAAAATAATGTTCATGGATTGTTAATTTCCTTAGCACAACATTTTGGTGTTAGGTGTTGTTGAAAAATTTCCACTTACACATTATTTTAACAATTTTACTAATTTTACTCTTTACCATTTCAACTCATCTTTTTTATCATGGTAACATCTTCTTTGAAAAAAAATTATAATCGACCCTCTTACATAATAGTAAGTTCATATTTTCAAAAAAATAAGTAAATTGTAAAAAAATCCCTCTCAAAATGTTATTAAAATTAAAATGATATTAAAAAATAAAACATAAATACCATTTTATAAGAATACTCTTAAATATTTGAGAATTTTATTCTTATTTTGTAAAAAACTATAAGTCATTCCATTAAATATAATTCATCTCTTTTATATATAATCAAAAAATTCAAATAAATTCTTCTTGAAATGTAATATAGTTCACAAAATTATAAAATGTTTAAAAATACACATTTTTTTGAATTAAATAAATTTCCATCAAGGAATTATTATATATTAATTTTGTTCCATTATTATTTATTATATTTTAATTACATGTAAATATATTATTTATAATATTAAAAAATATTTTTTAACCATATAAAATAGGTATATATATTAACCAAAGTCAGTAATTCCAAAAATATAATACATTTATGGCTTTAGATTCTAGTATATTTTTATGTGACGACAATACATAAAAAAACCATATAAGGGTCACATTTAAATTCTCTATTCCTATATATGAATAGTCATAGTTCTCTAAAATTATTTCTACTTTTACCTCATTCAATTTCTAAAGTGTCTATCATATTGTTAATTATTTTTATTCCTTCTATAGTTACCGTTGGTGATATTTTCTTCATATGAGATCATATTTATGAATATTTCAAGATTTTATTCTCTTTATTTATATAGGTCAATATTAATCACATAATTTTTATAACTATATATTAATTAGATTTTTATAACATTGTTAATTGTTTGTCTTGGTTTTATATTAAACCTAAATGAAATAAAGTAATGTTTATGATTAATTGATATTGCACATTATTTATTTTATACACGATTTCAATTAAGTCAAATGAAATGAATAATATATTTTAGAAAAAAATAAATATAATTTTGGGAAAGAAACTATTTTTTAAATACAATTTTTTTTATATAATGGGAATTTCTCGTGGGTTAATTCGACTATCTGAAAAAATTGATGGTATAGTAACATCAAGAAACAAAAAATTTCAAATGATTTATATTGTATTATGAAAAGTAATATTGGGGACACTTTATTTTTTTAGTAAATTAAAGAAATGTAGTATGGGATTAAAATTGGTTCCAAAGACACAAATTGTTATATAATTTGACTCTATATGTATATATTTTGATATATATACATTGTTTTATCACACCATGGGAGTGTTGATACCTATTTTTCTGCTATATTTATTTTAATGTATACAGATTACATGTTCTATAAAATTTTTATAGGAGTTCTTATGCTATAATGAGAAACTAGATATACAGTGATAGTATTTTTAATGTAATGTCATGTGGTCCAGATACACCATACTTAAAATACACAGATGATGTATGACTATCAGGGGTTGAGGGCTTATAAGCATTGACACATCTCCACATCATGTTCTCATATAGTGATCTCTAGTAGATGAGATCACGAGGGAAGACACACCAATTGGAACACCACATGTTTTAGGTGGCATTGGTTATTCCTAACTAAGGAAATGTTTTTTGGTATCCAGACTTGAGATCATTATCTATGTATATCATTTGATCATGTACATGGATAAAAGATGAAAACCATGAAAATTATTTCATGGAGAAATAATTGTTTTGGTTGTGATGTGGGTGAAATGGACTCAGTTGAATTAACAAGATCAAATTTATCACTTAAAATTATAGGATGTAATATCTCTAGCCAGATTAAATATTATGGTAGTACATTCATAAATCCATGTCCCTTGTAGTTGAATGTAAGTTGATATAGATGGATCAAAAAATAATAAATCAAGAAAGTATGATAACACAAATATACTCCCTAATATATGAGATATCAAATGAAAAAGAGATTAAATTACACAATTTGTGTTCGTTGGTTATTTGTCATTGAAATGAGTATCTATTATCTCTTTAGGGGACTTGATGGATTTCTTGACTCCAATACTAATCTATGAATACTATTTGATTCTATTTACATGACGAATTAGAGGGTCACACATAATAATCCATTCATGAATCCTCTTTATACAATTGAATATAAATATTTATAGGACATTGTGGGTCCCAAAATATGGTCTGAGAGTTTTTATTGTTTTGTCGATCACTTATAAATAAATAAATTTAATATTATTCATATAATGAATATTTGTATTGAATTTATTTTCGAAAAGTATGTAAAATTATTTATGTAAATAAAATGATTAATATTTTACAAATGAGTATTATTTTAATTTTTCATGATCAATTTATATTATCAAGAATTACAAGCCGAGTTAATGACAAGGATTAATTATGTAATATATTTAATATATATTACAAATATGGAATAAGAAATAAATAATATTTTTGACCTAGTTCATTCTTCATAATTAAATATTGATCACTTATTTAGTGGGTGTTAAATATACTGGGTTTTGGGAACCATAACCCTGTATTTTGAAGATCCACTATATATGTAAAAGAGAGGCAGTTTCCCTGTGTCTATTCATTAAGCAGGAATTGGGTGCTTCTCTCTCCTCCGATCACATAGAGAGAGAATCTCTCAATCTGAGTGAATGATATATGAATGCCTTTGTGGATAAAATTTTGTTGGTTGTAATGATTGTTGCAACATCGTATAGGTCACCAGAGCTCCATGCCAGCACCTAGGATCTAATCAATGGTGTAAGAATCGATTCAAGAGGTTTTTTCGACCATATAGAGGCCTTCAGTGTCAAATTCTTAAATAAATAGTCACTGGTAACTTTTAATAGATGCGCACTCTTATAAATTTGGTGAGGTACATGTTATGTTAATATATGTCCTCTAATTAATCCATGTGAGATCCTTGAACCATATTGGGGACCAGATAGTATGAGAAAAATAATTTCTTTACTCCGTTGATGGAACATTTTTCAATCTGCAACCCAATGTTTTTTACTATGCACCCTAATACTAAAAATTTGTATGAGAGTGATTTTGTGGATTTTTTAAGCCTAGATTATTATTTTTATTTAAATATATAGTAGTGTATTTAAAATTGGTACTAATAAATCCGATTTCACATCAATACAATTTAGGATGGGAACGTTATGTCCATCCATCAATAGTTTTATATATTGACATAGTGTTTATCAAAATATTACATTTTTAGATATTAATATTTATGAATAACATACTGAATATATGTATTAATTTTTCTCACATAAAAATTGATTCTCTTGAGACTATTTTATTCAAATCATGATAATGATAGAATTTGTCTGAAATCTATTAGCCTGATTTCCTTTTGTTGATGGCCCTATTTTCCACTTGTAGATGAGTTAAAATATAATACTAGTTTTTTTGTTTTTTCATAAGAAACAAATGGAGGATCATATTATTTTACTACGTCAAAGGGAATTTAAAAAAATATTTGAGGTCTCATTTTATCCATTGGATTATTTATTCTCTAGGACCCCTGGGGGCGTCACAAATTAAGAATGAGCAGAAAAATAGAGGCTTCAATGATAAGCCTTTCAACCTACGTCCCTTATCCTCCTTCATTCAATCCCATCACCATAGGTATGAATCATTACCCTATGGAATATACTTCTCCCCTCTATGGATGTTCACCTTCTAGTCTCCTTCTACTCCCATTCATGTAGCTGATTAGAAGCCCCTATTGGGCCCTCCCATGCCTCTACAATGAGACGGTGCCACAACATCACATGAGGCTGCCAACTCTGGCTGAAACCATCCTCTGTAATAGGACACACCAGCCACCTATATTTTTTCAGATTCTTAAACCCTCAAGTATAGGATGCCTCTATTTACACTACCCATGTTGAGATCATTTCAGACAATTATTCGGCTAGTCTGAACAGTACATCCTCTTTCGTCTCCCCCAACCTATCTTGCCTGATCTCATGAACATCACACCTTCCGAGGATGGTCCCCCACAGGCCATATCGGGACCAGATCCAATAACTAATTCCCCACTGGCTAGAAACCATGATCTACCCAACAATACTACCGTCATCCAAGATAATCTAAGTCCCCCATTATTACATTATAACCATACCTCACTACATAGGATCTGAGCCCCCTCATGTGAAATCTATGAGGAACCCCTATCATGGCATTTATGTGTCCTTATATTACAAATTTAACCTAAATTGGGTCAAGGTGTGGTTTCCTATCTCAAAATGGATCTTGGACGGTTTTTCTACCCCAAAATACCCTTATATAGTTTATTTCTAGCCTGAAACTAGCTTCCAGAGTTACAAATCACTCCTCAAAAGGACTAGGAAGGGTTTCCAAGGCCCATGATAAATTAATATTATCCAAATAAATTAATATAATTAATTTAGTTATAGTTTTAAATTAAATTAATTAAAATTTTGATTGAAATTTATCATTTTTAATATTAAAGAATATTAATTTAATTTTTGGAACTGAAATTATATTAATAATTGCACTATATAGAATAATTTATTTGAATATATATAAATAAACACATACATAAAATTTATTTCCAAAAAAATTAATTTTGTGTTTACTTATTATACCGAATGGTCTTGAGCTAGCGATTGTGCCCATGTAGGTTTGGGTTTATTTACTTAATTTTCCATAACATGTGTTGAATGATTATAATTAGTAGGAAAATTAAATGATGTTTTCTACATTGTCTTTTCATTAAATATATATAAGGGGTTCTGTTTCCACTATATCTATTGTATATTGAACCCCTAGACCTACACTCTTTCACACAAGTACATTTCCCATTAGATGATGACACTTTAAGATAAAGACCCTGCTAAGACAAGGCAATACACTAGAATGAATTTAATACACTGGAATGTGGTTGAGATGCAGTAAACGTTAAGACTCAACTCATGTATGTTACCCCTAGGTCATGGTTGATCCATTAAATTTTAATTTTACCAACCAATATTTGATACTCATGACCAATCATATAAAAATATTTTCTTTATACATTTTTTTTTATTTTACGTAAGAGCATTTCCACAATGTTTTCCCAGAAAATAATAAACAATTTAAATTCAAAAGGATGAAAAATATGATTATCATATTAATTATTGTTAATTTTGTAGAAAAATAATATGAATTAAACAAATTTAATATAAATGGACTACATACGTTAAAAAATAATAAAATCCCTTAATATATATTAAGTAATGATGCCTTCTCATGCTCAAATTTGAACAAAACCGGGTGTTCAGTGTGCTTTTCATCCATAGTTGAGAGTTCCTACTACTATTTGGGAGTTATTATGAGAGTAGTGGTTAGAATTAACTAGTGATTAAAGAAAATGAGCATTAATATCTTGATTTATATAACTTTTTGTCAAATCATTGTGTGATTCAAGGTTATGATTTTGAAAATCCTGGACCATAGTCGACAAACCAGTAAACTATGAGTTGATGGAGTTGTCCAGCTGATTTTCTATGTTGGAACTCTCTAAGTAGTGGAATTTACATATCTTGTAGACTATGATGGTATATTTTGAAGATCGTTTCTACTAGAATACTCAGGTGATATATTATTTTGAATCTAATAGTGGTGGGATTTCGAGGTTAGATGAAATAGTAGATGACATGTATTGATTTAATAAATATTTAATAAAAAAATTTAAAAGGAGAATAAAATAATGTATATCTACCGACATTTATTTCTTATAGATCAAAAATGGAAATCAACAATACCACTAAAGCATTATCACTCAGATCCATACTAGATAAAAAAAAATATCCTGACTAGACAAAACATCTAGGAGTGGTATATGCATTTGTGCATACTACTATACTACGAAAATAAGATTTATGTACTGGAGTTCTAACTTTATAAGGAACCTACTCAAAGAGTAACCATGGTGGATTAAGGAAAATGGGATAATCAAATAGATGACACACTATATGTATTATGCATCTTGTTTTCACCCAAGTTCAATAAATATTAGAAAATCATGAGGATGAATATGTCTATAAGATATTAACTCATCTGTAAGAATTATATTATGATAGAGCTAGGAATGAATGTTATGAGACATCAATTTAACATTATAAGTGCAATCTAGAGAAATGGATACAAGAAAGACCTCACTTACTCAAGATGAATGGGTACTTTGAGAGACTTGAAGCCCATGAGATTAAGTAGAACCAATAACTAGTTACAAATCTCATTCTTGCATCTTTAACAAAAATATTTTTGAGTTTCATTGTTAATTTAAGCATGAATTACAAGAATAAGTCACTCCTTGATCTTTCGTATTTAGATCACTAAGACAATAAGGATATTAATAACACCAGTAATTTAGTATTTATGGTGAATAACAGGGGATGGTTGAGGCTAAGGGGTCTATGGCGAAGTCCAGGATGACGAAACTAATGCACCATCCTTACAAGAAGACAAGGAAATACACTCAAGGAAAAGAGAATTAGGTTTTCGTCTTTCAATGTGGAAATAAAGGATACTAGAATAGGAATTAAAGATCTTGGAAGAAGAATCAAGGTGATGCTTCTACTTTGGGTATTTTTGTTATTGAATACAATATGTCATTATCTTTATGTTGGGTATTAGATATGGAATGTGGATCAAACATTATACTCCTATATTGTAACCAAGTATGTTTAAGAATATTGTAAACGGAAAATATGATCTTCAATCTTTAAATGTTTCATGTCTAAAATCTATGTTAGTGGAAGATTATTATTATATTTTTTACTAGTGGTTTTGTTATTTTGTTTTGTAATTGTTATTTTGTTTCTTCATATACCAGAATCATAATATCATTGTCAGGTTTGTTGACTATGATGTTTCATTTAATTTTTTGAAATTAATGTTATCTCTTTTATAATGATATCATGTTTTATGGTATGGTGTATCTTGATGGATATTTAGAATCATTTGAGTTAAAATAGTTGGATTTATTTCATGCCTGCTTATAAGAGAAAATGTCCTAAGAACCCTTTTTTAGAAAGGGAAAAACAACAATTGAATTTCGGGAATTAATATATACTTACGTATTTAGTTCATTTACTTTTGAGGAAGGGGTCTATTTTTATACATGAATACATAAACTATTTACTATAGTAGGTATGGCTATATCTACTTAATTAAGTATAATTCAGATTCTATTTTGATGATTAGGGATTATTAACATGAAGTAGAGAACTTTCTTGGTAAGAAGATCAAGGAACTCTACTCATAAACAGGTGGAGAGTATATTAACCAAGATTTAATTGAACACATTATGGTTTGTAGGATATTATCCCAAATCACTTCCCTATGACACCATTGTGGAATGATGTTAGTGAAATGATGAATATGGAATTTCTTGGCATGGTCTTATCAATGATGAACTAGGAAAGTTCTCTATTATCTTTTTGGATATAATCCCTTCAGACAAAAACATATATCATTAAATGAGTACTAACTAATGCTATATATTGGAATTATATGATTTTAGATATAGAAGGAAACCCATTCTATCACAAATAATTTAATGGGTATGCAATTTTTTTTCAAGACTCTAAAAATTGAAAAATGTACATCGTAGAGGATGAAGTGAATCTTTATAGGTTATCTTAAAGACTCAAAATGATATTACCTATAAAAACTTTTTGATACAATATTTATTTTTTATTAACAATTCACGTTTGTATAAAAGTAACACATTACATATGGATTCAGTGTGGGGAATATTTAATTAAATGAATTGAATGCCCTATATGAATAGGAGTTGGTAAGGGAATAACATCCACAAGATATTATGGGATATAAAGATGTTCAGGATACAGAAGTAATTCATATAGTAATTAGAGAGGTTAAAGAACCATAGATTTATTGTTTTTATATCACAGTGTTTGGAGACACAATACTCGGGGAGGATGATGAAACACTAACCTAGAAGGAGGTAGTAGATAGAAATTACGTTGCCCAAGGAAAATACATAATGCATTCCAAGATAGAGTCTATATAGAAAATCATATTTAGATGTTGTTAGAACCTCAAATTTACATAAAACCCATTGGGTGGAAATTGGTTTTCAAAAAAATGGACATAGATGGTATGGTCATTACCTATAATGAAAATTAGGTATTGAAGGGATTCAGAAAATGTGAATCCATATACTAAAAAGATTCCATCTCACCATTAGCAATGGTAAAATATATCAGAATATATCTTTGAATAGTATACATCCACGATTATGAGATTTGGAAAATGGAAGTCAAAGTATTTTTCTAAATGGGTCATTGGGTGAATATATCAAAAAGAATCAACATGAAGGGTTGTTAAATCAATGAATTCTAGTAATTCGTTCAACATGCAGAGATCCATTTATGGGATGAAAAAGGAATCAAAATCATGTAATGTTTATTTTGATGAGGCCCCTAGTAAATATGTATTTTTCAAAACAAAAAGTGATTCCTATGTCTATAAAATGATTACTAGTAATTTCATCATTTCCTTAGTATTATATGATGATGAAAAATTAATTATGGGAAACAAAATGGATGTCTTATAGTCAATCAAGACATGGTTAAATAATTTCTTATCCATGAATGTATTAGGTGAAGCCGCCAACATTATAGGGATAAATATTGATCATGATATATGTCAGGGGATTCATGGGAATATTCAGTGTACATATATTGACATTTTTCATAAATGTTACAATATAGAACATTACAAGAGATGGTTTTTTCCCATATCACATGGTATAAATCACTCCAACAAAATATATCCAAAAACAAAAGATTATATTGAATGAATAAGTAGAATCCATTTTGAATCAGCATTGCGTTATATCATGTGTTCCATGTTATAAAATAGGTTTGATATTTCCTTTAATTTAAACATGGTGAGAATATGTCAAGCTAAACATAGAGAGATTCATTTAGTAGCTTTCAAAACAACATTGAAGTACTTAAAGAAAACAAACGATATTTTCATAGTGTATTAAAGTTATGAGGAACATTTTTTAAGAGGATACACCAATTATAGATTCAATTATTCTCATGATGATATGAAATTTCATTAAGGGAATATATTTTTCCAAAATGGTTCTATAGTAATCTAGAAAATATCAATGAAAGCTGTGGCCATGGGTTCTTCATTATAATCTCTGTACAAAATGGATTCTGATGTATCAATGGATGATGTTTGGATATGTAATTTTTCTAATAAATTGGTTTTATACCTTGAAGTGTAGACCCTATTCCATTTTTTTTGATAATACAACATCAGGGGTGCTAGCCAAGGATCCTAGGACACACTAGAGGAAAAATTTTATATCCTCAGAAGGTTCATCTCTCAATGGATTTTACTCAAAGAGGTGAAGTCACTATTAGAAGAGTATCCATAGGGGATAGTGCATAATACCGCCTTATTATATGAGTATCTCACCGCAAGAATGATTATCATGTGATTTCTAGTGGTTTGTGAATTATTATAAGTTGTATCTATAACAAGTGGGAGTGTTGAAATTGGTTTCTAGATACCCAAATTGTGATGTTATTTTATTCCCACTACAAGAATAATTTTTTTTATATATACTTTTTTTATCTTTCCATGATAGTGTAGATATATCTAGATCTACTATATTTATGGTAATTTCCATAGATTATTTGACATATAAAGTATTATAGATGTTTCTAGGAAATATTGAGATTATATAAATACTATAAAATTGAAATTTAAGTAACTTTCTATGGTACAGATACATCATACTGATAGGACCCAAACGATGTTCTACTATTAGGTTCTTGGGTCTAATAAGGAATGAGACATATTCCCATGAAGTTTTCACATGGTGATATCTAGTAGTTGAGACCATGAGGATATAGCTTCTAATAGAAACACAACATGGTTTTTGTTTCATTAGTTGTTCCTATCTATGTACATGTGTCTTGGTATCCTTACTTGATATCATTATCAATGTGTTTCATTTCATATTATACTTTGATTCAAGGATAAAACCATGGAAACAAAGTCGTGTGGAGGTAGTTTGTGTTGGGTGTGTCATTGGTGGTATGGACTTGAATGAATGATCAAGATAGAATTTGTAACATCTGATTATTAGAACTAATATCTCTAGGTAGTTTGATTTTGATTGTAGTACCATCATAAATCCCTATCCATTCTAGTTAATGGAATGTATTTCCAGATAAATAAAAATAATAATTATTTAAGAAAGGGTGTTGACACAAGTTTGTGTTCTTCATTATGAGATTTCATATGACAAATAGATTATATTACAAAATGTATGTTCACAAGTAAGTTGTGGTTATTATGAATGTTCCTTATCACTTTATGGGAATTTATGGGTTTCTTGAATCCACTCTTGGTCGTTGAATACTATTCACTACTGTTAATATATTGTCCCAGAGGATCACACACAATAACATACTCGAAAACCGTCCCTATTCAGTTGAATATGTATATGGGAATAGTGGGACCCACCATGTTCTTTTAATGTTGTATTTTCTTTATCGATCAACGATAAATAAATAAATCTAGTATTATTCAAGTAAATAATAACTGGTTTGAACTGATTTTTTAAACTATTTAAATTTTTTTATGTAAATACAAGGATTAATTTTATAAAAATGAAAATTATTTTAATCTTCCAAGTTTGATTATTATTATCAAAAATTAAAATTTAATTTAATGTATCATGTTTATCATGTAATATATTTAATATATATAATTGTTATGTGATGAAAGATAAATAATATTTATGTCATGGTTAGTTCCTTGTAATTAGTTATTTAAAACATTTTTTGTAAATGTTAAATATATAGGGTCCAGGGTACCGTAACAAGGTATTTGGAACTTTAAAAATATAATTTATAGAGAATATAATTCCACCGGACTATTCAGCTATTAGGAATTGAGAGATTCCCTCTACTGCCATCACTTAGAAAGAGAATAAATCAATCTGTGGGAACGATATAAGAATACCTTCACCAATGGAATGTTGGTGATCGTGGTGATTGATGCGGAATTGAAGTGATAGTTGAATATCCACTCTAGCATTTATAATCTAATGAAAGGCATGTGTATAGATTCAATACGTGTTTATATATGATATATGTGGGTTTTGTGTCAGATACATCAAGGAATGGTCTCTAATAACATGCGACAGTTGTGTACAATTATAGTTGGAATGTGGTACGCATTATATTATTTTATATGCTTTGATTAACCCACAGATCATATTGGGGCTTAGATATTTATTGAATTTGAATTTCATTCCCTCTTATGATTGAATAATTTTAAATACTTATCCTGTTGGAATCCTCTTTGTTCCCTAATTGCAATAGTTTGTTACATGAGTTGTATTATAAAAAACACGAGGAAGTGCCACAATAGCATGGGTCATGACAAACCCATCATGATGGGTCATTACAAATACTTATATTCCTATTTCATTCAATAAAATTATATTTAGTATTATGGATAAGTATATAGGATATAAAAAATAGATAATGTCACATATGATCTTTAGATATTTCAATAATTTATCGGCGTATTTATCAACTATTCTGATGAAATTCTTGGAAGATACAAGGATGTTTTACTAATGGGTCATGTGAAATAATATTTAATGATTTTCGAGGATATTATATGTTATTATGTGATATTAAATAATAACTTGGTGTAAAACACTAATTTTTTATATTCATTAATGGTTCACTAGTTGATCATCTGAATTCTTGGGACAGATATGAATCTAACTTTAGATATGTAAATTGTTGTAGTTATGAATATATTTTTGTCTATGTGTGTTGATGTATGTATGGTCATTTTAACTGTAGTTTGTTTATAATTCCCTATATCTTTTTAAAATTCTCTAGGTTAACTATTGATGGTACATGAGTTGGATTATTGTCTCTAGATTAGTTTCTAATGATATGTCCATGTAACTAACTACTATAATTTTGGGTTAGTTTACAACGGAACATTATGGAAAATTAATGATGGTTCCTTAGGATAACTATCAATATTTCTTGATGGCTAAATTAAATTTTATTACCAGTAGTTCCTCTTGGTAAATATGAATAGTTCATAGGGGTAAAATTTGGGATAATTACAATTGGTTCATCCAATTAATCACCAACAGTAGTAATTCAAGGTAATTATGACTTCCAACTGTGTTAAATGGTAAAGAGTAGACTTATGTTGGGTAGAGATTAAGGGGATGGGGTATAATGACCTTAATATTCTTAAATCGATGAATTGGGTGATGGGTCGACTCATCATCATCCCAAAAAATGTGGGAATTTGAATTATGGAATTTAGATTGAAGGAAAGTGGGTTGTATCATGTTGGTGGGGTATTTTTGTATGTTTATTAGGTTTTATTATAGTGAAATAACACCAATATTGGGTTATTGGGTACTTTTGGATGAAATTATAATGGAGAAAGTGGAAAACATCATAAAAAGTGGTGTAGAAACATGTTACGATGCCGCATCGAATCAAGTTTCTAAAAATGGTTAAAAAATTGTACAAGATGATGTGATTCACCATGAGCCTCCTCTATAAGAGTTATTTTTTTGAGTTAGGACAGTTTTGTGCTTCAATGGGAGGGTTTAAAAATGAATGGATGTATTTATTATAATGTTCATTTTTATATATTTATGAAAGGTTATTCCACAATGGTTGGGTTGCAGTGCAACACCCTCGGTCATACAACAATGGGTTGGTAGTACAATATTGTTTGTTCTCTACAATATAGTGTTGTGATGTTTATCTTTTTCCACATATCAATGATAGGTTAAACCATGATACCTAGGTTCCAATTACAGGATGGCCCTAGATGAGAGATGTCATTACATTGTGATACAAAGGATTACGCCACAATTCACAAATTTAATGTTTTTTAAAAGGATCCCTTCGGTAATTTTTTTAGGATCCTATTTTATAACCCCCTTTGGATCACTTGTATTCACTTGATCAGAAGAAGGATGACTGATGTTAATAAAATTTCATGAGGATGGAGGTCCTAAAGTAAGTTATTGAATGAGTTAGACCCATGATATGGGATCTATGTGTCTTTATATATCCCAAAAAATTGGGAACCCAGCCTCACATAGTTCTATAATGTGGTAAGATAGATTGAAAAAACTAAATTAAATGGTCCTCTCAAGAAATTTCAAATGTGACACATAGGTTTAGCTCAAATAATTGGGACATAGAAAATGTATTTCAATTTTTTGTGGAAAGAAAGTAAGACATATAGTTTAACATCTTATGGTGATGGTGATAATCGTGGTGCTTCCAATTTATGTTCACAGAGCTCAGACCAAAATGATATCCTCTTGTATGGTTTATGAAATCCATATTGTTCAAACTAGGTCAGAAAAGAGGATCAAGTAGGCCTCTCCCAAAAAACATATTTAAAGTCAGTTTAACAAAGTTTATAGCGGTTATACTTAGACCGACTTTAAGGATGGGATGAAGATAGGGAGTCTTAATGTTTTTATGTATCCCATAGAATTGGTAATAAATACACAAATAATTCTATAGTATATGTCTTTTTCATATAATTCTATGATGATGACTCTATTATAATTATTAAAACATCATATAGGATGATTCCAGCTATGTAGTTTGGATTCATGTATCTAGGATATTGGGGGTCCCTACAAGCTTATTGTATTATAACTTGGACAAAGGGGGGCTTCTTGGAGAATTTTATTTGGTTTGAAACAGTATTAACCTAATGAGAAAAAATGGTTATAGTGGCAATTAACCAAAAGTGATATCTCTAAGTGAAGATTAACATAATTTAATGTCATGATGTTGGAAAAAGTATTTCTAACAATTTAAGGTCATGTATACTAGACCAGGGGTTACATCTTATTTCATAATATATGTGGGCCTCAACCATGTTGGGGATGCTCCTAGAAATACTATTAATCCCACATGATTTATTAACAGTTTTAAAAAAAATGACAAGATAGTAGTTCCCTTTTCTAAAGGGTGAGAACAATAGGGTGTAATATAAATCGGTATTGAAGATTCCAATGATGCCTGATATCTTGTTAAAAGTTCATGAATTCATTAGGGATAACACCAATGGTGTTAAAATCCTCCAATATATGGGGAGGTTGAAAGGGGGAAATTAATATATATATAAAATGGGGTTGTGACCAATGGGCCAGGAAAAACTATTTACAATGTTCAAAATAGGTGTTCTCGATCCAAATTGGTACATGTTGGGCTATTCAAATGTCATATCATCCATTCAACATGATTAAAACATAGGAGTTTCCATTTATTTCAAGAATCCTTTATTGATTGTGCTCGGGAAGGGAGGTAATTTAAATTTTCCATGAAACATAACTGCTAGGGGTCCTGTTTAGATTTCGAGGATAATGATGATTCAAAATATAGATGTCATGATGTATGGATTCGAACATGTTGGGTTATTCAGGAGATACTTATGCACTTGGGATTCTATTCCTCCATTTACGTGGAAAAAATGAGTGTATATATCAGTAGGAAATAATTGGACATGTTCTCAAGGTTATTATCCTTGAAATAGGCTGGGGTTTGGATGGGGCCAACATGTATCATCTGAGCATATATATATATCCTATTAATAATTTTAATCCATCAATACATATTTCAGGAGAACGATTTAGTGTAGGGATTACAATAGATGTCAGGTACCCCCTTTAGTGAGGGCTTAAGGTATCATGTAGTTTCATGTCATGTGATGGTACATGGATCATACATTTTAATTCCCTGTCGATAGGATGTTGAGCACGAAATTTAATGTCAAGTAGTGAGCACATGAAATATCACATTTTATAGTATTGGGATAGGAATTGTTTCATATAGTTTAATGTTACTCAACTAGAATAAGTAGTTACTACAGTTTATGGTCTATATATTTTTCCATGGTGTAGTATATTTTAATATTTTGAGACCAAAATGTACCCCAAAATTTAAAATGTTTTGATTGAGATGAGGGGTTTTTGTAGTTTAAATTTATATTCATTTGATCATTACAATGGAAACCATATAATTCTATCATAGAATGCGGATAATGACATACCCCTAGTGTGGGGTCAGTTCCCCTAATAGGTTGTTCCAGGTGATTTTATTGTTTTAGAAGGCATGGGTGTGATTCCATCATCTAAATATCCTCCTATGGTATCTGTCTAGGTGGAAGGATATATTTCCACTTGTAATTATGTATTTGGTGTTCGTGCCTCCTTACTACACAATCCCCATTCTTGAAATGGGGAAAGGGTGCTAGAAGCTGGATAATCATATTTTCCACAAGGATTGAGGTCTGGATTCCATGGTTCCATAGTTACCTATCTTGATGGATGAATAAGTAAAGGGTGACTAAGAACCGTGGAATCTAATTTTGATAGATGGATGGGTTGAGGGTCCCCTAAACCCATGGAATCATATCTCATCAGATAGATGGGGTGAGGGTGCCTAGAGTCATGGAGTTCTATTTCACATGATGGATACATATATGGAACCTAAGATCCAAGAAGGATTATCTCAACAGATGGATGTGGAGAGGTTGATGAGGATTCATTTTTTCCTATCTCATTGAATAGATGTGGTGAGGGGGCCAGAATCTATATAGTCGTATCTTACTAAATTGACGTTTAAAGAGAAAAAAATATCTCTAAAATCCCATATCACTGGATAGATGGTGTGAGAACGTTGAGGATATGTGTATGCCTATCTCACCAGATGAAGGGGATGAGGAATTATAGTATCTATTGAATCATATCATACCGTATGGTTGGGAAGAGGGATCCTAGGATCTTTGTAATAATATATCCCCAGATGGATGGGATGAGAGTTTCAATCAGCTAGAGATGATAATATCACTGAATGGATGGGGTGAGGGTACCAAAGAGATGTGGTTTATTATATAAATGTATGCAAAGGGAGATGTAACCCATGTTTTTTGGAATCCTATCTAACCAGATATTTGGGGAATGAGATCCCGAGAAACTTGAAAGCATATCTCATTGGATGGGCAGGGTTGGTTCCCAATAGCGATGGAAACCACTATTTTTAGAAGGAAGTTGGGAGGGAGCCCATAAGATATGGATTCCTAACTCTTCATATGTTCAGGGTGAGGATTCCCAAGAGCTATGGAATCTTCTCTAACTAAACTAATGGTGTGATGGAACCTATGTGTTGTGGGATCTTATCTCAAAAGATGAAATCGGTGTGAGAACCCATGAGGCATAGAAGACTATCTCACTAGATAGATGGCTCAAGGGAACATAGAAGTCATGGATTCAAATCAGAGTGGTATATCATAGATAACATCCCCCAAGACAGGCATTTTGGGGTATAGACTAGAGAAATAAAAAACAAGGATATGATCTACTGACCCCTAATTCTAGGTTAAGATGACCAATTCCATTGGTGCTTTATTGGGGCAGGAACATTCCATATAGTCTACCTTGTAGTATCAAGAGAATCTTTGACCAGAATATACCCTCTTTCTTGGAATAGGGGGATTGTTTCTAGTTCATTATGTGGAAAGGCTCCTATATTGATATAGAGTGTCAATGGGGTATATTTCAACATATATCTTTCTATCACAGGTGATATTGACATGGAACTAAACATTTTGGGTCTTCATATTCCTAATGTTACTCATCCCCATTGACTCAATGGATGTGGGATTCATATTATTGATTCTAAGGTTTTCAAATACCCAACAATGATTATCTTCTTGTAATATAAGGAGAAGAGATTCACATTGTGTTCACCATTTTTTCTAATGCTTCTATCGGGGCATTAATTGAGGTATTTTAATTCATTTCCCCTCATATATACATCCATGGACTGGTCATGACCCCTCTAGTGTAGTTTCACTACATTCCAACTTTCCAAAAATGATTCATCTACCATAATTAGAAATGATGTAAAATCATTAATCATAACGGTGAGATGGGATGGCGAGTCATCATTCCATGGATTCATCTGTGGAGTTCGTTTCATATTCTAGATATCCCTCATAGTAAAGACATGCTCCTGAATCTTGTTCTCAGTGTCATCTGTAAATTGACACTGATTAATTAAACTGTGTGATATTTTGAAAGGGATTCCATCTACAGTATAGCTGATTATGATCTAAGGTATGTATAGATATATATGTATATCCGGTGTTTAATTCATCTATACGTTCTTCCTCATTGAATTTTTTGGGAATATGATGTATGGGGAATATCAGGTGTAAGACCCAAGGTATCTCATGTTCATTTTTGGGAAACTCGCTCCAGTGGTATAAGGAATCCAAGGCTCATTACCTCATGTATCAAGAACTTGTGAGACATGGAGACTCATGTTTATTATTTTTCATGTGTGGAATTAAAAACTATTTTTTCTAGGAAACTTATGGTCATTAAGTAATATTTCCTAGTCCTATCAAATAGGAAATCTCATGCACATTACATGTGGTAGATATTTTGATGCATTAATAAGGGGTCATGGGTTTATGGTCTTGTGGGGACAAGGTCGTAGCTTTATGGTCATGTGGGTACAAATTAAAAGGTATAAGGTATTATGGGTATTAGGTAATAGGTTAAGGGTTTTATGGGGACACAACTATCGGATTAAGGTCCTCTTTTAATACCGAAACATGTTTGTGGTCATTTAGGGACACGATCACATGATTAATGTCTTGTGGGTATGATTTACCTATATTCATTCCATGAGATAAGAAATATATCGATTATAATCACATAGTGATGTTTATGTCTCATGGGGACCTCATTTTTTCCTAGAGAGGTTATATGTTTATGTCTCGTGGGGACCTCACTTTTTCCTAGAGAGGTTATATGTGTTCCTCGTGGGGTTACATATAAAAATTATTTCCTCCCAAGAGGAAGAGAGATATATTTTTTGTGGTACTGTTATATCGAGATTCAATCTCTGTCTGGATTTATTTGATACATGATAGGATATAATTGGAAAACATGTGTATTTTGAGTAAATGGTTTTATTTTATTAAACAATATTGGTCCATGATGTCTTACATCATGTTGTATGGATGTCTGTGTCATGAATAGCTGTTAAATTGGTTTTTATATGAATGCTAGAAGGAATTGGTTTGCGGTTTTTTTCTCTATTTATTATAGTGTGGGTAATTCAATATTTTCAATAATTCTTATATTCTTGATTTTCTTTATGGTTATGATTTCCTAGTGTGTTTTTCGAATTTCGTGAGTCTTCGTGATTTTTTATGAACAAATAACTCTGTTATGTTGTTTATATGTGTTTGTATGGACTTATATGTTTATAGGTGTGTGATTATGACCAATATTATTCTAATAATAATAATATATATATTTCAAAGTTATAATGAATTGTCATAATTGGACCCTTAGAGTGTATATATGGGTTATATGTATTGGGTTTGAAGAATCATTCTTGTTAAAATGATGTATGGGGGGGTTATCCTCTTAGTTAAATTTTTCCATTAGTGGTCTTTTTATACTCAATTAAGGCTATAGGGAAAAAGTTGTTAAATATATGGTTTTCTGTGATAAATCCATTAATTTTGAATGTTCTCCATAAATAACCATGTATATTATTAGATATCTTGATGAGTTGGTTTTCTGTAGCCTATGACATATCTTCACATTACCCTTATGCTTGGGATGTTTCGTTTCGAACATCATTCATGTTTTGGAATTTATTGATTATTTCATGTTCTAAATTATTGTTTTATTTGTATATTGAAATTGGAGGGTTTGACTATTTCTTGGGTGAGTGGATGATGTATTTTGATATAAGTACATGGGATTGTCTATTTTGGGGCCACCATGAGTGAGAGATTTGGGTATTATATATTTTTTATCAGAATATCCTGGGTGATAGGGGATTCTCTATGATATTAATATGTGATCTATCCTATGTGAGAGGGAAGGATATAGATTTTTTTGTGGACTCCCTAGATTGAGACGGTATAGTATTCAACGTTTGTTTGTTCCATCCCCAATGTGGGAGAGTAAGTGTTGAGATGTGTCTATGTGAAATTTCCATAGTCATAAAATATTTCCAAAGATGTTACTACATAGCCGCTTATGAATGATAAGTGGAGGTCGGAGATATTGATTTATGGACCCCCCCTAAGTGAGAGGGGATTTTTTGAACTATTGATCTCTGTCCTCCCCAATGTATGGGGGAATATTGTGGGATAATGACATGTGACCTTCCATGGGTGAGATGGGATAGTATGATACTTTATTTGCAAACAAACCTAAGTAAGAGGGTACAGAGGGGGTATTTACTTGATATTTGATTAGGGGCATTATGTATGTCCTTTCTATTAGTTATTACATATCTTATATATTTTAAGGCATATTTTTTCATTGGGAAACTCTTTTCTTTAAATTATTCACTAATTTTTGCGGGGTCAGGTGTCATAGTATACCTATTGGTATATGATATCCCAATGTTTTTTCTTTCATGTGTATCTTGTGTTATGATTTTAGGTAGGGGTTTTTCATCATAATGACTAATTCTCTTTGATGTTTTTGCTGTGAATCCGTCTAAAAATTGTAGAACATTGTTTGTTAAGGAGATTAGGGGAATCCTATAGGGTCATTTTATTTGACCCAATCTACATAAAAACATAAATTATGATGTATGTGGTCACAAATTTATATTTTACTTTTAATAATAGGTGTCTCATGAATATGATCATACATTTTTGGATTAGCGGGTTTTTAAGGATTAGAATTTGATCTAGTGGATCATGTGGGATGAGACAGAAGCTTTGTTTTGAATAACCCATGGAATTGCGGAGGAAGTGTTTTAATTGGATTCCTCAAGGAGTTAATTACATTGAAGGCTTTTGAGAATAATTTTATCTATAAATCAAGTCTTTTATGTGGTTTGTGATACATTTTAATGTATGAGGTTGTTTGTAGTTAAGTTTATATGCATGTATAATAGTTCCAGAATACCAATGTTTTGGTAAATTTGGATATTATTTGAGCATACTGTTATATGTATCATTATATAGATGGTATATAACTTACCCTCTATAGAATATTATATATTTTTCAATCAAAATATATTTTTTGATTGAATTCCGAATTAAAGAATGTAACTGATTATATGGGGACATGTAAGATCTTTTTGAGAATGTAAAAGATTTTTTTATATGTTCATAACTAAAATAATTCCAAGGAAAAAAAATTCATATTGTGATATGGAATATATTTTTAGAATATATAATATATCAAATATGTAACATATAATATTTCATTGAAAAATGGTAAAGTGTCATACAAACTATGATATGTTATATATATTATCTGGTACATAATATATTGAAATAAATTCATAATATATTTTTAGTATAAATAAGATTTCCCTAAGAAAATTAAAGATACTCTTACATAGAAATGAGATATTTAAACTGTATGATGTGATACCTAAGATATTTTGTTTCTTACATAAGATTTATTAGTTGGGAAAATGTGAGAATTCTAGAGATTAGAGACATATGATTCTTCATTGATATTTATGCCATAAACATCACAATGCTTGAGGGATTGAGTCGTTATTCAATACAAATAACAATGATGAATGAATTTGATGAAATTAAGGATAATAATTCTTGATTATTATAATATTTTATAATACAATAATTGAAAAATCAGTTATTTAGGTTATAGCTGGGGAAATTACTGAAATATTCACTAAAAATTGTGGATGAGTAAGTATGCATGTTTGTAAAAAATGAATTGGGGATTAGGATTATAAACCCTCATAACATGTTATAGGGAGAAGGTAATTGAGAATAATCATGATAAAATATACTGAAATAATGTTATAGAATTTATTGAGTACTGGATTTTCCAAAATTATCAACATTATAAAATATTTAGAAATTCATGTCGTCTATTAAAAATAAAAAAAATATAAATGATATTTGTATTTTTTGTGAAATATATAAAGTTTTATATATGATAATAATAGATAAAATTGGAATATATATGATACTAAGCCCAAGACTGGTGATATATTGCATCCTACTTTTCATTCTGGCCATCCAGATCTTATTGATGACAATCCTTTTATGATTCTGGATATTCAAAATTATTAGGGGAAATATGTTGTTGACTTTGGGGAATATGGTATCTTAGTGCTGATATTCCTAGATTTCATTCATATTTAGGTCATAAACATGATTGAACTCGTATTATAAAATAATTGGGAGATTTTAGAATATTGAATGGATTGATCTATTAGGAGATAGGTACTATTATAACTCTTTATATTAGTAATTAAAACTATGTCTCAGAATTTTATAGTACTTAGGAAAGATTATTAAACATAACTTGGGGTGATCCTTATAAAAATCAGTGTTTTGCTATTATTTATTTATTTTAAATGTATCTTGGTGAGGATAATATCTAAGAATTAGTGGATCAATACATTAACTGGGCATATAGGATAATTTCAATGAAGGAATTATAAAAAATGTCAATGATTAATCCCATATTATCATTGGAATGTATGGATGCTAATATTATGGGATTTAGACTATTATAGACTGATTCA
Organism: Viscum album; assembly: GCA_963277665.1. Taxonomy (NCBI): domain Eukaryota; kingdom Viridiplantae; phylum Streptophyta; class Magnoliopsida; order Santalales; family Viscaceae; genus Viscum; species Viscum album. Next base: position 868,943,583 of record OY728122.1, read on the forward strand.
CCCTTGAAATTTATAGATAAAAGTAATTTGGAGGTTTATGAGAAAGTAAGTAAAAAATTATTATCCCATTATCTAGAAGAGTTTATATGAATGTGATGCGTCTTAAAATATTCCAATGCATATAAGATAATATTGAGAAATTTTTTTAAAGGGAATTTAAATTTGAAAGAGGATAAACTATATATTTAAAAGGAATATTTTGAAGACATCATAATTGTTCATAATGACACTACTGATAAATATTTAATGGAGAATGTATTTTTCATTATTATCAGAAGTTTTGGAGATACCCTAGAATATTAACCTATTATCAATAACATAAATAATATTTTAACTAACTTATTTAATTTAATGATTTATTCCATAGTGGATTGTAATGAATTAACACTCGATGATCTTTATTTTTTTCTTGTTTATAATGAAGTGAGAAATGATATTATTTTTCAGAAAAATAACAATGAAGAGAATGAGGATTAATTTTAGTATAAAAAGGGTCTCAATCACTAAGGGAGGAAGAAGGAATAATTATTTGGATGTAAAGATGATAAAGAAAGGGATGAAAGGAATGATACAATAATTTCATTTATTTCTCTGAATTTCATAAGAGGATGGGTAAATACAATGGAAATATTCCTAAATAATGATCTAATTGTGATGGAATTTGGATGTTTTTTAGTTTATTTTATAATTAAAATGGGTGGTATAATTTAGAATGATGGGTTAGAAGAATATGTTCCCAAAATGAAATGGGGAAACCTGAAAAGGGTTATATTGGAACGAGGAAGTTTCTAAGTTGTATTATAAGGAATATAATGAGAAACGAATATAAAACTGAAGACATACCAAAATTTATGGAGTTATAAGAATATGAAACCTCTAAATAAATAAAACCTCAGGGGAACATTTTAATTAAAAAGATGTCACTTTTGAAAGTTTCAATGTATATATATAGAGAGACACTGAGTATATGATAATAGTTGAACATGATGTGGGTCCTGACTAAAACTCCAAATGCATGAAAATGAATATATTTCAAGAAAAATATATAGAAGGTGATGATGATATACTCAAATTAATAATAAAATAATTTTCAAATAAAAATTATAAATTTGACTATTAAAAACATAATAAACGGTTAAATTACTTTAATAAAGTTATAATATAATGAAAGTATAATTAATCAAGTCAAAATAAGGATGTATGGTAGTTTAGAATATTCTGATGTGGATTATTGACGAATTTAGTAAAGTCATGAAATTAGTGAATGTTTCATTAGAAATATTTGATATTTTTTTATCAAAATATAATGTATAATATAAATTTATGAAACACAACAATGATAAATTTATTTTGAAAAATAAAATATGTCTAAATGGAAACATGAAAAATTTTGGGATAATAATATTCAAGATAATACCACTTATATATCAAATAAAGTTCGGTACATCTTCAGAAGATATATTTTCCTAATATAAAGTAAAAATTTGTTTTTATTTCACCAAGAAAGTATGTATGTTTTAAAAAATAGGCATATCATTCATATAGATGAACAATTTCTAATAGAGATTGATTTTATTTTGGAGTTTGTGGGAAAACAATTATGTTTTCCAGTTTGATATTTCATTTCCATGGAGTTCGAGGAGGAATAATGTATGTTTCATCTATCCATGGATAATGAGAATTAATTTTACAAAGAATAATGTAATTGGAAAATGTCCATTAAGATTGTCTATTAAAATTATTTAACTATCTTGGATAAATTTTTCCAAGACATGGCCAACAATTTCATTATTGAAAAAAATTCAATAAAACTATTCCAGGAAGAAGATATCAAAATAATAAGTAAATTAATGTTTTAAAAAAATGGATAAGTAACCTCTTTTTGAGGTGGATCTTATGTCATGGAACTGAAGAAAGCCATGGATACCTGTTTGTGGTTTTTCATCACATATTACAAAACATAAAATATATTAAAAAAACTCATTACTAGGATATAGGTTCATTTAAATTTGGAAATTACAACACATTAATGATCAAAGGCATTGGGAAAATTGATATTGAAGATCAAAAACTAAATATTAAATAAATTTTACTTATATATGTGCTGAATCACCTGGTATTGAGTGTTTTTAATCCATGGTAAAATGGAAATAATGTAATTTTAAGGATTAATTATTGCAAAATAAGGTTCTTATAAGATATAAGAGTTTTCAAAATGAGAGAAAGAAATAGTTTCAACTTCTTCCAAATTCAAAATCCCGGAAATAATTTATACTTTAAATCAAAGGATGAGAACATTACACAGAATAAAATAATTTCCCAACAATATTGAAGGAGTTTGAGAAATATTTCAAGTATATATGTGATAATAGACATACCTCAAATGAATATAATAAAATAATATATTTTTTGAACATGTCAAAAGGGGAATAATTACACAATATAGTCATGAGAAAGTTTAAATTCAATCCTCTTGGCAATATGAATTGAGTCAATACAATGTATGTGGGTAAGATAGATATTAATCTTCAATAGATGATTATTTTTTCCTTTTTTCATTGATTCCATTACAATAATAAGTAATTTAATATTTATGAAGAAAAATTAAAAAGTTATGAATATGTTTGAATGGAATAATGAAACATTGTACTCATAATAAGTGGAAAGTATATCCTCTGGAAACATAAATTTATTCAATATGACATATGTGGTATAATTATATGTCGATACTCAATAGTATATTATTACATCATTATGTTCATTGATAAATTTATGAGAATAAGTAATTTTATATTTATGAAGCACTAATGAAAATTGATGAAGATGTTTAAAATTTTCGAATTAGATGATGAGAAAGAGGTGGGACTCTATATCAAGAAGCAATGGACATATTATAATAGGTAATTTACTATAAATGAATTTGAATATTATCTTGAAAATAATGAGATAAAACATCAATATAGCACTCTATATACACCTCATAAAATTGGAGGGGTAGACAGGAAAAATAGAACCGTAGTTGACCTAGAAAGAACCGTATTTGATGAATTCAATATTTCACAATTTTTCTAGATAAAAGTACTGAGTATAATTGTTCCTCTTCAATGACGTTTTTTGTTGAGAAACAAATAGCAGCAAATCTTATTATATATTGTATAATAATAATCCTATTTAAAAGTAAATCAATGTATGGAATTCAATTCGATATAAGGATTAATAATTACGAAATTGGAAAATTCAATAACAATGGAGGGTAATAATTATTCATGGGCTTGTTATATAATGAAAGAGGAAACATGATTTGTTGAAAAAAGAAAAATGGTTTTTAGAAATATCATGAAATGAGTATTATTTAAAATAAATATAATTTTTTGATTCAAATAATGAATTTTTTGAAAGTTTATTTTTGGATAAAAAATATATTTTTGGAAAAAATCAGTGGCGTAAAGGATTGAAACATACAAGACTGTAATAATTTTGATTCATATCAGACCAATGATAATGAAGGTTCTAATAAATGTTATAATGTATAAAATTTGAGGTGAAGTAAATATTTTGAACAAGAAAATATAATTATAAATTAGAATGCACTAGTTCATAATAGGGGAAGGATGAGACTTGATAAACAAATTGTCCATATTTACCATGTTAGTATATAATTTGTTTATAAGGATATTGATTATAATGTATTGATAAATTTAATGAACAAAGAGATGGATAAAATTTAATGTACTTCTATTATGGATTGTATTCTAAGACTAAATGTGAATAATTTTATTAGATCTTGAAAAAATATGAATGAAAAATGTTATTTTTTACAAAACAAATCAATATTAGTCTGAAATTTTTTGGCCCCATAAGGGTATTCAGTGATAGGATCCTTAATATGTTGTGTGGATTACTGTATGAAATGCATTATATTTCCATAATTGAACAACAAATCTTAGTACCCTAATCAATATTCACCAAACAATTATTAGGATCAATATTGTGTTCTTTCTTGAATGATGACCTAATTAATTATTTTATTATCTTAACATTAATAAATTTATATTAATTATCACCTAACCCACATAAATCTATATTTATCATATATTGTGTTAGTAAATCATCCACACAATACAAAATCAGTTTTCATGGTTTTCTCCCTCTAGCCTAAAATAAGTATCATACTACCATAATGTGTTGATGTAGAGGAATCTAATCAACATTAAATGGTGGGTTTAGGATTGGCCACTCCAAATCCTGGGGTCAATCCCATTATAATATTTAATGAAGAATATCTAAATCCCCAGGGTCAATAAATTTTAAAATAGTTCTCGGTTCAGTCACCCCTCAACCTTTGATCACTCCCTATTTCTTTATCATTTTATCACTTCTCTGGGAGAAAAATATGTATAGAACATTGTCCAATTCAAGACATATATATCTTTTGGTCGTTATAGTAAGTATGAAAAGGTCCCCAATGATATTCAAAATTTTCTTTGAATGAATGGTTATAAACAACACTATAATAGTATATTCTCTTTCCTTATGATCTCCACTATTACTTCCAGTAATTACTTCTCACTTTGGAAAAGTCATCAAAGAGTTAAAATGTTATTTATATATTATTAATATACTATTAATTCCCAAAACATAATTTTATAATACATTATATTCTTGTATGTATATTGTTGAAAGACCAAATATAATAACATTTTCAATTTAGTTCATTCATGGAAAATATTATTCATACAATACAAAGGTTCTCAAAATGTTATGTTCATCAAATATTGTGATTTAAAAAAGTCAGTCATGAACATAGTGGTTCACATTAGAATTTTTTTCAGAACATCATTTCAACCAAAAAAATTATCTCTCTCAAGAATCTTATGCTATGAATTTCATACCTAATTTTTCATGGTTGTGGTTATTTATAGAAAAATAATGACCCTTATCATGATGAAAAACATTTCACTCACACAACTCTAACTCACATAATTCTTGAAACTATTATTTTTCAAAATAAATATATTATATAAATCTCGGACTTCACACTAAACCTTCTTTTTCAATAATGGTATCTAAATATTCCATTGTATGAGTCTATCAATTCATTTTCACTAGATGGTTTCCTTAAATCAATTTTCTTATAAAATCTTCCCACACTCATAAAAATCAAGAATCTTTTCTATCTAAGATAGAAATTTCATGAAAATGTTTTTATTGCTCAAACATTTTATGTATATTATAAAAAAATTATTGTTCTTCCAAAATCATGCATTCATTAGTGTTATAGGGTCTTCAAAACACTTGAACATTTTCAGAGGCTTTTAATGTTTTACCTTTACCATAAAACTCTTTGATATTTTGAAATTATTCAAATGTTGTTGGTGATAAGATATTAGTTGTGGATAGGTTTCATATCATGAAATAGTCCAATGCTTACTGTTGGATACTTCCCAATGATCATTCATATAGCTTCAACCATCTTCCTCATAGATTATACATTATATCCATTCTAGGATCACATCAATCTTTATGATATATAAATTTTACAATCCATCTACATTGGTTAGAAAAACTCATTCTAGATGTGAACATTCCCTCTATAAAAAATACTTCTCCTCAATAAAACGATTTACATAGTGAACACCAATCCAACATTATCCCACTCACATTGTATAGGTTGAAAATTGATCCAACACATAGTAGCACCTATTATCATCTGATTCTAATAAACCCCACCCCCATGGATTTGTTGGAAACACTATCATCATACCAGATCCCAATCAATCACCAATTTTGTGACATGATGGATTCATGGGACATCATACACCCCCTTTAACATCAAATTTAAATTATACCCTGTAACATTAGTTTAGGATATTGATCTTTTGGAACGGATTCAGCTTTAGACATAAGGGTTCCATAATTATATTCATTATTATTCTCCCATCATCTTCTAGATATAAAATAACAAAAGATCTAGTACATTAATAACACTAAAAATATTAATAATTTCATTAAACTAAGTATCCTTTATTAATGATGTGCACAAGTGTATTCACAATATTTATTCTCCAACTTTTTGGAAAAGGTACATAGATCCAATAAATAGATACTATAGTCCCATTATGATATGAAACTCCCACACATCTTCCAAATTTTCTTTCAATTATAGATTCATTCTCAATGACTTTTATTGACTGAACATAACACTTAGGAATGAGAAGCCAACAAAACCTCTAAGTGTACTGAGTCAAAAATCGGTGCAGTAAACAAGAGATAATTTTAATAGCTTAAAAATTGTTCATTACAGACAATTAATTCACTACATATTAGAAAACTATATAATCATATCTTCTCTAAAACCCATGTGGATACTAATTATTCAATCTAAATATAATTTTTGTATCTGTTTCTTCTTGTAAAAATTTCATTCTTATACTTTCATATTAAAAAATAAATCCCATAGACAACTTAAATACCAATTGTAAAATGATAAAATTCCATGATAGCAATTGAATATTTTAATTCACTCTCCATATGCATTGATTCACCCCCAAAACTAGAAATTCATTAACAATAGTAAAATATTTTAAATACATTGGTAGAGGTTATATTTTTATTAACTATTTTAAATAACAAGGTGACTCAATAGAATCTCTCAATTTTTATTTTCCATTAAATTTGGAATCCATATTCATATTTGAATATTTTTTCATAGACCCAAACAATAACACCCCAACCTAAATCACCCAATCTAGGCCCGAGCTACCATACAAACTCATGTAATCCACTACATATTCTAAAGGCTTTCAACTATCGATGTGGGACTAAAAAACCATGGGAGTCTATTCACTCTATATAATATGTTAATTCGAGAACAAACATATATTGAAAGTAATATATAATGAATACCAGTAATTGAATTAAACAGTAAATAATAATATCTTCAAAAGCTATAACAAAATAGAATAAAATATCTAGTACATAAATTCAAAAGAGATCCCCACATGTGGTGGGTGTGTATATATATATATATTATTTATTAATCAAAAAACTAATAAAAGTGGAATGAGTGAAAAACAATCATGATGTATATATCGATCTCCCCAACATCAAAATCGATCCTTATTGACTCGGAAACCTATCATAGCTCCCATTCCCTTTGTTAGATCCATAACCATGATTGTTTCAAGTACATTGATATTCCTATGAAATCTGTGAGAATAAAACCAGTAGGATACAACTAATATACCCTTAGTAAAAATGTAAAATGATTAAAAATGTGGATGCATCAATTGAAGAAAATAAGTAAAAAATAAAGAATACCAACTATGTAGTCTATTTATTACTAGTCCACCATGAATCCCTAGCCACACCTTCTTTCCCTCCATGTCAAAATGAATGTATATTATAACCTCAATGAAACATAAATCACATGTCACATTCCTAAATTCCCAAGTCTCAATTTTACAATGACACTAAGAAATCCTCATACAATCAAATGAGGTCACATCAAGCACATTGAAATCTACCCACACACATAAAGGAGGTCACATAAAACACACTGACCCATCCCCATACACTAAAGAGATGTCATATCTAATACACCAACACATCCTTTCACACTCATGGGATATCACATCAAGAAAACTGATCCATCCTCACTTTCTCAATGGAGTTCATGTCTAGAAGAATACAACAAGAAAAAACATTAATAAAAATCCAACTCATACTAGAACCTCATTACATCCCCCCCACACACACACAACACATCATTTACATAATTTATTCTCTCCCCAACCAAACCAAAATGACCCACCTAGTGTTGAATTTAATAGTTTAGTACCCCAAGATTACCTCATATTACGAAGTTCATTTCAAACATTAATTGAATTAGGACCAACATCCCCCTCATCAAATGGAAACCCATTCAAATACAGAAATACCTGGTCACCTTTATACAATAAGAAGAGTTTTCATAAGGATATAGACACCCTCATTCTAACTAAAATTCAAAAAAAAATTATGAAATCCTTAAAATAATAATCTCTTTCTACCTCAATATTGATGTATTTAAATCACTATGAATCTCCATCTAAATCAATTTCAATGCACTAAAAACAAATGATCAGCCATAAAATCCACGTAATATTGTTGTATAATTGCTAATATGAAATAGAGAATCACGGAGGAATTTCAAACATAGATGGTGATAGACATATTTAACGAAACCTTATGGAATGGATGAAAATTCAATCTATTAAGAGATGAGAAATTGGTATACAAAAACATAAATTAAAATCCAATATAAACCCAAATATTAGGTGAGGGTAAAGGTATAAGGGTCCAAATAGGAATTGAAGTTAAAATTCCATCCTCTCCCATTAAAAAACATACCAGGCCCCCCTTCACATTGTGAATAAGTGGTTCACTCGATGAACCACTACATGTTAGAGGCATGAAACTATATATCCAAACATTCCCAACATGAACATTGTTTTCATGATATGAATGAAGATTTTTTTAGTGTTCAAATAGCCAGATTATGTTCTTTTCAAAAAAATTAATCCTCGAACACCTCTCAACCACTCAATTCGCAAAAATGATCCTAATAAAATGATTAGGAAAAAATCAATCACAACTGACCTAGAAATTACATGGGTTGTACAAACTACCCCTCTAAATATTTCTCATCCTAATGAATCATTTAAAGGGGGCCTTGATAAATAGATCAGAAGACTACACTTGAACATTAATCTCCTACTCCCATGTCTCATCTCAGGTCAGACTATGCTACCATGATAATCAGGCCTTAGTCATTATCATCCAATATAATATGTTTTTTCATCGGTCAATGATATGAACTGGATGTTTTGTAAAGGAATAATATTCATCAAACATGAAATTATAATAAATAATCGTGTGTCTGGAGTTCGTCTCATACTTCCAAAGTTGTTTGACATGAAATATTTATTGCAAAACTCAATTTCCTAAGGGATTATTCAACTGTAAAGCTACCATCCAAATCCATTCCCAAATCTTGAATGGGCCTATAAACCCTGGAACTATCTTCCCTTCTTCCTTAAACTCAAATGCCCTATCTGATGTGCCATCAACACAAACTCATGGAAACCTATGGTTAACTAAAACTGTCATCCCCTATAGTAGGCATATGAATGTTGCATATTATATGTATTAACAAACTCCAAATATATTACTGATAATAATTATTATATTAAAAACTATTCACCAATGTCTAACCATAACAACAATGAATGTCACAACCTACCATAAATTTTCTCAAAGGAATCCATTAAAATATATTACTGATAACTATTATAATTATTAAAATAATCCATGTCTAGATGGTCATCCAAATATACTCTAATATTTGGCATGCATTCCATCAAAAAATAAAGGAGTATAGAGATAATCTTCTCCGACTATCATTCCAACCATGTGTGATATGTTATTACCATTTCGTCTGAGGCCCGTAGAATTCACCATTCCCTTCTAGAACCTAGAAGTAAAACAAACATCTTAATTTGATACTATAATCCAAGGTACATCATTCAACCACATGATATACAACACATATAACGTAGTTGTCTAAACTAGATACTACGTTTACTAAATAGGGATGAAATGGTCAACCTTCATCAACTGGTCAATAACCACCCACACTACATCACAACACCTTGGATTTCTTGGTATTCTTAGGATGAATTCTATGGTTATGTAATCCCATTCCTATTTTATAACTAGAATGGTTTGAAGTAAATCATATAGTCCTCGGTTAACTACATTGACCTTATATAATGTAAGGTTGTGAGCGATGAACCCCACAATATCCTTGTACAAACCAAGCCACTAGAAATAACACATTTTATAATGACACACATTCTAGGAACCTAGATGAAATTACCATCATGAAAAATGAAATTCCCTTACCATCTCTCCCCTCACAAAAGTATATTCCACCGCTATACCATAGTTTTAAAATATATTATCTTCATTTAATGACCATCCTGGGATTGGATTATCTCCTAGGATTCATTCCTACATCATGAATCAATCTTAATCATACATATAGATATCCTTCACTGTGCCCAATAGTGAAGATAAAATAGTCAAGGGAGAATAAAACCCCTTCTCAATCCTCTAATATATCGATCTATTAGTCCACGAGAAATCTCATCATATTCCACTCCCCACCTGATGTTGAAATTCCCAAGTCTTCCTGTTTAAGGCACCAAAAATAACATTAACCTCATAGGGGGAATATTCCTTCTCAAAATAAAATATTTTGAGGAACTATAGATAATGTATGTCACATATGGATGTTATTATCACGTAAATTTATACATTTATAGACTATATATCATTTCAATTCGTTCTTATGTTAATTATGGTGTTTTTTGGGAAATTTTCGATTTTTCTAGGAATATTCATGATTTTCAAAAGGTTATGGGAAACTGTGTAGAATTTACCATAAACCATACGGATTAAAGTGGTTTTGGATAGTTTCATTTCTCATATTTTTTCAATTCTTATTCAAACTATGTGATAAAACAATGAAATTTATCTACTATATATAAATGTGTGCGGATTTGAATCACAGTTTTCCAAACCATGTGTAAACATATTTGATGGAAATTAATTAATCCAAAAATTATTTATTGAACCCAAAATACCTCCTTTTGATCTTAGTCTACATTCTATATCTTTAAAAATCATTCTTATGGGTAAAACATAGATATTTTGCAGATTCCAACCATTTCAGAGATCTATATTGATGGATTTAGAGATGTTGGATCAACAAAATTCATGTTATGAGACTATTTTTCATCATTCATCATCAACATTTTTCATCCCCTATATTCCTCATGAATAGAACCTTAGATCATGGATTTTAGGGATATAAATTTGGTTTGTTTTAAGATCTAATATGTTTTCTTACAGAATCATTGAGAGAAATAAAGGTGGAAATTAAATCTACCCATGCATTTGTGTGATTCATTTTGAATTGTCTTAGTGAGTGGTTTTCCATATCTTTTTTAATCCATAGATTATTGAATCTAGGTGTATTAATACTTTTTCTATGGTTTAGGGACTTATCACACAATCTAAGAGCACTATTTCAATTTTTATTATGGGTCATATTTTATTATTATAAATTCAAATTGTTGGGGGTTAGTGGTTTCAAGAAAATCATTTTTTTATAATCCATGTTTTCTTACTCATTCTAAATTAGTTCTATAAATTGATTAATGAAATAATTTACTGTTCCTAAAATATATTTTATTTGGAATTATTTTGTAGAATTTGTTTCCAATTTGTTATTTATGATGGGAATTGATTTCAAAGAATGTTATATTTTTTTAACATGGTAGCTTTATTATTAATGTATGTTATGAACATGAAATGATTTGTACGGTGAAAGTGAAGCCCCCCATGTGTGGGATATTTTTAAAATGAAAGAACATAAGTGTAGTTTGTTTTGAAATCGAAAACCTCAACGTGTGGGATAAGGAAAATTGGAACTTGGGGTTATTTAGAGGAGGATATATTTAGGTAAATAACACAAGGTTAACATATACCAACCTAGTTGTATTTATTCATAAATTATAACTAATCTCTATTATGATAGGGCATTCACATTTTTTGCTGTTTACCTCATACCAATTCTTATATTATAAATATATATTTATATATTTTAGTTTGATCACTGAGGTGTGAGGATCCTTGAAAAAATAGACCTAAAATATCCTAGGGCTAGTTACCAAGGTTCTATTGAATTTTTGGTCTATAAATTCATTCATAAATGGTTTTATCAAATGTTCCATGGGGGTAAAATGGTTTATTTATTAATTATTTCTTTATAAAATTCTATCTGATGGTGAATATTGATTTTTTATTGAAAAATAGGTAAAAATATATTTCATTCCTTGATTTTATTCAAATGAGAATAATTTGTTTATTTTTTAAATATTTTATATGAAACACTTAGTGGGAATCGACTTAGTTATCTTTTACACACCCATCACATGCATTGGGGTGTGTATGGATTTTGTTTAATATAAAAAATAAATGAAATAAAACATTTTTGAGGTGGTGGATATCTATATTATAGAACTATGGGTTTTATGGTGACATTGTGGAATTTTGGACGGTATGTAACTAGTATATCAGTTGTTGTTAGTATTAGCTACATTGGATTACCTATTTTGTATTGGATCATATTATTCTTTTTTACACTTTTTCTTCCATTGTATAACTTCATTTTGGAATTTTTTTTCTTTTATTATATTTCCTATGTTGAATAATTGGCTTATTGTGGACGAAATCCATCCCAAAAGTTGTTCTTAATTCCTAAACGCTTGTCTAAATCCCATAAGGATCAAGAATACCCATCAGGTATTACAAGGGATTGCCTAGGTGTCTAGTTCTACGATGACCTAGGATGGCTCATGAAATATTGCCATTGATGATGGTTTTATTATCATTTTCTTCTTGTCTTGGTATTTATTTTTTAGCTATGAGATAATAATGTTGGGGAATTAGATGTAATTTATGAGAGAGCTCCTAACCACCACTCGTCATAATGTTCCTATTGTTACCATGGGATATTGGGAAGTGTGATTATCATGTTTATTTTATATCTAATATCAGTTTTTTATTATATTATGCATGTTTATATTAAAATTTGTCTATTTTTTAATGGTCTCTATTATTTAATTGATGTAATAAAAGGCCTCATAGGGATTCGTATAGTTCATCAAAAGGGTAATGTATATGATGTTCCAAGATGAGTCTATTTAGTCAGTCAGAATCCTGTTGGAGAAGTAGTGTGATTGGTCTATTGCATTGACTTGTGTTTCTTCCATACCTGTATCTAGATCATGAAGTATATCCAGTGACTAGATGGGATAAAGATCATGCCAAAAATTTTCTCCATCTAAACTATAATCTTTCTATGTAATGAATCATCCCTAGAATCATAAGACTAGTTTTGTAAGATCAAAAAAAAAATTCAATTTATGGAATCAAGATATTCTAATAAGATGAAATGTATTACCTTTAAGCTCCAATGTCCTAATACGATATGGTCGGACATGGTTGTTTAAGTAGAAAAACATGATGGTTATCAGACCAAAAACATCCTGACCATCTTTTTCTGGTATTTGTTCCTTGAATCATTGAATATGGATAAATATGTAGAGTTTCTCCCCTTAGAAATATTAAATATGATTTGATCAGTGGATTCCAAAATAATCTATGTTGGTCCATTTTTTCTCCTTATGTGCTGTCAAATTATATGTTTAAGGCCTAGAATTTTAGATGGATTTATCACTAGATATATGATATTAGACAAAGAAGATCAATATTAACTCCTATACAGAAGTGGTCAATATAATCAAAATGGAAACTAATGAATATGTAGGAAAGTTAGTGTTGGTTGTAATTACTCTTCCACCTAGTGGTAGTTTTAGTGGATCCTGGGGAAATATGTTAAAGTGGATTAAGGTCCATAATGGAGGTATTAGTGTCTTAAAGTAGTGTACATATATGAAACCTTTAGTAGAGGCAAGTATTTGTCCTTTGACTTCCTATCAGTGTACCAAGACAAGACATGTGAGGTGTACCTTCACCAAACCTCCTAAATCAATATATCATTTGGAGGCAATTTTTATTTGTAAAATGTTTTGGAGCCATATCATTTCCAGATTGTTACATAGGTTTTACATCCCCTAAAAAGTCTATGGTATTGTTTTATGATTAAAGGGTATAAAGTTCTATCATATGGTCATTACAATGAAGCGGAAACACATAGTGGGAGTGTCTCCGGTGGATTTTTTTAGGGGCCTAAAAACCATGAGAGGTATTGTCCTCATCAAATTATATTTAGCAACCACTATTTTTGATATCAGCACCTCTCATTAATTTTTATAGAACTATTTGATGAATCTTAAGAAACATCAAGTGGAACTCATTTCGTCTTTCATTTATTTGGTGAAATAATATAAGAAATAATAAGGAATAGTTTCCATGATGACTGATATGTCACTTCTTTATCTCTAAATATATAGGATGGTTTTTGATTTTGTGGTTCATAGATTGTATCTATTTTAGATAATTATTAGAATATATTATTTGGTGTCCCATAAATAAAAAATTGATTGCAAACATCAATTGTTGTTCTTTACTACCTCTCAAAGAAGCTACCAATTGTTTCAGAGAGAATTTGATTCTAGATCGAGTTGTGAAGGACCTCCATTAATAGAATATGTGGTATTGAAATCTTTTTTCATAATTTATTAGGAATATGAACACTATAGAGTTGAACTTCCAAAAGTGGTTAGATAATTTCCAAAGGTGTTTCCAATTTATTTTTGGATTATACTACAACATAATGATTTTGAATGATTGATTGATTTTTCTTTGGGAGACCAGATATTATCTATATCATCCTATCATATAGAACATCCTAAAATATAAGGAATTTAATATTTTGTTTATTGACTCAAGAGTTAAAATCCTTATCTCCTTAACTATAACACATTAGGAAACCCTAGTATTTTTAAAAGAAATAAAATGGAACACTCCATTTATGCGTTTATTCATTGAAACTCAACTAGTAAATGATTAAAAATTATTATCCTTTTAGTCGCATAAAGGAATTGATTTATAAATTATGTGGATAAAAGATGTTCTTGAACATTGAATGTGTTTCTAGATATCACCTGCTCAGAGATAAGGAGTTTGATATTCCAAAGACCACTTTTATAATATGGAATGGACTCTATAAAGATACTGGGATTTCATCTACTATGACGAATTATCTAGATATACTCATGTACATGATGAATAATATTTTAACTAGTATGTTTAACCCTTTTTCATTTTATTATTGAATGAAATTCATTTTTAATCAATAATAGAAAAAGATAATATATGTCACTCAAATTCAATTTTACGAATCTTGAGGGATCACTACCTTTATTATAAGTTATGAAAAATTATTTTCCAAATACAATATGATATGTAAATAATAAATATGGTTTCATAACATTCAATCTTAATTTATCTTGATAAGGTAGAAGTTATCTTTTCATGGAAGTATCCTTCAAATTTTAGGTACCTTGAACGCTATAAAATCATAACAATTAGGAAATTTACATTTTCATTATTTAATATATGTTGTGACATAATCACCAAAATAATCACTAAATAGATATTTCTTGAGTGCCATTATTTATTTAATTTCATTATAAAACATAATTTTAACATACTCTTATAATGATTTCTATTGGAAATGAAACACATTAATATTCAGAGATTGTCTCTTGAAGGAACTGAATCCAGATTCCTCTATATAATCCAAACATTATCAATAAGTAAGAACAAATATCAATAATAAATTATTGAGTAGTAAAATGATTATTAAATTATTCGTTCAAGGTTGTTGTGATCATGTGATCATAGTTTCATTCATCATGTTGGGACAACATGGATTGGGATTCCTAGAACCAACATTTCACTCTCAATACATAAGAGATCGGTTAGAAATGCTATCAAATTTGTGGGATAAATTCTCTTTGGGACTGATGATCCATATTTCTTTAAATTGGGAGGTTTCATTGAAAAACTGTACATTATCCCTTAAATAAATGAATCCCTTTAAGTGAATCCATATTCACTATGCACGACATAGTTAACATGACATAAAAATCATATTTATTTTATCCCATACTTGTAACATCTAGACTATGTCACATGATAAAATAAAATTAACTAACAGGAAACATTTATCCCACATTAATATTTAATGAAAACCAAATATTTAATATTTAATATTAGTTCAAAAAATATTATTCTTAATAATAACTAATTTTCTTATGAATATAATAATTAATAAAATAAAAGTTCATTTTTTAGACATGAATTATATTGAATTAAGTCTTTTATTTCATTATCATATAATCTTTTAAATGACTCGACCACAATTATTGGACACACCATGTCCTAAAATCCAATTCAGTATAACTGTCTAGGCTTCTAGAAGTGCATTTTTTGTGACATTATAAGTCCATATATTGATAATAATAATTCATACTCTTGGACTAATTCACAATATAACAACCCATAAAGGCCCCTCAAGAGATAAGTTATAGTCATAGAAACAATACACTTCTACAAGAAAATAACCTTTAATATATTCTCTTTGTCATTAAATGTCTAATAAAGTTGGATGCACACTTTGATTCATCCTTATGTCATTAATTATTATTCTTTGGCATTACTACACTTATATACCTTCTAATATAATGTCCATGGATTCAAAAAAACAATCCTATGTCAACATCAATTGGGTCTGAGATATCTCTTCCTTTCAAAAGAGGCATATTCTCCCTTGGTCATTCAACCAATTTCATACCACTAATGACACTCCCAATTCATGATACATTCTAAATACTTTAATTCCTTTGTTATCAACATGAATTATAGTACATAATAAGATGTTATATAATGATAATATTCTCATTTTATGAGACTAATTCTCATGTTCATTGATTGAACTAAAAATGACACTTAAAACCTATGGGGTTCCTATCAGATGGTTAGTCAATATTATCATCTCTACTCAAAATAAAATGTGTCAAATTCATGAGAATAAGTCTAAATTATTATAATACCAAAACAAATAATAGTCATACATCGTATTTTTATAATTAGTATGATGTATTAAGACCATAGTACATAAGTTTCTTATTATTTTCATGGTATATCAAGGTTTTCAATATAGATGAGAACTAAAATAACATATTAGTACTATTAATAATTTGTCTTAATTACCCTGTAAATTGTGTGTGTAGAAATATAAGCATTATTATGGTAATAATACATCATTCTCAACACATTTAATACATTATATGGCTATAAATTTTTTTTCCAAGTTGAGTTTGTGACACCAACTTTTAGAACACTCCAATATGCACTAGGGAAAACATTATAACTATATTTATTTTCTCTCAAATTATAAGATCGTGGTTCTTCTACGTTATGACTATGGAAACCCGAAGAATTACAAAAAAATACTATAACTTATTATCTTAAAATTTATTACATATCAATATGATTCATCCAAGAATGATAATGGTTTACTACCTGTAGAAACTTGAGTACATAAACTACTAATATAAAAAAATACCAACATCATCTCCAACTATATTCTTCATAACTACACCATCCATATACATTAAATAATCAAAGTCATTCTTCATATGATGGGGAAATGAAAAATAAGAAAGTGTGACCATAGATTCTTATTAAGGGTCAATATAGAAAATATTAATTAATGATAACAACAGATATTAATATAAGCATAAGGGTATGATATCAAGATCGAAACATAAAATAATGATACATGATAATTCAGAGATATTTAATCATGTATCATGACCTAATTATTTTTCAATAAAAATTCTAAATAAATTAAAGTTCGGGATCTTTAATAATAAATCATGATCCCTGAGAACTTGTAATAAACCAATGACATAATTTATTAACAACCTAATAAAAATGTAAAATAATTTCTTTAGATAAGGATAACTTTGATGACTGGCATAGTGGATTGGGTTCACTCCCCATTCCATCATTCCATGGTTGTAGTTCACTCCCAATAATAACTTATTGGACTATGGAACTTACTGAACTAGATTCACTCCCTATTCAAGTACTTAAATTCTCATAAGATATTCATTTTTACAAAATGAATTATAGTGAATAAAAACACCACCTAATCTTGTCTTATAACAAAACCATAATTCCTTGGTTTCTAACGGAACTACCCATCATGCAATGAAAACCTTAATTTTGTGTTCCACTGTCACGACCCGTCCTCGGGCCCGTGCCGTGACTACCCCAATCCCGCCTTCCAAAGGCTAGGGGATGGCGAGTAGCACCAAAGGCGTAAACCCCAATAAAAAGGTAAGGAATTTCCATTATAAAAGTAAACAACACAACATAGCACAAGAAGAAACAACCACTAAGTAAAGCAGTAAAACAAACGTGCTGAAAGTACAACGGTCCAGAAATACAAACCCAAAAGAAAGGTACAGTTAGAACCAAAAGAAAAGTATAACTCAAAAGGGCAACAGCTGAAAGGTGTCAAGCCGCTCCTGGATCATCATCCGGCTTCATACCTGAAGGGTAGGTACAGATATCCTCCCCAGCACTCCATGTACGTCCGTCTCCTCCGGGTACCAACTCATCGTGAATCCACCTCTGGGCACCGACTCGACATGAGATTCTCCTCCAGGTATTGTCAAGCTCTACAAGCCTTAACCACGATCAGTGATGTCTGTCGTCTGCAACCAACACAACGTAGTGCGGGCGAAGCCTGGGCAGGGGTGAGTATATGATACTCAGTAGAGACCCTGAGACTCCTGAAGGTCTCCTTGAATCCAAAAAGGATAAATCACAAAGAAAAGATACAATCATGAAGTAACAAAAAACTCTACTTAGGTATATGCTCATACATATACTTAAGTCATCAAATCCAGTTCGGCATAGCTCAAAATCCCAAGTACAACTGGGTCCACACAGGAGGACACAACTCAGCCCACAAGAGAACTCAACAAATCCACATAGGAGGGCACAACTCAGTCCACACAGGAGAACACTACAAGTCCACGAAGGAGTGCACAACATAGTCCACACAGTAGAAAACCACAAGTCCACACAGAAAAACATGACAATCATATCCAAGATAATGATTGAAAGTCATGACTCAGCTCACACAGTTATACGTCTTCGTAATGTGATAGAGGTGATCAGAGGTAGCCACTCATTCATCTAAGATGGGACCCACGTAAGATAGGAGTATAGTAGTTGTGACCGCCAAACCCACTGATTATACCCGTACGGTTGTTGTCATCTTCGAACCCACTGAGGGTTCCAGTACGAAAGTCTTCACCATCGATCTCATGGAGGATTCTAGTATGAATGTCTTCACCGTCGAACCCACAGAGGATTCTAGTACGTTTTGCATCACTGTCGAACCCAAAGAGGATTCAAGTGTGTTTTCCATCACCGTCGAACACACGGAGGATTCCACTACGTTTTCCATCACCGTCGAACCCACGGAGGATTTTAGTAAGTTTGCCATCACCGTCGAACCCGCGGAGGATTCCAGTACATTTACCATCTCCGTCGAACCCACAGCTGCTGGGGAACTCCTCCTTTATCGAGTACAGTGGACCTTCCGCTACAACCAAGCACTTCCCACTAACCTTGGACAGTTGTAGTACTCCACCTATCGAGTATTGTAGGCATGATGCTATAACCAAGTGCTTCCCACCATGGGCCTGCCGCTACAACCAAGAGCTCCTCCTCATAGCCTACAGAGGTACTTCTTCTGTTGAGTATCGTGGGTCTACCTCTACAACCAAGCGCTCCTCCGTCGTGGGTCTGTTGCTACAACCAAGCGCTCCTCACTGTGCTATCGAAACACTCTGAGTCAATCGATCAGCACTCGTCAAGTCTCAGGCAGCTCTAGGGTTTCCGCACACAGCACGCTCGTTCCGAGAGGGCCCGCTCCATGAGCCAAGAGGTTGATACATCAACTCTCACGTAGACTAGTGTTTATGTATCTCAATGTTTCGTCACGTTAAAAGGAACACAACGCGACAGACGGCGCGTCAATCGGGCGCCCGGTGTGAGAGTTAATGGATTTTTCGTTCCAGGGGCCCAGTTGGTTTTTAAGTAAAAACCAACACGACCATACTCCAAATGCATCAAAACCTCGAGAAGAGAAATCCAAAAAGAATCTTCTCACTAAGAGGAATCCGACAAAGTCGACGGCACGTCAATCGGACGTCCAGAGATCAAGTTATAAGCATTTCCGCTCTGAGGGCTCGGTTGGTTTCATGTTCAAACCAACCCATCCATACAAAAAGTTCTTTGAATCCATGATTGTAATATACTCAAACTACCATCTCGATCCAAGGATCTCATTGCAACTGACGGTGCGTCGATCAGAGGTCCGTAGCCCAAGTTACAGGCATTCAAACGAACCTGTCCAGTTTTTTGTGGGTTTGGGCCCGGACCGACCCGGCCCAGAACTCCCTGGGTCGGCCCGAACCGGGTCAAACTGACCCGGGTCCGGTTCCGGACCACTAGGGTGAAGCCCGGCCCGACGCGGGGGTCCGGCCCAGTGTGGGTGGCCCAGCCCGGCCCAGGCTGTCCGGCCGGCACGGGCATTCCGGCCCGGCGCAGGCGGCCCGGCCCAGCGTGGCCGGTCCGGCTCGGCGAGTGCCTCGCGCTGCGAGGACGTGGGCGGGTGTGCTTCCCCCCTTGCTTTTGTAACCACAACCCACACGTGGGGGACCGCCTGACCACCTGCCGGGGGTTACGAACCCCAGGTCTTCCGGAATCCGACCGGCCATAATGGGCGGCCGGTTACTACTACGGGACCTGCTGGTCCTGTCCCCTTGTAGCACTGGCAGCGGGAGGTCCGGCCACCACCCATGATCCTCCGTGGCCAGAGGCCGCGGCCTTGTCCGAACTGCACGGAACGATGGCGCCACTGCCTCTATGTGGTTTTCTGGCACGGCGCGACAGCGCCGTGCCCCTTCGTTGCACCCCGACTCCGGCGGTGGCCTCTTTCGGCCTCAACAGCACGGCGCGACAGTGGTGGGCTTCTTCGCCACGTTCATTCTTGTTTCCGCATGGTGTCGTTGTACCGCTCCGCCTTTGTTCGAGACGCAACGAACACAACATCAAAGGGGGAGGAGGATCGGCCGTGTTCAGGTGGTCCGACCTCCTCCCGTTAGATTGATAATAGGTGGCCCGAATATTAAACAAAGAATGCAAGGAATTATTTACGAACAAAACCAAACCCCTACATGATAAAGTCGTCGAAGGAGGGTCTTCACGGGAAAAGGACATCACGGAAAATGGCGTCACGGAAGACGGCGTCACGGATTGAGGCTCCCTAAGCATCTTCAGCGTTCGCCTGATGAAGAAAGTGGTGTGTCGTCCTACTCTGGAAAAGGCGTCTCTCACCGGCTGCAGAGAGGAGGGAAGACGGCACGACGATCTTCCTTGGCGGTGACAGCATTCTTCATCGAGGTCTTGACGTTCTTCACATTCTTCAACGTGAAAGACGATGTTCATCAAGACATTGTTTATTTTCTCCCCAGACTCTACACAAATAACCTAACAAAAAAATTAAGAATTTGTCTTAATTTATTCCCACATGCCATCATTTTTCAAAATTCAAAAACCTCATTTAATTAATTAAGGTGATTAAATTAATTGAATATGTGTGTTGTAATTCAATTAAAAAGAGATAGATAAGGTCATAAACTTATGGTGGTTTCCAACATTAAAGAGGGGGTTTAAGGGATTTGTAGGGGTGGTGGATCGTGTGGGCCCCACCTCAATATTAACCTCTCAGGGGTGGTTAGTTCCACCCAACCTCCATCCTTAGTATTTAACCACTTAAAAGAAATAAAATTAGTAGCACAATTTTACTTCTCTGTACTCTTAATCCTCAAAATTAAACAACTCTTCCCGAGAAAATGCAACTCTAGAAAAGGTATTCTTAAGCAAAAATCGGCGTTGTGGTTTCAATAGTGCCCTCGGATTTCGATTCTGAGCACCGGTTCAAAATTTATAAAAAACACAGTCATTCGTTCACTGAACGTACCCGAGATAAAGTTCGGAAATTGATTTCAGGCACACGGGGCAATGGAATCAGGTGCCGCCAGAAGCCACAGACTCGTAAAATTCCAAGGAAATTAAGAAAAAAATTCCCTTGAAATTTCCGGGTCTTTACATTACTTCCACATCAGGGATTTACGTCCCCGTAAAGCTATAATAAAAACTAGTGAAACAAAAGTGGCAATGAGCATGCAATTGAGCCTCCTCCTCCCATGTGCTCTCCTTGAGGTTCCCATGCTGCCAGTGAAAGCACGCCTGAGGAATCGACCATCCACGAAGGACCTGCTCTTGTTGATCCTCATTCTCCACTAGAACATCTGTGAATGTTGCCCCTACATTGACATCAAACTCCCTGCAGTCGATGATGTGTGAAGGGTCATGCACGTATCTCCTTAGCTGTGATACATGAATGACATTGTGCAACCGGTGCAACTGAGGTGGAAAGGTCAAGCGGTAAACCACATATCCTACCCTGCTGAGGACTTAGAAAGTTCCGTTGAACCTCGGAGATATCTCGCCACCTCGGCTACATCTCTGTAAACCTCATCGAGGTGAGACCGGTATAATAACGTGGTCTCCATCCACGAAGTCTAGAGGCCTCCATTTCCTGATTAGAACTGAAACTCAAAACTCCTGCTTCCACGAGGGTAGGGTTAGTTGACCCAAGAGAGATCGGCCACACCCTCCTATGCACGAGTTATCCTGTGCTCCATGGGATTTCCTTTTCGCCGACCAAGGAAAACCCATCCAAACGATGGCCTAATACCGTCAATTTGTGTATGAACTATGATTTCCCAGTCCATACTCAAACTAACGTCGTAAGGCCTTGACGCTACCACCAAGAGGTTCCAACCGAAACTCTCACCCCATTGGTCAGATCACACCGTCGGCGCAAGTGTGATTAACGAGTCTCCTCCCAAAGTATCTCCAGGTTTGAGGGTCAAGTAAATGGATTAACCGAAAACTCTAGGTCTGGGACAAGATTCATGGAAGGAATGGATGATTCGTATCAATGTCTTATGGTTATTGAAGCTAGTAGAAGACATATTCTATACCTCAAATCATCCTTAGAGACTTTCAGTCGCACTCCTAGACCGTATGCAGCTACTCTTTCCCTCGTCCTCCAGCTCCCTGAGCCTAGCGGGGATTACAAAGGCTGGTGGTTGGAACATGTCAAAATGTTCACCACCCCATGCTTCTCTCCTAGCTCTGCTTCCATGTATGCCACCTTGCAGATTCATCTGTACTTTTTTAATTCCTCTACTTGAAACATTTTACACGGCCAAGTCTCTGAGACTGGCGCCAGTTTCCTGCTTTCCCACTGCTAACCTTCACTGACTGCATCCATTCAGTAAAAGAATTCTCAACCACAAATGTTATTTCTAGCACCCTATCATAAGTAGGAATTCATGGAGAAAGAAGTGTTGGCTCGGATGTCCATTAGACACACCTCACCCAGAAGTCCGAGCCCTGAAGCACCGATTGCATCGCAGTCATGGGGTACCAGGAATGGTTTGGTATACCCGATGAATTCTCAGCTACCAAGATGTCGTCCTGCCGAAGTTGTATAATCTCTAGAAGACTCTCAACCCCCTCCTCAAGTCAGTCCTTAGCCGCCTGAGAGTTGGGCTCTCCTCTGAACTTGAGGGATTTCTGGTGCTGAATCATGTAAGGCACTAAGCCTACAAGTGTCCTCTACTGGTACCGCCAGTAGTGTCTGCTGACCAACTGGTAGTGAGGTAGCTGACACACTACCCGAAGGAACTATCTGAGGAATTGGTCCACATACCGAAGCCTCATCACTATGCAGACCATCCTCATGGTCACTCACTAGAAGACACTAGAATCCAAGTCCACCATCCACTCTACAGATGTCTCAGCTAGGTGGAAAACTCTAGCAATCGCCTCCAGCGAGTCCTCTGCTGTCTGGGAATCTACCTCGCCTCATAACCTCAGAGGCTTCTAATGCTAGAACTCAAAAAACGTGCTCTTCCGGCGTGCACCGTCTACTAATATGGATACTGGCATCTTCTGCCTAATAGGTTTTGGTGCTGCTGGTACACCACCTGAAGGTGCCAACATAGAAAGAGGGCCACACACCGGAGTCTCGTCGCTCGGTGGGCCGCCATCGAGTACTCTCTTGGAAACCTCACTGGATGCCATCGTGGGGCCATCCTGAAGAGGATTAGGTGCGCCACAGTCAAATATTTATACCTGGTGAGATGACACAAAGTAATCACAATGAAAACTTTTGAAACACACATGCAATCAATGTTTTCATGTACTGAGTCGAAAATCAGAAGTCAGGGTCCTGGTGTATGGATACGTCTGCCGCCGCACCGACACTGGACTCCCTGAAGTGATAACCACACTCATATCCCCTTAACATTATTTATTACCTTAGAGAAAGAAAAGAGTCCTATGTTCTGTAATAGAAATGAACTCCTTTGATAACAATTTTTCACGACCCGTCCTCGGGCCTGTGTCGTGACTACCCCAAGCCCGCCTTCCATAGGCCAGGGGCTGGCGACTAGAACCAAAAGAGTAAAACCAGATAAAAAGGGAAAGAATTTCCTTTATAAAAGTAAACAACCTAACAGAGTACAAGGGGAAACAACCACTAAGTAAAGAAGTAAAACAAACATGCTGAAAGTACAAGGGGCCAAAAATACAATCCCAAAAGAAAGGTACAGCTATAACCGAAAGAAAAGTACAACTAAAAAGGGAAATAGTTGAAAGGTGACGAGCTGCTCCTGGATCGTCCTCCGGCTTCCTACCTAAAGGGTAGGTATAGATCTCCTCCTCAGTACTCCACATCGGTCCGTCTCCTCCGGGTACCGACTTGTCGTGAATCCACCTTTGGGCACTGACTCGACCTGAGATCCTCCTCAGGGTACCATCCAGCTCTACATGCCTTAACCATGATCAGTGATGTCCATCGTCTGAAACCAACACAACGTAGTGCGGGAGAAGCCCGTGCAGGGGTGAGTATACGATACTCAGTAGGGACCCCGAGACCCCCGAAGGTCTCCCTGAATCCACAACGGATAAACCACAAAGAAAAGATACAATCACGGAGTAAGAAAAAACTCTACATAGGTATATGCCCATACATATAACTAAGCCATCAAATCCAGTTCGGCACTAGATCCAAACCCAAGTACAACCCAGTCCACACAGGAGGACACAAGTCATCCCACAAGAGAACTCAACAAATCTTCATAGGAGAGCACAAATTAGTCCACACAGGAGAAAACTGCAAGTCCACGAAGGAGTGCACAACACAGTCCACACAGGAGAACACCACAAGTCCACATAGTAAAACATGACAATCATATTCAAGATAATGATTGAAATTCAAGACTCATCTCACACAGGTATACTTCTTCGTAAGGTGATAGAAGTGATCAGAGGTAGGCACTGATTCATCTAATATGGGACCCACATAGGATACTAGTATAGTAGTCGTCACCGCCGAACCCACAGAGGATTCTCGTACGGCTGTCATCGTCATCGAACCCACTGAGGATTCTAGTACGAAAGTCTTCACCGTCGAACCCACGGAGGATTCTAGTAAGAAAGTCTTCACCGTCGAACCCACGGAGGATTCCAGTACGTTTTCCATCACTGTCGATCCCACGGAGGATTCCAGTACGTTTTCCATCACCATCGAACCCATGGAGGATTCCAGTATATTTGCCATCACCGTCGAACCAATGGAGGATTATAGAATGTTTTCCATCACCATCGAACCCATGGAGGATTCCAGTACGTTTTCCCTCCCCGTCGAACCCACAGCGGTATAGGAACTCCTCCTCTATCGAGTACAGTGGGCCTGCCACTACAACCAAGCGCTTCCCACTAACCTTGGACTGCTGTTGTACTCCACCTGTCGAGTACAGTGGGCCTGCTGCTACAACCAAGTGCTTCCCTCCATGGGTCTGCCTCTACAACCAAGTGCTCTCCCTCATACCCTACAGAGGTACTCCTTCTATTGAGTACCGTGGGTCTGCCGCTACAACCAAGCGCTCCTCCGCTGTGGGACTGCCGCTACAACTAAGCACTCCCCACTGGGCTATCGAAACACTCCGAGTCGATCGATCAACAGTCGTCAAGTCTCATCCAGCTCTAGGGTTTCCGCACAAAGCACGCTCATTCCGGGAGGGTCTGCTCCACGAGCCAAGAGGTCGATACATCAACTGTCACGTAGACCAGAGTTGATGTATCGAAAAGTTCTGTCATATAAAAAGGAACACAACGCGATAGACAACGCATCAATTGGACGCACGGTCTGAGAGTTAATGGCTTTTTCGTTCTAGGGGCCTGGTTGGTTATTATGTCAAAACCAACCCGACCGTACTCCAACGTCATCCAAACCTCGAGCGGAGTAAACCAAAACAACCATCTCACTAAGATGAATCCAACAAAGTCGACAGCACGTCAATCGGACGTCCGGAGCTCAAGTTATAAGCGTTTCCGCTCTGAGGGCCCGGTTGGTTTCGTGTTCGAACCAACCTGACCGTACCCAAAGTTCACTAAAACCATGAGTGTAATATACCGAAACGACCGTCTTGATCCAAGGATCACATCGCAACTGACAGTTTTTCGGTCGGAGGTATGTAACCCATGTTATAGGCATTCGAACGAACCTGTCCAGTTTTTAGGGGGTTTGGGCCCGGACCGACCCAGCCCGAACCCCTTGGGTCGGCCCGAAAGGCTTCATTGTAAACTCGTAATTCCCATACCTAGTGTGAAACTTTGACCTAGGAATATCTTCCTTCCTCACACATGGATGATGACATATAGATCAATGGTAAATCGTCGAAAAATATTGTTGATTTTGATTTTGATCAAATAAATCCTCAATTTGTAGAAAAGGATACTTATTATTTATTGTAATAAAATTGATTTCCATATAATCAATTCATAGCCTCGTGGATCCATATTTCTTCGTGAAAAAGAGGACAAGGGCTCCCCATGAGGAAACACTGGGTCAATTAAATCCCTTTTCACTCAATTCCTATAGTTTTTTCATTAGCTCCACTAATTCCATAGTGGGAATTCTATAGGGAGTTTTGATTTAGGTTTTTCAATAGGAATTAAATCAATTGTGAACTGAACTTCCCACTCTAGAGTAATTCTAGGTAATTATTCTAGAAATATATCAATATATTCTTTCACTATGTGTATCTCTTCAATCTGAATGTGTCTCTTGTCACACATAGATATTGGGTTCTCTTCCTCTCCATGAAATTCATTTCGAAGAGATTTCATGGGTGGATGTAGATAAGAATCTGATGGAGAGGTTTCTATTTTATGGATAAGGGAATCTACACCATTTTTAAAAATTGTTTCCTCCTTCTTCTTGCAATAGATATTTACATAATGATTTGACAACCAATTCATACAATGAATTATATCAACGTCAATCATTGGTATGATGATAATGCAAGAAAGAAAAGAATTTTTATGTGTCAAAAGGGGGACTGATCAATAACATTTGTTGCAATGATACATCCCCTAGAAGTTTTGAATGGAAACTCCTTTATTAAATCAAATTTGACATGTCTAATTTTATTGGAAAACAAGAAGGATATAAATGAATGCAATGATCCAGAATTAAATAATGCTTTGGCTATGCCTGTGGAAAAAATTAATGTACCTGCCACCACATCATTATGAACTTCATCCTCCACGATTGTAATCGCATAAGCTTTCCCTTGCTCTCATGGGATTTTATGAGGAATGTTTCCTTGGTACTTATGACACTCATTTTTATAGTGTCTCATCTCTCTAAAATTTTAACATTGAAAACCATTGACCTTTTTCTACCCCTTGCATTCATTATATCGTTGACACTTTTCTCCACACTTATAGCAGACCCACATGTCATTAAAGAATTTCCCAAGATGATTCTTTCCACAGTTCTCACATAATGGGAATTTGTTTGTTCCCTTATTCTTTTTTCATGCTTCACCTTTTCCGTGGTTATCATAGTGCTGATTCTTATCTCCGTTTCCCTTGAACAAATTTGATATAGAATATTCCTTCTCTATTTTGATGGAACTGAATACAATTTCATCATATGATGAATATTTTAGAGAATCCAGTTCTATTCAAAGACATGTCTTATGACCAACAATAAAATGATTAATCGTGTATTCTGAGCCACGTAAGTAATCTACGGAATACTCGGATTATCTTATGAAGGTAGCCACATACTCTGAAACATTTTCTTCTTCCCTTTTCTTAAGACAAAAAATTTCTTCTTCATTTTGGCTCATTCCTCACGAGGGAAATATTTTTCGAAGAATATTTCCTTAAATATCCTCTATTCCATATCTTCCCTTTTTTCCTTCATGATATTCTGCATCAACTACAACTATTCATCAGCATCAACCATCAGACAATACAGAGCCAACACTATCTTATCATTTTTATTGCACCTTAATGCCATGAATATCTTTTCATGGGACATGATCCACTACTCAGCTACCAATGGATTAGTAGTCCCACGAAAAGATGGGGGATTCTGCCACATGAATCTATCCAATACAGGTGTATCATAGTTATTCGTTGCAATAGAAGTAATTTTTCCCAATATAGTCATGATATAATCACTTCCAACCTTTATTGTGTTGACTTGCTAAGTCAAGAAATATCTACGTTGTCCATTACTATTGATTCATCTTCTTTAATCAGGCTCCATTTCTTAAAATATTTAATACACTAGATTAGGTTATGAATTATAATTTATAATATCAAATATAAAATTATTTATCATTAATTTTAAATCTATGCATAAATAATCTTATAAACATGGTTTCTCAAAAGAAAAGTTTACATTCAAATCCTTCATAATAGCTAGTAATGAGAATATGAATTATCTTAAGTATATACCATAGTATTTCCAAACAAGGACTATAGTAAGGCCCATTATGGTGCACTAGGATACCCTGGGTCAAGACGTAACTCCTTGTCAGGGTTTTCACTCCTAGGTACATTTGTGCAAGATCCACCACTACATGTTTGTATCAAGAAAGGGATGTATTTTCTAGAAAGATCTGAATAATATATTCTTCACCAAAATACCATGAAATTATTGTAGGATTATCATCACATTCTACCATATATATTTGTTCTCTAATCTACATTTTCTATTCTAGTTTCCATGTTTTCTATTATACTTCATTTGATACCAACTGTAATGCCCCAGCCCCAATAACCCAGAGCTGATGCACTACTTATTACATTGGTATTATTTGGAGGAATAAAATCCTAAAGGAATGATCAGTTTAGTATTCTGGAAGTAACCAGATACGTACATGTAACTTATATTACATTGGGAATTGTAACACAATACAATACATAACAAAAACTACTAAACTGCATCAATGAGAACTCAATATATGATCTCCTCCTCCTAACCTTTTGAAGGTAAATAAATTAAAGGCATGATCTCAAATTCTTAATAAGGGTTACCAATAGCAGAATCATGAATAAAAAATAATTTAATCATAAACAATTGGGCATAGTCTATATGGCATGGTGAATAAAAGAAAAACATGTTCCATTAATAAAATAAAAAGGAAACTACATCTATAGGTTTTGTCATAGTGAAAACATCATGGATAGTAATAGTTGAAAATGAATTAAGAGATATGATTATTAATTAGATGTCATGTACCAGACTCAAGATACAACTATACCACCAATATTTTTTATCTTTGTGGGTAGAAACCCATTTGATTTTTTTTGAAACAAACTCAAAGGGTTTGTCACCAACTAATTTGTCTCAAGATACCTGTCGATGAATCGAGGATCTATAGCGGGCCCCAACCATCGCTGAAATTCCAAATAATTATTTATACATAGATTTAACACATGTATAATTTTTTCTTCTAAATATCCATGTAGAGTAGAGGATATATATCTATTAATATTTCTATTGTTAAAAAAAATTACAAATAAACACCTTATGTCATAGGATATATGGATTAAAACAATAATGATATCTATGAAACGAGAATACAGATATATAAAATAATTACAATTTAAAATAAAAAATGCCTCAAATGGGTAGTGGATACACCACATAAAAAATATTTGGTGCACAATAACATGTAAATGACAATGAAATGGAAGTTGAGACAATGTCTCTTACAACATTGTAATCAATCGAGTAATATGACCAAAATTTAATTACCAAAAAATGAATCACATAATACAATGAATATAAATATAAACAAGATATTATATATCAAATGGTAGTAAACATATATCTCACACAATAAATAAGTTGTGCATAAGGGAAATCTCACAGAATTAAATGTGAGATAAGAAACCCATTACCTTATGCCTGACCGTGTTATCGATTGATCTTAATGATGTGAATAATAAAATTTAAATTCATTAATTAATAATTACATAACCAAATCAACACTTAATTGGTTTAGTGTGACCTTATTAGGGTCATTCATTATTTTTTTGATCAGTTTAATAGGTTCAATTTTATTATTTTTGGGACATTTTCTTCCTTGGTTTTCATGAATTGTTTACCTCTATTCATGAGTGGAAGTTTAGTAGAAATGTGGATAACATAAATAATTTTTATTATATATTATCAGTGATATCATAAATTATCTTATAATTAATTTTTGGTTATATACTATGAGGATAACTCATTAATTTAATGTTAATGATAATGTCTTGGATTAACTTGGCAGTTTTGTGCATAATGAACTTGTTTTGTATTATTATTTTATATTATGAGTGTCTGTGGAATTAAGAACATTTCATAAGATTAAATAAATATATTCTTATCTAGTTTAATTATAAAAATGTTTTCATGGAAATAATGTAATATGGTGATAAAAAATAAGAATCATTCATCCTTGAAAATGATAAATTAAAACATCTCAGACGGTGTTTTCATTTTTAGTACAAGAGGATGGGGGAAAGAGGTGATGATGAAATATTAAATTAGAAAAATAAAATTATAATTCATGTAATGTAATATATTAACATAGAAATTTGATTATGGTAGATTACAAAAGAAAAGACAAGAATGGAACTTGAAATAAAAGATAAATTGGGAAATCCCTCACCAAAAATCGGCAGCATAACGACATCACTTAAAAATTCATAATATGTTTCTATTAGAGAAAGGGGGTATCTCATAACTCTTAAGTAATATGTAAATAAATTTTAATATGTAATTATTTATCCCCACATAACCAATTTAAAATAAAATAGAAAACATAAAATCAACACTTTATGAAAGGAGAGGGGTGATAGATTCCCTTACCTTGTATAGTAACTCCCAAAACATGATGGTTGAGACCTTGGGACCTGGGGACACCTTGGGATGACAAATGGAGAGGTAAAGATTCCATATATTCAAGGATAATGAGTTTGGAATGAATGATGATGAAGGAGAAAGTGGGTATTTATAGTAAATGAGAGGGAGATTTTTATTAATTAAAAGAGACACCTCTTTAGTGGTTTTTGCAAAACCATGGTCTTGCTCATGATTTTTGTTCCTGGTTTTAGCCACATGGTATGCCTCATTTCATATATTTCTACACACAAGTCGACCTTCCTTTATATTAATTATTACATCATTATGATGTCATTAAGTAACCGAAAACTCAAAACTACATTTTCACTATTCATAAAAATTCAAATATTTTATAATAATCAAAAAAAAATTACCATGAACATTTTTTGATGTGTCGAGTTAAAAAAATAACTCCATTATTTGATAATAATTTTCTATATATTATTAATTTAATTTTTGAAATAAAATCATTATTTATTCAAAAATAACAATTTGAAATATATAACTCATTTTTAATACCTTGAAAAATTAATCAACATATCGTTATCTTATAACCTATATAAAATAAAATAAAAATATGATTTAATAATTATATGAGTAATATTACTATACATATTTCCATTCATAGGGGTATGTTACTATTAATTAAAAAAACAAGTTTGTTCTCTTAGACTCAAAATAAATTACTAATCACTACGGTAGATGACCGTTTTTTGAAATTCAAAACACCAATGTGAAAAATTTAAGATTAATGGAAGGTTATGACATTCTCTTATAAATAACTATGTGTTGTTGCATAGAGACTCAGTTATTCATTCAAAATAGGCTATCTCATGATTTAAAAGTATTGAAGAGAAACACACCATAAAATTTTTGGGGTGTTATATCTTCAGTCATCATATCAACAAGATCATCAACAACGGTTCCATTTCTCCATACTTGTGAAGGAAGAGACAGATCTGAATTTCTCACATTATGCTTGCTGATGATATGATCATATTTATCAATGTAAACATGCATTCCATCTTTGTCATTAATATGATCATGGAGGACTATGGTCGTTCGATTGGCCAGTGCATTAACCGTAACAAGAGCACCTTCTACATCAAGAACCGATGCTCAGACTCCCAAAGAATATCCCTGAGTAACCGTCTAACCAGGAAACATGGATTCTTCCAAATGAGCTACCTAGATGTTCCAATTTCACTATTATGGATGCAAGACAAATTTTTTGATCATATTTTCTATTACATTACTAGTCGGTTAACAAACTAGAATATCAAGTTCTTATTATTTGGAGGTTGGATCACACTGGTAAATACCATCCTCACCTCAATCTTGTCCAATGCACTTTCTACCATTAAAGTCCTGAAGGGTGTGCTTCCTAGTATCGATAGGATCTGGGTTTCCTTAATTTGGGGAGCACAGTTAGATGGGTTTCATCATTGGGAATATTGGGAGAGACACTCCAAGACACTGTAGGAGGGAGGTATCAATGTAAGGAGCATATCTGGTGCACTTAATGTCTTACATGCCAAACGTTCTTGGGATATTATTGAGGTCTCTTCTCCATGGGGTAGGTTTGTGGAATAAAAGTAAAAGTATAGTGAGGTTTTTTTGTCTGGTCACGCCTCCTCTATTTGGCTCATGGTTTCCCCTCTAATCGTGTACCAACAAACGCATCTCAGATGGATCATTGGGAGATGGGATAATTATTTTAGGGACCACAATCGGTCTAGATCGTGTATTTGGTTCACAAGATAACCAATTACCAACATTTCCTTCCACCAAGCTAGCCTATATCTGACCTGATTTATGGAAGTTCCGAATAGAATCTAGTGTGATTTTTTGAACTTATTAATATAAAAGTTGATCAGGATAAATGTGTTTTCACTGCTTCGAGTTCATGTGTTTTTTTAATGCAAGAATTCCATAGGGAATTTATGGCTTTTGACCGAACTAGTGCATAGGGGGAGAACTCAGGCATAATGAAATCCCTATAAAGTATAACTTCATGTTTTATAGAAATAGGAACCATTCACTATAAACTGATGAAAATTTCAAACATATGGGAATTCATATGGATTCAAATTGCTCCTATTACAGGGAAAATAGGGAGGAAACCACGGATCACATTTTATTTATAGCTGAATGGGCCTATGAAGTATGGTCAATTTTTGGAGTCTTTATAGGATTTATTTTTACAGGCTAGATGGATTTTCCTATCCTTGAGATATCATTTCATGGTTTAGGTGGCCAAGGGAAATAGTTTAAGGCTCCGGACGTGGTACTTATAGCGGGCACATGGTGAATTTGGACTACTTGGAACAAAGCCATCGTTAGAGTGGCCACCACTTCACAGTGAGTGGTGGTAGAAAGGTATAAATTTTTGTTGTTGGATCTGATTCATCTAGTAAAAGTATGGTAGTATTCCCCATAGTGAGGATAATTTATATCCATAATCTGTCATCGACCCCTATCGGTGAGGCAAAGCAGGTGCATTGGGTTCGATGGAAATTCCATCCCTTGGACTCCAAACTAAACATTGATGGTTCATGCACTCAGGGCATCATGAGGGGGGTGGTGTGATTCATGAAAAGAAGGGTGTGGATTTGGATTATTTTTCTGCCAATTATGGAATGTTCTACTCTTTTCAGGATAAATCCCTAGCGATTCTCTCTGTACATCAACTATCCAAGAAGAGTAACATTACCCTCTTTTTTGTGGAAACTGACTCCAACATTATCTACAACTCCCTATCGGGTATGTTCCTCACCCCATGGTTTTTATCCAACATCATAAGTAAATGACTCAATCTCATGGATTCCAACATTGACATACTTTATACATGGAGTGAGGGGAACATGTTCGCTGACTATCTTATCTCTTTGTCAACCCATCTGAAGAACACCATATGTTCTTCGGATACTGTTTTCATGTTTTTAAAGGGGGAGAACCTAGTCAGAGGGGATGATCTGGGGATCCATCATTTTAGACATCCATTGTTCAGGTATTTCGTGCTACTCGATGTTTGTTTTGTGTTGTAAATAATAACATATGGATCAATAGAATTGTAATACTTCTAAAAATTTGTATGGATGAGTGAATATAGGTGATATGAGGGTGGTAGTGTGCTTTACCTAAATTATTTTTCATTGTTTTTTGCATGGAATAGAGTTTCTATAAAATAATAATTATAATCTAAAATAACTATTTAACCATAGTGGTTTTTGATAACACTAACACACTATTAGTTTATGATTCTTAAACATATCCCTTTATTCTGAACAAAGTAAAATTCATTATATTCTAATTAACATTAATTTTCTTCTATTATTTGAGTATGCGTGATACAATATTACATGTTTGACAAGTTCCTACATATGGGAAAATAAGATCCTAAAATAAAAAAGATAAATCTGAGACCCATATTCAGTCTTTCCATATAAGGGCAATTTGGTGCATAACAAGTGTTATTAATGGGAGGTTTTTAGGGATAAACCATTATTTTTAAGTCCAATCCTAGGAAGAAAATTTCCCATTTTAGAGAAATCCTTCTTTTTTGTGTGTGTAAATATCAGATATGGAAAATGGGAGGAATTTACAAATATATTCTCTTCGAATGTATGTATTTGTTGTAAAATTATATGTTGTTTAAGTGTTTTATATGATAGGACCCTCTTGGACTGATATAGAAAGAGAAAACCTCAGGATGCGAATGATAAGGCATTGAGGGAATTAACTGGAGAACTATCATATCAGATATACATCCAAGTATTGATCTTCATAATTAAAAAAACTTGTGGGATTTTTTAGAAAAAATATATAAAAAGATATAAAGGTGATGAAATTAAATATCTAGGTGTTTTAGAACAAATTAGATGATCTTAAAATGTGTCCAGATGAAAATATAGGTAGTTTAATTAATCTAACTATAAATTGTGTTAGATTTATTCAAATATTTAGATAAGAAAAATGAAATAGAAATCATAAAAAATAGTTTATGACATATTCCTCCCTAGTAAAATCCAAATATTTCAACTCTTGAAGAAAGATATTTGACATAACTTTTTATAGAAAGACTTACTTGAAATCATATAGAATATGAAATGTGAATTGAACCTAAGTAAATGATAATAAATACAAGTAAATGACATTCAAGACCATGGAAAATATGAACTTCAATGAAGATGAGAATAGACAATAACTTAATGATGTTCTTCTATCAATGGTCGATAGATAACATATAAAAATAAAAGTCCTATTTAAAGGAATGTAACTACATGCATGCTTTCATTCTGGAATATTTATGCATTGTCATACAATGTGCC
Source organism: Viscum album (assembly GCA_963277665.1). NCBI lineage: Eukaryota > Viridiplantae > Streptophyta > Magnoliopsida > Santalales > Viscaceae > Viscum > Viscum album. The sequence continues at coordinate 868,978,977 of OY728122.1, forward strand.
CATGGATATTTGATGAAAATCAATTTCAAGTATAAGTATTGTAAAAGATATGATGAAACATCCTATATGTAACTATGATTCCATTATAAAATAATTTTCAATTAAAGATACTTGTGAAAAAATAAGAGAGTGACAATATCTACTGAGAAGTTGAAAATTAACTAGAATTCAAAAATTATATTGAAGATGTTATGATGGATACTATTGAATAGAAAATACCTAAAATAGAAAATGTAAATTATTTATAAGGAGTAGTTTATCTTAGGGATAACATTGAGATGCTCTCAAAGTGATTGATATTCTAATAAATAAAAATCAAAATATTAATGGGTTACTAAGGGAATCCTCCAAATTTATGGACCATCTCAAAGAAGAGATTGATCGACTATAAGTAGAATTGGATGATCAGTTGTCTAGTCAAGAAAATTCAAATGAAGTCATAAACTAAAAATTAAAGATAAAATAACCAAATATAGTGATATATGACCTTAATTACTATATAAAAGAATAAACATAGAATGTAAAATCACAAGAATAAGATATTTTTCCTTTGAGAAACAAATATTTCACGGAAATAAATTCAATTTACCCATTAAATAAACATTACTTTTGAGGTTTAGCAAATAATAGAAAGATTAAACCGAGGACCAAAAGGTGTCAGTGATATTTTGGATGAACAAAGTCCCAGACTAGTAGGTAAATGGGGGATTGGTTATGAGGTTGAGACAGAAAATGTTGCAGTTGTAATTGAATAGGGTATGGGAAAGTAGAAGACTGATGACCATTTTATCAGCACAAAAATGATTGTTGTGAAAATAATGGTTTCCCATAAAAAGGTAATAGAAGGGTTGGAAATATCTATCAGTCTACAAGGGTTTAATAGCAATAATAAACATTTACAATTACTATATACATATAGAGGAGTAGATAGGAAATGATATTTCCCTTATGAAAATTCATTTTATAGGCAACCTAAATCACCCCATGTATAATTTTGATGAAGAATGAAACTATTAGAAAGGATAAAATGTCATGAACTGAACTTATATTGTCAATTCTGTAACAACCACAACCCCCTCCCTAATAGGCCAGGGGATGGTGAATACCACCGAGTAGCATTATCCCCCACATGGGAGTCATTTTCCTAATGTATCTATACAAAGAAAGATATATCCAAAAACATACAACAATAAAATGTAAATCAATGGAAAAAAATGAATTCATACATATAAATAAAACATTTCGAGTAAAAAAAGATCTTGGACAGAATAAAAGGGGACAAATAAAAGCCCACCAAAAAAGAAATTGAAAAAAAATATAACATGTTAAGTAGGAGGGGACTGATGTCAAATGGAACAACTAGTACACACCTCAATTTGGTTGGATCAGTAGTTTCTATCTAGTCCTGGTACCTCTAGGACTCCTTCAAAAGGTTTATCATCTTCATAATACATGAATCATCAGGGAAAATCCCATACAGGGTGAGTATAACAATAACCATTATGACACATTGAAAAAAACAAAAATAATCTAGATAATTCAACTCATAAGAAGAATATATCAACCAATGAAAACCCCATATATACTCAAGAAGGATAACATTCATCCATGAGGTCTCAACCAAATATCCATCCATAGGATTGCACTCGATGCTTCTATTAAATTCTAATTCTATGAGAACCCACTCCATGGGCCATGCTATCACTGGTGACACTCAACCAAGTGGTCATGTTCATAGGGCCCCACCCAAAAAAACTCAATGGTCTCTAATGATCTAAATACACATATAGGGGATAAGACCCTATTTTTTATAGGGAAGCCACAAATCTAACCTAAATCAAACCACTATATAGCGGATCATCGTCCAATGATATCAAGAACCCTATTGAAATTTCTTTCTAGATGGTGGATAAAAATCTTATGTAAGGAGGTCATACTAATTCCAAGAACCCCAACTCAATTATAAAACTGAATGATAGAGTATCACACTCTCGTGTCATGGAGTAACACCAAAAACACAATTTGAGAATCATCCTCTAGAGGGGATAACATTCAATATTTGTGACTCTAATTTATAACTATATCCTATATAGGATAGACCAAGGGAACACAATAAATTAAAAATAGTCCAAAATGAATAAAAAAAGGGCACCAAAAATCATTAAAGTGGGTAAATAGAGTGTATTGGGTGTATACGACAAGTCTAGAAAACCCATGCCATGCATGTGTGATTCTGTGTCACACGAAATGTAGAACTACATATACATGAAGTTTATACAAGCATACGTGGACCTCAGTGTTCTTATGACACAATTTTCTTGCCATATATATTTTTCTTTATACTTTTAACCATTTATGTGTACAAACCCATTTACACAATGACATGCCAATGTACACTTAGCCATGTTCGAGTACACAGGTTTATCCATTCCCTCTTATTGTGTCTTTGTACCCCATATTTTCTATTATCATGTATCCTATTAGATACATTTCATATTCCATCATGTCCCAGATGGTGTGTGATATGATTCATATGACATGTGATCTTTTCTTCTTCTTCAAACCCTTAGGATACTGCCTTGTCATGACACAATATATCATCCTAGAAGACATGTTGTGTAACCTAGAAATTTATTGAACCATAATGTTCTCATCCATGTCATTAATCCATGCTTCTCAACCATTATACTATTTTGGAATCATATATTAGGGGTTTTTCAACCCTTCCATAGGTGTATATCTGAATTTGGGATTCGAATACACTCAGAAAATGCTACAACCAAGCCATGATATCACCACTGCATGTCTAAATAGGAATAATGGGGATTGTTTGTCCGTTTTGAAATTAATATTATTAACCTCTATCGATGTTTCTTCTTGGCTCTCACCCTCAATCGTGAACCATTCCCAAGATATTTCTCTTTTGTGCCAATGTTGGTTATTTGAGGATCATATACCCGATATTCATCGAACCGTGGTCCAAATAAATTTCCCATGATGAATGTGAGAGTAACTGGGGGTGTTGGGTAGAAATCAACAAACTACAAAAATGAGGAATAATCCTTGTTTTTTTAATTTCGGCCCCAATTCATTGGTAAAAATTTAGAAAAAAATAGGGAATGATCAATAAACAATTAAATCAATCATACGATAAATCAACCATCAATGTGTAAATAAATTCTTGTTTATAAAGTAGATCTGAATTATAACATGACAAAAAAATGGGATGGAATCACATAAATCAACATCCAACTTCAATTTTGGAGTGATCTTTGTGGAAAAAGGTCAAGTGTTATTATCATTTTCAATGTATATTATCACTTATGGAACAATGATCCTCAATCTCAATCTGATCTAATTTCATCTTCCAACAATCCTTCAATAGATCCTCTCTATTGGCTCCTATCAATTACTAGGTTATGAGGTTAACACTAGGGATTTAGGAATATATGTGTTTAAATTGGGGATTCTAGGTCAGTACATTGAAATAAAGTATTAAATTAAATTTATTTATTTATTTTATTAATTTTTCCAATGATATAACTTTACCAAATTGTCTGACACCACTCAGGATTACATCACACCAGGGGTATATCCATCTCTACAAACATAATAATGTCCTAGTATTTTTAATCCAATCCTTTTTAACTATTTATACCACATTCCAATAAATCTTTATGTGTGTGATATGGAAATTTTCTATTTCTCAAATATCAATTTCGGGATCACATGGCCTCTGAATCGTAATCCATCTTAGTGCTTGGTTTCAATGATAATACATATAATATTATGAATAAATACATGGAAAAATATAACTCACTCCACTCTTCCAACTTAAGGGAATTTGGTCTAAAAATTCAAAAAACTACTAAATAAGATTTTGGTATTGATAATGCTTATAGTTCTCCAACTCCCATATGCCCCCTTAAAGAGCCTCATGCTACAACCGAACACAAACTAATGGAATCAACAGCCCAATAAGGACACTCCCCACCAATCATCGATCTTCCTTGTGAACCAAGTAACGGACTCCACATCTTTTTGTCCATATAACCCCAGTCAATAACATGAAATGATTCATACACGTACCTACTCATCTATAATAGTTAAATGTTGTTATCTACCCGATCTAACTGCAGATATAGAGATAAGTGATATTCCACCTCCCCAACTCTGTGTAGTATTTGGAATGATTCAAGGAATCGTAGAGATATCTTTATACAACGTCCAAATGTCCATAATGTACATCGAGGTGAAACACTTAGGAACACATGTTCCCCCATATGGAACTACAAAGGACTCCTTCATCGGTCAACATAAGTCATCTGACAGATTTTTCTCCCCTCATCCACTCCTGGATTATCTATACCTTCTTTGTAGTAGCTCTAACCAACTCCAATTGTATGAGTTTTGAATCACCTCAATTAGTCCAAAAATGTGGTGACCTACAGGGTCACCTATAAAATTCATTGAATTCCTCCATAGTGAAGGTGGAATGTTAGATGTTTTTGTATGAAAACACCACCAAGGGTATATGATCCTCCCAACTAGAACCAAAATCCACCAAGAAATCATGATGCATGTCCTCCAAGACATGAATGGTTCACTTAATTCTTCCATTAGTTTTGGGGTTAAATGCCTACTCCAAATAAGTATTCGTAAATGAATCAGGTAATACTATCAAAAATAGTTATTTGAATCAATCATCATGATCTAAAATGATCATTGAGGGAACTACATGGAGTTAGACTTCCTCCTGCACGTACAAGGTTCTCAAGCTCTCTACGGAACATTGTTCTCGAATGGCTAGGAAGTGGGTTAATTTTTTCAGTTGGTCTGAAGTCACCAATATGGAATTTTCAAATCCATATGTATTTGGTAACCCCATTATGAAGTCCCCAGACAGCTCATCCCACTTACACTTAGAAACTCAATGCATTGATCTAAAATTGCTGAAACCCAGTGCCATGCCTTCATTGATTGATAGGTGAGGCTTCGAGAGACATACTATAGAACACATATCCTCTTTATTATCCATAAAAATTGAAATCAATGGTCTTGGTACATCATTTCAATACTTGGATATACCACAAATGTGGATTTATGAAACTCCCTCATCAACACCTCTCACAACATTACTAGTACCATTGTCCATCCTCTAAATATGGTAACATTCTCCATTCCTTTAGAAAATCCTTTAGCAATATCTCTAGTAGATATCTGAGTACATAAGGTCAAGAAGAATTTATCTCCATGATGATATTATTTAACATGTTATTAAAGTTGAGTTAAAAACCATGGACTAAATATATGAATCACCATCCTTTTCCACTAAGGAAAACTACAATGAGCGGAAATACCCCAATACCTCATCCAAAAAAACTGAGAACAAGATATCTTATTGAGAGTGTCTAACACCACATTCCCTTTACTAGTGTTATAAAAACACCTGAAATTATAGTCTTGTAGAAACTCTATCCATAGCCTCTATTTGAATTTTACATTCTTCTATGAAAATAAAAACATGAGAGACTTTTGGTCAGAGTAGATGCTAAATTGCTCTGCAATAAGGTATGGTCCCCACATATTTAAAGAAAACACTACCAATTATTTTAAAATATCGTTTTTTAATAGTTATACTCAAGGGGTCTCAACTACCAATACCTCTAGTTATTAACCGCTTGAATAGTACTACATCAGAACATGACTAATTCCAGTCCCTGAGGAATCACTGGTCACCACATGCTCAACACCCTCCACTAGAAATATCTAGGTGATGGATATCCTCAACCTCTATCTAAACTATGGATAAAACTACTTTAACTATTCTATACACACAAAATGATTTCCCTATTTGGTTCAAAGATTTCAAAGGTGCTATAAATCTAGAGAAATTGGGTACAAATCTTTGATAGTACCATTCCATCCCAGTAAAGCTTCATACATCCAAAACACTATTGGGTGGATACCAATCTTGAATTGTATTAACATTCATTGGATCCAAAATCACTCCTACCTCAAAGATGATGTTTCCCAATACGTGGACCACTTGATTCCAAAACAAACCTGTCAAGAGCATCCCATAAATCTTGGGGCTCTTAGTGTCTTATCATGATCATCCTCAAGTGTCTTTCATGCTCCTCCTCTGATGCGGATTACACTAAATTTTCATTAATGACGACCATCATAAAATATTCTATCATATTCTTAAATATCCATATCATGAGACCCATATAAACTATTAGGGGCTTCTTCACCCTGAAAATCATCAACGTGTACCCATAATGACTATATATAAATATGAATTCCACTTTTAGTATATCTTTGTCCCTTAATCATGTATGGTCATATCCAAAACTGAAGTCAATCTCTGATAAGCATCATACCCACACTCAACTAATTGAAGACGTCATAAATCTTTAGTAGTGGATATTTATTCTTCATAGTCAATTGTTTTTGGCACTATTAAAGAAAACATAAACTCAATATCATGTCTCCCTTCTTGGAAAATGTAACTAGGGATTCCCAGGGTAAACACTAGGCCTCATGAATCCCTTCATCTATAATTTATCCAACTATACCCTCACCACATGAATCTCTATAGAGGAAACCCGATAGATGGTATAGATATTGAGACCACTACTAGGTGGAATTCAATTAAGAATTATAAATCACAGTGGGGAGGTAAGCCTTGAAATTCCTTAGGAAATATTTTCTCATACTCCACCGCCACTATAGAAAACCAATATCCCAGAGAATCTATTTTTCTAAGAGTCATTTTATCAAACTAGTGAGTAATAATTTGTACTCCCATACTCCTAAGACAATACTTCTTTTATAGGGGGGAAATTCCACAAAAAATGTAAAACCTCATCTTATCAACATAGACAAACCACATCCTCCACCAAAAACATTCAATATGTGAATGAACTAGGGATAGCTAGTCCATATATACGATGAAGGAATAATTCCTCATCGCAATAATAAAGAGATTATATATGAATATCTCACCTCCTTGAATCAAACAACACTTTTACTAGAAGTGTGAAATCATTGAGTCACCTACAATTAGATTCCCCAAGAATTATGGTTAAGAAAAATGATCAATCAAAATACCTATGTCTTGGATCAGATAAGTGTAAATAATTGAATGAATAAAACCTATGTCAATTAGTAATACATTTTAGGTAGAAATTACATAGATCGTACATTCTATTATTCATAGATCCTCAAGGTTAAGGGCCTCCATATCCTATAGTTTTCATCATCCCTAGCCACTAGCTCCCTAAACATTGCAGGGACCACATGGGTGTGGTGGTGAAAATAGTTCAAACCAATGACAATCTAATTATTCTCTACCCACCCTTTATTTACACCAAATTCCCAACATACCTCCTTTCTCTTGCCTCAATCTCTGCATGGGTAGTCCCTCAACCATCTGTCGATCATTTTTACATTGGGATGGAAAATACCATGTAAGATTTAAACAATTATAGTGGATGATACATTTCCTCTTTCTTAGGTAACTCAATCTAGGATGAAATCTATTCACCACTAATACCTTTTCCTGGGACTATCTTCTAAAGTGTATGATACACCCAAATCCCTACGACTACCATCACATACTTTTTTTGAAGGTCTCAACTCCTAGATTCCCAGTACATTTAACCAATGATAGAATCTACCCTTCAATGGAACTCTAAAATAATAATGCTTTCTAAACCATTAAATCATAGGTAAGAATGTAAAGAGATATCAGTGAATCCAAAATACATAGGAATATGACCTACTTAATGTTATTTTATCAAATTAATGGATATCACACCCTCTCCATAAATTACTATGATAGATCAGTAAACACCACAAAATACTCTACTGCTGTCATACTACCCAACTGTATAAGTAGATATTCCTAGATGTGAATTGATCACAACATGGCTAGAATAAAAAACAACTCCCTGAAGAGATTCTAAATGGATGACATGGAGAGAGTGGTCTCATATTGTGATGTGGTCACTAGACTCCACCATCACCCAATGGATCCTTATTGAAGACTCGTTGGGAGGAATTCCATATGATCTGTAGGTTTCACCAAAAGGTTTAAAAATTGAGTGACTCTCACTAGTAGGTCATTATCCATCTTGTGGTCTAGCCTACCCCAAGACCTTGCAGTTTGTTTCCTCTATAACATATGCAGTGCACACATCCTATGTCCATCCTTGACCATTACTTATGGAACTAACTAATTATCAATAGGGATGGTATAGTTGGTTAACCACCTGGAGGTACTATATCATATACAATCCCATGTTATAAAGCCTCTTCACTTAACAAATCACCCTCATGATCACTTATTGGAATCCTGTCGGGAAATCTTCAGGGAGGAATCCTAAAATAAACAAATTGTACCATAGTAAAATTTTATATATGGGGAGAGGAATCAAGAAAGAAATTGAAACTGCATCCCATTCGTATATGTTTAATGTACCAATAATTCCCCAGAAACTAGAATATACACGTGACAAGTCAACAGGCATTTTTTTAGTGTCCCAGTGAATAGATTCATTTGTTGTCACACCAACAATAGGGTCCCTTGGTTGAAAGATGAACTTGAAACACTTTGATAGTTTTACCCAAATCCCAAACCAATCTAAAAAACTACAGTCCTATAGTAGAAATGCCACCTATGATACCACTTTGTCACAACCCAATCCACTTGACACTGAGTCATGACTACCCAAAGGCTACCTCTAATAAACCATGGGCTGGAGACTAGTGCTGAGTAGGAATATACCACACATCTGAGGCATTATCCTAATGTACATGTACACACACACATCTCCAAGCCCAATTGATGGTGACCTTTAAAAAAATTAAAATAAATTCATGCGTACATATATAATCACACAATAAGATTACAAAAAATTAATCGAATTAATAATTGTGTAAAAATAAAATCCAAAAAAAAAAGAAACTGAAAACAAGTATTTCATTCTATGTAGGAGGTGTCAGTTTCTAATGAATCCATTGGTGATAACCTTGGTCTTTCAGGCTCAACAAGATTCATCATGTTTTGGTCCCTCTAGGACTCCATTAAAAAGTTAATCTTCTAAATAAGACATGACTTGTGTGGGTAGATCCCATGTAGGGGTGATTATAATAATATCTAGTATGAAAACCTAAAAACACTAATAAAAAATCATCAAGAGTGGTATTATCATAGCATGAATATAGAAATGCTGGAAGGACATAGATATATTTAGAAAGGACATCACACCTCCAGGTGGTCTAAACCAAACATCCAGGCATAATATTCTTTAAGAAAGATCTATGTAATGCATGTTTCATGAGATCCAACTCCACAAGGAAATATATCACTAGTTACATTCATCCTAGAATTCCCAATCATTTGGCCACGCCTATAAAAACTCACTAGTCTCAGGTGATAACAATACATAGATAGGATTTCACACCCAATACCGCTAGGTGACACTATAAACCAAATCTTATTCAACCCTCTATATAGGGTATTGTATTCAATTGATACTATGAAACCTATTGAAATGGCCTATTATATGGTAGACCAACATAGTACAGAAGGAGTTCATGAATATTCCATTAAGCCCACCTTGTTTATAAGATTTAATGATATAGGATCACACTATAGTCTCATTGAGGGACACTAAAATATATTTATGAGACTTATCCTCCATATGGGATCAAAATACAACGTTTTGGATGAAATGTGACACTATAACATTGAAGGGACGGACCCAGAGAACACACTGAAATGATAATATACTATAATGAAGAAACTAAGGGCACCAAGTATCCATAATTGGGGTACATGACATAGAATGGCGGTACACGGTGTGTCTAGAAAACATATGGTCTACTCGTGTGAATTCAAATCACATGAAATGTATATATACATATAAAAATCCTTTAAGTAGGGATACACAATATGTAGAGATCTGATATCACCATTCTCATTCCAAATGTCTATGCATGAGAATTTCTGGTTGTGCCAATTTATCAACCCATGTAAACTAGGCCATGCCAATATACTATTATCCAAGTCTAAGTACATAGATTTTCCCATGTACTCTAACCATATTTATGTAATACATACTAAATATTCTCATGTATAATATGAGATATATATCAAGCCTTCGGTATGGGTAACATGGCATGTGGAAAGTTTCACATGATGGGTAATCTTTTCTTATTTGAAGAAACCCTAGTTCCACAACCAGGGCCCTAAATGTTGTGTGATCCTGGATGAAAAATCTTGTAACCTTGAAATTTATAGACCTCATTTTTTATACTTCACAACTTCCCTCCATTATACATATTTTACAATTCCTTCCAGTAATCATAGATATAATGTCGTCTGATAGTCCCTTCACCAGAGATCAGAATCTAGGTTTCAATTCTTCTCAAAAAACACTATAATCAAGATACATTATGACCACCACACATCGAGCTAGGAGAAAATGGAACCACCAGTCTATACTAATTATCCTCAATCATCATTACTCTACATTCAGAACACTCAATCACAATCATATCCAATTTAATTTATATGTATCTATAAAGAAAAGTTATAAGACGGTCATACACTCTGTAATCATCGAACACAATAATCTTTTTCCATGATGAACATGAGAAGAAATAGGGAAAATAATTAATCCCCAAGTATGTGAAATGAACCTCATCTGTTTTTACATTGGACTCTATGTATTGTCGATGAATTAGATGATAAAAGTAGGAATAATCAACAAACAAATAAATAAACCATAAATTAATTCAATAATCTATGTATGAATCGTTTATTATTTGTTGAATTGATCCATGTTCAATTACGAAAAGTAATTTGGACTGAGGAACATAAATCGAACCTTATACTTAATGTTTGGATCAATAACTAATGTTGAATAATATTACATTATTTTCATTAGTGAGATCCATGATCTCAATTTTTGCAATGATCCTCGATCTTCACCTGATCCAAATTCATCCACCAAGAATCCTCAAATAGATCTTATCCATACATAGGATATATGGTTATACCTATAGATTTTTGCATATCCATATTTTGATAGCGGATTCTAAATCACTTCATTGAAAAATAAATATTTAAAAATGATTTTTTTGTTATTTTCTCTCATGGTAGAACTTTAACAAAATTCCCAATGCTGAGAAAAATAATTTCACTCTTAGAGTAAATTCCATACTCTTAACTCATAAAAGGCATTAAATATCAGGTAGGATCATCCTTTTGGGTGATATTCCACTTTTTCATGAAAAAATAATATGTGTGATATTAATATTTTTAATATTTCTAAAATATAAATTCATGACTCACAAGACATTGGAATCTCTTCCATATCTACACCTAGATTCAAAAATAATACATATAATATTTTAAATTAATTCATGGAAAAATAATAGTCATTTCAAAAACACCTAAAATATAATAAACAATAATATGATCATATCAACCATATCAAATAAGTAATTCTCTTTATGAATATTTCCTTCATTTTTCTATCTTGGGGAACAAAGTTATTGATTATAGGGAAAAATCATGAAAAGATTCCTTCCAAATAATTTTAGGGGATAATGAGATAAATTTATCCAAATATGATTGATTTTCAATATTTATTCTTTTCATTGGTGGATGTAGATGATTATGAATACACATATTATGATTAATAAATAAATTTATTTATTTTTTTCTTAGGATCAACAATAAATCTCATGGAATGAAAAGTGGAATATTGAGAAGGAAAATCTTATAGAAATTTATCTTAAAGAGACAACTAAAAGAACCAACATAATTATTTATATAGGTTTATCATCCAATATTATTGGGGATAATATTATTCCAAATAATTTAAAGGTAACAATTGATGGAATAATGTATTTCTAGACTGATGGGGCCTTGAAAATTAAAGGAATTTATAATACATGAATGGGATGATATGAAATAATAATAGTAAAAGTTATCTATGTGGATGGATTTAAACATAATATATTGAGTTACAATCAAGTATGTGACTTATAAATTGAAGTATCATTTAATTAGAAAGGATTCATTACAAAAGGTAAAGCTTGGATTTCTCTCTTGAAATGATGCAGGACCAACGATAAAGTATAATCAGTGGACAGAAAAGAGAATATGTTTCCTCTAATAGTTGAAGAGGAAATAATCTTGTGGAATCAGAGGCTTGGACACATTCACCAGTAGAGCATTGATAACTTGTCTAATTTAAAAGCTATAGTGGATATTCTAAATGTGAAATCTGATAGTGAATGAACCTGTGATGCCTGAATATTTTAAACAATTGTATGAAATATATATCAACATAAGAATAATTTTTTTTGAATCCACTAGATATGATTCAAAATGATGTTTGGGGTCCAATTAACATATCTGTGAAATATGGTAAAAGATAATTCATGCTCTTTATTGGTGACTATAGAAAAATGAGTGTGTCATATTTATATATAGCAAGTGAGAGGTTATAGGAAGTGTGAATAGATATATGATAAGAGTTTAGAATGATATGGGGAGTTCAAAAACCAATAATATGACAATGGAATGGAGTAAATATGCATTGAATTTGAAATCAATGCTGAGAAACATGAAATTTAACATTAGAGATCATCATTTAGAAACGAAAAACAAAATGTGGCTTTTGAATGAACTAATATATAGGTTAATAATATTTAAAAAACTATTTTCATTGGGAGTGGATTTTATCAACACTATTTGAAAGAGTACATGCATGTGGTTATGTACACTCAAAATTGGGCAGTTTTGAGTTTAGGATAGAATAGTACAACATATGAAATGAGGCATGGGAGGAAGTATTCTGTAAAACAAATTAATCATTTGGGAATCCAATGATTAACATTAAATAAAGAGTTAAATAATGAAATATATAATGATGGAGGTGGGGAAGGATTATTTCATGTATACTATATAAAAAATAAGGATTATAATTTCTATAATAATAATCTTAGAAAAATGTGGAGTGTAATTATGTTAATATAATTAGAGGGAATGATATAAAAAATCACATTAATTAATTTTTTTGGTAGAAGAATAATTTTAAAAATAAAATCATATTTATTGAAATACTGATATATTGTAAGAGTTTTCAAATGTTTTGAAATCCCCCAAATATGATGATTTAGAGGCTAACTCAGAGGAGGAGATTATAATTGATTAAAATCATCCAATACCATGAAGATGAAATAGAATAGAATAAATTAATCCATCTAATATAACATCGGACCAATCTTCCCCAACTCAAATAAGGACGATGAAGAGAATTGAACATGTGACTTTATTTTCCACAGTGGTGCCAAAAATATTTGAGGAAGAAGCAATAGATGAGTCATTCACTAAAGTTATGAATTAACGAATTGTTCGGTTTGAATAAAAAACAAGATATATGAACTTGTGAATAATCCATAACAATATATTGTGATCAATATTAACTATATCATAAAAATTATATTTTATGAGAATATAAATTTGATTCCATGTAAGGAAAATTTTGTGTGCAAAGGCTATACAAAATATAAAGGTTTTTCTATTAATGCAACATTTTCCCCACTAGTTCATCTTGAGTCAACATAGATCTTATTTCATAGGGATATTCAGATATTCTTCAAGGTATATCAAATTTATTTAAAAAATTTAATTCATAAATGTTATACTTTTGTGGATTTTTATATCGAAAAATCTGTAGGTATAGTGACTATAAATGACAAATCTGATGTGTTTAGAATGATCAAGTCCATGTATAGTATAAATCAGTCACCACATGAATGATATGATTGAATTTAATCATATAAAATAAATTTAGAATTTAAAGGATGTTGTATAGATGAAAATATTTATGTAAAAACATTTTCGTAAAAGTAGTTCATGGTGCCTTTCAACATTGAAGATATCATATAATGTGAAAGTAAAAAAATTAAGTGGAAGAATTTTTTATACAGATGAGGACCTATTTTGAGATGTATATAATTAGAGAGTTGAAATATTTTATTAGGATACATGTGATTCATAAATATAGATATACATTTATATATAAAAAAATTATGGAATAAAGCTTCTGAAAATGTTCAATATGAATGACTCTAAACAAATATTGAAACAGATTTGAGGCTGAGACAAAATTTCAGATGTACTAGGGTGTGAAATCTATATAACCCACCTTGTATAAAAATATAACTATAAACATAGTATAATTGACTACTATTTGACTAAATATTTTCCTTGTAAAATTTTTACTGGATTGTTTTCTGGGTAATCTAAAGGAAGAGAGTATAATAATAGTTAAATACATTACGAGATACATCAATGGTACTCAGAATTTCGGATTACACTTTTAATAAGTAAAGGTTCAGGAATTATATTCTTTTTATGATTAGGATTGATTCAATGATTTGGAAGACTATAAATACTGATGAAATGTTTCAATTTTTATCATCAATAAATTTTTGAGTGGCTATCATAGAAGTAAGAAATCACTTCACTGAGTACTACAGATGAAGAATGTAACTCAGTATCCAATGAAGGTAATAAGATTATATTGTCGAAGAAAGATAAATAATATAGTGATGATGTATTATAGAAACATATAGTGATCTTCTATGACAACAACAGTGTTATGGATCTAAAAAATAATCCAATATGTCACTCTCATTCAAAACATATTGAAATAAAATTTCATTTTATTAATGAAAAGGTAGAACAAGGGATTATTCCAGTAGTTAATTTTATAAAACATGGGTACGTGGTTGATATCATGAAAAATCCTATAGTCTCACCCTTTTTCAAGAAATTATTATTTAAATTTGATTTTTAAACACCTCCCTTAGCTCAAAAAGTTTAAAAATTTCCCCTCTCCCCATTTTATATATTATTTTAAGTTTTTTTCATGTTTAGAAGGTTCTAACACATTGTGATTATTATGTAGGGGAAATTATTTGTGAAATTCGATTATTTTTATGTGTTTTTCAACAAATAGAAGGTTTATGAGATTAAAATCTCTCACATATTCCAGGATATTTTAATGTGTTAAAGAAAGTGGGGGATACAATCCATGGGGATGTGATTTGTGTGAATGGTATAGAGGTGGTTCAATAATGGATACATGGTAGTTTAAGAACATTATAATTTTATATATTTCTCTCTCAAAATCATGTTTTCTCTACCAAAAATACAGACATGGAATTAGAGTAATGTATGAGATATTCTTTGTCCACGTGAAGGCTGTGTAGAAGTAAATGTCACTTTGGAATTCCAATAGTTTGAATGTGGGAGAATATTGGAACTAGGTTGATTGTTAGTGAAATGTTGGTTTTATGTTTCTTATCTATCTCTTACCGGTATAATCATGATGGTTAATTCTTAAGTAAGTTTATATTTATTATGAATAAGTGTTGATTCAATCACATGACCGCATAAGAGATAAATGATCACATTAATCATTATACCGCATGAATGTGGATAAGTTACACAATCTCATAATTTATAAATGAATCGCATTAAGGGAATTTCATAGAGAATAGATATTTTGTGACAACACATTTTTATTATTATGTAACCACATTTGAATAAAATAGATATGTAGTTAAGACTTATGATCTTAAGAATGAAGTACTTGTGAGCCAATAACCTCAAAGGGATCTCAAGACTCCCATGTTTCAAGTAATTTGGTTTTAATAGGTGAGGCTTGTGACTTGAGATGAAGATCGGTCACATGATCAAAAATAGATCTTGTTGTCTGATGAAGTTAGGGGACATAGAATTAGCAGTCTTACATTGAAAGTAACACAATAATGTGATTTTATGGATGTTTTGATATCATCATGTGTTAATGTGAGGTAAAGAATAAATTATTTTAGGTGGTGGTTTGGATAGAATTTTTTTTTCAAAGATAACACAAAAGAAAATACCCTATAAATTCCCACTATTCACTATATTAACAATACTGAAAAAAATATCTTTTTATTATTTTAAAATACATCTGAGTAAAAAGATAGAAACCTCATAAATACAAACCAAATACCATTATGAACCGTAAAATATCAATGAACTATATAAATCAAGTTTAATCCTATTAGAAGAATTGTAATTGTAAAATTTTCAATAAAAATATGTTACCTTTGTATTCAGGTCTCCCTTGATAAGGGCATCAAACTGATAGTCCATATTATCCCATTTCTGAATGAACATCTCCCCATTAGTCTTTCATTTTTAAATCATATTGTCAAAATAATATCCTACTTTTTGATCCTCTCTCACTTCTCATTGATGGTGCCAACTAATTAATCTCTCACTCTTACAATGGGCATGCTCTATGGATGTTGTCATCTATGAAGGCCATATGAAACATTTTTTCCTTAAAAAATCATAATATTCCCAATTTTCCCCCTATTTGAGGCCTACCTTCATGCATTCCATTGATAGTCATACTACATAGCCTCTATGGTAATGTTCATAAACATGGCAGCCACACTGTTGTCATAATCCATGATCATGTATACTCCCTGCATCTTGTTATAAATTTCCATCTCACCCCTTCCATCATTACATTACTTCCATCTCCATATTCATATTTAACAAATGTAAAAAGTAAATTCATAGTCTATATCCTTGGGTCTTTGTTTCATGATAGATCTTATTTTCATAGGTTTGGGTTGATAAGAGTATTCATTCTTCCATTTTTATTTCATTTCCTTGACCAGAATACACCTCCCTATATCTCAATTTACCTTCCACCACTTTTTCCACCTAGGGTTTTGAAGCATTCAACCACCTCAATGCTCTATGTTGTATCTAAAAATTTACTAGTAGCCTCATCACATGATTTTTTCCTAGATATACCATTACCTTACATTGAAATCTTATCTCATTCAATAACTCTATGGTCCAGTACCCTCTATTAAACTCCTAATATTTCAAATAGGTTTCCAAGATTTGTAGGAGACATTTATCTTCTAGGACTAGACCCATATGATTCCTCCTCCCTACCATATAATCCTTTAATTAAACAATCCCAAGCTATACATTCCATTGAACCTCCCTTACAAGAATCCTAAACCACCACTTCTAAATTATGTTTCTTTCTAGAAATCATAGCTACTACATAAGGGGTAGGACTCAGCATATTGAGGTTAGATACCAAGGAAACAACATCACCCACACTCTATTTTCCCATTTTCCATTATGTACCCATAATTATTAACATGGGATTGACCAAATCTTTCCTCTAGTGGTTACAAATTTTGGTAATTTTCAAGTTTTAAATCTTGAATATTTCCTCAATCTAAATAGGGTTTCCCATATCTAAACAATAATTATGCACTGGGATTTCATTTGGTGGAATTCCAATTTACTATTTAATCAATTTGTTATATTTTCCATGTACATCTATATATTATTGATGAAACATTGAAGGAAGATGGACAAAATTCTTACAATGAAAATGGTAATCCATCCATGATTAAAAAACAACAACTTTTTTCATCGAAACTCTTCCCAAATGTAAATCCATAACCAACTCACCAAAGGCATGGAGATATAAACATCATCACATATATTAGTGTAAATAGGATGGATAAATAATTTACCCTAATATACAAACATAAATAACAACCAACCATATTTTTAATAAAATGGATAATATATGGATTTTAAAAAGGAAATGGAAGTTTAAGGAAACTTACCCATCGAGCCTTCGATGGATCATCCCACATCATTTTATAGTCATCGGACCACCTTAATAAAAAGAAATTATTCCCACTTTAGAAGCAAAGAGCTCTGGACCAAGCACGAATTAGGTCCTATATCGATGTGAAATGTATCTTAATATGTCACTTAACATTAATACCAACAATAAATATATCCTTCAAACTCTAGTATCTAAAGATAAACCTATCAAAGGTATCAACCAAAGGTTGATGAGATCTTAATCGAGCCACTCGAGTCAGATATCAAAGACCCAAGGATTTTTTTTAACTATAGAGTGTTCGTGTGAATCCATATCATGATCATGTAAACATTGATGATTTATACACTGTAATATTCTACTTAATCTATTGTGATCTAGTTTATAGTCTAACATCTTTCCCTTGGGATTTTGTGTCCATAGTTTTATTCCAATTGGTCTTCAATGAAGATATCCATTGGGATCCTGTTTATGGGATCTTAAATTATGGTTATGTACCATCAGTTCTTGTAAGGGAGTTACACATTCATGTTCGTGTTCTCATTCTCTTGAAATTGTAGATACATTCTAATTAATCTTATAGAAGTGTCTCATACAAAATTTTATGTGATAGGAATGTTGTGCTCTGAGTTGTGAAAATGGGTAATGCACTGGAAATTATGAAACATACAATATTTTTATTACAATTAAATTTAAAACCTAATTATGGTTATTTCTAAATATTTATTAAAGAACAAGTATAATTTTTAACCATCATATTCTTGAATAATGATATGAATCATTCAAAAAATAATAATAATGATAATGTGACATTTAGTTCATTCAACTAATGAATTACTCATCCAGAAGAATGTGTTCAGAAGAGCCAATGGAGGTGATCTGAGAGAGATAATGTAATGTCCGAGAATACATTCTAAATATTTTTAACCTAAAATGGAATGTATATGGTTGATCAATTTTAATCTAAAAATACTATTGGAACATAGTGGATTTAGGTACTTATGAATCATCATTGGTGTATACTATTTGGATTTAGACCATTTTGCTGAATGAGGAAAAAATCATTGTGTTCTTATAAAATTTATTATACATAAATTATTGGTGTACAAGTGATACAATCTGAATGGATTAAAAAGTTCCCACTAATGTGGGAAAATTTCCTTAAATTTAAAATAAAATGTTGACACCATGATTCAATACGACCGTATTAGGTTGTCATGTGGTATATTAAATGATTTACACCTCAATATCATAATGTTGGGCCATTAACACTGTAATCTTGGAAGGTTTCATTCGGTCAGGTGGACTTCATATGGTATCTTCATCGAGAACAAGATCAATCACAAACGAAATATTACCCTATGGTGGATATTTGGAGAAATTATCCGGAAATGAAACTCAAAATTGATCCTCCATTGGATGAAAAATAGTTAGAACCAATTCATTGCCTTCTTCAAGAACCATACCTACTACTACCACTATATGATCAATAGTATTGCTATTTTTTTTGACTAAATATACTTTACTCTTCTTCTTGTTCCCCTAAAAACCCACACCAATCCCCTTTAATGGAGGAAAATGATACCCACCTCCTGTAATAATAAATTTATGCCTAAAAGTGTGTCAGTGAATCCGTCCTAAAAATTATTTCATATCCTGTTATATATTGGATTCAAAAATCCCACAAATTCATGTATCCTTCAACCACTATATATTATTAGAGTCACCTTCAAACACAATGTAACTTCTCCCCAAATGGTGTATCTGGATATAAATGCTCTAGGAAAACTCTTTTATGAAACCCTAACTATAAAATAACTCAAAAATAAATAGAGGAATGGGGAGATCTAGTATCAAAAAAATATACATAATGTTTTCGAGTGATAAAAATCATGCATCAAATATTCAAAGTACCCTCTTAATAGTCATATTATTCCAAATCAAACACCTAAACCCTTCCTTCTTTGGATCATGATCCATTCCTTTATGACCCTACAATATCTTATGCAATAGGACACTAATGTATCTACAATTCTGTTAAATGAGTCCCTATACTATCTCCCTTGTCTAACCAAACATGAATTACTCTACAATCCCTTTTAGGTCTACCTATGAAATCCCTAGAGGCCATCGTATGTCCCAAAACTCTAACCATACATAATAGGTAGAACCTAATGAAAAATACCCTATATATAGAATTATATTCTATAAATGGAACTCCCTATGATGACTAGTAGAAATACTATAGGTAATGTTCCCGTGATCTGACACTCTCACAACTTCCCAAAATGGGTTAGTTATGAGACCTCAAGAATGCCTCCTCATACTCTAGAAGCTACCTACTAGAAGTAGTGGTGTGAAATGTGTAGTTGGGATACTATACCCCCTGGTATGGAGTGTCATTGTAGTAGAAATAGTCCATATAAATGAAGGAAATTATAATATTAACATGGAGGAAACTGATAATAAAATCCAACTAAAAAATCTAGTAAATAATAAATGAATAATTTAATGATGTGCTGGAATGTATCTAAATGTTATGAAATAAATAATAAAAGTAAAGTACTAGAAGACTCAAACAAAGAATAAAAATTCCCTAGTCCCAAACCCTATATTAGTCGTGACTTAAAACTCCACTCATCTATAAGTCCTGCATTAAAAAGTAATATTATTTTCCCTTGTCCAAACCTCCATCCCCATTACCTACATGAGTACCAATTGGAGGCTCAAATAGGGTATGAGTATAACATATTTTTTCAACACCCCAGTGTCTAAAAAAACTAGTCTTTTATGATGTATATGAAATAAAGAGATAGATAAGTGTATTAATTAACAAAATAATTAATAAAATACAACAACAACCTACTTTGGCTCTATGCCAGAATATCTCTAAGTATGACTCATGAACATGCCAACCACAACCATATAACTATGGTATAAATAACTTTCTTCATCATCATGCTATAATATCTCTAACAATGAATCAATACCATTCCAACCAAAAGCATACAACCATGGTAAAAATCACCACAATTGGGATAAAATCCAATTAATCTATACAAAATCTGGGTCAAAGACCTGTAATCATTATATCATGGAACGTTCTGAACCCTATCACAATAACCAATACATAATGGGAAAAGTCCAAGACTATAGAAAATTATAATTACATCATATAAGTGTGCATGTTCCAACTCCATTCAATATATATAATAATTTACACAAGGAACTCAATACATGTCCAATTATATGGTTATCACAATGTCACATCATAAGCCTCAATGTTTAATTATGTGAATTACAATTTTTCTTTCAATTTGCTTTGGATCTATATCACAATTGATCAATAGTAAAATAAAAAAGAAGTAAACAATAACATAGGAATTATATATCAAGAAATAAATTAAAATATCATATCGTGGTAAACACACATTAATCCATTATCCGATTCAATTATATTCAATGTTCACTCATCCAATGCGTTTCCAGAAGCCATGTCAAAAACAAATTGAATCCAAAATACAAAAATGAATAATATAGTTCATTATTTAGTTAATTTAGTTCCATGTTACATAGGATAAATCATGATAATGTATTTAATTAGAAAATATGAAACCTTAGAGTTAAGATATAAACCCCCAACCATAAAATGATGATCCAAAAAAGCTTCAAACAACAAAATATCTTGATGAAGAATGTGCATATGATCACAATGAGGATCTGAGAACAAAACATATCAAGATAAAAACCAAAAATGTACATGTTCAGTGGATTACACCACAAAGGTTAGAGAGAATGGGAGAGAGGGACTTACCCGGGATTAATTGTATTTTTAGGACATCTGGAAGGGAGTTTCACTCTAAAAAATCATCTACATGGTAGCCCTGGGTTGAGAGGGGAATAGTTGTCGTGAGATGAATTTCAAAATCTGCTGCACATTATACATTAAAATAGAAGGCCATGGAATTACATGGTGTGCAACATAGTTTCAGGTTTTTTTAACTCTTGTTAATGGAATATTCACAAAAAAATATCACCGTGATGTATTTTATTAAAAACACTATAAAATTACATGATGTGGAATCTACTTACAGAGTTTGTAAATGTTCTATAGATGGTTTTCATCCCATTTCCAATAAAAAATGTAAAAATACCATTTAAAGCTTCTCAGCATAGCATGAACATTTGGTAACACTTAAACAGTTTATACCTGAACTCCAGGAATTAAAAATGACACTCATCTCTGGATTTTAACTCATATTCCCCAACAAAGTCTCTCTACGTTCATCCACTCTAATATTTATCATGTTTCATTAAAACCAAAGACTACGTTTATTAAAACGATTGGTTTCAACAATGAAACAAGACCACCAGGGATTAAAGATAATAAAAAAACCCCAAATATAAAAATCAATGATATTTTTATAGAGATACATTCCTAGAAAAATACAATATTATAAATCCTCCCATCATATAATAGATCATCCCAAAGCTTATCCTATAACCCCTATGAGGTCTCTGTTCAAAATTCTTGGCACAATGTTTGAAATTCTGCCAACCTCTCCCAGGTATCCTCTTGAACTCACCCATGCTTCCACTGCACTCGAACAGATTGTATAGTCCCACCTCAATGATATTTCCTACTATTATACACAACCTATATCAGATGCTCCTCAAAGGATGTATTAACAAAAATCTCATCATCATCTATATGTATCACATGGGAATCTTCTAGATGCTAGCACTTAAGTAGTGAAACATGAAATATTTTAGGAATGGAACTGTATAACTGTATAAGGGATAAACAACATGTCATCGGACTAACCCTATCCACTACCACATATGGTCTATCAAACATGGGTGCTAGCTTTCATTACTTCATGATTTGGAATTTCCCCAAACTAGGAGATACCAAAAGAAAACCATAATAACTTACCTCAAATTCTAGAGGTTCCCACTAATGGTCAGCATGAGATTTCTGTCTTCTCTACATTGGAACCTCCTGTTGGATGATTAATTGAAAAAATTCCATTTTCTCCTGTATGAGAATAATCCCAACAAGTGAAAACTCACCTACCTCCAACCAAAAAAGATTCTAATTAATTGGTATTTCAATGAAATTCCACAAAAGATTCAATTTTGATCAATCCATGAAATTTATTATTATATGAAAACTCCAACAGATCAATATGGTGCTTCCATAAACCTCCAAAATCCAAAAAATAGGCTTGTAAAATATCCTCCTAAACATGAATAGTCCACTCATATTGACCATTATCCTATGGTCTATTGGTTTGGAACAAAAGAAACTGTAGACCAAATCCATTTGAAGACCATTTCAGAAACACAATGTGAAATGAGGATCTCTATCAGAAATGATACCCCTCGTAACATAGTGCAATTGAACAACCTCACACCTGTAAAGACTGCCAAGATCCCCAAATTTGATGGTATCCCTATCATGTAAGAATTGGTATACCTTTTGAGTTGATCCATAGTCATCCATATAACACCATTCAAATTGGTTGTCTTATGGATTCCTTTCAAAAAATCAATAGTGAAATCATCCCATTTCCACTCAAGAAGGGGAAAGGCTATAAAATCCCGACTAAACTCTGATGCTCTTCTTTCACCTTCTAACAGGTGAAAAATAATGGAACAAATACTACTACCTTCTTCTTTATTCATGAAAACCAATACTATCTATGGATATCACAATAAATTATTGTCAATCCGAGATGAACCACCCATATAGAAGTATGAGACACCCTCATCATATCCTTATATGATCCCATAAGAACACATACTCATCCATATAAAATAATATAATTTCTACTACTAGTACACCATCATGATTGTGTCTCATCACAATATAATTTTTCTATTGGAACTAATTTATCTAAATTAGATAACTGCTTGGTCTTGATCTAGTCCAAAAGCATTGGTATAAATGATTTTGATGTTAGAGGTACTCATCCATGAGGCTACTTGTCATTCAGAAGCTTTCCAGAAAAAGGGCCCATATCATCCACTCAACATAAGACTCTATTACTACATATTTCTATGTATTTGGTATCAACACATTAGAAACAAATTTTCACATTCCTGGTATGTAAGCCAACTCAAAGTCAAAATCTTGTGGATAATCAGTCCAACAAATCTACCAATGGTTTTGGTCTCTCTATGAAAAGATATACATGAGGCTATTGTGGTCCATGCATACCATAAACCTCTCACCCATGAGATAGTGTCTCCAAAATGTCAGGGAATGAACCATTACTGATAACTCTAGATCATGAGTAGTGTAATTCCTCTCATGGAGTATTATCTTCCTTGAGCTATAAGAAACCACTTGATCCTACTATATCAGAACTACTCTGATTCCAACTCTAGATGTGTCACAATACACAGTATATGATTTACATAGAAGAGTTAAAGTGATAATGGGTGTTGAGGTCATATTTCCATTCAAAAGCAATAGAAGAGACAAACATCACCCCTTTCTTGGTCATCCTAGATATCACTGCTTTCAGAATAGAGACAATTAAGGATAATGTTCCAATAAAAAATATTAAATCTAGAAATATCGAAATCTTTTCGATGTTCATGGTTTGTTCCCAAGATTCCCTATATGTTCATTTATTTGGTTCCGCTGACACTCCTTCATCTGGGATGACATGTACCATGAGTTCCACTTTATTAATCCGAAGACACTATTTGGTTTTCTTGGAATAAATTTGATACTCTTTTGATTTATTATGGATGATGTGAATTTTTTGGTTATGATCATCTACTGGTTGAGAGTACATTATGATATCATCAATAAAAAAACCCGAAATTGATAGAGAAGATGATGAAATATCCCATTCATTAAGGTAATTAATTCCACTTGTGCATTATTCATCCCAAATGACATCTCTATAAATTAATACAATCCATACCTCTTAAAAGAAGTCAGGGTTATGGTTTTTGGTCTCAACCATAACTACTATTAACATGATCTCACATTGATGTCGAAAAATATCTTTGTACCTCTATACTGATTGAAAATATCATCAATACATGGAATTTGAAATACGCTCTAGATAATCATCTAGTTAAACCACAAATAATCCACATATGATCATAATGACCCATTAGCCTTATTGGTGAAGAGAATTAGAGAATCATAAGGATATTTAATAGGTTGTATGAAGCCTTCAGATTTTATATCTTCCTACTGGACATTCATTCCCCTTATGTAAAGAAGAGTGTATATACTATCATAACCAACATGATCATAAATTCAATATCATTATTAGGTAGTAATCTTTAGAAATCATCTTGTAGGACATCCAGAAAATGGTATACCACTAGAGGAAAAAAATATAACTGCATTCAACCAACATCTATAGAAATACTAGCCATCTAAGCTAGAGGACACTCCAATATGAAAAAAATAGTCCCTAC
The DNA here is from genome assembly GCA_963277665.1 of Viscum album. Classification (NCBI taxonomy): domain Eukaryota; kingdom Viridiplantae; phylum Streptophyta; class Magnoliopsida; order Santalales; family Viscaceae; genus Viscum; species Viscum album. The sequence continues at coordinate 869,004,185 of OY728122.1, forward strand.
ACGACGATCCTAAAGATCACAATCACTATGTTGTAAATAAATTCCTTCTTCAAGAGATTAGAAAGTAACATTACTCCTTTAATGGATGATATGAGCCAGGTATAGAGCAAACCAATCCACACCAAAATCATGTTGAAATCTTTTATTTCCATTACAAATAGTTCCCAATAGAAATGATAACCAGAAATATTGAGATAACATTCCTTGGATCATTTGATATTCTCTAATTGCACAACCAATAATGTGTCGATGGTTAAAACCTCATCGATGACTTACACAACCAATCCTAACACATTTGAAAAAAGAGGAGATAGAAAAAAAATGTGATTCTTCAATATTAAATAGAAATAAAGATAATTTTTATGATATAAGAATCATACCTATGAATGTAGAAGATCCTTTATCCACAATAGGTGGAGTAGTCTGCATAATATGCAGTGGACTTTCCCCTTTGCACTGGGCTCTAATTTGACAACCCTAAGTTATTTTACCTTGGTTGGTACTACTGCACCTACACTGGGGTATCTTGTCCCCTACATGGTACTATAAAAAAACATGGTTTTATAATGTTTCGCAATACATTGACTACTCTTCCCACTACAACCATATAGGTTGTTCTTTCTAACCGAATAAAATCCCATATTTCATCATGTGGAAATAGTCTAGCCGCTTCTCATGTCCTCTCTTATATTCTGTTCAATTATGAGTGTCTGGTTCATCACATCCTCAAACATCTCAACGAAATAACATTCACCTAAGACCTGATCTCATAATGAACAACATCCTGAAAACTTCTCCCCCTATATATATCAATAGCTAACAAAGATGGTGCAAAGTGTTATAGGTCAGGGAAACATCCATTATAGTCCATCACAAACATGCCCTCCAATTATAGATGAATGTTCTCATGATCTCTTTCATCCCATAACATGTCAGGATAGAAATTTCTCCATGACACAATCTAAAGTTCCTTCCATATTAGCTTATCATGTTGCCTCTATTCCTCAAGAATATCCCACAAATGCTTGGAAGGTCTATGTAGCTTATATGAAGAAATCTTCACCCTCCCATTTTATGGTGTCTTACGATGCATGAATATCATCTGATGGGACTCAATCCATAACCCAGCTTCTTGGGGTCCTCCTTCCGTAGTAAACATAGGTGAATGATTCATCTGAAATACTATCATAATCTCATACATCAAAGGCATATAATGAACAGTCTCCCTTTCCATAGACCGCATAAACCTTAAAAAGATGTTGAAAATCTAAACATATATCTGATTCTATGGAAAAACAGTTTGATCCCATTTAGTTGTGTTAGGAGTGAGATAACTTCCACTCTCCTAATGCTCGATATTTAGATGTCGGAATTTAATTTTCTCTTAAAGAAAAACACATACCTTATAACACTAGTAACAACATGGTTAGCCACAATCGGTGACTAGAACAAAGAATCACTAACTCATTGTCTCTCAAAACAGGTATTAAATGTTTTTAGCATTTAATGCCCATTCATTTAGTTTATCAAGTATAATATATATCCCATATCATAGTTCAATATGAAAATTTACATCATATGTGAATAAATATGTCTCTATCAGGAACAATTCATATCAATTAATATCCCAGTGTGCCTATAATAATTCATGAATACTCATCTCAAGCCATACTATGCCACAAGTAAAAAATTTAAATAACCAAATACATTATTTAAAAATAATCTTAAACAATAAGGGAATAACCCAAGTTAAAATAATAACAATTTTAACAAGCACACAATAAAAAATGCAATCCCATTCCAGCGCCCTCATTTGTCCCCTATACATGGTTTAGATACTCCCATGAACAAGCTCATTATAAAGAATGAAAATATCCTAGTGTCCTTCATACATTTCACAAGTAGTAAATTAGTAGAGGGAAAGAACATGATCCTTTCATACCACTTTTTTACTTCCCTCGATACCCACTCTCTCATCTTCCCCTAAAGGGTGGGTTAAGATACCTCATGCATGCCACCCCATAGGTCTGAGGAAGATGACTAGAAAATGCGTGTGAAATATATAGTGGAGAGAGTATACCCAATGGTATGAAGTGTCACAGTAGGTGAAAATATCCATATAAACAAAATAAATCAATGTAAAAACATAAAAAAAACTAATAATAAAATATAACTGAAAAATCAAAAAAACTATAAATGATTAATATATTTACATGATGGAATGTATCTAATTGTCAATCTTGAAACAATAAAAGTAAAATACTGGTAGACTCATATAAAAATTTGAAATTACATGGTCTTTAACAACATGTTACTCCCACCTCTAAACTCCATCCCATCCAAAAACAAAGAAATCAAGAATAAAGACATTTTCTTTTATCCAAAACAACATTAATGTAATATTCTCAAGTACTAATCAGTATCCTGAAAAAGATGTGAATATGAATACTTAGGATGATAAACCATGTCTAAAAAAACCAGTCTAATAATATTTGTTTTCAATTAAACGATAAAAATGTGTATTAATTAATTCAAAAATGAATAAAATACAAAAAAATTACATTGCCACTATTTTATAATTTCTTTGAGATTGTCTCAGGACGATGCCATCAAAAAACCATATAAACAATGAATAAATAGCCTCTTTTAGTGTCATGTTGGAATATATATGAGCATGTATCATGATCGTTCCAACCACAACCAAATAACCATGGTGTAAATCACACAATTTAGGACCAAATACCTATAAGCATTACATTATCCAAGTCAAATACCAATATTCATTACTACATGGGACTATGTGAAGCCCGACCACTATAAGCATTATAGAATGGGACTCAGCTACTCCTAACCAATATCAGAATTTCAATATATACGTGCGCATGTTCTTGGGCCGTTCATGATATAGAATAATTTTCTCAAGAAACAAAACACATGTCAAAATTTCCTGGATATCCTAATATCACAATAAAAGTCTCAATGGTTAATTATGGGAATTAAAATTTTTCATTCATTTTCATTTTCATTTATATCAAAATACATTATCAATGAAATCAATAAGTAGTATTCTATAACCTAGGTATTCTATATCAATCAGTCATATAAGGTCTTTTAAAATGTTATAAACATATTAATCAATTAGATAATTCAATTATATTCCGGATTTTCTCACCCAGTGGATTATCATAAACTAGTTAAAAAAAATTGAATAAAATAAACTCCAAGGAATAATTAAATTCATTATTAAATTAATTTAAGAACATGTTATGTTGTCATAATCACAAAATTTAATATACATAAAAAATATAAAACCATATTTTTATGATTTAGACACCCTATCATTAACTATTGATCTAACAACTCTTCCAATGGTAGAAGCTCATGGGGAAGAAGGTTAAGATGATCACAATGAAGATATGATATCAAAACTAATAAAGATAAATCACCAATAATGAACACAATCAAGTGATTACAGTACAATGGTTAGTGAAAATATGGTGGGAAAATAAAACCTCTAACCAAAAGTACTTAGCAGTGATTAGATTCATTATAAGGATGTTTAGAAGGGGGGTTTGCACTCCGAAATCACATGGAGGGTTTCCCTAGGTCATGTGGAGAAGAGCTACAGAGGGATGAATCACAAAATTAGTCTCACATCACAATATAAAATGGAAATTTGGGGAATTAAATGGAATTTAATACTATTCCATTTCATGTAATTATTTTTAATCTAATATGTGGAAAAACATATTTCTGAGAATAATTTTATTTAAAAAACCCAACCAATAGATGACATGTAATCCATTAATATGGTTTGTAAATGTCTTGCAGATTGTTGTTCTATCAATCTACCTTATAAATAGTTGAAAAATACTTTAATCCATCTGAACATCCCATGAAACTATGGTAACTAATATCCCATTTATATTACAACTCCATTAATTCAAAGAGTTATCTATCTCCAGAGATTAATTCATTTTCACTAACAAAGGCTCTCCTATGGACCTTCTTTAGTTTTTCTAATGTATCTGCATAAACCATGACTGTGTCTATTCAAAAGTCAGGTGTCCATAATGAAACATGACTATTTAGGTTTAAAGATATTAAAAAACTCACCAAAAATAAATATTAATGAATAATCAGAGAAAGGCATACCTAAAAAAAATGGATCATACACTACAGAAATTAACTGGATCCCCATAGGGAAAACACATGGGAGGTGACCATCTTACAATTCAATGATATGAAATCCTTCCATGGATTTACTTTCTATCATCACATTAAAAAATATCTTCATAAATCCTCTTTCTACTACTAGAAGAATCCCCCCACAAAAACTCACCTCATCCCACTAAAAGGGGGAAAACATTATCAAACTATACCAAGTTAGTTATTTTTTAATGTTGATAGCCTTATAAACCACATCAGTTTATGAGGTTTGGTAATAAGTGAATAACTATAACATATCATTTTAACAAAGGTTTATCTCAAACTTCATAGACTATTAAGACCCCCTTCAATAAAACAAAAAAATTATGAATAAAATCTCCAAAATGGATCAGATAGACATCAACCAAGATCATCCCCTGTAGGAGTTGTTGAAAATCCTAATCTCTTTCCAACCTCAAAATCTCTTGAATAAACTCCACAAATTGTCTTCCCTTTAATGTTTTTCAAAACATATGCACATTTCTATGATCTTGTAACATTAAGAACCACTACCTCCTTTCACGTCCCTATAGTATAAACATCTCCAAATTCTTTTGATGAGCAACAATAATCTTTACAAGATAAATCCTTCCCTCTATAATATCATTTAGGTGATAATAATTCAGATAACGAATAAACCCTAGAAGGATACAAGGTATTTTAGGTGAATTTTTCAAGTGAATTCCCCCATTATCATCCCTCCTCATTGGGTACTTCCACCTCCCATTTGTATGATCTTGAAAACACCACACTGAAGTGGCTCTTATTCTTAGACTATTGGTGAATCATTTAGGTAATCATTAGCCTAATACTCCATGATCCCTGGAGCCACAACATGAAATTTTCACACTATGATAATATCCTCACCCTAGCCCCTCAGTGGAACCTTGAGATGTTTATAGGGTGGATTCATATGAAATACCAAAAACACATAGAAACAAATTTAATAACTTAAATACTAAAATGATAATGAAATTAATAGGAATAATCATGCACATAAATATCCAATGAAACATGCTTTAGAGTTACCCCCAACCTCTATGAACAACCCACTTAGGACTTTCTAAATTCTTAAGCCCAAAATATCAGTACTTTAACTTTAGTAATAATTATAATAAATAGAACATTTGAATTTCAAGTTAATGTAATTAAATATCAGCAATGATGTGTTTTGGAAAACACCTAATATATTATTTTTATAATTTAATTAACTTAATCCTATTATAATAACTGTCCAAGATGCATATTAAATATGAACCTATCCGCCTATCAACGATGGATGAACTCACCAACTCATGAATATTGGGCCAAGAGGAAAACCCATAAATCATAACATCACAAAAATACCCAAAAAATCTAGAAACTATAAGCCAAAATCAAATATAATCAATCCAACTTCCATGATGACTGAATGAAATACAAAAAAACTACTGGTCGAAAAAATGATTAAATCTCCTACCCATGTGTCAACTATCCTAACTCCATTATGTTGAGCCTCGAACAATACCAAAGTAAACATGAAAGTGGATGTGATAATGAATTTAAATGCACCCATATGAATCAACCTGTCTCAGATAGGTATCACACAAGACATTATATATGCCTCCACATACACAAGAAGTTTTTTACTAGAGAAATGGTCCAAAATAATACCCTTAGGAAATTATACCTTTTATACTAGATGTTCAAAAAAGTAAACACATACAATGGAAGAAATATATATATAATAGTAGTAATAGAAAAGAAAAGTCAAAAATAAATCATCCCAGCATAAAACAAAATGAAATATAATCACCATTTCATTAATTCAAAAGATATCCTCAAATGTACTTGATCTATGTAAAAAATTAACAATATAACACAAAAATAAAAGAGGAATTACTTCATAATATCTCAATGTTTTCCTAGTATTTTCTCAATACCTTCCCACAACTATATAATAAGTATCCTTTAATAGATCCCTTTACTATAGTTGTATCTATTATCATGAATTCTATACATTTATCATGTTACCTATGTAGGATGTATGAATAAACATAATATACTAGGTTATCATATGAAAACCAAGCCACCATGAATCCTCAGTAATACATGGATTGTCTTCATACTAGATTGAAAGTCTATCAAAACCTCAATATTATAGAAATAAAATGGATCATTACTTATCACTCAAGTAATGGTCTCATCAATCACACAGACCCATCCCCACACACAAAAGGTGTAACACCCTGATATTTATTTATCTTTTTGAATTAATTTAATATTTTTGATGTTTTTCATTTAAAATAACACTGAATATTACTTTTTTATATAAAGAACAATGTTTAGATTGTGGCACATGAAATTAAAATTTAATATTTCCCTGCACACTAAACATATATTATATTCTTGTAAACATAACACAATATTGGACTCATATTACACATAATTCTATGTTTCTTCAATATCTTTTGTAACAGGCAAGGCTGAGTTTCACCGAAAAAAATATACTATTAATATTGATATTATAATGTTATTATAATTAACACCTATCCATTGGAGTTCATTTTGAGAATATGATTAAAGTAATTGTGAAGATATTATTTACACATGAATAAAAATGAATCCTTTGGTTATCAATTATTTCAAGAGAATGTGTAAACTATATGAAAATAAGAAAACATTGTTTCTATGTAAAAAAACTAATTTTATACGAATATACTAATCAAACCAAATTTTATGAATTATTTCAATAAAATTTATATTATTTATATTCAATAAATATTTTTTACACTCATAAAATAGTTTTTATAGGTTTAAGAAAATAATAAATCCAATTATATATATAATGATATATTTTTCTAAAAGCTATTTTTACAAAATTTTATTGGAAACCCTATTTTAAATATATTTTTTTAACCTTTCATAATTATTAGTTTAAAAAAATAATTTTTTAAATTTGAATATCATAATTTACTTTGGGTGATTTTTTGATTGTTTTTGAGAAGTTTCATTTTTTGATTAATAGCGAAAACCCTAAAATATAATTCAAATCTTTTTTTTCATATGATTTATTTATATAGTAAAATTTGATTTAAATTGGGTTTTAATGTATAATTATACCAAATAAACATTAATTAATCCAATTTAGATCATTATAACAAATATCACATAGAAATTGGACATAAAACATTTCAATCTTTTGGACATATTCACTTTAAAAGACTTATATTCACATCTTGTATGTGTGATTAATTTTAAACTAATTTCTTACAATTTTATAATTAGAATTTGGAAAAATTGTTTCAACATTATTATTCAGAATAATTTAAAATTTATTTTAAATTAAACATATTTTTTGACCGAAATGATCAGTGAATGTAATTAAAATTATTTACAGTTGTTAAGGTAAAAACATGTTTACCTAATGATTAAACACAAATATTAAAATGATAAATGATCCAAAAAATCTTCAAAATACATTTTATAGAAATTATTATACCACTTACACTCTTTAATAAAAAAAATATATTATTATAGGCACATGATGTATTGGGGACCTCTCAATAGTGCATGTCTTTTTATATTTACAAGAATGCCACTCCCCCACAATAAATGGTCACTCACCCCATCACTCACTCAAACCTATATTGAAACTTTTTTCCATAAAAAATCAAAAATAATATCAAAAATTCCCTCACCTTAACATAGTATCCTCACTTTGGTCATATATCCATCTAAGGAATCCATTTGGTGCAAACCAAAAAAATTTACCCAAGAAAGATGTAACATCCTTTCACAAGCTCTTTTATTTTATTTTCATTCCCCACCCCCTAAATTATTATTATTACATGATAATATAAAATATTAATTATAATATATATGTAATTATATGTTTTTATGTCACATTTTTGACCCACACTCACATACACTTCCATAAAATGGGATGCACAATCGTTGTTCGTGTGTACGACAGACTACCGCATCGTGAACCGATGTCACTCTTTCTAACATTTCCACCACTAAGGATGAAAATAATGATAAAAAATTTGTTTTGATATTATACATATAAAATTTAACATTTAGTTATTGATGTATAATTATTAGTTAAAAAATAACAACATGCTTTTAATATTTTTTAAATATGATAAACTCATTTGTGGATGTGTGAACTACCGCCTCCTCAAAGCATTGTGATTCATTCACACTTTTCATGGAATGTATTAAGGGTTGGATTCATAAAATTATATGATATATAAGAAATATTATTTATAATTTAATTATAAGATATATATATCATGTAATGTTTTTCATTCAACACGATAATAAAACTAAAACAACATTAATGCATACGTACGACCTACTATCTCCATGCACGGTGTAATATATTTCGTAATTATATATTTTAAGGATTATTATAAATATTTATATTATGAATATATATGATATTAATTTAATTTTTTATATTCATGAAATACATAAATAATTATCTCAATAATTGGATTAATAATAACAATCTAGAATATATATGAAAAATAAAGCGGATATTAACTGAAACATAACATTAACTTGTTAAACAAATAATATATCATTTGACAGGTGATTGCAAGGAGCCGGAGCTTGTGATTGAGGCTCTTACTGAAGGCTGTGAAAATTGTCCTGTGGAGATGTTGGCAGATAGAGAGAGGCCTCAACGGCAGGAGGGGTGTAATGCTAATATGCTGGAGCCCATTGAGGCTGGAATCCGATCCCAAGGAATGGAACATGTTAATATAAAGGAGGCTGTGTAAATGGGTGAAGGTGGTAGTGCACAGGTGGGGATTTATTCTGCAGAGGATGGATTTGGGATGGTTGTCTTGTAGCAGGGGACTATGGACAGTCCTGATGTAGAACAGCCCAGGTGTCTGACCATGATTGAGCCCAATTGTCAATCTCTGGAAGGCCAAGGAGGGGCAGATGGCTCCAATGAGGTCCAGATTTCTGGAAACTGGGGGGACTTCTCAGATAGTGGCAAGGAAAACGACAGAGGATGGATCAATCCCTCTTTTAGTGATATTTTTCAGAGTGGAGGGTTGAGGATGACCGAAAATCAATGGAGGATAAATACTCAATCACGACAAAGGCTGAAGAAAGACTACTCCAAATTTCCAAAGCCGATGCTAACCAGGTCATCAATTGGGAACACAGAGCTGCTTTACTTGGAATGGATGAACCTGTAAAGGAAGTATGCAAAAGTTCTTAAACATTATGATAGTTCGGAGTGGGAATCGACCACTACGGAGGACACTTATCAGCATGGATGTAATGGTCAGTATGGTTCCTTTGATATGTAATCTTCCTTTTCAGTTGTGCTACTTGTTTCATGTCCTTTTCTTTTCTTCAATAAATGGTCAGAGGGTTATCCTCTGACGACTTTCCTGGTATATCATTTTATATATGATAATATGTTTATTCGGTATATTTATAATAGATTTATACTTATCATATAGTTTTATTGAATGTTTAAAAAGATATTAAGGAAATAAGGTAAGGGTTTTCTCATGTATCTTTTATTTATGTGATACTTATGCCTTATTCACCACTCATTTTGTTTGTATATAATGTACCTCAATTTATTATTTTATTCACTTATTTAAATTTATTTGTATCTATAAATCCCTTTTATGATATTTATTTCATTGTTTTCATGGTTCCAATGTTACAAAATAGGAAAAAAAAATTCTATCAATTTTCCATGTTTGAGACACATCACAAGTTACAAACATATATTTTTCTACAAGGTATATATAATTTCATTTGACATGTAATATAATTAATCTAATTATTTTCAACTTATTAAATTATTATTTTAATCTTATTATGTTATAGTGATTATTATTCAATGTTACCGAAATGGTAACAGTTTATTGCTCCAATATCATCATTTATAATGATTGTTTATGATTATGCTTCCATTGATAAAATATTATGACGCATATCTCAAAAATTCCCATAAATTCACTTATATAATGGTTATTCATTAATTATTCAATTAATGTTACAATTTTTTCACTCTTTCATACATAATATAATTAACAAAATGTTTCTATGAAAATCCAACTTTATTTCTCTTTTCTTTCGAAAATCTACTTTATTCAAAACCCATGATTTATAAATATTATTTCAATTTTTAATTACATTATATATTAATAATTTTCTCAAATAAAAATTATTTAAATTATTTCCTTCAATTATTTAAAATTTATTAAATGTAATTTAAAATAAAATCTTTTCAAAGTGTTTTGAATCTTAATTTATAATTGTTCAAATTTATTTTTAAAGGTAATTTTTTTTAAATGTTTCAAATAATCCATTTATCTTTTTCAAGTAGAAAGGTTTCCAAAAATGTTTTCTGTTTTTTTAATGATACCTTTATATATTTTTGAAACTTTATCTCAATGAAAATTACATTGAAAATGTTTCATGTCTTTAAAAGCGATTTTCAACGACCGCTTATTTTCCTTAAAAAATGATTCAAATGATCTTCTAAAATAATTACCCATATAATATGTAATAATTTGATATATGTTTATATTTATTTGGGAAATGATCCAAAAATACCATTCATATTATTTCATGAATTTTTTATATCTTGATGGAATGTTGTTTATGAAACTCATTTCTCTTCTACGGGTTATATACTTTTGAAAATCACTTCTATTGAAGGGTAATTTTTTGATGAAATAATTATGAAACATTTATCCTTTACATAGTTTATAATGAAATTAAATTATTATTGTATGAATTTCGTTTTGGGGGTAATGATATGACGTTTATGAACCCTGTTTCGTTTTATGGATCTTAATATGATGAATGTTTTATTATCTTGTCGGGAATGTATATATCATTTTATAATGTGATGGGTGGGACACTTATCTCCCTTGAATGCATTGGTTAATGATTTATATATCATGAGATAATAAAGGATTACAATTCTTTGGGCTTTATTGAAAATTGGAAATATTTTTGACCTCATCCAAAATGGGAAACTAGTGTGACCTGATCCAAATTAAAAAACATATATGTCCTGATCTATTAGGGGAAAGATGAGTGTCCTGGTCAAAAAAGGGGAATTAAGTGTGTCTATATCCAAAATTTCTATGGTATTACTCGTTAAATTTGACACATGATGTTGTTTTGTATAGATATAATGGTCCCACACATATATGATATGAGCTAATGGTTCAGGATTGATTTATGACGATTTATCAATATTATGATTCATGTCATAAGAATTGCCCTTATTTATGACATGTCTCATGATTATGATCTTGGATATTCAGGGTATTGTACTAAAATTCTATGCTCATGTTCTCATACCCTTATGTTCATTTTATAATTCTATATCCCCTTTATTTAAACATACTAATCATTTTATCCCACCACTTTATTATGTTTCCTTTCCCCATGTTATGAAGAATGGTTTTAAGTTGGATAACTAAAGGGGAAGATCATTACAGTATATGTTGAAGATCTTTCACCAAACAAGAAGAATTTGTTCCATGGTTCAAAAAACACGATATTATTGTACTGATAGGTAATTTAATTTTTAATGTGATGAATATTGATATAAAATGAAAAATTATCCTTTTATATTAAGCCTGGGTTGTTATAGTTTGTATCAAAGGAACGGGTTAGTCATCTTATAAAATCTAGGATAATAAATCTATAGTGAGATTTCTAGGGATATTTATAAAGATATTTCTATACATGTATCTAAGGATAAGCCTAATTTTTTATAGATTTAAATTTATGTGTCATGATTTATGAATCCAATATGTTTTTTTCATAATTATGTGGTTTAATTCATTGATAAGTATTGATCACACTATTACTTATGTTCTTAGTCAGTTTCTGGAACTAGAAGTAACTAGGTGGATATTGAATGTTTCAGATATGGAATGTATGGAAATTATAAAATTTATTTACTAAGAGGAAATCTCATGATGATAATCAGGAATGAGTTATGTGTATTGGTTATACTACTATGGATAAAGAGACTATGAACAACATGTGAAAGGTATGAGATGTTATAACAGTATTTCTTATCGTAAACAAAAGAATCATGATTATATTGAAGTTGAGTAGCCTGAATATATGATTCATATTTCATATTATTGGAAATGGGTATTATGGAATAGTTTGACGAAGCTTAAGTAGTGATTTAACAAAAAATTTCGATGATTAAAGTGTATATATTCTAGATTTCAAATATTATGTTATACAAATCATCAAGTATATATGTATTTTTATTATAAATTTGTCATTAATTATTGAAAAATATATGTTTTATCATGATAAAGTATTTAAAAAGTGATTTAATATAAAGGTGATATTTTTTTAACGGAAGGTAACACTTAATGTGTTTATGATGTTCAAAAAATTGTGCTTAGCTTGGATAATGTGATGATTGATATGGATAAATTCAATTGTATAATACTTATTACCATGGAACAGATTATTGATTTGTTGACATGGTGGTATATGTTATCATGGATGATGTTTATAAAAAATATTGGATTTATGGTATATATCCCATAATTTATGTTTTATATAATTAATGAAGAAGAATGACTATTTTTAATATGGGTTTATAGTAATTCAGGTAATTACCATGTTTCAATAGTATTCATGATGAAGGTATTCAAATTATTGGTGTTTGATAATCCAGAGATACTTTATTATTTGTGGGGGATCATGTTACGCTAATTTTGAGAAATTTAGTGATATTATTTCAAATGTTTTTGATTATCAACTTTCAAAACGGTTATAAGGTTAACCATTTATGGAATGTTTATGTTAAACATAAAATTATGTTTGTATGATTAAAGTATTATCTCACAATATGAGTATTTATACATTTAGGACAACCTATTATAATCATTTTTCTATGATGATAACTAAAGATAGATGAAATTACTTGTGATCCTTTATAGACAATATGATATGTTAACTGATTCAATAATAAGAGATTAACCTTCAACATTGGACTAACATATGAAGTAGAAATTGTTCAGGGCATACCCAAAGGGTGATATTATGCTGAAATCAAATAACTATATGTTTTTTAATGTTCTTCAACTTTAGGAAAAGAATATTGAACCCAAAATTGGTATCTTAGTACCATCTTTTCTAATGACTCAAATGGTTCCTTAGAACAGCGTTGATTTATGGCATTGTGATCATTAAATTTTACATAAACATGTTTTTTATCACTCTCCAAAATAACTTTATTGTCACATTTCACTTCCATGTATATCAATTCAATTTCACCCTATGTTATCCTATGTGGAAACCTCGATATGAGTCACTTTGGGTTACTGTTATTTTTCCAAATTTCCCTTTTTAAAGGAAGATTTAGTATTATTTTTTTTATATGGGTTTCTATGAAGGAAACTGACAAGTATTAAACCGTTGATAACCTAGAAAAAATTTGAGATGAAAAGAAATTTTATGGGGGAAGAATATAACACCCCATGATTTTGTGTTTTTTTTTCTAGTTTAATTTAATCATTTTGATGTTTTTCAATTCACACAACATTAAATATATCTTTTTTTATATGAAAGAAGTAATTTTGATTTTTGGATCATGAAACCTCAAGTTAAGAATTCACTACACACAAAACATATGTTTTCTTGCACTACATCAAACACTTTGTTTGTAATTTTTCACACATGATTCCGAGTTCCTTTGATAGCTTTCAACACACATAAGGTTGAGTTTCACCGAACTATAATATACTATTAATATTTTCATTAAAATATTATTATAATTAACTCTTGAATGTTATAATGGATGTTACAAATAATATGAACTAAAGTTTTAAAATATGATTTACACATGTTTATAAAATGAATCCTTTGGTTACCAATTATTATATGTGAATGTAATAACTCTTTGAAAATAATGAAATTGCTTTTATAAGAGAACTATTTTTCTATATACAAACACAATTTTTTCCCCATAAATGAAATAAACGACTTTTTATGAATTTTTCCAATAGTTTTTTATTATGTATTCAATAAATATTATACACACTCATCTATTAGATACGATAGGTATAACATATGAATAAATCCAATTGTATTAATAAAGAGATGTATTCTTCTAAAAGGTAATTTTATCTCCTTTTAACAGAGAACCCATTTTAGATATTTTTTTAACAATTTTTTAATTTTTATTTTAAAATATAAAATTGATTATTAAATTAATAATAAAAAAAATTACTTTTGTTGAATGTTTTGACATTTTCTGGGAAGTTTATTTTTTTGAGGAATAATGAAAACAATGAATTTTAATTCAAAACTGCTTATTCGCCTAACTTATTTATATAGTTAGAATATATTTTAATTTTGTTATAAAATATAATTACATAAATTATAAATAAATTAATCCAACTTATGTCATTTTAACCAGTTTCACATTAAAATTGGACATAATAACATCTCAAAAGTTTGGATATTTTCACTTTAAAAACATGTCACCTCATCTCGTTTGTGGGATTAATTTCAAATTAATTTCTGCCACTTTTGTGATTAAAATTTCTAAAAATGAAGGAAATATTTATAATCAACGTAATTTATAATTTCACAAAATTCAAAAATATTTTTTTTAAAAAAATTATTTAATACAATTAAAATTAATTACAATGATTTTGGCAAAACGATGTTTAATTTCTGGTAATACATTGATCTTAACAATAAAAATGAACTAGTAACGAGTCCAAAATAAATTTTCTGGAAATATTTTGACAAATTAGCTTATAATATATATGATTGAAAATTATATGGTCCACATGATGTAAGGGAGACCTCTTAGTAGAGTTAGTCTGTTTATATTTACAGGAATGCCACTGTTCCTCTGCTATAAAAGGGAACTCACACCACTCAGTTTATTACAACTATCAAGACACTTTTTATAATAAAAACCCATCAAGAATAATATACTAGATTCCGTAATCTAAAAATAGAATCCACACTTGGTCATAAACCCAATCAATAAATCCATTTTTTATAAACCAGAAGGAGTTACCCAAAGAAGTGGTGACATCCTTCCACAAAATCTTTTGTTTAATTATCACCCTCCACCTGTAAGAACCCATATCTTCTTTTCAGGTATATCATTCATTTATGGTTCTCTTTGAGAAAATGGGAGTTTTTGGAAATTTTAGGTGTACATGATGTGTACTTATAAGTACACGCTGTGTACCTAGTTTCTAGAGGTGGCCATGTATAGGCCATGTGACGGTCAAGTACATTGTCGTGTGTGGTGACCTAGAGACTGCCTAAATCATAGGCCGAAAATGGAATGTACACGCTGTTTAATTTTAAAGAATACATTGTGTAATTTTTTTTACTTCATTTAATAGAATGCGGTCGTGTATGATGGATAGAACCATCATATTCTCGACCTATCTCATCCGAGACCGAACGAGACCGCCAGATTTTCACCAAGCCCCCGATCAGTCGTCCGTTCTCTAATTCAACCGTCTTCTGTTGCATTGGAATTGCATCGGTGATTCATTTCTTCTTATAGAGCCTCATCTCATGATTTCCCTTATTTTATGAGTTATTATCGGTTGAACTTTTTTAATTTTTTTTATAGATATATATCGTTATAGGGAGATTCAAGGACTGAAGAACAATTATAATGATCTCACGACATCGAGGTAGGTGTTTTTTTCCTTTCCGTTGATAGACTTTGAATTTTTTGTGCAAAAGTTTTCAATACCGTCATATGGGGTATTGCGTATTTATGGTTTTTAGTCCAGTTATTGCCTTATATGAAATATTGTTTGGATGGAGGTTAATTGTTTGTGAATATAATAGAATTTTCCATGATATGGATGTTTTTCCAATGATATCTTGATTTGACCATTTGTTCTTGCTTTCCCGTTATGATTCTTTCTTTCCATGCCTAGTATTGATAGGATGGAGTGATTATTATCTTACATTCTTTAAAAGGTTGTAGATTTTTTATCCATGTAGTTCTTGAGGTTTACATTGGCTGTAATGTATCGTTTCTGCAAGATTTACTTCCATAGGGCTGTGGGAACCTAGTGTAGTAGACCATAGGGGGAATGGATGTTGAACGCTTCCCTAGAGTATTTGTTTTATAATTACGTTGTGAGACCATATGGGGGATGGAATTTTTGATCCCTTAGAGTGTCTTTAGTTTCCTCAATATAGAACACATGGGGAATTAGACACTGAGTGCTTCCCCATATTGCCTATTAGTTATCGATATGAGACCACTGGGGAAATTGGCTGTGAGTTCTTCCTCATAGTGTCTTTTCTAAAGCTAAACTAGAAGGGTAAGACTATGAGTACATCCCTGAGGGTTTCTTGGGTTTTTTTGGTTGAACCAGAGGGGATAGAATGTGAGAATATCCCATAGAGTTACATGCTTTTGATTTGTTGCATAGTTGGTATATTAAAATGAATGAAATTGAATTTGTTGGATTGTTACTATGTATACTTCCTTGTTTACTACTTCATATTTTTTATTTCCTACCATATATATTCATTGACTATTATTCACAGATATTGGAGTGGTTTCCAACTAGGATTAGTCTCACACCCAGTTTGGATCATGATTTTTGTCCCAAGCAGATTATATTGTTGCAGGTATAGATAAGGGAAGTGCCCTTCTACTTCAGGTACTTTATTTTTGTGTAGTTGGGGTGAATCGGGCCAAGCTGAGGCTAGCGATGTTGTGGATATGTTTACATGATTTTCTCTGAACTTTTATTTAGTATTTTATTCTAGCATTGTGTCTTGATTGGATACTTTCTTTAACAAATCTATCATGCATCATATATATATATATATATGCTCAATGGTTATTACATAAAATTTTCCACTGTTTACTGTTGTATGGTATTATTACGGCTTCTACTATTGCTATATGTTTTACATCCATTGTGTTAATCTACCAATGAGGGAATAGTTTCCCCACAATCACACCCATGTCCCTCGCTACTAGGCGACAGCCTTTGGCATTTGGGGAATTGCGCTTGAGGCCATGTGACCAACTGGGTATGGGGCGCCTCTGGGCGCCTTCCAGAACCATAATAATACCAAGTGGTATTAGTGGAATTATTTTCTTGTTGACATACTATTTAGAGCCTATAGCCAGGTATATGAAGTAATAGGTAATTATTAATAAGTTGTGCCCGTGAGTAGCTAACCCATGTATAGGGAAACCCCAATTTACATCCTTATTGGAATTTTTCCAGTTTTGAAATTATTATAGTTGATTTGATTTCACTGTTGGATGATTCACTTATTGTGTGAAGTTATCATTGATAATATTGACGATCTATTTCTATTGATACCCAATGAGATGAGGGTATTCCATCTCATGCATTATATTGTCACTTGCTACAAATAACATGTCAAGCATTCTTGATATGCCATTTAGGGTGCATTAGCAATTGCATGTTGTTGTGATAGATGTTGTGTTAGATATGCATGCTGTTGTGACAGATGCCTTGATAAAATACCTACTTTTTGATAGGGTATTGGATTATGTATGGTATTGTTTGAATGGAATCCAATCTTTGGTTCTTTAGGTTTTATGGGCCCTTATGGATCAAAATTTGGTGGATTATTTCTCTGTTATGTTTATATAAAATAGGTATAACAATCCAAGCATTGATTCAAGAGGATTATGGGCCCACACGAATCAGAATTTGGCACTTTTATGTTCATTTCAATGTTTTCTGTGTTCCAAAGTATTTTATGAGGCTTATTGTCTAGAAAACCTAGAATACATGACATGTAATTATCAATATACACCATGTGCCCTTCTGTTTGATAAGGAAATTTTTTTCTTGAGTACGCGTCGTGTATTGTATGTACACTCCATGTAGTCTCTAATCGTGTCACTAGTTGTGTGGGAAGAGAAACAAGGTTGGAAATTCATTGGTGAAACACACCATGTGCAGGATGTACATGCCATGTTGTTTAGACCATGTGTCCACCAGTGTGTCAAACAAAACTGATTGATAAAACTTAATTTATACACACCTTTTCAATCTTGAACACTCAATGTAGTGTAACCCATATATCCTTCCATGTAACGAACAATATAGGGCAGTGGAAATCCTTCTAGTACATGTCGTGTCCATCTGGAACACGCCGTGTAAAGTGATCCATGTAACTAGCCATATGGCTAACAACATGGGTCAGTGAAGTTCATTTAATACACCTTGTTTCTGGCACTAACATGCTGTGTAGTCTTGTTCTAGGGAAACTATGTGGCTTACCCATGGAGAATAACTCGGTTAGGGGAAGAGGAATCATATAAAAGCCATGTCATGGGAGAACATGTCGTGTGTATGGAGTGGTACATGACTAGTTTTTGCAGAAGTACATGCCCATGGGAAGGCTTAATAGAACACTCCATGTAGGTGTTATACTAGTCGTGTATCAATGTTTTGAAAAACATGAATTCTTTCTTTATCATATTCCCTTCATACACTTTTAAGTGTCACTCCTTGATAATATCGATCTAAGTTGTGCGCTTGACCTTGAAGAGTCATTCCACCAAGATGTCCTCCAGTTGTATGCTAGTTATAGGGTAGTGATAAGACACCAGACATGGCTGATCAGGGACTACTAGAACCTCAAGTAGTTTTAGTATGGGCACCGGCCTTCCTTCTGGCTGGGGGTGCTGACGCAAATTTCTGAGAGGAATTTATGAGGTTTGTGAAGACCATCTGAAGAGTACCGCCTCCTGCCCCATCAATGAAAAAATTGATGTGGTTCATTCCGTAGTAGAATCCTCCCACTTTCACATGGGAAGGTGGACCTTAGGCTACAGATTCATGGCCAAAAGCCATGGTTTCTATCTTCGAGAATATGAAGAATCCTATAGAGAGGAGGGTCAATCCTGCTACATTTATGCTTTGGGACTCCACCGAGAGATGGTGCGATGTTATCTCAAAAGTGGGATGCCAGCAGGTCATAACATGAGATGAGTTCCAGCATGCCTAATATGATTACTTCTAACCGAAGACCTTGAGAGCCTATCGAGCCTGAGAGTTCATGACTCTGGAGCAGGGGACAATTTCAGTTATGGAGTATTCCTCTCTTTTCATGGAGCTACAACACTTCACAACCATTACAGAAGGTTTTGAGTTATTTATGGCGAGGAAGATTGAGGATGGTCTCAGGCAATAAATCTGATCTTAGGTGGAAATATTCAGGTTGACTTCCATCACGACTATAGTTAACCAGGTGCTGATCACAGGGCATAATCTGAGGGATTCTAGAGCTGTGAGCTAGGGTGGTTTGGCATCTAGAGTTAGTAACCCTCATACTGACAGTAGGAAGTTATGTAGGGTGTCTATATGTAGATATCATAGTAGGCGGGATACTTCTTCTAGTGGTCAGGTGGTGCACTGCCATTGTGCGAATAGTGGGTATACTAGGCCACATTGCCTGAGAGACCAAGTGGATTGCCGATCATGTGGAATGATAGGCCATCTTCAGCGCTTTTATCAGTTCTTCTCATTAGCAGCTGGTGACAGGGGTTCTTCAATGACTCCATGTTCAAGAGCACCACCACCTGTTTCTCATTAGTCTGGGAACTGGAGTTATTCCGGCCATTCAGGCTAAGGGGGAGGTCGCAACCATTGTATCCAGTTGCCCGGAATTCAACGAGAACAGGGTGAATGAGTACAGTGTGGTTAGGGAGGGTCACATGGCCGTAGTACAGGTCAGACATTTTCAGTGTAGTAGACCCAGTAAAAGCAGGATCCTGGACCCTCTACGGTACAAGGTACGATCTTAGTTGCGTCAGTTTTATCTTCTACTCTTTTTGACACAGTGGATTCCCATGTCTATATATCTGTTGCTATTTTGGAGAATCTTGGGATCTTTATCTTTTCATCTGTTGATATCATGATATTAGAAACTCTATTGGGGACAAGATCGGCTAGTGTACGTCTGTGGAAGTAGTTCCCTCTTGATTTTGGTGGGTTCCACTTCTTATTGAACATCTATGTCTTCGAGATGACATGATATGACGTTATTCACGGAATGTATTGGTTAGTTCCCTTCCTAAAAGTTGTCGATTTCTATCGTCGTAGGGTGTGTTTCAAATCAACAGAAGGAATATAGTTTCTTCATAAGGGCGATTGGGATGTCCAGACGAGCAGAGCAGAACCCGAGCATCATGGGTTGGGAGGAGTTACAACCCAGATTTCTAGTCTATATCTAGATGAATAGTGGACTTCCCATATGGACTTCCCTCTAGTGGTGGATCATTTCAGGGGTGTCTTTCTAGAGGAATTTTTTGGTTGGCCTCCAAAGAGAGAGGTGGACTTTTATATTGAGCTTCTTCCAAGAGTGGCACCAGTGTCTATTCTTCCTTATAGGATGGCTACATAAGTGTTGGAGGAGCTCAAGAAGTAGTTGGAGGAGTAACAGGAAAAGGGTTTCATCTGACCCAGTAATTCTCTTTGGGGTTCACCTATCATATTTGTGAAAATGGCAGATAGTAACCTCAAACATTGTGTGGATTGTTGGAAGCTGAACTAGTTGACGGTAAAGAACTGATATCCCTTACCAAGGATTGATGAACTCTTTGATCAGCTTTGAGGATACTGGGTGTTCTCGAAGATTTACTTGAATTCAGGTTACCATCAATTACGCATTATACCATCATATGTGCCTCGTACAGCCTTTCAGAGAAATTATGGTCTATACGAGTATGTGGTTATGTCATTCGGTCTCACAAACATGCCTACAGTTTTCATGGCACTGATGAACTGAGTGTTCAATCCATACTTGGATTCTTTCATGGTGGTCTTCGTGGATAATATCTTGGTATACTCTCACACTCAACATGACCATGCTACCGATATTGCGATTTTTTTTTGTAAACTAAGAAAGCATCAGTTATATGATAATCTCTCAAAATGAAACTTTTGGATGGACCAAATTCACTTCTTGGGTCATGTTATCTCAGATACAGGAGTATGAGTAATCCTAGATAATGTGAGAGAGGTAGTTTCTTAGGAGCAGCCAAATAAAGTCTTTGGGGTGCTGAGTTTTCATGGGATGGCTAGTTACTATATATGTTTCTGACATGACTTCTAATACTTACCAGCACCACTGATGAGCCTAAATAAGAAGGGTGTGAAGTACATTTGGTTAGATTCGTATGAGTCATCCTTTCAGGTGCAGAAGGGAGGATGACATTAGCACTGATACTAGTATTTCCAGAGTTTGGAAAGATCTATATTGTATAATATGATGCATCAAATATAGGGTTGGGAGAATAGCTGCTACAGGGAGAAGGGTTCATTGTGTATGGTTCTTGGTAGTTTAGGCCACATGATAGGAATTACCCGAGGCACGATCTTGAGCTGGTTGTAGTTGTTCATGCTTTAAATTGTGGAAGATATTATCTACTATGAGAGAATTTTTTGGTTTTCACCAAACACAAAAGTCTCAAATATATCTTCATTCAACATGATCTAAATATGAGATAGTGAAGGTGGGTTGAGTACCTTCTGTCCTTTGACTTTGAGCTTGCCTACACGCCATGGAAATGTAACATTGTGGCTGATTCATTGATTAGGAGGACTCAGATACATACAGTTCATGAGGCTAGAAGTGAGTGGAAGCTTATGGACCTGTTCTATGAGATGCATTTGGAGGTGCGCAACAAATAGGTGTGGATGTTTCTATAATCAGTAGTTGTTACCTCTACTCTTCTTGATCAACTGTGAATGAGGAAGCTATCAGATTCAGAAGTCCTAGTCCAACGAGAGTGTTTTTAAGGAGAGGACCCTATTCCTAGATGGAAAATAGTCGAGGAAGAAATATTTCATTTTCATGGATGTGTGTGGGTGCCAAAAAATATACACGAGAAGCTGATGTGAGACTTTCATTTCATAGTTTGGACAGTTCATCCTGGTTTCACCATGATGTATCGAGATCTGCGCCATTAGTATTAGTGGAGATGTATGAAGGGAGATGTTTCTGGTTTTTTCATGATGTTTTCCACCTATAGTTAGGTGAAGGAGGAGCATTAGCGACCAATAGGGCTTTTGCAACAGTTATCCATTCCCGAGTGGAAGTGGAACGATGTCGCGATGGACTTCGTGACAGGTTTGCCGAGGTCACCTTGATGGAATGTTGTAGTTTGTGTTGTCGTTGATAGACTGATAAAGGTTGATCACTTCTTGCCGATAAAGGAGACTATAAGTATTGACAAGATGGGAGGGTTTTACATCAGAGAGATTATACGATTACATGGAGTTCCACACTCCATTTTTTTCAAATAGGGATGCCCGTTTTACTTTTCGGGTCTAGTAGGGACTTCAGAGTACTTTGGTAACATAGGTACTTCTTAGTACATCATACCATCCCTAGATATAAAGCTAGTATGAGCATACGATTCGGGTTCTTGAGCCCCCGACTCACCATCCAGGAGTGAATGAGACCGCTGGATTTTCTCCAAGCCCCAGAATCGTCATCTGCTCTCCAATTCAATTGCCATCAGTTGCGTTGGAATCGCATCAGTCATTTCTTCCTTCTTATAGAGCCTCATCTTGTGATTTATCCTCTTCCACGAGTTATTATCAGTTTAACTTTTTTAAATTTTTTATAGTTCAATGGTCTTATACTTCAATTCAAGTCATAAGGTTCACACATATCGATCTCACGATGCTGAGGTAGGTAGTTTGTGCCTTTCCATATATAGTATTTGAATTTTATATGAAAAAGTGCCCAATACCCTCGTACGAGGTATTTATTGTTTATGGGTTATAGCCCTGTTATTGCCTGCTTTTCCTTGTTGTTTGGATAACGTTTAATTGATTGTTAATAGGGTTAACGTTTACATGCTATGGATGTTTTTCCCATGATTTTTGGTTTTCACCATTTCATCTATCTTGACAGTTAATCTGCTTTTTTTAATGCTTAGTATTCCTTGGATGGAGTGATTATTATCTAACATGATTTGATATGCTGTAGATTGTTTTTACAAGTAGTTCTTGAGGTATACTTTTGTTTCCATTTTCTATTTGTTCACGATTAACATAAAAAGGGCTGTGGGAACCTGGTGTAGTAGAAAATAGGGGGAATGGATGCTGAGGGCTTCCCCAGAGTGTCTGTTTTACTATTACATTGTGAGACCGTAGGGGGGATGGACATTGTGCTCCCTTAGAGTGTATATAGTTCCTAAATATGAGCCACATGGGGAATTTCATGTTGAGTGCTTCTTTAGAGTTCCTATTAGTTACCGATACGTGACCACAAGGGGAATTGAGGGTGAGTGCTTCCTCAGAGTGTCTTTGCTAAAGCTGAGCTAGAGGGGTTAGACTGTGAGTTCTTCTCATAGGGTTGCTTGTGTTTGTTTGGTTGAACCAAAGGGGTTAGGTTGTGAGTACTTCCCAGAGGGTTGCTTGTGTTTGTTTGGTTGAACCAAAGGGGTTAGGTTGTGAGTACTTCCCAGAGGGATACCTTCTTTTGATTAGTTTCTTACTGGGTATATGAAAATGAATGCAATTGAATTTGTAGTATTGTTACTATGTGTACTTCCTTGTTTGTTGCTTCATTTTGTTTATTGTCTTCAATATATATTAATTGACTGTTAGGCACACATCTTTGGGTGGTTACCTACTTGTATTACCCTCAGCCCCTATTTGGGTCTTGCTTTTGGGCCCAAATAGATTATATTATTATAGTTATAGATAAGGTAAAGGGCCCTTCTACTTCAGGTACTTGATTGTTGTGGAGCTGGGGAGCATGGGACCAAGCTTAAGCTAGCGATGTTGTAGAGCTGTTTACTTTCTTTTCATTGTACTTGGGTTTAGTATTGTATTCCTGAATTGTGAATTGTTTGGATAAGTTCCTAGACTTATGTATCAAGCGTCATATATATATATATATATTCTAAGTTGTTCTTACTTCGAATTTTCCCTTTCTTACTGGTGTATGGTATTATTACTAATTACGCTATTTCTATATATTTTACTTCTACTATGTTACTCTACAAATGCGGTAACAGTTTCCCCACTATCACATCCAAGGCCCTCCGTAATATTCAACAGCCTCTGGCGTTCAGGGAAATGCGCTTGAGGCCATGTGACCAACTGGGAACGGGGCGCCTCTAGGCAGCTTCCAGAACCGGGACGTTACACGACCCCATCAATTATTCATATCTAATGATTATATAATAACCGTAGTATCATAAATATAATGATATTTTTAATTTTAAGGATTCTACCTACCCTACAAACCACTTCCATCAAATGGGATAAATAATCCTCATTCATGTGTATGGCGTACTACCACCTCATGAACTGATATCACTCAATATTCAATTACCGTGATTAATGGTTGGAAATAATAATGGAATTTATGTTTTCATATTATATATAATACATAGATATTATGTATATATTTTTTAGTTATTACATAAAACATACAATTTTTTTTTTAAATACAATAGCTTCATTTGTTAACATGTGGACTACCTCCTCCTCACAGCGATGTGATTCAATCACACTTTGAATGGAATGTATTAAGGATTTGTTCATTTAAATTATATGATATATATAAAATAAGGATTATACTAGACAAATAATATATGTATATATACAAATATATCATTTACATTCTTTATTTCAATAAGATAATAAAACATAAACAACGTTCATGCATACGTACGACATACCATCTCCATGAATGGTGTACTCCATTTCCTATTTCTATATTTTAAATATTATTATATGTATTTATATAATGAATATATATTATATTTAATTCATGTTTTACATTTGTAAAATATGTAAATAATTATCTATGAGGATTTATGATATAAATTCAAAACATATTGAAAAGGCAAAGTAAATATTACCCGAAACGTGACATTACCATGAAATTGTTAGTAAATGGATAATATAAATTCATAATAAAATAATATATGGTATTATATATTAGAATTTGTTTCATTTGTAGATTTATGATAAAATTATACTTACGGTACTATATGTTAGAATGTTTACAAAGGGAGTCAAGACATAAGGAAAGGGGTTTCTCGTCTCACATTTATTTTTTTGAGACTTATGCCTTATTCACCACTCATTTATTTTTTTTGGTGTATACACTTACCGTGAATGTATTTTATGATTATTATAAAAAACATATTTCAATTTATCCATCCCTTTTATTGTCATTCTTTCCAGGGGTTTATATTTCAAAAGTTACCAAATAGGTGGAGTAATTTTTTCTCAATTTTTCTTTCTTAAAGACACATGTCATGTTTTGATCGTTAAATATTCTATGAGGTGTATATATTTCCCTTTGAAATGATATATCATGAAAATAATTTATTCTTGATAGTTAAATTTTTATTTATAATCATTCTTTCATTGGGATTATTATTCAACATTACTAAAGGGGTAAAAGTTTATTGTTATAATCTCATCGTTTGTCATAATTGTTAATGATTATACTTCCATTAATAAAATATTATAATAAAAATCTCAAGAATTATCATGAATATTATTATTATCTAATAATTAATTATATCTTCATATAATGGTACCACTTTTACACACTTCATTACTTATGATAATTAATAAAATCATTGTGTGAAATCCAGTTGTATTTCCCTTTTTGGTCAGAAATATTTGTTATTCCAAAACCATGTTTTATAAATGTGTTTTAAAAATTTTATTAAATGATATTTTATGATTTAATTTAACAAAATATGATTTCAACTATTTTCAATATTCCATTATAAATTTTTAAATTTATTTTGAGAAAATAGTTTTAAAAAAAATTGAAGCATCCTTAATATGTTTTCAATGTTATTTTCAATGAAATGTTTTTCAAAAAATTTGAAGATTATTTTATATTATTTAATTAAACTTTTTCCAAAAAAAATTCATGTTAACAAATTATTTTAAATGATTTTAAAAATATTCATTTTTCTTCAAAACAAAATTCAAACAAAATAATTTCCAAAATGTTTCAGGTTTTACATGATATTTTTAGAGAAGGATCTATTTCCTTAAGATATGTTTCAATTTATTATTGAAAATACTTATATATATAAGAAGAAATAATTTAATATAGTTTCATAATTATGGATATATTATCTGAGAATACCATACATAGGTTTTCTTGAATGGTTTGTGTTTGGATGGAAAGATAATTATGACAGATGTTTCACATCCATGGGTTATATACTTTTGAAATCGACTTATTTTCATAGGTAATGAAATGTGGAAATTATTATGAAACATATCTATTTTCCATAGTGTTGGATGTAATAAAATATTTATGATACCCATTTCATTTCATGGGTTATAATATGATATTTATGAAATGCAACCCTTTTATGGGTCCTGATATGATGAATGTTTTATTATCATATGTCATAAGTATGTATAATTTTATTATTTTATAGGTGGGAACTATTTCTCCATACAATGCATTAGGTAATGTTGTATATATCATGAGATAATGATGATAAACCAGTTGATGGGCTTGATCCACAATGTTAAATAGTTGTTTCCTAATCCAAAATCGGAAATAGGTGTGTCCTAATCCAAAATCAGAAACATGGGTGTACTGATCTAGTATGATAAATATGTGTGTCATTAACAAAAAGGAGAAACATGTGTTTCCTGATCAATTATGTTTATAGTCTTGGTTTTCATCCTTGAATCATGAAATGGTTTTATATATTAATAATGGTGACAAAAATATATGACATGATTATATAGTTCATGATTGTTTTATGATGATTTTTACCCTTATGATTCATGTCATATGGACTGCTAATCATTATTCTATTTATGATGATTATGAACATTGATATGCATGGTATGATCTTCAAATATTATGATCATGTTATCATACTCTTATGTCCATGTTATGGATTTGTAGCTTCTTTATTTTCCCTTATTAATAATTTGAACTCACTAATTTCTTTTGTTTCCATTCCTTGAGTTTTGAAGAATGGTTTTATGGAGGATTACTAAAGGAAAATATCATTAAGGTAGGTGTTGAAGATCATTCCCCAAACATGATGAATGAGTTCTATGCTTCTAAAGAAAATAAACATTTATATGCCTTGAGAAAGTAATTTTTTAATGTAATGAATATTCATATAAAATTAGTTAATATACATGTATGTTTATCCTAGGTAACAATATAAAGGGCCACATAATGCAATCCAACCCCACCATATGCACTGAACTGATGATATTTCAAGAACACTGACCCATCCTCATGGACTCAATTGTCACATCAATCACACCAACCCATTTACACATATCCAAGGAATGAAATATTATGAAAATTGAACCATCAAGAATAACTCAATTGATGACTAAACAAGAACAAAACCCCATCACCTCCCTCGCAAGGGTGGTCAAATCAAGAAAAATGGTAAAATCTACAACATGCTTCAAAAACCAACACAAGCTAAGAAGTCATAACCCATTCACCCATATAATTTACCTATTTCATTATACCCTCAACCAAGGCCAAAAGTAAACCCCATGGATACATTTTCTTGGATGATAACCCTATCTTCACCCATGAACCGAATTAGAATTCCCACTTTAACTGATTCCTAACCTATCTCTCCAGCTCCTACGTCAATAATCACTAAATTTACCTATATGGTAACTTTCATAAAATATGAAAATTTATCAATATATTACAAACAAAAGCACACTAAAATTGGATCATATAAATTTGGGAAAAATATATAAAATTTTAAGGAATTCCTACCTTAAGCTTTTTGGAGCTCAATCCCCATGAATCAGCCCCCGAACTAACCTTATTTCACAAAAACCCAAATATTGGACCGGACATCCATATATTAGGAATTTTGAATATATTTATATGAAAAAATGGGTATTTAGGATCTTAGATATTATATGGAATTATACATACAAAAATCAACTATATGAAGAAAAAACGCATGAATCCCTCAAGAGATGAGGAAAAGGGAACCAGAATTGCCCAGTATAATCCCCTTTTCACAATAATCGTGAGTGTGTCTCAATTGAGATAAGGGGAATATAAATGAAGGTTAAAGATAAAATTAAAACATTTCCCTTAACAAACTCCATTAATTTCACTTTCATGATGAGATCACATTGTTCACATCATGAACCACTATAGGAAGGATGATTACAAATCTAAATCAACACATTCATGATTTCAACACTCTATTCACATAATGGATGCAACTTACTACTTAATTATAACAATAATTTCATTAAATTTTTTATATATAGACCCATGAGACACTAATAACGACTCAAATATTAAAAAAATATTGATACACATGATTAGGCCAAAATTAAACCAAACACACTTTGATGTTTGAGGAGAGTTACAGTAACTATGTTACAACAATTTGTTATTATAAGTTTACTCTTCAATATATGAAAAAAATAGTTCCCTATTGGAATATTTATATTTATCTTGATTCAAGGACCTTATACATTTCATTACCATAAATTTTCCATGTTTCTAGACATCACTTCTAATTCATAGGCTTGGACATCATTCGTTTCATTTAGATTAGTGGTCACTTTAATCAGTATTTTATTCGAGATTTTCAACTATTCAACCACAATAGTTATCAATATGACATTAGTTTCTTGTAAATTATTTTACTTCATCAACATCATGATTTCCAATTTAAAACATTGATCATGCTCCTCTAAAACATGGATAGATTCCACCTTTGGACAACTTGATATATCATCAATATTAGTATATCAAACATCACTAGAGATATCAAGCACCTCAACTAGTTCTATATAATTATTAAATAAATTAATGGATGAAAACATAGAACAATTCATACCATAACATTTAAAATTGCTATGATATATGAGGTTTTCACACATCATCTGAAAACAATACCATTATAAAAAATTCATTTAGAGAACTTCTTTTTCCCTAATTATTTCCCTTTACAGCATCACAAAAAGAGTTTAAGGACAAAATAATACTCAGTTATAGTAATAATTCAAATTAATTCAGAAAAGGAAACAAATCAAACTTTCTAATGCATTTCTTTGATATAGAATATTTTTCTTCTAAGGGTCTTTTTTAATGGATTACTATAGAATTGGGGAGAATCGAGGTGTAAAACTCATTCCAATTTTCCCACTTAAAATTCATAGTCTCTCTAACCCAACTAATCTTGACCACACTTTTAATATAGAAAATCATTTTTTATTCCTTAAAAAATGATTATATTAATGATTTACTTATCTTAGACTAAATGTAATTCGATTGATTATCTCTTGACCGTCATACACTAATTACCATCCTATAACGTGGAAGTAAACCATGCACACAAAACATAATAATTTTTATTGATTGACCAGAACAGTGATACTCCAAGGTGAATACAACAACAATGTGAAAAAATATACTAGAATCCACCAAATATAATATAGAGGTGTGTTTTTTCTCAGTCACTCAAATACCAAAGGTTACTCCCCTTATAATTTTTAGGCAATACTCACTACTTACCAAGGGTCACTACATATAAACATGGTTCCTTGTTCATTAAATTCTCACCCTATGATCAATTCCTCTATACTCTCAATTTTGTCAACATATTAGGAGAGAAATATATTTTGAACATTGAACAATGAAATAATTCATTATCTATGGGTTGTTGCACCATGTATTGGTATGTTCCCAGTGATCTTCACACTATTCATTCATATGATGGTTATCAAATTAATCATAATAGTAGTTTCACATTATTTATGATCTCCACTGAGCCTTTAAGGAATAAAATATCCCACTAGGAAATACTTTAGTGTGTTCAAACAATCTTTATATACTATTTGGTTAGTATAATTTCCCAATACTTAGTTTTATGAAGCTTCATAATCATGTAAGTATCTCTTCATAATTACCTATGCCAGAAAATATTCATGTCAGTTTATTTACACTAGACTACACATTCATAAGAAAAATATTCATGCAAATTTTATGCTCAAAGAATATAGTGATTCCACAAAGTCACTCACAGAGCACATTGGATAATGTGACCATTTCTCGTAACTTTTAGTTTGTGAAAATAGAGTGTTTATCTCTGTCATGAATCTTCCTCTTCAGATTATATACCATATTCTTTAATGATAAGGTACTTATATCTGAATAAAATCCTTTCACACAAATTGAATCCTTTTATTCATGAAACTTTACTTCTCATAATTCATAAATCCTTTCTTTATTCAAAAAACTCAAACGTAAAAAACTCATTCTTTATATTTCGCCTTCTTTATTTATAATTTATAAATACACCATTGGATGAGTCTCTACACACTATTTCATGAGAATTAAAACTTTTATTTTTTTCCTATTCACAATTCATAAACACACTCAACTTTCCACTTTCATGAGTCCTTGTAGGCCTTTGTGTGATATTTCATCATTTTATATATTTTTCTCTAGAAATTCATGGGATAACATAACCACTCATCATGAGTTTATCATGGTATTCCTGTACCTAGAACTTTTTCACAAACATTTCATTTTGGTTCTTAGTCTTTATGATCACTGATACTGGAAATATCTTCATATGATGCCAATGAGTAGAAATTTTTAGGATCTTATATCGTGGAAAATCCCAACACATACCATTGGATACTCCCTAATGCTCATTAAGAAAGTTTCTACCTTACCTATATATAGTATTCGTTATAGAAATTCTAATATCATAATAGTATTTATGAAATCTTGATTTTAGATTTCATTTACATAGTTTCACCAATTATGATATGGGGTGATAACATTCCCAAAATTGGGGAATCCATATCTTTAATATAACTATTTACATGGTGAAAAATCCAACATTCTCCTACTATCCTTGAAATTTTTGACAATGAACCTAACACATAGTTAAACCAATTAAAATTGGATGATAAAAGGGATACTCTCATGTTGATAGATTTTATTTTTAGGAGGCATTTTCCCATGTTTAAAGACATGAATACATAATGATGTTGATAGACTTATGCATTTAATTGATGAAAATGAGAATATCATTAGTGAACATATGATGGGATATCATTCCACTTTATAACTAGTTTTTAAATGGAATCATGTAACCTTTTTCTAAGACCCTTGAGATGTTCTGAGACAAAGCCTCTTGAGCCTCGATTAAGTGGTTGGGGGATGATATCTCCTTATCCTACACCACAAACATTTTCGAAAATCCATAATCCTTTCCCCATAAATTTTATTTAGATCCTGGTGAAGTATAACTTCTAAAAAATAATTTGTAGAACCATTCATGAAATCCAAATTTCCTCATCACTTTGACAATAAAATTTCATTCACATCTATCATAATCTTATCCCATGTTCCACTTAATCAAAATGTTGCAACCCATCACCCAAACATTCAAGTCATCAACCATATATTTAGGAATTATGATTTACCATTTAATGAATCTACCACACAAGAAATTTTTTTGAACTGCTAAGATAACATTTGGTGTGAGACCACTTAGTTTCCTATTCAATATGTTGGATAGAATTTTGAATGTCAAATTAAAGAGGCAGATGGGTTGAAACTAAGTGAGGTCGGTAGGCTCTTTATCTTCAAGAAAAAGAAATACCCTAGAGGCACAACATATCCTAGGAAGTGGGCCTCCTCTAAAAAATCATGAACCTCCTCGATCACTTGAGCATTGGCAATACTCCAAGTTATAATGAATAATTCCCCAGGGAAACCATCAGGTCTAGGGGAACTCTTCTATTTTTGACTAAACACTGCTTCTTTAATTTCTTCCTCTCCCAAGACCCCAGTTTATAATTTATCTTCCTTTTGTCACTTCATTCTTGGGATATTGTTAAAATTTTCTCGCTTTGCATATTCCCACAATGAAAATCATCAATAAGATCTCTATAACCCATCCGAAGATCCTTGAGGTAATTCAAATCCATATTACTTTCCACTTCCACATCAAATGTGAAAGATCCATCATAGAATTTCAGAATGAGACTCCATGTCATATTCCATTATCTTAAACAAGATTTAAAAAATAATTATTCTGGTAACCTTCCCTTAACCCTAAAGCTCTATATTTCTCTATTAAAACCCTCTCAATTATTATTAGTGATTCATCTAGGTGATTTTGTTTCTTAGTCAGAGTCACGAAAACATCACCATCCCACCTTGTCTTCAAGGCATCCTCAAGCTTATTAATGTCTAGTTTGAGATCCTCATAATTGGAATCAACTTCATCCTTATTGAAGATCCAATCCATGAGGTCTATGTTGAGGTATTAAGGACATTGGGAATGACCCATCCATGCAGAACCACTAACTGTTTGAAACCAAGAATCATTGACCACTTGTAATAACACCACCAACTGATTCTAGGTGGTTGTGAAGTGAAATATATTATATTTATAGTCCAATCTTTTCATTTCAATGATAATAGGAGCATGATATGAATGACTTCTGTTAATGTGAGAAATTTAGGCCCGTGAAAAATAGTCAATGCCCTACAGATTCGATATAAACTTATCGAATCTGTTTCATATCCTTGAAATTCTTTTACTATTATTACACCAGGTAAATTTATTCCTGATGAAACCCATTTCAATGAGGCCATTAGAGTCTAATATGTTCTAAATGTCTTTAATGCCTTAGCATGAAAGATCTGTTCCTCCCCTTTTATCCAAATCATCAACAATTGTTTTAATATCTCCACCTATGAACCCTAGTAATGAACATGTTTGGAAATATAAAATTCGTTACCATAGATCTATTATTTCTAACACCACACATTTCACATATACAAAATAAAAGAGAACTTCAATACCCCCTTCCATGATTCTCATCATTATATGTTGTGCTAAAATGTGAAAATATTAAATTAAATTTGTTTTCCAAAAAATATAAATGTTATAGTTGAAGGGATTTCCATGCATAAAATTAAAAAATATTATCTTCTTTGAAAAAATAGTGATATGATCGATCCATTTCATGTGTTTTTGTATAATGACCATGGAAACATTCCTTCATCGATATTCCATATTAATAAATGATGTCTTCCTATGGTCAGCAATACCGCGTATGATCCATATAATAATGGAAATAATTAAAATGTGAGGCATTAGTTGTAGATAACTATAGAAAAATGAATCATTAAACTTTATAGTGTTAAAGAAACATTGCACACCATGTAAGAATATATGGAATGGAAGATCGCTGAGGGTGATTCCCTGTGGTCAAAATTCATGAAAAAATGATATTGGGAAAACTAGGAAGAATGATCAAAACAATATAGGGAGCTATCTAATCTTTCCTAGTTCTTGTCAGACTATCTTAAAATGTTTTAGGATAAGGGCCACAGGGTGGTGGTATGCAGTGACACTTGTATCAGGAATTCCCACTGGTCTAGGAAGATGCTATATTTTCAGAAGATCCCAGTCCCCGACATCTCTTTCATAGATGCAAGAATGCACCCATAATTTATTAATTCCATTTTAACCAAGATCTTATGTATTTTTATAGGAATATTCAAATGGTTGATGAACCTGATAGGTGGGTCTTCTCTGGATCATTTTCTAGGGATTTCAACAAAAGGGATATAATATATATATATATATTATAAGAGAAATAGAACCAATTAATGGGCTCCCAAAATATTGATCAAAGAGATACCAGGTAAATTAAATTTTCTTATTTGGATAATAAGGAATAATTCAATTCCAAATAATAATAACATTCATTGGAATAGTGTGGTTCTGGTGTCCCGATTTCATTGATGGAATTCACTGAAATAGGAATCATCATGGAATGTTTTCTTCATGGGAGAACGTGCTATGTGGATATAGAACTTTTTAGTTAACAAGTAGGATATTTAGTAAAATGGTGATACTATACAAGATAATCTGGAAAACCTTTTTAGGGGATCTATACAGAAAATAGTGTAAATGAAAGTCTAAGAGATGATTTTTCATAATTGGTTGGATCATTTTGGAAGTGAGAAAAAAAATTAGAGATGGTAGATGATAACTAACCACACTCATATAGTTTTTAACTTGTATATAATTTCTAAACTATGAGATCCACTAAAAGGAGGGTTGTTACCTAATTCCTTTTAAACACTGCTATCAAGAATCCTCTACCCCGATGAGAGGAGAATACGCGTTCACTGGATTTGGATTAAATAGATACTTCATGTCTTCTGTATGAAACTTAATGTGAATGGATCCAGAATCTTATAGGTTATGATGGGTAGAATATTGGTAAGAGACTGCTGAGGTTCCATCCTAATGGGGTTTAGTTGTTTCTATAGTATAGGTACTTCATTGGGAGCAGAGACAAAAGCCTTGGATATTAGATTTATGCAGAGTTGAAGGATAAATTTGAAGATTTCAATGTCGAATCCGACTCATAATTTCATGTCCTCTTTATCAAAGTCCAAGAAAGATCCCCTTGTGATCTGGAATAAATAATAAGGACTAATAGAAGGGAATCCAAATCATACACAACTGTAGGGAAGAAAACTTATCTCTAGATTCTATTTCTAATAAAGGAACTCTAGGAGTGAGAATTATTTTACATATTTCATAGGATCTCATTATGATGATTGTAATGTAATTTTAACTGAGGATTCCCTCAGTCTACCCAATTTTTGACCTCCATGAATTGGAATGGACTTGTTTTCTCAGATCATTTTTCAATAAAAATTACATTTTTTACGTAATGATGTCCCTCTATTTTATAGAGCCCGGGCCTTAAAAATATATCAAATGTAAAGACATATTTTTTGATTAGAGAACCTAATGAAATCATTGATAATAAAAATAGTTAATATTTTCTTTTTTGAAATTAATAAATAGTGGTGTTGAAATCAATGAATGTAGTATGTGGGTTAAAAGATGCCCTTAGATATTAGTATTTAAAGTTCTAAGGATTCTTGATAGAGATGATGCTAATGAAAGGGAAGGTATAATTGAATATTTTTATCAATTAGGTGAACAAAAATAATCTTATTGAAATTTTTTATAATTATGAAATAATTTTTATAAGACAAAATGAGTATGCATGAAATTAGTTTTAATGTAAAATGAGAATGAATATTTAAATTTCTATGCTTAGATAAATGCGATTATTCTAGGGATTTCGTGTTTTACAAAATAATTTCTAATTTTTAGATCCTTGGAATAATATGCTTATTATTTTATAAAGAATTTTGGTATGAAAAAATATAAATTAATTTCCACACCTAAGATAGTTTGGGTGATGCTGGTCAAGGATCATATATAGTTTTGTGTGATCCCAAATAAATCCCAAAATTGACTAAATTTCTGAATAATAAAAATGAATTTTAGCCTAAAATTATTTATGTTGTTATATTGTTTTTTATGTATCGTATTAATACAAAATAATGTTATATATTTGACACTAAAATATTCAAAAAATATATAAAATGGAAATTAAACTCGGGGTTTCTATATAAAATATGGGAGAAGTTAAATAAGTTTAGATACACTAGTATTGATTGTTTTGAATGTTGATAAAATAGAAAATGGACCATAGGAAGTATAATATTTTCATAATAAAGGTCGGAGAACTGTATTACAAAAAGAAAAATTCAATGATATTGATAAATACTATGTTTCTACTAAACATTGTTTCACATAAATGATCTAGAAGACTGATAAATTAGAAGAAATGAAGGTAAGAATTGAGAATCCATTAATAAATTCACATGATAATCAAAGTTGAATTTAATTTTACGAGAAACTAGTGTAGTAAGAAAGGTTTTAACACATTGATATTAGATATGATTTTATTATATATATTTTCAAATGGAGATGTGGGGATATAATATATTTCAACAAGGGGTTGAATTACATATATTTTCACCAAGGTCATACCCATGGATATATTTTAATGCATGGAGATGAAAATTAATGTTTATACCTTCCATTTTTTTGAAGGATGTTTAGATTGATATATTTTCCTTTGGATGTTTTATCAAAATGGGGAATATGAAACAAAATTATTATACTGTTATGTTTTTCATCAAAATTTGTTTTTATTTATAAAAGGGGGTGAAATGACTAAGTTGATTGGTGGGGAGAGCATAAAAAACACTTCTCTGAAATGTTTTTATCATCACAATATTGAATTCTCTCCAAAACATTACTCTATAAAATATTATTGTGTTAGTAAATTTCTATTTCATAAGGGTTATGATTTAATGAAATTTGTTTGAGTTGTTAGAGATGTAAACAAATAGAAAAGGGGAGATTTAAAGAAAATTGAATTATGAGTAATTTTTATATTTATTTTCAATTATGAGGGAAGATCATTTATTTTTTTTCTATTTTTTCTATTTTTTTACAAAAATGAACTTATTTTAGATGTATTTGATTAGATGCGATTTTTAGTGATGCATTTATATACGTAGAGAAAAATTCTTGAAATGCAAGGTTTTGGGGGAATTTATCCGTTTACTAGAGAATAATATGTTGTGTATAATTTTATAGATATAGTATACTATATTTTTCTAGAATGTAGTGTGGATTTCATACATTAGAAATCTTTCTCTAGGGAAACAAAAATGCAGTCAAGTAAAAGATCATACAGTGAAACATGTTACATTTTAGAGAAAGAATAATATATTTTGTTAGTGTATAAATAAAATGAGATATAGGAAAACCCATATTTGGATTAATAATATACATATAGAATACATAATATATCATATATAAATTGTAATATATTTTCAATAAAAAATTGGAAGTTTATCAGAAAATCAATGAAATGAGATATATGATATCTTCTATATATGATATTCAAATGACTGAAAACCCCATTTTAAGAATAAATAATATTCTCATGAGAATATGTAAGATACACTTACTTATGTGTGTAAAATTTTAGATCTACTAATTGACAGATGAGATATTTAATTTCTTACATAAGATTTATCAATTGGTAAAATGTGAGAATTGTTGATATTAGATGAAAAAGATATTTTGTTGATATTTAAGCTATAAATAACCTAATACCTGAGGGATAGTGTTGTGATTCGAATTGATTATGGTGTATGAATGAATTATAACAAATTAAAAATATTTATTTTTAATAATTATAGGGTTTTCAAAAAAAATTATTTGAAAATCATTTATGAATGTTATAGTAGGATCCATTACCAGAAGATTCTCCTAACTAGTTTGAATTGGTATGTGTGTAAATTTATTGAAATGGAGTATAGGATCAGGGAGAGAAAGAAATGTTATTATATGGTGGTATAGTAACATATGGAATAATATTGGAAAAATGTGTTAAATATAGTATTATTGAATTTATTGAGCTCCAGATTTTATAAATTTTTTTGAATTATGAACTATTTATTTATTCCCACGGTATTTTGAATATATAAATTGAAAAATGGTAAGATTTGTGTGCGTGGAAATTATTTAATATTTTTAGTGATAAGATTAATGAAAAGGATAACAAATTTTTTATTGAGTTCAATACTGGTTATCTATTGGATCTTGTTGTACATTCTTGGATTCTAGATCTTGATGAAGTGGAATCTTGTATGTTTTTTTAATATTCTATTAGCATATGAAAGTTATATTCTAATGTTTTAGAATCCAGTATCATTATGGTGATATTATTTGTTCTAGTTCATATTTTTTTTTGTAATCTAGTGGGAACCATTATACGAAAATAGTTGAAGGATTTTAGAATTGTTGGGAGACACACCTTTTGGGAGCTAGCTAATTTAATCACTCTTGATATTTGTGATTAAATATAATTTTCAAACTCAACATGAACCCATCGAAGCTTATTCACCTTCATAGGAGGGTATCCTTGAAAGAAACATGTTTTCATTTCATTTATTTTTTAATTTAAATAAAAATGAGAGTTGGAGTGTTAGAAATGTGTGCATCAGGACATTAACCAGTCAGAATGGATAACTTCAAAGAATAAATTGTAAAGCTAGTATCACTAAATCATATCCTATTGTCATTGATACATTACCACATTCAATTCATCTACATTTTAATTTTCTAATGTTTTCATATATACTGGATAATGTTCTTTAATTTTATTTATCTTCATGATGATGATGGGATATGACAATTGTGGTTAATCAATTAGTGGTGATACATTATATAGACTATTGAATACTTTATATTATTGACTACATGTTCCATCTTAGCTATATGTTTATGTGAATTATTTTTGGGATTTCTATTAAAAAGAAGATTCCTAAGGAATTTTTAATAGATATTGGAATAAACCTTATGCTTTAATTTTTAGTGAATTGTTTCATCCTTACTATTTTAGGCCCTTGTAGATAGTTTGTATCTAATGGTGTACTGGAATGTGTTCCTGAGGTATTGTGGAACAATAATTAGGGACTAATTTAGGAAATTTTATTCTCAACATTACTAATTTGTATCATCACATTTTTTATGGAAAAATATTTGTTATAGGTGGATATAGATTTTCAATATTTTTGAGCTATATCAGGAGTATTCCAGGCTAGAATGGATATTGTTAATATCAGTGTTGCTAAGGGATGTCCAGTATTTGGACTACGATCTATAGGATGACTAGGTTGTTGGAGTTAAAATTCAAATAGACGATGGACTATATTTAGGATAAGTAATAGGGCTCGGTCAGGAGCCAGTGACCAATTTCATGCATCATGATAGTGGAAGGCTTAATACCTGGTACAAAAGACTATGGGTAGTGTATTTTTACATATTAACTTGTTGGGATCCACTATAAATTCATGGAATAAATAATATATTTTATTATTTATTGAATAAATTAAAAGGTGTAATTAAATAAATTTGGATATGATTGGTTTTTTTGATTTATTTTTTATTTTTATTCTCTTGGAACATTAGAGTATTAATTTTTATCAAGTTTTATATTCAAGAAAAACCATAATTTAAAAATAAAAACCACTCATGAAGAGGCATGAGGTGTTTTTGATATATATTTAAAGGTTATTTTTATTTGAAATGGATCATGGATTTTTCAATTTTATAGTGGTTTGAAATTTCATTGTTTTAATGTAAATTTTAGGAAATTTGTTTTTAATGTTAAATTTAAAAACGAATATTTAATGTGAAATTATAATTTTGTGAAAAATTACTTGTTTGGTAAGTGAATTTTTGAAGTCATGTTTTTTTGACAAAACCCTTTAATAATAAGTTGTGTTTTAAAAACTCTCATTTGTTATTTTTTTACATAATGTGATTTGAAGTAGTTTTTAAATATGTGAATAGTAATAATGTAACCCACTTTTGTTGTATTCTAGTGTCTAGATCGAAAGTGAGCAATGTTTTCTAAGTTGCGTGTCTAATGATATGGTGATTTTTTAGAGAGGGATTCTTTTTCAGGTTGATGGTTTTTTTATAGGTATTGACATTGAGCGTCTAGATCATAACATTGATAGTTTCATGATTTGGACCAGCTGAATTGGGTTTTAGAAGGTTATTCCTTTGTGGGGAACACCATTATTCAAAACCTACCTTAGTTAGTGGAGTATTCTGTTGAGTATTACCATAAGAACAGTGATGTATCAGTTTTTTTCACTTTAGTGTTTTTGGATAAAGGGTTGTATTGAGTAATATATCGGCTTTTTTATTGTGAAAAGAGGGTTTCTAGGGAGATATATTTTGTAATCCTAGAGTATTTATTTTTTTAAAGGATAAAATGATATAATTTAGATGATGGATATCATGGTATTATTAGAAGATTTAATTTTTTTTGGTAGAGGGTCCTTCGGTGAATAATGTCATATCGAGTTTAGAATTAAGTTGATGAATTATTCTCATTATTTGGAGAACAAATGTGGTGAGTTAGTGGTGGATTGATGATCGAGACAGTTTAAAATTTATTTCCAAAATACCTCCATAGATTATTCATAATGTGAAACAATACTGTGCATTGTTTATAATGACCTGTGTTTTTTAATTCTGGTAAAATGGGTGCAATATCATATCATTATCATCCCAGTAAATGGGGTATTTTAAATTTTTAATATTTATGGAAGGATGGGTGTTTTGATATTGTTTAAGGTGTGTTTTAGGTTGTTTGGGGGTGTCACGTTAGCGTAAGAATACCCATAGTGGGTTATTGGGTGTTTTTTAATGAAATATTATATCTTGTAGAGGATCATGCCTAAAAACAGGGCATTATTGTGTGGATTTGTGCAATGTCAGATTTTGTTTCTAGAATAGAGGGAAAATTATGACATGACATGACGAACCTTTCCACACACATCATTAATATGAATTGTTTTTTGGGAGATGGGATATAATCACCCAACAATGGTGTGGTTACACCCAGAATCTTTACATTTGGTTAAAGGATAGTTCAAATGTTCAATAAAGGGTCATGTCACAGTGGATTGGTTACGCCATAATGTGCTTAGTCAGACCATAATGGGTAATATTTGGAATGTTTTATCAGATATAAATTTATCATTATAGAATAAATATTTTTTTCACTTTAAATTGAAAAAATGTGTCTACGGTAGATATCCCTAGTACTAAGGGTCATGCTGCTACAAGGAATTTGGTGGAAGATTGTGCACCATAACACCTACGGTCACAAATCAATCCCACCTTGTACATTATATTTAGAAGAGAGAAATGAGAAATTTCTTATGGGACCTATTTTGGAAACCCATCGACCTCCCTTGGCTTCACTAAATTTGAATAAGTGTGATAGAACCTCTTGGTATATGTCATTATCCCTCATTTCATCCATTCTACAAGGGATGTTAGCGATTTTTTGTCATATATATTCTAGGTAATATCATTCTCATTTTCCACCATGTTTTACAAATATTCACCCATTTTATTTTTGTTACACCAAGATTTGGTTTTAGGAAAACAATTCAACTGGATTATAGTGGACTCAGCTAAATTACTAGAGTTATCTTGGGAATCTTGTGGAGGAGGTCAATTATGGAGCTTTTCAACAAATCATTCATTGTTATCCTTGAGATATGTTCCTCATGAATTTATTTCATTTTTTGGGAATTAGGTTTTATAATCCATTATTTTAGGTAAATAATTAAGGATATAATGTCTCTTGGGTCTGGGTTCATTTTGAGAGTGGATGAAACCCTGTGGGTTTGGGTTTCAACACCATTATTCCACCAAGTGAATATTGAATTAGTTATTCCAATTTAGGAAGTGAGTTTCAAATGTTTGATTTAATAATTTCATAGTGTTTTTTAGATAGGTTCCCATGAGATCCTTGGTGGTTTCAATGATATGTGGATTGATTTATGGATCATCGATTGAGGTAGGTGTCCAATACATTACAAATTATCTTGACTATTTATAATTTTTTCTATTTTTTGTACATCATAATGATTATTAATGGAAAGGTTTATTGACTTACGTAATCTCACACCATAAATAGTGTTG
Source organism: Viscum album (assembly GCA_963277665.1). NCBI lineage: Eukaryota > Viridiplantae > Streptophyta > Magnoliopsida > Santalales > Viscaceae > Viscum > Viscum album. Next base: position 869,045,877 of record OY728122.1, read on the forward strand.
AACTCATCTCAACCTAATAGTTTGTATGGAATGTATATAATTCTTACCATCTCATTCATGGTTCCTTTTTATATCAATTTCTGATGGCCCTCAATTTAAATTTTATCGTGGTGTGAGTTGGATTCTCATGGTACATGAGTTTTCCATTTAAAATAATGATTTAAAAACAATTTTTGATATAAATTGTATTTCAAAAGTAAATGGTTTAAAATGGATTTTTAATGTTAAAATAGTGATTTTAAGTGAATATTTTAAAATGGAATCTCAATAAATGTTTGGGTTATATAATAATGTTTCATTAAAATTTCGGTTGAGGTCCTACTATGAGAAAAGAGGGAATGTGATGAATTTTTATAATGGTTATAAATTGTATTTTTCCTTGGTTACTAAGTGACAACTGAAAAGGAATGCTTTGATTTTTTTTGTATGTTTGACCTCATGTGGCCAATAACCCATTCTCCTTAAATTTTATATTCTTGGTTGTGATTCCTAATTCCATATTTCTTATTTTTATTCTTTTATATTGAATTATGATTCATTATGTTATTGGAATTGTTTTTTGTCTTATTAAATTTATATGCGGGTGTTTGGACTATTATGAATGGGAGTGCATGAGTTGTCCTGATAATGTTATTTTTGGTATTTAAGTTCCTGAGTTGGTCTTTATGGTAATAATTTACCCCTTTGATGGTAGAAATGGGTAAGATTTATTTGTTTCAATGGAAATATTTCTTGTAATATGAAGTAATGTGGCTCTTTCATCTTTGTTATTCTAGGCCTCTAATGCATTTTTTGGACTAGTTTAAGGCCCATGTGACCTTGTGTTTTAAAACATGGGTTTGGGTAATGGATCCTTAAATTATATAGTTATTGGGTAGATAAAAATGGATACTGTTAGTAACTAGGTAGGTCTGGTTTGAGAAAATCCAACAAAATATCTTTATGGTGCCCTTTTTTTGAATGTTCAGTTTGTCTATGGGGTTTCCATTTTGGTATTTATTGATTTTTTAAAATTATTTCTTACATTTTATTTATATATTGACACTAGAGGTTTTTAATACATAGTAATTGAGATGATGGTGAATTTTTATTTGAAGAAATGGAATTGTAGATATAGGAACCACTCTGAATAAGAGTATTTATCTTATGATATTGTTTCCCCTATGTGAGAGGGAATGGTCCAAGATGTTGTTGAGAGACCTCCCCTATGTGATATGGGGTAGTTTGAGATGTTTATGTTTGGCCACCCCAAATTGAATAGGCATGGTATGAGTTTTTATTTCATAGAATCCATTGAGTGAGTGACAATGATCCGAGATATTTTCATGTGTTATCCCCTGAGTCAGAGGGGAAGTAAGGATATATTACCATGCGGCCTCCCCTGAAATATAGAGGATGGTCCGATATATTTATATATGGAATATCCTAAGTTGGTGGGGTGGTTAAATAGGCTGATGTATATTATTTCTAGAGTGAGTAGGGCCTGTAGTTTATTTGATATGTGACCAAAACTATGTGAGAATAGTTGTTCAAGGAATATGTTTGAGACTCGATGTAGTATTAGGTGTGAGATGATCCTTTTAATGTGATCATTTTTTCATGTTTCTAGATTTTTTATAACAAGGGGTGACTCTCTTCCTTCTAGAAGTGGTTGATGTTGCATGGGATAAGTTTTTGGTAACCTGTTTTTCACTTGATAACAAAAAATGTTTTCATGGATGTGTACAATAAGTTTTATTTTTGAGTCTGTGTGTTGTGAAAGCAAAACATTAACTCTATTTTTTTGAATAAAAACCACTTGATCACATAAACACCTAAGGTGGTGAACAAGTTAATCCTATGAGTTTCATACTCTTTCCCCTTTATATTTACTTAGATTTAGTTTTGATAGATGTGGGTTGAATTTTACATTTCCATTCAGGAATACGTATCACATGGAACTAGAAATATGGTTTAGGTCTTATATATTTTAAAGGATATGGATTCATAAAATAGGATTAAGTGAGTTGTCCTAGAGGGTGTTTTATTATTTTTTTAATTTTTTCTACATTGGTATATGCTAGTAGTGACTTTGTTTGCTAAATTTTATGAGGCCCACTATATATATTTATTGATTCTATTCTGTTATTATTTAGGAATACTATAGTTTATATACTACTTTACATTTAGGGCTGTGAATTCCCACTCTTCTCCATATTTATTTCTATACATTTTTGGGATGTATGTTATATAGTTGAGTCAAAATGAATTTTTAGTGGATCAAGGAATGAAACACAGGGCTTAATTTCAATTTAATATTCCCCCTATGACTATTATTTTCTTATATCATTAGTTTCAATCATTTATAATATAGAAAATAATTCCTGAGGTGTTTTGGTTTTCTAACAAGTGTCTCATTGACTGATTTTAATTGAATCACTAAATTGTAATTGAGTGCATATATTGTGTGTAAGGGACTAGATCCACATAGATCATCCCTTTGCATGTTTTCAAAGATCGATGTGCTTGGAAGTGTCTTGGAAGATGTATAGAGATGTTAGGTTATGTAAATGTTGGGAAGAGGGGATTGAACATCGTGTAACTGCAGTACACAACGTAACATCCTTTTTCATAGGTAGTTTAATAGAATAAAGGTGGGGTTCACAACATAATGTATTTAGGGGTTCTAAAAATAAATAAAATGCTGAGGCGGTGCGTTTTTTATCCAATCTCAACCTTGAGCCATTACACAACATGAAAGGGGAATACATGTCATATGTTTCCCCAACATTTTTTATTTTAAAAAAATATCCAACCACATGAGTTTTCCAACCTTAATACTACCACATATCTTCCTTGACTAAATGAGTCGTGAAAACCCTCTACCCATCATTTTGGGAGTTCCTTCATCAAGGAAAGATCCCTCACACCCTTCTTCGATCTATAGAAATCTGTCCTTGATATATGTAATGATCTACCTCCATTCTTGAGGTGTCTTCGATCCGTTCATCCTTTTTCTACATTATATGAAATTGAACAATATATCCATGTTTCTAATTGAGTTTTCTTGGTTTTTGGTTGGTGTGGTTGTGTCGTAGAATCCTTAGGTGGATGCAGTTGTTACGGGGGAGGTGATCATGATCTGTTACTTTGATATGTTCTTGTGAAAAGAACATTAATGACATTTTCAGGGTGGGGGGTTTAATGATTCTCTATTTATTTATGTGAAATCATAGAGTCATCATTGTTTATCCCTATTATTACAATTGAATTTACCTAATAATTATATGAATGAGATTAAATAATTTTTATCAATCATGCATAGATTTTCTTTCTTTGTACAGTGATATTAATTTTCCTCTTGATTTTCTAGATTGTGTGATATCAATGATTTTCTTGATTAAACATGTCATTATAGATATAAATTGGTAATTAATGTAAATCCGTAATTAATTATTTAATTAATGGTCTAAAAGATAAAGATTTATGTATACTGAATCTGGGTTTTGTTGTTGTTGTAATTTATGGATAATAAAATTGATTCAAGGGATCATATTTAATGGAATTTGTTAATGAACTAGAATCAAGTTGATTCATGTTCATAAAGTAATTAAATTCATGTCAAATAAATTTTTTATAGCTTGAGATAGCTAGTTATTTAGGTTTCCCATATTTGGAACATGTGGTAATGAATCTGTTTATCCGAGATGGAATAAAGAATTAAATATGTGAAAACTATACATCCTTATTGAGTATGAGTTTTCCAAATTCTTGTAAAGGCTTAGTGCATATTCTTTGAAGTCATGAGATATTGTTGTGTGTGAAGGATGAATGCCTTGATTTGGTTCTACGATCCTATTTTAATATTTTTTCCTGGTGCATATGATGTACTCTTGGTATGAGACTTATTGTTATGGGGGAAAGAAGGAGTAGATGGGACATGATCCATGGGTGGTTGATCCTTGAGGGTTACTAGGGTATGTGGGGTAAGGTACGCCTAGTTTTTGTGGCATTAGTTGACGCTAAGAGGGGAGAGATCCATCATCTTATTGATGAGTGTTTCAGGGAGGACATCAGGGATGATGGAAAAGGTTGAAGCTAGTATTTCCCGTAGATGTGAAAGTTGAACACTTATAAATCTATTATTGTTTAATTATTTTACATTCCCCACATCAGGAGGTAGATTATTTATCTTAAAATCCTTCCAAAAAAGGTGAAGAACTATGGGTTATCCCACATGATTTTCATATTTAGCTTCTCAAGGATTGAAGGGTCTACACTCTAGCTATAGGTGTCAAAGACTCTACGGGTAGTTCATCTACTCACAGTGTTGATCCCCTGGCATTTATCAGCATATAAATCTTTCATATAATACATAAAATTAAGGAAGAGTGATGATTCTGTTAATAAATTATTCAATAATTGATGTTGAACCCATGGGGTTGGAGCCTATGGGGATGCAATGTGGAGGTTAGACTTTTGAGCAGTCGTGGACTTGGTTTTGTTATTCCTGGAGGGCATGGATCTTTGTTGTGCTGCTAATTAAATGTAATGTGGAATTTATTATGGTTAATTAATGGTCAAGGAATTAATTATCATAAATTGAAACAGATAAAAATTGATAAAGTAACTAAATTTTTCTCTTTAAATGGTTGTGTGTCTATGGAATATCTAGTCCTTTTTGTGGCATCTGAGAGTCTGAGAGATGTTAGATGAAGATCAGTATGGGGATATGTTTTTTCTATAGTGTGGTCTTGAGCTATATTACATCCTTTACATGTTGTGTTTTTATATTCTACTCCACCCCATCAGTTAGGCTAACTCATACCTTGAGGATTCAGAGCCATTTAGGGTGTTCCCCAACATCCTGGTGGGAGGATAGATGGCTGACTACCCCATTTTTTCAACTCTATTTTTAGGATATTAACATGTTCTAGTATGGATTATAGTTATTTTTCTACATATATGTGTGTTGAGGGATTTAATATATTGTGTTTATTTCACACAAATATATTCTAGATATAGTTTCGTACGGACTTCTATAGGTATAATGTGTTTTGGTTGTGATGGCATGAGGATCCTTAATTGGCATATAGGCTATAATGGATTCAGGTATAATACCCAACGTGTGATACACATTATGAATGTTGTGGTGGATCTCAGAAACTACTATGTTACTTATGGTTGTATGGATGGTGTAGTACTCTTCCCAGGTTTTTTAGGGAAAGACTTTCTGTTGCAGGAGGATCATGTTGTGCTGCTACGTCTATGTGTCTTTGGGCTAGCATTTATTTGGGAGATTCTTAGGACATGTGTAGTTTGGGATACGTGGAAAACCAATGGGTACCTGGTAGCGGGGTACCCTTCATATTATTTTTTATATTATATACTCTTGTATGATATTCTTGGTGAGAGTAGGCATGGTGATGATGGGAACATAGTATACCTATTTATTAGAGGAGTTAGTTTCACTTGTTGTTCATTGCGGTTTAGCATGCATTATTTACATTTGAATGATAATCTATATGTAAAATCCTATTGATTATACTGTTATACACACCCTACACTATATAAACTATTTTTCAAGTCAGTTGGTGTATGTTAGAGATCAGGTTGGTTAATACTATCTTGGGGCTTTAGGAGTAGTTCTGGCATCATTGTCACTATCATTTTTCTTTATTTTGGAAGTTATAGTTTTCCCATTCAATAGTAATAGTATTTGTGTGACATTAAATATATTTACTTGTATATTCTTTATATTTTAATATGAGTAGGATTTGGATGTTATTTATCTTATCTCTCTCATTCACATGTGTTCTATAAGAGGGTAATTCCCCGCATTTCTGTTTTTATTATACACTCAGTGCCAGACACCAACCCAAGGCCTCATGGAGGTTGGACTTAGGGGTTATTTTCTCTCTTCTCACATTACTGGCCTAGGAGGGGTGGAATTTGTGGGGATGGGGACTTGATAGAGTGGTATCAACTTTCTAGTTGAGGGATTGGATGGAGATTTGATTTTTTCATGGTTGAGGTTGAAAGGGTTGGTAGGAAAACAATTTCAGTTAAGTTTATAAAGAGATGTAAACATGTGATATTGGTTGAGACACTGGAATTTAGGGCCCCCTATGATATGATGAATGGACCTTTATATTTACAATGGATACTAAATAATGTGATTTTGGTTGCAGGGTAGATACCTAGGAATGGATCATGAATAATTATTCTTTGCACATGTGTTTTAATGGGTAGACCTTGGGATATGTTAACCTAAAAATAATAAAAGATAAAAAAATTAACTAGTGTTAAAGTAATCCACATTCCTGGTTTACGAGTTCTAACTGTTCATCCTTTTTCAGGTATGACTCTAGGTCGACGTCCTCATCAGGTTCATGAAAAATATTCCCAGCATATTGTGCCAACATATCGATACAAATTAGAGGTTGACGATGATGACACGTGGTGGAGTAAACGTCAAAAATTTCAGTGCTATAGTCTATAGAAGTATTCGGGGTCCATTTCGGATGTAGTCACAGAGGACTGTTTGGAGAAGGTTGAGATATCTTTTAGTTCGATCCATGCTTGGAAGGTTCATTAGGTGTTGTTGTTTGACATAATGTTGTGTGGGGAAGAGAGGCAATGGTTGTTCTTATTCCTCAAGGATTGTCAGGAGTCGACAGTCTCGTGGGAGACATTCTAGAGTAGTTCAGCGCTAGGATTCGTTTTAGGATCCTGAAGGTGGATAGTCACCCGAAGCGTCTTCCCCTATGATAGGGTAGTTCTTGTGTGAAAGATTTTGGAATCTATTTTAGGAACCATTTATGATATAATTCAGACACGTTTCTAGATAAGGAGACCATTTCACGGAGTTTTTGTGTCCCGAGATCCAATGCTAGGTCACCCATTTTATGATGAAGACATATCTAGAGTTATTGGTGAGAATAAAGGTCATATAGAGGATGTTAAATATAACATGATCAACATGAGAGTGGAGTCTTCAGGATTCCTCATGAAGTAGAGTCTTGGTCTAAGGTTCATTTTTTTCTAGACAGATGAGTTTTCCATATGATGGGGGTAGGTGCCAACCCACAATGTATCATTTATCTGGGGAAAACAGACCTTCGGTCTATGAAAAAGGATCATGGGATTTTTTTCATGTGGAGGCTGAGGTCATCAGCAATGTGAGTGCCGAACCTCTTTGATCAATCAGTGTGCATCAGGTGTTCTGCTTCATGTTCCTCCATTAAGGGAGTTCCATCCGAGGCAGCATTAGCAAGTTGCACTAATTTTGGATCACCAGATACAAGATGGGTGAATTATAGGATGGCCCTAGGATGCTCCTTGTCCTTAGAGATAATATCACATGCATGGAGGTGGTCACCTTTGGGTATGGGGAAGTCATGGAGCAAGTCGTGGTCAGCTTCACGCATGAGCATTGCCAGTGGCAAGAAATCTAGATTCATTCAAGGTACACATTTTCTTGTTTTCTACTTGGGTACATGCACTATTTGATTTAGGCGTAACACAATCCTTCATATCACCTAACCTTGTACATTAATTGGGACTTGATATAGAGAGGCTTCTAGTTCCCTTGGCACTGTCTACACTACTTGGAGGTCGAGATGACTTGATTGAAGGATGTGGAGGCTGTGAGGTTGTTCTGGGGTAGCACATATAAGGACCCTGCCTTATTACATACATAATCTTGAATTAATTTATGTAAACACTTCCTTTTACATTAAAGATCGTTTTATGTTTATAGATTTAGAAAATTAGGACAATACATTCATAACATTACACATTATTACAGAGTGGATACCATAAAAATAGTTTCCATTTTTTTAAATATAAAACATTAAAACATAAAAAATTACTCCATGACAATTCTTCATCATTTAACATGTCTTCCTTCCTTGTCTTACACATCTATTAACCTGTGAAAATCATTTAAAAAATTGGAATGACCACAAAATCTCAGTAAGGGATGAAAAAGAAGGAAATAGAAAATTAGACCATGAATACCTGTAACGTATGAAAATGTTTTCAAAAGATGTGTTTGTCACTCATATATACTTACTTTGTGTAACATGAGATTTACCCAAGATCCACACAAACATGATAACATAAATATAATATTAAAGGTCTATTGGGGAATTACTTACATAATCTTGTAACAATTCTTGGCTACCTTATAATCTGTAACCCTCACGGCTACCTTACTTTGTGTAACCATCATAGTTACACCCGGAGTAACCATATAGCCGACCTCCAACATACACATACCCAATGCATTGGAGGGATAAATATCTCATACCATTCATCATAAATAATTCCCAAGAACCAAAACATAATCATACAACATGAATAATTCATGAAAACATTTCTTTGTAATTTCGTAAAACCGGATTTAAAAAGAGTATTTTTAAAGAAAATCCCCATATAAATATCATAAAATTGAATAGATACATAATAGAGTGGATAGATTATGTATATATACTGTAAATACACATAATAAAACATAATATAAACATAACCCATCGCACAAAAAATTTAAAGACCACATAAATAATGAAGTAGAAGGTTAACCCAAAGAATGGAAATCGGGTTAAGAATTCCCTTACCTCAGGTTTGTCTTACTTCCAACATGCTTAAACCTCCTGTATAATGTTTAAAATAGTGTGATTTGTATTTTTAAGAAATATTTTCATGTTTATAACATCTTATATGGTCATTTAATAAAATAATTTCACCCCTTTAATTGTTTGTATTATTCTTTTTTGTACCGTTTTTGGGTGACTTCTTTACATGATTTCTATGATTGGTTCATGATGAACGTTCTGGTCATTTGGAAGTGAAACTCTAGAATTGGAATGGAGTAGTAATTACATATATCCAGTAACATAAATTATACCATTTATCATTTTGATGTTTAATATGAGGATTATTCATAAGTTAAAACATTAATGATGTTCGTTTACATCATTTTAGCGGTTCTTTGATAATAACAACGTCATTTTGTCTTATAAATGAGAACCATGAGTACAAAAGAATTCCAGAACCATGGTTGAGTCATAAAACATTTATTATAACCTGGTTCACCTATATAAATTGTATCATTACCAGACTTGAATGAATTAATGGAAATTGAAATCACATCGTCTGCGATGTCGGTAATTCGGGACATAACAGACAATGTTTTTATTCCTTAAATAAGTGTGAGAGGTGAAGAATAATAATGAGTAATTTTCCATAAACATGATAAAATCAAGAATATACATGATTTAAAGAGATTGCATGCCTCTTCTGTAAGGTTATATGAAGAAAGAATAATGAAGGAACATAAAATAAAAGAATAAGTGAGAAATCTCTTAAACAATTCGGCAGCCCAACGACTATGTGATAGGGTTTTAGAAAACATTTAGAAGAGAGGGGAAAAGGGTAACCCATACAGAAATTAATAATTATATAGAATATATCATGAATAAGAAGGAAATAAGAACATGGTTTGGAAACATGAAAGTTATAACACATAAAAAATAACTTCAATGGAAAAAAGAAAGAAATTGAGAATTTTCTTACCTTATAGAGTAACAGACAGAACATGAAGGTTAGGACCTTGGGGGATTTAGGAAACCTTAGGTGGACTACTATGAAGGTAAGGAGGACAAATTTTCGTTGAGGGATAATTTGGAATGAATTAAATGAATGGAAGAGTTGGTATTTATTGGAAAAGTTAAGGATTGTTTTAATAATTTTCAAGGGATACCTCATGAGTGGTATTTGCAAAACCATTGGCTTTCCAATTGTATATTCCCATGGGATAATCCAATTGGGAAACCTCAGATATTATTTAACTATAAACAAGAGGACCAGATTTATTACATCATTATTATATCATTAATGTTGTCATTAACACACTAAAACTAAAAACTGTATTTTTTACTATTCATTGAAAAATGAACTGTTTCAGAAAAATTCCCAAAATTCACCATAACCATTTATCGATGTGTAGAATTCAAAAATTAAGTACATTTTTGAAAAATAATTTTCAAAGTATAATTAATTTATTTTTTAAATAAAATCATACTTAATTCAAAAAAAATTTATTTAAAAACTATTACTGCTTTTATATCACATTGAAAAATTAATCAAGATGCCATAATCATAAAGCCTTATGAAAATATAGTAATAATAAAATTTACTATTCATTGGGGTCCTATTACTATTCATAAAGGTATGTTACTATTCACCAAAAAATCATGTTGGTTCCAATTGACTCCAAATAACATACTGAACACAAATATAGATAATTGTTTCTTGAAATTCAAAATGAAGAAGTGGAAAAATTATGTTTAAAGGATAGTAATAAATATCAACATAAAAAATAGATCCATGCATTTATATTTATTTTTAGAAAAAAAATGGGGTGTTACATTATCCCCACCTTCTAGAAATTGTGTACTCACAATTTTATTTACTTAATAAACAACTGAAGGTATTTTCCCTTAAAGAATTTTCAGACTCGCATGTTGCTGCTTCAATAATATGGTTTCTATAAAAAAAACCATTACCTAGTAGATTACCATATTCCGAAATCCCTATTCCCTTCGATCAAGAATTTTAACTGGTTTCTCATCATAAGACAGGTTCTCCTCAAATTGAACTGCTTCTGGGCTCAATACATGTGATGAATCTCGCACATACTTCCTCAACATCGAGACTTGAAAACAATTGTGTACCTGAATCAAGCTCGAAGGCAAAGCTACGCAGTATGTAACTGTTCCATATTTCTCCAAGATTTCAAAAGGGAAGATGAACTGTGGACTTAACTTCCCTTTCTGACTGTAACGCATCACACTCTTCCAAGGAGAGATTTTAAGTAAACATTGTCAACTACCTCGAAATAGAATTCTTTCCTTCAGTTATCTGGATAACTTTTCTGCCTGCTTTGAGATGTCCTCATGTGCTGCTGGATCATCCCCATTTTGTAAGCCACTTATTCTATTTATTTTGTCCTCATAAACTCTCTTTCACTGACTTCATCCTAAAATGCTAGAGTCTGACACCACTTCCCATACAAAGCCTCAAAAGGTGCCATCTGAATACTGGAATGAAAACTGTTATTATAAGAAAATTAAACTAAATAAAGATGATGATCCCAACTTCCTTGATAGTCCATGTAAAGACCCGTAAATTTCAAGGAAATTGTTTTCTTAATTTTATTTTGAATTTTTCAAAAACGTAGCTTCTGACGGAACCTGATTCCGAGGCCCGGTGTGACCGGAATCATTTTCCGAAGTTTGGCTCAGGTACATTCAGTGAACGGACGAGCGGGTTTTTCTAACATTTGACCCGGTGCACGGAATCAAATTCTGAGGGCACCGATGGAATAATAGCAGCGGTATTTGCTTAGAAACTCGTATTCCGGAGTTGCGTTTGCTCGGGTATGGTTTACAAATTTTTGGGCTTAAAGTTGGGAAATAAAATAAATTGTACGACAAACTTTATTTTATTTAACTTAAGCCACTTGGAAGCCACTTAAAGCTGCTTAAGCTGGGTAGATGCGGATAGGGTGCTATCCAAAAATATCCTACCCTCTTGGTAGGATATTTGTGAGGTGGGGCCCGCACGAGCCCCACTGTTTCTTTTCCGCTAAGTTACGCACCCGCGAAAACCCGTCATTATGAAAGTCAACTGACGCGTTTTCTTAATTTCTTAACGCACCAATTAATTGGGCGGTTTTCTTCGTTGAATTAAATTCTTTGAATTAATTTATTCATTTCTTAACCTATTTTCAATCCATTGGTGTATTAATAAAATAATCCCAACACATGACTTTTGAAATAATGTTGAGAGGTTTGACATGTTTTGTGCCTTCATCCTCCTTCGCGAAGAACGTGAAGAACACGAAGAATTCCGAACCCGCGGAAATCGACGACGAGACGCCTTGTGCCGCGACGCCGACGTTTCCTCTCCCGTGACGTTCTTCCTCGACGTTCCTTAATCCGCAACAAAATCTTCAATCATCCGTTGAGGTGAGAGATTGCGGTTCTTTAATTTTCATTGTGGATTAAAACAACAATATGGATTTAATTATTATTAATTAAATCTATATGTTCTTGAACCTCGGAGTTCGTCGACGTGCACCGTATTCCGAGACGACGCGACGCCCTTCCGCGACGACGCGACACCCTTCCGCGACGCGACGATCGCCTCCTTTCGCAGCGATCAATTTTGCGAAGAACACGCGTGCGACGACTTGACGAGGTAGGGGTTTGTTGTGAAATAATTAATATTTCCCGTGATCATTTCTTTTAAAATAAATAACCCGGCTTCATAAAAAAAATTTAATTTATTAAAATTTTTATTTGATATGTTGATTATTTCTCCCAACTGTTATCATCTAACGCGGAGGGTGCGGGCCCAACAAACACGGACCGACAACCCTCTACCGTTCTTCGTTGTTGTGTGGATTTTGCGGGTGATGACAAAGCATGCTGTAGAGGCATTTTGATGATTCTGCAGTGAAGAACGGATCCCGGGATGAATAGCGGCGTAGGTGGGAAGGGAATCGGACCACCGGAGCAACTCCGGTGGCCCGCGGAAGTCATCAGCGGCGCCCCGGTGCGCCGCCGGAAGAAGCCGCGGCAGCAGCGGCAACGCCCGCGGACCCACGGCCGCGCGGGTCCGGTGCACTCGGAACGCGGCATTGCCGCGTCCGTTGACCAGGGCGGCCCCACGCGGGGGCCGCAGGGTTGTCACACGGGGGAAACATGCGCCCCGCGTTTGCTAGGCCGCTCGGCCGAGCCGATCCGGGCCCGCAGGCCGGGCCGGGCTGCGCTCAGGCCGGACCGGACCGGGTCTAGACGTGTCAAACCGGGTCGGGTCGACCCGGTTCGGCCGACCCAGGGGGGTCGGGCCGGGTCGGCCCGGGCCCAGACCCCTCGTCCTCGGACCGTTTTCGGTCTTTTGCCCGTAACATGAGCTACGGGCCTCTAAACGATTCGCCGTCAGCAGAAATGCGATCCTTGGATCGAGACGGTCGTTTCGATATATCACACTCAAGGTTCAGAATACTTTGGGTTCGGACGGGTAGGTTCGTACACAAAACGAACCGGGCCCTCAGAGCCGAAATGCTCATATCTTGAGCTCCGGACGTCCGATTGACGTGCCGTCGACTTTGGTGGATTCCTCTAAGTGAGACGGATCTTTTGGAATACTCCGCCCGAGGTTTGGACATAGGTGGAGTACAGTCGGGTTGGTTTGCCTTAAAAACCAACCGGGCCCCTAGGACGAAAAAGCCAATAACTCTCAGACTGGGCGTCTAATTGACGCGCCGTCTACGACGATGAGTTCCTGTTGACGATACGGAACTTTTGGATACACCAACTCTGGACTTTGAGTCAGTTGATGTATCAGCCTCTCGGCTCGTGTGGCGGACCCTCCCGAACGAGCTTGCTGTGTGCGGGAACCCTAGAGCTGGCTGCTACTGCTGCTGTGACGACGATGACTGTACAGAGATCCTCAGTGGATTCGACTGCGACGATGATGAAAACCGTACGGGAATCCTCTGTGTTTTTGGCAGTGACTACTACGGTACATCTTGGGATATGTCAACTCCGGACTACATGTCAGTTGATGCATCGACCTCTTAGCTCGTGGGGTGGACCCTCCCGGAACGAGCATGCCATGGGCGGAAACCCTAGAGACGTGTGAGACTTGACGACTACTGATCGAACGACTTGGTGTGTTACGAAAATCCTGGTGAGGAGCGCTTGGTTGTAGCGGCAGACCCACGAGGGGGGTGCGCTTGGTTGTAGCGGCACATGGGAGCGCTTGGTTGTAGCGGCAGACCCACGACGGAGGTGCGCTTGGTTGTAGCATCACAGAGGAGCGCTTGGTTGTAGCGGCAGACCCACGACGGAGGTGGGCTTGGTTGTAGCGGAACAGGGGAGCGCTTGGTTGTAGCGGCAGACCCATGACGGAGGTGCGCTTGGTTGTAGAGGGACAGGGGAGCGCTTGGTTGTAGCGGCAGACCCACGACGGAGGTGCGCTTGGTTGTAGCGGCACAGGGGAGCGCTTGGTTGTAGCGGCAGACCCACGACAGAGGGGCGCTTGGTTGTAGTGGCATGGGGGAGAGCTTGGTTGTAGCAACGGGCCCATAGTACTCAATAGGTGGAGTACTACAGCAGTCCAAGGTAAGAGGGAAGCACTTGGTTGTAGTGGAATTACCACTGTACTTGATAAAGAGGGAGTTTTCCAATAGATGGGTTCAACTTCATGATCGATCGTGTGTGGGTCATTGAGGGGGTTAGTACCTACCGATCCTTTGTAGGTCCGACGGCTTAGATGAATCAGTGGCTACATCTAATCATCTCCATCGTCTTATGAAGAAGAATATCCTGTGTCAGCTGAATACTGTTTTCTTTCCTGTGTGGATTGTGTTGTGCTATCCTGTGTGGATTACGGTTTTCTTTCCTATGTGGAATACGTATACTTTCCTATGTGGAATGAGTTGTACTTGGGCTTGGAGGTTGGAGAGTATTGTAATTGATGACTTAGATATATGTATGGGCATATACCTAAGCAGTGTCGGTTGTTACTTCGTGATTGTATATTTCTTTTTTGGTTTATCCTTTGTGGATTTCAGGAGACCTTCGGGGGTCTCGGGGTCCCTACTGAGTATCTTATACTCACCCCTGCACGGGCTATGCTCGCACTTCGTTGTGTTGGTTGCAGACGATGGACAACGCTAATCGTGGTAGAGGCTTGCAGAGCAGGACGGTACCTGGAGGTGGACCACTGGGCGGAACGTACTCGGAGCGGCCAGGTGGACCCGAGGAGCAGTGGGGGCTATTTGTACCCACCCTTCATGTGGGACTTCCAGAGGATGGATCGACACTACGGCTTATCTTTTCAGTTGTTTTTTTTCCCCTTTCAGTTGTACTTTACAGTTGGTCTTGTATTTCCGGCCCCTTTTTCTTTCAGCACAGCTTGTTATAGTTTTTACTTAGTGTTTACACTTTCTGCTTGCTTACTCTATTATGGTTGTTTACATTACAAAGGCAATGTATTCCCTGTTTATCGGGATTTACGCCTTGGTGTTAGTCGCCAGCCCCTGGCCTTTGGAAGGCGGGCTTGGGGTAGTCACGACATGGGCCCTGAGGACGGGTCATGACAAATTGGTATCAGAGCAGTTCAGTTCTACCGCAGACTCTGATATTTCTTCTATGTGAATCAATAGTGTTTAGCATATTGGGTTTGGTTATCAGTCCAGGGAGTCCAGTGTTGGTGCGGCGACCGACGTATCCGTACACCAGGACCCTGGCTTCTGATTTCCGGCTTAATGCACGAAAACATTGATTTCTTGTGTGTTCAAGTTTTCTTTGTGATTACTTGTGTCAGCTCACCAGGTATACATTTCTGACCGTGGCGCACCTGTTTCTTTTCAGGATGGCCCCACGATGGCAGCCAGCTATGGTTCCAAGAGTGGATCGTGATGACAGCCCACTGAGCGACGAGGCCTCGGTGCAGGGATCCTTGTCAGCTGAGGCATCGGCGGTACCTATACCTGCCGAGCCACCAATGCTACCAGCCCTAGCCGATGACGATGCACGTCGCCTTAGAGCACTGCATGAGTTCCAGCACCAGCGACCGCCCAGGTTCCACGGGGAGACGGACCCTCAGGCCGCCGAGGACTAGCTGGAGGTAGTTGTACGGGTTTTCAGATTAGTGAGGACACCAGCAGACCTCATGGTGATCCTCGCAGCGAGCCTCCTGCAGGCGGCAGCAAGCAGATGGTGGAGCTTGATGCTCCAGGTGCACGACGAGACATCTATCCTCTGGACGGACTTTGAGAGCATCTTCCGCTCCCTGTTTGTCCCAGCCACCCTCCGAGCGGTGCGCATCCGGGAGCTACTACAGCTGCGGAAGGGCATCATGACAGTGGCCCAGTACTCGGTGAGATTTACTGATCTCTCGTGCTACTCCACAGATATGGTACGGGACCCGTTCTTCCATGCCCGGACCCTCGAGCAGGGACTGAGGCACGAGATCAGGGCTTTGATGATCTCCCTCAACATTCCAACTCAGATGGGAGTATTGGAGCAAGCCCTCATAGTGGAGAGTTTCCTTGCTGAGCAGTCTCCAGCAGCAGGGCCCACCACTTTCCGGCATGCGGCAGAGTCTTCTGCAGCGGGCGGTAGACAGATGAAGCAGGGGTCCAAGAGGACTAGACCTACAGGTGGTCGACAGCATGACTCTGGATCGTTTGCGCGAGGCACTCGGGGTGGACAACGACTTGCCATGAGAGGGTAGTGTTACACCTGCGGCGGGATTGGTCACATGGCTCGTGACTATCCGACCCGCCATACGGATGACCAGCATATGAACAAAGGACCCCCAGGCAGAGGCAGAGGTTCGATCAGGGCAGGCCGCAAGGAGCAGGCGGCCATGGCACGGGAGTTGGCCGTGCAGTTGGAGGTGGACGACGCTTCGTGGTGTTACCACCACCACCACTAGGAGGTCCACCCCGACCGCAGGGGACAAAAGGACATGGGAGAGCTCAGCTTCAGGCAGCTGAGGCCTACGATCATGGAGCTCCGGGAGCAGATGGACAGGAGCGGAACTAGTGGATACATCTTTTGTACTTCTAGTTCCTTGTTGCCATTGTGTAGTGTCTTTGTATTATGAGCTGCAATAGTAAAAGACGCTTACCTTTGTGATGTTTTCATTCCTGTCCTCTTTTGTGTTGTTACTAAGAGGTTCTAGTTAGACTATTGACTTGACCCTCACTTGTGAGACATCTACTGGAGGAGACCTAGTTACCACACACTGATGTCGATAGTGTGACTCAACCCTTGGAGGCGAGAGTAACAGTTAGATCTCTTGGCAGTAGCGTCGAGGCCATACGACATCATCTTTGGTATGGATTTGTAATATCCATGTCAGGATTGACTGTATTAGGCAAAGGAAGTGGTTCATCAAGGGGATGAGACCAGATTTCACTTATCGGCAAAGGAGAAATCGTAGCAGCTCTTGTGGGACCAAAGATGTTCAAGGCCATGACAGAGAAGGTCCAGGTCATCCAGGAGCAGATGAGGACAGCTCAGAGACGACAGAATTCTTTTACTGATAGGAGGCGGAGGCCACTAGAGTTCGAGGATGGCGACCATGTCTTCTTGCGGGTCTCACCTCGACGGGGTTTACGGAAATTTGGCGAGGTGACTTATCGCCTGGCTCTACCACCTCAGTTGCACCGGGTGCACGACGTTTTCCCCGTATCTCAGCAGAGGAGATACGTGCATGACCCGACACAAATCTTTGACTATGGAGAGCTGGTCTTTGATGATGGGGCGGCTTTTGCGGAGGTCCCAGTGGAGATCGAGGATCGACAGGAGCGGGTCCTACGTGGACGATCGATTCCTCTAGTGCGCTTCAGATAGCAGCTCAGAAATCCTCAAGAGAGCACTTGGGAGCGGGAGGCTCAGATACGTGCTCAGTACCGCCTTTGTATCCCTATGTTTGTGGTGAAGCATTACGGGGATGCAAATCCCTATGGTGGGAGTAGTGTAAAGACCCGTAAATTTCAAGGAAATTTTTTTCTTAATTTTCATTGAAATTTTACAAGAACGCAGCTTCCGACGGCACCTGATTCCGAGGCCCGGTGTGACCGGAATCATTTTCCAAAGTTTGGCTCGGGTAAGTTCAGTGAACGGACGAGCGGGTTTTTCTAAATTTTGAACCGGTGCCCGGAATCGAATTCCGAGGGCACTGATCGAATCATAGCGCCGGTATTTTTTTAGAAACTCCTCTTCCGGAGTTGCGTTTTCTCGAGTATGGTTTTTAAATTTTTGGGCTTAAAGTTGGGAAATAAAATAAATTGTACGACAAACTTTATTTTATTTCACTTAAGCCACATGGAAGCCACTTAAAGCTGCTTAAGCTGAGTAGATGCAGATATGGTGCTATCCAAAAATATCCTACCCTCTTGGTAGGATATTTGTGAGGTGGGGCCCGCATGAGCCCCACCGTTTCTTTTCCGCTAAGTAACGCACCCGCGAAAACTCGTCATTATGAAAGTCAACTGACGCGTTTTCTTAATTTCTTAACGCACCAATTAATTGGGTGGTTTTCTTCGTTGAATTAAATTCTTTGAATTAATTTATTCGTTTCTTAACCTGTTTTCAATCCGTTGGCGTATTAATAAAATAAGACCAACGCACGACTTCTGGAAAAATGCTCGTTGAGAGGTTTGACAAGTTTTGTGCCTTCATCCTCCTTCGCGAAGAACGCGAAGAACACGAAGAACGCGAAGAACGCCGGTCTTCGACGAAGAACGCTGAACCCGCGGAAATCGATGACGCGACGCCGTGTGCCGCGACGCCGATGTTTCCTCTCCCGCGATGTTCTTCGGCGACGTTCCTTAATCCGCAACAAAATCTTCGATCATCCGTTGAGGTGATAGATTGCGGTTCTTTAATTTTCTTTGTGGATTAAAACAAGAATATGGAGTTAATTATTATTAATTAAATCTATATGTTCTTGAACCTCGGAGTTCGTCGACGCACACCGTATTCCGCGACGAGGCGACGCCCTTCCGCGACGACGCGACACCCTTCCGCGACTCGACGATCGCCTCCTTCCGCGGCGATCAATTCCGCGAAGAACGCGCGTGCGACGACTTGACGATGTAGGGGTTTGTTGTGAAATAATTAATATTTCCCGTGATCTTTTCTTTTAAAATAAAGAACCCGGATTCATTAAAAATATTTTAATTTATTAAAATTGTTATTTGATATGTTGATTATTTCTCCCAACTGTTATCATCTAACGCGGAGGGTGCGGGCCCAACAAACACAGCCCGACAACCCTCCGACGTTCTTCGTTGTTGTGCGGAGATGGAGAGCGACGCAAAAGCATGCCGTAGAGGCGTTTTGATGATTCCTCAGTGAAGAAAAGATCCCGGGATGAACAGCGGCACAGGCGGGAAGGGAATCGGACCACCAGAGCAACTCCGGGGGCCCGCGGAAGTCACCGGCGGCGGAAGAAGCCGCCGCGGCGGCAGCAGCGCCAGCGGACCTGCGGTCGCGCGCGTCCGGCGCACTGGGGACGCAGCATCGCCACGTCCGTTGACCAGGGCGGCCCCCCGCGGGGGCCGTGGGGTTGTCACGTGAGGGAAACATGCCCCCCGCCTTTGCTCGTCCGCTCGGTCGAGCCGAGCCGGGCCGGCCGGCCGGGCCGGCCTGCGCCCTGGCCGGACCGGACCGGGTCAAGCCGGGTCGGACCGGGTCGGGTCGACCCGGTTCGGCTGACCCAGGGGGGGTTGGGCCGGGTCGGCCTGGGCCCAGACCCCCCGTCCTCGGATCATTTTCGGTCTTTTGCCCGTATCATGAGCTACGGGCCTCTGAACGACGCGCCGTCAGTGGAAACACGATCCTTGGATCGAGACAGTCGTTTCAGTATATCGCACTCAAGGTTTCAGAATACTTTGGGTTCGGCCGGGTTGGTTCGTACACGAAACCAACTGGGCCCTCGGAGCAGAAACACTCCTATCTTGAGCTCCGGACGTCCGATTGACGTGTCGTCGACTTTGGTGGATTCCTCTAAGTGAGACGGATCTTTTGGCATACACCGCCCGAGGTTTGGACGTAGGTGGAGTACGGTCGGCTTGGTTTGCCTTAAAAACCAACCGGGCCCCTGGGACGAAAAAGCCAATAACTCTCAGACCAGGTGTCTGATTGACGCGTCGTCTGCGACGTTGAGTTCCTGTTGACGATACGGAACTTTTGGATACATCAACTCTGGACTTTGAGTCAGTTGATGTATCATCCTCTCGGCTTGTGGGGTGGACCCTCCCGAACGAGCTTTCTGTGTGCAGGAAACCTAGAGCTGGCTGCTACTGCTGCTGTGACGACGATGACTGTACAGAGATCCTCAGTGGATTCGAATGCGACGATGATGAAAACCGTACGGGAATCCTCCGTGTTTTCGGCAGTGACTAGTACGGTACATCTTGGGATACGTCAACTCTGGACTACATGTCAGTTGATGCATCGACCTCTTAGCCCGTGGGGTGGACCCTCCCGGAACGAGCATGCCATGGGCGGAAACCCTAGAGACGGTTGAGACATAAAGACTTCTGATCGAACGACTCGGTGTGTTACGGATAGCCTGGTGAGGAGCTCTTGGTTGTAGCGGCAGACCCATGATGGAGGTGCTCTTGGTTGTAGCGGCACCGGGGAGCACTTGGTTGTAACGGAAGACCCACGACGGAGGTGCGATTGGTTGTAGCGGCACAGGGGAGCGCTTGGTTGTAGCGGCAGACCCACGATGGAGGTGCGCTTGGTTGTAGCGGCACATGGGAGCGCTTGGTTGTAGCGGCAGACCCACGACGGAGGTGAGCTTAGTTGTAGCGGCACAGGGGAGAGCTTGGTTGTAGCGGCAAACCCATGACGGAGGAGCACTTGGTTGTAGCGGCATAGGAGAGTGCTTGGTTGTAGCGGCAGACCCACGACAGAGGTGCGCTTGGTTGTAGTGGCACGGGGGAGCGCTTGGTTGTAGCAACAGGCCCACAGTACTCAATAGGTGGAGTACTACAGCAGTCCAAGGTAAGAGGGAAGCGCTTGGTTGTAGTGGCATTACCACTGTACTTGATGGAGAGGGAGTTTCCAAATAGCTGGGTTCAACTTCATGATCGATCATGTGTGGGTCATTGTGGGGGTTATCACCTACCGATCCTTTGTAGGTCCGATGGCTTAGATGAATCAGTGCCTACATCTGATCATCTCTATCGTCTTATGAAGAAGTATATCATGTGTGAGCTGAATCCTGTTTTCTTTCCTGTGTGGATTGTGTTGTGCTATCTTTTGTGGATTACGTTTTGCTTTCCTGTGTGTAATACGTATACTTTCTTGTATGGACTGAGTTGTACTTGGGCTCGGAGGTTGGAGCGTATTAGAATTGATGACTTAGATATATGTATGGGCATAGAACTAAGAAGTGTCGGTTGTTACTTCGTGATTTTATCTTTCCTTTGTGGTTTATCCTTTGTGGATTTCGGGAGACTTTCGGGGGTCTTGGGGTCCCTACTGAGTAGCTTATAATCACCCCTGCATGGGCTATGTCCGCACTTCGTTGTGTTGGGTGCAGACGACGGACAACGCTGATCGTGGTGGAGGCTTGTGGAGTATGATGGTACCTAGAGGTGGACCACTGGGCGGAACGTACTCGGAGCGGCCAGGTGGACACGATGAGCAGTGGAGGCTATCTGTACCCACCCTTCAGTTGGGACTTCCAGAGGACGGCTCGACGCTGCAGATTTTGTTTTCAGTTGTTGTTTTCCCCTTTTAGTTGTACTTTACAGTTGGGCTGGTATTTCCAGCCCCTTTTTCTTTCAGCACAACTTGTTACAATTTTTACTTAGTGTTTACACTTTCCGCTTGCTCACTCTGTGATGGTTGTTTACTTTACAAAGGCAATGCCTTCCCTGTTTATCGGGATTTACGCATTGGTGCTAGTCACCAGCCCCTGGCCTATGGAAGGCGGGCTTGGGGTAGTCACGACACAGGCCCCGAGGACGGGTCGTGACAGTCCATTAAACTAGATCAAAGCATATCTTCCAAAGTATGAATCATTCGTTCTGACTTCTCATCTGATTGAGGATGAAAATATGTACAAAAATTTAACTATTTGCCCAATGACTTCTGAAGTCCCTTCCAAAAGTTAGAAGTGAACATGAGATCTCCATCAGATACAATGGAAAGACAAACTCCATGTAACCTGACAATCTCCTTGAGGTACAATCGAGAAATCTGATCCAAAGTTATTTTATCCCGAATAGAAATAAAATGTGCAGAGTTTGTTAGCCGATCAACAATATTCCAAATCACATTGTTACCTCGAGAAGTCTTTGTTAGTCCTACCACAAAGTCCATGGATACATTCTCCCATTTCCACTCTGGCATTGGTAAAGGCTGAAGCATCCCCTTCGGTAACTGCCATTATACTTTAACCTGTTGACATGTTATTCATTTCACAGTAAAATCAGAAATATCTCTTCTAATTCCATCCCACCAATAATACTCCCGATGGTCTCTAAACATCTTAGTTCTGCCTGGATGAATAGAAAATTGATAAATATGAGCTTCTCACAAGAAATATTTCTTCAACTGATATTCACAAGGCACACAAAACCTTTTCCAAATCTTAAAACAAAATATTTATCAAGGTTAAATTCTAGGAACTTACGCATTTAAACCAAATCTACATTTTTCGGTAGCTCACGGTCATCCTTCTCCACTTGCTTAATTCTGTCTGACAATGAATATTGCACTGATACCTGAAAAAAAATGTATTCCATGCACCAACAACTTCTATGCCAAAATTCATCAAATCATTAATCAAGGGATCATGTTCCAAACGTAACATGGTTAATGAAGCATGATGTTTCCGAATTAAGGCATTCACTACATTGTTTGGTTTTTTAGGATGGTAATTAATTGTGTAGTCATAATCCTTTATTAGTCATATCCATCTTCTTTGCCTCGTGTTTAATTCCTTCTGAGTGAATATATACTTTAGACTTTTATGGTCAGTATATATTTTACATTTGGTTCCGTATAAATGATGCCTCCAAATTTTCAAAGAAAAAACCATAGCGTGTAATTCCAAATCATGTGTGGGATAATTTATCTCATGAGGTTTAAGTTGTCTCATAGCATAGGCAATTACCTGATAATTCTGCATCAAAACACAACCAAGTAGCTTCAATGAAGAATCAATGTAGATGAAAAACTCACCATTTCGAGAAGGTAAGGCCAAAACTAGAGCATTCAACAGTATCTTCTTTAGTTCATGAAAACAAACATCACATTCCTCATTCCAAAAAACATTTAACCCCCTTCCATGTTAACTTAGTTATCGGGCTGGATAAACATGAAAAGTTCTTAAAAAATCATCTGTAATAACCAACTATCCCAGAAAAAATACTAATCTCAATAACATTTGTGGTTCTTGACCATTCATCAACTACTTTTGTTTTGGTAGGATCAACTATTATTCCATCCTTATTTACACTGTTCACATGAAAATAAATATGTTACAACCAAAAATCACACTTGATGAATTTTCAATATAGTTTCTTTTCGATTAAATTTTGCAAAACAACCCTTAGATGTTTTTCATGATCCTATTTATTTTTATAAAATACCCTAATGTAATCAATAAATACGACCACAAAACTATTTCAAGAACTCATGAAATACTCTATTAATAAGATTCATAAATACAGCAGGTGCATTAGTTAATCCAAACCGCATAAAAACTCATTCATAATGCCCATATCTTGTATGAAAGGGTGTTTTTGGGATGTCATCCTCCTTCACCATCAGTTGATGGTATCCGGATCTCAAGCCAATATTGGAATACTACTGAGCTCCCTGGAGCTGATCAAACAAGTCATCAATATGAGGAAAAGGATACTTGTTTTTAATAGTGATGTTATTGCAAGATCTATAATCAATGAAAGTCTCATGGAACCATCTTTATTTTTAACAAGCAAAACAGGGGATCCCCATGGTGAACTGCTAGGACGAATGAAGCCTTTTTCAAGAAAATCCTGTAACAGATTTTTCAATTGAAGATGTTCTATTAGAGCCATAAGATAAGGGGGTTTTGAAATTGGCATAGCATCAGGAACTAAGTCAATTGTGAATTCAACTTCTTGATCAGGTATGACATCGGGAAACTGATCAGAAAAAACATCAAGGTATTCATTTACCACTCGCACATCATGAATTTAAATAGTTCCCTTGTTTTCAACAATATGATCAAAAGAACTTTCATTTCCATCTTTCAATAGTTTCTCAGCTTCCTGATATGTTATCAATTGTGTGGGTTCATTCTTGTACACAAACTGGAATTTTTTTTGAAAAAAAACTTCTTTAGCTCTACTGTCAATCTTAGCATGATAATCAGAAATCCAATCCATTCCTAGAATAACATCCAACTCGAATATTGTTAAAATAACAAGGTTTGTAGGTAATGTATTTCAATATACCACAATAGAAAGATCCTTATAATTCCTCTTTGATATAACATTTCCCCCTGGTGTTATAACAAAATGTTCAGGTCTCATTTTTTGAGGTGATATTTCCAATTTACTAGAAAGTTTCTCAGAGATGAAGGAATGTGTAGACCCCATATCAAACAAAACATTAGCAAAATCTTAGTGAACAAAGTACCCAATACAAATTAATTGGATGGCCCGACATATGTTGATGTGGTTGCATAGGATCTCACTACACCTTTCTGCTTTTATTTTGGCTTCTTTGCATGATTTGGATCTCTCTTTGGGCAGAAATTTTCATAATGACCCATCTCACCACATTTAAAACACTTTACAGTCTTATTATCAGGATTAGTCTTTGGATAATTTTCATTTCAATCTCGGGCCATATGTCCAAACTTTCTACATCTAAAACACTTCCTATTTTTTCTAAGACATTCCCCAAGGTGCATCATACCACACTTTTCACAAACTGGAAATTGGATTTTCTTACTATCAGATTAATTCGGTTGATTCATACCCATTTCTTGCCAACTGGACCTCTTCTTCTATTTGTTTCCAAAATTCATGTGATCATCAGCAAACTACATCTTTACCCTCTCAGCACCTCGGACATGTTTCTCATAACTTTTGAATTAACGGGAGGCCAATGCCCTTCGATACATTGGCTTCAATCCTGAGTAAAAGCAGTTGATTTTTATATCAAGATCCAGAATAAAATTTGGAGCATACCTCTCCAGTCGAGTGAAGTTCCCTTCATATATATCCAATTAATCTTCCTCCATATTTATCAATTCAATGAATTTCTTCTCCATTCTATGTCGCACCACCTAAGGAAAATATTGTTCAAGGAAAAGACATTTAAATTCATCCCACTCTACGGAATAAAAATACACTCTACCCCTGATATTCCTTACCATTGACCACCACTGATCAACATCCCCTTAAAAATGATAAATGTAAAGACATACCTTTTGAATGTTTGAACATCCCATAACATCGAATATCTTTTCATGGGATTTGATCCATCATTCAGTTACTACTAGGTCAGATGATCCATTGAATGTAGGAGGATGTTGTCTCATAAAATGTTCTAATATTGTCATGTTCCGTTGTGGTATGTCTTTTGGTTCTCTTGCATGGATGTCACCACAATTTATTGCCTACATTAGAAGACCCATTACTGTCAACAACTGCTCGGTTCCAATCCCTACCATTCTGGGCTGTAGTTCTAGAAGGATGTCATTCTGTCAGTGCCTCACCTCTTCAGTATCCCTGTTCCTTCTACAGAAAACCATTCTAAACAAACATGTCTTAGATGAAGCAACATGGTAATCTTAAAATTCTAAAACATTTCAAATAAAACATATATTTAAAATCATTTATTGTATTTTATTAACATCACCCTAACCCCTAATGTTATCTAAACCATCCTGTGATACCAATAATAAGGACCTTGCATTATTACATACATAATATTGAATTTAGTCAAAAAATAACATCCCTTTACATTGAATATATTTTCATGTTTAGAGATTTAGAGAATTAGGAAAATACATTCATAACATTACACATTATTACAGATTGGATACCATAAATAACAGTTTCCATTTTTTTTGAATAAAAAACATTAAAACATAAAACATGACTCCTTGACAATTATTAAAAATTTAACATGTCTTTATTACTTTTCTTACACATCCATTAACCTGGGAAAATAATTTAAAAACATGGGATGATCACAAAAGCTGAGCAAGGGATGAAAAAGAAGGAAAGAGAACATTATTCCTTGAATACTCGTAACGTTTGAAAACATTTTCAAAAGAGATACTTGTTACTCATATATACTTACTTCTTGTAACATGAGATTTACAAAAGATACACACAAACATGAGAACATAAATATAATAATAAAGGTATCTTGGGGAATTACATTATATAATCTTGTAACCATTCTTGTCTACCTTGTAATCTGTAACCCTCATGACTACCTTACTTTGTGTAACCATTGTAGTTACACTTTGAGTAACCATACGACCAACCTCCGACAAACACATAACCAATGCATTTGAGGGAGATATAGGTCCAACCCTTCATCATAAATAATTCCCAAGAACCAAAAAATAGTCATAAAACATGAATAATTCCATAATAACATTGCTTTGGAATTTCTCAAAACTGAATTTAAAAATAGAATTTTGAAAGAAAAGCACCTTATAAATATCATACAATTGAATAAAGACTTAATAGAGTGGATGGAGTATATATATATATTGTAAATACACATTATTGAACATAATATAAATATAACCCATTAGATAAACAATTTAAATAGCACATAAATAATTAAGTAGAAGGTTAACCCAAATAATGGAAATCGGGTTATGAATTCCCTTACCTCAGGATTGTCTTACATCCAACTTGTTTAATCCCCCTGTAAAATATTTAAAAGAGTGTTATTAGTATTTTAAAAAAATATTTTCATGTTTAAAACATCTTATATGATCATTTAATAACATCATTTTACCCTTTTAATTGTTAGTATTGTTCTCCTTGCACCGTTTTTGGGTGAGTTCTTTACATGATTTCTATGATTGGTTCATGAGGGATGTTCTTGTAATTTAGTAGTGAAGCTCCAGAATTGTAATGGGGTAGTACATACATATATACAGTTACATAAATTATACCATTTATAATTTTGATGTTTAATATGAGAATGATTCATAAGTTAAGACATTAATGATGTTCATTTAGGTCATTTTTGTGGTTCCTTGATAATAACAACATCATTTTGTATTATAAATTAGAACTGTGAGTAAAAAAGAATTCCAGAACCATGGGTGAGTCATAAAAAATATATTATAACCTGGTTTAACCATATAAATGGTATCACGACTAGACTTTAAAAAATTAATGGAAATTAAAATCACATAGCCCTCGATGTCGGTAATTCGACACATAACGGACAATGTTTTTATTCCTTAAATAAGTGGGAGAGGAGAAGAATAATTATGACTAAGTTTCCATAATAATTATAAAATCTAGAATATACATGATTTATGGATATTTCAAGCCTCTTGGGAAAGGAGATATGATGAATGAATAAGGAAGGAACTCAAAATAAAAGAATAAGTGAGAAATCTCTGGAAAAATTCGGCAGCCCAACGACTATACGATAGGGTTTTAGAAAACATTAAGAAGAGAGGGTATAAGGTTCACCCATCCAGAAATGAATCTTTATATAGAATAGATTAATATTAATATGTAAATAAGAACATGGTTTAGAAATATGAAAATTATACAACATAAAAAAGAACTTGAAAGGAAAAAGAAAGAAATTGAGAATTTTCTTACCTTGTAGAGTAACCCAAAGAAATTAATGGTTGGGACCTTGGGGAATTGAGGAAACTTGGGGGGGACTACTATGAAGGTATGGAGGCCAGATCTTTGTTGAGGGAGAATTGGTAAGGAATTCAATGAAGGTAAGAGTTGGTATTTATAGGAAAAGTGAGGGATTATTTTAATAATTTTCAAGGGACACCTCATGAGTTGTATTTTCAAAACCATGGGCTTGCCCATGGTATTTTCCCATGGTATAAGCCACTTGGGACACCTCACATCTTATTTAGATATACACAAGTTGACCAGATTTATGACATCATTATTATATCACTAAATATTTCATTAACATAGTGAAACTAAAAACTGTACTGTTTTCTATTCACCGAAAAATCAACTGTTTCATAAAAATTCCCAAAATTAACCCTAACAATTTATCGATGTGTACAATTAAAAAATGAAATCCATTTTTTGAAAATAATTTTCTTAATATTATTAATTTAATTTTTAAATAAAATCATACTTAATTTAAAAATTATTTAGTTAAAAACCATAATTCCTTTTATATCACATTGAAAAATTTATCAAGTTGTCCTTATCATAAAGCTTTGATAAAATAAAATAATAATACAATTGACTATTCCATAGGGTCATACTACTATTCATATTAGTATTCATAAGGGTATGTTACTATTCACCCAAAAATCAAGTAGGTTACCATAGACTCCAAATAACATACTGAACACCATTGTAGATGAAAATTTCTCGAAATTCAAAACATAGAAGTGGAAATATTATGTTTAAAGGATAGTTATAAATATATACTTAAAACAAAGATCCATGCATTTCTATTTATTTTTAGAGAAACATGGGATGTTACATCACATATCTTGGAGATATTTATTATGTTTACAAATACAACCATATGATGTTATCCCCATCATGGGTTGGATTTATTTGTTGTAGGATATCGTGGATTGCTTTAGGAGAAAGGTATTGTTCATTGATACTAATTAAGATCCAGTAATGATTGTTGGTGAGATAGACCCTCAGATTGTTCAGAGGCATGTTCCATCCTTTACATCCTTGATGAATGAGATGATGTTGAGTTCATTAGAGGTTCAGTAGCCATCATTTCCTAGGGTCATAGAAGAGTTACCTATTATCTTTCGAGAAGAGGTTGTTGTGTTACCCCCTTGACAAGAGATTGAGTTTCTGATTGAACTATATCCATTCATGTCTCCTATCTCGATATCTTCATATATGATGGTGCCTTATGGGTAGTGGGATATGTATATATAGTTTATTGGTCTATTATATTGTGGCATTGTTCGGCTGGGTGTGTCACCCTGGGGTGCACCAGTTTTGTTCATGAAGGAGTCTTAAGGCAGTTTGTGGTTGTGTGTTGATTATTGTCGCATGAACCATTGGATAGTGAAGAACCAATATCAACATCCATGTATTGAGAATTTATTTGGTCAAATTAAGGGTGTACGTTGGTTCTTGACGATTGATTTGTGGTCAGGATATCATAAGATGCATCTTAAGGATGAGGATATCCTAAATAATTCATTACATTGTCATTATGGGAATTACGAGATCATTGTGATGTCGTTCGGTGTGATTAATTCTATATCTATGTTCACAGTGTTAATGAATGTTTTTTTTCCTTGAGTTCCTAGATATTTTTATGGGGGTTTTTATTAATAACATCCCAGTGTACTCTACGTCTGAGGAGGAGTGTGAAAGGTATCTTTATGCCATTTTGGGTGTTCTTTTTCTTGAGAAGTTGAATGGGATGTTTTCTAAGTGTGAGTTTTGGGCTCAAGAATTTTGTTTCTTAAGTCATGTTGTATCTCGGTAGGGAGTAGTTGTGGATCCATCAATGGTAGAAGTATTGGTGTCCTAGGCTATCCCCAAGACAATAGAAGATGTGTGAAGCTTCCATGGTCTTGTAAGTTATTACAAGAGTTTCATAGATGATTTATTTTATATAGTGACTCCTCTATAAGTATTGACAAGAACGAGTCATGAGTTTTGGTGGATTGATTAGTGTCAGGCATCTTTCGAGTATCTAAAATATAATTTTTCCAGTGCCCTCGTTCTTTGTCTGGTAATAGAATAAGATCAGTTTGAGGTTTTCTGTGATTCATTGCCTCTGGTTTTTGGATGATATCTGATGTTTTAGAGATCAATCGTTTCAAATAGGTATCCATAGTTACATCCACATTAGCACATCTAAGACACAAATGATCTTGGTTTGGTGGCGGTGGTGTTTGGCCTAATTGTTTCGGGACATTACCTCATTAAAGAGGGTTTTTTGGTCTCCACCGATCATAATATCCTGAGGTAAGTTTTTTTTCAGAATTACATGATCTTACCCGAATGTTAGTGGATGGAGATCATATAGGAATATGAATTTGAAATTTAATATACACCTGTAAAGGGGAACATAGTAGTTGATGCACTAAGAAGGATGTCACGTACTGATGCAGTGTGTGAATCTGGTTATTCTGGATATTGGAGGATGAACATTCATCATTACATCTATATATGGGAGACGTTGGGGTTAGAGGTTGTATATTTCAGATGATGGCGTAGTCATCATTGGTTTAGCTGGTGCAAGAATCCTAACTGAGGGATCTAAAAGTTTGGACTGGGACAGACTGAGTTGTGTGTGGTGAGGCCCCTAATGGTTGGTCTGAGGATTAAACACACTCGATGTTGTTTTATGGAAGGATTTTCATTCATTTTCCATCATGTGAGAAAATTCATAGAGATTTAAATAGTTCTCCACTATTAGTACATCTTCGTGTGACCATGATGGAGTGTTCTTTAAGAATTCATTTTTGGTGGCCTCGGTTGAATCATGAAGTTATATAGTTTGGGAATCAATGTTTGGTCTTATGGAAGGTGAATGCTGAGAACTAGGTTTCCAGTGGTGTGATCTAGACATTAGATGTTAATTAGTCAATGTGGGAGGATATATCAATGGTATATTTTACCAGATTAACTCAAGATAAAGGATTCTATGAAGATATATGGTTAGTAGTGGATTTTTTGATGAAATCATCTCATTTAATATCAACCAAGCAGTTGAGAACAGTGGAGGGTTTTTTGAGGAAATATCTTGAGGAGGTGGTGAGACTCCATGGAGTCCAGAGGAAGATCATTTATGATTGAGATCCTCATTTTACCTGAATTGTGTGGAGAGGTCTCCATTTTAATTTTAGTTCTCAAGTATTCCTTAGCACTTATTTTCCTCAACAGATAAATGGTCAGATGGACCCGACCATCCAAACATAGGAAGACATGTAGACATCTTTTTATCTTGGATTTTGGAGGTTCGTGGATAAACAAATTACCCATTCTATTGTTCTATTAAAAAATGTTTTTTACTCCACCATCAGTAGGGCTCCATTGATTCCTTGGATGGTTTCCCTTTTTGTTCTCCATTGTGCTAGATTTGGGTCATAGATTCTGTAATTCATGGCCTGAAAATGATATAGAACACAAAAGAGATGGTTCATGTCATTATTGAGAGTATTAAGTTTAAACGGAATCATCATAAGTCCATTTTTGATCATATGAGGAGATATCAAGAGTTTTACGTTGGGGATGATGTGTTTCTTAAGGTGACACCACGTCCTGGGAAATGAAGGTTTGGTCATGGGGGTAAAATATCTCTCTAGTTTTTAAGGCCTTTAGAGGTGTTGGATTGTGTTAGAGGTGTGGAGTATTGGGTAGCACGTCCCCTACATATGTGTGGGATACATGATGCTTTTCACATGTCATAGATTCATGTTTATCTTCATGATGACTCCCGCATCATCGATTAGGATGAGATCGATGTAGATGATGATGAGACAATCAAGGAGTGTCCAGTAGAGATCCAAAACCACAATGAGAAGGTGTTACACGGGTGTAAAATCCCGTTGGTTCTTATCTTATGGTAGAATGGTGGTATTTAGGATAGTACTTGTGACCATGAGTCACCGATATGGGCTAAGTAACCTGAACTATTTGATGTTTAGATATTTTCTTGTAATGTTGTTAAATTTGTGGTTGCAAACCTTTCTATTATGAGATGTATTTCTCTTGTTTCTTATTATGTATTTATCTATTTTGATAGGTATCTCCCCCAGGAGAGTGTGGGGGAGCTGGTTATGGTTGTTTCATGGTTTTTCACTTGTTCCTCTTGTGAGGTAGTGGGATCCTGTGTTGGTGAATGCTTTATAGGTATCTCATGGGGTCATTTTTTGAATGACCCCCTTCTTTTCTAACCCCTTTCTAGGTTAGTTGTTGATTATTGAGGTTCCAAATGTTTTGAGTGGTATATTATGTTAGGGCCTAGATCCACATGCATAAACCATTTTCATGTTTTCAAAGATCACATCACTTAAAGTTGGCTCTGAAGAAGATTAAGGAAGTTCGATTATGTAAAATACAGATATAGGGGGTTACACGTCGTGTAACTCCATTAAACGATGTGACATCGTTTTTATCGGGTTATTTTAGGGCATGAAAAAGGGGATCACTGTGTGAAGTATTTCGAGGTTTGAAATATAGACAAAATTATGAGGAGATGTGTTTTTAGGTGAAACTCCGCCTTGAGAAATTACAAAGCGTGAAAGAGGATTACACATCATGTAATTCCCTGAAACTATATGTTTTAAAAACATATCCAAGATATCATGTTTATCAATATTATGGTATCAGAAGCTCTCCCATGACTCCATGAAACCTAGAGACCCTCTCATAATCATTTTGGGTATTCCATCATCAATGAACAATTCATCGCTCCCTTCTTCGATCTGTAGTGATCCATCATTAATATAAGGTATGATCTACCTTAGTTCTTGATATTTCTTCATTATATATCCTCATGGTTATCTCTTCCATATCATGTACTGTGATATCCATTTTTCTAATAAAGTTTTCTTGGTTTTATTTTGATGATGTTATGTCTCGACATCCTCATGTGGATTCAGTTGTCGCAGAAGAGGTGATTGTGATTCATTGTTATGATATATTCTTGTGAGAAAAACATCAATGAAATTTTGAGGTATGAGATTTGATGCTTCTCTATTTATTTAAATACAATAATAGAGTTATCATTCATTATCACTTTGACCAAAATTAAATTTGCTTAATAATTATATGAACCAAATTAAACAATTGGTATCGATTGCGTAGCGATGTTGTTGCTTTGTACTGTGATAATGGTTTGCCTCTTGATTTTCTAGATAGTTTGATATCTATGATTTTCTAAATTTTACATTTTTTCTTATTGTAAATTGGTGAATAATTTTTTTAATTAAATAGTTAATTAATTGAATAAAAATAAAGAGTCGTGTTTAGTGAATCGAGTTGTTGTTTTTATAATTTGATGATAGTCAAATTGATGCATGTGAACATGTTTAATGGAATTAGTTAATAAAAATGAATCATGTTGATTCTTATTGATTGAGGAATTATATTAATGAAAATTTAATTGTTTAATTAATTTGAGATACCTTGAGATAGCTAGTTGTTTAGGTTGGCCATTGTTGTAAAATGTGTTAATGAATTTGTTAATTCAAGATGAAATAAATAACCGATTGTGTGTTAAATATAATTCTTTATTGGGTATGAGTTTCCTAATTTATTGTAACATCCATGTTCATGTTCTTTGGAGCCATGATATCTCATTCTATGTGAAGGATGAATGCCTTTATTTGGGGTTGATATTCCATTTAATTGTCACTTCATGTTACATCTGATTTTCTCTAGATATGAGACTAGTGTTTGTGGGGGAAGGGAGGCTCGAATGTGATGTATATCTGGGATGGATAAGCCTAATGGGTTTTTGTGGTATGTAGGGGTTGGGAGGCAAAATTTTTGTGATAGTAGTTGAAACCTAGACTGAGAGATGCATCAGTATATTCAAGAAGGTGCCAAGGAGGACACTAAGGATGATAAAATTGGTTGAAGTTGGGCTTACATGTAAATGTGAAATTTGAATGCTTGTTAACATGTGGTTTAACTGTTTTACTTCCCCGCTTCATAAAGAATACGTTTTTTCTTACCCTTCTTCCAAAAGAGGCAAAGACGCATTGCGTATTACACGTGCTTTCCATGATTATATTCTTAATATGTATGGGTCTACTCCCCTATTGCGGGTGGAAAAAACTCGATAGGTAGATCATTTACACACCATGTGGATCCCGTTGCTCTGGTAGCTTAAATTTCTTTATCAGAATACATGGAATTATTGAAAAGTGATAATGATGTTAATGAATTATTGAATAAATTATATTTATCCCATATGGTTGGTGCTTTCTAGGGTGTAATGCGAAGTTTATACAATTGAGAAGCTGTGGACTCGATTTGTTTATGCCTTGAAGAAATGGATCTTTGTTCTGATGCTAAAAAAAATTAATGTGGAATCAAAGATGGTTAATTAATGGTTATATAATTAATTAAAATAATGTAAAACTGATAAAAATGGGTAATGTAACTTAATGTAGCTATATAAATGGTTGTGTGACTATAGGATATCAAGTCTTGGCAGTGGCAGTCGAGAATCTGCCAGACGTTATCTACAGTTGAGTATGATACTATGTTTTTTCCAAAGTGTTTTTGTGAGCTATATTATATCCTATAATTTTTTTGTTTCTATATGATACTCCACCCTATTAGTTAGGTAAATTGACACCCTAGGGATTCTGATCCTTGGGGGTGTTTTCACTAATATCCCGGTGGGAGGATAGATGGATGACTACCCCCTTCCTCCCATGTCTCTTCTCTAAGTAGTTAATTATGTTGGTATACACGGTGGTTAGTTTTCCCCATATATTTGTGTAGAGGGATGTAATTTCTTTTTTTCATTTCACACACATATATTTTGGATATAGTTTCCTATGGACTATTATAGGTACAACAGGTATAGGTTGTGATGGATTGAGGATCCGTACACAATGTATGCCTTGTAAGGAATTTATGTATAATACTTGAAGTCTGATACATGTTATGAAAGATGTGGTGGCCCTCGTAAACTACTTTGTTTCCTCTGGTTGTGACGATTGTATGGTCCTTTTCCCAGGTGTCTTCGAGCAAGCCTTTGTGTTGGACGAGGTGCATATTGTGGTGATATGGTTAAGTGTCTTCAAGGTATCCATTTTAGAGAGAGATTCATGTGATGTTTGATGTTAGGGAAAAGTAAAAAACCAGTGGCGAAGTGGTAGTGGGTTACCCTTGATATTCATTATTATATTATATACTCTTGTATGTGATACATGGTGGGAGTACCAATGGTGAGGCTGGGAACATAGTATATATGTTTAGGTGGAGCGTTAGTTTCACTTGTAGTTAGTTATTCTATATCATGCATTCATTACTTTTTCACGAGATGTTATGAGGAGGATCCTACTAAGTATACTATTATACTCAACCTATGTTATATAAACAATTTTTCTATTCGCCTAGAGCAGGTTGGAGATGACGGTGGTTACTTCTAGCTTAGGGTTGCAGGAGCTGTTTGGGCATCATGGTCGCTACCGTTTTACTTTCTTATATTACTTGTATGTTTCCCATTCTGTTATAGTAGTCTTTTCATGACATTACATATGTGTACATGGGTTTCTTTTATATTCTAATCTTAGTAGGAGTTGGTTGGGATCTATCGTATCTCTCTCTTTCTCATGTGTTCCCATATAGAATAATGCCTCTTATTTGTGTATTTACTATACTCTCAATACTAGTCACTAACCCAAGGCCTACTGGATATGGGACATAGGGGTCATTATCTCTCTTCTCACATTGCCATCCAAATAGGGGTATACTTTATGAGGAGCGGGTTTTGACATTGTGTTTTTTTGTCATTTGAGTGGGGATGTACAATCATTGGACACTATTCAAAAACCATATAATATATAAGGATGGGAATGAACAAAATCCTATTAGAGAGGTGTGATACTAGATGTCTAGATAATGCATTTTAGACCACCCCTCACACATGTCCATATTGGGGCTTGTGATGACTTTTATTTTGTTATTGATAACTATGGTGAGATAACATGTGTATATTGGTACATGGGTTCCCTTTTTTACTTTTCATATTTCTCATTAATTGAATTTATTCACTCAAATACCATAATATAAATTTTCAGGAGGGGGTGGTTAATGAGATATATGGGTAGACCATAGGAATATTATAGGTAGTTATTTTATTTATCTCATTATCTTGTAGATGAACCAATATTCTGTATTCCCATTGAATCATGTTTTCCTGATGGAGTAAATTACTAATTATTTTTATCCTCAACTATATTCTTAATATACAATTTATTTGATTACCAATATCCTGATTGTGTTTGTGATGGTTTTTTATCCACAATTCATGGATCATTGGATCTTGGAAGAGTTAGATGTATTTTTTACATGAGGTACAAATTTGGATTTTCATAGATTTCCTAACCATTGTTATTTTCTAGGATTGAACGTTTATAACAAATTTACATGAATTTAATTTAATTAATATGGCTTTATTTATCTGTTAAATTTGAGTTTTTCATTTATAGAGAGTAATTCCTACAATGTTAGTTCAAATTGATACCCTCGATGCTAGGTTCTTATTCCATTCTTATTGGAGGCAGTCATATGGGTCATAAATGGACTTCTTATAAATTAGAAAGAGTACCAATGGCTTTGGGATATGATATAATGGAATACTAGTGAGATTTCTAAGGAAATAGTTTAGTTTCGTAATCTAGGAGGTTTCTTATTAGGTTGGTAAGGAAATAGTATATCAGAATATTGGAAAGATCATAGGCTAGGGAAACTAGTGATAGATGAGGGTGGATAATGTATTCCTATAAAAGGACCTACACACTCAATTTATTATCACTAGTAATGGTTTGACTTTAATCATATATTATACTAGAAACATGAAAATGTTATTTATTTTCAGGTCATGGTGATTTCCCTTTTATATGAATAGGATAATAGTATGAATGGTGTGGACCTTGGGAATTGTTTTTATATATATACATATCCATGAGTTGATCATGATGGAACCATGTTACATTGAGATATTCCTAAATTAAATTTGTAAGGTTTTCATATTCTTGGTAAGCATTACATCGTTCAATTGGCATCGAATGTATCAAATAGGTTGGTTGAAACTTGGGATATTTCTTTATAGTATATCCAAGAGATAATGTTATAATCATGGAGGTTATAAATTCATATATAAATGTAAACCATTGTATTTATTAGGTGGATTTAGATTTTTTTTCTTGTAAAAACAACCTACGTGAACTATGTTACTTAATCACAGTGTATTGTTTGCAAACGAATTGTGTTGTACTTGAAGATTGACATTGGCGATAAAGATGAGCATTCAATATCATTGGTTTTATTCCAAAGAAATTTTAGAAATGAATTTCTATATATGAAAATTACATTTGATCATATATATGAGAAATTTTCTATTCTGTTGGGGAGTTAAATTTTTTGAGATTTCTTTATAGAGTTCATGAACCTGTTCAATATTTCCTTAAAATTATTTTGGATGAGGAGATAAGAGATGGGAATTACAAGTTATATCTATGAATTTAAATTCAATGTATGTTGAATTATCAATTACATAATATATACATGGATATAGAATGTTGGATTCTTTAATGCGAGTTTATGAATTGGGGAAATGGAAAAAAATCTACTATCAAGATTGCGGATAAGAGAGTTTTACCCCAATAATATCTAGATATCAGCTGCAAATTTGATGTAAAAAAATGAAATCATGGGCATATTTCATTGATGTTTCATAACCAAATGTTGGTATGTAAACTCTAGTATAGTCTCTATACATTGGATTATGTAATATCTTGAGTTTATGTCCCTTTACTCAAATACTCATGCATAGTGTGATTGTAGAGGACTGTCTAAAAATTTCTGAAAGAAACAACAATACTAATTAAAACTGAACCCCCAATAAGAAACATGTAATATGAAACAAATTTCCCTATTGGTTGGAGATGATTTTGGAAATCAGTATTATATTCCTTTTCAACAAGTACCACATGTTGGACAATGATGAGAAGGTGGTATATAGAATGGTCACTATGGTGGTGGAGAAAGGTGTGGAAAACTATATACAATGGATTTGGAATAGTTGGTTGGGACTATGGTAGTAAGAAGTATGATTTGTATAATTTATACCCACATTTTTTTGTTTGACACCAATGATTCACAATTATTTTTTACCGCACAACATTTTTTAATGAATAGAGATATCCCTAAAAGTCTTAAGAGTCATTTGGAGTTGAAAACTATAGTTAGGGATGAATCAAGGTGGCACAAGGTGGGTCATCAGTGTATAATGGTTTGAATAAATTATAAATCCACTTTGGATATAGTTTTATTGCAGATGTGACCGTAAAATTTCATTTATGGAATGGATTGTATGTACAATTTGTGATTTACATTGTATTTATATTAATGAATAGTTATTTTTCCAATATTAAGGGTGATTGGGTAGTATTTATTGGAGATATATTTAGGCTCATATGTAATTCCCATATTGGGATGTAAAATATAACCTTATTGTTAGTGAGAATGATTGTTTTTAATATAAGATGAAGGGGGAATTAATTTTTAGATTTTTATTGGAATTAAAAAAATCCTTCTAAAGTGTTGAATTTACATCCATAACATTACATCGAGTATAGGATAAATTATAGCTAGGTTTATATCTTATTATAGGATTAGATCATCAAATGGAATAAGTAGAAGTTTAAGAGTTGATAATTTATATTAATACATTCTATAAAAAGGATTCATGATGCCCGTTATATATCCTTGGTAAGATCCTCTATTGTCAAAAAATAAGAAGGATTGTAGTTAGAGGTTACACATAGATTATTGGTGGCTAAACCAGTTAAAATTAAGAATAATTTTCCAGTAATTCAAATTGAATATCTATTTGATCAAATGAAAGGATCTACTTAGTTATAAAATATTAATTTACAATATGACTATTGTCAAACTTTAGTTAAATATTTTGAAATTCATATGACATATTTTCTATGTCAATATTAACACATCATATTTCTTATGATTCTAATTGGGGATAAAAATTATTCATTAGTGTTTATGGGATTGAAGAATTTTTCATTTCTACAATATTTGGACAAGACTTTTATGATATTTCTTGATTGAATCCTTCTTTACATGAGAATAGAGGAGGTTCAACCAAATCATCTTAGTATTTTTCTATAGTTATAAAGATGGAATATAGTGTATGGAAAATTAAGTGGCATTGTTGGATTCAAATGTCCAATTAATTGTGACATATTTTATTATAGGAAGATATAGTAATGAACTATGATTAATAAGATGAGTTGAAACTTATAAAGCACTCAATAATGTTTCTGATGTTTACATAATCATAAGCTTGGATTCATATAATAAGATGATTATGCGCCTAATTTCCCACTTATATACTCTATTATCTACACTAAATATGTAATGTAATTATTATTATTTCATAGATAAGTAATAAAAAATATTTAATCATTTAAACAATAAGCTTATAGATTCTCCAATTCTTGGCCTACCTTGGGATGAAAGTCCTTATGAGGTATACTTTTATTCATCCCATCACGTATTGGGAGGTGTTTTGATATAGGGGAGACATGACCTTTGATATCGGTCTAGAAAGATATTTTATCATGACTATTACTATAATACTCATGATTTGTGGTTTTCTATGGTGGGATTTTCCTTAAATTATGAATAATTTTCCTTCTTATGGAATATTATATAGTCATTATGGATTATAAATTTATAACGTATAAATTTTCCAAGAAATATTTGATCTGAAGAAAGATAATATGTGTGTAATTTTTGTTGGATTATAATTTAGATATTATTTGTAATCTAAAAGAAGTTAACGATGTTGTTTGTGCATTTAGATGGAGATACTATAGTAATATTTCTCAAGAGTCGATTATGGGATGGAAGGTGATGTAATAGTTTGAAGTTATGCATCTTGGTTTATTAGAAGTAGAAGGTGAAATATGTAACTGTTAGATAATTATAGATTAGTCCTTAGTGTAGATAATAGTGAAATATCAAAAATTATATCTTTAGAAGAAAGTTTATAGGGATCTTATTATTAATGATTAATCTCTATATGGCTAGTCTAAATGTGATGAGAACCATGTCACTTTTCAATTTTTCATGTTTTTCTCATAGAATGTGTATGGAATTCCATCATGGGATCGATAATTCATTTTTTGAAGTATATCATGCTATTGTTAAGATTTTTTACTATTTAAAGAGATAAGTTTCGTGTATTGTAAAAAATAGATCAACAGCTTGGTTTGTATAAACATGTCATACCTATCTATGGGTTATGTCTTATAATTGATTACTATATGGTTTATTGTTACACTTGGATATTTTATAATGAAAATTAGAGAGAATTTTTATAGGTTGTTTGACATTTTTATCATGCGTACTTTAAAATAATGAAATTTTTATTTACTATGGATCAGTTATCCATATTCACTCATTGTTTTCTAATAAAATTTAAAATAATAGTAGACAGTTCAAAAAATATATATGTATAATAGGTGATGAAATATCGTGGTTTTCTTTAAATGATAATATATAATTGTGTTGACTAATTTTCATCCTGATTGTGGAAATGATTACAATATGATCCTAGAAACAAATTCTGTCTTAGTACACCATTTCAACAATATACAGATTGTTAGACTGTGAAAATGATTTATAAATTCAATTATATTTTGAGATATTTTATTATGTATTTTGGGGGATCTTGGTCATATAATATTCATTTGGTAGAGGTATCATATAATAATAGTTTCCAATCACCCATCAGTATGGAACTATATAACGAGCTGTATGGTTTTCCATTCTAGGATCCAAGTTCATTGTATCACTAAGATGGGAAGGGGGTAAATCAGTGATCCTCTTTTCATTTATGATTTCCCCTCTTCAATTTCAACTTATAGTATCGATTAATGTTTTCTATCCACTAATTAAAATATCTCAACCATTCCACGTATATAGAAGTGATATATAAATCACAAAATGTGAAATTTTCAATGTTGGAAACCCGTACCTACTCCTTGGTTTGTTGGCTAGTTACACTAACCTAGATTCATCCACCAATTTGAAAAATTATTTTCATTACTGAGTCTAAAAAATACTCAAACACCCCTTCACGAAGATACCTACAGATACAATGTCTTTATAAAAAATGATACAATAAGGATAAAAATACCCAATGATCACTTCACCTCAATGATCGCATCACATTTTTATTATCTTTGTCAATAAATAGATGGATCAACATATCTTTAAGTTCACTCCTTAAATAATATAAATAGTTGTTGATGATCGGTTTCTCATATTAAATATTTGACTAGAATCTGAATGAACTGGATATTCTCCCTTTCGTGGAAAGAGTATCAGGACTCAATAACATGGATTTTATACACATTTCCCTTCTTTCATAATCTTTGATTCATAGAGTCTCTCTTAATATTCTCAAGGAAATAATACCACTCTAAAAATATACCCACCCCTATAGGTAATTAATTTTATATGTTCAAATATGTACAAAAAATCAAAATAAATTCACCAACTTTCAGGGAATTATTGGTCAAAATAAATAGTCCACAACTCCTCCATTAATTTCCATATTCCTTATTAAAGCTATCAATCCATATCTTCTTCATGAAATAGTATTTCCCTCAATTCCACATGAATTAAATCCATTTAGTTCATTTGAATAAACACTATTTAAAACATCAAAATCATGTTTGTATTGAAGGAAGAAAGGTGTCATGTAATTTTTGAATCACTGAAAAACTAGCACAAGCTACATCTGATTAATTTAATTATGTTTATCTCATGTTTAATGGGTAACTTCTGAACACACCTTACACCATGTTCTGGAATAGAGTTATTGGCCATTTTTTCCATAACACACTAATGACAATTGTTTTGGCCTTATTCATCTGACTATTTTTTCATTTCTAACCACATATACAAACCAAATATCTTAACCAGGAGAATAGGGTTATCCATTTTGGCATTTTAACATATCTGTGGAGCAAAAATTCCATTACTGAACCATTCCCATTATTGGAATCCCCATTAAATATAGTTATAAATCAAAATAAGAACCATTTATGTCGTGCTTTTGGTCAATTTCATTTTTTACATCTCAAAACCCTCGTGATAAAACATCCATACAATTTCTTCCTAGTGTTTATATTTCTCTAGGTTGTGTCCCATAAGTGAACCATGTTTTTATCCATTGAATTTTATCGTTCGTCATTTAAAGATAATGACTTTATTTTAAACAGATCCATAAAGTTCCTCAAAAAAACTCAACAAAATATTATATTCTTCATGTTTCACGATAAATCCATGAATATTATGAACAATTTCATTTACCTAAGTGAAATAGCTAGAAAAATTACCATCCTCACCCATTTTTATGTCATGAAACAATCTCAACTAAATTTGACGCTTGGATTACATATCCATTCTATTTCCCTCATAAATGATCATTAATTTATCCATTATATACTTTTTAGTCCCAATTCCCATCACTTTGGTGTAGAATAACATTATTAATAGATTGAAAAAAAATTATAAAAATATTATTTACAAAAAGGTTATGAGAAATTATGTAATGAAGAATATTCTTCCTCCAATATTTTTATTTCATTCCACAAAATATAGGAACTCCCCAAATTTTCATGTTCATTGATTCTTCATTTCTTAGTAATGTATCGTGGATCATTAAATCTAACCACCCTTTGATACCCTTTTTAGGACCCAATATGATTGCATCGTGGAGAGGGGGAGGGGTGAATTACTGTTCCATATTTTTTTAAAACATCCCTCCCATAAAAATAAATCTATTGAGGTGATGACGGTTATTAATCCACTTATTATAAATTCTCAACCATTCCTCATATAAAAAAGTGAAATATAAATCATAGGATATTAAATTTACAAGCTTCGAAACCAATGATTACTCCCTTACAAATTCATTATTCACCCAAATGTGGATTCATACACTATTTCAAAAATGAAATTACGACAATGATTCCACATTGACTTTTCACAAAACTTCAATAATTTAATATAAAATAAAATGTCTCTACAGAATATAATATAGCAATGATTGAAAACAAATGGTTATCACTTTTTCTTAGTGATCACTTTACCAATAGATTCCCCTTCTCCACAAATAGATGGATCAATAAATATGTATGTGTAATCCTTCAATAAAAACATCAATAATATTTAATGACTGGATTATAGTGTAGAGGAATTCTCTATATATTAGGAATTGTAAATCACATAGACCTTATATGGAGACTATAATACCAAAGTTTTACTAAATCTTATAGACATTACTATTTCTCATTATACTATAACTCTTAGAGTCTCTCTCAATGTTATTCGGGTAGAAATAACCCACTGATTGTCTCCTCTCCCATTTATTTATTGAATATTTTTTTTTCAAATAGATAATTTTTTTTGGAAATTACCCAACTATCAAAACATTATTGGTCAACAAAAAAAAACTATCATGATTCCATTAAATCCCATAGTCTCTATTAATGAAATCAAGACATAACAACTACATACTATGGTATTTCCATTATTTGTTCATGAATTAAATATATTTCATTTACTTAAATAACCACTACTCACCACCTTCGAATCAATCTTCTATCATGGGATAAAAAAATTTCCCATTACTATTGAATCATTGAAAATAAGACATAATAATCATTTAATTAATTCTATCATGTCTCTCTTGAGTTTGACCTATCAAAACTCGATATGCCTTTCACTATGACCAAATGAAGAGTTATTATCCATTTTCCCTCATCGTAAAGATAACCATAGGCATGGTCTTTTTGATCTATTATTTTTGTTATAAGAACTACTTGTTTATCATGACATCCTTCCCAATGAGTATACGACTAGCCATTTATGTTTCAGTATTACTACAAGTTGACCAAAAATTCATTTATCCAGCAATTCCCATTTTTGGATTCACCGTTCCTTATAATTATACATTACACAAACTATGGATTATACGATCGGTTTAGTCAAGCTTGTTTTTTAAATCTTATACTCCATGTAGTGAAACTCAGAGACCATGACTTCCTTGGCCCCATTTTTTTCTTTTCCATGTTTCACTGGTGAACCAAGTGTCCATCCAATTATTGAACATATCAATCATAAAAAGATGATAAATTTAGATCAACAAGACATGGAAAGTTCCCCATTGCTGTATTTCTAATAGTGTATTCTTCATGTTACTCTTAAAATCCATGAATATTTCTAATTATATCATTTACTCATGTGAAATATATATCAACATATTCTTCGTCATCCTTTTTAATGTCCTTAAATATGTTCCACAAAATATAAAGCTTCCTTTTTGTTCCAAGACCCATCTACCTTGTGTGTGCCTTCTTAGAAAAAGATATCAAATTATCACATTGTGGATTTTTTTCTATCTCCATAATTCTATTATCAGTATGGTTCATATGATAATTACTAGAAATAGGTTGAATTTAAACTATATAAACATCACATACCTTAAGGATGAGAGAGTGGAAGAAAAAGAAGAATCTATTTCCTATAATTATGGTTATTAATTCCATAAAATAAAGGAACTCATCCACTTTTCATATAATAATGATTCTCCATTTATCATAAAATTCCCTTGTATATTTAGTTATAAGGACCTGTTGATACATATTTTTAGGATCTAAATTGATTGGATCATTCAGAGGGGGAGGGGTAAATTAGTGAACCACTTTTTTTTATCAATTTTCCAATCTTCAAAATTAATCACTATAACTAGTAAATGTTGGTGATCTACTAATTATGAAATCTCCAAACTTCCACTTATAAATAATTGATAGATAAAGTACACCACATAGAATTTACATTTTTTTCACATATAACCACTCCTTTACTTATTGGTTAGTCCCAAAAACATGGAGCCATCCACAATTTTAAAAACATATTTACAATAATGATTCCATGTACTTTTCATGCACATATAAATGAATTCACTATAAGATATAATGTCTCTAAAAAATATTATCCAATAATTATAGACTACACCGAGTGATCACTTGCCCTTTTGATTATCATCCTCCATGAACAGATGGATCAATAGATCTTTATGTTTAATCGTTCTTCTAGAACATAAAAAATCATTGAAGAGTTGATGTTAGTCTTGATTCCTCTATAAATTGAGTCAAATAGAT
Organism: Viscum album; assembly: GCA_963277665.1. Taxonomy (NCBI): domain Eukaryota; kingdom Viridiplantae; phylum Streptophyta; class Magnoliopsida; order Santalales; family Viscaceae; genus Viscum; species Viscum album. The sequence goes on from OY728122.1 coordinate 869,090,595, forward strand.
CTTAACATATTGACAGAGAGAGTGTTTGGCCTCAATATCACTACCTATTTCGTATAGTTCCTTCCCATCATATACTCTAATTCTCAGAGCCACTCTCTATAATCATATGGGGGTAGGATCAATCTCGAGATATCATATCCCTATTAGTTTTCAAAATTATAATGTTCGTATAGATAAACACATAATCCAGATAAACATTCCAACAGTTAGAACATTATGTGTCAAAAAAACCACCCATAAATCCTCCATAAAATCCTATGGTCTACATTAATGTATTAAAGCCATAATTTCTTGAAGACACAATATCTCTATTATTTCCACTTGAATTAAAACCCTTTATTTCACTTCAATAAATGCTACTTGAATTCTATGAATCATTCATAGATCATGGGATAAAAATGAATCCCAAGACTATTGAATCATTAAAAATCTAGTATTGTAATCATATAATTATTTATATTGTGTTTCTATTTATTTTAACATGTCATAGAAATACATTATTTAAACTACAACCTAGAACAACATTACTGGAAAATTTTCCATCAAAAAACTTAATACCATTAGCATGGTCTCCTTTATCAAGTCATTTTTTCATATCAAAAAACATGTCAACCACAAATACCTTCACCATAGCCTTGGGGATAGTAGTTTTGGAGTCTTCTGAACTAAAGGTTGAATATGAATTCATTCAACATGAGAATCTCATTTTTGGAATCTCCATTTCTCACAGTTAGACGTCACAAAAACCATGTTGCGTACCATTGGATTGGTCCAGCCATTATTGGCCTTCTTACACACATGGAATTGTAACTCCTAGACCCTAAATTCTATGTTCCAATTTTGTTCTTATCTAAATAAAATATTTAAAATAATTTCTCACTATATAGACCAACATTATCATGGTCCCTATCCATCTATCCATTTTGGGTTCTTTTATTCTCACCACGACATATAAAATCGCCATAACCATCTCATATAAGATTCTCTAGATTCACCAAATCCACCTCTAGGGATTACCATTTACCTTATTAGGAAGTTTTCAATACAACATTATTTGTTATATTTCTTGGTCTTCCTCCAACATCTCTAATACTCATTTATCATTCTTTGGAAATCATTATGGTCATCTTCATAAATGTGTTGTTAAAATATCAATTTTCAACAAATCTGAATAACTTTATTGAGATTACAAAAATAATATTTCCAATAACCATTAACATAATGATATATATCAATGATTCAATCCTTATTGTTAAAAAAATCAAACTCATTCCTTTACTATTTGTAATAACCCATTTAGTCTTCATTAGGATGAGTTTTCATGGGTGATTTAGCTATTAATAGAAAAAAATTTGCAACAATTGATGGGATGGTTTCAAATAATTTGAGGTCAAATGAGAACTGATCATAATAGATAAAATTCATATTCATATTTTAATATTATTCCATTAGAGATCAGTTTTTTGGGTTATGTGACTCTATTTGTATCTCCATGACATGGGTAGTAAAGATTTAGAAAAATAATGTCAAAATTAACCAAGAAATACTAGACATTTTAGGGTGGTAAATATATATTATTTATGTCCCTTATTGATTTTATATTTTAACTAAATTGATATTATTTCATGATTTATTCCTTGTTTCCTAGCTTAGTATGTTTTTTCATGATCTATCTCATGATATTGATAAGTGATATACCAATTTAGAGGAAGGTGAAACTTTTATAGAGAATCTTGAGGAGATTTAGCATTGCATATCGATGTTTCATTGTATACATGTTATTAGTTTGTGAAGGGGTTTGTTAGGTAATATAATAATTAAAGAGATTACCTGGGATTTGGATTCCTTGATGGCAATTCAGAACCCTGAATTGGGCTGAATTTTTATAATCATTCTTGATGAAATTAATTTAAAGAGGAAATTTGAATAAATGGAATCCCTTGTGAGATAAATTTATCTTTTATGTTTGAGGATGACTATTTTTAAGATGAAATTTTTTAATGGAGTATTTTATGTAGAAACATAGATATTTTAATTTTGGGAGTTCTTGAAATTTTTTTTATCTATGATGTGTAAAATTATTATTTTTTGTGTTCTTGAAATGAAATATTAAATATGCTATTAAATAAAATACGATTGTTTTACTCTAGGATTTTGATTTAGTAAATTATAGTTAAGGATTATATTTCATGAAAAAATTGGCTTACCTTGGAATTTAATTATATACTTAATTATGTAGTTACTGTATTCATGGGTTCTTTCTAATAAATAAAAAAAATGGTATATGATACTCTAAGGTTTTATCAATGTAGATGTATATTAAATGATATCATGGAGCCAAATATTTTGGTCTGCGGTTGTTATGAAAGATTAAAATAAATAAAATGAGGTTTAAATGTGATGAATTAAATGTAATTTAATAATTGAATTTATGATTCAATTATGAATGGAATTTAAGGGAGGGGATATAGGGAATAAAATAAGAAAATACATTTGTCACCAAGGGAATCATTTGTACTCGATTCTATGTATCTTAAGGGATTATTGAAAAGAATAGTGTGTTTTAGTTGATTAAAAATGAGAAAAATATAGAATAGGATTAGAAATAAATGATTAGTGTAAATAATATGAGGATCAAGGAATATCAACTATTATGTAATGGAGGGTGGTGATAATACACCTTCAACATACATTTTTGGTATTCTTTATGATGTAATCATGTAAATAATATTTCTGAATTATGGATTAAATAATTAAGATCGAAAAACCATTTTGAAAAAAAAATATAATATTCATAATTGAATTATCTAATTCAAGGTTAATGAATTATTCTAAATTATTAATGATGGAGAAATGGATTTTGTATAATTATAAATTAGTAAATTAGATGTTTAACAATTTTTCTAAAAAATTCAGGAACCCTAATATCATTAATCTCTTGTTGATATGTTGATAAGATGGATTATGTGATGAAATATTATTCATGTGCATGTGGAAATATTTTTTAAGTTAACGCATTTAAAATATGAAATTAAGGTATGAAATTTTTCGTAAATGCTTTCAATCATTAAGAAGAATTTATTTATAATTTTTTATGGGTCTTTCTAATTTATCATAATGTGTTTCCACTCTATGGAGAAGTGAATCATGCAGTTTGTAAAAATATTAATGTTAGGGGTAGTGTGTTACATGGGGACTTAACTCATTCGATCAAAACCATGGCACATTCTATAATAATGGTACCTTAAGTAGGATGGTACATGAGGTGGAATATATATTACATAGGTCCCCACAACATTGGAAAGGTCCTAATTGAATCTAGTATAGTCATTATTCTAAATACCAATATTCATTTAAACCTCAATCAAATTATATATGGTAGTAAATACTATATTAAATAAATTTCAAGGAATGTTTTGTATAATATGGTAATCATAATCTTATATAATTATAATTGATAGTAATTTATGATGCCAAAATAATTCTAGGAATATAATTCAATGAGATAATAACCATTCGTATAGAATGGTATATAATCATTATATTGTAAGTTAAAAGTTATGATATTGTAATGGATGTTAACGTGGTGTTAAAAATTAATTTCGTATAATAAATAATGGTTCACAAGGTGATTATAAAAAATTCTTAAGATAGATATGGATACTATTATGGATATAGACATGATTGTGGTTATGGATATACATTTTGATAATTATGTGAACATATTCATGGGATTACTTTACGGGTAGTGTATTTTTTATATCTAATATTTTCCTACAATGATTTTGATTAATTATTTTTGGTGTATAGGTTTTATTAGTTATTGTTCCTCTAATTAGTTGTTAATGATACATCGAAGTAACTAATAACCATTCTTTAGATAATTTAAAATGGTATTGACTAGGTATCTAATGATGGGGAATCATGATAATTATCAATGGTGAAAAATAATTAAATTCCATATCTTTACAAATGTTCCCACCTTGTAATAACCAATGATTATAGTTTTAGGTAGTTACAACTACCAATTTATTTTTATTATGGGGATTTGAATTATTTTTTATAGAGATTAGTGGGAGGGGAATTGTGTTTTTATTTTTTGTGCTAATGTTAATTCATGGGGGATATACACTCATCACTCACTATTACACCATCACCCAATATTTGAGGACAGTGTGACCAATATCATGTGGGATATATTGGTAATTAGATTTCTGTTTGAGCTAATTCCAGCTAACCCTCCCATGAATAGATTTTTGGATAGTAGAGACCGAATGTTTCATGTTGGGCAGTACTATTTGATTGTTGTTCTGTGTTGGTATATGGGGACCCATGACTATTTTTTATACTTCAGGTGATATATGTTTATATATATCAACTATCACTTTTTTGGTGAGGCAATTTTTTTTGATATGCATATACATTAGTAAATTTATTTGAAATTATATTTTTTCTCATCCACTCATAGAAGAAATGGTATGTATTATTCACATTAACAGATGTAATTTCAGGGGTAACATATATTGTATTTACTTTCATAATCTTATTCATTATATAGTATTTTTTATTTTTCCACAAACATATCAGTGGTGATAGTGGTGGCCTTTAGATTCAGTTCATAGAGTTTTTTAACTCATTAGAGACACTTTCATTTTTATTTTCTATAATTTATTGGGATGTTTAGGGGTTTCCTCGTCAATATTAATTTTTAGTGTTCATTTTTTGTAAAATAAATTCATAAATTTGATACATTTCATTTGGTTTTTTTATCTGGTTGATTAGATATTTTCACTCATAGTATAAAATGCCTCCAATATTATGAGTAATATATTCCCTAAATTCTAGTCACCACCCCATCCTATTGGAGGGGGTATGGGGGTATGGGGGCTATACATGGTCCCCATGTTAGCTAATGTGGAGTCTCAAAAGTGTTGTGTCATAGAATAATACAAATAATAACTTTGTTATACCTATACCAATTAAAAGATGGGTTTCATACAGAAACTCAGGCAGGTTAATTCAGACTCAATTATAGAATAATAAGTGTATCAATGTATAAATGTTCTCTTGTTTGGTGTCTTTCCAACCGAAGATAATAGAGACTAAATATGAATGATTCGCCATTATTATGTCAAATATATAGTATATCACACTCTGTGTGATGTAGTTATTGGGTTATACAATATGTAAAAAATCAATTTTTATATTATATTAATATTTTGGGTATTTATATAAAACTCAACATGCACTAACTATTTCATGTCATCACAGCCTATAATTATCCATGACGACCAATGATTATGGATAACACAATCTCGTACATTTAGAACTCAATTATCATTTAAATTTATATAATATATGTAAAAATTATAAAATATTGATAATATAATGATTTATATTACATAATATGATATATTTTATATTTACTTCAATTCCCTTAAGAATAATAAAAAACCATACATATGTTTTAGTCAAAACATTTCCTAAATGATAAACCACCAGAGATACTTTAATTTTGTTATATTTTAAATGTTTTCTTAAATATATTACATCACCATGTAATTACTACCAAATATGTGTGTGACTATATAATTAAACACACCAAAAAACTACATTGAGGGTATAGTGAACAAGCTGTCATTACCTCATTCAACATTGGAATTATTCAACTTAAAATTATGTTTGTTGACAAAAAGTTAATGGATTACCACTAGAAAATTATAAATATACAAATATTTGTATATATGGTCGATTAATTATATATGTAAATTGACATAGTAACAATATTGGATGGATAATTTTATGGGAAATAGACCAAAAAAACATACAAAAATGGATACTGAAGTTATAATATAATCATATGATATGATATTGGTAAGTCATTTTCCATGGCAGGGAATAAAAAAACATATTTTGATATAACATATGTATATAACCTTTTGAAAATATGTAATGAACTAAATTAAATACATACTACCAAATTTGATTTGATATATCATAATATAGTTTCAGAAATAAAAATGACCTGGTAAGGTCTACAAAAATAGCTTCCAATATAATCAATTGTGTTCATTCAGAAAAACATAAACGGGAAACATGAAGGAATTACATGAAGAATGTAGAGGTATTTATAGAGATTATAACACATATAAAATACATAAAGGTTATCTTACAAGGAATAATTTCTTGTGTGGGTTATTAAACCAATCTGGGGAAAGCTCTAAAAAAGAATTGTTGGAACCCAAACCCAACGAGGAAGTGGATCAAGGATTGTGTGTTGAGTACGAATTGAAAGTAGAGATAGTACATTAGTAGGAAAATATTGATGATTTAGAAAATTTGTATTCCCATGTAGAAAAATTCATAGGTATTCTATATATATATTAAACACCTAATAAGAGAATGTGATTGGGTATACGTGTATATATAAAAACTAATAAGGATCCATATGGAATAAAATTCTATTTATTCTAGATTAATCTATATTTTTTGCAATCATTTTACTATCTATTTTTTATTTTCATTATAACATCTTTCCCATCTTAATTGTCTTGAAAATGAGGTCGAATAATACTTGGCCATTAGCTGCATGCCCAAGACACTAAATGTTAGAAATAAATGTAAAGGGGTTCAATAAAATTTGGGGATGATTTAACCATTGATTCAAAACAACCAAAAATAAGATTAACCTAAACAAAAACCACTATATGATGAATGGTAAAAATTTAATACAAGGAGACAACAACACCAAACTATAACATATTCCATATGAAATCACATTTAGAAAACCAATAACCAAAACTAGCATATAAAGAGGAAAAAAAGGACAACAAAGTCAAAGACTTGAAAGAAAGAGTCTCAATAACTCTAAACATACTACAAGCTTCAACTCCAAAGTCATTCATAAATGTAATATGATTCTTCATGGATGAAATGATATAATTTCCTATTACCAATTTCTCGATAAACAATAACTATAAAAGAACCAAAGTGAAAAATCATGGAGTGAGTATTGAAACTCAGTAGGTTCCCCTCAAATAACTTCCCTACTCACATCCCTAGGATAGAATATGTTATGTATTTATATAAAACAATTTGAAACAATTTATATCGGAATATAAAAAATATATATACCAAAATATTCTCCAAGGAAAAAAACCAAAAAACTCTTTAAACCATTTCACATTCATTTTTGTTATACCCTATCCCCGATTCACACACACACCCACATATGAATGCTTCAGTTAAATTCCCATACTCATTCTAAATTTCTCATCCATACATTAATTCATAATGAAATTTCCAATATCCTAGAAACCTAATGTTACATTCCACTTATCTAGGGTCACATCCCTTATACCTCAATGGTGCCTGTCCCTAATTCAGGGTCACATCAAAATCATGAACTCACACCAACCTCTGTATGACAGAACCATTCCAAACCAACCTTTTCAATCCATTTAAAAAAACTACCTTATATTGAAAACATTCATATTAAAAAATTTCCATTAATCAAAACAAGTTCACTTTTAAAAATTTAAAATTTAAAATCCTTAAACAATGCACATTGCACAACCACCAATTTCCACAAATCTAAAAACCATCCCTAAGGAAGGTTTCAACCATGATTCTCGCATCAAATTCATAGTCAATTACATGAAATTCAATAAATTATGAACTAATAATTTCTGTTATTATAAGAGGAGTCGATATTGAATCCTCCTACCTCAGAAACAATGGTGAAAAGGAAGAATGAAATAAACTCGTCCGCAAAACTAGGTTAAATATCCAAAAATCAACCTTAGATCCTCTTCTCTAACAACAAAACAACCATATATCAACAAGATTGGAATCAACCAACCTTTATTTATCCTTAATTGGTCATATATATGAATTTAAGAGAGGGAATAAGAGTATAACTAAGAAAAAAGTCCATGAACAAAGACTTACTAAGAAATATTTCATTTAATACACCATGACATGATATCGTATCACTTTTGGCTTGAAGGGGAGATTCTCTACAACCTTTGGGAGGTGGAAAAAATGAGTTACATTCGTAATAAATGAAAAACATGTGGTTTAAAAGTAAAACATTGTAAGATCCAATTGTTTATGATGAAATTCTTAACTGTGCATGATTTGTTCACTTGGTTAGGAAATTTGTGCACTAACCACGCACCCAAAACTACATCTCAACCCCCATCACATGGTTTTCATACATATTTAGACAAACTATGTGTACACCATGGTTTCCTTATATTCCAAAAATCATAGTTACTTATAGGTGTTTTTACGGTTTGGTCAAACCATTGAAATAGTCTTGCCCCTACCCAATAGCCTCTTTTTCACTTTGTGTGGCTTCTTCAAGGAGTTTCATGGTTTCTACATATTGTTTTCAAATTATTCACCTAAATAAAACCCCCAAAAAAATTAAAAATTCGTCAAATCCAACCCAAACTTACACCAAATACTTTATATAATTAAAGCAAATAATAAAATGATTACTTAATTAAAATATTGTTTGATGAGTTCTCCCTATCATTGTATTTTTTATCCTTGAAAAGTGTAAAAAAATTATAATCAAAGAGTTCAGGATATTTCTAGACCATTTCCATCTCATATTCCCATGTTTCCCCTTAAATATGGCCATGTTTCCACAAAACCCACACTAGACAGATGCTTTTTCCATGAAATACATTCTCTTGTTTATCCCCAATTTGAACAGGCACATCAACCAAGGAAGCATTCAGTTTTATCTCAAAGTTATCCCTTTTAATCACATACACTAGTAGAAAACTCATTTTTAACATCGTCATTTTGACGTCGGTTTATTATAAACCGACGTAAAATATTTTTGCGGATAAGTTTTGGCGTCGGTTTTTTAAAAACCGATGCCAAAAACTAAAAAAAATTAGTTTTGGCGTCGGTTTTTAAAAAAACCGACGCGAAAAAATAATGAAAAAAATGATTTGGCGTCGGTTTTTTTATAAACCGACGTGAAAAAATAAAAAAAAAGTTATGACGTCTGTTTTTATGAAAACCGATGCCAAAAATGTAAAAAAAATTTACAGTCCTATAGATAATTCCCTAATCTTTGATTTGACTGGTCATGGAGCAAAAACGGAGTTACGGATTAAAAGTTATGGATGTTGGATGTTGAACTTCTCTAAAAGAAGTGTTAATTAAGTCCAACTTTCAAAGGCCATAACTTTTAATCCGTAACTCCGTTCTAACTCTACGACCAGTCAAATCGAAGCTTAAGAAATTTTCTAACACATGGTAAATTTTGTTTTTATGTTTTGACGTCGGTTTTCATGAAAACCGACGCCAAAAAAACTTTTTTGTTTTTCGCGTCGGTTTTTAGAAAAACCGACGCCAAATTTGTTTTTTTACTTTTCACGTCGGTTTTCATAAAAAACGACGCCAAAAATGTAAAAAACATTTACAGTCCTATAGATAATTCCCTAAGCTTTGATTTGACTAGTCATGGAGCAAAAACGGAGTTACTGATTAAAAGTTATGGATGTTGGAAGTTGAACTTCTCTAAAAGAAGTGTTAATTAAGTCCAACTTTCAAAGGCCATAACTTTTAATCCGTAACTCCGTTCTAGCTCCACGAACAGTCAAATCGAAGCTTAAGAAATTTTCTAACACATGGTAAATTGTTTTTTTATGTTTTCACATCGGTTTTCATAAAAACCGACGCCAAAAAAACTTTTTTGTTTTTCGCGTCGGTTTTTAGAAAAACCGACGCCAAAAATATATTTTTTTACTTTTCGCATCGGTTTTCATAAAAACCGACGCCAAAACTGTTTTTTGTTTTTCGCGTCGGTTTTTTTAAAAACCGACGTGAAAAACAATTTATTTTTAATTTTCGCGTCGGTTTTTAGAAAAAACCGACGCGAAACGTATTTTTTTTTTATCTTTTTAGCATCGGTTTATTTAAAAACCGACGCCAAATAGTATTCACTAATACGCGAGATCAAAATTTCAATTTTTTTCACAACGCGCGTTTAACTTTTTAAAATCCCGCCTATATTTTCATACAACTCAATCGAAAATATTTTCATTTACTACATATAAATCTGTTTGTCCTTCATTTATCATTTTCATCCTCTTCGATTCAATCAAGTTTTCAATGCGGCATCAATCATTAATTTGATTACGGTACGTATTATATTCATTCATTTTCATTATTATTAATGTCCTTCATTTATAAACAACTCGATTAGATTTCAAATAATGATGATTTACTTTTTTTATTGTGTTAAAAATATAAAACGTTCGGATGACATTTACCAAGATTGGTGTAAGTTTAATTATCGATCGTCGTTTTTATTATCACATGAGATCTACGCTAAATATAAGAGATATGATGATAAACAACATATCATTTCAATGGAAGATCGAAAAATAATCGAAATGTGTTTGAAGTATTATGTATATTTTATATCATTTGGTTTACGTGATTTTAACTTGTGTTTATCTTGTTTTCATTAAAACATATTGTATCAATCGATACTTTGACATGTTCAACTTCTGACGGCCATAACTTTTGATCCGTAACTCCGTTTTAGCTCCACGACTAGTCAAATCGAAGATTAGGAAATACTCTAAAACATCGAACAATAAAAATTGCTTTTTGGCGTCGGTTCTTGTAAAAACAGACGCCAAAAATAAGTTATTTTCATTTACGACGTCGGTTTTTTTCAAGAACTGATGCCGAAACTATTTTTTAAACTTTTTGGCGTCGTTTTTTAGGGAAACCGACGCCAAAAATGACGCGGTTGAGTTTATTTGGCGTCAGGTTTTTACAAAACCGATGCAAAAAAGCAATTGAAATTTGTTTTTGGCGTCGGTTTACAAAAACCGACGTAAAAAATAAAAAAAAACCGACGTTAAAGACCTTTTTACTACTAGTGATAGTTAGGATCATGATGATAATTTTTCAATAGATATACAAGAAACACACAGCACATTGCACTGAACTGTGGAAAAATAAAAACCTAAATTCCACCACACCAGCCTATTAAATAATCTCAAAAGTTCCAATGTATCTTGGAGATAACATTCCCCACTTCCCAAAAAAATGACGTCCAATCGTTAGAGAGATTCTAAAGAACAAATTATCATTCAATTATAATTATAGTGTCCATCTATGATGATATCCAAATGATTTCTGATGACGTTGATCTATCTCGATTCTCATACTGGTCAACTAAGTATTCTATGTTGACTCTTGTAAAAGGCATGGCCCAACCAGTGGTGTTTCACCTATATCCACCCAAGAAATTAGAGAATGACAAGAAAAATCATAAAATAATTCGAATTGATCCATGTGTATAAAGGCATGATAATTGTTTTTATATGAGAACACCATAAACGGTAAATGATTCTACCATGAGCCACTAAAATTCATTACACAAGTCTGCATCATGTATTCAAATATTTTTATCATCCTTTATAATTTTTCAACCATCTGAGGTTGATACGCTATACTCTTTTTTAATTGAGTTGTAAGGGAATGATGTAAGGATTTCTAAAAATGAGATGAAAAGCTTGGATCTCATATTAATAGTATCAAAACTAGTACTCCATGTCTCTGTAAAACTTCTCAAATGTAGATTTTTGAAAAGTCCTCCACCATCTGAGATTCAAAAATTGGGTTGAAATGTGCCAATTTCATGAGATTATCAAATATCACCCATATAGAATCATATTTCTGAACCATTATTGGTTAAACCATTACAAAATCCATGTTTATCTACTCCCATTTCCAAATAGGAATAGGTAATGACTGAACCATACCTACCAGTCACTGATTCTATTCTTTAACCTACTGAAATTTTAAGAACCTTAAAACAAACTCCACCACATTTCATTTCATGCGGACCCACAAAAAATGTGTCTTAACATCCTTATAGATATTTGGTATTTCAGGATGAACAACCAATGTTAGATGGTTCCATTCAGGACGAAATTATTCCTAACAAGAAATTGGTACAACCATCCCACCTCAAACTAATAAAACATATATCAGAAACATCTTCAATCTCTTAATGGTCTCCCAATCATTTATTTTTGACCTCATTGAAAAAAATTCTAAATTGGATGTTTGTACCCCATTAACTGTCTCAAACAAATCAGGAATGAAAGTAACTACAATGAAAACTAATTCCCTACCTTAATCATCACATTCCAACTGTATGTCTTCTATGATTGATATCAACAGACACTAATCTGATGGCTATTTTTCTAATTGAGCATATGACTTTATTCTTCATGCATCTTCCAATGAACTGCATTTACCCAGTGTATACATCAAGAACAATTCAAACATTTTTAGATACCTCATCCAACATCTATGTATCATATTCAAATCCATTTGTGAGAATATATGTTTCAGGATCTTATGATACATAAACACTAGAAATTTATCACTAAAGAGTTAACGACGCCATGTCTTCAATGCATATACTACATCATCTTACTCCAAATTGTCTGTTGGGTATTTATTCTCACGAAAATGTAACTATCATGAGTCATAATCAATAACATGATCTCACTACATGAGAACACATCCAAACCCATATCATAAAGAATCAAAATACACCATTTACCCCTATCTTGATTCTGGAAATAATAATATTATTGTTAATGAAAGGTGAAAAATAAGCTCTTGAGAAGAATTTTGACATTCATCATTCCATTGAAATGGAAAATTTTCCATTGATGACTCTATAATAGCTGAATATGTTAATGAAAATTCAAGAAAAATTCATCAATATTATAAATCTATACTAAGGAAACTACATATATATAATACATTATTTAGATATTTCCATGAGATAACAGCTTCTATATTTTCTCTATCTATAGAAACACCTCTTTCAGATATTACATGGCCAAGAAAATATACCAATTATATCCTAAAATCACACTTTGATAATTTGGAGTGCCTAAATTGATCCAACATAATTCACAACATTGTCTCCATGTGTTTATCATGATCATTCCTTGTCCTGTAATACACCAGTATGTTATCCACAAGAACCACCACAAAAGAATATTGATACCTTTGAAATATCTAAATCATCATTCCTATAATGAGTAGTGGAGAATTCGTAAGACATAAATTCATAACCACATACTAGTAAATGATATATCTATGCTAGAAGGATGTTTTCATAGTATCTTCCAAATGAACGCCCAATTGGTGATATCCTGAACACAAGTCAATTTTAGAGAACCATTGGGATCCCCTCAACTAATCAAAAAAATCATTATTTCATGGAAGTTGAAACGAATTATTTATCATAACATTGTGATGATTATGATAATTTACACACAAATGGATAGTTCCATCTACCTTTTTGAAAAACAATACTTGTGATACCCACGTAGATGAGTTAGGCAGAATGAACCCTTTTCTCACCAGCTCATCCAACGAAATAGTCAACTCCCATAATTATGTTGGTTTTATCTGGTTAGATGGAAGGGAAATAATATTGGTCCCCAGAAGAAAATCAAATGGACACTCTAATTTTCTTGTGGGTCGAAAACTTGAGAAATTATCTAGAAAAATATATGTAAACTGATCAACATCTACTGGAAAACTATTATTCTCGATCTCATCCATCAATCCCAAGTTCAACACTACCAATTGGTATGAGATCATTCCAACTGATGGTTCTGGAAATCTTGTTTCCCATTCATTTACATATCATTCCCCTCTAAATATATCCATGACACCATCGAAATTCATGAAACAAACCATTAATGTGTAATAATTGATCTTAGCATTGAACATTATCAACCATCCCAATCACAAGATTATTTCATTGGAATCTATCTAAACCATTGAGAAATACCATATCAATTCAGCTCCATCAATTGTTATAGAACATACTCTACACACAAGGGATCAACATTCCCTTTGGCCAAGAGGTGTTAGATATTTCCAAATAGAAGGCATCATCTAAACATGAAAACCCACTTAATCAATAGAATGAGAATAAATAAATGAATTGGATGTGCTAGTATCAAACAAATCATTGACTAGGGTATAATTAAAAAGAATCCTACCTCTCACCGATGATGGTATATATTGATTAGAAAAAATAACTTTCTCAACTCCATATAACTACGTTCTTGTGGAACATTTATCTTTATTTCCTTTTCTATATTGCATTACCTAAGGAGTCAAGGTAATCCTAGAATCACCATTCCTAGCCGAGTTCTGTTAATGAGAGGTATTCTACTTTCCTCATAACATCGAAGAATATAATGTCTATGAAACATGAGGTGTGTCTTTGTAACATCCAGTTACTGTGTCAAGTATTTATAAACCCTGTTGTGTTAAATTATTTATATCATAATATGAAAAAATGATTTAACAACGAAATTTTGATAAATGTGTTAAGTGTCTTAAATGTCAGTTAACATCTTGGAAAATGAAATTTAATATTTTGGGAGTTCGACATGGAATTAGTATGATATTTCAAGACCCGCAATTTCTCGGTGAACACTAAATGAAAATATTAAATATAATTTATTAATTTCACTCATTTTATTCAAAAGAATAGAATAACTACAAAATAGGGCATTGTTTTAGAAATATGAAAGCATTATTATGTCTGAAATAAGCTGTTTACCTTAAAAGGGTTGTAAAATTCACTGACTATGGACATTTTGATGTCTCACTCATGTGATAAAGTAATTAATTAATATTTAATATATTATTTTATTACAAATAATTAAATACATCTCAGACGGGGAGTCGTATGGGAAATCTAAGACCACAGATGGGTCAGGAATTGTGGGCTTACCCAAGGTAGGTTATAATACTAGTTTTTATCGGGCGTTTGGATGCTCCTCCTGCAAAAATAACTCTTTTTTTAAATCAATTATTTATTCCATATTTTAAATAATAAATCATTAATAAATCTCAAACAGTTCATCGTTTGAGAAATACAAGACTATTGGTGGGTCCAAAACATGGTGTTTACCCTAAATGAGGTATAACATTCATGCCCAGATGTATTTTGGTGTTATTTAATTTTTAAGATAAATAATGAATTATATTAATTTAATAAATATTATTAATTTAATAAAAAAATTTAACTTTATTACCCACACACCAAACGGCCATTGATGGCCCGTTCGATTTCTAATTGCTTCTATTTCAGCACTGTTTTAATCTGTTTTGTTACAAGACATTGATTAGGTGATATTAATGACTTTGTAACAAGTTTTGGGTTAAAGAGAAGATTAAATCAGATTTTTGAAATAGGGGTTCTAAATCATCTGATTTTAGGGTTCATAAATAACCAAAATCCTTCATCTTTGCATTGGTCGATCTAGTTATGTTAGGTGATTATGGAAACCCTCTGTCCATGATTTGAAAATCCCCCATTGATAATTGAGTTCATCTCCTTGAGTTTCATTCACACATGATCTAATTCAATGATTTGTGCGCTTGGAGGAAAAAGGTGTGGGTTTCCCTATAATTTTTTTTTTCATTTTTTAATTTTTTTCATGTATAAAAAATTAAGGATTTTTTTTTGGAGTTTAATATAAAGAGTAAAACTTAAATAATAATTCATAAATTATCAATAATTTCACGAGTCTCTTAAAAATAATAGAATACAAATATCAAAAGTTAATTTATAAGAAGTCAGTATAAGTATATTGTCAATGGTTAATTTATGAAATTGATCAAATGGTATTTTATCCTCAAAAGATAATAGCATGAAATTATCAATTATTGTTTTAAAGAATTATCAGGTGATAATTATTTTCACATATTAGAGGAAAATTATATTAATTATAAATGGATAATTTGTAAAAGAAATTATTAGAAAATAATTGTACTTTGGACATGGGATAATTATATGTTCTATCAAAGCTTAATTACTATTATTATTAAATTAAAATTTCAATTATTTACTAAAGGATTATTTATGAGATTTATTAATGGATAAAATGTTGAATTATTTTGTGTAATCTATTGATAAAATTATCCTTCGATAATTTTTGTGAAATTAAAATTGTGCAATGGTTCAATAAATAATCACCAAATAAATAAAAAGTTTTATTAAACGATAATTGCATCATTAAAGGTTATTTTGAGAGATATATATATTTATATTAAAAAAATAATTATGTGGAATACCACCTCTGCTATCAAATTAATTTAGGGTTATAATTATCGAACAAGGTTTATAATTATTCTTATAGATATTTCTTTCAATTGCATTTTCTAACATAAAATGATAATCAATAGATTTTTTAGGAGAGGGAGACTGTTATTGAAGGAGATATTTTATTTTCTTTTGGAATAAAATAAATATATTGGTTCTAGGAACCCCTGACGAATGTTGAGTATATGTGTGTCATTGATTTTGAAAATAAGGACAGGATGAGGAATATTGAACCACACTGGGTGGTTTATCATTGTCGCTGAAATCTACAACCTAGAGGTAGGTTGTTCTATCTAGATTTTACTAATTTATTAACCTTTAATTGCTTGATTTTTTTTCAATAATTGATTTATATTCAATTTCTTAAACTCAATTTTTATTGATGTAATAAAATATGGTTCTAATGAATTGATAGATTTGAAATGAATTTTTAATAATATTTAGAAAACACAAAATTCGATTGAATTGTGAAGTGTTTATGGAAATTGGTTAATTTAAATTGTGCATTTGAGAGAAATGATTTCAGTTAAATTGTTGAATTTAATTATAGAAAGGAATTTTGGAATGATGTAATTAGTTTTTAATGAATTCTAAACTGGTAAAAATGGATAAAAATGCATTTATAGAATCCCATTGGTTTTATCATATTAAAGAGACATATTTTTTTTATTGAAACACATTTTGGTTTTAAATAGAAAAGTGGAATTGAAATATATGAATGGGACTTAATTGTATTTTAAGTTGTCATAAAATAAATTTTGCATTATTGATTATGTAAGATCACATGCAAGCCTTAGGAAGTTGGTGAGGTATTTGGACATACTATACATTATTACAACATTATAAAACATACATGTAGCAGGTCACATCCCTTAGGCAATGGTTATGAGTCCTCTCGTACCAGTGTACATAGGATGTATGTGTACACATGTTGTCATGATTACATAGAGAGTGTAGAGTCCTATATCTAGAAATAATATCATACCTATTTGGTAGATGACCATGTTTCCTACTTATTATTTATATTTGAGATATAAATGTATGCCACTTCATTTGAAAAATATTACATGCCAACTGAGTCTTCATAAATTGATTCATGTATCTTTTTTATTTAAGTCATTGTTTTAGAAATATTCTATCATTTCTAATGTCTGTGCTTAAAGTATTTTATTCATCATTTTAACTGTATAGCATGAGTTAATTAATTAGGAATTAAAATGACAAACCTATTTATTTTGAAATTTCAATGCATTCCTTTCGTTAATCAATTGTTGGAATCAGTTATGAAATCTATGCTGAGACCCTGCTAGGATATTTTGCTCACACCCTAATTTTTCATTCGGGTGTTTGTATAATTTCTCCTTCCATGTTCAAGAATGGGAAAATCACTACTGTGATTTCAGTTATTTGCGACGGGATATTTGAGATGGGTTCACGTCACAAAAACTCTTTTGCGATGGGGTCCCATCGCAAAGGTCACATTTTAGAAAACGACATCACAACTAGTATTTTTTTCAACGATCCTGTGGAAAACAATTCTACTTGCGACAGGAAGTGGTCCCATCGCAAATAGATGTCCAATTATATACATTGTATATACAAGGGATAAAAATGAATCCCATGACTATTAAATCATTAAAAATATAGTACAATAATCATATAATTATTTATAACATGTTTATATTGAGTTTCACATGTCACATACATACATTCCTTAAACTATAACCTGATACAATATTGAAGGAAAATTTTCTATAAAAAACTGAATACCATAGGCATGGTCTCCTTTATCTAGTCATTTTTCTCATATCAAAAAACCTTCCAACCAAGAATTCCTTCACCATGGCCATGTGTACGGTAGTTTTGAGGAATTTTGAACTAAAGGTCAACTATGACATCATTCAGCATGCAATTTCCATTTTGTGAATCCCCATTTCTCACAGTTAGACATCACAAAAACCATGTCTTGCATCATTGGATTGGTCAATCCATTATTGGCCTTCTGACCCACTATGAATTATAACTGCTAGACCATGAATTCCATGTTACAATTTTGTTCTTATCTAAGTTACATATGTAAACTAATGGTCCACCGTATGGACCAGCACTATCATGGTCCCAATCCATATATCCATTTTGGGTTCTTTTCTTCTCACCAAAATGTATACAATTTCCACAATAATCTCCTATAAGATTCTCTAGATTCACCACATCCTCCTCTAGGGACCATCCTTTCCCATGTTCGGTAGTCTTCAATACAACATTCCCTATTCTAAGGCATGGTCTTCCTCTACCATCTCTAATACCCATTTATCCTTATTTGGAAATCATTATGGTCATCTTCATTCAAGTGTTGTAAAAACATCAATTTTCAAAAAATCTGACTAGCTTTAATGAGATTCCAAAAATAATATTTTCATTAATCTTTAACATCATGATCATTATCAATGCATCACTCTTTATTGTTAAAAAATAAAACATGATAATTTAGGATTTCAAATAAGCCCTTTATTCTTCATTATGTTCTGTTTTCAAGGGTGATTTAGCTATTAATGGAAACCAATTGTGCACCACATGATGGGATGGTTTCAAATGATTTGAGGTCATATGAGAATTGATCATAATAGATAAAAGTCATATAATTATTTTAAGAGGATTCAATTAAAGAACAATTTTATAGATCATGTGTCTCTATTGGTATCTCTATGACATGGGTAGTTATGATTTAGAAAAATATAGTAAAACTTCACCCATACATATTAGACCTTTTCAGGTGGTAAATATCTATTATTTGTGTTAATTATCGACTGTATATTTCATCTAAATTGAGATTATTTCATGATTTATTCCATGCCTCCTAGCATTGTATGATTCTTTACGATCCATCACATGATATTGATAAGGGATATACAAGTTTAGGGGAAGGTAAATCTTTTATAGATAATCAAGTAGAGATTTTGCATTGCATAGAGATGTTTATAAGAATACATGTTATTATCTGGTTAAGGGGATTGTTAAGTAATATAATAATTAAAGAGATTATATGGGATTTTGATTCCTTGATGATAATTCAGAACCCTGAATTGTGCAGAATATTTTTACTCAATCTTTATGAAATTATTATAATGAGAAAATTTATATTAATGGAATTACTTTTTAGATAAATTTCCCTTTTATGTTCAAGGGTGAATATTTTTTAAGATGAAAATTTTTAAGGGTTATGTGATGTTGAAACCTAGAAATTATAATTTTTCGAGTTTTTTACTTTTTATGTTTTTATCTATGATGTGTAAAATAGTAATTTTTGTGTTCTTGAAATGAAATATTGAATATGATATTAAATAAAATATTATTGTCTTACTCTATGATTTTGATTTTTTAATTTATAGTTTAGGTTTATTATTCTTGTAAAAATTAACTAACCGTGGAATTTAATTAATTAATTAATTATTTAGTCAAAATATTCATTGGATATTTCAATTAAATAAAAAAATGGTATATGCGGCTCTAAGGTAATATCAATGTATAAAAATTTTAAATGATATTATGGATCCAAATATTATGGTATATGGTTGTTATGAATGGTTAGAATAAATAAAAGCGGTTCTAAACATAAGGAATTAAAAGTAAATTAGTAATAGAATTCATGATTCACTTATGAATGGAATTGAAGGGAGGGGATATATAGAATAAAATAATAAAACTCATTTTTCACCAAGGGAATCATCTGTACTCGATTTTGTGTACCACAATTGATTATTGACAAGAACGATGTGTTGTATTTGATTAAAATTGACAAAAATATAGAACATGATTATAAATAAATAATCAATAAAAATCATATAAGGAACAAGGAATAACATTAGTTATGGAATCGAGGGAGGTGATATTCTACCTGCAATATATGTTTTTGTATTCTTTATTATTATATCATGTAAATAATATTTTTAAATTATGGAATAAAATAATTAAGATATACAAACCAATTCAAAAAAATAAGACATTCATAATTGAATTATTTAATTCAAGGTTAATGAATTATGGTAAAGTATTAATTATGGGAAAATATATTTTATATAACTATACATTAGTAAATTAGATGTTTAAATAATTTTCTAAATAATTATTTAAGGCTAATATCATTAATCACTTCTGGATATGTTGATAAGAAAGATTATGTGATGAAATATTGTTCATCTACATGTGTTTATATTGTTTTAAACTCATTTATTCAAAATATTATATTTATGTATGAAAATTTTTTAAATGATTTCGATAATTGAGAAAATTTTATTAGTTATTGTTTCCAAATCTTTCGTCGGGGCGCGTGCATCCGTCTGCGGAGGACGCGCAGCTGTTGCCCCGTATTCCCGCTTTCCAAAGGGGGGCGGCATCCGCTCCTTATTCAGGGACGTCTACTCCTTGATTGAAACCGGGATGATGGGACTTCAGTTCCTCCTTCTATGGATTGCTCCTCAGAAATCGTCACCTAGTCCGGGTCTCCCTCATAGATTTAATACGTTGTTCGTGAAACACTTCCCAGTGCCATGTTTCCAGGGACTCCTGTTAATTACACTACTTCTGTCAGGACATTCCAAAGGGTCCGGTCAGGGTAGCAACCTTCAGTCGGGGGAGTAGTCACGTCGAGGCATCAATAGCATGTCTGTATGCTGGGGAACTAGCGTGTTTGTCTTTTTTCCCTTGTCATAGGGCTTCTCGAGGGCGTGGAAGCCCGAGGCATCCCACATCGAGCGCGGGGAATCATATGCCCTAGGAATATATCTGAGGTTTTCCTCAGGTTTCTATGTTTGACACTGGGTATGCCGCAGGTTTAACGTCCAGCAGAGACGGTTACGCCAAGGGTGTGCCATCCGAGGTGTTCCTCAGGCATCTCATGTTTATCATGAGGTAGGTCGCAAGATTAACATCCTGCGGAGACGAGTCGGCCTGAATGTTGTGAAGAGGAGTGGAATGGCATGATCTCACTGGGATGTGGCGGTCCGGGTAAGAATCAGGATGGATTATGGGCTTGAACCTCATGGAGGATTCCTACGTACCATGCCTTGACATGGATCAAAGGCCACGTTGTTCATAATGGTGTGTCAGTGAAACAACGTGAGTGAGGACCTTGGTCTGGATAGTGTGGGGCTTACACACTAGGTTGCCCAAGTGCTGGTGACCTGACGTGAAGAAGGTCAGAATGACTAACAGGTGGTGGGCTTGAACCTCTGGGAGGCTTCCTGTCTACCATTCCTTGACATGTATCAAAGACCTCGTAGTTCAAGTTGGATGACGGAAGGCCGACGTGAATGAGGAGGACCATGGGGCCCCAGTGGTGGTGGGCTTGGACCTCGTGAAGGCTCCCTATGTACCATGCCTTAGCACGGATCGAAGACCGCATAGTTCAGGTTGGTCAAAAAGACCTGCCGCTGGACCGGAATGCAGTTTAATGTCATGCGGGATGAAGATGAACCCTGCCGTGAAGAAGAGACGAGAGGTGGGATTGAACCTCGTGGAGGCTTCCTACGTACCATGCCTTGACATGGATCAAATACACCGTAGTTCAAAGGGGCTTAGTCGGTGATCTGGCGTAAAGGTAAACCCAGGGGTCCACTTGGTGGTGGGCTTGAACCTCATGAGGCTTCCTATGTACCATTCCTTGACATGGATCAACGACCTCGTAGTTCAGGAATGGCGGTGGGTGTTGGAGAACCGATGTGAATGAGGGACCTTGGTCCGATGGGAGATGGGCCTCATCCTCATGAGGCTTCCTACGTACCATACCTTGACATGGATCAAAGTCCTCACAGTTTAGGTTGGTCACAACGGCTTGCCGTTGGAATGGAATGCAGTTTAACGTCATACTGGATGAAGGTAGAACTCGATGTGAAGAAATGACAGATGGGATTGAACCTCGTGGAGGCTTCCTACGTACCATGTCGTGACATGGATCAAATACCTCATAGTTCAAATGGGTGTGCAGTTTAATGTCATTGCGGGACGAGGGCATACAGTTTAACATCATGCTGGACGAGGGAATATAGTTTAACGTCATGCTGGACGAGGGAATATAGTTTAACATCATGTTGGATGAGGGCATTTCCATGACCGATGCTTACTCTAATCCCACGTGAGTCATGCTCTGTGTGAGAAACAAGAGGCAGCAAGGACCTGACGATCACGTCACGAAGGGTGCGTCCATGAGAAGCGAAGAGGGGCTTACGCGTTAGGTGGCCCATGGTGCTGGGACATACTCCAGGATGGAGGCCCGAAGTATGAAAAAGCGTGGCGGGAGAGGGATTTGGGAACAACGATGGAAGGTGCCTCATTCCCTATTGAGCCCTCCACTGGCCTTGGTAGTGGAGAAGTGCGGAGGTGCATGGGTGATACCTTCCGCAAGAGATGCTTGGGGATTATACCGGGGTTGTTTCCCTTCTCCCGTAGATATACTCTACTCTAATAAGGAGGATATCATCCCTTTTGAAGGGGGTGACCCCGTCTCTGTGGACACGAGTGGCGTAAAAAAAATGTCTGAGCTGGGGGGACCCTGCGTGTGAGGTATGAGGCCGGATCACAGTTTAACATCATGTGTTGAGGACGGGGTGTGTGGTATTTTAACGTCCTGTGGCTCGGACGAGGTGGGTTTACTCCACACCCCTAGGACTTACATAACAGGTACCCTCTATTTCTTGGGGGAGGGAAGGTACTGGCAAGGCAATGGTAAAGGGGGGTCGTGGAGCGAACCATCGAGGGGTCCACGTTATCATGGATATGTGAAGAAGCAATAGATGTTAGCATTCCTATGTGAAGACTCATTAGGCGTAGCAACGCTATGGGTGGTGTTGTCCATTGGATTCTGAAATCACATCGTGCAAATGTGGAGGGTCACATGGGAAGAGTAATTGCCAAGAAAAGGAGTATGCTTCACGAAGTGGAGTGCCTTGGCCTTATCATGGGGTAGGGGTGTGATTGGGAGGTGCTTCGCGAAGTGGAATAGTATTCGCGAAGAACTGCCTTGCGAAGTAGAGGGGCCTCGCGGAGCAAGGTGCTGAGAAGCAGTGTGCTTTGCAATGTACAATGACCCTGCCTTGGCATGTGGATCACTAGTACCGGATGGGTGTTTCGCAAAACATAAATGCTCCACGGTTGCCCAGGTTCCCTTCTGAGTCCCCTTCCTTCGCGAATTACCTTAGGCTTCGTGAAGGGCATCCCACTCAGAAGCGGGGCTCAAGACGAGATACGGAGAAGGCATCTCACGAAGTAGAAGTACCTCGCAGAGCTCATGATTCTCGGGGGGTGAAGGGTGATTCGTTATTCGGGAGCTGAGAAGCTGAAAGGTCGGATCGTCTCCCTTTTGGGCTCAGGGGGAAACCATTATTTATATGCAAGGGGCGCCGTGAAGTATAGCTCAGGCGGCTTGAGGGTCGGCGGGTGCTTCGCGGCGGGCACACGAACGTCAGAGCATTTGTGGATCATTACCGCATCTTGTGCTTCGCAGTGGGATCGCGAACATCAGGGCGTTCACGGTGCGTTACCACCTCATGTTCTTTGTGGCGGGCTTGCGAACAAAAGGGTGTTCACAGAGCGTTACCGCCTCCTGTGCTTCACGGCGGGCTCACGAACGTCAGGGCGTTCGTGGAGTGTTACTGCCTCCCGTGCTTCGCGGCGGCCGCAATGCTTGGGGTGCTTCACTCCATAGCTTCGTGAGGTAGCGCGCGAGGCTTCTTTTCCATCCCTTGTTTTGCGTGCAAGACTTTGGCGCCAACAAATGCCTCCCCTCAAGCTTGGATCCGCGGAGGGACGAGTGGTCGAAGTCTGAGGGGAAATCGCCAAATTTATCGGCCGTTCGCGATGCGGCCTCACGAAGGGGCCCGCCCAGCTGCCGGTAGCCACGCGGTCCAGACGCGCCGCGATGCTCCCTGTGGGAAGGTCATGCCGTGATGCTTCCGGTTCACCTCCTATAAATCGGGGGATTAGCTCTCTTTTTTCCTCTCGCGACACTTGTCCTCTTGTGCTCTCAACTTCACGAAGTTCCGCATACTCCGCGTCTGCTCTTCGCGAATCGAGCCTCTCGGCGAATCGCGGGTCTCCGTCTCCACGACGGCACCAGGAGAACATCTATTTTCCGGCCTTGGCCACACTCCGCAGCTTTGTTTTGCGCCCAAACTTCGCGAGGGATCTTCACAAGCAAGCTTCGTGATCCAGCTCGAACAAAAATCCTTTTCCGATTGCTGAAAACGAAATGGCACATCGAGAGGCTGTATTGGGGGTCCTTGTAGATGATGCCCAGAGGGACGATATGGCTAACTGTCTGGGTCTAGGGGAGATGATCTGAAGCCACTCGGACCATACTTCTTTGACAGAACTACAATCAGAGGGTCATAAGAACTATCCGCAGTGCAAGAAACTTCCCTTGTATTGCTTCGGGCTGAGGGATGACGTCTTCATCCCTGAGGTGAGTAGGGACGAACCAGCTTGCTAGTTCAGGAGCACGCCATGCCAGTGCCAGTGGTTCACGGCGGCCGATGGTCATACGCAGGAGGATTTCACACCTGTCACCACCGACTGTCTCTACAACCATGTGGACAATATTCACGGGAAGACACTGCAACTGGAGACGTCCCCTCCTCTATATCGTACCATGCTGAAGGTGGCGTTGCAGGATCCGAAGAAGGGGTGGTCCGATGAGTGGGACCTGCGCTAGGGAGGCAACTTCACCAATGGCTGGGCATGGGCCTACTGGGTAGGTGCCTCATTTGAGGCGTTTGGGGCTGAGCTGAGGAGTGTGGGTTTGTGTGAGGCGGCATGGGCCTCCCAATTCCACATTTACCAACCAAAACAGTTGATGCTGGAGCTGCTGAGTAGATGGTCATCTAGAACCAATACTTTTCACCTGCACCATGGGGAGGTGGGCATCAGCCTGTGGGATGTTTACCAGATTTTGGGGTTTCTGATCTTGGGTTCCATGTATGACGAGTTCCTCCCCGTCATGAGC
The DNA here is from genome assembly GCA_963277665.1 of Viscum album. NCBI lineage: Eukaryota > Viridiplantae > Streptophyta > Magnoliopsida > Santalales > Viscaceae > Viscum > Viscum album. The sequence continues at coordinate 869,115,791 of OY728122.1, forward strand.
GCGTGGGAGGATACAGAGCAGATTCCACGACTGGCGTCGGCACTGATGGCACTGGACCCTGGAGAGGACAAGGAAGAAGTGAGGGATGTTCACTTTAAGAAGTGGTTCGAGCGGTTCCTGAACATCCCAAAGGATCGAGAGTTTCCTCCGAGGCCTCGAACCTGTCTGAAGCCGGCTCAACGGGGCAAGGAACACTCGTACTAGTGGGTCTTGGAGGACAGCCAACGGAAGACTTGGGGTTTCAGTGTCAGTACTAAACAGCAACCGATAGTCAGGCTGGCGGCGTTCATCATGGCCCTTATCTATGGTTAGATTCTACCGGTGAGGGATACCAGCATGGGGGTGCAGCCCAGCTCATTTGTTATGGCGTTGGTGCTGGCCATGGGGCAACGGGTCAATATGGGGATTCCAATGCTCTCCAAGCTGTACAGGATGCTACGGCACGTTAGCGATTGAATGAAGCCGCCAAAGATATGTGGGCCCTTCCACCTTCTGTATGGGTGGATTGCAGCGCACATCAGGGGGATTTATGAGTATCCAAACCCTATCTCGCCACCGGGATCGAACATCCATCCCTCCATTCTAAATGCGGTCGGGAGCTTCCCGTTCAAAATAACCGTGCCGATGGTGCTGAACCGGGTGTGGAGGATGGATGAGTTTAACTTCCACCAATTTCCATTGTCGACGGGGATACTCACTGATGATGGGCGGGGGACGTAAGATAACCAATCTTATCTCCTGGCCTTTCGAGGCATATTTTTAATGGCACGAGTGGATCGTGAGACGCTCTCTGAACCATACACCCCGCATCGTTTTGCGAGGCAGTTCCGGTGCCTCCAGCGGCTGACCCCGCAGGTCTACCTGGAGGTGCGTCATGAGGAGCACCCGTGTGTGATGAGGAAGCTATGGCTCATGTTCACACAGGAAGATGGGAAGATACGAATTCTATTGCATCCATCCACTATCGCTTTCAGATTGGTGAGGGAGTATGCCATTAGCTGGGATGCTGCTTATCCAGGGGAGATGCTGAGGCAGCCAACTATTCAGGTTGGTGACGGCGGGCCTCCTCTATCCAGAGGTCGGGGTCGAAGGGCAGCAAGGGCCTCTCGCGGTGGCGAGGCCGCCGTGGCGGAGAGACCCACGTCGGCCGAGGGTGTGGCAGCAGCGGTGGATCTGGTGATTTCGGAAGATTAGGGCCATCTGAAGGGGAAGTCACCAAGGGGATTTCGTAGGATATCCACCCAGGCTCCGAGGAAGCGGCTGCGTTATATAGATGTGGCAGAGGATGTGGTCTTCCCGGAGGCCTGGGACATTTGGGAAGTCAACCGGAAATTCCTCATCCCACCCGAGATATGGGCGCACATGAATCGCCTTGGGATGGAGTTACCTGGCATATGCCCAGTCCAAGCTAGTTTCACGGCGTCTCCGGCGGAGGCGGAGCGATACCTGGACGAGTTGGAGGACTACGTCCACTCCAGTGGTGTCCCACGCCTAATGACATACCGGGTGAGGATACTGCAGGATCGAACATTCCCCCACAGCTATCAGCCGCCGATCTGAGGGAGAGCTTCCCACTACCGGAAGAATAAGAGGACTCCTCTCAAGAGGATGAGGCAGGTGGAGGGAGCCCATTGGAGGAGGGCGAAGTCAGAGACTAAGACTCAGATTCTGATGATTTCACAAAGGCTCTCGAGGTAACATTCCGAACATCTTTCCTTACAGTCCATTCTCGGGCCATCAGGAATTTCTCACCGATGTTTGAACCATGCAGGAGGAACTTGTATGCAGGCCTCGCTCTTGCCCCTTGGCGGGTGATGATGCAGGACCTTCAGAACCCGCGCCTACGGCTGCATCCAGTTCTATGTCTGGTGGGGCTAGAGCACCCGAGGTAGCTCCTCAGGAATCCAACAGTATACGGAGGTCCACGCCTCGAGGTCCTGTCAGCATCGACTCCAAAGCAGCACCAGGAGATCGATCTTCGTAAGTTTCCTCTACTGGATTCATTTTTGTCACATGTAGATTGTGCCAACTAATGTTTTTGTCTCTCTCTGTCATACAGTTCTTCTACTAGCATGGGCTACTGCAGCAAGGATGGTTAGGATGTCTGGCGGTATCCCTCCTAGGGGCATGCCGGTGATGGTGGAGATAGTCCCCCCATCTCCCTGAGTTGCTAAACACACTATCACTGGCGGGGCCACCAGTACGGTTGTGCCTGAGGTTATTGAAGTGGAGTCTGATGAGAAGGATCAATCGGACAACCCAAGTCCCATCACGCCTACTCCGGCGCCAGATGTCGTGCTAGAGATACAGATCCTGCTGAGGATTTCCTGCGGGTGTATCCTATGTACGAGCCTGCCAATTGTGCAGACTGGGACGAAACGGCCTCCGACGAGGAGGACAACAGCATAGTCTGCCGCCGATCGTGGCATCTGATCACACGCTTCGTCAAAGACACCCCCAAAAGCTATGGCTGAATGAAATGGACAGAATTCGCTCGCGGCTGCGCGAACTGTGCATTGGGGGAGTGGATTCCCAACGTCCCCATGCGCTCATCTGAGATCTCATGGCCGTGCAGATCTGAGAGTATGATCGCGGGCTCAGCGTGGGTTGGCAGCAGAGGAAGGAGACCAACATCAAGAAGATCCAGGAGGCTGAAAGCGAGGTCCAACAGATGTAGACCCGGGAATATGAGCACTCAGCCGCTCTTAATGCACAGTCTGAGCTGATCTCATGGTTGAAGGACTAGCTGGCTAAGGTAGAAGAGCATATGGGGCAGTCTTTTAGAATGATGGCTGCAATTCAGGATATCGTCGAAAGGTCCAGATCCAAGGCTGACGAACTGCGCGCCGCTGCTGCTGAGGAGGAGAGGGAGTTGAGTCGGCGATAGTATGTCTTGGACGCCACAAGCCAAAGGGTGGCAGAGCTGCAACAATCTTTTGACGGGGTCAACCCATCCATGGGGGGAGTCGACCTCCAGGTATTGTAACAAATTAAAAACCTTTTAATGGTACTTTCGTGCTTCAATTGTTTCCTGAATACCGTAGCATGCAAAATTTCCATTGTTTACATTGGTTCATTACATCCCTATAGTGTTGACGGGACGTCCGACGACAATTCCCCAAGCTCACGTGGATCAAGCCCAATGTGAGAAATAGGAGATAGTGGCCTCATCGTCCCTCCCAACATGGGAGTAGAAAACAAGATTCGGGCATCCAGGGTTTGGATAACCAGTCCGGATTTCCAGAAGGTAGGAGAGGCCTGACCGGAGAAGGAGGTCCTTAGAACAGACGAATTACCATTTCTTTAGCGTGCTCTTATGCACGAATGGTGCAATGCCAGGGGCACTGAAATCGGTCAGAACAGATGGAAATGGGAAGTGTGGATCACGATACCCAAGATTCGAAACACTGCGGGGATGGCATGACAATAAAATACAATCGTTGACCGTTGTGGAGAAACGATATCCTTACTGCGTTAGCCTGAAATGGGTACAAATAATGAGGGTTGACCGTTGAACGTGTTCGAAACACAGGACTAGGTCACAAATTTCATCAGTCAATCCTTCGTGAAGTTGGCCCAGGATAGTAGGCGGACCCTATGTCAAGCATCTATACTGTTAGGGGGTCCTTCCAAACATGACTAGTCTTCCGGGACATTGGCCCAGGACGGTAGGTGAGCCGATTCGGCATGAGACCAGGCCGTTAGGGGGTCCCTTCAGACATGAAAGTGGATGAGGGTCCGAAAAATGGGTACACAAAACCTGGAATATGGAGAGATGGTTTATCCGAACAGAATCCAACACTTAGGTAGTTACACACCCGTGGTGGGAGTACGCTAGATGGGCACATTGGTTTGGTCATAGAACCTTCCTTCTTTGGGAAAGGGCCTCTCTAGAGAGGGGTCCGGCCAGGGGGCCGTAAAGAGGAAGGATGGGATTAATGATTTCTATGGGCTGGACCCTAGGCAAAATACTAGGGTGTCTCTACGTATACCATGAGGACGGGAATCAAGCCACATGTAGTTTTGGAGATGAGTGTATAGGAAAAATCCTATGGGCTGGACCCTAGGAAAAATACTAGGGGGTCTCTACGTATCCCATGAGGATGGGAATCATGCCATACGTAGTTCTGGAAGCATATTTTAACGTCATGCATGATGATGAGAAGCCTGGCCGTGTTGGTACACATCCTGCCAGAACTACTAAGCCCACGAGAGTCACACTCGATGTGGGAAACAAGAAGTAGTTGTGGGAATTTCCTGACACAGAAAAGGGCAGGATAAGGTGAGGGGACGCTCGTTGAATACCAGCCCCATGATACTAACAAGCCCATGTGGCGCACTTAGAGGCGTGAAGAGACAGAGCCGAATATGTTGGAATTCTACTTGAACATTAGGAAGTAGAAATGTGTGAATCGTGATGCTTGATATTTGGATCACAAAGACGGCGGTGTGATGATATGGGATTACTATTAACCATGGAGGAAACATAGAATCCATATTGCGTTAGCCTAGAATGGGGATAAACAAATGAGGGATGACCGTTGACCATGTTCGAAACACGGGACCATGTCGCAAATGTTGTCAGAGATCCTTAGGGACGTTGGCCCGAGACGATAGGAGAGCCCTTAGGCCCAACTTCCATGGAGAGCCCTTAAGCCTAGTATCCATGTCGTCCGAGGGTCCTTTTGGATGTGGAAGTGAATGAGGATCCAAATAGCGAGATCATGAAGCTTGGTCATGGGACGAGGGGAATGTCCCCATGAAAATCCCACACTTCGGGCTCTTTGTCAAAACACATCTGAATATGACAACCAGACGTATTAGATAGAGGGGGCAGATTCTTTTCCAATAGGGAGAACATAGTTTAGGGTCATGGAATTCATACCATGAATGGGTAAGGGGGCCAGGGGACACATGGCAAGGCAGTTACAAAACCCGACGTGAATGAGGACCTAAGCCCTTCTTGCCATGTGTTATCTGGGGAAATGCTCGAGTCGAGGGATCGAACATGATGGTTAGGTTGGTCCTGTGGGGAAGTGCCCAGATGCTCCTAGGTATCTCATGAGGATGAGAATCAAGCCAAACGTAGTTCTGAGGGTGGAATTGTAAGATCGAAGTGCCAGGGGAAAAAGAGAATTGTGGGCATGGCCCTTGCACTGAAAGAAGCGGAATTTGATAAATCTTGTTTTTCCTTTAAGGTGAGTGGTTTATTTGTGAAGTGATAGGCCTAGGGTAGCAGACCCTGGTGTCACCACAAGAATCAAGCCATGATAGGCATTGAAAAATGGCATGGCATGTGACCAATACCCAACGTGATGTCCACTACAATGAAGTCATCACAATGAAATTCCATTTTTCGTCGTGCGGCCAGGATGATAATGTAACAATTTAGGGTCGTGTGACAGGACCAAGCATGCACTTCAACGTCATGCAGTGTAGACGTAGTAGAGGAGATGCAAGGCGGGGAATGTGTGCAGTGTCATGAAACACAATTGATAGAGACATGATCCCACATCACACTGTATGCCACTCCGAGAGGGAGACCTCCGGCCGAGGGGCCTATATAGAGGTAAGAGGTGAAAAGAGGGGGGCGGGAGAGACTAGCTCCCAAAATGGGCTGGACCCAAAGACAAAGCATCTGGGCGGTCCAACGTATCCCATGAGGATGGGAATCAAGCTGAACGTAGTTCTAGATGGATCTTAGTTTATGGTCTTAGAGTTCGGACCATGGACAGTGGCAACATCCTGAGTAAGCCCAGACGTCAACCCGATCCTTAAGCCCACGTGAGTTAAACTCGGTGTGGGAAACAAGGGGGGGAAACCTTAATGCACACTGAGGAGTAGTACCAAGATCTTAGAAACTCTACTTGGACAAGATAAAGTGAGTCGTGTACCCGACACTTTGGGCTTAATGGGGATTTGGTGTGGCGATGGAGGATAACTATTGACTGTGGTGGAAAACAGTATCTATATCACGTTAGAATGAAGTGGGAATAACAAACGAGCATCGACCACTGACCGTATTTGAAACGTGGGATTTTATCGATTTTTTTTCCAAAAACCCTCGAGGGCGTTGGCCCGTAATGGTAGGAGGGCCCTTGGGCGTAGTATCCAGGCCATTCTTGGGGGTCCCTCCAGGTGTGAAAGATGACGGAAGCCCTGGTGAAGGGATACACAAAGCCTAGAAGATGGGTGTGGACGTGTATGAGTAAAGTCTGGAATTCCAGGTAATAAACCAGAGTACCCTTAGGCACATTGGTGAACTGTCAGAAAGGGTCGATGAAACAGCTCAAGAATGAGAGGCGCATGGCGTGGTTATTTCAAGACCGACGTGAATGAGGTCATAATCTCGTACCACACCATATACTCCCCTCGTGGAGGAAGGGTAAACCAAGGGGCCAAGGTGGGACGAAGATTCTTGATAAATAGGGCTGGACCCGAAGCCTAGACATTCAGGTGATCCTACGTATCCCATGAGGATGGGAATCAAGCGACACGTAGCTCTCTAGATGCAGTTTAACATCATGCAGGACGAGGAGGGGAGTAATATACCCCCAAACAAGGGAGGTGTACGGTACAGCGAATAAACCAACGTGAATGAGGACATAATCCCACACCACACCATACACTCTCATAAGAGAGAACCTGGGTCGGGGGTCCGAAAAGGCCAAGGGGCCTCATTATTAGGCATTGATCAGGAAGGCCTGACCTGCATGCAGTTTAACGTCTTGTGGTGGGGACGAGGGCCAGGGGCCCAAGGAGGAAAAGGGGCCTGAGGCTAAGCCTCTGTCAGGAAGTCCTGACTGGCTTGCAGTTTAATGTCTTGCAGTAAGGACAGGGGTTGATCTTAGATTAAGGTCATAGAGCTCGGAACATTTTGCAGTTTATCGTCTTTCAGGACGATGATGCAGTTTAAGGTCGTGCCGAACCATAAAAAAATATGGGCAGGACCCTAGGAAAAATACCAGGGTGTCTCGACATATCACATGAGGATGGGAATCAAGCCATACATAGTTCTGGAAGACTCATGCAGTTTAATGTTGTGCTGGACAAGGGATGTGTCTCATTTGGGGATATGTACAGTATGGAAAGTAATCCGACGTGAATGAGGATGTAGTCCCACACCACACCATACAATCCCATAAGAGAACCTGAAGACATGGGGCCTGAGGTCGAGTCGTAGTCAGGAGGGCCTGACTGTCTTGCAGCTTAACGTCTTGTAGTGAGGATGAGGGCCATGGGCCCGAGGAGGCCAAGGGGCCTGAGGCTGAGCCTCGGTCAGGAAGGCCTAACTGGCTTACAGTTTAACGTCTTGATGTAAGGACGGGGGTCGTGGGCCCGAAGAGGCCAAGGGGCATGAGGCTAAGCCGTGGTCAGGAAGGTCTGACTGGCTTGCAGTTTAACGTCTTGCAGTAAGGATGGGGGCTATGGGCCCGAAGAGGCCAAGGGGCCTGAGGCTAAGCCTCGGTCAGGAAGGCCTGAATGGCTTGCAGTTTAACGTCTTTCAGTGAGGACGGGGCCCAAGGGTCCTGAGGCTGAGCCTCGATTAGGAAGGCCTGACTGGATTGCAGTTTAACATCTTGCAGTAAGGAAGGAGGGAGATCTTAGTTTATTGTCATAGAGCTGATACCATTTTGCAGTTCATCATCTTGCAGGACGAAGATGCAGTTTAAGGTCGTGCAGGACCCTTTTTCCCTAGGCAAAGTATCGCTTGAGGAATTTGGCATTGGTGGGGGGAGTTATGCGCTCACCATTCGTGGATTCCAAGGAGTATGCTCTGTTGGGGTAAACCTTGTGGATGACATAGGGTCCTTCACCTTTGGGATCTAGCTTGGGTGGTTTCCTACTGGGGATCATTGGCGCTCAAAGGGACAAAACTAAATCGCCCTGTGGAAAAGAGCGAAGGAGAACTTCTTGTTAAAGGCCCTTGCTATATTATTCTGATGTCTTTCCAGATTGTGAAGGGCACGAATCCTGTTCTCGTCCAGTGCTTCCAATTCAGCTAGACGGATTTAAGCCACCTCATCTGGCGCTTGCTGGTCATAGACTGCAGTGTGTAACGATGGCAGCTGGATCTCAATGGGTAGGACGAACTCGGCCCCATAAACCAGGGAATATGGGGTCACCTGGGTGGAATTGCGAGTCGTTGTCCGATAATCCCAGAGGGCGTTGGGGAGCTTGTCCGGCCAACTTTTCTTGTTCTGACCAACCATTTTCTGCAGGATGTTACAGAGGGTTTTGTTGAACGCCTTGATCTGCCTATTTGCTTGTGCTTGACAGTGGGAGGTATGGTTCGAACGGATATTGTACTTGGCGTACAATTTTTTTAGGTCATCTACTTGGAAGTTGGTGCCGTTATCGGTGAGGAAAGCGTGAGGCACTCCAAATTGGTGAATGGTATTGGAGCTCACAAAGTCGGCGATGGAACGGTCCGTGAACTATTTGAGTGGAACTACCTCTGCCCACTTGGAGAAGAAATCTGTAGCAGTTAGGATGAACCTACACTGGCGAGCTGTCGCTGGTGGATATGGTCCCACTACATCAAGTCCCCACACTGCAAATGGCCAAGAGTACCTGGTGGAATGGAGGGGTTCCAGCGGCCGATGTATGAAGTTGGCATGAACATGGCACGCGTGGAATCTCTTGGAAAACTCAATACAATCATGGATCATAGAGGGCCAGAAGTACCCCATCCTCCGGATTTGATGGGAAAGCTTTGGCCCAGCTTGATGGGCACCACAGGAACCGGTGTGGATCTCTTTCATAACCTGAGAAATCTCGACTCCATGAATGCAATGGAGGAGAACTCCATCAAAGCTCCACTAATAGAGGATCTGCTCAAGACTGGGACCACTCTGGAGGGTAAATTACAGCGCGGGGCATTGGATTCGCTCGCACTCAGCCCGGTCATCTGGGAAGCAACCATTTTGGAGATACTCGACAAAAGGTTCCCTCCAGTCGGGAGTGGCGTCAACCACTGTGTCAGACGAACCCGGGACCCCTGACACAGAGGGCCCGGTGGGGAGATGACTTACCCGCAGGCCGTCATTATCCTCATGGGTGACGGGGGCAATGACTCTCGGGTGTGCCACATGTATGATCAAATCATCTTTCTCGGGTTCCACGAGCAATGCAGCTAATCCAGACAAAGCATCATCTCAACCGTTCTGTGACCGAGGGACATGGGTGACCTCTGGCCGAGAGGAGAACTGGGCCATTAGGCGGAGGGTACACTCCAGAAATTTCCCAAGCTATGGCTTCCTAATGACATAATCGCCATTGACCTGCTTGATTACCAGCTCAGAATCTCCTTTCACATGTATATGGGGTATGTAGATCTCGAGGGCCAACTCAAGGCCGGTGACGAGAGCCTGGTACTCTCCCTCGTTGTTGGTACAGCCTTCTGACAACAGGAATGAGTATGGTAGGATTTCTTGCACCAGGTTAATGAAGACGATACTCAAGACCACTCTGTCGAGCTTAGGATCGTTGAGCCTCCTACCGGTGGGGCTCCAGGAGGCACCATCAAAGTGATTTTTCCATCATGGGACGTCATGATCGAATGAGAGGATTGTCTCATTAGGAAAATCCAGGTCCAGGGATTGATCCACGGAGTTTGGATGGGTAGCTAAAAAGTCTGCCAACGCCTGTCCCTTAATGTCCTTCTGAGGTACGAACCTAATATCAAACTACTAGAGAATCACCACCCATTTTAATCTACCAGTGTCTCGAACACTACTAATCTCCACTTTGAGGAGAATAATTTCACGTCGGGTTCACCATTTCTATTTCTGACGCTTTCGCCGGGGCGCGCACATCCGTCTGCGGAGGACGCGCAGCTGTTGCCCCGCATTACTACATTCCAAGGGGGGGCAGCATCCGCTCCTTATTCAAGGACGTCTGCTCCTTGATCAAAACCAGAATGGTGGGATGTCAGTTCCTCCTACTGTGGATTCCTACTCAGAACTCGTCACCTAGTCCGGGTCTCCCTCATATATTTAATACGTTGTTCGTGAAACTCTTCCAAGTGCCATGATCTAATGGATGTCGGTTAGTTACACTGCTTCTATTAGGACATTCCAAAGGGTTCGGTCAGGGCAGCAACCTTCAGTCGGGGGAGTAGTCACGTCGAAGCATTAGTAGCGTGTATGTATACTGGAAAATAGGTGTGTCTGTCTTTTTTCCCTTTTCATGGGGCTTCTCGAGGGCATGGATGCCCGAGGCATCCCACATCAAGCGCGGGGAATCATATACCCTATGCATATAACTGAGGTTTCCCTCAGCTTCCTATGTTTGACACAAGGTATGTCGCAGGTTTAACATCCATCGGAGACGGTTACGCCAAGCGCGTGCCATCCGAGGTGTTCCTCAGGCATCTCATGTTTATCATGAGGTAGGTCGCATGTTTAACGTCTAGTGGAGATGGGTTGGCCTGAATGTTGTGAAGAGGAGCGGAATGGAATGACCTCACCGGGATGTGGCGGACCGGGTAAGAATCAGGATGGATGATGGATGGATGAATGAAGTTTAGGGGGAATGAAATGGGACCATCGCAAGGGCGACAGTGAAGTTGGGCTTGAGCCTCGAAGAGACCCCCTACGTATCCCCATGGAAGGGAATCAAAGTCCGCGTAGTTCGGGATGGTGCCAGTGAACTGATGTGAAGGTGGACCTTGGCCACATGGGTGTTATCAGTGAACAGACATGAATGTAGTCCTTGGTCCAATGGGGGTCGTCAGCGAACCGACGTGAGTGTGGACCTTGCCCCGATGGGTGTCATCAGCGAACAGACATGAATGTGGTCGGAAAGACTGGGTGATGGGATTGAACCTCATGGAGTCTTCCTACGTACCATGCCTTGACATGGATCAAAGACCACGTAGGTCATAATGGTGTGTCGACGAACTGACGTGAGTGAGGACCTTGGTCCGGATGGTGTGGGGCTTACACACTAGGTTGCCCAGGTGCTGGTGACCTGACGTGTAGAAGGTCGGAAGGACCAATAGGTGGTGGGAATGAACCTCTGGGAGGATTGCTACGTACCATGCCTTGACATGGATCAAAGACCTCATAGTTCAAGTTGGATGCCGGAAGGACGACATGATTTAGGAGGACCAGGGGGTCCCAGTGGTGGTGGGATTGGACCTCATGAAGGCTTCCTATGTACCATGCCTTAGCACGGATCAAACACCATGTAGTTCAGGTTGGTCACAATGACTTGCCGCTGGACCGGAATGCAGTTTAACGTCATGTGGGACGAAGATGAACCCTGACGTGAAGAAGCGACGAGAAGTGGGCTTGAACCTCATGGAGGCTTCCTATGTACCATTCCTTGACATGGATCAAAGACCCCGTAGTTCAAAGGGGCTTAGTCGGCAAACAGACGTGAAGGTGAATCTGGGGGTCCACTTGGTGGTGGGCTTGAACCTCATGAGGCTTCCAACGTACCGTGCCTTGACATGGATCAAAGACCTCGTAGTTCGGTAATGGTGGGGGGTGTCGGAAAACCGACGTGAATGAGGGACCTTGGTCTGAAGAGAGATGGTATTAAACCTCATGAGGCTTCTTACGTACCATGCCATGACATGAATCAAAGTCCTCATAGTTCGGGTTGGTCCCAACGGCTTTCCGTCGGACTGAATGCAGTTTAACATCATACTGGACGAACGTAGAACTTGATGTGAAGAAATGACGGATCGGCTTGAACCGCGTGGAGGTTTCCTACGTACCATGTCATGACATGGATCAAAGACATCGTAGTTCAAATGGGTGTGTAGTTTAATGTCATTGCGGGATGAGGGAATAGTGTTTAACCTCATGCTGGACGAGGGCATACAATTTAACGTCATGCTGGATGAGGGCATACAGTTTAACGTCATGCTCGACGAGGGCATACAGTTTAACGTCATGCTGGATGAGGGTATTTCCATTGTCAATGCTTAGTCTAAGCCCACGTGAGTCATGCTCGGTGTGAGAAATAAGAGGCAGCAAGGACCTAACAATCACATCATGAAGGGTGCGTCCATGAGAAGCGAAGAGGGGCTTATGCGTTAGGCGGCCCATGGTGCTGGGACTTACTCCAGGATGTAGGCCCGAAGTGCGACAATGCGTGGCGGGAGAAGGATTTGGGATCAAAGATGGAAGGTGCCTTGTTCCCTATCGCTCCCTCCGATGGCCTTGGCAGTGGAGAAGTGTGGAGGTGCATGGGTGCTACCTTCCGCAAGAGAGGCTTGGGGCTTATACCGGGGTGGTTTCCCTTCTCCCATGGACATACGCTACTCCGAGAAGGAGGATATCATCCTATGTGGAGGGGGGTGACCCCGTCTCTGTGGAGATGAGTGGCGTAAAAAAATGTCTGAGCTGGGGGGACCCTGCGTGCGAGGCCCGGGGCCGGATCACAGTTTAACATCATGTGTTGAGGAAGAGGTTCTTGGCAGTTTAACGTCCTGCGGCTCGAACGAGGTGGGTTTACTCTACACCCCTAGGACTTACATAACTGGTACCCTCTGTTCCTTGGGGGAGGGAAGGTACTGGAATGGCCCTGGTAATGGGGTGTCGCGGAGCGAACCATCGAGGGGTCCACGTTAGCGTGGCTATGTGAAGAAGCAATAGTCATTAGTGGGCATATGCGAAGAAGCATTAGGCGAAGCAACACTACAGGTGGTGTTGTCCATGGGATTTTTAAATCACATTGTGCAAACCTGGAGGGTCGCACGGGACGAGGAATTTCCCAGAAAAGGAGTATGCTTCAGAAAGTGGAGTTCCTCGGCCTTCGCATGGGGCAGGGGTGTGACTGGGAGGTGCTTCGCGAAGTGTAATAATATTCGCGGAGCACTGCCTCATGAAGCAGAGGGGCCTCGCGGAGCAAGGTGCTGAGAAGCAGTGTGCTTCGCGATGTACAACAACCCTTCCTTGTCATGTGGATCACTAGTACCAGATGGGTGTTTCGCGAAGCATAAATGCTCCGCGGGCTGCCCGTGTTCCCTTGGGAATCCCCTTCCTTCGCGAATGCCCTTAGGCTTTGTGAAGGGAATCCCTATCAGAAGAGGGGCCCAAGATGAGATAGGGTGAAGGCATCTCGCGAAATAGAAGTACCTCGTAGAGCTCATGATTCCCGAGGGGTGAAGGGTGCTTCGCAATTTGGGAGCTGAGAAGCCGAAAAGTTGGATCGTCTCCCTTTTGGGATCAGGGGGAACCCATTATTTATAGGCAAGGGGCGCCGCGAAGTAGAGCTCACGCGGTGTGAAGGGACGACGGGTGCTTCACGGCGGGCTCACGAACGTCAGGGAGTTCACGGAGCGTTACCACCTCATGTGCTATGTGGCGGTCTCGGGAATGTCAGGGCCTTCGCGGAGTGTTACCGCCTCCTGTTCTTTGCGGAGGGCTCGCGAACGTCAGGTTGTTTGCAGAGCGTTACCGCGTCCTGTGCTTCGCCGAGGGCTCGTGAACGTCAGGGCATTCGCAGAGAGTTACCACCTCCTATGCTTCACGGCGACCACGATGCTTGGGGGTGCTTCGCTCCATAGCATCGTGAGGCAGTGCGCGGGGATTCTTTTCCGTCACTTCTTTTGCATTAATGATTTTGGATCCAACAGTTATTTTTTTCATGGGTCTTTCTAATTTAGAACAATGTTTTTCCACTCTATAGAGAAGTGTATCGTGGAGTTGGTAAAAATAATAATTTAAGTGGTAGTGTGTTACATAGGGTCTTAACACATTAGAACAAAACAATTCCACATTCTATAATAATGGTTGCTTATGTAGGATGGTACATGAGGTGGTATAGATATTACATATGTCCCCACAATATTGTAAAGGTCCTCGTTGAATCTAGTATATTCATTATTCTAAAAACCAATATTCCTATAGACCTCCCTCAAATTAGATATGGTAGTAAATAGTATCTTAAATAAATTTGAAGGATTGTTTTTTATAATATGGTAATTATAATCTGGTATAATTACAATGCATAGTAATTAATGATGCCAACATAATTCTAGGAAGCTAATTGTATGTGATACTAACTATTCTTATAGAATGGAAAATAATCATTATACTCGATGTTAAAAGTTATGATGTTGTAATGGATGTGAATGTGGAGTTAAATGTTTATTTCGTATAATCACCAATGGTCTGCTAGGTTATTATTAATAGTTCTTAAGATAGATATAGATACAGTTAGGGATATAGACTTGATTGTGGTTATGGATATAGATTTTGATATTTAAGTGAAAATATTCATGGGATTTCTTTATGGGTAGTGTACTTTTAATATATGATATTTTCATACAATTATTTTGATTAACTATTTTTGGTTTACAAGTTTTATTAGTGATTGTATATCAAATTAGTTGTTAATGAGATATCCATATAATAATAATAAATATTTAGATCATTTAAAATGGTAAAAACTAGGTATCTAATGATGTGGAATCATGATAATTATCAGTGGCACCAAATAATTAAATTCCATGTCTTTAGAAATGATCCCACCATATAATAACCAATGATTTTAGTTTTAGGTAGTTACAACTTCCAAAGTATTTTTATTCTTGGGATTGGAATTGGGATTGATAGAGATTAGTGGGATTGAAATTGTGTTTGTATTTTTTTGGTAATGTTAATTCAATGGGGATATACACTCACCACTCTCTATAATACCATAACCAAATATTTGAGGCCAGTATAACCAATATGAAGTGGGAGATATTTGTAATAAGATGCCCATTTGAGATAATTTTCTTTACCCCACCCCTGGATAGATTTTGGATAGTTAGGACATGATGTTTCATGTTGGGAGATACTATCTTTTAATTTTTTTTATGTTGGTATATAGTGTCCCTTGACTATTTTTTTTAGATTTTAGGTGATATATGTTAATATATATATAATATCCCCTTTTTGGTGAGCCAATTTTTTTCTGATATGGATATACGTTAGTGAATTTATTAGAAATTGTTTTTTTTTCTCATCCACTCATAGACACAATATTATGATATATTCATATTAACACATGTAATTCCATTGGTAACATATAGAGTATTTTCATTCTTACTCTTATTAGTTATATAGTATTTTTATATTTTTTCATGAACATATAAGTGGTGATAGTGGTGTCCTTTTACTTCAGTTCTTAGATTTTTGTAACTCATTAGAGTCTCTTTAATTTTT
The DNA here is from genome assembly GCA_963277665.1 of Viscum album. Lineage (NCBI taxonomy): Eukaryota > Viridiplantae > Streptophyta > Magnoliopsida > Santalales > Viscaceae > Viscum > Viscum album. The sequence goes on from OY728122.1 coordinate 869,130,961, forward strand.
CTTTTTTAGAATATATTGGGATGTTTAGGGGTTTCCTCATCAAAATTCATTTTTAGTGTTCATTTTTTGTAAAATAAATGTATGAATTTGAAACATTTCATTTGGTTATTATATCTAGCTGATTGTATATATTCATTCATAGTGGAAAATGCCTCCAATATTATGAGTAATCTATTCCCTCAATGCTAGTCATCAACCCATCCTATTGTAGGGGATATGGGGGTATGGGTGTTATACATGGTCCCCCTATCAGCTAATGTGGTGTATAAATAGTGTTGTGTCATGGAATAATACAAATAATATCTTTGTTACACCTCTACAAATTACATGATGGTTATCATACAGAAACTCATGGAGGATATTTCAGACTCAATAGTGGAAAAATAAATGTATCAATGTATAAATGTTCTAATTTTTTGTTATCTTTCCAACCAAAGATAATAGAGATTAAATAAGATTTATTCACTATTAGTATATCACACTCCATGTGATGTAATTGTTGGGTTATCCAATATTCAAAAATCAATTTTTATATCATAAGAAAATTTTGTATCATTATATGAAACTCAACGTAAACTAATTTTTTCAGGTCATCACAACCTATAATTATCCATGATGACCAATTATTATGGATAACACAATATCATACATTTATAAGTATATTATCATTTAAATTTATATAATATATATATCCATTATAAAATAATGATAAAATAATGATTTGTTTTACATAAAATGATATATTTTATATTTTCTTAAAGACCATTAAGAATACTAACAACCCATACAAAAGTTTTAGTCTAAACATATCATAAATGATAAAACGATAGAGAAACCTTAATTTAGTTATATTATTAATGTTTTATTAAATATATTACATTTCCATGTAATTCCTACCAAATATGTGTGTGACTATCTAATAAAACTTACCAAAAAACTACATTGTGGGTATAGTAAACAAGAAGTCATCACCATATTCAACATTGGAATTATTCGCCTTAAAATTTAGTATTTTGACTAAAAGTTAATGGATCACCACTAAAAAAATTACCAATATTCACATATTGGTTTATATGGTATATTAATTAGATATTTAAATTTATATAGTAATAAGATTAGATGGATAATTATATGGAAAATAGATGAAAACCCCGTATGAAAATGGATATTGAAGTTAAAATATAATCACAAGCTATGATATTGGTAAGTCATTTACCATGGTAGGGAATAAAAAGACATAATTTCATACCACATATGTATATCTCCTTATGAAAATATGTCAATGAACTAAATTAAATACATACATTCAAATTTAATATGATATATCATTAAACCATTTTTTAAACAAAACAGCTTGTTAAGGTCGACAAAAATAGTTTCTAATATAATCAATTTTGTTCATGAAAAAAAACATGAAGAAATTACATGAAAAATTTAGAGGTATTAATGGAGATTATAACACATATAAAATAAATAAAAGTGCTCATGGGTGGAAGAATTTTCTTATATGGGTTGTTAAACCAATCTTGGGAAAGCTCTAAAAAAGAAGTGTTGGAACCCAAACCCAATGGGGAGGTAGATCAAGGATTGTGGGTTGAGTTGACCTTGTAAGTGGAGATATTAAATTATTTGGAAAATGTTGATAGTTTAGAAAATTTTTGAGCCCATTAAGATAAAATCATAGTTATTTTATCTATATGGATTAAACACCTAATAAGAGAATGTGATTTGGTATACTTGTATCTAAAAGAAGGAATAAGGATCCATTTGGAATAAAATTATAGATATTCTAGATTAGTCAATAGTTTTTACATTCATTTTAATATTTATTTTTTTATTTTCTTTAAAACATCATTACTATCGTAATTGTCCTCAAAATGAGGATGAATAATACATGTCCAAAAGAGGCATTTCCAAGACACCAAATTCTTGAAGTAAATAAAAAAGGGCTTCAATAAAATTTGGGTATCATTTTCCCATTGATCCAAAAAAACAACATATAATATTACAATAACCAATAACCACTATATTATTAATTAAAAAAAATTAATAGAAAGAGAAAACAGAACCAAACTATACAATATACCATATCAGAGCACATTTCCAAAACCAAAAACCAAAACATATGTATAAAGAGGAAGACAAAGAAAATAATGTCAAAGACCCCAAAACTCACAAAATTATACAAAATTCAACTCCACAACAAATTACCAATCTACCATTATGCCTCAATCATGAAATGATATAATTTCCCATCACCTATTTCTTGATAAACAACAAATATAATAGTAACAAAGTGACAAATCAGGGGGTGAGTAATGAATCTGAATAGGTTTTCCTCAAATGACTTCCCTACTCACTTCACTAGGATAGAACATGTAAGAAAATTTATATAAAACAGTTTTACACAATTTATATCAGAATATAAATATTTATATATAAAAAAATAGTCTCCAAAGAACAAAACCAAACAACTCTTTAAACCATTTCACATTCATTTTTTTCATACCCTATCTCTGATTCACACACATACCCACAAATGAATGATTTAGTTAAAGTTCCATACTCAGGACAAATTTCTCCTCCATCAACTAATTCATAATGAAATTTCCAATATCCTAGAACCCTAATGGAACATGCCACTTATCCAGGGTAACATCCGTAGTACCCCAATGGTGTCTGCCCCATATTCAAGGTCACATCAAAATAATGAACTCACACAAACATGTGTATGCCAAAACCATTACAAACCAACCATTTAAATACATTTCAAAAAAAACAACCTTTGGTTGAAAAACTTCTTCTAAAACCATTTCCATGAATCAAAACAAGTTCACATTTTAAAATAAAAAATTTAAAATCCCAAAACAAAGAACATTTCCTAACCACCAATTTCCACAAATCCATAAAAAATCCCTAAGGAAGGTTTTTACTATGAATCTCACATCAAATTCATAGTCAACTTCATGAAATTCAATCAACTGGAAACAAATACATCATATTATAACAAGAGGAGTCCCTAGTGAATCCACCTACCTCAGAAACTATGGTGAAAAGGAAGAATAAAATGAACGCATCAGAAAAACTGGGTTGAATCTCCAAAAACCAACCTTAGAACTTTTTCCCTAACAATAAAACAACTATATATCAACAATATTGGAATAAACCAACCTTGATTTATCCCTAATGAATCATATATTTGAATTCAAGAGAGGGAATAAGAGTATATCTAAGAAAAAAAAACCATGAACAGAGACTTATTATGAAATATTTCCTTTAACACACCCTGATGTCTTAGCGTATCACTTCTGGATTGAAGGGGAGACTATATAAAGCCTTTAGAAATTAGAAAAACCGAGTTACAGTAGAAATAATTGAAAAACAGGTGGTTTAAGAGTAAAACTGAGTGAGATCCAATTCATTATGATGTATTTTTTAACTGTGCATGATTTGGTCACATGGTTAGGAAAATCGTAAACTAACCATGCTCTATAAACTACCTCTCAATCCCCATCACATGGTTGTCTTACATAGTTTGACAAAATATGTGTAAAATGTGTTTTCCCCTATGTTCTAAAAATCATGGTTACTCATAGGTGTCTATGCAATTTTGAAAAACCGTCCAACTAGTCATGCACCTACCCAGTAGCCTCTTTTTCAATTTATGTGGATTCTGGTAGGAGTATCAAGGTTTTTACTAATCATTCCAAAACAATTCACCTCTAGAAAATCCCTAAAAAAATAAAAATTCCTCGAATCCCACCCAAAAATCACCCAACAACATTATATAATTAAAACAAATAATTAAATTAATAATTCATTAAAACTATAGTGTGTTTATTTCTCACAAAAATTTTTCTTTTTATCCTCAAAAAGTGTAAAAACCCATTATCGTGAAAAAGTTCAGGATATTTATATACCATTTCCTCCTCGTGTTCCCATGTTTCCCCCTGAATCTGGCGATGTTTCCACAAAACCCACACTAGACCGATAATATTTTCATGAAATACATTCTATTATATATCACCAATTTTTATAATGATATGAACCAAGGAATCATTTTGTTGTATCTCCAAGTGATTCCATCGAATCACATGGTTAGGATCATGATGATAATTTTTCAACAGAGATACATGAAACACACAATGTAATAAACTGAACCGTGGAGAAATAAAATCCTAAATTCAACAACACCAACCTATTCAAGAATCTAAAACATTCCTATTTATATTAGAGATAACATTCCCTACTTCCCAAAATGATGATGTCCAATCCTTACAGATATTCTCAAGAACAAATGATCATTGAATTATAATGACAGTGATCATCTATGAGGATCTGCATATGATTTCTTATGACATTGATCTACCTCGATTCTCCTACTGATCAACTAAGTATTCTATGTTGACTCTTGCAAAAGTCTTCGCACAACCAGTGATGTCTCACCTGTCTCCACCTAACAAAGTGTAGAATGACAAGAAAAATCATAAAATAATTCCAAATGATCCATGTGTATAAAGGCATGATAATGTTTTATATGAGAACTCCATTAACGGTACATGCTCCTCCAATGAGCCACTAAAATTCATTACACAAGTCTATATCTTGTATTCCAACTTTTGTGTCATCCTTTGAAATTTTACATTCATATGAGGGTGATAAGAAATACTCTTTTTTTCAACTATGTTATAAGGGAAAGATGTAAGGATTTATAAAAATGATATGTAAACCATGGATCTCTGATTGATACTATCGAAACTGGTACTCCATGTATTTGTTCAACTTCTAAGATATATACTTTTGAAATGTCTTCCACTATATAATATTAACAAAAAGGGATGAAATGGGCCAATTTCATGAGATTATACACTATCAGCCGTGTGGAATCATGATTCTTGAACCATTATTGGGGGAACTGTTACACAATCCATTGCTATCTGCTCCCATTTCCAAAAAGTAATAGGTAATGACTGTAATATACCTTCCAGTCATTGATTATCTTCTTTTCCATACTGACATGTTAATAACCTCGAAAAAAACACCACCACATTTCATTTCATGAGGACCCATAAAAACTGTGTCTTCGATTACTTATAAATCTTATTTATTCCATGATGAACAATACACATCATATGGTGCCATACATGAATAATTTATTCCTGAAAATCCATTGGTACAATTATCTCACCACAAAACCATAAAACATAAATCCAAAAAATCTTCAATACCTCAATGGTATCCCCATAATTTATTTTTGAACTCATTGAAAAAAATTGAAAATTGGTTGTTTTCACCCCTTTAACTATCTCAAAAAAGTGAGGACCAAAAGTAACCAGAAATAAAACTATTGCACTACCTCAAAATTAAAATTCCATATGTATGTAGGCTATGACGGATATCAACTAACACTAATCTGGTGTCTATTTTTCCAATTTATCATATGACTTTATTCTTAGTGCATCTTCAGTTGAACTGCATTTACCCAATATATACATCAAGAACAATTCAAAAAAAATTAGATACTTCATCCAGCTTCTATGTCTCATATTCAAATCTATTTTTGAGAAAATATGCTTCAAGATATTCTGATCCATACACACTATAAATTAATAACCAAAGAGGTAACGACATCATGTCTTCAATGCATGGACTAAGTTAGCTTACTCCAAATTGTGTGTTGGGTAGTTATTCTCATGAAAATGTAACTATCATGAGTCATAAGAAATAACATAATCTCACTACATGAAAACACATCCAAACCCATATCCTAAAGCATCAAAAGACACCACATACCCCTATCTTGATTCAAGAAATAATAACATTCTTGTTGAGGTAAGGTGAACATTATGCTCTTGAAATGAATTTTGACATTCATCATTCCATTGAAATGGAACATTTTCCCTTGAGTAATCTATCATAGTGGAATATAGTAATAAAAATTCATGAAAAATGTATAATAATTAACAATATATACCAAGGAAACTATATATCAATAATATATTCATTGGATATTTCAAAGAGATAATAACTTCTATATTTTCTTGATCCATAGAAACAACTCTTTCAGATATTACATGGACAAGGAAATATACCTATTATATCCTAAAATCAAACTTTGATAATTTTGAGTACATACAATGATCACTCACAATTCCCAACATTTCCCCCAAGTGTTTATCATTCTCATCCCTTGTCTTTGAATACACTAGTATGTCATCAACAAGAACTAACAAAAAAAAATCTTGATAACTTTGAAATATCTGACTCATCATTTCTATAAAGACTAGTGGAGAATTCGTAGGATAGAAATTCATAACCACATACTAGTAAGGGATATATCTATGATAGAAGGATGTTTTCAGAATATCATCCAAATGAACACCCAATTGGTTATATCCTAAACACATGTCAATTTTAGAGAACCATTGGTCTCCACTCAATTGATCGAAAAAATCATCAATACAAGGAATTGGATGCCAATTATTCATCATAACTATGTTATGATTATGATAATTTACAAACATCTGGATAGTTCCATCCACCTTTTTGAAAAACAATTCTGATGATACCCATATAGATGTGTTAGGCCGAATGATCTCTTTACTCACCATATCATCCAAAAAATTTGTCAACTCCCTTAATTTTTTTGGCTTCATCTAGTGAGATAGAAGGGAAATAATATTGGTCCCCAGAATCAGATCAATTAGACACTCTACTTATCTTGTGGGTGGAAAACCTGAGAAATTATCAAGAAAAAAAATCTTGAAATTGATTAACAACTACAAGAAAACTATTATTCTCGATTTCATCCATCGATCCCAAGTTCAAACTACCAATTGGTATGAGATCATTCCAACTGATGGTTCCAGAAATCTTGTTGGACCCGCCTTTATATATCATTCTCCTCTAAAGAGATTCTCGACACCGTCCACATTCATGAAACTAACCATTAATGTGTAACAATAGATATGAGATTTTAACATGATCAACCAACCCACACACAAGATTATTTCATAGGCATCCATCTCAAACATTGAGAAATATCATATCAATTCATCCTCATCAATAGTTATTGACATACTCTACACATAAGGGCTCGACATTCTTTTTTTCCAAGACGAGTATGAAGTTTCAAAATTGAAGGAATAATATAAACAAGAAAACCCAGTTAATCAATATAATGAGAAGAAATAAATGAATGGGATGTGCCAGTATGAAACCAATATATGATAAGGGTGGAATTCAAAAGAATCATACCTCTCACCGATGATGGTCTAGATTGATCAGCAATAATGAATTTCTCAACTCCATATAACTACTTATGGACCTTTTCTCTTTATTTACTTTTCTAGATTGCCTTGACTAAGGAGTCATGGTATTCCTAGAATCACCATTCATATCCCAGTTCTGATGATGAGAGATATTCTACTTTCCTAATTACATCAAATAAAATAATGTCTTTGAAACATGAGATGTGTCCGTATAACATCTCTTTACTATCTCAAGTATTGCTAAACCCTATTATGTTAAATTATTTATATATTAAGAAGAAATTTTGATTTATCAATGAAATTTCTAGAAATGTGTTAAGGACCTTAAATGTTAGTTAACATAATTGAATATGATATTAAATATTTTTGGAGTTTAACATAGAATTAGTATGATATTCTGAGACCTGCATTGTCACGGTGATAACTAAATAAAAATATTAAATAGAATATATTAGGTGCACACTTTTTACTAAAAAAAATTGAATAAATTCAAAATAGTGCATCATATAAGAAATTTGAAACCGCTATTATGTCTAAAATAAGGTGATTAACCAAAAAGGGTTGTAACATTCAATGAATCTGGAAATTTGGATGTCTCTCCCATGAGATACAGTTATTAATTAATATTTCATATATTATTTTATTAAAAATAATTAAATATTTCTTAGACGGTGTGATGTATGGGAAATCTAAGACCACTAATGGGTCCGGAATGGGGGGATTTCCCTAGGTAGGGTATAACCTTAGTCTTCACCAGGTGTTTGGATAGTATGCTCGCAAAAATAACCCTTTTTATTTTAATCAATTATTTATTCTATTTTTAAAATAATAAATCATTAATATCTCTAAAACAATTCATCGTATGAGAAATAATAGACTATCGTTGGGTCTGGAACATGGTGTTTACCCTAGATGAGGTATAACATTCATTGCCAACGTTCTTTTTCTCTTATTTAATTTTTAAGATAAATAATGAATTTTATTAATTTAATAAATATTCTCACTTTAATAAAAGATTTTTTTTTACCCTATTCTCCACACACCAAACGTTCACTAATAGCCAGTTCGATTTCTAAAAGATCCTGTTTCAGCACTTTTTTAATCAATTTTTGTTTCAAGTCATTTATTAGGCTAAATTAATGACTTCATAACAAATTTTGGTTTGAAGAGTAGATTAAATCAGATGTTTGAAATAGGGGTTCTAAATCATCCAATTTTAGGGTTATTAAATCACCAAAATCCTTCATCCTTCCATTTGTCGATCTTGTCAAGTCTGGATGATTGTGGAAGCCCTTCTTCCTTGATCTGAAAAGCCCTTGATGATAGTTGCTTTCATCTCCATCAGTTTCAAGCACACGTGATCGACTTCAACGATTGGTGATCTTAGAGGAACAAAATGCGGGTTTCCCTATAATTAATTAATTAATTAATTATTTTATTTATTTTTAATAATAATAAATTAAAGAAAATTATGGTGGAGTTTAATATAAATATTAAAACCTAAATAATAATTCATAAATTATCAAGGGATAATTTCACGAGTTTTTAAAAAATAATAGAATACCAATATCAAAATTAAATTTATAAGAAATTAATATAGGTTGATTGTCAACAGTTAATTTATGAAATTTATCAAATGGTATTTTACTATCAAAAGATAATTTCATGAAATTATCAATGATATTTTTAAGGAATTATCAAGCGACAATTATTTTTACATATCAAAGGAAAATTCTATTAATTATATATGGATAATTTGTAAAATAAATTATTATATAATAATTGTACATTTGACATTGGATAATTATGTGTCCAGTCAAAGCATAATTAATAAAGTTATATAAAGATAATTGCAATTATTTATCAAAGGATAATTTATTTGATTTATTAATGTATAAAAAATTGAATTATTTTGGGTAATCTATTAAAAAGATTACCTGTCGATAATTTTTGAATAAATAATCACTAAATAAATTCAATGTTTTATTTAACAATAATTGCATTATTAAAGGTTATTTTGATATATATATATATATATATTAAAAAAATAATTATCTGGAATACACCTCTGTTCTAAAATTAATTTAGGGTTAAAATTATTGAACAAGGTTTATAATTATTCTTGTGGATACTTCTTTCAATTGAATGAGTTAAAATAAAATGATAATCAATATATTATTTAAGAGGGGGAGACTGTCATCTCATGTGATATTTTATTTACTTTTGAAATAAAATAACTATATTGGTTCTAGGAACCCATGATGAATGTCGAGCATAGGTGTGTCATCGCTTTTGACAATAAGGACATGAGGATCAATATTGAACCACATTGGGTGGTTTATCAGTGTCGCTGAAATCTATGACCTTGAAGTAGCTAGTTGTATCCCAATTTTCCAAATCGATTAACCTTGAATAGACTGATTTTCTACAATAATTGATATAATTTCAATTTCTCAAACTCACATTCTATTTATGTAATAAAATATGATTCTAATGAATTCATAGATTTGAAATGGTTTTAGCATAATATTTGGAAAACCCTAAATTCCATTGAATTGGGTTGTGTTTATGGGAATTGGTTAATTTAAATTGATTAATTTAAAATGTGGATTTTAGGGGAATGATTTCAATTAAATTTTTGAATTTAATTATAGAAATGAATTGTGAAACGATGTGATTGGTTTTTACTGCATTCCTAACTGGTGAAAATGGATAAAAATGCATTGATAGAGACCTAGTATTTTTATTTTATTAAAGAGGATTATTTTTTATGAAAACTGATTTTGGATTTCAATAGAAATGTGGCATTGAAATAGATGAAAAGGAATTAATTTTATTTAAAGCAGTCTTTAAAAAATTTTCTCATCATTGATTGTGTAAGATGACATGAAAGCCTTAGGAATTTGGTGAGTTATTCAAACACACTCTACATTATTACAACATTCTAAAAAATACATATAAAAGGTCACATCCCTTAGGAGATGGTGATTAGTCCTCTCTTACTAATGTACATAGGATGTTTGTGTACACATGTTGTCGTGATTACTTGGAGAGTGCAGAGTCTTGTAGCCAGAAATACTATCATACCTATTTTGTAGACGACCGTGTTGCTCAATTATTATTTATATTTGAGATATAAATTTATTACAATGATTTTGAAAAACTTTACATGCCTTCATAATTTTCATAAACTTTTTTATATAACAATTTTTTTAAGCCATTGTTTTATAAATATTCCATCATTTGTAAATTCTTTGCTTAAAGTACTTTTTAGTCACTTGAATTGAATAGAATGAGTTGTTTAATTATGATTTAAAATGAAAAACATGTTTATTTTGAAATTTGAATACATTCCTTTGGTTAACTAATTGTTGGAATCAGTTATGGAATGTATGGTGTGACCCTACAAGTATTTTTAGCTCACACATAACTTTTTTATTCAGGAGTTTGTATACATTATCCTTCCCGGTTCAAGCATGGGAATTAATGATCTCTTTGAGGTGGATCCAGATATTGAAAGTTGGGCTTGTTGAGTTATGTACTTCCAAACCATGGGTTGTTTCCCTATTTTGTAATGCATTGGGATTTTTGTGCCTAGTTGTATTCCGGTAGATTACTCCCAGTGGAGATTTCTTTTATTATGTATAATGTCTTGTCTATTTTTTTTGTCAGTGGAAAATCCTTCCAACATTATTTTTGTATGATTCCAGGTGGAATTCAAAAACTTGTGGGGATAGGGAATTCATTTTTGTATATGTCAAGGTTAGCTCAGTTATCAGGTTATCGGGGTAACCGGGGTGGTTCGTGAAAAAATGGTATTAGAGGTAGTTTGAGCTTTTATCTTGAAGTCAGTATGAATTGTTGAGTCTTCGGAGAACTTAATAGGTTGATGTAATTGAGTGACTCACCATCTATCACTGTAATGAACCATAAGCCTCCAGGTGTAGTTATGAAATTCCTACTTGTTTATTAGTTCTAGTATTTTCCATATTATTATTTGGACAGAGTGAAATCCTAATCTTGTATGTTCTATCATTAAAGATCATATTTCCCTCATTAATCTACGCAAGAATTTTCGAATAATTTCCTTGGTGTATAACGATTTTTTGTAACATAATACCTCCTATAAGATATGTGAATCAGAAACAGGATGTCACTGCTATTGATTCTCAGTGAGCGAATCATCCAGAGTACCAGATTCTAGTTGAGGTGATTGTGTGCATTGTCCAAGATCTAGGACAGACACTACCTCTAGTCCCCATTTAGGCTCCTGCTACGGAATATCAAGGGGATTATCTTTAAAATAATTATCATGCATTCCTTCACCTGAAACCACTAGTTTTCAAAGGCAATATTAATCCTCAACACACAATGGAAAGGTTGGAGAAGATAAAACGTATGGTTGAGTTCTTGGAGACACTGGACAAGATCAAGGTGAAGTGTTCCACCTTCCAGTTGGAGGGACCAAGCAGGAGATGGTGGGATATGATGGTGATGAAAAAGATACATGAGGGATTGTATTGGAAGGAATTAAATTCTCCTTTCAATAATCATTTCTATCCATAGGCAATGTTATTGGACAAGGTTGTGGGGTTTTTCAAGCTTGAACATTCCGATCAAATTGATTGAGTATTCAAATTGCTTTGTTGAGTTGGGGATGTTTTAATTTGGTGTTGTATATAATGAGAGGATAATGGATCGACGGTTTGATTTGGGAATTCGATCAGATATTCATTCTTTGGTTTTCATGCTATAGCTGCCAACTTACATTGATAAGTTGGATAGGGTGATGATGGATGAGATGGACCTAGCTGTAAATTTACAGTTGATGGGAGTACCTTTTTCTTCTAGTGGAATCATGAGTTATTTTAAAATAAATAATAATAATGATGACTCTCACAGTAGTTCATAACAATAGGGTCGTTTTAAACCTCATATAGTGCCTTGAATAACCCCTTTGATATGCATCCAGTTTGGTCATCTGAGGAATTCAAAGAGGTTATGCACTGAGGCACCCCTGATTTGTGCCTCCTACAGACATTTATGGAACTTGCAGAAGTTCCTCCACTACTTTTCCACTCATCATAGTGGAAAAAGATCATCAGTACCACCAAAAAACTATAGGGCTATCAAATGATTCATATACAAAAGGTTTCACCCACAGGAATTCGGAATAAGGATTATTCATGGAGTGGAGGTGTGTCCAGAGAACGTTGATATGGGTCCAATAACTGTATGAGGTACCATTAATATAGGTTAATCTTTAGTGACTACTCTATTTGATATTGGTGCATCTCACTAGTTTATTTCAACCAGTATTGTTTATCTGCATAATCTTCCTATGGATATTTTATCTTATGCAATAGATATTGCTACACCCCTTGGTACGAAGAGAGAGAAGGGTCTATGTTGTACCATCAGTGTTTTCTCTCTATCAGATGTCATGTTTTCTTGGATTCTTCTGGTACTCAAAATGAAATCAAAATAAGAAATATTTATGATGGATTGGATCATTTCCAAAAAATCATGTATTTATTATTATCTTTGATGGTTCTACCTTACTACACCATGTGGTGTGCCTCTTGTATTTCTAGAAGAATGGGAAAAAAGGTCAAGAAATGTTGGGCTATATTATCCGATGTTGGGTAAAGTGATATAATGGTTTTATTTTGATCTATAACAGGATTCAATGAGTGCTGATCTCCATCCAGTTTTCTTCGTGTTTCTATCATATTTCCTTTTGAATTTTCTCTTTCACCATAGGTATGATGGGTTGAGTTTTCCATTAACATGATTCCCAATACTCAACCAGTTTTATATCCCTCTTACCGCATATAACAATCTAAATTGAAAGAGATGAATTCCCGGTTCAACAATATTATTGAGGATATGAATCAAATTTTTGTTCTATAGTTTTTGGGTCATTGGATGATCATTTGGGGATGGTTTAGTTTTCTTATAACAACAGTTACCAGTATGTGATTAGAATGGCTCCATTTGAGGTACTTTATGGAGTTCCCTGTAATTCTAAATTATGATGTTTGAAGCTTAGTGAATGTGTCATGGTTGGATTGAGTTTGGCCTAAGAGATGACAACTAAGATTCAGTTGATTCATCAGAGAACATTGACAACACATAGTGGATACAAGTCTTATGTTGACCATTATTATTGTACTTTGAAGTTTTTAGTTGGTGACTAGATATTCTTTAATGTTTCACCCAGGTTGGTTCATCGACAGATTGGGAGGAAACGGAAGCTTTATCTTCATTTTCATGGAAATTTTGAGGTTGCTAGTCAGTTGGGTAAAGTTGCATACTGTTTAGCACTACCTCCATAGCTGACATCAATACATAACATGTTTTATGTATCACAACTGTAAAGGTATCCCTCATATTTGTATCACGTTTTGTGCGGGTGTGATCTTTGGGTTGAACTTGATTTATCTATGACTGATCAACCAGTTAGGGTTGTTGAATATGAGACCAAGGTACTTTATGGGAGGACAATACCTCCGGTCCATGTGCTATGGTAGCATGGTTCTGATTCTAATGAGAATTGATAGTGGAAAGCAATGATTAGAGAGGAGTGGCCTCGTTTTTTTTGACATGGAGGCTTCTTTGAATGATTTATGAGGAAAAAACGTTCTTATTGTGGAGATATTGTATCATCATGTTATTACTTCAAGTATTGATAAACCCTCTTACATTAAATTATTAATATCCTAAACAGAAAAAATTGATTTGTCAGTAAAAAATCAATAAATGTGTTAAGGAAATTAAATGCCAGTTAGCATTTAGGAATATTCAATATGGTATTTCTGGAGTTCGACACTAAATTAGTGGGATATCCTGTGGCCCAAAATTCTCCTTGAATACTGAATAAAAATATTAAATATAATATATTAAGAAAACACTTTTTTTAAAAAAAAAATTATTTAATAACTTCAAAACATTGCATCTTATGAGAAATATGTGTCCACTGTTATGTCCAAAATATGATTTTTACCCTATAAGGGGTATAAAATTTTAAGGTACTATACATTTTGATGCCTCACTCATGAGATAAATTTATAATATATTATTTAATATATTTTTTTATCAAAAATAATAAATATCACTCTAAAGGTGTGTTGGAGGGGAAATCTAAGAGCACTGATGGGTTCGAAATGAGGGGTTTACACTAGGTAGGGTGTAACATTAGTGTGCATCAGGAATTTGGATTCCTCACTCAAGAAAATAACCATTTTTATTTTAATCAATTATTTATTCCACTATTTAACTAATAATCATTAATGTATCTCAAATGGTTCACCGTTTGAGAAATCAGAGACAGTCGTTCAGTTTGGAAGGGGGTGTTTACCGTAGAAGAGGTAGAATGTTCAAGTGCAAAGGTCTTTTGGTTTTATTTAATTTTTTTATAAAATAATTAATTTTATTAATTAAGTTAATAATCTGATTTTAATAAAAGAAAATGTTTAACCATATTCTTCACACACCCAATGGTTGTTGATGGCCCGTTTAATTTCAAGAACCTTCTATTTCAGCACCATTTTAATCTTTTTCTGTTGGAATTCATTGATTATGTGAAATTAATGACTTCGTAACAAATATTGGGTTGAAGAGAAGATTAAATAGAATGTTTGAATTTGCGGTTCTAGATGATCTGATTTTAGGGTTCTTAAATCACCAAAATACATCATCTCTCTATTGGTCGATCATGCCAAGTCCGACAGATTATGGAACCCTTTGTGCATGATTTTTAAATCCTCTGGTGCTAATCACATTCTCCTCCATCTATTTCAAGTGCACGCGGTCTACTGGTATGAGTGGTGTGCTTGGAGAAAAAAGTTGGGATTCCCTGTAATTATTATTTTTGTATAATTCTTCCATTTATTTTCATTTCTAATAAACTAAAAAAAATATGTTAGATCTTAATATAAATGGAAATAAATTATAATTCATAAATTATCAGTGGATAATGTTTTATGTCAATTAAAAATAATAGAATAAACCTATCAAATGATAATCTATAAGAAATTGATACAATTTGTTGTCAATGAGTAATTTATCAAATTGATTAAATGGTAGTTTATTATCAAAAGATAATTGTGTGAAATGTTGAACAATTTTGGTAAGGAATTATCAAGAAATAATTATTTTGACATATCAAAGGACAATTCTATTAATTATAAGTGGATAATTTTTAAAAGAAATTATTAGATAATAATTGTACAATTGTCATGAGATAATTACATGGTCTTTCAGAGGTTAATTACAATAATTATTAAATGAAAATTGAAATTATTTATCGAAGGATAATTTATCATATTTATTAATGGATAAAATGTTGAATTATTTTGGTTAATATATAAAACAATTATCATTCCATTATTCTTGTTAAATTACAACAATGCAGTTGTTGAAGAAATAATCACTAAATAAATGCAAATTTGTATTCAAGGTTAATTTCATTATAAAATGATATTTTGATATATATATATATATATATATATATAAATATTCATAAATATAATTATTTTGAACACCACCTCGGTTCTCAGATTATTTTATAGATATAATTATCGAAGATGGTTTATAATTATTCTAGTGGATATTTCTTGTGATTGCAAGTGTTAACCTAAAATGATAATCCAGATACAATTCAAGAGAGGGACATTATCATATCATGTGATATTTTATTTCCTTTTGAAATTAAATAACTATATTGGTTTTGGGAACCCTTTAACAATGTAAAGCATATGCGTTTCATCGATTGTGATAATAAGGAGGTGAGGATTGATATTGTACCACACTTGGTGGTATATTAGTACTGTGGATATGAATGACCTTGAGGTATGTGGTTCGGTCCCAATTATCCAAATTGATTAACAGTTAATTTGTTGATTTATTTCAATGGTCGATTTGAATTCAGTTTCTTAAACTCACATTCAATTGGTGTAATAAAATCAAATTCCCATTAATAGATAGATTTGAAATTATCTTGGCATGAAATTCGGAAAACCCCTAATTCCATTAAATTGGGGTCTATTTATGGAAATTGGTTAATTTAAACTGTTTAATTCAAATTGAGGATTTTATGGAAATTATTTAAATTAAATTATTGAATTTAATTTGGGAAATAAATTAGGAAATAACATAATTTGTTTTTAATGGATTTCAAAGTAGTAAAAATGGTTTAAAATGATTTGATTGATACCCAGTAGTTTTGTCATATTAAAGAGGCTTGTTTTTTTATTAAAATCTATTTTAGTTTTAAGTGGGAAGTTCTCATTGAAAAACAAGAGTGGGACTTAATTGAATTTTAATTAGACGTAAAATAAATTTTCTATCGTTGATTGTGTTAGATCAGATGAAACCTTAGGTAGTTGGCGTATTATTTGGACACTCCACATGCTATTACAACATTCTAAAACATACATGTAGTAGGTCACATCCCTTAGTCTATGGTGATGAGTTCTCTTTGACTAGTTTCTATAGGATGTATGTGTACACCTATTGTCGTGATGACTTAGAGATTACAGAGTCACATAGCCAGAAATACTATCATACCTATTTTGTAGATGACCATTTTGGTCACTTAATATTTATATTTGAGATATAAATGTTTGCTAATTATTTTAAACTACTTTACATGATTGCTAAATTAACAGAAACTATTTTATGTAACTATTTTATTTAAGACATTGTTTTAGAAATATTCCATCATTTGTAAGTTCATTTCTTAATGTTTTTTCTCCACCATTTGATATGTGTAGAGTGATTTGTTTAATTATGCTTCAAAATTACAAACCTGTTAATTTTGAAAATTGAATGCATTCCTTTTGTTAATCAATTATTGGAATCTGTTATGGAATTCATGGTGAGACCCTACTGGGATTTTTAGCTCTTACCCAAATTTTTCGTTTGGGTGTTTTTAGACTTCCTCCTTCCAGGTTTGAGCAAGGGAAAATGATGTCTTACAGGTGGATCTAGCTACTAAATGTTTGGCATAGTGACTTTTGTCCCTCAAGACCTGGGGTTATTTTCCCTAGTTTGGTACTTGAGTTTTAGTACATTGGGCTGGTTTTCCATTTTTGTATTATGATACATTACTCCCAGTGGAGTTTTTTTGCATACTATCTTATCTCTTTTATTTCCATTTTGTTTATGGAAAAATAATTTCTATTTTCATGTTGTATAATGCTATATGATCATCACCAACTTGTGGGGATTTGAAATTCCCTTCATGATATGTCATGGTCGGCATGGTTATCAGGCTACCAGGGTACCTATGTTGGTTTTTAATAGTATCAAATTCCAATCCTTAGAGCACTATGATAGTAGTACTGTAGATTCCCCATCAGATTACTATTGTGGAATTATCTAGGTGGTGTTGTAAAATCTATCTTCATGTGGTCAAAATATCCACATTGAAAACAATCAGCATTGCTCTTTGGTCTGGGAGGAAGATTCACTGATCCAACAATCTGATTCTATGTTATACCACTACCATGTAAATAGGTTTTCTCTTCCACATTTTCCCAGAATTTGGATTCCAACCTTTTACCATATGTATAAAAATTCTTCCTCCACCCATAGCTCTTGAGATGTCCCTTTCTTCTATCATATCTCCATTGACCATCTCTATATAATATGTTATAAAAAGAATGACAATCATTATGAAAATCTCCTACCTCAACCCTGATTCAACAATTTGTTCCTTCAAGGACATACTAATGGAAACATCAGGTGAAAAGTTGAATAATATCAAAAATTTAGCCTCATACTTGATCACTAATAGATTTCCTTTCTTCAAGCAGGAAAAGGTTTTCATTATTTCAATTTTGAATGTTTGAGGATAAAATTTATTGTTGAAATATTCTTCAAAATCCACCTGGAAGTTCCTTGTCAAATTTATCCTGAACATATAAATACCACCACTAGCATGTAATATCTTCTATAATATACTCATCCAACTAGACATTCATCTATGCCAGTGTACTAAAAAAATTAAAGATTCAATTAATCCTATTCATTCACACAACTTCCTTGTTGGGTTCTGAATCACCCCAAAAGATGGATGAATTCTAATTTTGGAAATGAGTTGTTTGATCCACTTACCTATTTTAATCCCTTTAGTTCCCTCAATAGATAACCTAAAATTCCTGGACAATACTTTGGACTAGTTTTTGGATCACTTTGGGCTTCGGTTAATCCACATTCTCAGGAGCATTATATGGTTGGTTTCTGCAATGCCTCTCATGTGACATTTTTCTATAACGATAACAAAATACCATAAGTACCACTCTCTAACAACTAAATTATTAAAAATTAAAAAATTTAAATATCACAACTATCAAAAAATAGATTCCAAAAATCAATGGTTTTCCTTTTTCAAACCATTTTTTAATTTTAAGACATTATATTCAAAATCATACCATTTTCAAAATATCACAAATATACCCTTTTCAAAATTTCACATTTCAAAAAAAATAACATTTTTCAAAATTCATCACCATGGCACAAAATCAAAAATCATTACTCAAAATTAAATATGAAAACCTAGTGGGAAGTCATTTCTAAAATGCAGGTCATTATCTTCTCATTGGATAAATCTATGACAATGAGATTAAAAATCCTAAAAGTGTCTCCAAAACAAATATTCACCCAACTCACCAGAAACTTGATTTTCAATGTTAATAGGTTATCTAAAAATTTTTATGCTATAAATTTCATGTCCCGAAAATTCTACTTATTTCTACCATCCCAACTCGAGGACTGATCAAGAATGATTTTCCAACTCCAAGACCGAAAAATCAATATATTTTATCGTAAAAGTATTTGGACCAACCAAGACTAATAACATATGTAATACCCCACCCCTCATTAGCATGAGAAGGAGGTAGGATATTACTTAGCCTTAGGTGACATCCCCAAGATGTCAATGGAAAACAATAAATTCCAATGTCTTCAATGAAATAGGGGGATGATTTTCCCATTGAATCAAAATAGCCACATCCAAGAGTACCATAACTAACAACCACAATATAATTCCTGATAAAAATGTAATAAAATAATACAACCACACCAAACTATACCATAACCCATAATAGAGTAAAATGTGGTAACTAAAAACCAATAAAAGTGTATAAAGAGGAAGACAAAGGCACCAATCTCAAAGAGTCTAAATTCACTAAATTCGTATCTCCCAACATGATCCAATCTACAACTCCCCAATCCATGCTCAAGGTATCATGATGCATTACTAAATAAATGAGATAATTTTATAATAATTTTTTATCTATTAACAACAATTTCAAAAGTACCAATGTTCGAAATCAGGGGGTGTGTAATGAAATTCATTAGGTTTTCCCCAACTAAATTCCCTATTCACACCACTAGGATAGAACATGTTAGAACATTTATATAAAACAATTTATATAATTAAATTTGAATAAGGTTTTATAATAATATAAAAAAATTCCATAAATTTTTTTCCAATGAATGAAACCAGATAACACTTTAAACCATTTCACATTCCTTTTTTCCATACTGAATCCGTAATTCAGACACACTTAAAACCACACATGAATTCTTCAATTAAAGTTATATAATCATATGTGGTTTCTAATCCATGCACTAATCTACCACTAAGTGTCCAATATCCTTATTACCCAATGGAAAACACCCCTTTTCCTGGGTCCCGTCACTTATACCCCAATGGTGCATGCCCCTTATTCAAGGTCATGATGAAAAATTAAGTCAAAGCAAGCCATGTACACAAAAACCATTATAAACCATCAATCTTAATTCACTTTAATAAAATGTTAATTTTATTGAAAATATTTCAATTAAACCAATAACATGAATAAAAAAATGTTCACATTTTCAAATAATCATTTTAAAATCCATAAACAATGTACTTTGTACAACCACAAATTTACCCAAATTAAAAAACCATCAAAAAATAATATTTCCACCAAACATTTCACATAAAATTTAAAAAATATATTTCATGTAATTAAATAAATTTGAAACTAGTACATCAAGGTATAATAATATGAGTTGAGAGTGAATTCACCTACCACATAAATAATGACGAAAAAGAAGAATGGATAGAATTTTTCAACAAAAACTAGGTTAAATCTTTGAAAACATGTCATAGATCCCATTTCCAAATAACAAAATAATCAATATCATCAATATTGGCATCACCCAACATAGATATACACCCAACAAATCGTATCTAAGTATTCAATAGATATATGAAGAGTATATATACGAAAAACCACCAAGAATGGAGGCTTTCTATGAAATCCAACATTCAATGGATTGATATTTTCTAATGGGTCACTAGTTGATCAAAGGAAATATTTTCTACTACCTTCGGGATGTTTTTAAAACCATGTTATGGTCATAATAAGTGAAAAATGAGACGATTATCATTAAAACTGCGTGAAATACACTTTTTTATAAAATGTTTAATATGGTATGGTTGTTATCCATAATTAGGAAAATTGTTCCCCAACTGTGTCCCATGCACTACCTCCCAACCCCCTCCACAAGGTTGGCTCACATAATTAGACAAGCCATGTTCAAACTGTGTTTTCCCTATATTCCAAAAAATATTGTTACTCATAAGTGCCTGCATGGTTTGGCTATACTCTCTGTATAACCATCTACCTACCCAATATCCTATGTTTCACTTTTCACAGCCTCCTCTAAGAGTTTCATGTTTTTTTACTAACCATTCTCTAACTTTAAACCTCCATAAAATCCCCAAAAAATTTCAAACATCCTTTAAACCCTCCCAAACTTCCCCAAAACACTTTACACACTTGAAATACATAAACAAATGGCTACATACTTGAAAGTAAGGGTATGGCATTTTTCTTATGCATTCAATACACCATTTCAATTGATTGATTGTCCAAGAATTTAACTATGGGGAATAACTAGATTATAATCTTGATATATAGTATAATATTTCTATTTCTTTTCGTTGAGTTTTAGAGTAAATTACTTTAGAGGGGAGTTGGTGATTTTTAATAACAAATATTATTATAAATTGTATTTTTTTTATTAATAAAAATCAGGGATTCCATTTTCATTGTCCATTTTTCTTAAAATATAGTTGAATGAATCAATTAATTATTGATATTAGGTACTGTTCATTTTTTTCTTGGACATATTTCTTTGGGACATAATTACATGATTGATTATTCTTTTATTTCTGAGTTTGTTAATGTAATTGTGAATCAAATTTATTAATTAATCCCTCAATGATTGTTAATTTTTATCACCCTAGGATTTTACCATATTTCCCATTTATAAAAAATTGGATTTTTGTGATAGCTTACAATGCACAAAACACCTGGTTTTAACTAAACACAATTTAGATATGTTTTTCAGTGTCAATTAAATTCATACACTTATAGAGAATTTTTATTGTGATTTTATATATTATATATATAATAAAATATTGTTTTCATTTATCCAATATATTGTATACTCATAAATTAATATTAATCTCAATATTACCCATAAAAACCTATTTTATTAAAGATTCTTTTACCTCATACCAATGGTGAACATATTTTAAATTTAATTTTTGACACTATTATATATTCTATTTAAAAAAATTAACTTTTTTTAATATATTATGTAAAATTTTAATTTAGTTAAATTTTTTATATTTTTATGATAAGTTTCATGTTATCCTAAATAGTGAAAAATATTAAATTTTAATTGAAAACAAATTTGTCATAAAAATAATTTATAGTATTAAATTATATTATTGAATGTTTTTAATGTATATCATGAATATTTGTTATCATTTTAACCAATTTAGTTCATTTTCATCAATTTTAAATTGAATTTATATTTAAAAACATTTCCATATTTTACATTTTTAAACATTAAAAACTCGTTTTCTCACCCCATATATGAGATTAATTTTAAATTAATTACTAAAATTATATTTTTTTTAATGATGATAAATGGATTTCATATTTTTAATAATTTTTTACTGATAATGTAAATTGTATTGTTTTATTTTTGAGAATATAAGGAGTAAAATTTAGTAATATTTTAATTAACATGGTAAAGGGTAAAACAGGTAATTAGTGTTTTGGTATTATTTTTGTCCTTATCAATTTGATTAACCCTTAATTAACCTATTTTGTTTTTATCTAAGGTAACAACTTTTTTAGAATTAAAATATTGTAAATGTTTACTTTTTTGATGTTAATTAAAACAAAAATGAAAATTTTAGAACATTGTAGGCCATATAATTTCAAATTTATATGTTTAAATATGTTTTATAATTTTTAAATAATTTAGTAAAATATTATTTTGATAAAATATCATTGGTGTCACTTTTTTGATTATTAATTAGTTTTCTTTTTAAAAATATCATCAAATCAAGATATATTTGGAAAAACTATATTAAATCATCCCTAAAATTTCAAATTAATCAATAAATTTTTTGTATGACATTAATTATAATAATTTTTTTAGTTTAATATTTTGAATATAATTTTTTTATTTCCATTAGTTAGGAAATTACAACATCATAATTAATGTCATACACTAATTTTAAGGATTAGGAAATATAGTTTTTCCAATGATATCATGATCTGATGATACTTTTAAAAATAAAAATAATTAACAATGACAAAAGTGATGCTAATGATATTTTATCATAAGAAGATTTTACTAAATTATTGAAAAATCATAAAACATATTTAAAAATATAAATTTGTTAATATATTTACTAAAATGTTCTTACATTTTCATTTTTGGTTTAATTAACCTCAAATATGTAAAAACGTACAATATTTTACTATTTTAAAAGTTGTTACATTAGTTAAAATTAAAATAGGTTAACAAAGGGTAAATAAAATTAATAAGGATTAAAGAAATACCAAAACATGTCTAAAATATATTGGATTGTGATATTTCAACTTTTTATCAACTTTGTAAGAACCCGGATCTTCTTTCAGGTATGTTTTCATTTTTTTTCTGGTGTTTTCGAGGAAAAGAAGTGTTTCTAGTAATTTTTCAAGTACACGTGGTGTACTCATTTTCTGTAAGTAGTCGTGTACTGGTGGTGTAGCAGCCATGCACAAGGCCGTGTGTGGTTAATTGGATTTCGCGTAATGCGGGGCTCGGTAAGGTCAAGTACACACCATGTACTTACAATGTAAAGGACGTGTACTAACGTTTTTTCATTAAATAGTCTGGGGTCACGTGTAGTTGGTCAAAAGCCCTCCTTCTTGATCTGGTTCATCAGAGAGCGTCCACACGACCACGAACCTTATCCAAACCCCTGATTGAGAGTCTCTTCTCCGAATTGACTGCGATCGATTGCGTTTGGATCGCCTCAGTAAGCTCTTCCTTCTACTAGAGCTCCGTTTTCTGATTCATTCTATATCAAGATTTATCTTCGGTATAATGTATTAATTTTTTTTTGAAGATCTATGGTGTTCATGGGCAATTTCGGGCTTGAGGTTCACATATAACGGTCTTACAACATCGAGGTAGGTGGTTTGTGCCTTTCTGTAGATAGTCTTTATGTTTTATGTGCAAAAGGGCCCAATACCAATAAACGGGGTGTTACAAGTCTATGGGTTTAGCAATATTTTATTCTTGTTATGCCTCAGTTTGTTTGGATAGAGGTTATTTGTTGAGAATAGGGTTTACTTTTCCATGCAATGGAGGTTTTGCCCATGTTTTCTAATTTTGACTGTTTGGTCTAGTTTTTGAGTTTGGCTGCTATTTGTTTCCCATTCCTAGTATTGTTAGGATGGAGAGATTCTTTATCTGACATGTTGTTATGATGTAGACTGGATAGCCATGTAGTTCATGAGGTTTACTTTGGCCGCTTTACTTTTCTATTCTCGTTTGACTTACACAGGGTCGTTTGAACCTAGTGTAGGAGGTCATATGGAGAATGTATGCAAGGGCTTATCCAAAGTGTCTGTAATTATTATCACGCTGAGAGAACATAGGCGGGACTGGCGTTGAGTGCTCCCTCATAGGGTCTATAGTTACGTTACGAGGTCTCATGGGGAATTTATGGTGAATGCTTCCTCAGAGTTCTTATAGGTAACCGTTAAAATACTATAGTAGGAATTGATGGTGAGTGCTTCCTTAGAGAGTCTTTGATCACACTTTACTATAGGGGGAATTTATGATGAGTGCTTCCTAAGAGAGTCTATTCTAAAACTGAACCATAGGGGTGAGACTGTGTGTGCTTCTCCGCAGGTTGCTTGTGTTTGTTGGGTAGGGCCAGAGAGGTTAGGCTGTGAGTACTTCCCAGAGGGTTACCTATTGGTGATTATCTGCTTACTTGATATGTAGTATTTTAATTCTTTGAAACTATAAGAATGCTTAATGTTTAGTACTTCCTTGTTTACTGTTTCTTTTTTTAGTGCCTGCCATATATATTCACTGATTGTTAGGCATAGATCTCTTGGTGGTTTCCTACTAGGATTTTGTCCCACACGTTGTTTGGGCCATGATTTTGGGCCCGAGAAGATTATATTGTTGCAGGTACAGATAAGGGAAAGCTTCATTCTACTTCAGGTACGTAACTGCTTTCGAGATGGAGAGTGTGGGACCAAGATTTGTCTTGTGATGTTATAGAGCTATTTACTCTATTCTTCTTATACTTTGGTTTAGTACTATATTTTAGCATTGTGACTTGTTTGGATGCATTCCTAGAAATATGTATCGTGCATCATTATATATGTGATCCATCTGTTTATTTCTTTAGTCTTCCTCTGTTATTTTATATAGTAATATTAATTTTTTCTTTTTTTTCTTTGTGTTTTACTTTCGTTGTGTTACTATGCCAATTAGGGAATTGCTTCCCCACTATCATACCGAAGGTCCTCACTGGTAGTTGGCAACCTAGGGAATTTGGGGAAATGTGCTTGAGGCCATGTGACCAACTGTGTACGGGGCGTCTCTGGGCGGCTTCTGGAACTAGGACGTTACAAAATGGTATAAAAAGAATTATTTTCTTCTTGAAATACTATTTGGAGTATATAGTCAGGGATAGGATGGAATTAGTACTTGGTAATAAGTTTTCCTCTGGAGTATCTAACCCATGTACAGGGAAAATCCAATATACCTTGTTATTGCAATTTTTCTGGTTTTGAAACTTTATAGTAGATTTTATTTCATCGTTGGGTGATTCACATGTTTTGTGCTGTTACTTTTGATATTATTGAGGTTCTATTTCTGTCACAACCTGATGAGCTAAGGGTATGAATTCTCTTGCATCATATAGGAACATGCTAGAAATCACATATCTTGCATTCTTTCCATGACATTTAGGGTGCATTAGCATTTCATGTTGTTGTGATAGATGTTGTGCTAGATATGCATGTTGTTGTGGTAGATTCCTTGATAGAATACCTGCTTTTGATAGGGTATTTATATGTGTATGGTTTGTCTGAATAAATGCAAATTTTGGTTCTTGAGGTGTTATGGGCCCTCATGAATCGGAATTTGGTGGATCATTGACTTGTTTCCTTGTATATGACATGTAAAAGATTCCAAGATTTGATTCTCGGGGAGTATGGCCCCTAACGGATTGGAATTTGGCACTTTCAATTTGTGTTTCATCATTTTTATGGGTTTCAGAATAGTTTCTAAGGTTTATTGTCCAAAAAACCTAGAACACACGGCGTGTAATGTTGAATACACACCCTGTGTTCTTCTGTTTAGGAGGAAACTATTTTTTCTTAAGTACACACCGTGTACAGTATGTACACGCCATGTAGTTTTTAACCGTGTCACTGGCTACGTTGGATGAAACCCGGGGTTAGGACATCTTGGTAGAACACGCTATGTACCGGATGTACACGCCATTTTATAGAACTGTTTATTCATCCGTGTAGAGAGAAACACTGGTCGGTTAAATCTTCTTATCCACGTCATGTCTGGTATAACACGTCGTGTAGTTGTAACTATGTGACTACTTGTGTAACTAACAACACAGGTAGTTGAAACCTAAGTAGTACATGCAGTTTCCATCTGGAACAAGTTGTGTAGTGTGAGTCGATTATCCGTCCATGTCACTAACATCACTGGCCGGTGAAGCTCGTCCAGTACATGTCGTGTCTGGAATGAACATGTCGTGTAGTCTTCCTTTAGGAGAACCGTGTGGATTTACCTTCTAGAGGAACTCGGGCAGGGGAAGAGAAGTAAAGTACACATTGTGTTTTTGGTCAACACACTATGTTTTTGGGGTGTTACATGACTAGTAGTGTTAGGAGTGCATTCCCACGTGAAAGGCTTAAGGGAACATGTCATGTAGGCATTATACACGATGTCTATCCATGTTTTGAAAAACAAGAATGATTTTATTCTCTTAGTACCTTCTTATAACTATAAGCTTTAGTCCCTATTAATCTTGATCTAGGGTGTGCGCTTCACCTTGTAGAGTCATGCCACTGAGACGTCCTCCAGTTGTCTTCCAGTTACATGGAAGCGATCAAACATTGGACATGGCTGATCAGGGACTACTTGTATGTCCTCCTGTTGTGCTAGTCTTTGAAATAGCTGTCATTCCAGACATAGGTGATGACACACTATTTAGAGAGGGCTTCATTGGGATCATGTAGACCTTCCGCAGAGTACCGCTTCCTGTATCATAGATTCCAGAGCTGACACGAGTTTTCAAGTGGTAGCATCCTCCCACTTTATTGGGGGAAGGAGGACTGTATGCTGTAGAGTCATGGTTGGAGGCCACGTTGATGATCTTAGAGCACCTAGAGACGCACCCAGAGAGGAAGTTCAAGCTGACTACATATATGCTTCAGGATTCTGCCAAGAGATTGTGGGATATGATATCATTAGCAGGATGCCAAAAGGATATGGCTTGGGTTGAGTTTCAGCATACGTTTATTAACTACATCAATCTGGAGACTTTGAGGTCCGATCATGCCTGAGAGTTCATGCTTCTGGAGCAGGGTACCCTTTTAGTTATGGAGTATTCCTCTTGCTTTACAGAGATGTATAATTCCACGCCTATTCCACCAGGTGATGAGTTATTCTTGGCAAGGAAGATTGAGGATGGTCATGAGCACAACATTCGATCTTAGGTGAACATCTTCAGGTTGACTTTGATATCATCTATAGTCAACCAGGCACTAATCACAGAGCGTAATTTGAGGTATTCTGGAGTTTTGAGCCAGGGAGGCTTCATATTAGCAGTTAGTATCTCTCATACTAATAGTAGAAAGCACTGTAGGGAGTCTACAAGTGGAGATACGAGTAGTCAGAATGCATCTTCTGGTGGCAAGGTGGTGTGCTACATGTGCGGAAAGAGCGGGCATACGAGGACACATTGCCTGAGAGACCCAATGGAGGGTCAATCATGCGGAAATATGGGTCACCTTCATCATTTCTATTAGATCTTCTCACCATTATCTGGTGACAGGGGCTCTTCAATGACTCCTCATATAGGAGCAACACCTCCAGTTTCTTATTAGTCTAGGAACTGGAGTTCTTCCAGTTGTTCGGGCCAATGTGGAGTTCATGGTTGTGGTAGTCAGTCACCAGGATTTCAGAGACAACATGGTGGATCATCTCAGATTGTTGAAGTAGGGTCACAAGGTCGTGGTACATGCCATAATTTAATAGTGGACCAGACCCAGTAAGAGCCGGATCTAAGAAATTCTGCAGTTTGAGGTACGATTCTAGTTGCCTCAGTTTTAGCTTCTACTCTTTTTGATACATGGGATTTAGATAGTTTTATATATTTTTCTATTAGGGAGAGACCTGGTCTCTATGTCTTTTCTTCTGCTGAAATGTTGATGTTGGACACACCGTTGGGGACAAGAAAAGATAGTGCACGACAGTGTAAGGAGTTACCTCTAGAGGTTGGTGGGTGTCACTTCTTATGGGACCCCTATGTCGTAGAGATGACAAGCTATGATGTCATTCTTGGAATGGACTAGTTAGTTCCCTTCTAGGATGTTGTTAATTGCTATCGTTGTAGGGTGAGTTTCACATCACTAGAGGGTAGATCGTTTCTTCATAAGGTCGAATAGGATGTCCATGCGAGCAGAGCGGGACACGAGCATTATGGGATGGCAGGAGTTATAGCCCAGATTTCTAGTCTATATCTGGATGACTAGAGGACTTCATAGATTGACTTTCCTCTGGTGGTGGATCATTTTAGAGATGTCTTTCTAGAGGACTTTTCTGGTTTTCCTCTAGAGTGAGAGGTGGAATTTTCTATTGAGCTTGTGCCAAGAGTGGCACCAATGTCTATTCCTCCTTATAGGATGGCTACAATAGAGTTGTAGAAGCTCAAGATGTAGTTGGAGGAGTTGCTGGCTAAGGGTTTCATCCAACCCAATACATCTCATTGGGGTTCCCCTGTCCTGTTTGCGAAGAAGGAGGATGGTACCCTCAGACATTGTGTGGATTATCGAATGTTGAACCAGTTGCCGGTGAGGAACTGATATCCCTTGACAAGTATTGATGATCTCTTTGATCAGATTCAAAGAGCCCAGGTTTTCTCGAAGATTTAATTGAGATCTTTTTATCATTAGTTGAACGTTAGACCTTCTTATATACCTCTTATAGACTTTCGGAGCAGGTATGGTCTATAAAATTATGTGGTTATGCAGTTCGGTCTCATCAATGTAGCTGCAGTCTTCATGGCACTGATGAATCGAGTATTCCATCCATACTGGGATTCCATCATGGTGATATTCATAAATGATATCTTAGTGTACTCTCACACTCTACATGACCATGCTACCCATATTGAGATCGTTTTAAGTACACATAGAGAGAACCAGTTATATGATAATCTCTCAAAGTGCCACTTTTGGATGGAGAAAACTCACTTCTTGGGTCATGTTATTTCAGAGATAGGAGTGTCAGTAGATCTAGAGAAAGTGAGAGTAGTAGTTTCATGGGATCAGTAGACGAACATCTTTGAGTTATGAAGTTTTCTAGGGCTGGCTGGATACTACAGACATTTCATATAGGACTTTTCACGTTTATCTGCCCTACTGACGTGTCTCACTAAGAAGCGTGCAGGGATCCTGTGGTAAAATTCTTGTGATTCATCATTTCAGTAGATGAAAGGGAGTTTGAATTCAGCACTGATACTAGTTTTTTTTAGATCTGGGAAAGAGAAATACTATTTACTTTGATGATTCAGGTATCGGTCTGGGAGCTGTGCTTATGCAAGGGGAAAGAGTGTTTGCGTACGGATCTTGGCAGCTAAGGCCACTTGAGAGGAACTACCCGATGCACAATATCGAGCTGGCAATAGTTGTTCATGCATTACACTATTGGAGACATTATCTCTTGGGAGATCATTTTTTGGTTTTCACGGACCACAAAATTCTCATGTATATCTTCACACAGCATGACCAGAATTTGAGACAGTGAAGGTGGGTTGAGTACCTTCAGTCTATTGACTTTAATCTTGCCTACATGCCTGATAAAGGCAACGTTTTGGCTGATGTTCTGAGTAGGAGGAATTAGATATAGGCAGTTCATAAGGCCAGCATTGAGTGGAAACTTATGTCTCTATTCTCTGAGAATCATTTGGAGGTGCATGACAGAAAAGGACATACGTTTCTTTCTTCTATAGTTGTTACCTCTACTCTTCCTGATCGAGTGTGAATGAGGCAGCTATCAGATTCTGAAGGCCTCATCCTACAAGAGAGTGTTTCAGGAGAGGAATCTATTCTTGTATGGAACATAGGCAAGGATGAGATCTTGTGTTTCTAGGGGCACATATGGGTGTCAGCAGACATACGCGAGGAGTTGATGCACGACTTTCATTCCTCAGTTAGGGTAGTTTATCCTGGTGTCACCAAGAAGTATCGTGATCTACACAATCATAATTGGAGGCCAAGTATCACAAAAAATGTTACTCGGTTCTTCATGAGGTGTTCCCCCTATCATCAGTTGAAGGCGAAGCATCAGTGACCCGCATGGATTTAGCAGCAGTTACCCATTCCTGAGTGGAAGTGGAATGTTGTCGCGATGGATTTCTTCATAGTTTTATCGAGGTCGCCTTGAGGAAATGATGATGTATTGGTTTTCATTGACAGAATCACAATGGTTTATAACTTACTTCCGATCAAGGAATAATTCAATGTTTATAAGATGGGACAGTTGTACATCTGTGATTCTATAAGTTTAAAAGGATTTCCACACTCTATTATTTCTGACAGGGATGACCATTTTACTTCTCGGGTCTATTGGGCCTTCATAAGGCTTTGGGTACATAGGTATTTTAGAGTACAACTTACCACCCTCAGACAGATGGTCAGTCTGAGCATATGATTCAGGTTCTTGAGGATATGTTGCGAGCATGCATCCTTGATTTTAGAGGTTCTTGGGAGGAGCACATACCTCTTGTGGAATTTTCCTATAAAAATAGTTTTCATGAAACTATTCATATGGCACCTTATGTGGCTTTGTACGGTAGGCCATGTCGATCGCCCTTATGTTGGATGGAGGTTGGAGAGGCAGCTATGCTGGGACCTCGTCTTGTATAGGAGACCATAGAGCTCATAGAATTGATTCGAAATAGGATGGATACTGAATAGTCTTGACAGAAGTCTTATGCTCAGCAGTGGGGGTGACCTCTAGAGTTTGAGGTCGGGGATGAGGTTTTCGTGTGTGTCACATTGAGGTTGAGGCACAAGAGGATTAGGATATAGGGTAATCTCTCACTGAGGTACGTCGGTCCTTTGAGGTTTTAGAGAGAGTTGGGCCAGTTTCCTATCGGTTGTAGTTACCTTAGAGGTACTGGGATATGCATGACATGTTCCATGTTTCTCAGCTTCGAGGTTACATCTCAGACCCGTGTCATGTTCTTCAACCCAAAGAGGTTGAGTTAGAGGTGGATGCCTCATTTGAGGAGCATCCAATCTGGATTATTGATCGAAGTAAGAAGGTTCCCTATAGCCGGTTTGTTCCTCTGGTATGGGTAATATGGAATCACGGGCAAGAATACGACGAGACTTGGGAGAGGGAGGCTGATGTACGATATCAGTGGCCGGAGATGCTTGGGTATTCTTATACTACACTGCCTTACTAAGGAAATTTAGGGACAAATTTCATTAAGGGGGATGTTTGTTAGAACCTGGATCTTTGTTTTAGGAATGTTTTCCTTTTTCTGGTGTTTTTGAGGAAAAGATATTTTTTTTGGAAATTTTTGAAGTACACGTCTAGTAAATTATAAGTACACACAATGTACTTAGTTACCGCTGGTAGTCGTGTGATGGCCGTGTAGCGGCCTTGCACATGACCATGTGTGGTGACTTGGAGGCCACCCAATGGGGGGATCAGTAAACAAAAGTACACTGTGTGTACTTATAGATTACATTCCATGTACATTCTTTTTCTTCATTAAATGGACCAAGGTCACATCTAATTGGAAGAAATCCCCCCTTCTAGATCAGTTTTGTCAAAGAGTGTCTGGATGGCCACAATCCTTCTCTAAACCCCTGATCGAGAATTCTTCCTCTGAATCGCCCATTGTTGATTGCATTTGGATCGCCTCAGTAAGATCTTCCTTCTACTAGAGCTTCTTTTCCTGATTCGTTCTCTTTCAAGAGTTATCCCTGGTTGAATGTTGTAGATGTTTTTTAGATGTATAATGTTCTTGGGAGATTTAAGGCTTGAGGTTCATGTATAACGATCCTGCAACTCCGAGGTAGGTGGTTTGTGCCTCTCTACAGATAGTCATTTAGTTTTATGTGAAAAAGTGCCCAACACCCATGAATGGGGTATTGTGCATTTATGGTTTTTTCCAAAAAAATTTCCTGTTATGCCCTAGTTTATTTGGATAGAGGATATTTTTTGATAATATGGTTTACTTTTCCATGCTATAGAGGTTTTTCCCATGTTTTCTTATTTTGACCTTTTGGTCTTGTTTTCCTGTTAGTATGCTATTTTTTCCCATTACTAGTATTGTTAGGATGGAGTGATTGTTTATCTGAAATGATGTTATGTTGTAGACAAGATAGCTAAGTATTTCTTGAGATTTACATTGACCGCTTCTCTTTTCTATGCTCGTTTGACTTACACAGGGCCGTGAGAACCTTGTGTAGTAGGCCATAGGGAGAATGGACGTAAGGGCTTCTCCAGAGTGTCTATAATTATTATCACACTGCGAGACCATAGGGGGGATTGACATTGAGTGCTCACTCATAGATTCTATTGTTACATTACGTGGCCACATGAGGAATTGACGGTGATTTCTTCCTCAGAGTGATTATAGGTTACCGTTAAAAGGCTATAGGGGGAATTAATGGTGAGTGATTTCTCCTAGAGTCTCTGATCACACTTGACTATAAGGGGAAATGATGATGAGTTCTTCCTCTGAGAGACTATTCTAAAACTGAACCAGAGGGTTGAGACTGTGTGTGCTTCCCAGAGGTTTGCTTGTGTTTGTCGGGTAGGACCAGAGGGGTTGGGCTGTGATTACTTCCCAGAGGGTTACCTGTTTGTTATTATCTTCTTACTTCATATGTAGTATTTGATTGCATTGAAACTGTAGAAATGATTACTATTGAGTACTTCCATGTTAACTATTTCTTTTGTCTAGTGCCTGCCATATATATTAATTGACTATTTGTAACAGATCTCTTGGTGGATGCCTACTAAGATTTAGTCTCACACCCTATTTGGGTCATGCTTTTGGGCCCCAAAAGATTTTATTGCTGCAGGTATAGATAAGGTAAACCACCCTTCTAATATAGGTTCTTGACTGCTTTAAAGGTAGAGAGCATGGGACTAAGCATTGTCTTGTGATGCTATAGAGCTGTTTACTTTTTTCTTCTTGTACTTTGGTTTAGTACTGTATTTCATCATTTTGACTTGTTTGGATGATTTCCTAGACATATGAATCATGAATCATTTTATGTGTGTTCTAAGTGTTTATTTGTTCAGTCTTCCGATATTCTTTTGTATGGTAATATTACTACTTCCACTATTGTTATGTGTTTACTTTCGATGTGTTACTCTACCAATGAGGGCACCATTTCCCCACAATCATACCCAAGGCCCTCACTGCTAGTTGGAAGCCTCTGGCATTTGGGGAAATGCGCTTGAGTCCATGTGAACAACCACGTACGAGGGGTCTCTTGTTGGATTCTTGAACCGGGACATTAAAAACTTATCTTAGAATAAATGAATAGTTTGTTGTATTTGTATTGATATTGAATTTGTCATAAATTAATATTTTTAGAAATTTCAAATGATACCCTCACCTCAATTATAAAAAGGCACCTCTCCCCTCATCTAATTCAATTAATTTGAGCCTTCTAGCTCAAAAAAAACCAAAACAATTATATTATCAACTTTCCCAACCAATTCTATGATTTTATGGTCCTCACAAAATACCAACCCATGTTTCTCTAACAGGGGATCCCAAGGAGGTCCGCAAAAGAAGAATTAATCATCTTTACCGACTCTATTAAGATTTTTTCTTCTTCTACTTCCTCTTTATGTGTCGTTTCCATAATAAATTAATAAATCTAGTATAATCTATATTTTGAAATGTAATTATTATTATGTTTCTACTATATCCCACCTTTTTCCATCATACAATAAACGAAATCATTGTGCATGTGTACATATGACAAACCATCTTCAAACTATGGTGTAATTTGTTTTTCATCACCTCTTTACTAGGAATAATATAATGATGGAAATAATGAATATATATTGAAATTATTACAAGATATTGTTACTATATAATTATAATTCATCCAATTATTTTTCCTTTTCACCATTAATGGAATTATACAATCGCTCGTGCGTATGTATGGCATACCGTCTCTACAAAGAGATGATATTCATTTTCCACATTAACCATTTATGAATCATTATAAAATATATATAAGGAGTAAATATAATTCCAATTAAATTAATATAATTTTTTAAATTAAATGTATATATATATGTCATACGAATATAAAATAGTACCTACACGACAAAACATGCATAGGAAAATGAAGCTATTAACACATGAAACATGGGTAATAATGAAATATTATTTGAAAAATGATATATGAAGAACATATGTGATAGTATAAATTTTTATATGATTTAGTTATAATTTAAAAAAATTATTTAAATGGTTATATAGAATTTTAGAGCACATTACACTTATGTAAAGTACATGATAATGGTTATTTCACAATCTCATTATTATTCGGGATTGTTTATACATTAGTATCCACTATGGAATATTTATCATACATGTCCATATTTCTTAAAAAAAATTCCAAAATATTTATGCTATTATCCTAAAAAAAATTTAAAGCCTTTTACCTATTTTTTTCTTTTTGGAAAATAGTTTAAATGATATATTTTTTTTCCCAAATGAGGTACATTATGGATTTTTTATGAGATTATTTTTTTTAAAAAATATGCAGTGTGAGTAATATTTTCTACCGTCATGACAAATTGACATTTGTATGTATCCCTTATAAGATTAAAAGGTTATTTTCAAAGGAAGTTATTTATTTATAATTGAAAATATTCTAAATATATAATTTCAATGTAATAAATGGGTATTTCTATCAAGAGATTTGTCATTATTTTATTAGATTATTTTCATCTATAATAATATGATTTTTTAGATCTTATGAATGATTGAGTTTGAACTCTTATGGTATCATATTCCATATTTCATTGCATATCTTATGATTTAGTTTGACTATGGATGTTATATTTTTATACCATTCCTAGTTTATGGAATATGTATTCACATTTTGTATGTTATTTTTAACATGAATGTTTATATTGATTATGTTCCATCGCCCCATTCATATAAGGAATTAATTGGACATAGTAAGTGATTGGTGGGGCCCTCTATATCCCCTCAATGCATTGGTAGGTTTCATTAGACATTCTACTGTTAGTATTGGTTTATGTCTTAACTGATTATGTATAGTGACTTGGTCGAATCCTTGACAATATTCTTCTGTTGTCTCGCATTATGTATTCCCTCATTATGAAATTAGTAATTGATATTTCATATGATTATTCAATGAGAAAAATATCCATGTGAATATATATATAGTTTTATTAGATTATTATTTCCAATTTATGCTCAATATTATATAGAAATAGATTGTGATTCTGTTATACAACTTTCCATAATGCTTATACTTTTTTATTAATGACAGATTCTATAGTAAATTTACCCATACTATGAATCTGAGATCACCCCATTAGTATGTTTTTTTTTCTTATGATGGAAATAAGTTTATTATGTTTGATATTCAAAGTTAAACAAAAAGAATAGTGAATTTCTCAATATATTTTCTATGTTTTATTTTATGTTTTATATTTTAATGTACGGTTAATGTAAGTAATATGACTTCACAGACTGCTAAACTGATCTATCCTTCTGGTTTAGAGTAATAAATCTATGAAAATTTAATAATGTATAGAAAATACTTTGAGCTACTAGGGTCGTGTTTGTTACTGTTGGTATATATGAATGTATAGTAGAAGCCTTGTAAAATGGATTTAGAAAAATTATATTGGGTAACATAACCCATAGATAGAATTTGAGTATAAGTATAAAAGAACATACTAGAATTTTGGTATTGTATAGATTATGAGGGTATTCGAAGAAATAAATCAATGTATAGTTACTAAAAGTGGTCGTGCTTATAGAATAGATGTACCATGGGGAAATAACTCCAACAAGGTGAACCAGACCAGACTTGGTATAACCTGGTACACGACAATGGGTCATACTATGAACATAGTTTGAAAATAATGTGGGATATGATGAGGATAATTCATGTATTTTTAAAAACCATTATGAGTGATTTAAAATTATATAAGTTCCCAAATATCCCATGTTTATGATTATGATATTAGATATAAAAAAATATGGTAATTGTTTGACAAGTTTGAAATTATACATTATGATCTATAACCTAATCTATTGTATTACATTATTTTGAAATGGATTGAGTAAATGGAAAGGTAACTTTATCAATTAATGTAATACATGTAGAGATATACATCGTATAAAAGAATGTAATTTTGGATCTAGAGCTATAATTGGGGCTGAAAAACTTATAACTATACTAGGGAAATTTACTCTGGTTATGAACAACAAACTTACCCATATGGAGAATCTTAATCCTTGTTGTGGAGGAATAATGTTAGACTAATTCATGAGACAAAAAACTACCGCATTCAATGGGACTACAAATTAATTCATTTTTTAATAATGGATGTGTTCCTTAGAAAATATACATCTTTTTTGTATAGTAATGAAAGGGATAAGTTTGTCTTGGAATTTTATCATATCTTTAGAGATATGGATAAATGGTGGTTAATAATTCTAAATTAGAAAAAGTAGGAAGAAATATAAAACATTCAATTGATGTATTTTAAATAAATTTTCTCACAAAAATATTTCCCTCCTGAACAACCATTGGATAAGGAGAGAAAATTCTTAAACCTAAGGAAAAAAGAGGATAAGAATGCTGATAAATAAAAAAATATGACATTAAAAGGTTTTAAACAAATTCTAATTATTCTTTATGTAATATAAAAATGAATATTGACTAATTACATAATGGGTTGAAACCATTCCTCTGAAGGGAAATTTCCTCCCAAAATTTCTCATCATACGTAGATATAGTCTCATGTGCTATCATGGGAAAAAGAAATTCTCTAAGTCTGATGACCTTAATGGAAATAAATAAAATAAGAGGTTTTTTGAAATCTATAGAAACAGAAATAAGGAAAACGGTAATAATGGGAGAGTTTAATTTACATTATGTGATAATTGTTAGAAGAAACACACTAGAACTTTCTTGAAGGGATTGAGAGTTTTTTACAAGTGTAGAGGAGAGGACACCAAGCCATCGATTTTAAGCGAGAGAATAAAGACGGTAATGTGAAGTGTTTCAACTATAAAGTGATGGGAAATAACTAAAATGATTTTCTTAAGTATCAAGGAAACATTCCCTATAAAACACCAAGGGGTCATGGTCATTCTTTTTTGATCAAAAATACTATGGTTTAAGTACATAATGATGTGGTGGTTGGGAATTTAATCATCTACTTAAACTTAGATAATACTTTATTTGATTTTTATCATCACATTCATTTATATATTCCCTATTTTCTAATAAAATTAGACTTTTACCTTTTTATTTAATAAATTTTTTATTAGTTAAAACTCCTAAGGGATGTCTCATTGCAAAAAATATGTATCGATTAGTCCCCTTTATGAATCATAAATGAGTTTTACTTACTGGAATTTTCTTTATAACTATGGTTGAAATTTATATAATCCCTGGTAAGGATTTTATTTCAAAATATGATGAAAAAATGAATTGCACAAAGAAGGAAATTATGATTTTTATATAAGAAGAAGAATCACTTATCTTAAAATAAGAAAATTTAATATGATATTATTATTTAGATCCACCCCTAATAGATATACTGAATGAAATTCTTCGGGGGGAAGAGAAAAAAACATCTACGGGTGAGGAATGGAGTCTTAAAATTTAGTATGTGCATATTATATAGAAATACATTGATTTATTTCAAATGGAATTAATTGGATATCCCCTAGAGTGTGATAATGAATTTTATGTTGATTTTATCTCTGATGCAAGCCCAATATCAGGGAAACCCTATTGAATTTCCCCTATAAAATAGAATGAATTTAAGTAACAAATAGTGTTTTGGGAAATAAGGGATTTATTCACCCCCAATGTCTAACCATGGGGTTCCCATGTTCACTTCATTAAAATGTAATAATGGTTCCATGAGGTTGTGCATTGACTATTGGGAAATAAATGATAATACAACCAAAAACATGTATCCTATACCTCACATTGATGACTTGTTTGATCAACTTTATATAGCCCTATATTTCTAAAATATTGATCTTCTTTCTCGGTATCACCAATTTATAGTAAAGAATGAATACATTCTAATGATAGATTTTTTGTATGAGTTATGGGATAATCTTTTCTTTCTCTTCATCCTATGGTGATGGAATCTCTCTCATGGTTGAGGCCAAATCCATGGTCACCGGGATCTCTCTTGGTATTCAGTAGAAAATTTGTTACTTCTCAGGTGGAGACCAACTTGTTGATACTTCAAGACTTCCTTCATGGAAAATGCACCACCGTGTGGTACATTTCCTACATTTTCAGGCAATGTGTATCCCTTCTCTAAAATAAAATCCAAGTGACCCATACGTGGTGTGAAGGAAATTAGGTTGCAGATTACCTTACTTCTTTGGTTGATCAGAGCTCCATCCACACTTGTCTCCTCCACCCTCTCATCTTAAGGCCGGAGGGAGTTAATTTAATTAGAGGGGATGCCCTTATCTTGCAATATTTTAGGCCCCCTAACTTTGTTATGTCCTCATTTTCATCCTCGTTGTCTTCCTCCTTTTAATAAAAAAATCCGATTTGAATGGATGTATGGGGTTTTGGAATTATGAGTTTACTATAAGTCAATTTGGATGGACTAATGAATCCTCTATTTTTATAGACATAATGAATAGAGTCTTTAGATAATATCATGATCATTTTGTGTTGGTATTAATTTATGAAACTCTGTTGTATTATAAAATCTATAAATATCATGAGAATCACATGTGCATTTTTCTTAAGACTCTTAGAATACAAGAGATATATGTGAAATTTAGTTTGTGGGAATTATGGATTCAAGAAGATCCTTTTCATGTCCATATTGTCTACATGGATGGAATGCCAATTGATCCTGTAAGGAAAAAGGAAGTCATAGAATGGCCTACACCAACAAAAACAACTAAGGTATGTAGTATGATTGGTTTCATAGGTTATTATCGGTGGTCAATTCAAAATTTTCCCCAATTTTATTACCTATTAACCAATATTGCACATAATTTTTTTTGTTAATTTATAAAAATGAATATGAAGAATATTTTGATGAGTTAAAGATATGATTAGTCAATGATACTATTTTGACTATACCATCAAGAAGTCATGGGTTTTTCAAATATATTAATTCATTGAAGAGGGGACTCAGTTGCATCCTAATGAAAAATGTTAATGTTATGACATATGCATCAAACAAAGTTAATACTCATGAAAAGAACTATATAACCCATTATTTGTAGTAAGAGACTATAATATTTAATTTGATAAAATGGAGACATTATCTTTATAATGAAATATGTTATATATACACAGATCCTAAAATCCTAAGATATATCTTCCCACAGAAAGAGCTAAACATGAAACCGAGGTGATGTATCGAGCTACTCGAGGATTATTATTTCTCAATACAATACCACACAGGGAAATTAAATAAGGTATCATGTGCATTGAGTAGGAAGGACCATGGAGTTATAAGTCAAATAAGGATTGAGAAGGATTATTTGTTCATAGGCATAATAAATATCGATTTATGAATTTCAAAGGAAGGTTAGACATCAATATTCTTTCAAAGGATTGAAAATTCCCCATTGTTGGAGAAGATAAAGAATTCTTAATTTGAATATGAGGACTTTAAGAAGAATATTAATAGAGTGAATAAAGGAAAAATAGTTGACTTTTTTTTGTAAAGATGAGGATCAAATTTTTTGAAGGAGTCTATGTGTTCCATATATACCTTAGATAAAAATAGAATTTTTTGAAGATAATCATAGCTCAAATTTCTCTATACACCATGATAGGACAATGTTGTATAGAGATAAGAAGGTAATTTTTTATGGGATAACATGAAGTGGTAAATTTCTGACTATTTTCCCAGATGTTGGGATTTTCAATAAGTGAATGTTTCCATGCATGATCTTAATGTATTTCAACATCATCTTTCTATTCCTGTTTGAAAATGAGATGAAATTGCTATGGAATTTTTCATGGGTCTTACAAAGACTCATAGAAAAAATGATGTAATATGGGTTATCATTGATCACCAAACCAAATATTCACATTTCCTTACTATAAGAGAAAACTTTCCTCTTCAGAGCCTCGTAAGACTCTATTTTAATGAAGTTGAAAACTTCATAGTGCACCTCTCTTTATTGTTTCTGATCGAGATCCCCAATTTACATCGATATTCTGGAAAAGTATTCAGATGTCCTTTAACATTGATACTCTTTTTAGCACTTCCTAATATCATCAATGTGATGGAAAATCTCATTGATCAATTCAAACAATGTAAAAAATGTTGAGTTTATGATCACATGACTTTCAATGTATGTGGGATAAATACATAACATTGTTATAGTTTTCATACAACAATAGTTTCCACTCATGTATTTAAATGGTGTCCTATGAAGCATTATAGGGTAATAGATGTCATCCTACAACATGTTGGGATGATGCTTGTGAAAGGAAACTTGTAGGCCTAGAAATTTTTGAAGAAACCAAGAAAAATGTAAAGGATATTCGTTCTCACATTAAAGAAACTCAAATTATGTAGAAGAGTAATGTTAATAATCAGAGAAAAGATTTAGATTTCCAAGTGGGAGATCATATTTTCTTGAATGTACCTCCATGGAGGGGTGATAAAAGGATTGGTAAAAATGTGAAATTGATACCTAGATAAATTGAACCTTTTGGGAATCTTTAAAGGGTTGAAATTTTTTATTATCGTTTGGAAATGATGCTATATATCCCAAAAGTACTTGATGTGTTTCATATATCACATCAAAGGATGTACATACCCGACACAACACATGTCCTCACCTATAATGAAATATATTTGGAACCTAATAGTTAGTAATGTGAATAACCAATCAAAATATTTAATACTAGAGAAAATTTATTGAGGAATCTGGTGAATCATCTTGTAAAGGTACTCTAGAGAAATCCTAAAATGAAACAAGCAACATTGGAGCTAGATGATTCTATGAAGAACTAACCACAACTTTTTTAGAAGCAAACAACCCTAAAATTTCAACGATGATATTTTTGTATGACAAATGAATGTATTACCCCAAGACTTTTCCATCTTATCCTTTTATAATAAATTTAATTTTTGTGATATCTTATAATGCACACAAAAAAATATTTAAGAAAATCACTATTTATGAACATTTTTCATAGTAAATTAAATTATAACACTTATATAGAATTTATATAGTGATATTTTATGTTATATATAAAATAAAATATTTTTAAATTCATCCAATATATTTAATAGGCCTAAAATAATAAGAAACCCAATATTACACATATAAAATATATTTTTAAAAAATATTTTTACATCCTTTTAATGGGGAAACTATTTTAAATCCAATTATTGAAACATTATAATAATATATAAAAAAATATGATTTTAAATATTAATATAAAAATGTACAATGGTTAAATTTTTGTTATTTTTCTAATAAGATTCATGTTTTGATGAATAGTACAAAATACAAAATTTTAATTGAAAATAATTTTTTATCATAAAAAATTTAGTGTTAAATTATTTTATTGAATGTTTTTAATGTACAGTTAAATTAATTTTTATCATTGAATCTATATTAGGTCATCGGAATAAATTATACATTGAATTTATATATTAAAAAAATTCAATTTTTCCATGTTTAAACATTAATAATCAATTTTCTCACGAGGTCAACAGGATTAATTTTAAAATAATTACTAAAAATTATATGATTTCAATTTTAAAACGTGGATTAAATATTTTTAATTAGATGGTTCAAATTATATAAATAGGTTTCTTTTATTTTTGGGCATATGAGTTGTAATATTTATTAATATTTTAATTACAACAGAAAATCATTAATACGGTAATTATGGTTAAAAATAATATTATAAAGACCATAAGATTATCCTAACATGTGTACTAGTTTCAATGGATGTGTTTTCTAGACCACAATGTTCCTTGGTCCAATATTATAACCCTTTTAAGCCACTTTTTGAAAATATGTCATTTATTACATATTATTTAAAGAAAAGTTAAAGATGTCATCCCCATATTTTAATAAATATATCAATTATATATCATATTATATAGAAGATAAATTCAACATAAAATAGTAATTTTAAATGTAAATTTTTTTCCTATATAATTTTAATTTGTATATACTTTTCAAGAAATAAATAATTACCAGAAATTCTTATACAATTATGATGTAGTAATTGTCTGATTAGTTGAAACATCAAACAAATGATATTCAAAATATTAAAATAAATATAATTTGATATAATTAATTTCATTCACTATGTTTTTGGATTCATTTGAAATTTTGGGATGATTTAATATGGTTTTTTTCTAATATATATTTTTTAAGGATATTTTAAAAATAAAAAATAATAAATTGTGTCAAAATTGAAACCAATTATATTTTATCAAAAAAAATATTTTATTAAAATATTTCAAAATAATAAAAAATAGTTAAAAGTGAAATCTATTTATTATATGGTCTAAAATCATATAGATTATTCATTTATGGTCAAATTGAAATCAAATACATCAAAATTACAATAATTTGATACTGAAAAGTTTGTTACCTAAGTTAAAATTAAAATATGTTGACTAATGGTGAATCAAAATGATAGGGATTAAAATAGTAACCAATTTTTTTTAAAATATATTAGCATCTGATATTACAAACTTATATCAACTTATATTAGAATCAATGAAAATTTTTTGGTATTTGGATTGAGATTGAATTTAATATAAACTATTATTTTTATAAATTCCAAGAAACACTCACCTCAATTATAAAGAGTCATCACCTCCTTCATCTCATTTTATTAATTTATGGCATCTATATATACCAAACCCTAATCATTTATATAATCAAATTCC
Organism: Viscum album; assembly: GCA_963277665.1. Classification (NCBI taxonomy): domain Eukaryota; kingdom Viridiplantae; phylum Streptophyta; class Magnoliopsida; order Santalales; family Viscaceae; genus Viscum; species Viscum album. Next base: position 869,174,049 of record OY728122.1, read on the forward strand.
CTATAAAAATACAATAGGTTCTGGTATCCTTAAAAGACCAACCACAATCTCCCTAATAGGAGATCCAAAGGAGGTTCGCTAGAGAAGAGGTTGTCGTCTTTAACAACTCCTTTAGGATTATCTACTCTTAAACTTAATATTTATTTGCTTTATACATTATAATGTACTAAATAAAGTATCATATATATTCTGATATCTAGTTATGATTATGTTAAAACCATATGCCAGCTTCTATCTATCCTATAAAAAATGAAATCAACGAGCGTACGTATGTACTACTTTCATCTCCACTCCGTGGGGTAATTTTTTTTACATCACTACTTTACGTGGATGGGTATAATGATAGAAATAATTAATATATACATTAATTATGACATAATATTTATTATTTTTAATTAATATACCATTCAATTGTTTACCCTTTTCACCATTAATAGAATGATATCATCGCTCGTGCATATATATGGCATATCGTCTTCACGATGCTATGAGATTTATTTTCCATGTTAACAATCTAAGAATGATTATAAAAATGTATATAATGAGTAAATATAAAATCAATGAACATAATATAATTAATTAAATGAAATATATATACATATATATATATATCCCATACAAAATAAATAGGACTTACATGACAAAACATGCATCAGAAAATAGAGTTAACCCCCGAAATAAGGGTAATAATGAAATATTATTGAAAAATTATATAAGAACATCATATATGATATCATAATTTTTTTTTATCATTCTAGAATAATTTGATGAAATGATTTCTACAATTATTCTATATTTTAAATCACCATAATCTTTAGGAAAGTACAATGTAAGTGTTATTTAACATTCTCATTATTATTCGGGATTGTTTATAGGTATTTTTTCGGGAAAATTTATCATCCATTTCCAAGATTCTTAAAAAAATCCAATATATATTTACTATTTTCCTAAAAATGGTTTTTTTACCCAAGGTTTAATTTTTATAAAATGGTCTAAAATAAATATTTCAGTAGTTTTCCAAATGAGATAATTTATGGATTTTTTTACAAAATCTATTTTTTATCATATGTGATGTGAGTATCTTTTTATACCATCCTGATGCATTAATTTTTTGATATTTTTGTTATAATATTACAAGGTTATTTTAAATGTAATTGTTTTTTAAAATTTAATGTCTTTTAAATAAATATTTTTAATGTAAAAAAGGGGTATTTCTATCAAGATATTTCTAATTATTTTATTAGAGTATTTTCATCTATCTCAACATCCATTGTTGGATATTATGCTCAATTTAGGTTGATCTATAAAGATATAATTTACCATATTTCATTAAATGATTTACGTTTTAGTTTGATTTTAGATGCTCTATTTTGATACCAATATATGTTTATGGTTTAATAATTCACATTTTATATGCTCTTTTTAAGATGAATGCTTATATCGATTATGTTTTATCACCCATTTTCATTAGAGGAATGCATGAGGCATATTAAGTGATAAGTGGGGCCCGATATACCCCTTGATGCATTGGTAGGTCTCATGAGAGAATACAGGTTGTCTATTGCCTTATGTCTTATATATTTATGCATGATGTGTTTTCCGAATCCTTGCTGGTATGTTTATGATGTTCGGAATTATGCATTCCCTCATTATGATATCATTAATTGATATCTCATGAGATTATTAGACTCGTATAATATCCATGTGATTATTTATATGGAATTATTTTATTTATTCTTGTCATATTGTGCTGATGATTATGTTTAAATGTCATATGTTTAGTTATGCACATTTTCATAATTATTATGATTATTTATTTCTGATATCTCCAAATGTTTTCATACACTTACTGTGGGTATGAGCTCACCCATTTATTATTATTTTTTTACCAGGATGTCAAGAATTGAATTATGATTGATATTTAGTGTTAATCTAGTAGAATAATAATGTTCTAAACGGATTTTCTATATTGTATTTCACATTTTAAATTGTAATGTAAGGTAAATGCATGTAATATGGATTCTAATATTCCTAAACTGATCGGTCTGTTGGGATTAAAGTATTTTATCTATGAAAATTTATTAATTTAAGGTAATAAATCTGAGCTATTGTGGTATGGGTAATTAAATAATTGATTTAGAAAAATTCAAAGATAAAATTAAAGTACTTTTTCAATCATGGATTTTAGTGTTTCAATGGAATGTAAGAAAGATATATTACAAGAGGGAGATGAATTATAGTTTTTTAAATTAAAAAATCATACTACTACATATAGAAAATATAGAATCATAGTGTTACGAAGAATTTTAATTACATCCTTTTGATAAATTGAGAAAACTATTAGAATGATAAATATAAAATAGAGTGACAAAAAAGTTGTATATAAAATATATTATTGAAAAAATATTGATAAATAGAAACAAATATTCAATGGAATAAAAAATAATAACACCTCAAAAAATTAATGAATTAAGATTAATACAATGTGATAAGGATGTTTGTAGACCCAAATTTAGATAACTCATATTATAAACCTACAGGTAGGTCTTTCTTCCGAAACCATATAAGCCCTCAATTAACAGGATTAGTATAGCTTTCCCTCATTCTTTGAAAAGACATTTGTATAACTTGATATGAATTTTTTTTACTTATCCTCAAGGGATATAGATCCTATATATTGACATAAACAAAAAAGATAAATAAAGTTCTTATTAATAAAAAATCCACATAATCAGATTCAGACCATTATAAAATCCTTTAAAAGATTAAAAATAGAAGCACTCAATTTAATGGGATTTTGTAGACTTAAAAATAAAATCAAACATTTTTTTATTTTAATTTATAGGAATGTACTAATTAACCTTGAGTAATTAGTAATACTTCAAATTGAATGTTTAAAAGGCTCCAATGTTTTGATTCCACATTTCTCATGTTCGGTTATAACAACATCACCAGAATTAGTTTCTAATATGATGGATTTACTATTGTTCAACTTCAATTGATGAAGATTTCCTAGTTCCATTACATTAAACCTTCCGGAATACAAAAACTCCAACAAAAAGACTTCTAAAATATTTATCTAAAGGAAAATAATAAGGGCTTACTTAAATCTTCTTTTTAGTAAACTTACTCAATGGACTATTTTTTCGATTAATATAGATTATATTAGAATTAATTTTTAATTTACTTTAAAAATCAATAATTAAATTAAATTATAACAAAAACAATATATCAAATATGTGTATTGTGATTTTCCAAAAAAAATATGTGAATAATTATTTTGACAAAACATGTTGTGTTCTAATACCGCTACACAAAATTGAAATACTAGGGTAATTTTTTTGTAAGTGATGATTTAAGATTATGTTAATTATGGAATCAATAAGTAGTTCACTGTTTTTTTAATCAAACATTTTTAGCATTGGTTCATTCACTTTTTGGGGGTTTTTCCAAAAAATAATATAGAATATCTTATAAGGGGGGTTTGAACCACTTCTATGATACAAATTCTTTACAAGTTGTCCAAATTTCAACTATATTTAGTACCACAAAATGTTATCATATAAAAAACCTCTATATGTGGAATTAAACAAACGACGATGTTGTTGTACCCCAAAATAAAAAAAATAGATGCAATATCAGAAAACACATCTTGATGAATCCCCCACAATATATAATTTTACATTTTTTGTAATCTATGAATGATATTTATAACCAATTCCATTTTAACATAATCATAATAGAAATATATATCTTATTAAATATAATAATTTTCCAACAATTAGTTTAGTTACACAACATCACAAATTAATGAAAATTCAAACCACATCACTACATCCTGATGAGTCAAAATCATCTACATAATCATTTCTATTTCTATATTGCTGCCGACCTCTAATCCATTCTCCCAGTAGACGTGTGAAAATTTTCATTAAAATTAAATAATGATTTATGTTTCAATTTAAACACAAACATACAAAATATTATTTTATAAATTGTTATGTAATTGTTACATTTTCCAACTGACTCAAGCCAACCATCGTGGTTATGTAATTGGGATCATATCACATCATCATTTGAAATAATTCAAATATGTTATTTATAGGGAGATAACCTACACATCATGAAGTTTTATTTCATTCAATTGTTATATGATTATGTTCCCTTTATCCTGATTTATGTTTCTCATCACATTTAATTTCCAATGATCCTATATATGGAGAGAATAACTAGAACCTAAGGTAGGTATCTTTACAGTCTTCAATGACCTTCCAAATACCTATTATGATAATGGGTGAGAAAAAATATTGTTTTCATGATCAGGATGGTCCTTCCTGTGGACATAACTAAATGGATAATCATGGAAACCAATAACAAGTTTGTGGGATTTTCATCCTATATCTATTTTATATTTACTAGGATATAAAATATATATCAACTTTAAACCAATTTATAATAAAATAAAACATATGATTATTAAAATATATATATAATAAATAATTTCATAGGAAACCCATGCCATAAATGATAATTTTATACTGTTAAAATTGGTTATCACAAATTTAAATTTCTTTTTATAATACAATACATAACTCTCTAACTCAAAAATGATTAATAACAAATATAAAAATTATTTTTAATTTCTTTTCTCATAAAAATGGAAATATTTTAATATTCCACCATAATTTATCATTTAATAATTCAAACATTTAACCATTAATGGAATAAAATTTAATCGAATTATAAACATAATATTATATCAATAAATGCACATAAATAATAGTATATATCAAAATAATAAAACACTAAAAATAAATGATAAGTGACATCTTGTAATTTAACTACTTATAATATGAATGATTTTTCATTAAAAGGAATAATAATATATTTGATTCTTTTTTTAGTGTTCTATTTTATTTTAAACAATTTTTGATATTCTTATAGAATCCATGAATTCATATTTTTCAATTAAAATTTTGTTGATGTAAATATATTTTAATTTAGTGTTTTTAAATAGTTAAATCTAACTACAAAACTTTTAAAAATCATTTATTTATCAAATTAAATTTTATTAATATTATTTTTGATGAAACTATATAAAGTATCCTTGTGTTCCTAAGTTATTAAGATATTTCTATGAACCTTTATAATGAAAATTAAATTTTTACCACAAAATCATTGGATGGTTCATTCACATAACTCTAATCATATTTCTTATGGATGTCTAACCAAAACAATTTCTGAGACAGATAAGGATCTAACTTATTTGACTTCTTTAAAATAGATAAATAAACATTTTAATATATTATATATAAATTATTATCATATAAATATTTGAACTGAATTTTTTTGCTATATTTTAACTATTTCTAAAAGCACTCTTCAAATTGGCTATGTGTGGGCTGATCTTTTTCATTTTCCTCGATATTCTTTCTTGAAACCTACATAAATAAATAGTAATTTATTTAACAACAATTAATGAAATGGAATATGATTTTAAAATAAATTAATATACGTAAGATGATATTAATAAAAAATGTGTTATTCAATACGATATTCTTTTTATATCAATGATTACCAATAAACAATTTCAGTACTCTTGAGGTGTACCTTTTGGTACCTTATCATACATATGCTAAGTGGTAAACAATGTCACATTAAACTCATGCCACAATATCTATTTCAAATCATTCCATTTCTTACCCAATTTTTTTGACAAACACTTACCGGAAATGAAATCATCCATAATAAATTGGAAGAATAATTGTACAATGTAATTCATTCAAAAAATTAGAAATTAATAAAATAATGACATTTATTTGATGAATAATAAATTAAATTTCCCTTATATGTTAATAAAATACCATATTATTCCAATATAGATTCATATGTATTCAATTACAATATTTAATGGGATGTTTGAACGACTCATATGTGAACTTTATAAGGATCATTCCAAATATTCCAATAGAATCCATGAGTGAGACCCCAAAACAATCAAACTGGACCATTATCTTCAGTATTTTCCAATTCCTCTCTTCCAAAATACAAATGTTTTTATTTTCATTAGTATTACTTATATCTATTATGAAAGAAGAATTTTTCAGTCAAAACGTGTTAAATAATGTTTTCACACTACATTTATTACCTATAATTGTGGTACTCAAATATCCTGATGAATAAAATTGAGTGAATACATGTTAACCTGTTTTATGAATTTCATATTTAGAACATGTATAATTGATTGGAATTATGTCAGACACTACTGAGAGGGACATAGAGAGAAACCCAAATGCCATGTAGGGGGATCTCGTGTGCATGGAAGGGGTAATCAATATGGAGTCAATAGAGGACTTACAAACTATCATCATGGGAACATCAAGAAATGTTAATGAAATATTCATGGAATGGTGACATCATATAGAAATTTACTACTATTAGTGAATTACATTTACTTTGAAATTCATTTCACTTCAAAAAGTAAAAACCAAATTCAAAATAATTATTTTTATATTAGTATAACATTTTAATTTTTATTAATGAATAATTAATGCATAAAATATAATTTAAAAATTATAAAATATGTATGGTATGTAAGTTAAATAATAAAATTCATAGGTACTGGATAATTTAATGGATAACTACAAATAAAATCAATTATAAAATTTACTTTTCTAAAATTTAAAAAAAATTATATAGAGAAATAAATTTACAAATGATTAGATATGCACAATACTAAGAATGAAAAATATAATTCATAGGTATATTAATAGATAATTAAACATAGAAAAAAATAATATTAATTTTTTCAAAATTTTTCAATTAATACTAAAAAAAAAAAAATATTGTACAAGATTCATAGTGAATAAAATTAATGAAATAATACTTAGTTAATTGAAAATTTAATGGAAAACTAAAAATAATAATTTTATCCTTCAATCATATAATTACAATTCTCTATCATCGGTTCTTCTACCCTATCCACCCACATAAGATCAATAATATCAATTTCATCATGTAAAAATAAATCAATTTCTTTCAATTTATAGGATTCAATTTTAGAGGTAAAATCTTCAAACTCATCACACATATCCTACAAGTCACTTTTTTAATGTGAGATACTACACTATACCTATCATCCACAATCACTTCCACATAATATAGAATTGTTTTCCTATTACAATATGATATATAGATCATTGACTTCATAGTCGACAACATCCATCAACTGAGATAACATGACAATTGTAATTCTTAAGGAATCACTATTAATACCACTAGTAATATTTATCCACCAAACAATGAATAAATAAAATTAAAACAATACTATGGTAGTTTAATTTTATAATATCATCCATCTATACAAAGTTTCTAAATTCATGAATTTTAAATATACCTCCATTTTTTAAACCCGCTTCCTAAAAAATGTATAAAATTTGAATCCATTGACATTGTAAGCACATAATTTCTAATCCTCCTTTATAGGGCCCTGATCTAGAATCATTAAATATTCCATCAATTCTATCTGAGGATTGTTAAGTATTATTTCTAAAAAATTATATAAATTATTTAATTAATATAAATTATATTACAAAATATCTAATATATATATTTATTATATTATTTAAGAAAGGAAATTATGTGAAACCCATTCTAGTTACTCTTTATTAATATATACATTTGTAACTATCTCATTTTTGTATGAATTCTCATGTGTCTTGGTATTTTAATCCTGGTCTGTTCAGTGTAATGTTTGAGATCCTCCGAGTTAGTTATCCAATCGCTGGAAATATAATTTATTTATTATGTAGATGACATTGAGTCGATATATCATTAACATATCAAACATAGTCAAATTATATCTCAATATCATAAAATTATCTTGAATAAAAAGTAAGAAACTTCTTTTTTAGGTAACCTTTGGAAAGGGATCCTTTTCATAGGGATTTATTTTTTATATAATTTTTAAAATAATTAGGATATTTGTAAAACAATTAATGAAACATTATAAAATGTTTAATGAAATGTGAATAATGGTTTATATAATTATAAAAAATAAAAAATAAAGTTCCACTCTACTGAATGCATCCATCAATAATGTATGGTACCTCCTAATTTCGATTCATTGCCCAAATGAAATGTTAAATTCATTATTACAATAAAAAGGGATGCAGGAAAGAATTTACCCTTTAGATTAAAGTGTCAACAAAAATATTTCATGAATCATTTATATCTCAACTAGTTGTAAATTTTTCTTTCTTAGTTGTTTGATAGATTTCAAAAACAACAATAAAACTAAATTTATCATTTTTGGTAAAAATGTACACAATATTAATGGTAGTTACTATTTTATAAATATATGTGAATAATTAAAATTAAATACATGTATCCTATAATAATTTAAGTCCAGAAAGAGATATGTTACTTCAATACCCATCAGGTACATTCACATATTTTAGAATTCAATGAAATATATATTTCATCTTATATTTCATTGAATAAACTATTGCAGCATACATTCCATTATCATCTAGACATATATCACCATTAATATTCATTGGTTATAAGTCCTCACAAGAATTGATAAGTTACTTCAATTTTCTATTCCCATTAAGTAACTTGAGGGTGAAATTATTACACACATTCTTCTCAATAGTCATAACATCAAGATTATGTTGCAAAAAATTAAATTCCCAATGTGGATGTTTCAAAAAGATAATAATTTTCTTCAACTATTGTCTTCCAAATTTAACTGATTATATGATTCAAACTTGATTACCACTATTATTAAATTGATGGACTATCCCGATTTCTTCTATAATGTTTACTAGTTATGATAATATTTCAGAACATTCCATCATCATTTGTAGTTGTTAAAAATCAATTAATCCACTATATATTGAGTTGTTCAATAAAAATCTATGAGTTACATCTAAAAATTAATGATTACGTAATAAAAACAATTACTTATTGAAATTTGGTCACATTTTCCCAAAATAAATATGAAAAACTGGAAAATCCAATCATATTTATGTTCTAAAACCAGATAAGATCCCATGTCTTGGGAAGTCGCAAAATGACCACATTAATGTATCTTGCATTTTAAACACTGTCATAGTAGATGCATAATTCAACTCATAATTATTTCTCTATAACTATATAAATTATTAAACTAGAGGTTTGAAGTATACATTAATATCATTTTAAGGAATTTTGTTCTATAAATAATAATTGAAAGGAAAAAAATAAATTTCTATTCATACACATTATTGAATGTATAAAATATTGGATCAGAATAGCTGACCAAATGATATAACTAGTACTCATTATCCTGAATGGACTCAATAAATCGGTATGCAATCCCAACAAAACATATTTTGAAAGAGATGTGTAAAATAAATTTAATGAATATACTTTATTCCATGATTTTCAATTTAATGGAAGTCGCATGAACCCATACTTATTACCATATATATCATTCCAATTTATGGACTTAGTTGTTTTTTATGACATGAATAATCTTTAAAATTGGGTTTTTAAAGGAAATTAATGCAACACCTTTGTAAAAATATTCTTATTATTCTTATTTATAGTAGTATATTTATTCAAAATTCAAACATTAATCATTAATACCTATCTAGAAGATGCAAAACAAAAGTAGCTTCTGTCTATATAATCCCCTCCTTGAATAAGCATATAACCATCAAGACAAGCATCCATTTTTTATAGTTAATATTAATCATTTTAACACCATTATTCTTTTAAAAAAAATAATTTGGTATTATAGCTTTAATAAATGAGTCACTTTTCAATTATAATGTGATGGAAATTTATTTATTTCTAATTTTGTAACTAAATTTTATATGGTTCAAATTCATTAGAAAATAATATATATTTTTAATTCACTCACAATTTATACAGATAAATATTTCAATAATAAACTAAATTATTAAATGCAATTATATTCTCAATAAATTTCCCTCTTTCCTTGGTCCATGTTGTATTAGGATGACTAACCAATAATATGTTACAATTGTCATTTGAGGTCGCAAAACATTATTTTTTAATATTTATAGCAACCTTGATTTTTTGTATAGATATATTTTAATATTGAAGATATATCCTTATTATTTCAAAAGAATCATTTATTTTTCTGAATTTCATTTTCCATAGTTTAAGAAGTTGTGTGCTTCAAATACTAACTGGATTTAATGATTAAACATTCTATAAGATTAGATTCTCCATTCCAAATCAAACATGCATATTGAGTAAGTTTTTTCATCAATATTAAGGTCCCATAAACATCATGGATCATTAACTATATTGTAATATTACATTCTAGACATTGAAAAAATATTCCTCGGTTAAGAAATAAATTTGAAATTTATAAATTGTAAAAAAAATTAAACACTTAGCATATTGAGGTATGTTATTAGGTATTGTGATCTAGAATTTATCCATATATAACCATCAGTCCATATTTTAATAAATAATATTAAATTTTAGTATTAATATAACATGAAAATATAAAATTAAAATAACTAAAAAATATTTTGTCATTAAAAATGATATTTTTCATTATTGGGCTATTTTTTAAAATATAAATCTACCCAAAAAATATTTTCTGTAGTGAAAAATAGAATTAGAAATGACATATCGATTTATAAATTCAATTCTCTTCCAAAATAAAAATTATTTAATAAAAAAAATGAAATAAAAAAATACTCATATGTTTCATTTCAATAAAAAATAATTGAATATAGTATTTTTCATTAAAATATGAATGAAAAAAATAAAATATCAATATTTCAATAAAAGAAATTTTGGCAAAAAAACATTTGTAAACTACATTGAAAAACCAAATATCATTTGATTAATAATTTTTTAATTATAAAAACATTATGCGTAATAATAAATACATAGATATCACATTAGAAAATTTTAATGTTGAGTATTCGTTCTCTCCATCAAAGATAAAACAAAAAAAATAAAAGAAAATAGTAAAAAAATATATTTCACTAAAAGTGGGATAATAATGATTTAATGAGTTTAGATCCTATTATAACTGCTATGGTTAATAATATATTTGATACTCAAAAGCCCCTAGGCATAACAAAAGATATCTTAGAAGAAGTAGATTAGATGTAAATTTCAAAAAAATGTAGAATAATTTGGTTGGTTAGTAAATTTAATCTAATTAATAAGGGATTCTTTTAATAAATCATGAAAAAATATTATTATATTTTATAGATTCATTATCATTATAAGAAGAGTAATATGAACATGTCAATTTCATTTGATATTAACTCAATAACTGATAATCACTATAATTATTTTTAAGAGTAGTGAACACACATTCAAATAAATGAATGAATATGTTTCACTATTACATGACATCCCAGGTGATTATATATCTATAATTTTTTATTATTAAAATTATGGGAAGATTGATTTAGATGGGGGTATTCAGAAGAATTTAATCATGGGAATCAACTGGGTAGTCTAACCATTAGGTTGAAGAGAACCAAGGAAAGGGTAAGGGTGATGGTGACAATGACATGGGTGAGGGGGTGATGGGGTGATAAGGGTAGTGTTAGAGGTTAAGGGGTGTGATGAGGGGTATATATTTCATAGGGATGGGGGGAAAGGGGATGAGATCATAGTGGATAGTAATTCATGATAATGGAATTTTGGAAACCAAGAATTCATTTGTTAATTATGTTTATAACTATCATATGATGTTTTTTAACTGTGCTTCTAAAAAATTTAAATTTTATTTAGTGATGGTTTAACAGACCACCACAACATAAAAATTGTTAAACTATAAAAAAATTAGTGTGATTATATTTTTGAGAATCGTGAACATGAATGAATGGTTTTGGGTTTGGAAACAATGTGAGGATAAACAAGAATATGTTTTTTGGAAAAAGTGGATGAATGGTATTAGAAAATCATGTTTTGATTTAAAATTATCTTTCATTAACATTAAATTCTATTTATTTTTTATTTATATATTAAAGAATCCCAAAAATGTAAAATTAGGTCTCTAATTTTTCCATTCATAATAAAAAAATATAAAAATTGTGTTAATGTTTTTAGATCATAAGAGGATACATTGTAATAAAATAGGGGTGAAGAATAGTTTATAAAATTCAAACATTTAATTTTTCCTATATATTTATGGGAATTTATTAATAAATAATTTATAATAGAAGGATTCAAGTAGATAAATTTTTTAATCAGAGTTTGAAAATATATATAATAAATAGTATATAAACTTTTCTAAAATTATAATATAACAAGAATATATAAAAAATATTTACAAAAGATAACAAAGTAATACATGTTTTATAAAAATGTAATAAAACATTAAAATCCATTATAAGAAATGTTATACACTTTAAACTTCTGTTTTAAAGAAATTTTTAAACTAGTATTTTGGTATTCATGACTTCACATGTTCTACATATTTTCTTCCTAGAATTAGGATACCTTGATCTAAATAATCGAACAAACTGTTTCCCTAACCTCTAGAACCCTCAGACATTCAGATTAGAAAAACAGATTTTTATTTATTCTTCACATCACATTATCCACTAGATCAAAAAAACCATAAATTATAGAAAAATATCCTAAGGTATTCAAAAATATCATCCCAAAGGGAATCCATGATAAAAACTCTATTAATGTTACAAAGGAAGAACCCTCAGTAATAATAAATTGTAAACACTCTATAAGAGACTTTATATCATTTATATAGAAAACATGATTCTCATAAATTCTGATTCTATATTTATAGGTTTACTCTAACCATTATATTCTAATTGTTGTTATCTATTAGTTCCAATTTCATTAGATGAACATCTTCACATGATTGGTTTGACATGATAATACTATGTCTGATGATCATTATGATTTGTTCGCATTACAATGGATGAATGTTTCATATGGTTAGATAAAACTATTCATCTTGTATCATTATTCATCTTAATAAGGTTGTCTTAGTATGTGTTCATCAGGTAGACATGTCTACCCTCTTCCAATAATGTCATTTCAGCAGCATTCATAGAACTTTATCCAGCAGTATTCATTGAATTCCATAAATGGGCTTTCTAAACCTTTTGACAAATGAATATTTATATTTCTGTCTGATGTAAATAGAATATTTCTCATCTGATATACCAGTTTCATATCTCCGTCTAATTGAAATATTATTCAGTATCTATTTAATTATAAACATTTATAAAAAAACATTGAACATATAAACAAATAAAAAATTTTAAATTTTCAATTTCAAAAATAATGGTAGAAGGAATTATTTAGAATTAAAAATATCCCCCATTTAAAAAATCACAAAACACCTTCACCTGAAGAGAAAATTAAATTAAAGCTTTGAAATTCTTACTCCCCCTAAAATACATATCATTCTATATTCTTAATTTATCTATATATCTCCAATTGTGATTTTCAAAAACACATAAATTGAAATATGTATGTATAATAACTTTCCAAAAAAATGTGGAACAAAATATAAAAAAATTTTTTTATACATGTAATAAAAATTATTATATTCATTCAGAAAATATAGAAAAATATCAAAATTAGACAAATAGAACCAGAAATTTTCATTTTTATTACTAAAAATCATTAAAGAGTTCAAAGAAAATATAATCATTATTGGAAAAAATTTGAATTGTAGACTTCGTATTCTTTAGGACATCATAAGTCTTCTCAAATTAATTTAAAATTTAATCAAACATTATAATATTCTACTACTATAGCACAACCATTTTTACCTTCTTAGTAAGATCCAAATATTTATACATGGAAATACATTCCAAATAATTAATACCTCTTATATATTCTTATACGTAAACATTGATCAACCAAACAGTCTTTGAAACCATTTTCATTTCATTTTTAAATTCACTAATATTATCATAAAATAACTTTATATACCCCTTAGTATTGTTCATAAACCATATAATAATTTTCAACTTTATGAATTCCACAGTATATTTGCACTCAAAATATATATAATTAGCCTCATAATGAATGATAATATCAATAAATATTTTTAGAAAGAATGAATTTTTGAAGACATCAACATTTCCCTGAATGCATTTATAGATAGATTTTAGATTCAAAAAGTTTCCAAAAATTCCATTATAATTTTTATTACTTCACTGAAGTAATTAAATTTTATTTCATCTATTTGATGTTACCAGTTGGATTAGAATTTTCAGAATCTCTTGAACCTATAGGAAATGATGTCCATATATCTCTTCTATATGTGGATTCTTCTCTTTTACTTAATGATAAGTGATAAATTTAATTGAAATCTATCTATTCATCAAAATTTTCTTAATCTGATGAATTTTCATTTCACTCTCGATCATAATTATTTAAATATATATATTATTATTTTTTATGAGATAATGTGAATTATTATTATTTGATTAATATTACAAATATTTTAATGTATAAGTAGACAATTCCTCAATATTGTATAACTTATATAATTATGGAACAAATGTTTTTTTCTTCATTATTTAGCTCTTCCTAGGATCTTTAGAAGGTCATATATGATTTGAAGACATTTTTGTTCCTTTATTTTCTATATCAAATTTTCCAATAAATTTTTCACTAGGTAGATGAACACTAACCATGTCATTCAGAATAATTTTCTTAACCATTACAATTATATCTGTAGTACCCCCAGTTTGTTGTACGTAACCCTTTCTTGATTTTTTTAATGGTTATAAAGTTAAGGGTGATGAATGGGAGGGTCGGGAGAACTTGGAATGATATTTTGAGTCAAAAGGGGAAGTCGCGCGATTAGCGCACAGTTTGTCTAAACCGTGCGGCCAAACCATGCATATTTGGTCTTGGAGATGGTAGCTTCTGCATGGTCAGTGCATGGTTTGTCTAACAGTGTGGGAAAACCATGCAAGAAGGGTGGCGGAGGTAGAAGCTAACGCACGGTTAGCACAAGGTTTGTCAAACAGTGCGAACTAACATTGCATCCACTTAAATGAGATCTTTAAATTTTGGATCTCATGCGTTTTTGCCTCTAAATACCTCGTTTAAGCTCCTAAGTGGCCCTAACTCGGGATTTTGGTTCTCTTATGGTCAAGCAGGGTTCTCCCATCATTCCGGAGGTGATCCGAAGGCTTCTCTTGGAAAATCAAAGTCAGATTCCTGAGGTATGTGATTGTTCTTCTTCTTTCATGATCGGTTTCTTAGATCTACTTAGATCTACTTCTCATCTTCTCTCAATTTAATATATCTACACTCTTTATGGGTATATCTAATCATGTGGATGCCAAATATGATGATATTTGGTCTTGGTCATTCTAATAAAAGAGATCTAAGGCAGGTTTTTGGAGAATATACCTGGGTTTCTTGAGCGTTCATCGACCGTTGATGTTTTCATCAAAACCTATGATGTAGGAGGCTTCACTCTCGACTCCTCTTACTATAAGTGATTGGCATAGATTCATATTGGTTTATTTGAATGGATTTTATTGTGAAATGCATAAAATAAATCATCTTTTTTTTATGATTTATGGATTTAATGAGATTGTGAAATCTTGGTGAATTGGTGTGAAAAGTATTTTGGCTTGTTGAATTGAAATTTTTTATTTTAAATTAGTGATTTCCTAAAACTGTAGATGATTTGATGAAAAATGGGTTTTTAATAAAAATGTTGTTTTATTGAAATGGTTTGAGATTGAAATGACTTTTATGGAATTGGTTTTCAATAAAAAGGGAGTTTTATTAAAATGAATTTGAATTTAAATGGTTTGGCATTGAAATGGTTGTGATGGAAATGGTATTCAATAAATAGGAGTTTTATTGAAAGGGTATTTCGTCATGATTTATGGGAATATTTGGTGGGTGTTCATATTGCATGTACATGGCTTGGTTGAAATATGACCTTGTGCTCGGTTCCAAAGGGTTAATGACACATGGGAAATACGGGGATTGGTTGAAATATAACCTTGTTCTCGGTTCCAAAGGGCTAATGGAACATGGGGAAGGTGTGTGTTCATATTTCATATAGGACGTATAGGGGTTAGGGGTCTCCCCCATCAGTGTTGGGATGGATAAAGGTTAGGGCTCTCCCCAGTCAAGCATTCATGTGAATTTTGGTTCGATAATGGTAAGAAGTCTCCCCCATCATGGTTGGGATGGATAAGGGTTTGGGATTATCCCCTCTTCTAGGTATCATGCATGGTTGGTTGCATGGGTTTGTGGAAATGGTTGGGTATTCTAAAAAGGAATGGATGCGAAATGGTTCTTAAGCTTGTTTGGTTATTTTTCTAGAAAATAACTTGCCGGAAAATTGGTTTCAATTTCTCCTTGAATGACTTTGGTTATGAATGGTTTTGGAAAATTGTTTATATTTAGTTATAATATGATTTTGAGAAAATGATTTAAATAAACTGTTTATATATAAGCCTTTCTATCTCTTCTATCTTAGTGGCATGAGTAGGGAAGTCATTTTTGAAAACCTACTAAGTTTTATACTCACCCCTGCTTGGGCACTTTGGTGCTTTTGTAGATGTCGTATTCCGAGACACAGGTAAATGTAAGGCATCTCATTGATAGTGGTTCATAGTGATGCGTGGGAGGCGTGGTGGTGCTTGGAGCATGGAGATTGGTGTAGAGCCATGGAATGTGTCTTGGTTTACTTTGGGTCTTTTTTTATTCTTCTCCATAGAACTCTGATTTCGTGTTGGTTGTATTGGTTTAAGGGTTGTATTGTGGAATGGTGTGTTCCCCTTTTGGTAATAGATGAGTTGGTTGTTTCGTTGACATGAATCATATAGTTTTTGTTAGTGGATATTTTGGTTTGTTGATCATTTGGTTTATTTCTTTAAAGGATAAATCATCCCCCACTTGTATTTGAAACCCTTCGCCATTTGTTTCCAGCATTTGGCATCTTGGGGATGTTGTTTAAGGCCTAGTAACGACTCGTTGTACTCTGAAGACAATGAGAATTGTCGGGTCATTAAAAATGGTATCATCTTGTTCGGTCCTTGCCTAACAATTATTCATCGATGTTCTTAGTCTTGGAGTTGATATTCATTCTTGTCTATTCATTGGGCCGAAATCATAGGTAGGAGTAGGATTGTCAGAACATGAAATGTATAGCATAAAAGGGTGTAGCTAACCCGTTTATACTGAACTTCAAGTTACCAGGGTGTTGGGTACATAAGTGTTTTGGATACACTTCTAGAATGTTGCAAATCTCATTGTCTTGGGTTTAGCCAATGAGAGGATCATGACATGAATTTTAGAGGAATGAATTCCTGCTAAGATTGCATATCGCATTATGAGGAATGAGTAAGTATTTTTCACATGGTACGAATTTTATAAAAATGCAGAAATATTTTTCATTTGAAATATTTTGAAAACAGGTTATTTGGTGTATTTTGGAAATGGTTAGATTTTCAAAAACATGCTGAATGTTTTCAAAAATGGTTGAACATGAAAAAATATTGTTTTTGGGAAAAAAATGTTGTGATAGATGATGTGATAGAATTTGATTGCTAATCCATCAGTTTCTAGAGAGTGAGATTGATGGGGTTTGTTGTTGGTTTAGGAAATGGCACCCGGTAGGCATCATAGAAACCATTTAAAAGAGGCAAGTGATAATGCGGTTGCATCTTAACCATATGAGAACCAACAGTTGGTCCAAAGCATCATGCAGAATTTTAAAACTGTTGAATTGGGACTGCAACTGGATACTCTGATTACGATATCTGTCACTACTGAAAATCCAAGTTGAAGAAGTATTGTTATCTTTACTAGAGGAGATGAGAACTCTAACACTATGAGCAAGAGGGAATCAGACATATTTTTTCAAAGAGTAAGAACACATCTGAATCAGAGAACAAGATTTCTAAAACTTCCTCAAAGACGCAACTGTAATCCATGATGTTTCTAATGTGGATCTACGAGCCACTTCAAGAAGAATTGTAAGGCACCACCTCGAAAATTTCATAATTTTTACAAGATGTGACATCTTCTGTGCTTTTGTCGTAAAGCTATGAGGACGAGTGTTCATTATAATCCTCAGAAAGGGAAGTGTCAGTATGAAAATAAAGAGCAGTGTATGGAAAGAATGCATCTACTGGGAGCTGAGCAAGTTGTGGTGGATGATCAGATGGGACCATTAAGAGTGCGAGGTACAGTTATTTTAATTTCCACGTTGATGCAAGATTTGTTTGATACGGGTGCTCCCCATTCCCTCATTTCTTCTCATGCCTTTGATTTTCTTTGTTTAAAAATTGAAATGATGCCTTTGGTTTTGAAACTGAAAACTCCTCTTAGGGAAAGAGAATGTCAAGTATCAGTGTGTATAAATTTTTCTATAACTATTGATGGAGCAGAGTTGAAATGGGAATTCTCCATGTTGGATATGGATGTCTATGATGTAATCCTAGGTATGGATTGGTTGACAATGTTTAATCCTCACATCAACTGTTTTAGGATAATAGTTAGTTTCACAACTGAGGAAGGCATCGACCGTCTTTTCAGAGGAGAGAGGATCGAAAAGAAATTTTCAAAGAGCTTGTTGGCACCAATGGTGGGAACGATCTCTTACCAAATGGTAGCTTTGACTTTGGCATCAAAGTAAGAGATTAAGGAAAATAGTTTTCCAGCTATTTTGGATCAATTTCCAGATGTCTTTCCCAATAACAACTTAGGGTTACCACGTCTATGGGATGTGGAGTTTAAGATTGATCTCCTTTAGGGGACCATTCCAATTTTCCTTCCATATTTCAGGATGGCACCAACTATGTTACAGGAATTGAAACTGCAGTTAGAGGAGCTGGAAAGCAAGGGTTTCAATCGACCATGTACTTCCCTATGGGCAACACCAATTTTGTTCGTGAAAAAGGCATATGGAACTCTTCGGCTGTGCGTTGATTATCGTAAGCTTAACCAAGGTACGATAAAGAATAAATATCCACTTCCACGCATTGATGATCTGTTTGATCAATTAATGGGAGCTCAGTGGTTCTCCAATATTGACTTGCGATCAGGATATCACCAATTGCAAGTTCAGAAAGAGAATATTCCAAATATAGCTTTCAGAAGTATATACGCCACTAAGAATAAGTATTCATGCCTTTTTGTCTAACAACTGCACCAGCGGTCTTCATGGCTTTGATGAATCAGATATTTCAGCGATATCTGGATTTTGTTGTTGTGGTGTTTGTGGATGATATCTTGGGGTTTTCAAAAACAAGGGCTGGTCATGAGGAGAACCTAGAAATAGTATTACAAATCTTGAGAGATCATCGTGTTTATGCCAAATTATCAAAGTGTGATTTTTGGATATATGAAGTACGTTTCCTTGGCCATGTCATTTCTGAGAAAGGTGTTTCAGTTGATCCTAAAAATATAGAAGCTATTATCTCTTGGAAACCACCGAAGAATGTGTTCTAGATACTACATTTTTTTGGTCTAGCTCGTTACTACCGACCCTTTGTGTGTGATTTCTCACGACTAGAATCACCATTTATAGCTCTAACAAAGAATAATGCTCCATTCCAATGGACAGTAGAATGTCAGAAGTCTTTCCAGGAACTAAAAGTTCGTCTTACATCGACACCTATCGTGATCTTTCCTGAATCAGGATAGGGGTATGTGGTGTATTGTGATGCATTGGGAACAGTGTTAGGCTGTGTTCTCATGCAATGAGACCATGTTGTTGCTTATGGTTCAAGGTAGTTGAGGGTTCTTGTGAAGAATTACCTAACACATTATTTGGAGTTGGTTGCAGTCGTCCATGCTTTGAAAACATGGAGAAATTATCTCTTTGGTGAGAAATTTACTATGTTTATGGATCAAAAAAGCATGAATCACATTTTCTCACATTGGGAATTGAATTTGAGGCAAAGGAGGTGGATGGAGTATCTCCAAATGTTTTACTTTGACTTTATGTACACACTAGGAAAAGGTAATTCGGTGGCAGATGCATTGACTAGGAAGTAATATGTTCAGTTAGCGAAAGAAGCATCAAATGTATGGCAGTTGATGTCTATCTTAGCTGATATGCTTGTGGATTGTGAATACCCAAGTGATGTTGCTATTTTTTTATCTACAATTGTTCTTGATTTAGTAAAGATGATCAAAGAAGCACAAACATCTGATGCATAATGTCTGGTTGTAAGTTCAAAACTAAATGGTGGGGAGACCATTGATGGATGGAAACATGATGGGGGTCAGTATTGTGTTTCATTGATCGGATGGTTGTACCTATGGTTTGTCAGGAACAACTCCTACATGCTTACCACCATTTGAAATTGGTTGTATATCTGGGTACACAGAAAATGTATAAGGCGTTGAAGACGCAGTTTCGGTGGAGCGGTGTGAAAAGAAAGGTGGTCATGTTTGTCCTGCGGTGTTTGACTTGTCAGCAGGTTAAAGCAGAGCATCTGAGACCACCTGGTATGTTACATTATTTACCTATCTCAGTGTGGAAATGGGATCAAATATCCATGGATTTTGTTTCAGGTCTTCCAAGGATGGTTCAGAAACACGATGCCATTTGGGTGATAGTGGATCGTCTAACCAAGTCGACCCATTTCATCCCAATTCATGAAACCCATACGGTGGAAGATCGTTCAAAAAATTATTTTTGAGAAGTGGTAAAGAGGAATGGTGTACCATTGTCTATAGTCTCAGATACAGATCCGAGGTTCACATCTCATTTCTGGAAGTCATTACAGTAATCCCTTGGGACTCAGTTGACTATGAGCACGGTGTATCATCCTCGAACGGATGGTCAATCCAAGCGGATGATAAAAACTTTTGAAGATATTTTGTGGGCTTGTGTATTAGATTTTGGTGGCTCATGGGAGTAGAATATACCCTTAGTGAAGTTCTCATGAAAAAACAACTATCAAGCCTCGATACGCATGGCTTCGTTTGAAGCATTGTATGGGCACCTTGTCATTCTCCACAATGCTGGGCAGAAATTAGTGAAACATCCCAAGTTGATCCAAGCCTTGTCCAAGAAACAAAGGAGAATATTTAGTTGATTAGAAAGAGAATGGAGAGAACTCAGAGTCAATAGAAATCTTATATAGATCATTGTCAAAGACTTTTGTCGTTCATTGTGGGTGATCATGACTTCTTGAGGATCTCTCCAAGGCTTGGAAATCGTCATTTAGGGAAGTAGAGAAAGTTATCCCCTAGATAAAATGACCCTTTTGAGATACTAGAATGGGTTGGAGAGGTGGAATATCAGTTGGAATTACAACCACGGTTTAGTTCGGGGCATAATGTGTTCCATGTATCTAAGTTGAAAAAGTATCAGCCTGATCCTGACCAGGTGATCAGATGGGATCATGTTGACCTATTGCTGGATGATTCGTTGATACATATCCCAGTACAGATGGTGGATAGGAAAGAGAATGTCTTTCATGGAAAAATCATCGTTCTAGTGTGGGTTTTATGGCACCATGGTCAGATTTAGTATGATACTTGAGAATGTGAAAAGTAAATGAAAGAATAGTGGCCATAAGTCTTTCAGTTGGCTGAAGGTTTTCTACTTTCTAAGGACAGAAATACCAATGGTGATGAGAATTTAATACCCTAGTTTCTAGTTTGTAACCCTTTCCTGATGATTTTAATGTTTATAATGTTAAGGGTGATGAATGGGAGAGTGAGGAGAACTTGGAATGATGTTTTGAGTCCAAAGAGGAAGTCGCACGAGCGGCCCCCGATTTGTCTAAACCGTGCGGCCAAACCTTGCATAGTTGTTCTTGGGGACAGTAGGTTCCACACGGGCAGGGCACTATTTTTCTAACCATGCGGACAAACCATGCGAGAAGGGTAGCCGAGGCAGTAGCTAACACACGGTTAGCACACGTATTTTCAAACCGTGCAAACAAATCATGTGGTCACTTAAATGAGATCCTCAAATTATGGATCTCACATGTTTTTTCCTCAAAATGCCTCGTTTAAGCTCTTAAGAGGCCCAAATTAAGGATTTTGGTCCTCCTAAGGTCAAGGAGGGTTCTCCCATTATTATGGAGTTGATCTGAAGGCAACTCTTGGCGAATCGAAGCTGGATTCTAGAGGTATGTGATCATTCTTCTTCATTCTTGATTAGTTTCTTAGATCTACTTAGATCTACTTCTCCTCTTCCTTAAGTTTCATAGATATAAGCCCGTTATGGGTAGATATAAGCATTTGTATTCCAAATATGATGAGATTTTCTCTTGGACTTTCTAGGAGAAGAGATCTAAGGTGGGTTTTTGGAGAATCGACACGGGTTTCTTGAGTGTTCTTCGACCGTTGTGGTTTTCATCAAAACATTTGTGGAAGGAGGATTCAATATTAACTCCTCTTGCTAGAATTGATTGGCATAGATTCAAATTGGCTTATTTGAATGGATTTGATTTTTAAAACCACATAATAAATCTTCTTTTGTGATGATTTATGGATTTGATGAGATTGTGAAATCATGGTGAATTGTTGTGCAAAGTACTTTGTCTTGTTAAATTGAAACTGTTGATTTTAAATTATGGATTTGCTGGAACTGTAGATGGTTTGATGAAAAATGGGTTTCCAATAAAAATGGTGTTTATTGAAATGGTTTGAGATTGAGATGACTTTGATGGAATTGGTTTTTAATAAAAAGGGAGTTTTATTGAAATGGTTTGGAATTGAAATAGTTTTGATGGAAATGGATTTTAATAAAAATGTGTTTTATTGAAAGGGAGTTTTTCCCTGATTGATGGGATTATTTGGTGTGTGTTCATATTTCATGTACAGGTCTTGGTTGAAATATGACCTTGTTCTCGGATACAAAGGGTTACTGGCCCATGGGAAATATGGGGCTTGGTTGAAATAAGACCTTGTGCTCGGTGAAAAAGGGATAATGGAACATGGGGAAGGTGTGTGTTCATATTTCATATGGGGTGGATAAGGGTTAGGGGTCTCCCCCATCAGTGTTGGGATGGATAAGGGTTGGGGATCTCCCCCATCGAGAATTCATGTGCATTGGCGTTGGATAAGGGTGTGAAGTCTCACTCATCATGGTTGGGATGGATAATGGTTAGGGCTTCTCCCCTCTTCCTGGTAGCACTCATGGTTGGTTGTATAGGTTTTTGGAAATGGTTGGGTATTCCAAAAAGGAATGGTTGCAAAATGGTTCTTAAGGTTGTTTGGTTATTTTTCTGGAAAAATAACATGCTGGAAAATTGGTTTCAATTGCTCCTAGAATTCCTCTGGTTAGGAATGGTTTTAGAAATTTGTTTATATTTAGTCATAAACTTCTTTTGAGAAAATGTTTTATATAAAATGTTTAAATATAAATTTTTCTAATTCTTTTATCCTAGTGGAATGAGTAGGAAATTCATTGGGGAAAACCTACCGAGTTTTATACTGACCCCTTCTTGGGCACTTTGGTGCTTTTGAAGATGTCGTATTCTGAGACACAGGTAAAGGTAAGGCATATAATTGCTAGTTGTTCATGGGGATGATTGGGAGATGTGGTGGTGCTTGGAGCATGGAGCTTGGTGTAGATTCATGGGGTGTGTCTTGGTTTACTTTGGGTATTTTGTTTATTCTTCAACATAGCACTCTGATTTTGTGTTGGTTGTATTGGTTTATGGGTTTTATTGTGGAATGGTTGGTTTCCATTTTGGTAATGGATGAGTTGGTTGTTTTGTTGACATGAATCATGTAGTTGTTGTTAGTGGATCCTTTGGTTGGTTGGTTATTTGGTTTATTTAGATAAAGGGTAAATTATCCCCAACTTTTATTTGAAATGCTTTGGAATTTATTGCCAGCCTTTGGCATCTAGGGGATGTTTCTTAAGACCTAGTAATGACTCTTTTTACTCTCAAGACAGTGAGAGTTGCCGGGTCGTTACAATATCAGATACAACATTATCTTTTATTTGAACCTGATAACTATCATGTGTATTGAACAATTATTAATCATTATAACTTTTTAGAATATGAACAGATAGAGGATCAACATACATAGGTCCCTCAGGTTATTTCTCTATTTCATTTGTCAAAGTAACTATTTAATGATTTGTTTTCACCTCCTCATAAATTAAATCAATTTACCTGAAAAAAATCTCTAGGAACATCACTTTTATTTTCCCTTACTGGATTTGTTTTCATCACATCACCCTTGATATTACCAAGAACATTTTTTTTTAAACTTTTCACCTTGAATTTATCCCGACCAAATCATATATCACCATATTTTTTGTCAATTTTTTTTAATTGGTTGAGGTCTTCATCAAACATAGTCTTAGTATTTATTATAGGTATGTCTGGAGACCTATGAGAAGTATTTATAGCCTTTATTTTATCATGAAGTTTCTTCATCAGAGCTTAAAATTCATCAATATACATACCATGTGTTTCCATGTCAATTAATTTGTTAAAAATAGTACGAAAAAACCTTCTTATTTCTATAGTATCATCTCCAAAGTATTAGGTTTTATCTCTAACAGGTGCAACCTCATTCTGAAATTTATGATCTATCTGAAAGTAAAACCATAATTAGTTGATAAAAATTTGATATAAATGATTCTTTATCTTAACTAATCAAGTCACAATCACCTCAGTATGAAAAAAATGAATTTTATGTTTTTGAACTTTCTCATAATGAAAATATGTCTAGAATGTAGATATAGTGAATGTTCAAGGTGTCTCTATCACATTTTCTTAAAATAAAAGAGTTATAAATTCTGATAGACACAAACCATTATTCTAGTGAATGGAGTGATATATCCCTAAATTTTTCATATAATGAAAATAGTGAAGTATCAATTCGAGCTTCCTCAAAATAACCAACATTATTAGAAAGGAGTTATAAAAAAACATCTCTTTCCAACAGCGCTTCAACCAAAACAAAAATAATATTTCATTTGATATTAAAATGTTTTTACAAGATATTTAATAATATATTATTCAAAAAATATCCCTCTTTGAATTTATAAAAAAATAAAATTATTTTACATTATCTAGATAATGTAAATCAGAATATTCTTTATAAACACAAAGATATTCCCTACCTTAAAAAGAATGGTTGTCATTATAGGGGAGTCATAAATTTTTAACCTGGTCCATTCAATCAACCTCAAATTAAAATTTTCTCTTATAGAAAAATCAATTGAGTATTCCAAGAAAATCAATTGTCCTAGATTGAAAATGAACATACGAATCACTAAAACCAATGTAAAGATGAAATAAAACTGACAAAAGATTACAACTAATTCAAGTGGAGAAGAAAACATGGTGAACCATGGAGTCAATATATATACACATAGGGATAGATTATTCAACATCTTGAGATCTCATATATTCCACAAAATATATAAAAAATATATGGAAGAAAATCAATATTCAAAATGTGATGACATAAGGAATTTATTAATGTTTTAGATTTTGAACAACTAAATGTTTGAAAAGTTAATTAGAATAATTTGACTTTTACCTAATAGACATCAACCTGATAAAACTAAAACAAATGTAATAATTTTTATAAAATATTCATTCATAGAAATTTTATAATCATTTATAAAAATTAAATAGTACATTCAAGATGAACCACAATAGGATAAATCAATGTGATTTATTAGGAATGTGTGATGAATGATATAAAAAATGTACCACCATAAACCAAAATATCGGGGAATAGGTATTTCTTATGAAACATAAAAAATAATTCAATATAATGTAACATAATAGGTTTCATAGAAAATATCAATTCTAATATTTTTGTAAACAAGTTTAGAAAAACATAAACTTTAGAAAATAAACATTATAAGAAAAAACATAAGAAAAATATACTCTACCATTTTAAAGGAGTTTCTCCCTTTAAAGAGATTGATAAAACAATAAGTAGATTAATAACCAATTTATAATATTCATTCTATTAATCTATTTTATATATTAAAATATATTAGAATTTGAGGGGTTTTGTAAAACATGTTTAATTAGTCCTTCATTCTGATAAATTGTAGAATTATATTTCCTTTTTGGGTGTTATCTTGAACGAAGTGGTGTCTTATGTCTATGTTGTTATCATATGAACAATATACGAGGATTCTAATTAATTCTATATAACTTTTGTAATAAATAAATATTTCATTTTTACAAAAACATATACCATGATTACTGAGTTTGTTTCCTATCCACACAATTTAATGACAACAAATTCCGACACTATATATTCAGCTTCTATAGTGTAAAGTGCAGCTAAGTGTTTTTTCTTATAAAACTATGAAACTAAAGCTTCTCCTAAGAAAAAAAAATTTATAGATGTTTAATTCCTTTCAATTTCTCAGCCACTAAATTCAGAATCTAAGAAATTTGTTTGCTCCAAATCATTTCCAAATAAATACAACAATCCAAGATACAAAGATCTTTTAAGATAACAACAAATTCATTTAACAACATTAAGACTGTATTCTTTATGATTCAGTTAAATATCCAAAATAATCATATAATAAAAATTAGATCTATCAAACTATATATTATATAGAGTAAAATACCAATCATTCCTCTATTTTTGTGATATACTAGTTTCCCAGATTCAATAAGTTCTAATGTATTCTAGATTTTGATAGGAGTAGTTATAATTTTATCTTTGTCATAACCAATTATTTTACATATATATCTTATTTACTTTTAGGGAGATGAAACAATTTCATTCATATTTTTGAGAAATTGGAAGACGAAATAAAAATGTTAGTTTTTTTATCATTATCATTTAAAACTCATATTTCATAAGTTAAAAATATAACCATAAAGGGATTTTTGAGTTAAAACAAATATTATATCTTCAAAATAAATTGTAACAATGTTTTTTTCTTAAAAACATTCCTAATAAAAAAATTGGATTAGCTTCTCGCTTAAAAGATTTTCTTGGATGTAAAAAAATTAGTAATTATATTATACAAGACTAGAAATTTCTTTTTTATTTCCAAAAACTATTAAGGGAAAGTGAGAACCCATGACATCAAGACTTAAACACAAAAAAAGTCTCTAACATACCAAAACTCAAGTTCAAAAACAATGCTCGCCACAAAAGAGAAGCTCCTCCTGGATACTAAAAACCTTAATGCCCAGCTTCCAGTGTCTCATCGCAGCACGGTTAGCTGACCCATGCCAAAGACCACGGGCATGGTACTGATGGCCAAATACATACCATATCAATATTTCGATTCCAAAAATCCATAAAACAACGAAACCTATTTTCCCTGAACCTCATCTGAAGCATCTTTTTTATGAAAACGTTTCTTAATCCCTTGATCCACGTCATTCCGAGATAAAAACAAACATCACATCCAGAATACCACCATTTTCAAGACAACATACCACCATTGTCAAGGAATCACTACCAAATGAGATCACTCACATGGTGTGAAAAACAAACCGGCTTTGAATCATGATCAATATTAAATCAATATGGTCTTCAATGAAAATTCCACAATCAACTGCACACAACTCGATTGATCCCATTTCAAATCTGAACAGCTTGACACAAATCGGGTTCAAGCTGTCCAGTTCAGCCCAAATCACTCCGAACCAAAATCTAGAACCCCGAAAATCCATCACCGATCACTAGAACTGAAGGCGGAGCCCGACATCATCGACACCGCGTTCCACCAAGACCACCAAACTACCAAAACCAAAAAAATTGGAGACAAAGTTCAAAAACCTAAACTAGATAAGAAAAATGAACCTCTTGAACCCCATATCGCTGAAAGAATACCCCTTCACAAGCCAAAGAACCATATCCAGATCCTGCTTCCACCTTCAAAATCTCACTTAGAGACCATATCCTCCATACACACCCGAAGATGACACAAAACACGATGACATCCCCTAGACCACATCGACCCCTGTATATCTATTATAGTCATCAATAAAGACATTTACATTTTATTTACATCAAATACATCCATTTTGTGTTGGAATAAATAAATCCATCTACATTAACTATAATGCTTCAAAATTTGAAAATTCACTAATAATATAAAATCATCACTTATAGTTCTTACCATATTAAAAAGGACCATAAACATTAGAATATATAATCTTATTCTCTAGGAGTTTACTAATAAGTAATTTCTAAGAATGTTTAGTTAAATTAATTACATTACACTATCCAAACCATCTATTCCATAACCAGGTCGGTCATCCATTAAACTTAGGAAATGTAGATCTTTCCACCTTAGGTCCTCTATCATTAAAGTGAAAGAATTATAATTCTTACCAGTAGTAAGAATTAATTTACCTTCTAATCTTTAAACATTTCATTTATTGTTCCTAGATTATATTATATAAAATTCATAATATAATTGGATTATACTGATGATATTGTTATTAAGAAGTAAAATATACATTAAATTTGAAATTAAGAATTTTTCATGAAGTTTGAATCACCAATATCATAAATCTCTCCTTTGAACAGTGTCTCTAAAAGCCACTTTACACATTTCATCTTAATGGAATTTTTGAGAAATTTATTGTTTCAAGTCATATTCTTCCATGTACTAAAAATTTTAGATTCTGGAACTCCAAATTTATTATTGAAATTTAAAAATTATGAGTATATTAACTTTAACATCATGGGTCTATAATTATTATGAAAAAGTTTTTTGAAATCCACATCCCCCTAAATTTATTTAATTAATTATCTCGTAATTATTTAGAGAAATATGTTTTATGAAATCCAAAAAAATTACCATATTCTAAGAATATTTATTTTCCAAATTACTAGCTCTATGATATTGTATATAGAAGGGGTCACTCTTTAGAACAAAATAATTAAATTGAAAATTCGTTTTTTCTAAACTAACCAATAATAGAATGATTTTGATGTTGTTTCAACAATATGTAATGGTAATAAAAAACTTTCATCCAAGATGTAAAAAATCACAATAGGGTTTTCGAATAATGTATTTCAGAATTTAGTCTTGAAACCTATTTTTAATATCTTGAGTATAACTAGAAATTTATTTTTTATCTAAATCTAAGGTAATATTTTAAATCTATAAGGTATGATTTTAGGATATAGAAATTTATTTGAAAATTTATTCTTTACCAAATTCATAGCCTTTCGTAATAGTATTGTTCTCATACAAGTACCAAGTATAGTTACTTCTTCAAAACTAATAAAATTATCCTCATCAAAAATTGTAACAACTTTTCTTCTTATGAAGAAGCAGTATAGTATCCATCATCAGATTTGAGATAGTAATAATATACTTTAAAATTTTCAAGTGATTAAATAGATACCTTATCCTTATAGAACTAGATGTTATTCATAATTCTAGCATATAAACAAAAAATTCAAAACTTCTTTAATTTTATCAAAAGTAATTTTTGAATAACTATCTCATCTACTTTCAATATTAGTGTCTGAAGCTTCCAAATGTATCATTACCTTTTCATTATAAGACACCCTTGAATTTCTACCTTTCTTTTCAAGCCTTATAAAATATAGCCTAACATATTATGGATTCTTATAATCAAAAATAAATAAATTTATAGTGTCTTTATTATTAGTTCTTTCCTTAAAATTTTTCTTATATTTTTAATTAAAATAAATATTTCTAATAATTAGATTAACCCTCTTCAAAATTAGATCATGATAATTCACAATTTACTCTAAGGAATAACCTTCTGATTTCAATTAACATTTCTTCTTTGACATAGAATATTTTGAATCTTTTTCTATTGATTTGAATTTCTTTTCTACAGAAGAAAAAATTCTACACCATTATTTTTTTCATTAATCCCACACGTTTTTAGTATAATCTCGTATTTTATGAGGGTTCCAATTAAATCATCCATATTATCATGATAAGATGTTTAGTACCTTCAATATTAGTACTCATTGATTCTCATTCCTTATGCATTGCATAAATAGTATTCTCTATCAACTACTCATGTGTCAACACTTTTTCAAATAGAGATTTTTAGATGTAATATATTAAAATAAAACACTGATGTATCTAATTTAATAACTCGCCAAGTTTTAAATCAAACCCTTGATATTTTGCTCTCAAAATTTCTCTCTTACATGCCTAAACCATTGAACATTTTAAATGAAAAACATCAATCTTCTCCAATACATTGTTATTTATTTCACAAGATCAAATCTATAAAAATTGATTCTTTTAATAGTATATATATAAAATTGATCCCACAAATTCAATTTATATTCTCAGTTTTCTTCATTATTAAAATACCTTAATTCCTTTTTTATAATCTTATAAATTCTAGTAATCACAACAAAATTAAATTCCCCAATATTTATAAAAATATCCTTCATCAAGTCTCATCGTTATTAAAATTAGTACCATCAATGTTTTGTTCCCCATTAGATTAATATTCTTAAATGTACCAATAGAAATACTCGCCATCTTAAAACAAATATACATTTTATAAAAACATGGTTAGTATGAAATAAATTATATTTAGAAAACAAATCTCATAGCAAATATAAGATTGTAATAATATATAAAGTAATACAAGAGGGGGGTGAATTGTAGTTTACAAAAATAACAATTATAGTTTTTTAACATCTTTAATGAAATTTGTTGAACAAATATTGTTTTAAATAGATCCTCACAAATAAAAATTATAATACATGTTTGAAACAGTGTATTTAAAATTGTATATAAACTTTTTTAATTCAATAATTCACTGTATATAAGTAGATAATAATAATTAATAAATTTAATAAATTAATAAATGTTTTGTAAATAATATAAGATAACATAAAATCTTTCATAAGAAAATGTGTATACATTAACCTTATGTCTTACAAGATTCAATAAACTTGAATCTAGATATCCAAAACTTAAATCATGATATATTTTGTCTTCTTGGAGTTAGAATCCTTCCATCAGAATAGTCTGAAAAACTAGGTTTTCCTATCTGCTAGAACCCTAGATATAGCTAATGAAACTAAATTTTAACTCCCAAACCTCATTAGCCCCTGATCCACTAGATTGGAGACAATATTAATTAAAAAATTAGATTGTAAGGAATTGAAATTGATAACCTCAAATGCTGGGCCTTAAGAAAAACTCTCCAAAAGTTATAATGGAAGCATTCTCAGTAATAAGACTTCACAAGAAATTTTTATGAAAATGTTGATCATTGATGTGAAAAAATATTCTTCTCCTCGATGATGAGCTCTATTTATAAATGACATTAAATGGTCTTATTCAAAATTTCATGAGAGTATAAGAAACAAAATTGGATGAACTTATTTATTTGTTTGTTTCAACTTATTTTTTTTATCTAATGGTAGTCATGGCGTAGCACCATTACAATGATGGAATGAAAAACATCATTAAGTAACATTATTCAACATTATCCAATTTTCTTAGTAAGTGTACATCTGGTAGGAAAGTATGTCTCTATTCAATAAATTATATCTGTTTGACTTGGATAAAATTTTAGTAATATATTTTTTTATTATTTTTCTTGTAATTTATAAACATTGTGTTGGAAGAACTTCAATTCATCTATTTTAAGAACATAGTATATTTCTATTTAATATACCATGAATATTTCTCCATGTGATATAAACTATATTATTCATTCATTGAAACAGTAATCATTCCTATATATATATATATAACCTGAGAAAAATCATAGAAATATATAATCAATTGTCGTTTGATTTTTTATTTTCAAAAAGGAAGGTAGAATGAGTACTTTCAACTCAACAACAATAAGATTATTAAGTTATTACTGGACCTCCTAAGGTAAATTTTTATTGTTTAATTACTTATTAATTTAAAATAATATTGTGTAGAGACCCCATGATAGGTCATCTTCCTATCATAAACCTATGATAATGCATGTTTTCAACAATGATTTTCTCATGTCTTGTGGTATAGATCTATCTTTTTCTCTGATAAATCCTTACCCAATTATTCTATTGAAACCCAAGTAGCAGTATACCCATGTTACTTCCTAGGATATATGTTATGAAACATTCATTACCTATGAAAAATCTAAATAACTATATCTGACTATTCCAATACCTAAGATTATATCTTTCCACTTCATATGTTTTTCTTTATTCTTTATGATATACTTTGTAAAATCATTCATCATCACCTATATTTTAATCACCTCATTGTTATATAATTTAACCAATATCCTTGTGAAATCCATTACCAAATATTCTTTTGGAATTATAGTAAAAAATAAACTTCATGGACTACTAGGTATCCTATTTGAATCATATGATCAATCCACCTTTATTATTTAGTCGTCATGGAAATCAATGTGAGGAATGAAAAAATTATCAAATCACCTTGGATAGTATAATATAATTTATTGTTGGGATATTCACCTCAGTAAAACTATCCTCCATTGTAATTTTATATCATTTAGAGTGATTTAAACATATCTATCTCTACATTTCATCTCTTTGCTTCCACAATGTGTTGTGAATGCCTTTCATAAACAGCTATTCTTTAACAACTTCTACCTTGTCTTATTCTAACCATTATCACCTAAAATGCTATAAATCAAGCAGTATGATTCCCTTTGAGATAAATTTTAATCAAAATTACTGCTCTGTAATATTCCTATACTATACCATGGAATTTACTTATCTCAAAATGTGACAAGAATGTAGATTTTCTATGTTATGATAGATTTACGTTAGGGGATGTGATATGTAGTGAAAATAATTTTTTTAATAGTTACTCAATCACTATTTGTGATATATATTAAATTATCAGTGAAATTTTATCAAACTAATCTCATTATGTGATAAGGTTTTATTACTCCATTTAATATTCCCTAATTTTACTTCCTTATATAATCTAATTTTCCGAAATTAACTAGAATATTTATTGTATTCTCTGTCACGCATCCAAAGAGAAATCTATATATTCTAGTAATATAAAATGAATGTATCAGTACACCAACGAACCTCCATATGCATTAGATACCCAATTCTATTTTTTATTTCTAAATGGATCTACTACAGCAGAACTATAATTCACACCGCCACATTAAAAAAGTATCCAATGAATTCAAAAAGTGATCATAGAGATTTAACCATATAATCCTTGTACTATAATCTTCTAATATAAACGATCTAAAATATGCTCAGTATAATTCATAGACACTCATCCATATAAACCCTATATGTTCATATGTTTATATCATTTTCATAATCTATTTCAGTCAATATTTAATCATACCAAAAAAATTCAGTTATTGAATTATTACCATTTCCTGGGATCTTCATAACATAATCATATTATCTTGCATGACTCCTGATTACCAAGTTATTTTCAAGAGCCTCCACTCACATAAACAATAATTATCAGATTATAAAAATTTATTTCCATTCCCTTGGACAATCACTTCATTTATACATCTTCTAGACTGATAATTCCCTATACTATCTATGCTTCTTTATTATTTATATCTGAATCTCATTTTGTCATAATATAGAACATCATATATATTCTAATAAAATTTGATGCATTATGTTTACTGGTTGGGATGAAATTAAATAATTTCAAAATATATGTGACCTAATGTATTACTCAAAATATATATATAAAAAATAATCACAAATTTATTCAATTTAGTTTATTGAGAAAAAAAATATCCTTAAATTTCATATATCCCACCTTAAGAGCATGAAATATTTTCAACCCACTCAATATTAAATCCATAATTATATCCTTCCACATACCATTAATTAATTTTACTAACAAATAATAAACTCTTCTTATTTAAAATTTATAATTTTAATATGAATTTTATAGACACATATTCTCCTCATTTTAAAACTATTCTACATGGATAATATCTTACATAATATATTGATATTAATTAAATATTTTTGGATGTTCTATATAATGGGGAGAGAGTTTATAAGAAAAAACACTTCTATAACCTATAACACCATCTATTGATTTATAATCCTTCCTCATATCATTATCTTGATGAAAATGGACACTCAAATATAATTCATTCTTCCACGTATCACGAATTTCATGTTTAATTGTATATTATTCATCTTATAACCTTTTGTATTTATTCATTTTTATTAACTACATAATTTTTCACATTCCATGAATCTGTTTGAATCTCAAAATTCATAAATTATCCTTCCTCTTCAATTGGAAAAAAAGATTGATTCTTTTACCTTTCTCCAGTCCCTCACTCAAACTTTTATCTCTAATCTGGACATAGAATTTCTCATCTATGAGGATTTAATTTTAACATATATATATATTTTTTAATATCATTTTATTAACATTTATATATGATACACATTATCAAATATCAATAAATATATTTCCAATAAAAAGTGTTTCATCAATACACTTTCTTCTATCATTTATCATCCAAAACACATTGATAACATTATTCTGTTTATCTTTTCCTTGAATCTCACACCATTCAATTAAGGAATCCTTCAATATAGAATCACATTTGGATGAATTGACCAATTTTCTTATAGGATTATCTTATTCATTTTTATGTAACTAAAATAATTTAATTATTAAGATAAATTTATCCTATTCAAAAAATTATATCCTTAATTAAAGTGGGTGATTTATTAATTGAAATTTTACCACATATTCTTTCACAGTGAAAAAATAATAATAATTATATCATTTCAATAATATTCTATCAAATTAATACTTTTATATAAAAATAAAAAATATTAGATATTAAAATATTATTTTGAGTCCAAATATCAGCCATCAATGGTTGGTCTGAAGTAGTCTGTGCTCTATCCAAAAATGAAAAAAAATGAAAAATACCGAAAAATAATAAAAATCATGATTTATGATAGAGACTCTAAGGGAGGAAAATTGAAGTAATAAATTTGGTTGAATTATGGAAAAGTGGTTGATAAATAAATTAGAGGATTTAAGGGGAGATTTTTGACTCATCAAATTAAACTTTCTAGTGAACATTATTGGAAGAGTTATATGGTTTTTTGTATATATATATATATGAGATGATTGACACATTAACTATTTATAATGTCTCTAAGTTATTTTATTATTGATATAAGGATAAATATATGGTGATTATAGATCATTAAATGAATGAAACATTAAGGTATATAGAATATGTAATTATATATATATATTTAAATTATTTAGAGTATATAAATATGTGAAAATTCCATAAAATTAATATTTTTAATGGTCTTAAAAGTGATGAATTAAAATTTTTGTTTTATGTAATTTTTCATGCGGTATTCCAAAATAGAAAGGGGTTATATCATTATCTATAATATTATCCCCATAACTCTACTAATTTATTAATTATATAGTAGTGAGTTACACAGGCATCTGACTAAGTTTCATTGGTTTCATGCCACTCACTAGATACCATAAACTATTTTATAAATTATTATATAAGGTTATTAGAATTAGTTATGGGTATATAAAAAATACAAAAATAAAATTCCAAGTTTCTTTAAATATAGAGTATTAACCATTATTTTTGGATTATGATTTATAGATAAATATTGATTAAAGGGTTTAGATTTTCAACCCAATATGATCATCAAATAATTAACTTGTGGAAGTCGGAGGAAAAAAATCTATGTAGGTGGATGAATTAGGCTAATCTTTAGGTGAATCCTTGAGATATTATTTCAATAATGATTATTATGTATAATTTTGGATAAACTACAATATAAATCCTTTCAATCACTATATTGGAAAAATATTAATTTTAAAAAAAAATAGTTTTTTATTATCCCATATATGATTTATCAAATCAAGGGTTTTTGATAAATTATATTGAAATGAATTTTATTTTGTTATTAGTTAAAATATATCTAATTACTATTTTTTTCATAGAAAAAATCTTAAATAAAAATATTGTAAAACTTTTTTCCCTGTAAATTTATAATAAAACATATGGGTTTGAGAATAACTAAGGAAAATGGTTTACGAAGTTTTTTCAAAAAACATATAATTATATACCTATTATGAATTTTTTTATGATTTGAAACACTATAATATGAATACACTGATGATATGGGTGGGATCATGAATATTCTTATATGAAAAAAAATATCAAAAAATGTAACACCTTAAGCATGTTGATAGGGATCAAATTATGAAATACTTAGTGGTCGGAACATGTAAAACTGAACTTCTATAATGTTGGTCTACTATTAAAAATATAAAATTATAAAATGTTCATTCTTATAATTATTTTTGTTTTAATTATATTTATAATATAATTATTATAATATACTTGAACAACAATAGGGATATTATTTGATTATTTCTTTATTTCATATCATAATAAGGATTTATTTCTTATAAGGCCTTAAACAAAGTATTTTATTGTAATTTTTTATAATCATTTCATTTTAATTAAATTTATGGATTACCCGTACATAGATTTATGTTAGAGTCATTAGGGAGATACAATTAAGTCTATTCACATACCTTATAGGTGATCATTAGAAAACATATAGATACTATTGAACATGATATAGGGAAAATATATAATTTTTTATTCATTACTGGTGTTCTATAAACATAGGATGTAAATAAAGTATTAGGATATAAATAACATGGATCTTGATAAAATTATTCATCAATATGTGGTTTTTCGTTTGATATCAATTTTATAAAACATAAACACTCTTTTATGAGATAACATTGTGATGCATTTTAATAAAAAAAATAATTCATATACATGAACATATTATCATTAGGTTTATAACAATTGTGGGAAAATAATTTTTTAATGGTTTATTTTATCCCTAGGTACAATTTTCTATCCTATTGAAATCAAGGAATGTGCTTAGAACAATATGGTGACGTAGTTAACATCTTTTTATTCAGATACTCAGGTTGTATAATTAAAAAATTCTATCAAAGCGTTGTTAAGTCATAAAAAGTCTAATAATAATGGATAAAATAATGATTGTGACATAAAATATACCCATAAAAAGATATAACTAACACTCTAATAGAGAATATTGAGTTTCATTTGAAGTTTAGATATATTAAAGGTTGACAAAAACCATGTATCATATTGTTACAATAGTCTTACTATAATGGATTAGGGTTATATATTGTTCATGAATCCTTAGGAAATGAAATAGAAGCGTAAAATGTATTTTTTTTTAAAATGGATTTCCAATGATACAATGTTACATGTTTTCAAGATTTTTTTAAATATTTTTAGAAAAAAATTATTATTTTAGTTATTTATTGATTCCAAAGTAAGATAAAAACACACAATGATGTAAATTAGAATTTATATGTCAGTGATTTATTACTATGTAATTTTTTAGGTATTGAAGAAACAATTTCATAATGATGGACTCCAATTTTACAAGGATTGAGAGGTATAAAAAAGCACATCGGGATCCTCAAATTCTACGTAATATCACACTATCTATTTAAGTGATTTTTTAGGAGGATAATAATTATATGCTAAGAGAAAAGTATTGGGCCATATAGATTTATAAATGAATCATTCCATTATTTTGGAAATATTTTATTAAAGAGTGGGTAGAATAATTATTGGGGAATATCCACAATATATTACAATTTTTACACACACATAAAATATAAATTTTAAAATTCGAAATTTATTTCTACACCATTGAACACCTAAATGTTGTCTATCGATGAAAAAAACGGATGATTACATGATAATCTTAACTACAGGGGTCTCCATTAGTTATTTAGTGACCAATGG
Organism: Viscum album; assembly: GCA_963277665.1. Classification (NCBI taxonomy): domain Eukaryota; kingdom Viridiplantae; phylum Streptophyta; class Magnoliopsida; order Santalales; family Viscaceae; genus Viscum; species Viscum album. Next base: position 869,211,800 of record OY728122.1, read on the forward strand.
TGTCCTACAGAGTTAAATCAAGAAAATTACAAGGAATATTTGTAGCTTGAATAGGAAAATATATTCAAAATGGAGTATGGGAAAAAAATTATAAATTATAAATTATAAGATATAATAAGTAAAAAATAATAACCTCAATGCATGGTGTCTTGAAAACACTTGTGACCAGTTATATGCTTTTAAATATTCTGATTTAACTTATATACCTATAAAAACATTGTATGAATAAAAAATATTATACGGTTAGAAATGTTGAAGAATTAGAGTGCAATAAGTATTTTCCTATGGATTAGTGAAAAATAGGATTCATTTAGTTTATATAAGTGGATGAATATAAATTTTTTAAATAAATACCATTAACATATTTTTCTAATCCCTAAAGGTAAATAATACTTTGGTGTTTTAAATTTAGAGGAATGTGTCATGTGAAGATTATTTCATCACGACACATTGAATTTTTATTAGTGTATAAATATTGTTCACCTAAGGATCATTTATGGGCGTTTTCTAGTAATCCAATAGTATATTGGTATACAATGTAATGTAATGATCATGAATTTGGGAATATTTAGTGAAGTAGTCTAGGTTTTGAACCAAAGGGATGTTAATGAATGTTCTGGGCGTAGCAGAAGCGCGTGGGTGGATGTGCCCACTTGGATTTTTTTCATTAAAAATGATCTATCAGGGATCAATTCAACGATAAATGCCAGTCTCCACAGATCGAATCATAGAAATAGACAAAGAAAAAAGGGAAGCCCTGGAACCACAAAGTAGGATCGTTACAGGATGATTATAATTAATTTAATCAATTGAAAAGAAGTACCTTTTGGTGTTCTCTCTTCATTGATATTCTTGATCATGTTCTGATGTGATTTGTCATTGCGTCATAGAATCCATGTGTAGACTTCCTCTAGCGGTGATCCACACGTGCACCTCATATCTCTGGACGTCGCCAAAGGAGACTCTGGGTGAAAGCATGGAGAGACCTTTGCTTGCGTTGTCCTCCTTAGATCGTCTTGATCTGATGGAAGGGGATCTCTCTTGGTCTTAAGAGCGTTCTTAGAGGAAGAGGTTCTTTCTACCTTGAAATAATTCTCCAGAATTGTTGTGCACAATGATTCTCTTGTCTTTTTAAAAGAGTTGTGGTTGTGAGGATATTTATAATCGGGTTTGAGGTTGTAGAGTTATGACAATACATAATCGCGTTACACATTTTATTTATTTCATTAAATCCCTTTTGTAAACCCTATGTCGAGTCATTAATTTCTTGACATGCTCCCACACTGATTATAATAAACATTATTTAATAAAATGATATTTCCTCAACATACTGACTAGAAAAACTTCACGGTGTGTGTTAATAAAGACACAGCGTGTACTTTCTTTTCATTGAAAACTACACGACATGTACATTCAATGTACATGGTGTGGATATATTGTTTACATTTATTCATTTCCTTTACAAAATGAAAACTACACGGAATGTACATTTAATAATACATGGCATGTACTTGTTTTCAAAATAACACTACACGGCATGAAATCATTGATACACAGCGTGTACTTCTTTTATTTTATTCTTCCTCCAACATTAAAATGATTTAGGCTTCCTTGTATAATTATTAAACCACGTACGGGAATAGTATATATTCTACTTGAGATACTTGAATGCACTTAGTCTGTGGCCCTCGAGGCCCCTTTCTCAATAGCATTAGGCGGGCTTGCCTAAAGTCCAAGATTACTGTCTAGCAACGGGTCAAGGCACCCAAGAGAAAGAAGTTGATGCCGCATTGACTTATCACCTCATAGAAACACTTAATCTATAATTTAATACCTTTGTCTCAATATCTCATCAAAAAGGTTTCATGGTAGTGTCATAAACCTACATTCTTGATCTGTAGTTCTTTGACTACCAGAAATAAACTCGTCGTTTACACCATGGCCATAAAATTTCATTTGAGAGTTCCATTTCAATCAAAGGGACGAGATATCAACTTCCATAAATGGAAGGGACAAATCCTTCCTCAACTTATACACTAACAACATGTCACACATGATACACCCAATGTACACTACTTCCTTCCAACTATCTATGTGACAGTTTTCGTCAGTAAATCTAACAACGCGAGACATGACATGAGTTAATGATAATCTTCTAGTATAAGGATCATTACACATGCTCAGAGATATCAATGTCTGATGACATCAAGACATGGAGAATTATTACTGGTGGTTCTTTTCTCATAATCTCTCATCTTGGAGATTACCAAGTGCAAAATCCATGAGAGAGAGTCTCATCTTCTTACGAGTACTTTCACATGAAGGTCTGTATATTAGATGTCCTATCATAGTTTGTCATCCAACCACAAGACATTATTTAATAATATCGTTATAGAATTTCAAGGTTCTCATCATATCGGGGATCTTCCGTGACCGTATTAATGCAAAGAATATTCCAGGACATTTTTATTTTATAGTCATGCAGAACAATGAACAATATATAATAAGTGAACATTCAATTAATCAAAGTACAAAATAGTTGGTTCTCATGAAACCAACCCTTACAAACTCCCACTTGTACTAGATTCAACTGCCCATGACTTTTAGTCTACTAGACCTCACATGATGATCATGTTTCTACTGATTCAAGGCTTTAGTCAAGGGGTCCGCCATGTTGTCTTCTGTGGAAATACTGCTCACTGCAACTTCACCTCTTTGTGAAAAATCCCTCAAGAGATAATACTTCCGATGTATGTGCTTTTACTGCTGATGTGACATTGGCTTTTTTGCAAGTGCCACCGCTGCAGTATTATCACAATAGTGTGTGATAGGATCTTTACTTCTTGGTACTACATCCAACTCTTGGACGAAGCTTCGCATCCATACTGCTTCATTAGCTACCTTAGAAGCTACGATATACTGGGACTCCACTTTAAAATCTTCCACCACACATTGCTTTGAGCTCTTCCAGCTCACTGCACCTCCATTCAAACTGAAGATGTATACAATCTGTGACATCATTTCATCTTGATCAGTCTGGAAACTATCATCTACATGTCCCCTGATGAATACTTCCTTATCTCCTCCATAAACCAGGAACATATCCTTAGTACGCCTAAGATACTAAAGGATAGTCTTGACTGCCATCCAATGGCGGTCTCCTGGATCAGCTTGATATCTGCCTACCGCACATAATGTGTAAGCAAAATCTAGCCTCGTACATAGTATAACATACATGACTGACGCAATCGCGAATGCTTAAGGTATCCTTTCCATTCACTTTCTTTCCTCATGTGTCTAAGGACACATTTTCTTGGATAGATGAATTCCATGTGACACTTGCAACAATCCCCTCTTGGATTGTTCCATATTGAATCTCTTCAATATCTTTTCAATGTATGTACTTTGACTCAGGCCCAACATTCTCTTGGATCTATCATGATGGATCTTGATCCCAGAAATATATGCTGCCTCACCCAAGTCTTTACTGGAGAAGAATTTATGCAACAATTCTTTAACTGACTGTAAGACAGGTACTTAATTTCCAATTAGTAATATGTCATCACAATATACAATTAGGAAATCTACTGCACTTCCACTAAAACGTTTGTGGACACAAGGCTCAATATCATTCTTAACAAAGCCAAATTCCATTATAGCCTCATCAAAATGAATGTTCGATGACCTTGATGCTTACTTTAATCCATAAAAAAATTTCTGCAACTTGCATACCTTGTTGGAATCCTTTGGAGTCACATACCCTTCAGGTTCTGTCGTGTAGACATCTTCTTGGAGGTTCCCGTTAAGGAATGTTGTTTTGAAATCCATTTTCCAAATTTCATAGTCATGGTAAGAGACAATGGCCAATAGGATTCTGATGGATTTTAGTATCGCAACCAGAGAAAAGGTTTTATCATAGTCAATTCCTTGATGCTGTCTAAAACCTTTTGCAACTAGTCATGCCTTATAGGTGCTAACATGCCCCTCCATTTCCATTTTCTTCTTGAATACCCATTTATTACCAATAAAATTTACATCAAATAGAGGATCTACCAAAATCCAAACATGGTTTTGGTACATGGAATCCATTTGATAATTCATCGCTTCTTGCCACTTGGTGACTAGAAAACCATATCGTTATGGTTCTCTCACCTCTCTCATGCTCCTACAAAGTTCTTGTGTCTCTGGTACAGATTGTTCTTCCACGGGGCGTTGTGGAATCTGTTCTTATACCAACTCTTATGTATCTTGAGCCTCAACTTCATTGAAGTCTATCTTGATCCCACTATTTCTTTTGGAGATGTGCTCCCTCTCAAGGAATATAGCGTGTCTTTCCACTGTAACCTTTTTGTCTGAGGGGTTTTATAGGTAATATCCCCTTATTTCCATGGGATATCCTACAAAGATACACTTTGTTCCTTGGGGTAAATGTTTGTTACCTGAATAGGCCTTAACAAATGATACGCTACCCTACACATGTAAATTAGATCACATGGCTTTGTGTCCACTCCACAACTCATATGGAATACCAATTATCAATTTAGTTGGTACTTGGTTTAGTATGTGTGCTGCTATTTGTAATGTATATCCCCAAAAGGATAATAGAATACTCGCATGACTCATCATTGATCTCACCATGTACAATAGGGTGTGGTTCCTCCTTTAACATACACCATTCCACTGAGGTGTGTAAGGAGGAGTGAGTTGAGATAGAATCCCAAACTCCCGTAAGAAATCAATGAAGTCCAGATTAAGATATTCTCCATCTCTGTTGGAGCAGAGTTTCTTAATCTTCTTACCAAGACGGTTCTCAACTTCATTCTTGTATTCTTTGAACCGGTCAAAAGAATCCGACTTATACCTCATTAAGTAAATATATCCATATATACTAAAATCATCAGTAAAAGTTATTAAGTAAGAGAACCCACCGCTTGATTCAACAAGAAATGGCGCACACACATCTGTGTGAACTATTTCTAGAATATCTTTAGCCCTTTCACCTTTCCCACTAAATGGGGCTTTGGTCATTTTTCCTTGTAGACACGCATGACATACACCAAGTGGTTTTAGTTCGAAAGAATCTAAATACCCATCTTGATGTAATTTTGTCAAAAGTTTCTCATTGACATGACCTAGCCGGTGATGCCAAATTTGGATGTGGTATGAGTCATGTGAATCGACTTTGTCATCGATTTCCATTACTTGGTTTATGTAGTCTATCACATAAATGTCATTATATAAATGTGCCCTACCAAAAAAAATTATATCTTTATAAATTTAGAAACATTCATTTCCAAACATGAACATGAATCCATCAATATCTAATCTGGATACAGAAATAATGTTTTTAGTGATAGAAGGCACATAATAAAAACCCTTTAACACCAAGATCATTCATCTTGGCAATGTGAGGTGGTAGTCCCCGACAGATACAATAGCAAGTCTGGCTCTGTTGGCTATTCGTCGATCTACCTCACCTCGATCAATCTTTCTGAATCTACTTGGTTACTGTATTTGGATAAATATGTGAGCACCACAAGAAGTATCTAATACCCAATTTGTAGAAACAGATAGATTTCATTCGATAACAAACACACATAAATATTCCCCTTACTTCCTTGACTGGGTTCAGTTTTTCTTCTAGTGGCCCTTCTTACCACGTGCGAAACATATAGCATCCTGTTATTTTGCCTCCCCATTGATCTTCCTTTTCTTGGAAGTCCTTGAAGAAGCTTTGGGCTTAAAGCTCTTCACCTTCCCATTCCATTTATTCACCATGAGGATAGATGGCTTTTCATGCTTCATGTCATTGTCCACTTGGTGAATGAGGATAAGAAGATCAGACAAGGACTTCTCAATGTTGTTCATGTTGAAAGTCACAAAAATGTTTGAGAATCTCTAGCGGAGTTATGTAAGAATGAGATCGGTACATAGTTCTTTGGGGAGTTTAAACCCTAGAACCTCCAAGCGCTCAAGGTATCCAATAATCTTGACTACATGAGGCTCGGCTGGGGAACCCTCTCCAAGCGTACTCTGAAATAGAGCCTTGGAGATCTCAAACCTTTCATGTCTTACTCTCTCCTGGTATAGACCATGGAGGTGCTCGATCATGCTATAGGCATCCATGTCCTCATGAGACTTCATGATCTCACAAGACATTGATTATAGCATCAAAAATTTAACATCGATAGCGTCGTTCAAATGTTGATCATAGACCAGGAAATCCTCATCACTCGCCCCTGGGGCAGGAGAATCAGGAAGTGAGGACTCCAGCACGTAAAACATTCGTTCATGGTGTAGGATAACCCAAAGGCACCAAAACCATTCCTAAAATTTACTGCCAGTGAAGATATTGTCTTTATCTAGAATTGATCACAGAGAAAATGTGGTTGATGAGTTTGTCATTTCGATTATAAAAATTAAAAGAGAAGATTTATCAGTACATTCTTGATTATATTATTTGAGAAATAAAAAATTTTATTAAGTCTCCCACTATTTTTATCATGTCCCAATGGCCCTCACCATTGAACTCAGAATTTCCAGTTGCTTTGACATTCTAGTGTCAAGGATCCATATTCCCCTTCGCATAACCCCAACAAGGGCTGGTCAGGCTATTTGAAGGTATTTAGGTAGGTAGGTATTTTCCAACTGTGAGCTTACAATTCCTTGATCTGTTGAGTGGACTCCCCAATCCTGAAATACTGAATGGATTTTCTCAACTCTTGCCTCCAATATTACATCAAGTCTAGCAAGGGATACTCCTGTTGATGTAATATGGTTAAGTCAACCTAAAATCTTTCATAAGGGATTCCTTTATAAAAGTAAGTGTCCCAACAAGGGTTGGTCAAACACATAGTTTTATTGAGTCTTTCACTTAATCAAGTAATGGATGGCTTAGTCTGACTTAAAATGGTATTGAGGGATTTTAATCTTTTATGCGTTGTTTTTCAATATCACATGCTTGTTAATATTAAGTGATGCTAGCTTAAGTGATTAACCATGTTCTGATAATGATTACGCATAGTCTGGTATTATTTTATTCCATCATTTCATGCTTTTTTATTAATTATGTGATCGTGATAATACATACATAATAAATAAACAATGCAATCATGATAGAATTAAAATAAGATGGCATGATCATGAGCTTATATTGGTTAGATTATCCAGTGGTTTTGATATGCTAACCTTGAACTAGGGAAAACACCTTGAACCTGATGGTTCGTGTTTTTTAGCTCCCACCTATCCACCTTTGTATCTTCTTGGGTTGGTTTCGGCTCAGCTTTGGATTTTAAACAGTCTCCTCTGTCTTGGGAGATCCTCCATTACATGGGGTTTACATTAAATAAACCATTTGCACGCAGGCCCTACATTTTATTGAAAGAAGGCTCACAGGCCAACGAATTAAAATTAAACAAATTTAAATGAAACGATACACACATTCAAAGGGTCTTTGGTCTATCTCATGATCATCCATAGCATGAAATGACATTTACACATATTTAGAATTCAAATTCTTTTAATCGTTATATTATTCAAGATAATTCGTTCTTGAATACAATTAATTATGATCTTGTGAATAATCGATTATTTATATTATATTCCTTTCTAAATATCCTTGATATTCTTGTCATCCATATTCCTTGTATGATGTCTTTGTACATTTGGAGGAAACATGGTGAAATTCCATTTTTGGAAAGTACATTGCGTGTAGTTTATATTTACATGGCGTGTATTTCTTTCACCTTTTATCCAAAGTACACGCAGGGGGATTTGGCGTTTTTTCTTTAAATTGGAAATTTTGGACTAAACTGCGTGTAGATAAATCATACACAGCGTGTACTTATTTTTTAAACGGTAACCAACCTGGTGATCCAGTGTACGTGGTACACAGATTCTCCTTTATACAAGGTTTCACTTGGGCCGGATCAGACAAGACTGTGTGTTGCTCCAACATACACGATGTGTATTCCGGTTCCCATGCGCCATTTAATTAAGGTCAACACGGGGTTTTAAATTCTTAGGTGAAATCCATTCACATTGTGTGGTTTGGCGGACCAGTACCGGTTCGTTGAACCTAAGTACACAGTGTGTAGTTTTCATTACACGTCGTGTATTCCCGTGTTGTACAGATAGAAAGAGCGGCTCCTCCGGATGAGATCCTCATTTTTATTTTAATCCAAAATTAAAATTAAAAGGTAATTTTAGTGATATGAATCGAGAAACGAAGGAGGAATAACAGATCTCATTTATTCAAATTAGAGAAAGATTTACCTTGAATTGAATCAAATATAAATGCGTAAATTATCAACGAAAATTAAATAACTATAATCAACGTTGTAACCTCCCTCTGATACCATTTGAAGGTTCCAGGCACAGCAGAAGCACATGGGTGGATGTGCCCACTTGACCTTTTTTCATTAATAATGATCTATCCGGGATCAATACGATGATAAACACAAGTCTCCACGGATCAAATCATAGAAATAGAAAAACAAAAAAGGAAATCCCCAGAACCATAAAGTAGGATCGTTTTATTTATTTCATTAACTCCCTTTTTTAAAACCTATATCGAGTAATTAATTCCTTGACATGTTCCCACACTGATTATAATAAATATCATTTAATAAATCGATATTTCCTCAAAATCCCGACTAAAAAACTACACGGCGTGTACTTTTTTTTATATTAAAAACTACACGGCTTGTACATTCAATGTACACGGCGTGCATATCTTGTTTTAATTTATTCATTTACTTTCCCAAATGAAAACTACATGGCGTGTACATTTAATAATACATGGCATGTACTTGTTTTCAAAATAAAACTACACGGCATGTAATTATTTATACACGGCGTGTACTTGTTTTATTTTATTCTTCCTCCAATATTAAAACAATTTAGGATTCCAGGAATAATTATTAAACCACGTACGAGAATAATCTTTATTCTACAAGTGATACTTGAATACCCTTAGTGTGTGACCCTCTAGGCCCCTTTTCTCATTGGCATTAGGCAGGCTTGCCTAAAGTCCATGATTACTGTCTAGCAACGCGTCAAGGCACCCAAGAGAAAGAAGTTTATTCCGCATTGACGTAAAACCTCATATGAACCCTTACTGTGTAATTTAATCCATTTGTCTCAATATCTCATCAAGTAGGTATCATGGTAGTGTCATAAACCAACATTCTTGATCCATCGTTCTTTGACTACAAGAAATAAACTCATCTTTTACACCATGGTCATGGAATTTCATGTGACAGTTCTATTTCAATCAAAGGGCCGAGATATCAAATTCCATAAATGGAAGGGACAAATCCTTCCTCGACTTATCCATTTACAACATTTCACTCATGAAGCACCCAATGTACCCTACTTCTTTTCAACTGTCTGCAAGACGGTTTTCATCAGTAAATCTAAGTGTGCGAGTCATGACATGAGTTAATGATAATCATCTAGTCTAAGGACCATTACACACACTCAAAGATTGCAATGTCTGATGACACCAAGACATGCGGAATTACTACTGGCATGTCTGTTCTCATAATCTCCCATCTTAGAGATTACCATGTGTGAAATTCATGAGAGAGAGTCTCGTCTTATTACGAGTACTCGCACATGACAGTCTGTATACTATGTGTCCTATCATAGTATGTCATCCAACCACAGAACTTTTTTTAAGAATATTTTTATAGAATTTCATGGTGTTCATAATAGCGAGGATCTGCCATGACCTTATTAATGTAACAAATGTTCCATGACATTATTATATTATAGTCATGCAGAATAATGAACAATATATAATAAGTGAACATTCATGTAATCAAAGTACAAAATAGTTTGTTCTCCGGGAACCAACCCTTATAGTTAATTAGACCACCTAAAATTTAGGGACAACTATTTATAGTTGATAATCTAGTTAAGGAATGGGATAATGATTCAAGATCATATACTATTCAATTTACTATCTTGATTAAATATATACTTATTAGTGATTTATTTTATACATTTTTATCTTATTATTTTTATTCTATGTGAGTAATATATGTATTGGGAAATCATATTGACCTTAAAAAATATACTAAGAAAATCGATACCTCATTTTTTCAAATGAATGATAAAGTATTCAATTATCCATAATATTCCATTATGGAAGATGAGGTTCAAGCATTATGATCTTTTCTATTGATTAACTTTAAAATATATATCCTCTTCATAGAGATTTTATAACTTATCAAGTATAAATATTACATTGATATTTATTGTTGAAGTGTAATTTTCATTTTCCCTAATGATCATTTCATGTATAGTAGGATTTTAACTCGAGTATGTGTAACAATATGGCCACAAAGACCATAACTTTGTGGTAATTTAGATAATGGTGGGATTGGGAGGAATTTTAAATGGGTTGAGGAGTGGATAGTGGACTATAAGCTGAAACTATTATTGGGGATGTTTTTTTTGGCATGGATTATTAGGTTGCCCTAGAAAGGGAGTTTTTACAATATAAAATAATTGGATGCAACATATATCCTTGGGGAGAGGGTGATTTATGGTCTTTACCTTTTCATTATATTAATGGTTTGGTCTCTATGTTATTGTATAGAGCTTTAGAAGAAGGACTCTTGTGGTTATATCAATTTTGTGATAGTTTCACCATAGATCAAGGCTTTAGTGTAGTTGTATTGATGGAATTAAATTATATAGTGTGGTGGTTTCACTTGTTTCATGGTTCCTCTTTTAGTTTATCTAATATGTGGTGTGGTCCTCCCAATGTTTATTAAATGTAATTTTTAACATCACTATTACAATGTAATACCATCCGTTATGTCGTGGTTATTTCTTATACAAATACCTTTGTTTTTTAGTTAGGGGGTTACACCATGGTTTTTAAATTTCATGTTTTACAAAAAAAATTATGAACTCCTTTGAACCCCATTTTTACTTTAACATTTATCCTAGTTCATGGGTGATCCGGCTGTGCCCCTATATAGTCTTTTGACCCCCTTTCATCAGATTTCAACATCAAACATAGGAGATAAATCCTTATTGATTTTAAGTGAGTTCTATTCTCTTTCATTCAATTTTTTCTCTATTCCCTTCAAATTTTATGGATTTATTGGAAGGATCTACTACATGTATGTATGATTGGGTTTGAGAAGTGTGTGTGATATTATGTTCTAGGTTTATCAAGGTGTTTTCTTACATTAAGGTAACTGGATGTGTCTTCCTTTAATTCCATTATTGCATAAAAACATGGAGGGATTTAGTTGAGATAACATATTTGAGTTCCCTATATTTAATTTGAATCTATGATATTATCATTTTTTTATTTCTATTTCATGAGTAGAATTAATTATCATAATAAATACAATGAATCAGACTAATGAAATAGAAAGGAGATAGTGTGATGCACATGTTGTTATCTATTTTTGTAGTATTGTTGATTTTGTTTCATGAAATACACATATTGGTGGATTATGCCTTGTAGTGATGGGTTCATTTGAGAATAGGCTTAAGATGGATAAATATTTAATGTTGGAAAATTTAAAGACAAAATGTCTATGATCTTTTTATGCTTGAATTGTTGTATGGGGATTGGCGGACATAGTTTATTAGATCGTAGTGTCCATGTTTTTTATGCATTGGATCAATGTGGAGCTTTGTTGAATGTGATTTAATATTAATGGAATAATCATTGACATATATATATATGATGATAAAGCTAAATAATTCATTATTATAGATTTAACTAATAACTAATTAAAATTCTTTTGGTGGCCAGTTTGTTAAATACAGTAATGGGAAATGGAATTTTGGTTGAGGCCCATAGTGTGATGTTTGTGGATGGTTGTTCTACATTAGATGTAACACCCCATGATTTCATAGTACATTATTTCTTTAAAGTAATTCAATAACATTCATTACACGCAGCACCGAGTTCAAGTGCACCACAACTTACCAAACTAGTCGTTCGAAAGCAGTTATGAATATAATTAACTAAATTTTGAACTATATATAATTATAATAATTTTAGAACCAATATTTTAAGTTTCTTAGACATAATTTAAGAACTAATTCATTTTTTCAGATAAAAGAAGTATTTTAAAAAAAAAATGCACTCTTACCACATTTTAATGGTAACCCCTTTGAAATAAATTATTTGAAACATTTATATATTCAATTTAAAAAAATAAACTTCTTATTTATAATCAAGACATAATAATTTAGTTTCAATAAATTTTTGGTGTTTTTCTGATAACTTATATATTTGGGTGAATAGTGAAAATACTATATTTTAACTAAATACAACTTTTTAATCAAAATAATTTATAGTGTTAAATTATACAATTTAATTGTTTTTAATTATAAATATATTATATTTTTACAATTTAATCCAATTATGGTCATTTTCAGTAATTTCACGTTGATATTGGAGATAAACAAGTTTTAATCTTTTGATAGATATTTTTTCTAAAAAATACACCTTTTGGTTTTGACAACGGGAATTAATTGTAAATTAATAAATGAAACTTCTTGGTTTTCAATTTGGTAAAGTGGACTTCATTTTTGGTTTTGGAATATAGAAATTAGTTCAGGGTGAAATTTTGTTACTTTTCAGATAACTAATATATTTTGATGAATAGTGAAAATTACTAAATTTCAATTAAAAACAACTATTTTAATCTAAATAATTATTAGTGATAAATTAATAATTTGAGTGGTTTTATAGTATATTTAGAATATATTTTTTCCATTTAATACAATTTTGGTCATTGGACGTAATTTCACATTTAAAAAGTACATAAACAAGTGCCAATCTTTTGATACTTATTATTTCTTAAAAACACGCTTTTTGTTTTGACAGCGGGAATTAATATTAAATTAATTTATGCCACTTTTGTGTTTTGAATTTTAAAAAATAGATTCCATATTTATAATCCAATGTTCCAAATTGTGTAAAAAGTTAACTTTTAATTTTATTCCTTTTGAATAGTTACTTTAGTAAATATTTTATTTTCCATGGTTAAAGTGTAAATCAGGTAAATAAGGGTAACAGATAATATTATAATAATAATAAATTACCCTAAAACGTGTCCTAACCCTATTGGTTGATACATGTCCGACCATGGGCATCTTTGGTTCAATTTTGGAACCCCATGGATCCACTTGTAAGTGATAATGACACTTTATATTAATTAAGTTAAAGTAAATACAAAAATGACATAAGCATATGTCTTTTAGAAAAATTATATTTGCATAGGGTTATATATGTTATAGTTTCAACCATAAATATTCATTGAAAATATAAAAATATTTACTACATAATGGTATTTTATATATATTTTTTAGACCTTGAATAAGTAAATTTATTTATGACACTATAATGATCCAGTATTTTCATTATTAATGAAATAATCAAATAATTAGTATTATAAATGTTAAAATAAATATAATTTGAAGGTTTTGATGCCATCCACGAATTTTATTTGTTAATATGACATATTATTATTTCTTAAATGAATTAGGTTCGAATTAATAATGTTTTTAAGACTTTAACAAAAAGCAATTATTAAATATGGTCAAAATTGACAAAAATGAGTTTTTAAATGAAATATTATATTATTAATTGATATTCTATTCCTAAAAATATAATTTTAGGCCAAATAAATTATATCATGATAGGTGTATCATTAATGGACAACTTGGTTGTCTCTTGGATGCATATAGTAAGTTTATTAACTATATAATATAAAAATACAAAGTGACATGGTAAATGTGAAACTAATTAACTAAGAGTTAAAACTAAATGATAAGGTTAATGTAATGACCCAAACCTGTCTAGAATCTATTGGTTTAAAGGATTTTGACCCAACCGCACCTTATACATTGAATAATCCACTTTGGATCCATTAGAAACCAAATATGAATTTATTATAAATTAATACTTTATGTTTTTCCTAAAGAGCCCCCCCCCTTATAAAAGGACACCACTTATAACCAATTCTTCATACCTTCAAAGCCTTTTTGTTTGGCCATCCTCTGGCCAAATACCCTCTCAACTATCCTCCCTTAATCCTAGAGGCCTTCCTTTAGTCAAAAAGCCAACCTACGAAGCCTTTTTGTTCAAATGAAAAGGAAGAACCCGAAGAAGAAGTAATGTTTTCACCACCCTCTTTCATGTTCCTTTATTCTTCATCTTCTTCTTTATTTGTTATTTAAATTATAAAATAATAACTAAAGTATCTTATATATACTGTTATGTTATTATAAATATGGTACAACCATATTCATTATTCTATCCATCCTTTTAATGACATGTCACCATACATGCGTACGTACGGCCTACCGTCTCCACGTCGTGGTGTAATTGTTATTCAATACATTATTATTTGGTTGGGTATAATAATGATGTGTAATTCATGTAAATAATAAATATAGAATGATAATTATTCTGTATATATGATATACCATTAAATTATATATTATTTTAATATAAAAAATGATATTGTCGATCGTGCGTACGTACGGATTACCGTCTCCACAAACGCGATGAGATTCATCCCCCATCGTATCCATTGACGATTAACTTTTATTTGAGGATTAAAAATAATTGTTTGAGACATGATATCATTATGTATATTAATATTATACATCCCATCCATAGAAGATATGGAACACATAACAAATAATATAATGAAAAACGAATCTGTTAACACCCGAAATGATGATAATACTAAGACATTAATAACAAATCAATGTTATAAGATGATTTAGGATATCATATTAATGTATATGATTCTTATATAATTTAATAACAATTATTTCACCATTATACAGGAGGATACCCAACCCTCAACCAAGGAAAAATACAAGTTAAGGGATAATTTCACAATCTCTATATTATCTGAGGTTGTTTTTATGTAAGTATCTACTGGGACGTATTTATTATCCATGTACATGTTTCATAAAATATTTTTCAAAGGGATTATTTTTAAGTTACTTTTTACTAAAATATCATTTTAAATATTTTAAATATTTATTCTTCTAAAATGTTATCATTGATGTCCATGTTTTCAATTGGGGTTTTAAGGATTTATTTATATGGACATGAATGTTTTTTAAATGATAATTCCTTTCAAAAGTTTCAAAGTGTTATGGGACACTATGATTCAAAAATGTTTTTAAATGTCTTCCTTTATAAATTGTCTGACTTTTAAATGTTTTAATGAAAAAGGGGTATTTCACTCAAAGAGTTTTACAAATCATTTTCATATATGTCAAAATCCTTTAATGAATTTTAAACTTGTTTTGAAGTTGATTTATCGTGATACAAATCTTCCATATTGTATTTAAGGTTTTGTGACATGTTTGACTATGAATGTGTTATATTTATACAATTCATGGTTTATGGTTAATGTATTGACATTTCGTATGCCAGTTTTAATATGAATGTGTATGTTATGTTTAAACATGTTCATTTGAGGAATGTATTGGACTTAGTAAGCGACGAGTGGAGCCCACTATATCTCCTCGATGCATCGGTAGGTCTCATGAGACAAACTAGTGTCTTGGCACAAGGCCTTGAAAAAATCTTATTTGTAGTCTTGGCTTAAGGCCTTGATTATGTGGTTATGATAGTCTGGAATTATGCATTCCATCATAATAAAAGTGGTTATTGACATTGCATGTGATTATTAGACTTGTAGAATATCCATGGGAATACGTAAATGGCATTATTTCATTTTATCTTTGCCATATTATGCTAAAGTAAAAATTTAAAAGGATTTTTTTTAGTTATACATTGCCTTAAATGTTTATGTTTATTTATGAAGGCTTCTTCTATATTGTTATCCTTACTGAACATCTGAGCTCACCCCTTTCAGTGTTTTATTTTTCTCAGGATGTGAAGAAGTATTTTATGAATGACCTGTAGGGAATGTATGAGGGGATATGAAGAAAAGATGTGTTGTTGTTTTTTTTCACTTTATGATGTAATGTAAGAGTTATGAATATATCTAGTGTTTCTTAGGCTACTAAAATAATTGGTGTTTCGAGACTTGATATTGTATGATCATGCCAATGTTATGTAATAACGCACCAACTCTGGGTAACTGGGGTCGGGGCATTACAGTTGGTATCAGAGGATGTTTCGTACAAACCTTAGAAGCTAGATTTAGATAAACACTGATTAGAGCACATATCCCTAAGATAGACTTTGAGGATTAGTATAGAAGAACTTCCTAGAATTTTTGTATTGTAGAGATTTTGTGAGTTTTCCATGAAATACATCCCTTTCTGGATACGAACAGGTAGTGGCGGCTCTTGCACAGATGAACCTATAGGTAAAACCCGAAAACACCGCTTTGAGCTAGACTCGAATGGGAATTGGTGCACGAAAAAGGTCATTGCTACACTCTTGGTTACGACACTCCAAGGGGATATGCATAGGACTATTCTCATTTTCCTTACAAACCATTATGAAGGGTTTATGAGTATATAATTTCTCAAAGAAGACATTTTTATGATTATCGATTATATCCATAAACTGTTTGATTTATGTTAAGTGTTTCAAAAGTTTGGGATTAGGTATTTCCATTCATAAACTAATATAGTGTATTCCATTGTTTATAAATGGTTCCCAGTAGAAGGAATGAGAACTCTAGCAATACGCATGATCCAAAGAGTAAGAAGGATTATATCATTCATGGTCTAAAGATATAATTTAGAAGGTTAATATCCTCCCATGTATTATCATTATTTGAGGAAATAGTATCATGTTTTGATAAGATAAGTAAAGAGTTCTCGGAGTCCTATGGATTTGAAGGGAAGCCAGAGAAGAAAAGGATGGTAGAGAGAAAGACAGATAAAGGGAAGAAGGCAAAGAAGGATTTCCCATATGTTATAACTGTGGAAAAAATCACCATGGAAAATGAATGAATGGAATGGGAGTATGTTATAAGTGTGGAGAAAAAGGACACCATGTTCATGATTGCAAGGGTAATAAAAAGGTTTCAAATGTACAATGCTTCATCTGCAAGGAGTGGGGACACTTCACGAATCAACGTTCAAATCATCAGAGTATGCCTGAAATGATGCTATTGTATAATAATAAAGTTTATATACTACCAAAGATGAAGAGCAATGACTAGTGTTCTTATGTTGTTATTAAATAATTATTTCATTTGAGTTTTGTATCAACTATGTATTGGTTATATGAATTATAGAGATAAATAAGGATTGTATTGCAATACTATTTCATTGAGGATTTGAGATTATATGGTACTATGAAAAGTGACTCAACAATAGGTTAATCTTTTTTTTGAAAATACCTGGTTGAAGGAAAGGTAATCCTTAATATGGTCTGGATACTGGGGTATTAATTTTGGAATAAGAGATGTATGATTTGGATAGATTATATTGGATATTCTTGACTACATTGGCACTAATTAATGGTTTGTTTATTTTATCATTGTTGGAATATTCAATGTTTTTGGATATAAGGAATATATATATTATTTTATAAGGAATAAGGGAGCATGAATTTAATCAATAATGTTTTATGGTAATTCAGGGTGTTACCATATTTTAAAAGAATGCATGATGAAGGTATTCACATGTTACTACGTGGAAAAAAAGATCTTCATTATATTTACCTTCCTTATAAATTTTGGACTGTGAGTTTGGACAGAAGTAATTTGGATATGTCTAAAGGTTGGAATTGATTATATTTTACATTTGATACAATTGTTAAGGTTAAGTAATTTCTGAAGACTAATTTTTGGATTTTTTGAAAAGGATAACCCGGAGGTCGGGTGACAACCCATTGCATCCGACAAGGCCGTGAGACTTGAACCCGCAATCGAAGGGTGACTAGGGTGTATCACTTACCACTAACCCAAGTGATGTCCTGGATTAAATAATTTAGTTTTTTTAAAGGGTCTAGTAAATAAATTATAAATTCAGTTTTTGGAACCCTATACGAATAGGATAATTAGAATATTTTTTTATGCTCTATTATCTTTTAGAGTGAAAGTTGAGTTTATGGTAGAAATTAGTTAAAGGATGGAACTCTACTTGAAAAGTATACTTTTTTTATTATCTTATTCTATTAGGAAATAAATTCTTAAACATTAGTTAAGGCATATTAAAACCAAAAATGTGTTATCCTAATAACTTATGTTTTTTTGAACTGATGGTATTTTAAATCATCATAGATTGGTGGCTTTGAGGCGCACAATTCTATAATTGTTTGTGCTTGATGACGTCAATCACTCCCTATAAATATTTACGTTTTCTTACAATTATGTGTCTATAATTTCCACCAATGTTCTACTAATCGAGATCATAATTTGGTGGTGACTTTTTCATTCCCCTTTTCCTATTATTAAGATTAAATTTTATTAACCCAATTTTCGATGTGGGTTCTCCCATGAAGGTATTTTCTATTTTCCAACTTTTATTTTCAAAGAAAAATTTCAAATCGCGAGGAAGAAATTTATTGTAGGAGGGAATATTGTAACACCCCATGATTTCATAGTACGTTATTTCTTCAAAGTAATTCAAGAACTTGCATTACACGCAACACCGAGTTCAAGTGCACCACAACTTACCAAACTAGTCGTTCAAAATTAGTTATGATCAGTATTAACTGAATATTGAACTATATATAATACTTACAATTTTAGAATCCATATTATGAGTTTCTTAGATATAATTTAAGTAGTAATTCAAATTTTCAGATAAAAGAAGTATTTTAAAAAAAATGCACTGTTACCACCTTTTAATGATAAACCCTTATTAAATCCAATATTTGAAACTTTCATATATTCAATTTGAAAAAATAAACTTCTTCATTAGAATAAGGAAATAAGAATTTAGTTTTAATAAAATTTTGGTGTTTTTCTGAAATCTTTCATATTTGGGTGAATAGTGAAAAATATTATATTTTAACTAAAAACAACTGTTTTAATCAAAAACATTTATAGTGTTAAATTATACATTTTAATGGTTTTTAAGTATAAATATATTATATTTTTACAATTTAATCCAATTATGGTCATTTTATGTGATTTAACTTTGAGATTGGACATAAACAAGTGTTAATCTTTTGATAGATATTGTTTCTTATAATACGCCTTTTGGTTTTGACAACGGGAATTAATTTTAAATTAATAAATGAAACTTCAAGGTTTTTAATTTCGTAAAATGGAATTTATTTTTGGTTTCATAATATAGAAATTATCTTAGTGTGAAATTTTGGTACTTTTCAGATAACTTTTATATTTTGATGAATAGTGAAAATTACTAAATTTTAATTTAAAAAAACTTTTTTAATAAAAGTAATTAATAGTGATAAATGATGAATTTTAGTTATCTTAAAATATATTTAGAATATATTATTACAATTTAATACAATTTTGGTCATTGGATGTAATTTAACATTTAAACCGAACATAAACAACTGTCAATCGTTTGATACTTATTATTTCATAAAAACATGATTTTTGTTTTGACAGCGAGAATTAATTTAAAATTTATCTCTTCCACTTCTATGCTTTGAATTTAGAAAAATGGATTCCATATTTAGAATCAAGATGTCCAAATTTTTTAAATAGGTATCTTTTATTTTTAGACATTTTGAATAATTATTTCAGTAAATATTTTATTTACCATGGTTAAGGTGTAAATCTGGTAAATAAGGGTAAAAAATAATATTATAATAATAATAAATTACCCTAAATCGTGTCCTACCCCTATTGGTTGATATATTTATGACCATGGGCTTCATTGGGTCGATTTTGGGACCCCATGGATCCACTTGTAAGTGATAATGACAATTTATATTAATTAAGTTAAAGTAAATACAAAAATGACATAAGCATATATCTTTTAGAAAAACAATTTTTACATAAAGTTATATATGTTATAATTTAGACAATAAATATTAATTGAAAATATAAAAATATTTCCTACATAATGGTATTTTATTGATAATTTTTAGACATTGAATTATTAATTTTATTTATGACACAATAATGATGCAGTATTTTCCTTATTAATGAAATAATCAAATAATTAGTATTATAAATGTTAAAATAAATATAATTAGATTGTTTTTATGCCATCCACAAATTTTATTGGTTAATATGACATGTTATGTTTTCTTAAATTAATATATTTATAATTAATTAAGTTTTTATGACTTTAACAAAAATAAATTATTAAATATTTTCAAAATTGACATAAATGAGTTTTTAAAACAAATATGACATTATTAATTGATATTCTATTCTTGAAAATATAAGGTTAGGCCAAAGGACTTATATCAGGACATTGGTATCATTAATGGACCACATGGGGGTCTCTTGTATGTATATAGTATTTTTATTAACTATATAATATAAAAATAAAAAGTGACATGGTAAATGTCAAACTAATTAACTAAGAGTTAAAACGTAAAGATAAGGTTAATATAATGACCCAAACCTATCTAAAGTATATTGGATATAAGGATTGCGACCCATCCCCACATTATACTTTGAATAATCCACTTTGGAGCAATTATAAACTGAATATAAATTTATTATAAATTAATAATTTATGTGTTTTCTAAAGATCCCCTCATCCCCCTTATAAAAGGACACAACTTCTAACCAATTATTCAACCCATAAAAGCATTTTGGTTCATCCAAACTCCACCCAAATACCCTCTCAACTAGCCTCCCTTAATCCTAGAGTCCTTCCTTTAGTCAAAAAGCCAACCTATGGATCCCTCTTGATCAAATCATAAGGAAGAACCCGAAGAAGAGTTAATGTTGTCACCACCCTCTTTCAAGTTCCATTCTTCTTCAACTTCTTCATTCTTTGTTATTTCTATTATAAAATAATAAATCCAGTATCTTCTATATACTATGATGTTATTATAAATAATGTACAACCATATTCAGTATTCTATCGATCCTTTGAATGACATGTGACCATACGTGTGTACGTACGGCCTACCGTCTCCATGTCGTGGTGTAATTGTTATTCCATACATTATTATTTGGATGGGAATAATAATGATGTGTTATTAATTTAAGTAATAAATATAACATTATAATGATCCTGTATATATGATATACCATCCAATTTTATATTATTTTAGTATCAAATGAATGATATTTTCGCTCGTGCATACGTACGGATTACCGTCTCCATGAACTCGATGAGATTCATCCCCCATCGTATCCATTCAAGACTAAATTTTATTTTATGATTAAAAATAATTTTTAGAGACGTGATATCATTATGGATATGAATAATATAAATCCCATCCATAAAAGATATGGAACACATAACAAATAATATAACGAAAAACCAATCTGTTAACACCCGAAACGATGATAATACTAAGATATTATTAACAATTCATTGTTAAAAGATCATATATTATATCATATTAATGTATATTATTATTGTATAATTTAATAACAATTATTTAACCATTATACAGGAGGTTACCCTACCCTCAACCGAGGAAAATTACAAGATAAGGGTTAATTTCACAATCTCTATATTATCTGAGGTTGTTTTTACATAAGTATCTACTGGGACATATTTATTATCCATGTCCATGATTCCTAAAAGAGTTTTCAAAGGGATTCTTTTTAAGGGAATTTTTACTAAAACATCATTTTAAATGTTTTAAATATTTATTCTTCTAAATCATTCTCATTAATGTCCATGTATTCAATTTGTTTTTTATGGATTTATTTATATGGACATGAATGTTTTTAAAATGATAATTCCTTTCATAAGTTTCAAAGTGGTATGGGAAAATTTGATTCAAAAATGTTTTTAAATGTCTTCCTTTCTAAATTGTGTGACTTTTAAATTTTTTCATGAAAAATTTTTATTTCTCTCAAAGAGTTTTACAAATCATTTTCATCTATGTAAAAATCCTTTAATGGATTTTAAACATGTTTTGATGTTGAGTTATTGTGATACAAATCTTCCATATTGTATTGAAGGTTTTGTGATATATTTTACTATGGATGTGTTATTTTTATACCATTCATGTTTTATGGGTAAGTATTGAAATTTTGATTGCTAGTTTTAATACGAATGTTTATGTTATGTTTAAACCTGTTCATGTGAGGAATTCATTGGACTTAGTAAGTGATGGGTGGAGCCCATTATAGATCCTCGATGCATTGATAGGTCTAATAAGACAAACTAGTGTCTTGGCACAAGGCTTTGACAAAATCTTATTGGTAGTCTTGGCACAAGGCCATGATTATGTGGTTATGATAGTCTGACATTATGCATTCCATCTTTATGAATGTGGTTATTGATATTGCATGTGATTATTCTACTAGTAGAATATCCATGTGAATAAGTAAATGGAATTATTTGATTTTATTTTTTCCATATTATGTTGAAGTTAAAATTTAAAAGGCTTTTGTTTTAGTTATACATTCCCTTAAATGTTTATGTTTATTTATGAAAGTTTCTGCTATATTTCTATCTTTATGGAGCATCTAAGCTCACCCCTTTCAATGTTTTATTTTTCACAGGATGTGAAGATGTATTTTATGAATGACCTACAGGGAATGTATGAGAGTATATGATGAAAAGATGTGTTGTAGTTTTTTTTCACTTTATGATGTAATGTAACAGTTATGAATATATTAGTGTTTTCAAGGCTACTAAACTAATCGGTCTTTCGAGACTTGATCATTTGTGATCATGCCAATGTTATGTAATAATGCACCGAATCTAGGTAACTGGGGCCAGGAAGTTACATTAGAGGTATTTATTGGTAGTATGATATTAGTATATATTTGACAGTTCTTATGGTTGTGTCACTTGTTTCAACCCACAGGTGTGGTCATGTGTGAGACTACTATATACTTGTATTTATTTATGACTTTTATATATAGCCCATCCTCGAAGGGTAACCTGAATGACACATAAATACCCTAGGTTTGTTTCCCTTAACATCATGTATGGGGAGGATACAGATGCCCAACTATTCCCTCTAACTCTCTCTCTATTAAGTAATAGATTTTTGTGTAGACCAATGCAGGATGATCAGATATTTGGTAGGGATAACGAATTGTATGAGGCATCCATGAGGTTGATGTACTATACATTCATGATTCTCTATATCCATTTTTACTTGATATGAGATATGTGACTATTTATATGAGACTTGATATAAAGTTAACTTTGTAGTTTGTTCCATGATACATTATAAGAAATTTTTATTCCATTATTTGATTTGGAATGGACCAGAGATAAGAATGTATTCTCATTAGGAGAGAGTAAAAAATCAATAGGGAAGTGGTTTAGGGGAAGCTTTTACTTCATTTTTAGGATATTATACTCTTGGATATGTTATTTGGTGGGTATTGCATGGGAAGGTTAATGGATAAGTTAGGCTTTTTTTATTATTGTTAGTTTTTTATCACTAATTCAATGTTATTCCCTTTTCACCATTTGATAAGAGATCTTAGTTATGATCCCACTAAGTATACATGTTATGATCACCCTATGTGAATATAAATTGGTTATTGGTTTCTAGGAAGGTATTATTGATTGATCTAGACTGCAATAGGTTAGGGCTTGGTCATTTCGGTAGCTACCACTTGATCTTACATTGAGTTGGGAATAAATTTACTTTAGAGATATTTTTACTTATTTTTTAATCACATATATGTTGTATTTATTGTTTGGTAATTTGGGTTATTTCTATTATAAAATGGTGGATTCATTGCGGGTTTAAAATTATAATCTAGGGATATTGAGGTAAATTCCTCCCTTTTGAGTATTTTATACCATCTATGCTATTTTATAACCCAGTGATTAATGGAGGTGTAACTTGAGTGTCACTCTTTATCTTCACTACCGTACTAGGAGGTCTATCATTGGAGAGAGGATTATCATAAATTCAAATGAAATTTGTTTGTTATGAGATAGGGTGTATTTTGGAGTTAATAACTAGATAGGTTTACTTTGATTGGTATGTAATAAATGATTTTCATAATTATATTGTGATTCCAGTAATGGATATTGGCTAGGACATCAGATTTTAGTGCCTTATGTGATCCAGGACAAGAAACATATGCTTTATGAATTTACAAGGAAAAGAGACACTACTTATGGGATAGAGAATTAGGAGAGGTTCATGCATCATACATTCTTGTGTTTCGTTTTGGATGGGGTGGTTTTGGGAATTAATAAGTAAACAATTTAAATTAAATAAATAAATCCATTTCTATTTGACTTTTGTGTCTCTCCGTTCATTTTATATATTCATATAGGTCATTAAAACATGTGGTTGTAGTTGGGGAGGTTCACTAGACTAACCATGATGAGATTCTGAGACTCCATTATGACTAAGATGATGATTCGTGGTAAAACAAATTTTGATCTTTCATCATATATCCATTGAGAGTTATAATGTAATAATATTTGATCTAGAGAAGGAGTAGTGGATGGAATATTTGGATATCTATTTTATCTATATTCAAATCCAAACTGAGTACTTGGTTCCCATAGTATTTAATTAATTTAGGGAGGTAACATGTCATTGGATCATGTTGTATCTCAGGGAGAAAATGGATACCAATGTTTATTGGGATTGTTTCAAGTTGTATTTCAAGGACGAGTTCTTATTGATGATAGAAAATTTGATGAATAAGAAAGGATTTTTATCCATTTATCAAGATTGAATGAGTGCTCTGGATATGGGGATGATGTTAAATGTCATTATATGATTTTTACCTAACAAATTTTTGGATGAGGAGTCTATAGAATGATACTTTGTGGTCACCACTTAATTATTTCTATATTCACCTAATTTATTTTTTCTATATACATGGATATTTAGAAGAAGGTTTGGGGGATGGAGAGGTTGTGTTGGTGGGAAAGATAACCCATCATTGAGAGTCATCAAGGACCTCAGGGGAGTAAGACATCATAAGGAGGGTCACATTTGACAATCTAGTTGAGGATATGGTCATTAGAAAAATGTTCCTAGTATTCAACATCATATTCTTTTGAGGGATGGCACTTACCATGCATCGAATGGAATCTCTATTGAATTTTTTTATTGTTTAGGTCAAGGTCATTGCAAAGTGATATTTACTTAAGCCTCAAAGAGTATGTGTGGATTAATGTTTTGGGACCCCTTCTAGAAGTAGTGTTAGTTACCCCTAAGGAAGTTCTAATAAAAATTTCTTCTTGTTTATATTTAAGATTCAGTTCAACATGAAGATATTCTGCTAAGAGGAAGTGGATTTTCTAGAGGGTAGCCCCATTATGTACCTCATATATAGGGACCCATGCCAAAGTGTGTACATGGTGGTCATCCACAAAAAGGAAAAGGAGTTGTCCAAGGAAAGAAATGTGAGAAAGAGGCATCAATTTCATAGGGGCCAATGGTAGTTCAAGGTAGGATCATTTTATCATCTATCCTAGTTTCTTCTTTTATTCTATATATTTACACTCCATTTTATCACCCACACTCGTCTTTATTATTATACGAGACTTGGATATACTTTTTGAACACAATTTGATATAGAAAATAGTTATGGGGAATATAAGTTCATTAGATGTGGCCCAGGGGTGAAGAAAAATGATATGGAAACATCCATCATTGGGAGATGTCCTTGTGTTTCATATATAACCATACAACATCATTATCAATGTGGATTGGTTTTATTCTATTCACATGGTGGAAGAATATTTCTTGAGTAGAGTTGATTTTTCTAATGTGTAAGGAAGATGGGTGGTGTTTAAAAACAAGTGAGGCTTTGGGATGTGTGGAATATGAGTAGATCCCCTTATTTCCTTAATGTCTTAGTCATCAATGGTTCCATTGGGGTCTCTGGTTATAGAGAACCCTAGAGTTACTATAATTTTTTCTGAATGTTTTATTAGAATAAATTGTGACATTCCCCCCCCCCCCCTCAATTTATTATCATGTTTGGGATAGAGAGGTAATCCTGTGGTACATTTATTTTTATAGAAACTTATTAGATGTAACCTATGATTAATAGCATTTGGGGATGAAAATTGAAGGAAGGTTGCATAAAATACTTATTTAATCTAATATGTCCTCATAGGAAGCAATAGATTTGTTTTCTAAAGAGGTGGGTAACATTATGAATTTTTGCATTGAATAATGGTAGTTAAACCAGGTGAATTTCATGAATCATTACCCTATTCTAAGAATTAGTGATCACTTTAATTAATTTTGTGGAGTTAGAAAGTTTTATAATTTTGATCTATGGTTTGTATATTGTCATTTGAGGGGAAATGAAGTTGATATTAGGATAAATATTTTATGGTACCAGTATGGACAAATAATTTTTATAGTTTTTTTATTAAGTGTCATGAAAACACTACCCATGTTCATGAGACTCTTGAACTCTATTTTTCATTATTTACAAAAAATATTCTAGCTGTTTCAATAAATAAATTCTCATATAGTCGATGTCATAGGAGGAGAATATTGTGAACCTGAGGACCATTTTTCAAAATCATTAACACTACTAGATATATGGGAAATTTTTATAAATGTATATTACATACATAATAGATTTATTTATTTGGTCTTGTATTGTCTCATACAAAAGTAACAGTGGATATGAAAAAAATGTGGCAATTTTTTCTTTTAAAATAACCAAGAAAATGAAATAGGTCAATATATTTCATAGCCACATGGGTTATCGTTAGAGTTTTTATTCAATTTATCTTATATTTAGTGCCAATTAGAAATCTTAAAAAATAATATCCAATATTTCATTTGAACTAATTAGTGATTGGTTGCAATATTATACGTGAAGTAGTGGTTGGTTAGTGCCACAGTTCTTCGGTTTCCTAAGGAAGGCATGATGTTTGACATGTTCTGTGTTGACTCCCACTTCAATTTGGGGTGATTCAATATATAATAGTGTGTACTGATCACCTATGAGTGTAATAAGTTATTCCCTTATGAGATAAACAATGCCACCAATGATTTTCATATGTTAGTGGTGTTGCTTTCCTATAAGATAGGGTGAAATTACCATATCGGGGAATGTTTTGTGGTATCCATCGATCAAAAAAGACTAACATGTAACACCCAATGATTTCAAAGTAAGTTTTCTCTTTAAAATAATTTACTATATTTTATTGCACATAGCACCGACTTGGCTTGCGTTATATATAGGATTGAGTTTCTACAAAACAACACATTAGTACTATAATTATTAAAATTATATATTAATTTTTCAACTAAAAATTATAATATGAATAGTAAAAAATTAATTTTTATATGTTATTTAAATTTTTTTCACATAATGAAAACATATTTATAATGAAATTTATATCTTTTGTTAAAATAGTTATATATTTAGAAAAACTATTTTCTTAAAAGAACTACTTTTTATATCCTTTTGTGAAAAATTAATAAAAATTAATTTTAGACATTCCATAAAATTGAATTTGTTAAAATAGACTTCATTTTATATTTTCTAATACCAAATTTTTCTTAGGTTGAATTTTTGGTACTTTTCTGATAACAATCATGTTTTGATGAATACTGAAAAATACTAACTTTTAATTAAAAACAACTTTTTTAATCGAAATAATTTATAGTGTTAAAATTTAATTAAGAGTTGTTTTAAAGTATCATTAGATTATATTTTTATCATTAAATATAATTTAGTTCATTGGATGTAATTTTACATTTAAATTTAACATGAAAACATGTCATTCTTTTGATACCTTTTACTTCTTAAAACCCACTTTTTGGTTTTGAAAGTGGAAATTTGTTTTAAATTAATTTATGCAACTTATATTTTTTGAATTTGAAGAAATTTATTCCCTATTTGGAATTTTTAGGTCCAAATTCGGTAAATATTTAACATTTATTTTTAAATATTATGAATAGTAACTTCATTAAATATTTTATTTACCATGGTTAAAAGGTAAATATGGTAAATAAGGGTACAAATTAATATTATAATAACACTTAATTAACCAGAAACGTGTCCTAACCCTATTGGATGATACTTTTACGATCATGGGCATCCTTGGGTTGATTTTGGGACCCCATGGAGCCACTTGTAACTAAAAATGACACATTATAAAAATTAATTTAATGTTAAGGAAAATGTAACATAAACATATATCTTTTAGTAAAATAATTTTTATATGGGGATATATAAGTGATATTGTAACGCCCCGACCCCAGCTACCCAGAGTCGGTGCATTACTTCGTAACATTGGCATGATCACAAGAAAGATAAAATCTCGAAAGACCGATTGGTTTAGTAGCCTTGGAAACACTAGATATATTCATAAGTTTTACATTACATCATAAAATCAAAAACTACTACAACAACATAATGTTTCCACAGTCCACACTACAATCCCCTCATAATATCCCTGCAGGTCATTCATAACTTACATCTTCACTTCCTGGGAAAAATAAAACATAGAAAAGGGGTGAGCTCAAATGCCCAGTAAGGATAACAATATAGCGGAAACTTTCATCAATAAGAATAAACATTTAAGGCAATGTATAACTAAAACAAAAGCCTTTTAAACATGAACTTTCAACATGGTATGGAATAAATAAAATGAAATAATTCCATTTACTTATTCACATGGATATTCCACTAATCGAATAATCACATGCAAAAATAAATAACCACTTTCATAATGTTGGAATGCATAATGCCAGACTATCATAACCACATAGCCAAGGCCTCGTGCCAAGACTACAAATAAGATTTTGTCAAGGCCTTGTGCCAAGACACTAGTTTGTCTCATGAGACCTACCGATGCATCGAGGAGCTATAGCGGGCTCCACCCGTCACTTATTAAGTCCAATGCATTCCCATATGAAAAGGTTTAAACATAACATAAACATTCGTATTAAAACTAGCATACGAAATGTCAATACTTTCACAATAAACTATGATTGGTATAAAAATAGCACATCCACAGTCAAACATATCACAAAACCTTCAATACAATATAGAAGTTTTGTATCATAATAAATCAACTTCAAATAATCTTAAAATCCATCAAAGGATGTTGACATAGATGAAATCAAAATTCTTTTTAAAGAAATATCTCCTTTTATTTTGAAATCATTTAAGATCCATATAAAATAAAACATTTTCTTTGAAAATATTCTTATAAGCTTGTAAGGAAAGCTTTGAAGATTTTATAACGGCGTAAAATAACCGCACCCGCCGTATAAGTTAAAAAAAACATTCTTACCTCAATTCTGTCGAAAAGGTTAAAAAGGGCCTTGTTTTGAAAACGACGGAAAGATTCCTTTATAAACCTCTTATAAAAAGTCAAAAAAATGTATAAATGACTTTAACACATATTCTAGTAAATAGTAAAAATGTTTTGAAATACATTTTTAAGAAACATGGATGTGGATGATAAAGAGATCCCAGTAGATTATTACATATAAACAACCTCGGATAATGAAGAGATTGTGAAATAACCCTTACCTTGTACTTTTCCTTGGTTGGGGTAGGTTAACCTCCTGTATAATGGTGAAATAATTGTTATTAAATTATACAAGAATCATATATATTAATATGATATCATATATGATCTTTTAACATTGATTTATTAATAATATCTTAGAATTATCATCGTTTCGGGTGTTAACTTACTTGTTTTCTTTTATATGTTTTGTTACGTAAGACCTTTTTGTAAATGATAGGTTGTATATTATTCATATCCAGAATGATATCAAGTCCTTAAACATCATTTTTAAATCATCAAATGATAATTATACTTGAATGGATACGATGGAGAATGAATCTCATCGCGTTCGTGGAGACCGTAGTCCGTACGTACGCACGAGCGACAATATCATTATTTGATATTAAAATAATATATAAATGAATGGTATATCATATATACAAAATCATTAACATGTTATATTTATTATTTACATGAGTTACACATCATTATTATACCCATCCAAATAATATTATATTGAATAACAATTACACCACGACGTGGAGACGGTAAGCCGTACGTACGCACGTATGGTGACATGTTATTCAAAGGGTGGATAGAATACTGAATATGGTTGTACCATACTTATAATAACATCACAGTATATGTGAGATACTGGAGTTATTATTTTAGAATGGTAAGAACAAAGGAAGAAGAAGTGGAAGAAGAAATGAACTTAGAAAAGGGTGGTGAAATCATTACCTCTTCTTCGGGTTCTTCCTTTTGATTTGATCAAAAGGGCTCCTTAGGTTGGATTTCTGATCAAACTAAGGCCTCTAGGTTGTAGTGAGGGATGTTGGGAGAGTATTTGGGCAGAGTTTGGCCGAACCAAAAGGCTTTGAAGGTGTGAAGAAATGAGAAGGATGAGTGCCCTTTTATAAGAGGGGTGAGGGGCACCTTTGGAAAAGCTAGAAATATTAATTTATAATAAATTCATATTCGGTTTCTAAAGGCTCCAAAGTTGACTATTCAAAGGATGAGGTGGGGATAGGTCGAAAACAACTCATCCAATAGAATTTAGACAGGTTTGGGTACTTATATTAACCTTATCTTTAAGTATTAACTCTAAGTTAATTAGTTTTACTTTTACAACGTCTCTTTGTATTTTTATATAATATGGTTAATAAACTTACTATATACATCCAAGCGACCCCCAAGTGGTCCATTAATGATTAACCTATCATAATATAAGTCTCTTGGCCGAACCTTAGATTTTTAGGAATTTAATATCAATTAATAATATAATATTTGTTTTAAGAACTCTTTTATGTCAATTTTGACACTATTCAATAGTTGATTTTTTTGAAACTCATAACAGATTGATTACTTCGTACAAAGTCCATTAAATCAATACTAATATATCATATTAGCCTAGAAAATTAGTTTAATTCATTAAAAGTTTTATATTATATTTATTTGGGTATTTATAATATCAATTATTTTAATTTTTCACTATTTTAGTAATTACTGCATCATCATTGTGTCATAAATAAAATAAATTATATAATGTCTAAAAATTCTAAATAAAATATCATTATGTAGGAAATCGTTTTAGCTTTCTAATGAATATTTATAATCTAAAATCCAACATATATAACCCTATATAAAAATTTTTGTTCTAAAAGATATATGCTTGTGTCATTTTTGTATTCATTTTAACTAAATTAAAATAAAGTGTCATTATCACTTACAAGTGGATCCATGGGGTCCCAAAATAGACCCAAAGATGCCCATGGTCGACCCTCTATCAACCAATAGGGTTAATACACGTTTTTAGGGTAATTTAGTATTAATATATTTTTTTAACCCTTATTTACCGGATTTACCCTTAACCATGGTAAATAAAATATTTACCGCAGTAATTATTCAAAATGTCTAAAAATAAAAGTTACCCATTTACACAATTTTAACATCCTGATTCCAAATATGGAATCCATTTTTCTAAATTCAAAACACAGAAGTGGCAGAAATTAATTTAAAATTAATTCCCGCTGTCAAAACAAAAAGCGTGTTTTTAAGAGGTAATAACTATCAAAAGATTGACACTTGTTTATGTTCAGTTTAATTGTAAAATTATGTCCAATGACCAACATTATATTAAATGGTAAAAATATATTCTAAATATACTTTAAAACTACTAAAATTCATAATTTATCACTATTAATTATTTTGATTAAAAAAGTTTTTTTTAATTAAAATTTAGTAATTTTCACTATTCATCAAAATATGAAAGTTATCCGAAAAGTACCAAAATTTCACCTTAGGCTAAATTCGATATTCCGAGTCCAAAAATGAAGTCCATTTTCAAATATAAAATATATATAATTTCAAAAATTAGGTATTACTATTCACAACGGCTAGTTTAATTAGTTGTGGTGTGTGTTAGAACTAGAGGTTGCGTACAACACACGCTATCGCATTATTCGAAGGGAAACGTACCGTGAAAGCTTGGGGTGTTACATTCTCCCCTCCTTCAAATAATTGCGTCCTCGCAATTTCTAGGGTATTACTGCATAAAAAGACTCGGGTGGTTCTTCATCATAAGTTCCTCGGGTTCCCACGTTGCCTCTTCCATCTTATGATTCCTCCGCAAACCTTTTACCAGACGCGTCGTCCGGTTTCTCAGCACTTGTTCTCTCGTATCAAGAATCCTGACGGGCTCTTCACAATAAGACAGATCGGGTTCCAGTTCTAATTCCTCATAGGTGAGTACATGCGTTGGGTCAGGCATGTATTTTCTCAACAGAGATACGTGGAACACATCGTGAACTTTGGAGAGACTTGGCGGCATTGCCAATCGGTAAGCTACAGCCCCAATTCGTTCTAGAATTTCGAAAGGTCCGATGTACCTGGGACTCAATTTACCTTTCTTACCAAAACGTATGACTCCCTTCCACGGAGATACCTTTAGGAAAACATGATCACCGACTTGAAATTCCAAATCCTTCCTTCGATTATCGGCATAGCTCTTCTGCCTACTTTGAGCTGCTTTGATGTGATTTTGGATTACCTTTACCTTTTCCATCGTTTCCTCCACCAGTTCTAGACCTACAAGTTTTCTTTCACTGACGTCATCCCAACAGGTTGGTGTACGACATCTCTTTCCGTATAACGCTTCATATGGTGCCATCTGAATACTCGAATGGAAGCTATTGTTATAGGAAAATTCTACCAGAGGTAAATATTGATCCCACATACCCTGAAAGTCAAGTGAGCAAGATCTCAACATGTCTTCTAAGGTTTGAATAGTCCGTTCTGATTGTCCGTCTGTCTGAGGGTGGTAAGCAGTGCTCAAATGAAGTTCAGTATCCAGGGATTTCTGAAGACTTTTCCAAAACCTTGAAGTAAAACGGGGATCACGATCCGAAACAATTGATAGGGGTACTCCATGAAGTCTCACAACTTCATTAATGTATAGTCTTGCTAGACGTTCCAGGGGTAGATCTTCTCTTATAGCAAGAAAATGTGCTGACTTGGTAAGACGATCAACAATAACCCATATTGCATCGTTCCTTCTAGGAGTCTTTGGTAGCCCCATGACAAAGTCCATTGTAATATTGTCCCATTTCCACTCCGGTATGGGAAGCGGTTGCATGACTCCTCCAGGCTGTTGCCTTCCAGCTTTCACTTGTTGACAAACCATACATCTTGACACAAAATCAGCAATCTCCCTCTTCATATTGTCCCACCAAAAATGTTCCTTCAAATCTCTATACATTTTGGTGCTCCCAGGGTGTATAGAGAAATTGGAACTATGAGCATCATCCAGTAATTCCCTTTTCAGATCAGGTAAATCGGGAACACAAAGTCTCTTCCCGAATTTCAAAATTCCATCTTCATACACAAAGTCTCTCAATCTCCCATCATTCACAGCTTTAATCTTCTTCTGAAATTCTTCATCATCAGTCTGAGAACTCTTAATCCTTTCTAGTAAAGATGGTTTGGCAACCATTTGAAAAAGCATTGATGTTTCACCTTCCCTGGTTATTCCCATGTCCATCTTCACTAGCTCCATGAAAATTGGATCCCTTTCAATTCTCATATTGTTCAAAACTCCATGGTCTTTTCTACTCAAAGCATCTGCCACCTTGTTTGCCTTCCCTGGGTGGTAGTGTATCGTACAATCATAATCCTTGAGTAATTCAAGCCATCTCCTTTGCCTCATGTTGAGTTCTTTTTGTGAGAAAATATACTTCAAACTCTTGTGATCAGTATAAATCTCACATTTTTCACCATAGAGGTAGTACCTCCATATCTTCAAAGCAAAGATCACAGCTGCTAACTCAAGATCATGAGTAGGATAGTTTTGTTCATGAATTTTCAACTGTCGTGATGCATAGGCAATAACTCTATCATTCTGCATAAGAACACAACCAAGTCCTTTCTTTGATGCATCACTATAAATAACGAACCCATCATTCCCCGATGGTAGAGTCAATATAGGAGCATTGACTAATCTTCTCTTCAGTTCTTTGAAACATTCTTCACACTCTTTTGTCCAAACAAATTTAACCCCTTTACGTGTGAGCTTCGTTAATGGGTTAGCCAATCGGGCAAAATTCTGGACGAAACGTCGATAATAAGCTGCCAAACCAATAAAACTACGTACCTCAGTTATACTCGTAGGTGCTGGACATTCTTGGATTGCTTTGGTCTTAGAAGGATCAACAGAGATTCCATCTTTAGAGACAATATGGCCAAGAAAAGAAATCTCCTGAAGCCAGAATTCACACTTGCTAAACTTTCCATATAATTCATGCCTCCTCAGAGTCCTCAAGATAATGCGCAAGTGATTTTCATGATCTTCATAGGTTTTGGAGTATACCAATATATCATCAATAAATACTACCACAAATTCATCGAGATACTCCTTGAAAACTCTATTCATCAGATCCATGAATACAGATGGTGCATTAGTCAATCCAAACGGCATTACAGTAGACTCGTAATGCCCATACCTGGTTCAAAATGCTGTTTTCGGAATGTCTTCCTTCTTCACACACAACTGATGGTATCCAGATCGAAGGTCAATCTTTGAAAAGTATTGAGCTCCATGCAGTTGGTCAAATAAATCATCAATACGAGGTAGGGGATACTTGTTCTTTATTGTTATAGCATTGATCTCCCTGTAGTCGATACATAACCTCATAGATCCATCTTTCTTTTTAACAAAAAGAACAGGGGCTCCCCATGGAGAAACACTAGGGCGAATAAATCCCTTATTACTCAATTCCTCTAGTTGTTTCTTTAGTTCGACTAACTCTACAGTGGCCATTCTATAAGGGGTCTTCGATATAGGC
This sequence comes from Viscum album, assembly GCA_963277665.1. Classification (NCBI taxonomy): domain Eukaryota; kingdom Viridiplantae; phylum Streptophyta; class Magnoliopsida; order Santalales; family Viscaceae; genus Viscum; species Viscum album. Next base: position 869,246,629 of record OY728122.1, read on the forward strand.
CTTGATCCAGGAATCAAATCAATGGAAAACTCTACTTCTCGTTCTGGAGGATGTCCAGGTAAATCTTCCGGAAATACATCTACAAATTCTTTCACAATAGGTACATCCTCTATTTGAACATTCCTTTCCTCACCGACAGTTATTTCATTCTCTTCCTCCCCAATAATTGAATTAAGTTGAGCTACAGGAGGTGGATCTAAATAAGAATTAGGTGGTGACGATTCTGCTCTAAAAATAAGGTGCTCCTTATCATTATCATCAAGAATCGTAACCTCTTTCTTCTTACAATAAATCTTCGCATCATAGTCCGAAATCCAGTCCATACCGAGGATTATATCAAACTCAATCATAGGTATGACGATGAAATCAGCAGATAAAGAAAATTTATGTACTCTAATGGGGACTAATTCACAAAACTTTGTTGCAACGATACTTCCCTTAGGAGTTTTAACTGACAACTCCCTTATTAAATCAAATTGGAAATATCTAATTTTCTTAGCAAACTGGGAAGATATGAAACAATGCGATGATCCAGAATCAAATAATGCATTTTCTAAACTTGAGGAAACCATTAAATTACCTGCCACTACGTCTTTCGGAGCTTCTACCTCAGCAGTAGTGATAGCATAAGCCTGGCCTTGATCCCTTGGCCTTTTCTGAGGTAAGTTATCCTGACGCTTAGGACATGCATTTGCAGTATGCCCCATCTCTCTGCAATTGTAGCACTGAACGTTGGTAGCTTCCTTCTTCCCCTTGCAATCATGAGCTTGGTGGCCTTTTTCACCACACTTGTAACAGACTCCCATTCCCTTCAAGCAAGTACCAGGATGTTTCTTCCCGCATTTACCACAAGATGGATATTCAACCTTTCCCTTCTTCCCCTTATTTCCATTCCCAGATTGATCAGAAGGTCTCTTCTTCTCTTTCTTTGCTTTAAAGTCATAAGACTTAGAGAATTCCTTTTCGGTCTTGATAGCACATGAGACAATGTCTTCGTACGATGAAAAGGATTGTGAGACTAATGCTCGACGGAGAAATGGTTTTAACCCATCAATGAAACGATCAATCTTACTTCTTGGGTTGTGAATATAATCTCCAGCATACCTCTCTAACCTTGTAAAGTTAGCCTCATACTTTGTGACATTCTCATCCTCCTTTTGTCTCAGACTCAGAAATTGTCTTTCCATATCTGCTCGATGGTCGCGAGGAAAGTATTTTTCTAAAAACAGATCTTTGAACTCCCTCCATTCCATATTTGATACTTCATCATCTTCCTTCGTATTTTGAATCAATGACCACCATTGATCAGCATCTCCAGTGAGGCGGTAAACTGCCATGATAACTTTTTCCCTTTCACTGCTCCCCAAAGCCTGAAATATTTTCTCTAGGGAAAATATCCATTGCTCAGCTACTAAGGGATTTGTATTCCCATTGAACGTTGGTGGTTGTTGTCTCATGAATCGATCTAACATTGATCCTCCACGCTGCGGATCAGGGTGCTCCATACGGGTAAGGTTATTATTCATAACCTGAGTAAGTTGTCCCAGTACGTTGATTAGCTGATCAGCACCAGTTGCATCACCAGCCCCACTATAATTATCTTGAGCAGGAGGGCAATCCCTACATGGAGTGCGTGCATTGATACGGTTTCCATTTCTTCCACTAGGCGCCATTTCTAAAAAATGGCATAAACTAGATCAGTTTATGCATCAAAATACATAATCCCATACTTATAAAACACTTAACATAAATTGAACTATCTATGGATATAATCCATAATCATAAATATGTTTTCTTTGAGGAAGTATATACTCATAAACCCTTCATAATGATTTGTAAAGAAAGTGAGAGTTATCCTAAGCATATCCCCCGGGAGTGTCGTAACCAAGAGTGCAGCAAGGCCCGTTGTCGTGCACCCGTTCCCGTTCGAGTCTAGCTCAAAGCGGTGTTTTCGGGTTTTACCCCTAGGTACATCTGTGCCAGAGCCGCCTCTACCTGCTCGTATCCAGACAGGGATGTATTGCTCGGAAAACTCACAAAGTCTCTACAATACCAAAATTCTAGGAAGTTCTTCTATACTAATCCTCAAAGTTCATCTTAGTTCTATGTGCTCTAATCAGAGTTTATCTAAATCTAGCTTCCAAGGTTTGTACTAAACTTCCTCTGATACCAACTGTAACGCCCCGACCCCAGCTACCCAGAGTCGGTGCATTACTTCGTAACATTGGCATGATCACAAGAAATATCAAATCTCGAAAGACCGATTGGTTTAGTAGCCTTGGAAACACTAGATATATTCATAAGTTTTACATTACATCATAAAATCAAAAACTACTACAACAACATAATGTTTCCACAGTCCACACTACAATCCCCTCATAATATCCCTGCAGGTCATTCATAACTTACATCTTCACTTCCTGGGAAAAATAAAACATAGAAAAGGGGTGAGCTCAAATGCCCAGTAAGGATAACAATATAGCGGAAACTTTCATCAATAAGAATAAACATTTAAGGCAATGTATAACTAAAACAAAAGCCTTTTAAACATGAACTTTCAACATGGTATGGAATAAATAAAATGAAATAATGCCATTTACTTATTCACATGGATATTCCACTAATCGAATAATCACATGCAAAAATAAATAACCACTTTCATAATGTTGGAATGCATAATGCCAGACTATCATAACCACATAGCCAAGGCCTCGTGCCAAGACTACAAATAAGATTTTGTCAAGGCCTTGTGCCAAGACACTAGTTTGTCTCATGAGACCTACCGATGCATCGAGGATCTATAGCGGGCTCCACCCGTCACTTATTAAGTCCAATGCATTCCCATATGAAAAGGTTTAAACATAACATAAACATTCGTATTAAAACTAGCATACGAAATGTCAATACTTTCACAATAAACTATGAATGGTATAAAAATAGCACATCCACAGTCAAACATATCACAAAACCTTCAATACAATATAGAAGTTTTGTATCATAATAAATCAACTTCAAATAATCTTAAAATCCATCAAAGGATGTTGACATAGATGAAATCAAAATTCTTTTTAAAGAAATATCTCCTTTTATTTTGAAATCATTTAAGATCCATATAAAATAAAACATTTTCTTTGAAAATATTCTTATAAGCTTGTAAGGAAAGCTTTGAAGATTTTATAACGGCGTAAAATAACCGCACCCGTCGTATAAGTTAAAAAAAACATTCTTACCTCAATTCTGTCGAAAAGGTTAAAAAGGACCTTGTTTTGAAAACGACGGAAAGATTCCTTTATAAACCTCTTATAAAAAGTCAAAAAAAGGTATAAATGACTTTAACTCATATTCTAGTAAATAGTAAAAATGTTTTGAAATACATTTTTAAGAAACATGGAGGTGGATGATAAAGAGATCCCAGTAGATTATTACATATAAACAACCTCGGATAATGAAGAGATTGTGAAATAACCCTTACCTTGTACTTTTCCTTGGTTGGGGTAGGTTAACCTCCTGTATAATGGTGAAATAATTGTTATTAAATTATACAAGAATCATATATATTAATATGATATCATATATGATCTTTTAACATTGATTTATTAATAATATCTTAGAATTATCATCGTTTCGGGTGTTAACTTACTTGTTTTCTTTTATATGTTTTGTTACGTAAGCCCTTTTTGTAAATGATAGGTTGTATATTATTCATATCCAGAATGATATCAAGTCCTTAAACATCATTTTTAAATCATCAAATGATAATTATACTTGAATGGATACGATGGAGAATGAATCTCATCGCGTTCGTGGAGACGGTAGTCCGTACGTACGCACGAGCGACAATATCATTATTTGATATTAAAATAATATATAAATGAATGGTATATCATATATAGAGAATCATTAACATGTTATATTTATTATTTACATGAGTTACACATCATTATTATACCCATCCAAATAATATTATATTGAATAACAATTACACCACGACGTGGAGACGGTAAGCCGTACGTACGCACGTATGGTGACATGTTATTCAAAGGGTGGATAGAATACTGAATATGGTTGTACCATACTTATAATAACATCACAGTATATGTGAGATACTGGAGTTATTATTTTAGAATGGTAAGAACAAAGGAAGAAGAAGTGGAAGAAGAAATGAACTTAGAAAAGGGTGGTGAAATCATTACCTCTTCTTCGGGTTCTTCCTTTTGATTTGATCAAAAGGGCTCCTTAGGTTGGCTATCTGATCAAACTAAGGCCTCTAGGGTGTAGTGAGGGATGTTGGGAGAGTATTTGGGCAGAGTTTGGACGAACCAGAAGGCTTTGAAGGTGTGAAGAAATGAGAAGGATGAGTGCCCTTTTATAAGAGGGGTGAGGGGCACCTTTGGAAAAGCTAGAAATATTAATTTATAATAAATTCATATTCGGTTTCTAAAGGCTCCAAAGTTGACTATTCAAAGGCTGAGGTGGGGATAGGTCGAAAACAACTCATCCAATAGAATTTAGACAGGTTTGGGTACTTATATTAACCTTATCTTTAAGTATTAACTCTAAGTTAATTAGTTTTACTTTTACAACGTCTCTTTGTATTTTTATATAATATGGTTAATAAACTTACTATATACATACAAGCGACCCCCAAGTGGTCCATTAATGATTAACCTATCATAATATAAGTCTCTTGGCCGAACCTTAGATTTTTAGGAATTTAATATCAATTAATAATATAATATTTTTTTTAAGAACTCTTTTATGTCAATTTTGACACTATTCAATAGTTGATTTTTGTGAAACTCATAACAGATTGATTACTTCTAAAAAAGTCCATTAAATCAATCCTAATATATCATATTAGCCTAGAAAATTAGTTTAATTCATTAAAAGTTTTATATTATATTTATTTGGGTATTTATAATATCAATTATTTTAATTTTTCACTATTTTAGTAATTACTTCATCATCATTGTGTCATAAATAAAATACATTATTTAATGTCTAAAAATTATAAATAAAATATCATTATGTAGGAAATCTTTTTAGCTTTCTAATGAATATTTATAATCTAAAATCCAACATATATAACCTTATGTAAAAATTGTTGTTCTAAAAGATATATGCTTGTGTCATTTTTGTATTCATTTTAACTAAATTAAAATAAAGTGTCATTATCACTTACAAGTGGATCCATGGGGTCCCAAAATAGACCCAAAGATTCCCATGGTCGACCATCTATCAACCAATAGGGTTAAGACACGTTTTTAGGGTAATTTAGTATTAATATATTTTTTTAACCCTTATTTACCGGATTTACCCTTAACCATGGTAAATAAAATATTTACCGCAGTAATTATTCAAAATGTCTAAAAGTAAAAGTTACCCATTTACACAATTTGAACATCCTGATTCCAAATATGGAATCTATTTTTATAAATTCAAAACACAGAAGTGGCAGAAATTAATTTAAAATTAATTCCCGCTGTCAAAACAAAAAGCGTGTTTTTAAGAGGTACTAACTATCAAAAGATTGACACTTGTTTATGTTCAGTTTAATTGTAAAATTATGTCCAATGACCAACATTATATTAAATGGTAAAAATATATTCTAAATATACTTTAAAACTACTAAAATTCATAATTTATCACTATTAATTATTTTGATTAAAAAAGTTGTTTTTAATTAAAATTTAGTAATTTTCACTATTCATCAAAATATGAAAGTTATCCGAAAAGTACCAAAATTTCACCTTAGGCTAAATTCGATATTCTGAGTCCAAAAATGAAGTCCATTTTCAAATATAAAATATATATAATTTCAAAAATTAGGTATTACTATTCACAACGGCTAGTTTAATTAGTTGCGGTGTGTGTTAGAACTCGAGGTTGCGTACAACACACGCTATCGCATTATTCGAAGGGAAACGTACCGTGAAAGCTTGGGGTGTTACAGATATTTTTGACTATAAATAGTAATGTTAAAGATAAAAATATTTCCTACATCAATATGTTTTATTTATAATTTTTATACATAAAATAAATATATTTATTTGTGACAAAATAATGAAGTTGTTTTTCTTTATTAATTACAGAATGAGATAATGGATATTATAAATATTGAGAGAAATATAATTTGAATGTTTTGATGCCATCCAAGAATTTTTAATGTTAATATTACTTTTTAAGGTTGATTCAATGTATTTTTTATAAGTAATCATGTTTTTATGACTTTCACAAAAACCAAATACTAAATAGTGTCAAAATTGACATAAATAAGTTTTTAAAAGAAATACTATTTAATTAAATGATATAATATGCCTCAAAATCAAATATTCGGTCAAAAGACATATATGGTTAGATATTTCATTAAACAACAACTTTATTTTAACTTGAAATTTTATAGTATGTTAATTAACCATGTAATATAAATATACAATGAGGCATGGTTAATGTTAAACTACTTAACTAAGAGTTAAATATAAAAGATAATGTTAATATGGTGACATAAACTTGTATAAAACTTATCATTTGAGATTATTTAGACCCATACCCACCCTATCCTCTAAATAAATCCATTTTTAGTTATTAGGAACTGAAAATTATTTTATAATAAATTAATATTTCAAAATTTTCCTAAAGTGACCCTCACCTCTCTTATATAAGGGTACTTACCATTCTCTTAAATTCACACCTCCGAAGCCATTTGGCACGGCCAACCCCTACTCAAATTTCTTCCGAACTACCCACACTTCATCCTAGAGTCATTATGTTGATCATAAATCCAATTTAAGGATCCCTTTTGTTCAAATGAAAAGAAAGCACCTAAAGAAGAGATAATTATTTCATCGCCTCATTCAAGCTTCTTTTCTTCTTCAACTTCCTCTTTCATTGTTGTTTCCATACCAAAATAATAAATAAAGTAACATATACATACTTTGATGTTATTATAAATATGGTACAACCATATTAATTATTCTATCCATCCTATGAATGATAATGTCACCATATGTGCATACCTACAGCTTAACGTCTCCACGTCGTGGTGTAGTTTGTTATTCAGCAGATAATTATTTGGATGGGTATAATAATGAGTATAATAGATGTAAATAGTAAATATATAATTTTAATTATTCTGTATATATAATATACCATCTAACTATATATTATTTCACTTTCAATAGAATGATATTTTCACTCGTGCGTACGTTCGGATTACCGTCTCCACGATGCGATAAGATTTCATTCCCCATTATAACAATTCAAGAATAATTTTAATTTGATGATAAAAAATTAATGTTTAAGAACATAATATATTTATGGATATGAATCAAATAAATCCTATCCAAAACAAACATGACTTATGTAATAAAATTTATAAAGGAAAATGAATCAGTTGACAACGGAATTAATGATACTATTGAAACATTATTAACAAAACAATATTACAAGATCATATATGATATCATATTTATGTATGTGGTTCTTATATAATTTAATAACAATTATTTAACAATTATATAGGAGGTTAGCATACCCACGACTAAGTAAAATTACAGGGTAATGGCTAATTCCTCAATCTCATTATTATCTGAAATTGTTTATGTGTAAGTTTTTACTGGTAAGTATTTATTATCCAAGTCCATGTTTCATAAAAGTGTTATAAAAAATATTATTTTATGGGACTCTTTAAATAAAACATTATTTTTAATGGTTTAAATGTTTATTCTTCTAAATCATTCTCATTAATTTCCATGTTTTCAAAATGGTTTTAAGGATTTATTTATATGGACATGAATGTTTTAAAATATTATCTCTTTTCAAAAGTATCAAATTGGTATGGGATACTTTGATTCAAAATTGTATTTTAAATGTCTTACTTTCTAAATCTTATGACTTTTAAATGATTTCAGGAAAAAGGGATATTTCTCTTAAAGAGATTTACTGATCATTTTCAACTATGTCAACATCCCTTACAAGATATTATTCTTGATTGAGGATGATTAATTATAATACAATATTCCATATTTTATTGAATTAGTTAAGATATGTTTGACTATTGATGTTCTAGTTTTATGCCATTCATGGTTTTGTAAGATCAAAATATGTATGTAGATGCTCAATTACAAGAGGGGGTGAATTTAAAGTTTAAAAATATTCATTTTTAACCTTAATGAAAACAATGTTTAACATAGTCAAACAATGTAAATTCACAATACCTCTTTTATTTATACTAAAAAAACATTCTAGGTTCTAGAAGTGAAACATAAGAATAGTTTAAAAGGTTACAGAAATATGGTTCTGGAGATGAAGCTTAGGGAATGTTTATAAGGAAAATATTCAACAATAATTCATTTATAATCTTACATTTCAGAGTATACATTTTTACAATAAAGTATATGAATGTTATACTTTCTTCCTTTATCAAGATAGTGTGCAAATAAACTTGAAACAAAACAAGTAACGTGTATGAATTCTCTTAACCCAAAGAGTAGGGTATCCAATAACCATGGATAAAGGTCCCTTGATTTATACTTTAAATGAAGTCTGCATTACCCACACAATGGTAAGACCTCGATAAGAATATCGGAATCTATCATGAAATCCATGTAAGACCTAGAAATTTAAGGTAGTCCGTACCTCTGTCTTCTTATCCCCGATGGTCCTTGAACTTTAGGGTAGTCAGCACTACTGCCTTCGTATCCCTAGAAACCCTTGATTGTACTCAGCAAAAATTGGAGTAGCATGAAGTAAGATAAAAAACATGTTTATTATACACAAAGCATAAGAGTCTCACTCTTTAGAAAACACTTCACCAGTATGTAATCTCTATAGTGATGGAACATTCTTAAGCTCATTCAATTGAGATCCTATTTATAGTCACTTCTCTAATGGTCGGCTCCCTCCTCCAACTGTCAAAATTTTTTTTGAATCTCGGAGGGACCTATACACGTGTCACTCAAACAATGATTAGTTAGAAACAAATTGTACGAAATAGTTTCATAATGATAAAAAGTGTAAAGAAAAATAAGGTTTCTTAAAAAAATTCTATTGTTATGAGTCTAAAGAAAAATAACGTTCGGAGTCTAACCAAATACACATTTAGAGAATATAAATCATGGATATTAAGATTCTATTTTCAAAGGAAATCACAAAATTAATTCTATAGATTTCGGAGTTTGAATTACAATGAATTCAGAATCTGAATCCGGAATAATTCATTGGGTAAATTCTTAGGAATTTGGAGTCTAAATTCTGAGGAATTATGATTCTAAATTCTGAGGAATTCGAAGTCTGAATTCTAAGGAATTCGTAGTCTAAATTCAAAGAAATTTTGAGAATGAATTCTAATGAATTTGAAACCCAAATTTCATTGAAATTATAAACTGAATTTCAGAGAATTAAGAACATGAATTTTAGAAATTCCAGAATCTGAATTTCAGAGAATTCGGGAACTAAATTTTAGAGAATTCTGAACCTGAATTTCAGAGAATTCGTAACCTTAATTTCAATGAGTTCAGAGCCTGAAAATAGAATAATCTATATCTATGAAAATTTATGATTCCAAAGTTATATATGTGAAAACAAAATTTTCCTTACTAATAGAATGAGTCAGATTTTGAGGGATTATAAAGAGAATAATGAAAACAAATGTAAGAATAAAATTTACATATAGAATTGAAGTTTTCTTTAGAGAATGGAAATTTTCCTTAAGAAATTATCCTAATTAAAATTATAAATTTCCTTAAAATAAAGTGTTTGAAATTTTAAAAACATAGAGGAATGGAAAAGAAACAAAGAAATCCCGTTGACATAACAATCTCCCCCTTTTTGGAAAGCACAAACATCCTTACGAAAAATAATATAAGGGAAATGATTTTTGATTTATGAACATAAAATAAAAACTTATCTCCCTTTACTTATGAATCATCTTGAAAACAACTAACTCCCCATAAGGGTTTAAAATCCCTATAGATCGTATTCTGGACTTCTATAAAGAGATTTTTCTTTTTCTTGTGTAAGGAAGTCTTCTTAGATAAAACTCCCCCATAGATAGAGTCCCTCGTATATAGGAAATTATATTCATTAACTAGTATTCATTTTTATCATTATTTCCCCACCCCCTTTTTTATTTGTAAAAATAAATTGATAGAATGGAAAAAAAATATGCTACCCGAAATAATAATACAATACAACAAAAGAAATAAAGAACAACCAAATATTCTCATTACGATTTGAAATAATTGTACAAGGATGGTACAACCAGAGATCAGAGTTAGGGAAAGATCATCTTTCTTTTTCCTTCGGCATACGATTCTTTACAATTGCCTACAAATTCTTAATCTACTTATGATCTTCTTCAAAATGCTTAAGTAGCTGATACTGATCATCATTTTTCTTCTCAATGGATTTGATCTTTTCTTCATGAGCCTTAAGGATTTCATCTTGAGAATTCAAAAGTTCTCATTTCATACCACGATTTTCTTCGAACTAAATTCTATGATCTCTTACCCTTTTATAATTTAAAATGACTGAGTTATGATTCCCATTTAGATATTTGACTTCTTGTTTCTAGGTTGTTTGTTCGAGACTGAGCTTCTCATCAAAACGTGTAGTGAGATCTTTGATCTTGTTATCTTTGGTATCAGATGTATCCTTCACATTATCTTGAAAGTCATAAAACATTATCATCTCTTAAATTGTCTTCCTTGATCACTTTTTAATTTCCTTACATGAACTCTTTTGATCATCATAACCAATGAAAAATGATTTGAAATCTAGCTCAAGCCTGAAGAACTTATCCATATGCATGGAAAATGAATTAGATTTATGATTAAATGAGTACTGAAGCATCTTCACCTTGATTTTATACTTGAAACCAAGTGAATGGTATCAACCAACATTTCCGACAATTGTACCATAATGCCATGTCCTAGAGACAATGATTCCGAATCAGATTCTCTGGTTGGTGAGGATTCTTTCCCTATCTCTTCATCTTTTATCATTGAGGAGCCACCAGCATTTTCCTTTTCCACCACGGCTTTCCTTGGGGTATCAACCACCAACTGGTTTCCCTTATCATCACTCAAAATGATCTCAACTACTTTTGGCGATTCATTTTCACTATCATATTGATGAACTATCTTATCTTCCTTAACATTTTCTTTTACAGAAACTTGCATAAGATCCTCTGGTTGAACAAAATCAGAATTTCTTCTTTCGTCACCATATGGTTTGTTCACTTCCTCCTACTCCTCATCCTCTTTTTCTTTAGAAATACTTTTGGTAGACTCAGTCCAAGAAGTTCGGATTGAAATTTCTTTAGAAGGACTCTACTCTCATAATATTATTCAACTTGTCTTATCATATCATCTGTATCATCACATCCTTATGGCTATTGTTCCTCTACTTCCTCTTCTTGCACAATTTTTTATGGTTCATTAGGTTCCAGAATCATTATCTTCTTTCCCAAAGTCTCTATGGGTACTGGTTCATTGAGAAAAGTTTCTGGTACATAAAGATGCTCATAATATTTCCCAGTAGCCTTTAAAAGATATTGACTAATCTCATGTTCATACATCTTCTTATTTTTCTTTTTCACTTTTTATTTCTTCCCAAATAGCTATGTAGCCTTAATATTTAAGGCTTTAGCTTCCGTAGGGTCCAAGACAAATCTAGGCTCCCCTTCCTTCCTATTCTTCTATTCCTCTCTCCACTTGGATACCACTACATTTGGATAAGTCTTTTTTTCTTATATTTTGGATGTGGGGATTGGGTTTTATGAATAGCAAGAGTTTTATATTTCACTTCCAGTTCCTTTACATATCTCTTCTTTCCACCTTTCTTGGAAGTCTTAGCCACTTCTAGTTTCTTTGATAAATCTTCTATTTCTAATTCTGACATAACATAGAATTATCTGGATTCACTAGAGAAACCAACCTTCATTCTCCTCAGTTTATCATCACTAAATAAAATAACCTTTAAATTCCTTAACTTAGAACTATATGGGATTTTCAATGATTCTTGACAAAGGAATATGATCTTGGAAATAATAATTGGATACGTGATGATTTCTGATTTGAGTGTATCATTCTTAATATTCATGATTGTAATCAATACATACTTCACCAAATTAATTTTCCTAAGGTTCACCAGAAAATCCCGAAGACATATATCATTCTTCTTTAAGGATTGCTTGTCTTATTTTTTCGTACTGAGAAAAACCTGAACCAAAACCTCAAGAATCTGGAAATTTGTATAAAGATGAAAAATATTTGGAGTATTCACTTCTTTAAAACCAAGGCACTCAAAATCCTTCTCCTTATCAAACGAACTAGATACATCCTGTATCTTGTGGGTGTGGAACTCTACTTCACCCTCATATGGAATTCCAATTAAGTTGGCAGCCTTACTATAGGAAAGGGAATAGGTATTTCCATAACTCGTAAATGAAAACTTTTCTCTCCCATCTTCATTAAATAAACTTACAGACTCATAGAATTCTACTAGAAATCCTAGATAAAACAGATCATGTGCCTTCAGTTTGGATACACATATACTCTCCCATCTATTTAACATGATATTATTAGAAATAATAGAATCATACATAACAAGGATCATTGGATATAATAATCTTTCTCTATAGATCTTCCATTAAAAAATTTCTTTAAATGATGACATTTGTTTCTGAGGAGAAACATCCAAAGACATTCGGAATTGGAAAAAATAGGAAATTTGAAATGAGCATTAGGTAGAGAAGCATATTTTCAGTATGAAAAGGATTTGAAAACTGATGTGGCACAACCATCGTGGGGCATTTATATTGGCTTTTGTGACGACGATTCATATTCCCAAAAAAATCCATGGTTGAGATAAACTTGATCAGACCTAACGGTTGAGATAAAATCCAAAGAAGGATTCTTATATGTTACAATCTTTTGAGGTTTTTTTAAGATAAAAATTCATATTTAAGAAAAGTGAATCAGAAAAAAATTCTTAAACTGGATTAAAATACCAACAAGTAAAAACTTGATTACGAAAATTTAAAAAAGAAATATGCCTTCCGTATTTTTAGGAAAATTTATCAATAATGATAAAAATTATTCTTGAAGAACATTAGATTAAGAAAATTTTAAAGATGAAAAATTAAATTATGAAAAAAATTAACTATGAAAAAAATTTGACTTTGGAAAATGTTGACTACAAAAAATTTTGAATACAAGAAATTTTTTTATTTTTATTGTTTTTACTATGAAAAATCATTGATTAACAAGAAAATTTACACCCCCTATGAAAATGAGTTTCTTACTGTAAGGAGGTAGGTTTGAACAGAATATTAATATGGAAGATTTCCTTATAGTTATCATTCCTAACTTTTGTTTAATTTATTCTAATCTATCGGAGGGTAATGATTTTGTGAAAATATCAGCAAGTTGATCTGGTGTTTTGAAAAATTAATTAATTATATCACCTTTTTTTGTGTGATCCCTAAGAAAGTGATGCCTAATATCTTTGTATTTTTCCCGAGATTGATGTGCAAGGTTTTTGTTTAGGGAAATGGAACTTGTGTTATACCAAAATATTTGGGTTTTGGTAAAACTCATGCCATATTCTGTGAGTGTGTGTTGCATCCACAACAGTTGGGCACAACAACTTCCAACCGCTACAAATTTAGTATCTGTAGTGGAATGTTCTACAAAATGTTTCTTTTTGCATGACCAGCAGACTAATGAATCTCCTAAGAAATGGGATGTTTCGGATGTACTTTTCTTATACATTCTACATCCACCAAAGTCAGCATCCAAAAATATTTTAAAAATAATATCATTTCCTGAAGTATAAAATATTCCTAAATCCATGGATACATTTAAATAGAAAAAAAATTATTTTCACTTCTTTTAAATGAGATTCCTTTGGAAAAGATTTATATCTTGCACATAAGCATATTGAAAACATTAATTCTAGATGACTAGCTATTAAGTATAGTAAACTTCCTATCAGACCACTAAATAATGTTTGATCTACTGGTTTCCTGGAATCATCAAGATCAGGATCATTTGAGGTACCAATTGGAGTACATATACTCTTAGTTTTTTCATATCCATACTTTTTAAGAATATCCATAATATAAATATATTGGGATATATAAGATACTTTTGGTTTTGCAGAAATTTCAAAACCTAGGGAAAATGTTAACTCACCCATCATACTCATTTCAAATACATATTTCATTAGATTTGCAAACAAAATTGGATAAATATTGTTGAGTTGAACCAAATATAATTTCATCAACATAAATTTGAATAATAAAAACAATTTTATTATCATTATTTATAAAAAGGGTTGGATCAGTAGTTCCCTTAACATAATTTTTTTGTAGCAAAAATATTGTAAGTCTTTCATACCAGGCTCTAGGGGATCATTTAAGTCCATATAAATCACTGTAAGTTTGAAAACACGTTCAGGATGAATTTTATCTCCAAGACCAGGAGTTTGTTCGACATAAACATTCTCTTGAACATATCAATTAAGGAAACCACATTTTACATCCATTTGAAAAAGGTTGATCTTAACGAATGTAGAAAAGGAAATTAAGATACGAATAGATTCAAGTCAAGTTAGTGGAGCATAGTTTTATTCATATTCTATTCATCCTTGTTGATTATATCCTTTAGAAACTAATCCAGACTTAATCCTTAAAATGATTCCATTTTCATTACACTTATTTATGAAGACCCATTTTACTCCAATAACAGAACTTTCCTTAGTTATTTAATCCAATGTCTAGACTTTATTCCTTTTGAATTAATTTAGCCCATCTTTCATATCATTAATCATATCATTATCATCTAAATATCCATCAGTGATTTTTGGTTCCAATTGGTAATGGAATTCTAGATGTTATACTTCATTTCATAAGGAATTTCTCATCCTTAAAGGTTGATTTAGAACAATAATTATACTATCACTGGGATTATTCTTATGAAACTACTGATTTGGGTTTTTTAAAACCTTTTCATTTACATAATGTAGGAAATATTCTGGGGTAAATTCTTTAGAAATATTTTCTCGATTATTTTCCTTATCAGAAGAATATTCTCTCAATGGTTGGTAATCATTTTTTGAAACCCATCTGAGGATATATGTTGGGGTTGTTTAAAAAAGGATCAGTTTCATCAAATTTAACATGAACTTTTTCTTCAACAGTACAAGTATTTTTATTAAAAACTCTATAATCCTTAGAAGTTGCGGAGTATCCTTGGAAGATTCCTTCATCAGATTTGGATATGAATTTAGGTATATTATCTTTAGTATTCAAAATTAATACATTAAAACCAAATTCCATGAAGTATAAAATTCCAGGTTTTCTACCATTCCATAATTAGTAAGGGGTGCTTTTAAGAAAAGTTCTACTAAAAACTCAATTTGTAGTGTAGAAAGTAGTAATTACCACTTCAATCCAAAAATGTTTATCTATAGAATATTCACTCAATATGGTTCATGTTATTTCTTGAAGAATTCAATTTCTTGTTTCAACAACACCATTGTGTTGAGGAGTTCTTGGAGATGAGAGGTTATGAGTAATGCCTTTTCTACTACAAAAAGTTTCAAAATCTGAATATTCAAATTCTCTTCCATGATCACTATGAACAGTTATCAATGTAAGGTTTTTCTCATTTTTGACTTCGGCTCCAAAAATTTTGAAATAAGAAAAAGCTACAGATTTATTTTTTAGAAAATAGACCCACGTGAATCTAGTGTAATCATAAACTAAGACAAATACATAATAATTTCTACCAATTATTTTGGGTTTTTTACAAAAAAGATCCATATACATTAACTGTAATTCATTAGAAGTTTATAATTCATGAATTAATTTAATACATGATTTATGTTTCCTTCCAAATTGACAAGGATCACCGACTTTTGAAGAATAAAATATATGCTCTGGTAGATCCTTTACAAGTCATTTGTTTGAGAGTTTTCATAGGTTCCTAAGGATATGATGTCCTAACCTTCTAGGCCATAACCAATATTAATCTTCCATTAGACTAATTCAAGGTAGGCCTTGGCTCCTAAGGTCTTATATGTTTACTTTTATACTTTCTCTTGCATGTGGGCAGAAATAATAAACTCTTCATTGAAATTTTGTATTAATCACTTATCATTCTTAAAATTCACAGGCTTTCCTTCATCAAATAATTTAATTATGCTAATAAGATTGTTCTTAAGACCTTTGACAAATAATATAATTGAAATCAATTTTTTTCAAGAAGAAAAATGTTACCTATAAAAACAATTTATCCCTAATATTTATCTATGAATGTTATTTTTTAACTTTCATCATGATAATCTTTTCAAAGAACTTTTTGTTACCAGTCATATTATGGGAACATTCACTATCCATGTATTATGTATTATTCTTGGTACTTTCTTTATTTTCCTAAAAATGAAAAATTTGGACTTTTTGAATCCAAACATTCTTGGATCCAAAAATTTGAAAATTAAAAATTTTAGGTATCCAAATTTTCTTAGAAAAATAAGCTTTATGAAAACATGTATATTGGGTTTTATTTAAATAATTTTTCCCCAATGTCCACCACACTGACATTTAGGGTAGAATAAAGCACTTTGAAGAAAAAAATAGTTATTTCTAAAAATGAGTTTAGAATGAGTATAACCAAATCCATAACTATTCCTTAGAAGATGAATTTGGGAATAAATCTTGTCAAAATTTTCTTTACCTAAGGTAAAATTTGACAGACATTTCCTTAAGGAAAATATTTCTGAATTTAGTATAATAACCATGTTTTTATCCTAAAAAACATTAGTTTTTGAACAACAGTTAGTCACTAAAATATTTTTCATAGAAATTATAGTTTCATGATTCTAAGAATGTTTATCCTTCTCAGAATTAACTTCCTCAATATTTTTAAAAATACATTCAAATCAAATATTTTTCATATCAATATCTTCATAATGTTCAGATACTTCGTTAGTTAAAATAAAAATTCTAGAATTTTCCTTATCAAGATTTTTCTTGATTTTAGAATTTTCATTCTCAAGAAGTTTAGCAAACCTAGACACTTATTCATAAGAAGGTAATGTATTATCATCTAATGTGGAAGATTATGCATCTGAAGAATCATAAATATTTAACTTCAGTATAATTTTCATTCAAAGATACATTAGTGATAGACTCAAAATTGTATCCCTTGGACTTTAAAAAATGATTTTCAATTTGTATCTTGGCTAGTACACCAATATTTTTCTGACCAGAAGAATCATACTCTCAGGATTCATCAGAAGATTCCCCACCACTGTAATTCCATGTGTCATTGTATTTCAAAACATTCTTAGCTTTATCCTTATAATACTTATTTATATTTATCTCAAAATGATTTTCCTTTCTATCCTTTTTTCTTAGGCATAGGACAATCTGGCCGGATATGCCCTGCTCTTTAGTATTCTTAACAAGTGACTTCTGAGTATTTCTTTCCTATTCTTTCTTTCTTCTTATATGTATATTGAAAGTCATTCTTTCCAAATATCCTTTTCATCCTTCAAGAAAGATAAGTTAGCTCATTTTCAAAATGTCCACTTTCACTAGACTCAGATAAAATAGTGACTTTATTTGACTTGGATCTTGTAACCCTTTTATGAGTCTGGTATTTAGTATTAGTAAAGGCTATAGTTCCATTGCTATTGTTCTTCTTATTTATATCATAGTCTCTTTTCATTCTTATCTCATGTTGAATAATAGTTCCAAAAAGATCATCAAGTGTAATTTGAGATACTATCCTATTCTCATCAACAGTGTTTCTCTTAAATTCCAAATCATTATGAATGATACCTTTAATCTTGTCCACAAGATATTCATCAATTAAAACATTATCATCCACAGATTTTAAACTCTTAACAATAGTTATAAATCTTTGTTTCACTATGAAAACTATTTCACTATAGGGAAATAGAAATCCATGATATTCTTCTTTAAGAATAGCTCTCTTAGTCTCTATTACTTTGGATGTTCCAAAATGTATAACTTCCAATTTCATCTAGATACAATTTGTAGCTTCACAAGGTGAAATTTGAATATATATATTACAGGTCATATAACACAAAAAAGTATTACATACCTTGTATTTTAGTTGATATTATGACTCTTCTTGGTTGGTAAACGTTTTGAATTCCATGCCAATAGTTTTTTAATATCCAGTAATTATGAAAAATTTGTCCACTCCAGTGTTAATAACATAAGTCTTCATACGATCTCTCCAACACTCATAATCATTCCCATAAAATATTGGTGGTCTGGTAGGATTTAGATTGTCAATCGAACCAACCTTTATTCCAACCATTCTATAATAAAAATACTTTTCCACAAAAACTTGTTAATGGAAAAAGATTGTAAACAATGATAAAAATCCCAAATAAAGGAAAAAATTTAAAAAAATGAAAACATGAGAAATAAAACATATATGTGAATATAAGTATTTTAGAGACCTCCTCTGATACCAATTCAAGGATCAAAATATTAATGTAGATGCTCAATTACAAGAAGGGTTTGAATTGTAAGTTTAAAAACATTCATTTTTAACCTTAATGAAAACTGTGTTTAATAATGTCAAATAATCTAAATTCAGAAGACTTCTTTTAGTTATACTAAAAAACATTCTAGGTTTTATAAATATGGTTCAGTAAGTGAAACATAAGGGATGTTTACAAGGTTCTGGAAATATGGTTCCAGAGATTAATCTTAAGGAATGTTTATAGGGAAAATATTCTACCTTAAAGCATATAAAATCATACTTACCAGAGTATACAAAAGAACAATAATGTATAAAAAGTTTATAATTTGTTTATTTATCAAGATATAATAGAAATAAAATTGAAAAAAAGTAAAAAGTATGAAATCTTTTAACCCAAAGAGTATGGTATCCAACAACACTGGATAAAGGTCGCTTGATTTATACATTCAAGAAAGTATATCTTACCCACACTAGGCTATGACCATGAAAGGAATATTAGATTTTGTCTCGCTATCCCTACACGCCCTCGAACTATAAGGTATTTGGAACCTCTGTCTTCCTATCCCATGAACTCCTCGAACTTTAAGGTAGTCGACACCTCTGTATTCTGATCCCTGGAAACCCTCGATTGTACTCAACAAAAATTGGAGTTTCATGAAAAAAGCTGAACACGGTGTTTAGTACGCACATAGCATGAGATTATCTCTCTCTCTCTAGAAAACACATCAGTATTATGTAATCTCTAGAGTGATGTAATGGTCTTGAGATCATTCAAATGATCTCCAATTTATATGCATTTCTCCAACGGTCATCTCCCTCCTCCAATTGTCATATTTTTCCTTGAATCTCAAAGGGACCTATACATGTGTCTCTAAAACAATGGTTAGTTAGAAACAGATTTTTTGACCTCATTTCAGAACAATAAAAAGTGTAAGAGAAATAATTTTTCTTAAGGAAATATATTTTTCTGATTCTAAGGAAAAATAACCTTTAGAGTCTAACCGAATAAACATTCAGAGACTATAAATCTTGGATATTCGGATTCTATTTTCCAAGGAATTAAGAACCTAAATTCTATAGATTTCAAAGTCTAAATTTCAAAGAATTTAGAATCTGAATTCTCAAAAATTTGTTGTATGAATACTAAGGAATTCAGAGTCTCAATTCTAAATAATTCAGACTCTGAATATTAAGGAATTCCGAATTTGAATTCTGAGGAATTTGCAATCCTAATTCTGAGGAATTTAGAATTGGTATTCTGAAGAATTAGGAGTCTGACATATAAGGAATTCAGAGTCTAAATTATGAGGAATTTGGAACCTTAATTTCAATTAATTTAGAACTAGAATTTCATAGAATTCAGAACCTGAATTTCAGAGAATTCGAAACCTAAATTTTAGAGAACTCAGAACCTGGATTTCTGAGAATTCGGAACCTGAATTTCAAAGAAGTCTGAACCTGAAAATAGAATACTCTATATAAAATTAAATATAGGATTCCAAGGTTTCATATGTGAAAACTAATTTTTCCTTAGTAATATAATGAGTTAAATTTAGAGGGATTAAAAAGAGAACAATGAAAACAAAGTTAAAAATAAAATTTACTTATAGAATTGAAATTTTCCTTAGAGAATGGAAATTTTCCTTATAGAATAATCCTAAAAGAAAATATAATTTTCCTTAAAATAATGTTTTTGTTATTTTCAAAAGATAAAATAATGTAAAAGATATAAGGAAACATTTTTTACTCAATAGGTTTATGGTTAAAGTATTGACATTTCATATGCTGGTTTTTATAAAAAAAATTATATTGTGTTTCATCATTTTCATATGAAGAATTAATTGGACTTATTATGTGATCGGCGGGTTATGCAATAGACCCTCAATGCCTCAGTGGGTCTCATGATACAAATTAGAATCATGGAACAACACCTTGAAAAAAAATATTTGTAGTCTTTGCATGAGGCCTTGATATGTGGTTATGATGTCTAGAATTATCCATTCCCCCATTTTGAAATTTGTTATTACATTTTATTATTTAACTATTAGAATATCCTTGTGCATGTTTTTAGGGTAATTTTTGAATTATTTTTTCCATATTATGTTCATGTTTATGTTTTAAAGTTTTTTATTTTATTACAAATCTTTCCTGAAAAGTTTATAGCTTCCGCTAAATTATTTACCCTTACTGAGCATTTGAGATTTCCCCTTTCATATTTTTTTCCCTATATGTGAAGAAGTATATTATAACTAACCTGAAGGGATAGGCTACGGGATATGAGTGTGTTCTACAGAGACACTTTTTTTCTTTTTCATTTCATAGTGTAATGTAAAACTTCTATATGTATCTAGTACTTCCAAGGATACTAAATGGATCAGTATTTCGGTATATGATTCCTTGTATCATAATAATGTATTAAAATAATACAAAAGCACTGAGCTTCTTAGTTCAGGGTGTTACAGTTGGTATCATAGGAATTTTAGTACAAACCATGAAAACTAGAAAAAGAAAAACTCTTATTAGAGAACATTATCCTAAGATAGACATTGAGGATCAGTATAGAAGAACATCCAAAATTTTCTGAAATGTAGATATTTTGTGGGTTTTCTAATAAATACATCCCTGAATAGATACTATAAGTGGATGTGGATCATGCATAGATGTTACTAAGAGTGAAATCTCTGACAAGGACTTTTAGGCTTGACCCAGGGTATCCGAGTAAACGACAACGGGCCTTACTATGCACATGGATTGACACTCCCATGGGATATTCTTATGATAAATCATATTTTATTTAAAAACTATTAGGAATGATTTATGAGTACATATGTCTGCAAAGAACCCATTTTTTAGATTATGAGACTAGATGTGTGAAAATATTCAATTAATGTTGATAATTTTCATTGTTTTGGGATTATACATTGTTATATGATCTAACCTATTGTATTTATTCATTTAGAAATGGCGCCCAGTAGAAGGAATGATAACTCCAAGAATACGCAAGATGCAAAGATTAAGAAGGTTCATATCATTAATGGAATTAAGCCACCATTTATAAGGGAAATAGTCTCACATGTATTCTCATAACATGAAGAAATAGTACCATGTGTAGATAAGATATGTAAATAATTATCTATGTCATTTGGATTTTAAGGAAATCCAGAGAAGAATAGGATGGTAGAGAAAAATATGGATAAAGGGTAGAAGGGAAAGACGGATTTTCCCATATGTGATTATTGTGGAAAGAATCACCTTGGGAAGTGTTTGAATGAAATGGGAGTTTGTTATAAGTGTAGATAAAAAAGACACCACGTCTGTGATTGCAAGGGTAATAAAAAGGCATCAAATGTATAATGTTTCATCTGTAAGGAGTTGGGAAAATATGAGAATCAATGTCCCAATAATCATAGTATACCCCAAATGATGCTATTAGATAATAATAAATCTATTATACTACAACATATTAAGACGAATGATTATTGTTCTTAACTTTTTATTAAATAATTGTGTAATTTTATTAGTGTATTAATGATGTAAAAGATATAAAAATAATAAATTGTATAAGTATTTCACTCCATTACATTTTCATTATGTATTTGAGATTTTATGGTCCCAAGTAAAGTGAAACAGTTTCAATTAAAACATTTTTGAAAATATATGGTTGGGAGAAATATAACCCTTAACATGTTTCTGAAATGAAGATAATGAATTTGGAATAAGATATTATTGATTTGGAAAAATTATATTTGATATTTTCTACTACCTTGAAACCAATTAATTGTTTTTTTCTTCGATCATTGTTGGAGTTTACATAATTTTTGGATATAAAGAGTATATCCAGTATTCTATAAGGAATAAGGGAGCAATAATGCAATCAATAATGTGTTATGGTAATTAAGTGTGTTACTATGTTGTAATAGAATACATGATGAATGTATTCACATGTTATTACCTACCCAAATATATCTTCAATATGTTTACCTTCATTAAAAAATTTAGACTGTGAGTTTAGACAAAAGTATTTTGGATAAGCATAAAGGTTGGAATGAATTAAGTTGTACATTGTATAAAATTGTTTAAGGTTAAAACCTTTCTTAATATTACATTTTCATTGTTATAAAAAGGACAACCGGGAGGTCGGGTGACAACCCTTCGCATCGAGCAAGGCTACGAGACTTGAACCCACAACTGATGGGAAACAAGGGTGCCTCACCCTCCACTGGCATACACTGTATCCTAGTTTCTATAATGTTTTTTTTCAAATGTTTTGATAGATCAATTAAAAATTTGATTTTATTACTTAATACGATTAGGAAAAATAGATAATTTTTTAGTTGAATTATCTTTTGTAATGAAAGCTAAGTTTGTGGTATAAATTAGTTAAAGGATGGAACTCTACCTATCAAGTATTTTTTTCTTATTATATAATGAAATTAATTCTTAAACTTTAGGGAAAAAATTTTAAAACAAAAAATGTGTCTTTCTAATACCTTATGTTTTGTTGAACTGATTATATTTTAAATCGTTATTGAATTATGGCTTTGAGGCCCTCAATTTTCCATTTATTTTTCACCTGTTTGTGATTGATGACTACAATCACTCCCTATAAATATTTACATTTTTCCTCAAATTATGTGTCTCTAACTTCCCCCAATGTTCTCCTATTAAAAATCATAATTTGGTGCTGGATTTTTCATTTCCGTTTGTCTTTAATTAAGACTAAATTTTATTAACCCTATTATCAATGTGGGATTTCCACAAAGGTATTTTATATTTTAAACATTTTATTATCAAAGAAAATTTTAAAATTGAGAGGGTGAAATTTATTGAAAGAGAGGAGAATTTAACACACAAATATTTCATAGTACATTATCTCTTCAAAATAATTTAATAGCATACATGGCATGCAACACCGACTTGGCATGCGTTATATGCAAGATTGGGTTTCTACGAAACAACACATTAGTATTTCAATTATTTAAAAGATATATTTATTTATTAATTAAATATTGTAATATGAATAGTAAAAAATAAATTTTAAATGTTATTTATAATTTTTTCACATAAATAAAACATATGTATAATTAAATTTATATGTTTTGTTAAAATAGTTATATATTTAGAAAAACTATTTTCTTAAACGAACTACTTTTTATGTTCTTTTGTGAAAAATAATAAAATGAATTTTAGACACTCCTAAAAATTTAATTTTGTAAAATAGACTTCATTTTTTATTACGGAATATCAAAATTAGATTAGGGTGAATTTTTGGTACTATTATGATAACATTCATATTTTGATAAATAATAACAAATACTAAAATTTTATTAAAAAAATACTTTTTTAATTGAAATAATTTACAGCATTAAATTATAAAATTTTGTGGTTTAAAGTATCATTAGATTATATTTTTATCATTTAATATAATTTTGGTCATTTTATGTAATTTAAATATTAAATTGTATATAAACACATGTCAATCTTTTGATAGTTTTTCCTTCTTAAAAACCTGCTTTTTGGTTTTTACAACAGGAATTAATTTTAAATTAATTTCTAAAAATTCTATGTCTTGAATTTGAAAAAATGGATTCCATATTTAGAATCAAGAGGTCCAAGTTGTATTAATATTAAACTTTTATTTTCAGATATAATGAATTTTAACTTCAGTAAATATTTTATTTACCATTGATAAAAGATAAATCCGGTAAATAAGGGTAAAAAATAAAATTATAATAATATTAAATTACTATAAAACGTACCCTAAAACTATTGGATGATACCTTTCCAATCATGTTCATCCTTGGGTCGATTTTGCGACCCCATGGAGACACTTGTATGTGAAAATGATAGTATAAAGAAATTAATTTAAAGTTGAGAAAAATGTAACATAAACATATATATTTTCGTAAAACAATTTTAATATTGGGTTATATGAGTGAAATTTTAAACTATAAATATTAATTATAAAGATAAAAGTAGTTCCTACATCATTGTTTTTTATTTATACATTTTTGACAAAAAAATATATTTATTTTAGACATAATAATGATGCCGTATTTTTCTTATTAATGAAGGAATCAAATAATGGATATTATAAATATTAAAATAAATATAATTTGAATGATTGGATGCCATACCCTAATTTTATAGGTTAATATGACATTTTTGGGTTTATTCAATTATTTTTTTCTATGTGATCAAGTATTTATGACTTTCAATAAAACCAAATAGTAATTAATGTCAAATTTTATATAAATGAGTTTTTAAAACAAATACTATTTTATTATATATTAATCATAAAAAAATATTCATAAAAAGGACTTAGATAGGGTTATATTTGTCATTAATGAACAACATGAGGTTCTCTTGAAAATTTATAGAAATTTTTTTAACCATGTAATATAATATACAAGGTGATATGGTAAATGTCAAACTATTTAACTAAGAGTTATGTCTAAAAGATAAAGTTAATATGGTGAACTAAACTTGTCTAAAACTTATTTTTTTGGATTATTTCGACCCATACCTACCATATCGTAGAAATAAATCAATTTTTATCTATTAAAAAAATGATTTTACGAAAAATAATATTTCAACTGTTTCCTAAAGTGCCCCTCACCTCTCATATAAAAGGGAACTTACCCTTTTCTCAAATTCACAACTCAAAAGCCATTTGGATCGAACATACCCAACTCAAATATCCTCCATACTGACCTCACTTAATTCCAGATTCCTTACATTGACCATAAATCATGCTTATGGATCCCTTTTGATCAAATCAAAAGGAAGCACTTGACGAAGAGGTAATTATTTCATCACCTCTTTTAAAGATCTTTTCTTCTTCTACTTCTTATTTATTTTTTGTTTCTATACCAAAAATAATATGTCAAGTACAATCTAAATACTTTAATGTTATTATAAATATGTTACAAATATATTCATTATTCTATCCATCCTATGAATGACTAAATCACCATACGTGTGTATGTACGGCTTAACGTCTCCATGTTGCGGTGTAGTTTGGTATACAACAATTAATTTTTTGGATGGGTATAATAATGATTATAAATGATGTAAATAATAAATATATCATGTTGATGATTCTTTATATATAATATACCATCCCACTACATATTATTTCTCCATCAATAGAATGATATTGTCGCTTGTGCGTACGTAGGGCATACCGTCTCCACGACGTGATAAGATTTCATTCCATATTGTATCCATTCAAGAATAATTAACATTTGATGATTAAAAATAATGTTTGAAAACATAAAATAATCCTAGATATGAATCAAATACATTATATCCATATAAAACATGACTTATGCAGCAAAATGTTTAAAGGAAAACGAATCAGTTAACACCTAAAATAATGATACTACTGAATCATTATTGACAAAGAAATATTAAAAGATCATATATGATATCATGTTTATATATGTGGTTCTTATATAATTTAATAACAATTATTTAAACACTATACAGAATTTTAATGTACCCTCGACTAAGGAAAAGTACAAGGTAAGGGTTAATTCCTCAATCTCATTATTATCCGAGATTATTTATGTGTATGTTTTTTCTGGGACATATTTTTTATCCATGTCCATGTTTTGTAAAAGATTTTTTAAATGGATTCTTTTTTATGGACTATTTAATTAAAATATCATTTTAAATAGTTTAAATATTTATTTTTCTAAATCATTATCATTAATTTCCATGATTTTAAAATGGTTTTAAGGATTTATTTATATAGACATGAATGTTTTAAAATGATAATTATTTTCAAAAGTTTCAAAGTGGCATCAGACACTTTGATTCAAAGAAAAATTAAATGTCTTCCTTTCTAAATCATGTGATTTTTCAATGATTTCATGGAAAATGGATATTTATCTCAAATAGTTTTACAAATCATTTTTAACTATGTCTACATCCTTTACAAGATATTATTCTTGATTGAGGTTGATTAATTATAATACAATATTCCATATTGTATTGAATGAGTTATGATATTTTTGACTCTGGATGTTCTATTTTTATACCATTAATGTTTAATTGTTAAAGTATTTATATTTTTATGCTATTTTTAATATAAATGTTTATGTTATGTTTCAATATTTTTTTATGAGGAATGCATTGGACTTAGTATGTGATGGGCAGGGCCCACTATAGCCCCTCGATGAATTTGTAGGTCTCATGAGACAAATTAGTGGCTTGGCACCAGGCCTTGCCAAAATTTTTATTTGTATTCTTGGCACGACGCCTTTACTATGTGGTTATGATGTCCAACATTAGGCATTCCCTTGTTATGAAATTAGTTATTACATGTGATTATTTGACTTGTAGAATATCCATTATCATGTTTATATGGTAATTTTTTGTTTATGTTTTCTATATTATGTGCATGTTTATATTTAAAAGGCTATTTTTTATAACACATCTTACCTTAAAAGTTTATAGCTTCTGCTAAATTATTTACCCTTACTGAGCATGTGAGATCACCCCTTTATTATGTTTCCTTTTTCCTAGGATGAGAAGAAGTATATTATGACGGACCTGTAGGGATAGGCTAAGGGATATGAGTGTGTTCTATGGAGACACAATGTTGCCTTTTCATTTCATAATGTAATTTAATAATTATATATGTATCTAGTACATCCAAGGCTACTAAAATGATCGGTACTTCAGGAATTCATTCCATGTATCTTGATAATGTATTAAAATAATACACCAACTGTGGGATTCTAACGTTGGGGTATTACATAACATATATTTTTTGTAGCATGACCATAATCTATGATATTTTAGGTGGATGTAATTTATCCAAGAAAATGACTTAGTGATCTATAAATCACTAGTAATGGGAAACATAAAAATATATGTGCTAATAATAAATTCATGGGAGTCATTAGGGAATTTTTGGATTTCTAAAGACATGTGGAGGATTTAACAACCCATTATATTGGATTAATAGAGGTAGATATTAGGGGGTACCATTTTAAAATTATAATAGATCCCAATTTTTTATGTCAATTATAGGAGTCTCAATGAGGAGACTCCTAGGTAGAGGTGATTTATAACTAGATAATTTTTGGTGAAGCCTCTACGTGATGGTCATCGGATGAAAAAAATCAGGTTACATTATAAGGAAGATCACGTGTCCTTATGTTAATGCATGAGGAAGTGCATAGTGAGTTTCATATCTCAACTATGGAGGTTTACCCGAGAATATCTATGATTTGGTACTGCATGAGGAGACTGTTCTGGTGACCAAGGCTAAAATGATTACTGTTCAAGTTTGTGGAGTGATGTCTTGTAAATCAGTAGGTAATGGTAGAACATTTTAACCCTAGTGGTTTGTTTCAACCATTATATATTGACTAGATTAAATAAAAATCATTTCATTGGATTTCATCAAAATTGTAACATACTATCATGGTGTATATGAGGTCATCTAGGTGATTGTGGAAAAAAGATGATGTTTTTTCACTTTCTAGTAATATAATAATTAATTACCCAAGGAATAATAGTGAGGTAGTATGTGGATAATGTGGTGGGGTTTCATGTAGATCAAAGGACCAAAATTGTTTCCAATACAATGAGATTAATTTTTGATTTTGGAGTGCACTGAAGCACACATTTCAAATTAAGTTATGCCTTATCACTACTTCACACCCCCATATGGGTGGGAAGATATAGAAACAATATATAAAAAATATAGGATATGGTGAGGGAATGTTCCATGGAACTTGGTGGATCATGGTTAAGACACAAAAATTTGGTTCAGTTTACTTATAATAACATCCACCACTCACCCATTAGTATTTCCATCATTAAGAAATTATAGGTGATATCATTCTAATCCATGTTAAGCTAGAACGAAATTGGGGAGGGAAACTTTCGTTATCCTAATGTGGTGTAATTAATGATTGAGAATATTCAATTGGTTCATGAGAGGTTGAAGGTGTCTCAAGACAATTATATGGATTATATCAAATGATGGAGGATTCCATTTGATATTTCTTTCAAGGACCATGTTTTCCAAAAGGTTACACCATGGCGCGGTCCATGATGTTTTTGTTAGGGATGACTGATATCGCCCAGTTTATTAGACCCTTATAGGTGTTGGGGTGCATTATAGAGGGTAATTATAAGTTAGTTTACCCCCCCACCCCCCTTAAATTAGATAGATTTCATAATTTAATCCATGTGTTAGAGATTTTCCAATATTTTCTCATTGATTACATCACCATCAACTTATAAGGGACTAAAATAAAGGATGATGTGACATATTTGGAGAAAAGTATCAAGATTCATTTCCATTAGTGTAATTTTATATGTGGGTGGTTCATCTCTTTAGTTTGAGTTTTATAGAGGCATAGTGGTATGTAGGAGAGTACTTGGGACTATGAGATGTAGAATCATTCCCATTACCGTAATTTTGATGATTTTTTTGAATATTTATATTTTTTCTATGATGATATTAGACTGAATAGTTTTTAATTTATGATATGTTCCTTTTCCCCTTGAGGTTCATGTGTTTTATGGATCTAATCATATGTAATGGGGATGAATCATTCCTAATCAAGATGTTATATATTTATAACATGTTTAAAAACCATGACGAGGAGTTATTGTCATCATAAATAAACAAAATATTGATATGGAGGTTGGGTTACCATGATTTGTTTGATTGATTAGTTGTGGAATTTTAATTTTAATGGGAACCCTATGAGGTATATCATGGATTTATTGTTTGTACCCCTACATTATTCATTTCCAAGTTGGGTTTTGATTCACTAGAATGAGAATAATTTGAGAGGTATATAATTTATTAATTGAACCCTCCAACCCATTATTATTTTTCAATTTAGGTGATGGAGGGTTTTGTGGGTTGTTTTTAATGGGTTGAAGAGTGGATAGTTGAGTTTAAGATGAAATATTTATATAGGAATGTTTTGTGGAATAGAGGCATAGTCTACATCGTAAAGGGAGTGAAGGCACCATATAAAGATTAGATATCGAGTAAATAATTTGGGAGTAGGGTTTTATGGTTTCTCCATTTTTAATAATAACAATGGAGTGGCCTCAAAGCAACAACATGGATCCATTAAGGATGGATTTTTCTAGTTATGTCAATTTTGGGGTTGTTGTACTTTATAGTTGGGTTGTGGCGTAGCCTTTATGACAACCCAGCTCTATATTTCACATTAATACTTGATTTATTATGTAAGACTACATTTAATACCACCCAGATGATCAAGAAGCCTAGTTTCCATAGGAATTAGTTATGTTATGTAAAAACATGAAACATGAAATACAACATGTTTATTGAAAACTTCTTTAACAAGCTCAAAAGACTCCTTTAAACCTAAAACTACATGGGATAATTTGTGGAAATAAAAAAAGGGGTGGGATATAAATCCAAATAAGGTAATAAACATGTAATATGTGATACATGTTAGAAAATAGGCATATCGATGAGGAATAAAAGTAACATGAATAATAATCCATGATATAGAATGATAATCATAACATTAGAAATTAGTTTACAACATAAAACACTAATTCATAAATATAGATCAATGATAAACCTACAAAGACATCATGGTAAAAAATCCTCATAAAGGTATCAGGTTCACTCCATCTCCCAATGTGACAGATCATGATACTAAATATTACCCAATGCACTGGAGCACTTCTTAGGTGAATCGATCATTTCATTTCATTTTCTTGATTACGTGTTCCACATATATCATACAAAATTTATTCATTCATTATCAAAAAAAATTCCATGATCGAGTAATGTGGGATAAATACATGTAATTCCCTAGTATATAATTATATATTCATAAAGGTGAATACCCTTGATAGAAAAATGGGAATGGTATTCACTACACATTTATTTTGGCATGGAAAATTAGGGTGAAATTTCACTAGTATAACAATGTTACATAAAAAATCCTAAAAATGGTTGATGTGAGAGAAATGGGTCTCTAGTAATTTGTAAATAAAATGGAAAGTAATATAGACATTGAAATACATTACCCACATGTAGTAAATGGAAATAAAATTCAAAAGTTCATTAAGAAAACTGAATAAAGAAGAAAAGGTGAGGATCCCCTATGGAATTACAACATAGTAACAGCTTAGTTATGGGCCCAAATCAGGGAGGATACATTATCGGAAAAAATCCATCATGATTTCCTCTCTGTATGTTTTGCGAGTTTTTTTGTTTTTTGACAAATCCATATGACTACTAATAAGTATGGTTGGTGGTTATCAAATATGGTTTTTAAGATGGTCCAGTTTCCAAGTGTATTCAAACTTTTTGGGCCTCAAAATCTAGAGTTTGGTTTTTTGAAAAGGAATATTTTTGTGTAGGATTGAATAGTATAAATATCATGAAGTACAATCATGGATTTAAAAGGAGGTATGTGGAATGGTTCGCGAAAGGAAAAATGGTTCAAAGGGAGGCTCATGGTGTGTAGATGGTGAACAATTTGTAGAAATAGTTTGATGGATGGCATGCAGTCTGTAGATGTCTTGAGTACACGAGATGTATTGTCATTCGTGAAAATGTGGTGATGATTTGAGATGCCAGGAAGTGTGTTGTTTGTGAAAAGGTGATGGTTATTTTGGCCCCCAAGAAAGAGGAGAGGTGTGTGTAGTCTGTGTAGTGAAGAATTGTCCATAGTAGGAGCATGTTATGCGGTGAAAGTTATACCACATTGAATATTTGGTAAATCTCATATTATTTGATTGTGAGAATCTGTTTCCCTATTTTGGGAGTTCTAATCCCATTATTACGTAGAGATATTTTCATATGAAAAAATCTTTCTCTAAGAATTCGATGAAGTTTGAAAGTGGTTTGCGAGGGAGAATATTGTGAAGGGTTAAGTAGTTTTTTGAAGAGGATTTCGAAAAAAGGAGAATGAGTTCACAATAATAGTGCGTGAAGAGGTTTTTTTGGGACATTGTATCCTACAAAGGAAGATAGTACATGGAAGGGATGTAGTTTGTGGATGTAAAGTGGTCTGGGAAAGAGGCAATTTGCAGAAGAAGGGATTTCAGTACATGGAAGCTGTATGAGGACGTGGTACATGGAGGTAATTCGCAGAAGAGGTGTCTATGAAACATATGTGCTACATAGTTGACAAAAGAATCAGTAGGTTCTTGAAGGGACATAAATAGTTCGCAATAGTGATTTCTGCTAAGTAACAGTACACATAAAAGTTTATTTCCTCTACAAGTGAAAGAGGTAGTTCAACAAAGCATCTACATATAGTCGAGGATGCATTCTTTCATGAAAATTAATGGACCTAAAAGTCTATAAAATTTGATTGGATCCCTTCCATGAGCATTGAGAGAAAAAAGAGTAAGACGGTGTTTCTTTCAACTGGCAGTGATCCTAAGAAAGAGACATAATAAGTGACCCTTGGTAATTCAATGAGAGGACCCTAAATCTTTTAAAGGTTATAATCCTGGGAATAGAAGAGATCTATCCAAGACCTTGTAATTGATAGTGATCTATTGTGTATTTTTTACATCGTCCCATCACCGTTGTATTCTCTGTGGACATAGCCTAATCAAGGTGAACCAAGTAAAATCATAATGTCCCATTTAAGATTACATTTCTATTCATATATTTGTAAATGAGAAAGGGAAAAGTGTGTTTTTTTTAACCAAAAAACATGATTCGACGGGACATTAGTTTTAATCTTTCATACCCTTATTCACCTCCTCTCAGGGTCTTTGACCTAGTGGACAAAACAATGGGTATTAGAGGGAATTTTTAATGTTCAGTGGTTCTCTCACAGTAGAAGAAATGGATGTGGTAAATCACAAAGGAATTACTATCTTCGACGGAAACAATTTTCAACTATGGAAAAATCTGATGTAGCACTACTTCCAATCATTAGGAATGGATTTCTACACTAAAACTACATATTGAAGATCAACCAATATCAATAGTACTGCTTTATCATAAGGTAAATTAATAGTGTTGGATATCGATGCTAAAGGGATCAATTCTTTTGGGGGATCCTAATCAAAAGAAATTTATATGAAGGTCATGCCATGTAAAAAAACACCTGATATGTGAGAAAAGATGTTGAATATCTATGAGGGAGATTCAAAGGTCAGAGAGACGAATCAGTAGGTTTCGTGGACTATATATGAATATCTAAGAAGGAACCCAAATGAATCTGCTGATGCATTCTTTGATAGGGTGAATGTTGTAGTGGAAGACTTGTGTGGTATGGAAGAATTCATTAAAGATATAAGGATTTTTAATCGTATCTTGAGGAAACATCTACCTTAGTGTAATCTAAAAATTTCATTATTGAAATATGAATATCTAAAAGATCTGAAATAAGATAACATTCATTGTGCCCTTGTTTCGTATGAAATCTGAAATGATCATAATGATGTTGTGAAAAATGGGAAGCCCAAATAAGTGGTATTCATGGCCATGAAGAATCTCTCTATTGAATATAGTCAAGAAAATGATAATTTTTATGATGTCATATCATTTATCTCGTCAAAACTACAAAGACTAAGAGGAATGATCAAAGGTAAACTTCAACATTCTGCTTTCGATGTGGAAATAATAGACATTTCATAGGAAAATTTCCTAAGAAGTTTGAATATTATGATGACGAAAATGATGAAATCTCGGGAATAAGTATTCATCCAATGTGAAAGGTAAGAGATTTGAAAAAAATTATCTTCCAAAAGAATAATCTTCTTTCAAAAGAAGTTGAAACTTCAGAATATTCTAAGGTAGAAGAGGTAGATGATTGGATAACCAAAACCAAGAAATATAACAAAGTTATTTATGATTCCAAACTCTATATTCAATATTTGGATGAAGAGAATTTTGAGCTAAATGAGGAAATTGAAAAACATAAGTCATCAACACCATAAATCTCAGAAAAGGTGGTCAAGTACAAAAATAAAATTGAAGAACATAAAAGTGAGATTTAGAGTTGGATTGAAGCTATAAAATATCAAATCAAACGTATCGAATGACTTGAAGAATAAGTCTTTAGTCTTGGAAAAACTGTTATGTATCATGAAAAATTGTTGACTTACAAAATAGTATCAGGAAAATAGATAAAATAGGAAATATAATTTAAGAATATCGAGAGTGATTATCTAGTAGAACAAAAGGAAAAGTGAAATTCAAATTCTAAAGATGAATTGGGCTTGATCAATAACTGAATGTAGTAATGGTTTATGTTAAACAACATGAACCTACCCTGATATTGAAGATTGATTTGGGTATGAAGAAGAATCATATGATGCAGAGAACCCAAGGGATAACCAGTGGTGTGGTATTTACACATAGGAATGTACCCTGCATAAGATGCTATTATTGTGGAATGATAGGACATGAACAAAATGTTTGCTACATAGAAAAGTTGTATCAATGGGAATAAGACCAAATAAGGCACTCATACAGAGCTCAATTTTTATGATCATCTTTTGATGGTCACTATTTCTATTGTGGAAGATTCATACACATGTCATGATATTTCTCATCAATAAAGAGGAATGTCCTGAAGAAAATTGTGTTTGGTTATAAGTAGTAGAAAAATGTATCATCAAATGATAATAAAATGAAATTTTTATTTACAACTCTAAAGATGAACTTGGTCCATCATATTCCAAGGAATTTTAAGAGTATCAATCCATACAGGGTATGAAGAGAAAAACATGGATCAAAATAAAAAGATATGAGTAGGTAGTGGTTGCTTAAATTTCATTCAAGGCATTAGATCGCATAGGGATATGAATCATTGACAGTGGATGTACCTCCCATATGATAGGAAAAAAGGATATGGTGATAGGAATCAATTATGATAAAGACGGTATCATAGGATTTGGTAATGGTGAAGGGTTGAAAATCATTAGATCTAGGAAAGAAAAGTTTGGGGAAAATACATGAGACATATAGATTACATGGTTGTTAAAGGAATTAGTCACAACATATTTAGTGTAATTAAATTTTGTGGTTCAATAAATTCCATAATGATTTCTATGAAATAATGTGTCGTTATGGAAAATGATAGTGAAGTTGTATTTCAGAGAAAACATACAAATTGGAATCTTTACAAAATTAGTGGAGAAAGAGATATGTGATTTCTTTCCACAGAAGAATAAAATAAGTTGTTATATAAATGTCTTTCCCATGTGATCCAAATGTAATTGGAAGATATGGTGAAAAATAATATTTCTCGAGATCTCCCAATATTTTCATGTGATTATACACATAATTTTGATTACATATATCAAGGGAAGATCAATCAAAATGTATATAAGGAAAAAGAGAAAATGTCCAAAATATAGCTTCCGTTTGTTCATATTGATTTGGGTTGATAAATTTCACCAAGAGATATTGATGGAAGGATATATTATATTCCTTTAATTGGTGATTATATTATAATGGCATGGGTTTCAATCATCACCCACAAATATAAGTTATTTAGTATCATAAAAAATATGGATGAGATGATGGGAATATTTTGGGTCGAACAATCAAGAAGATTTGAATATATAATGTGGCAGAGTTCACAAAATTCCAAATAGCGGATTATCTTGAGAAAAATTGGATAAGGCATCAGGTTTCAGTGTTAATGACTCCATATTAGAATGGAGTATTTGAGAGAATAAATTTTATTGTCAACAACATGGCCTAAACAATGATCATTGAGAAATACCTTCCAGAGAAATTTTTGAAAGAATCATTCATGGTGAAATTCTACACAAAAAATATAGCATTTATATGTTTGAAAGAGGGGAGGACTCTATATGAGATTTGGTATGGAAGTAATCCATCATTGAAGAACTTTTGAATCTTGGATAGTGTTTCATTCTCAATAAGGATAAACACAAAAAATTTAATCTCGTGGAATGAATGGGTATTTCTTGGATACTCAATGAAAAAAGTCATATAAATGTTTTAACAAGAGGATAAGAAGTATTTTTGAAATCCATAATATAACTATAGTAGGGAATGAGCATAATATTTATGAAATACATGATCGGTATCACGAGGATAGTGATTAAGAAAAAAGAAAATCATGGGATGATTCTATTTTAGAGGATGGTCTATAAGAAGACTCATAATATGATAAGGATGAGGATAAATGTGTATCTACATAGAAACAAATGAGAAGAGATTAAATTGATTCAAAAATCATAATTAGTTATCAAACAGTTCCAGTGAGGACATGGAGGATAGAGACTCTACAATACGAATTATACTTATCATAGGTCGAGCCTAATTTTTTAGTGAAGCAGCTAGAGTTATGAATTGAGTTCAAGCTATGAATAAAGATCTTGACCAGTGCGAAAAGGGTACTCATTTGGAAAAAATGGGTGTTTTGCAATAAAATGAATAAATATAGTGGTATGGTTTGAAACAAAGCATGACTAGTGGGAAAAGGGTACTCATAGATGGAGTGTATCGATGTTGATGAAACATTTTGACATGTTTAAAGGATTTATATAATTCTATTATTCTTTTCCATTGTAGTGCAATGAAATTTAAATGTTTCCCATATTTATGTCAAGTCATCATTTCTGAATGGGGTTTTGGAAGAAGATGTTTTTATTCAGGAGATAGATTTTTTTCCCATTTATGAATATGAGAACAGAAATTCTCAACTAAAGAATGATTCATATGTTTTGAATAAAGCACCAAGAGAATGGTATTTAAAGATGGATCAGATTCTAAAATAGCTCGATTTTCAGCCTGGTGGAGTAAATTACAATCTATTTTTCAACCATGACAGTAATTAAATAATGATTGTTTGGGTATATATCGATGACATAATCTTTGGAGGATCATATGAAGCACAATGCAGACCATTTTATGAATTCAAAAAAACTGAATTTAAAATGTCAATGATTTGTGAACTGCCATTTTTCCTTAGTTTATAGTTAACACAAGGAATGAGTGGCACATTAATTTACAAATTTAAATATGAAAAGGATTTTTTTATATGTTTTGTAATGGATAATTACAAAGAGAAGAAATATCTAGTGGTTACCTAGATGATATTATTACAGGATGATGAAGTAAATATAGTTGATATCATTGAATAAAGGAAAATTATTGGATGTCTATTATTTGTGACAGTAACAAGACCGCACAATGGTTTTTCCACATTCGGAGTAATTAGATATCAAACCAATACCACGAAAATACACCTGATTAAAGTGAAAATATTACTCTACTATATCAAGGGAACTGTGCATTTTAGGTTTATGTACAATGAAAAATCTTATCCAGAGATATTGGGATATACAGAAGCTGATTGAGATGGTTCAGTTAATTATAGGAAATCAACGTCAAAAGGTTATTTCTATATTGGTGGATTGTGTATTTCTTACTATGAATGAAAAAATATTTCATTTCATTGAGTACCATAGATGCTAAGTATATTATGGCCCCTCAAGATTGGATATAGTTATTGTGGATGAAGCAGCAGCTTGATGATATGGAAGTTGAAGTGAAGTCTCCGATCAAAATTCATTGTGCTAATTCAAGTGATATAAATATTATAAAAAATCCATTTCATCACACAAAGAAAAAGAACATTGAAATAAAGTACTATTAGATCAAGAAGAAGGTGGAGAATGGGATTTTGAAGATGGGGTATTTACTTATTGAACAATAGGTTGCAGACACTGTTAAGTCCTAATATACAAAGTAACGTAGGTGGGGGTGAATAGTGTCTTTTAAAAAATATTCCACAATTTTACATTTTGACACCCACTGTGATTTATATATATATTTATTGTTTAATTCTATGAATAGAATATGTACCTGATAAACATAAATAAAGAACAATGATATTTAGAGTGGTTCGGGGCACAAAGATCTCGTTTTCCACTCTACCAATAAATCTCTCTATGAGAATGGAAAATTTCACTAGAATGGTCCACTTATAACAAGACCATTAATTCAAAACTAGACAAAAGTGATTAAAACCATTAAAAAAGACTACTAAAAATGCCTTATGGTTTTGTAACAAATAATCGGTTATCCACATCTTAGATTGAGAATCTGATACTCCACCACAACTGTGTACGACCATTTGAAACTATAATAAATCAAAAGTGTTTGATTTGTTGATTTAGATTATTATTAACAGTTGTTGCAGTAGAAAATGACTGATTATGGATATTATTCTTCAGAGAATAATATCTTCAAGAATTAAATAGTTTTCAGTGATATTATTGAACAAATATCTTCAATAAGGTAGAAACTAAACAACAATATTAATCTTACAGAAGGAAATGTTTTAACATGTATATCTTCAAAGTGTAGATTCATTCAAAATCGATCGTTCATAGAGTAGGTCTATAAAGGATAATTTCAATAATATATTCACATATTTATATCACTATCACACACATATTTTTGAAGAGATACTCATAATTAATATATAGAACAGATATCATTCTTCTGTATTCCTAATCCAAAAGAATATCCAGATTGATCATGGAAATTCTAACTCCAATTGACCAAGGGAGTCAAAACATCCCTTATAAATAGGAGTGACTTTCTCCAATGAATACGGTTATTTTAAACAATCATAATGATCCTTTATTTGAGATTAAATTATGAATTAATCGTTTTAGCAACCTTAGATTAAAAATGCAGCATAAAAACTTCATCGTTGAAAACACAATGTAGGGTTGAACTGCATAGCATAGGGTTCCTTTGCCTAGCGTAGGGTTCCTTTGTGTATCGTAGGGTTCCTTCAAGAATCATATTAAACAAAATTACCATTGGGATTATAATAAATACATTCACCTTTTTATAATAATTTCATTAATATATCATTGTGGAAAAATACGAACCACACCATGAATTCTGGGAACCTGCAGTGGCTCAGGCCACCGCCATCCTTGCTGGTATGATGCTCTCAATGGAACATGGGTGGGTTGATATCAACATTGAGTCTGACTTCCTCACCGCAATCGATGTTATCAACCTTAATGACGGCGCGATCCACTCCTTTGGCCTCATCATCGGAAGAATTCTCACACTTCACCAATGCTTCTCATTTTGAACTTTCTCCTTCACTAAAAGGAAATGAAACAATGCGGCCCATCAACTTGCAGCCTCAGGCCCATTCGATGCCAACCAACTCTGGCTGGACAATTTTCCTTCATGGATTTTCACTTTTACATCTTTTGACCTTCGTCATTCATGATATTTGTCTTTTTTCAAAAAAAACCATATGTTCAAATCCCCAAATTTAGGGTTCATTAATAGTAACACCAACTTCTAATGTAGGGTCGCAGATCCATACGTTTGAAGATTATCCAAACATAAGGATTATGATCCAAATGAATACTATTAAACATTATGTAAGTTTGATACTATACAAAAGTGTTCACTTCCTAGTATAACATAGAGTTGATAAAAAAAACCCTCATTTTCCGAACGTAGGGTTTGAAATAGTGTTTCCAGAGTAATTCCTATAATGTTAAATTCATTTAACTCTGAAATAAATTCTTGAAAAATCATTCAAGAAATATTTTTTATAAAAATAGCAGGTGTATTTGTGATCATCAAAATTATCATAAATTTTAAATTATTTTTGAGACAATACATGTCCAAAAATATCCCCCTTTTTTATGATCACAAAACCCATAACATAATCCATAAAAAACATAAATGAAAATGTACAATTTGTAAACATAAAAAATAGATATAGAAAATATTTTGATATTTTTATTTCAGAGTATTATTTGTATAACGGAAAATATATAAATTTAAATTAAATATTTATTATAATGAAAATTTGTGATTTGAAAATACCCCCATAGATATTCACCCCTTCCTTAAAATTTATCCCCCTTTTGTGATATCAAAAAGGCAGTTTGAAAAAATACATGATTCAAACTACAGTTAATATAGCACTAAACAATAAATTAATAGTTATAAAAATTGATAAGAGAAATAAATTTAGGATTGGATGTTAGGTATTGAATTTAAATAAAATATAACAAACCTATATAAGAATAAATGAAATTGAATTTAAAATAAATTCAAATATTTTGAAAAATAGATAACAATGAAGATCCAATGAAATTTTGTCTTCAATATGAGGGACTATAATCATAATCATCAGAGGTAGAAGGTGTAACAGGATGAGGAATGGCTTGGACATCACCACTGATATCAATGAGCTTCTGATGTAAGCTCTGGAAATGGTTGTTGAATACTTCAGACTACTGCTGAAGAGTATTCTTTGAATCATGACAAATTTTTAATTCTTAACCAAATTAACCTTCAAAAACTCATTCAAAGCATCCTATGGATGAATGAATGAAGTCAACATTTCCTTAACTTGATTAAGAACTAATCCCAACCAGGATTCATTTGAAGTAAGTTGACTAACTAGATGAATTTGATTATCTAAGAGAACACTTAAAGGGGTACTATCACACTGAAGAGTGTGTATCCTATCATTAAAATTAGCTAGTACTGAAGTAATTTCTTCAAATCCTAGGATCAAATCATGATGTTTTTTTGGGAGGAGGGTGATGATCAATTGATTTCCATGAGAGATTGAAATTTTTTCCCTATCATTATCTTTAACTAATAAAAATATGACTTCGTAACATATTTTTCTCTCAATAAATTGAACTCTCTAGGTATTTTGTTGATTAACTCTGGAAGAGAACTATAAAATAATAATATCTTATTTTATTTTCCTA
Source organism: Viscum album (assembly GCA_963277665.1). Classification (NCBI taxonomy): domain Eukaryota; kingdom Viridiplantae; phylum Streptophyta; class Magnoliopsida; order Santalales; family Viscaceae; genus Viscum; species Viscum album. The sequence goes on from OY728122.1 coordinate 869,286,909, forward strand.
TGATGGGGCTTCTGAGCCTCAAACTCTAATCATGGAACTATAATACTTTTGAAATATTCAAACTTCTTTTTCTCTGCATCTAATGGTTCCCTAAGAAGCATGTTTTGAGCATCCAACCTATTTTACTTTATAACCAAGGCTTCACAATGAGAATCAGAAGATTCAATATATTGAGTGTGAGGGTTAGGTATATCTTCCATATTATGAACTTCTACCAAGGCCAAACTTGGCTCTTCATTATCAAATGATCTATATCTTATGTAATATCTACTAGTAGCTTCAGAATTAGGAACATTAATAGATTGAGTTGCAAGATTACAGTCATATTTTCTTTGATGTTTTTGATTGTGAGCTCATTTCTCAACATTCTCTTCTATTGGGGCCTCATACCAATCTCCTCCTAGTGATTCATCCACAGTATCTAGAATGTAAATTATAATTCTTCATTACTGAAAAAGACTTCCTTATGGTGTAGATTTTTCATATTCATCAGTTCTCCATCAGATATATCCAACCGAATGAATCATTCTTTTCTCCCCCTGATCAGTTATTAACAACCTCAATTGTTGTTCCACAGCAACTGAAAAAAAATTCTATTGCAATAATTTCTCCAAACAGATCCTAACTTTTTAACAATATTGGGATCTAATGAATTGTTTTGATGACATGATTTTCTAAAAAACATATTTAAAAAATATACATTTCTTCACAACAAAATGTAAATAATCATTCTATAGGGATAATATAACTTCTAGGAATACTTGTGAAAACAATGGTTCATATACCTTATCATGAAGAAATATAAATTGATCATGATTTGATTAAAAAATGACATAAATGTTAGGATATAGCACTTTCTCTAGCTCAGTAGTCCTGGGAAAAATCCCGGATTGAATGAATCTCATCATTTCTCAGTGATCAGAAGTAATTTGTTTTGTCATTAAATTTTTGATAGTTCTTGTTCCAAAGAATGAAAATATAATTTCATATGATAAATGGATTCAATTACTTATATTCTTAAAATCAAACTGGTACTCCCCTTGTAGGTAAATTTTAACAACTTATTCACTTCCACAGAAGAAATATAAAATTTAGTATCATTAATCATAGAGATAATAGTATCTTCCTCGAATCCAAGACTGAATAAATCATTTCTATAAAATTTCATTAAATTAATTTTATAAAATGTACGCATGTTTTCTTCTAAAAAACATAATCCAATCCTTGAAATCTTATTAATTCCTTAGGAGAATGATTTATAGAATCTAAATAATTGAAATAGATTACCTTTCCCCAGAGAACATTGCTAGATTTCTCTAACGCATATGGAGGCGCATCTGACTCAACATCTTTAGATATTTTTGAAGTTACCATATAGAAAGGTTTCTATATTCAAGGGATTTAAGGTTTAGGGTTTTCAATAATTTTAATCTAAAGAGTGAGACAGATACTCTTTAAACTGTAAGGATGTGTAGGAGAAGAGAAAGAGAACAGGAGAAGGGGAACAATTTTCTCCATCTGATTGAGAATGTACTCATTACATTTTAATTTTTAAATGAAAAATTTATTAAAATTATATTAAAATATAATTAATGTGTATAGAAATAAAATAAAACATGATAATAGTCTATATACAACATATATAGTACTTACAATATATACATATATATTGAAATAAAATAAATTGAATAAATCATTCATTTAATAATTAAAAAATCCTAACTCCCCTCTTAATAAAATCAAAACATGTACTGAAAAGTTTTTTTGTAATAATATCAACAAATTGATATTCATTATTAAAAAATTATAAAGATATATCCTTTTTAAGTACTTTATCTCTTAGAAAATGAATCCTTATATCAATGTCCTTAGTTATTGAATGAAATATTAGATTTTTTGAAATATTTTTTTCAGTATTATTAACACATAAAATATATATACTATTAAAATTAAGTCCAAATCATAGTAGGGTGTTCTTCATCCACAATACTTGTGAACTAAAAAAATGCCAACAGATACATATTCTACTTTAGTGGTTGACAGGGAAACTGAATGTTGTTTCTTACTAGACCATGAACTAATGATTTTTCCTAAAAAGTAATATGTTCCTAAGGCACTCTTTCTATCGAACCTACAACCTCCAAAATCTGTATCTGAATATGAAATTAAATTAAAAGCATATGTTTTGGGGTAAATAATTGATTTTAAAAAAAATCCCTTTTAAATATCTAAAAATGGTTTTAATAGTAAATAAATGGTATTATTATAGATTTTACTGAATTCTAAAACATATCCATACAAGAAACATAATGTCAGGTCTGTTGGAAGTAAGATTTTACCAACTTCGAATCATACCACTATATAACCTGTTGTCTACTGGTTTTCCATCTTCATCCAAAATCATGGGTTATATTGGTATACATGGGATTTGTATATGTCTTTTTATTTTCAAGTCTTTATTTTTTCAATAAATCAATAATATATTTTTTATTTAAAACATTTCCATAATATTTTTGATAAATTTTAATTCCTAAAAATAAATTTCTCTCCTCCATAGTACTCATTTCAAATTATTTTTTCATTAATTTTGAAAAATCATTAAAATGATTTTTATTAGTTGAACCAAAAATAACTTCATCAATATAAATTTGATATAATTTTTTTTAGAAAACGGTTTTTTTAAACGTTTTGGACAATCAAATATAATAGGTAATACATTTTTAAAAATAAAATAACTTAATATTTAATACCAAGCTCCAGGTTCATATTTAATTCCATAGAGAGATTTTGTAAGTTTAAAAACAGAATTTTGTTTTTTCGGATTTTCAAAATTAGTGGGTTGTTCGATATAAACATCCTCTAATGAATAAAAATTTAAAAATGTATTTTTAACATTCATCAAATATAATTTATAATTCATATATGATGCATTGGAAAAAAGGATTCTTATGGAATCTAGTTTAGCTATAGGAGAAAAGGACTTATTAAAATCCATACCTTCTTCTCGATTATATCATTTAGATACTAATCTGGATTTATTTTTTGTCATGATCCCTTGATTATCATGTTTATTTATAAAGAACCACTTATTTTCAATTACTAGATAATGGGTTGGTCTTTATAATAATTCCCAAACTTCATTCCATTTGAGTTGATTTAGTTCTTCTTGCATTCCTAATATCCGACTCTCATATTTTATTTATTCTTCAATAGCCTTAGGTTCTAACTAATATATAATGGGAAAAAATTCTTTTAGGCTTCCAAAATTTCTCATAGTTCTAATTCCAATGTCTAGGTCTCATATAACAGTTTCTATAGGATTTTCCATAAACTTTCTAGACTTTTTAAGAAACGTACTTTCAGGATCTTCAGTATCATGTTCTTATGAACGTGATTGAATTTTATTATGATTATTTTCAAAATCAGTTTTAAGAGTTTAAATTCTCATATTTTCAAAATAGTAAGTGACTTTATCTATATTTTCTTTCTCTTTAAGAAAAGGGTCAGTTTCATTAAACATCACTTGAACTTATTCTTAAAAAATAATTGACTTTTTATTAAAAATTCTATAATATTTAGCGATAGTCGAATATCACAAAAATATTCCTTTATCTATTTTTGGATCGAACATACCAAAGTATTCCATAGTAATCATGATATAAACCTCGCATCCAAAAATATTAAAAGTAATTTTGTTTAGTTTTTATATTATTCTAAATTTAATAAGGAGTGTTTTTTAAAATATTCCATATGAAAACTCTATTTATGATATAGTAGGTTGTGTTTATAGCTTATATCCAAAGATAATTAGGAATATTGTATACATTTAGTATAGTCTATTCCATTTCTTGAATAGTTCTATTTCTCTTTTCAACAATACCATTTTTGGGATGTTCTTTGTGAAGATAAGGTTTGTTTAATAACAGAATATAATAAAAAAGAATTAGATTTTTTATCCTAAAATTCTCCATAAGGGTCACTTCTAAAAGAAATTTTTTAATTCTTTCTTATTTGGAATAATTTTAAAAAAACATTAAAAAATTAGTGAAAACTTTAATTCTATGTTTCAGAAAATAAATCCAATTAAAAAAATAGTCATCATCTAAAAAACATATAATTTACCATACATAATTTATACTCTTTATTTTCTAAACAAATATATAAGGATAATATATAAAGGTTCAGATGTAGTAATTTTGTTCATATATTTGAATGAAGATTTTTGTTGTTTTCTAATTTGGCATGTATCACAGAATTTATCATTGTTAAACATAAGACTTGGAAAATAAAAAACTAAAAGTTTCTTATATAACTTATTCATATTATGTATATTATTGTTTTGAATGTCATATAGGAAAAATCAATTATTAATTTGTCTTATCAATTAAAAAATTCAATTTTTTTCACACAAGTAATTCAAATCAAAGGTAAAAACATTATAATTTCAAGGTGCTCTAAATTTATAAAACATATAATTAAAGATTGAAAATAAATATTTAGAAAAATCAACATAAAAACCATCATCACATAGTTGAGAAATACTTATTTGATTGTCCTTATCCCTTGAACATAAAATAGTTTGTTGGTTGATATATTCTTTGGATCTTCAATAGTTCCAACATGAACAATTTTCCCATTGTTAGTCCTCCATTCATTTGAGTCAGTGTATGAAAGTATGTTGAGTCCCCAATCACATTAATGGAACATCCACTATCCATATTCCATATGTGTTTTCATTTTCTATGAAAATTTTCTTGAATAGGTAATTAAACAGATTTTTGTTTTGGTTCCCATATCTTCTTGGGACAGGAAGTGTTAGCATGTAATTATCTAGGAATCTAGATTTGATTTATATTTCCATAATTTGTATCACTATCTACTAAAAAATTATAAATTAATTCTCTTTTAATACCACTAATTTGAGGATTTTTTAAATAGTTATTATTATTGAAATTTCCTTCTGTTCCCCAACATTAATAGTTATCATTTCTGGAATTGGGCACAAAATAATTCTTATAAAAATGTAATTTTGTCTTTTATTTAATATTCAAAATATTTCCCTTTTAATGAAATTATTTCCAGAAATTTCATTGAAAATATTTTCTCCTTTAGTCAAAACAATAGCCACACTCTTATAAGATTCAAATTATTCCTCCAATTCTTTAGACCTTTTTCATGGTTAACACTAATTGAGGGAGATGAGTTGAATTTTTCAATCAAATATTTATCTTGTTTTAGTAGGGTATCTAGTTCACCTAAAATAGTATTTTGAATATTTTTTGATGATTTTTACTTATTTAATAAAGAATGATATTTTTCTTTTATCATAGAATTGTAGGCTACCAATTTATCGTTTGGAAACTTCCAGAATAATAATCATAAGAGTAATATATTTGTATCTTTTCCTCATCAGTAATGAAAAATATATTGGATTATAGATTTTATTGCTTCTTATATGAATAAAACTATAATGGGATGATGGAGTCTTTATATACACTCCATGTAACATTCATTTCTCTCTTTATTTTGTGCCCTTAATCAGTATTTTTCGAATATCTCTTTTTTGACCTTTTTCATTCATCTTTCAGTTGGGGAAAATCATGTCTGATATGACCCAATTTCTTATATTCATATCATTGAACATCTCTTGGTTCTTTTTTATCCTTCTTAAATGATTTTCTGAATCATTTTTTATTATTGTATAATTCTCAAATATTTTTAGATAATTGAGCCTGTACCATTTTAGAATATAAGGAATCTAAATTATTCTTTAATTATTTTTATTTATATATTCGTATATTATGATTCCAAGATGTCACCTTTAGAGTATTATTTTCCTTCATTACTATAATTTTATAATCATCTGCTCTATCCTTCATTTCTACTTCATTCATCATTAGTTTCCCGATTAGTTCATTCATTATAAAATCCTTGATAGTTGATGATTGGTGAATTATAGTAGATATGCCATTCCATGTAAAGGGTAGTACTCTCAATACTTTCAAAGATTAATCAGATTTTTTAATGGGTTCTCCTAAGGTAGTAATATTGTTGAAAATTTCTATAATCATTTCATTCATCTATTTTATTCTATCTCTATCAAAAATTCAAAATGTGTCGTACTTTAGCATAGTTGTTGTATACCTCATTTGTCTTTCATTATCTATTCCTTTATAAAAAATTTCTTTATTTTTTGGAATTTCATAGGGATTTGGACATTGTGATACACAATTAAATTCACCTGGTCCAAGACCATAAATACTAGCATTCATATCTTTTGAATTGATATCATTCATGGCTTCTATTTCAGCATTCCAAGTTTCTAGTTTCTCAGGAATACTATAAGAATTAATGATTTTTATTAGACCATGAATCTATGATTTTTCTAATAGATAATAACTATATATTTTCAGTATCCATAATTTTTACCCTTAAAATATAAATTTCATTCCATAGACATTCCATCTCTCAAATTACCCATTAAAATATTTGTATAGACTTTATACTTTTATCTTTATATATCTTTATCCAAAATATTTCATTTTATACCAATTGTTATGTCATAGTATAAAAATTAACACAAGAGGGGGTGAATTGTGTCTTTTCAAAAATCTTCTACAATTCTGGCTTTTGACACCCATTGTGGCTTAAACAGATATGTTGTTTCACATTTTTAAAAATGATTTTGTAGTGAATAAACAAAAATAAAGACCACAAATTTTTTATAGTCGTTCAGGGAACAAATGTTCACTAGTCCACTCTACCAATAACTCTCTCTATGATCTTGGTAAAGTTCACTTGAATATTCCTCTTACCAAAGGACAAGGAATTCACAACGGAGTGTAAGCAGTTGGGACCTTTAGAAAAAAGTTAATAAAAATCCATTCTGGTACTATAACAAAGAACTAGTTATCCATATCTTATATCGAGAAGTTGATACTCCACCAAAACTTAGTTTGAGTAGTATAAACTCCAATAAATAAAAAGAGTTTGATTTGTTGATTTGGGTTTTCCTTCACAATTGAAGTAGTAGTAACTGAAAGATGATGGATCTTATTCTATAGAAAATAATATCTTCAGGAATGAAATGGTATAAAGTGATATTTGTTGAAAAAGTTTGTTCAATAATGTAGTAACTAAATAGCAGTAGTAATCTTATAATAGTAAAATATTGAACGTGTATATCTCCAAAGTGTAGATTCTTTAAGAATCAACTATTCATTGCAGCATCAATGTAAAAGAAAATTTCAATAATGTAGTCTCATATGTGAATTTATTATTAGACACATATTTTTGATGAGATAATTTGAAGCAATATATGGACCAGATACCTATATTTGGTATTCCATATCAAAAAGAATAACCTAATTGATCTTGGAAATTCAAATTCCAATTGTCCAGGGGAATCGTAACTTCCCTTAGAAATAGGAGTGGTTCTATCTAATGAATATGGTTCTTTGAAAAAATCGTCATGATCCTTGAATTGGTCTTAAATTTTTACTTGATCATTGCAGAAATCTCAGATTAAAAGCATGGCCTAAAAAATTCACCGTTGAAAACCCAACGTAGGGTTGAACTATGTTGAATAGGGTTCCTTTTCATAGTGAAGGTTCCCTTGGAGTAGCATAGGGGAAAAAGGTAGAGTAGGGACAATAATCCATATGTTCACTTTTTTAGCATAATATCCCAAGTGTAGCATTGATTAACCAAATGCTTGAATTCTTGAATGTAGGCTTGATGAATAGTAAAACCAACATCGAACATATGGTTGATGATCCATACATTTCACAGTTCTCCAAATGTAAGGATGCCGATCCAAACAAAAACTATTTAGAGTAACGTAGGTTTAATATCATATTTAGTAGATAACATTTTAGTGCAATGTAGGGTTGATAAAAAATACACTCATTTTCTAAACATAGGGTTTAAAATAGTATTTATAGAGTAATTATTGTAACATAAAATTCCATTAACCTGGATATAAATTCTTGATAACTCACTCAAATAAACTTCATTAGAAATCATAAATGGGTATTTGTGATTATAAAAATCATTATTAATTAGAGTGTATTCACAATAAAATACATTCACAATGTACATTATGACAAAGGCCTTACCCAAAAAATCATTTCAAATAGATCAAATGAATCTATGAGTTCAGTTACCTTGATAAACATGAACAAGTGTGGATGTGAGATCCCCCCCACATCTTCTTGAGGAATGGTGAGAATTTTACTAATTTTCTAATTTATGTTCTTTACCCTGTTTCATACCTAAATGAAATGGACTTCGGGTTTGTTGACAAAGGGAGATAAATTATTCTATTAAAAGGTATAAATTGTATTAGTATATTAATGGGGAAGAATTGCTAGGGGAACTGCGAGATTGGGGGAGTTGAAGCTGTTAGGTGGACAAGTAATATAGGGGGGTGTATGGGAGTATCAAATTTTATGATCCTAGATGTGATAGATCAAAGAATACATATCATGATAGTTTAGGATCACATCATGAAATACGGTTTCTGGAAGGATTGAGGCATACAAGGTGGCTTGTCATTTGCAGAAACAGGGATGTCATTTGAAAATCATTGTAGGGAATATTTTGTGAATATATGATAGTTATTTTGGCCACTATAAAGGAAGGGAGGTAGTTCACAGACCATGTAGGGAAAAACTGTTCATGGTAAGAGAAGGGTACATGGTGAAAGCTATACCACATTGAAAATTTGGTAAATCTCATATTACCATATTTTTTTGATCTATTTTCCAATATAAAGTGAACTGATTCAATTATTACATAGAATTATTTCTATAAGAAAACTTATTTTCTCTATGAATTTAGTGAATTCCAAATGTGGTTCCAAAGGGATAATTCTAGGAATGGTGATGTGGTTCGTAAGGAGGATTTTATGAATGGATGAGTTTGTGGTATTGGATTGCAAAGAGGTTTTTCGGGGCATTGTATCCCACAAAGGAAAATAGTATTTCAAGATGTTGTGGTTCACCAAGGATAATTTTTCTATTAAGGGTTCAGTCTGCCGAAGAATAGAGTCTTGTACGCAAAAGTGGTATACGGAAGTGATACACCGAGGTGGTTCGTAGAAGAGGTGGTCTGTGAACCATATGTGCTACATAATTGGCGAAAGAAGGAGGAGGTTCCTGAATAGGATTAAATTATTCGTGAAAGTAAAATATGATAACTAATAGTAAACTAAAAAATTGGATTTTATCCATGGGTGAAAATGAGACTTCAATAGAGAATCTACCTATAGTGGAGGATGTGTGCTTTGATGCAAATAAAGGGACCTACGAGTCCTTAAACAATTAGTGAATCCCTTCTAAGAGCAATGAGCGAAGGTAGAGGAGGAAAGTGTTCCATCCCACTAGTACTGAGCCATAGAAATGGACATAGGGTGTGACCCTTGGGAATTCAGTGAGTAGATCCTAAATATTATAAATGCAGGAATCTTGGTCATAAAAGTGATCTAGCCCAAACCTTGTAATTGGCATTCAGCTTTAGTGGATTTATTACATCGACACATCACCTTTGAATGCTACTTAGCCATAGCCTGGTGAGGGTGAACTATGTAACATCACTATTACCTATGAATGATTTTATTTCTATTCATAAATTTCTATGAGAGAAAGAGAGAAGAGTCTTTTTTAATGATGACACAAGATCTGAAGGGGCAGTAGTTTTCATTTGTATTACCCTAGTTTACCCCAACCTCCTAGCGTATTTAACCTTGTTGACCCTACATAAATGATACCTCATTAAAATAACATAAATTTTACATTTAGGTAATGATTATAAATTAATGATAATATATCCAATTGAAATTAAAAGAACTATTTTCAAAGAAGGTGCTTGAATTTGAAAAGAATAGAGGGAGGTAAGGACCCATTACATGAGTGTGTGACTCCAAAATATTATAAGGGGATTATTGAGGGCATGGAGGAACCTACGGAGGACTCTATAGTATTTTGGAAGGAATTTGGTCATAAACCAAGGAGTTTTAGTGACGATAAATTAAAGCTTGGGTTGGTTTATATAGGAAAATAGAGATAATTATTTACTATTTAGGTTTTGGACTCTACATAACAAAATGTCCAAAATCACAATCCATCCCATGGTTTTTTCCCATGTTATCTACCAAAAGTAATTGAATCCGATTATTTTATATGGGAATGCGATAAACTTATAAAAATATATCCTTGCCTTATGTGGAGGTGAGTAACACTTTTAAGGAATGGATTTTAAAACCGGGAAATATATTATAAGTATTGGAGGATTCATAATGGCATTATAAAATAAATCAAATAATCTGAAAATCACATTATTTAAATTCAAAATATATATTTTGTTTTGTGTCCCTTTTATAGTCATTATTAAATCACTTATGGGTCATTATGATGTCATAATACACAAAGTATATTTATACGATATTTAATTTTCACCTGAAAATTTTATTGTATCCTAAAATAATGAAACAATACCCATTATATAATTTTTACATTCAAATTAAAAAAAATATTCATTTTATCTAAATAATCATCTAAATATGTGAATTTTAGATTTTAAAATAAATTTAACATTTATTTTGAAATTCTTGTTTTTTTGACAATAACAGTTTTCAAACAATTTAAAAATGTAACATTTGAATTCATAAAAATTATTTTATCATTTATAATTGATATAAAATATTTAGTAAAAATATTTTATTAAAATATTATTTATTTTAAAAATACATTAATTCATATATTGATTAATTGAATTTGAATATTAACCAAAAATACTATTAGTATTTTAATGAATCAAAAATAAAAATCATTTCTAAAGTAACAATAATAGGATAAAAATGTATTCATTATTCAATAAAAACAATTTATAGACACATAATGTTTCAGTACTGATACATATCGATTTAATACACCAAAAAAACCTAAGAGTATAGTGCACTCTGGTGGGACTTTCATGGGGTGGTTTGACAAACATATTTTGAGCCATTATCTTTATGAGATTGAACTTGTACCATAAATGGTTTTTATCATGCTTATGTTTTTGGATCTCAACTTGCTCTTGGTGAAGGTCAATGCCCAAAAATTCTATCTCCCTCAGATGCAGTAAAATATGGTCTTCATAGGTTATGATCCTAATAGCAATGTTTATCACTTTGTTTGTCTCTATCAATTGAATTTGTTAAAACGCTATATTTATACTAATCATGTGATCTCTATTCAACTGAAATTATATCAATGGTAATGATTCATAATTGTAAATTTAATCCAATTGGATATAATAAAACCAAATAAATTCATGTGTTTTCTACAACCATATTACATAATATGACATTTAAATAAATCAAATTGGTACATTTTATTTATAATAGTTCGAGTAATTAGAATCTCCCCTCTTAAGAAATTTTCCCCATGAAATTTTCTTTTCCAACACTAGAACATATAAGGGTAACTAAATTTCAACACATCCTCTAGTTCTAAGATTTCTTATTCAAACATTGTGGATTATCCACAACACATGTACAATGTGAATTCTCTTATTTAGTATAACTTTTTCCCTAGGATCTATGATCTTCATCGGATTCTCCTCATAGAAAAGGCCATTCCCCAATGGTACCACATATGGATTGATTATGTGGGAGGGATCTAGTATGTACAACCTAAAGAGGGATACATGGAATACATCATGTAATTGATATAGGTTTGATGGGATTGCATGTCGATATGCCACAACTCTGATGTGATCAAGGATCTCAAAGGGTCTAAAGCGTCTTGGACTATGACTTCCCTTCATCCCAAATCTAATCAATTTATTCCATAAAGAAATTAATAGGAATACTATGTATCGGGGATCATACTCTAGGTCTCATTAACAATTATCAACATAGATCGTCTATTGAATCTGAGGAACCTTAATGTGCTACTGAATGGTCTTAACCCTTTCCCCCGTTTCCTCAACCATTTTAGGACCTAGAAATTTCTGTTCCCCAACATCACACCAACATGCAGGTGTTCTGAACCTCTTCCCATAAAGGGTCTCAAAGGGAACCATTTGGATTCTTGAATATAAACAATTGTTTTATGAGAACTCATCTAGAGGAATATGTTAGTCCCATCCTCCTTTTATGTACATTGAACATGATCACAACAGATCTTACAGTGTTTAAAGAGTCCACTCAAATTGGAAATCATTTTGAGGATAATAGGTCATACTTATGTTTAGATCAGTTTTTAGAGAATGTAGGAGACTATTCCTTATATTTGAGTTGAATCTTGGATCTCGATCAGATACATTCGATAGTGGTACTTCATGCTACCTTACCACTTCTCGGATGTATATCCATGCAAGTGGATTCAATGACAAGTCCTCTACAATTATAATAAAGTGAGATGTATTTGTAATATGATCCAGAACAACCCATGTTGAAAATTTTCCCCTAGATGTATTCAAATTTTTAGTGATAATGTTTGGGGTGATGTTATCCCATTTCCATGTTGGTATGGGTAATGGTTGCTTCATCTCCTTAGACTTTTACTTTTCAACCTTCACATGCTGGCATACCAGGCAGTTTTATGTATATTCGGGGATCTCCTTCTTCATATTTTCCAAAAAATAATGCTTATGGATATCTTCATACATCATTGTGCTTCCAGGGTCAATGGAGAAAGTTGAACTATGTGCATCATTAAACAGTTCATTTCTTAACTCATAATTTTGTGGAACATACAGTCTTGACCCAAATAACAAAATTTTATCTTCATTAGTTTTAAACCTTAATGAATTCCCCTTTCTCATAGATTCAACATTCTTCTAAATTTCCACATCATTTCATTGTACATCCTTTAATATTTCCAAAAGACATGGTTCAGATATATTTGTGAAAGTATTCATGATATTCCATAATATATGATTCCCATATCCATCAGTTTATTGTCTAATAAGATTAGATCCTCCTCAATTCTCATCATTGATAAAGATGTAGGATCCCTTATACCAAGACCTTCTTCCACGTTATTTGCATTACCAGGATGGTAGTGGATTAAGCAGTCATATTACATGATCATCTCTAACCATATTCATTGGTGCATAGTCAACTCTTTCCGTGTGAATATATAATTAATGATTTTTTGATCCGTATATATCTCACACTTTGCCTAATATAGATAATTCTTCCACATTTTCAATGGAAATATCATAGGTTACAACTCTAGATCATGTGTCAGATAGTTTTTTCATAAAAATCCTATATAATTGAAGAATAAGATATGAATTTTTCATTATTAATTAATATAAATCCCAATACCTTCATTGAAGTATCACTAAATACTATGAAGATTAATCCACTTGTGGGTAGAGTGATAATTTTTATAGTGATGAGCCTCCTTTTAAACTCCATGAATCTCTCTTCACATTCATCATTCAATGAAAATTTGACCCCCTTCCTAGTTATCTTGGTAATATTGTTGGACAATCCCGGTAAATTTTTCACAAATAGAAGATAATAACCTGATAATCCAAGTAAACTAAGGATATCTATCATAGATGTTAGACTGATACATCCTTGAATTGATTCTATCATTGAAGGGTCCATAGATATCCCATTTCTAGTCATGATATTCCCCATTAAAGATATTTCCTTAAAAGATAACACAAATTTTTTGTACTTGGAATAAATATTCTTCTTTCATATGGTATTTAGCATAGTGATGAGATACTCCTCATGATCCTCCTTACTTTTAGAGTATACTATAATATCATCAATAAAAAATACCTCAAATATTTCAATATAATCTCTAAATACTATATTCATCATGTTCAAAAAGATTTCTATACAATTAGTGTGTCTGAATGGAATCATTAGGAACCCATAGTTCCCATACCATGTAAGAAAAATGTATGGGTAATATATTCCTCTTACACCCTTACTTGATGATATTCGAACCAAGGATCCACCTGAGATAAGTATTGTGGTCCACATTGTTGATCAAACAAGTCATAAAGCTGAGGTAGAGTTTACTTGTATTTTATCATGATATTATTGAACTCAAGATAATCAATGAAAAGTCACATCGACCCATCCTAATTATTGAATAAGAGGACTACTGCACCCAATGGTGAAGCACTTTTATGTATGAATCCATTGTCCAGATTCTCATGTAGTTGTTTCTTCAGGTCCTCAATTTTCACAAAATCTCTTATATATTGTGTCTTGGATAATAGAAACTCCCCATATATAAGCATGATTAAAAATTCAACCGATCAGTTATGTGAAAGGCCAAGAAATTCCTCGGGAAACAAAAGATTGTATTAACTCACAAAAATCATGTCTTTAGGGCCAGTTATTTCTTTAAACTCAATCATTTGATCTAGATACTATTTACCTTAGGGAAATAATATAAATTATTTAGATGATTATGATAAATAAAACACATCCTCTCCCTTTAACTTATATAGAATCAGGGGGTTGATTCTCTATAATGACATTTATTTCTTTTTTGTGGTTATTTATGTTGGCTTTATATAGGGAAAGAAAATCAATGTTATGAATTGCTCCAAACTCCACCAAAGGAATCATAACAAGGTTATCTGGTAATTTTATCCCACAAATTGATATAAGGGATGAGTTATTGTTAGGATCCACTTTAGTGGTAGTGGTGTAATATTCTCTCCCATATTGCATTAGAGATTGTTGGTTTTCTAAAAAAACCCTTTCCTTAGGGAATTGGTTTGCAAAGTTGCATGGTTACATGTAGTTGAAGTAATGGACTATGTGCTAAGGGTTGACTAGAGGCATATCATGCATGTTTTCTATGTTTTCCTTTAATTCCTTGATATATTCATCATCTATTTTCTTGAGGGTGGGGAAATCAATTTCCATTTTATATCGGAGAGTGCAGGAAAATATTTATTGAAAAAAATTCATAATTACATGCACTTCATCACGTGGATCTCTTCCTTAGGATTCATATTCTTGATCAAGGACCACCAATGATCTGATTTCTTCCATATGATAAAGAGGAGAAGGAAACTTATTTTTTTATTACATTAAGTAATGGAGAAGATCTTCCCAATGGAGTTGATCCATTTTTTCACGATTAAGTGATCAGATGATCCATTGAAAGTTGAAGGCCTTTTTCTCATCAAGCACTAGATTATGGCATGTTCACTCATAGGGGGTTTGGGTGATCATATTTGTCCATTTTGTTATTACAAACATGAGTTAACTGAGAAGGTATCATCCTAAAGTTTATGATTCCTTCTCTCATCAGTATGGGAAACTTGTGGATAAATAATCACAATGACCATCACATCGATTGTTTAACTGATTCCTCAAATATTTGGCCATTGGATATAATAAAAGGGAAAATTTGGGATGATTATTTTTAAACTATTTAACACTTAATAGAGAATCTGATGACCTTAAAGGGAAAAATTATAAATTACATTTATTTCCATATCTTTTGACCCTCTAGGGTCTAATCTATGTTATCCATGATCTATTTCCAAACACATATTCTTATGGGAATATTTTTATGCGAATAGTTCCTTGTACCGGTATTATAAATTTACCAAAAATTATCTCTTGGGATTTTCACATGAGGTGGGTAGTAAGGATAGTTTTCATGTACCAGGTTACCCTGAGTCTGGCACAGAATAACTTGTTGGATTTATTATTTCTAGGTACATTTATGCCAGAACCATGTCCACTTGTAATATCTAGACATGGATGTATTTTCCTGAAAAACAACATAGTTTATACTAACAAATATTTAGGGATTATTTCTTATTCTTTGTCTTATCCCTAAGTCATTCCCTAGAGTTTTCTAACCTTAATCCCAATAATAATGAAACCTTTCCTTTGATACTAACTATAAAAACCCTACCCTTTATTTCATATTAGTATTTGATTAATTACAAAATACTACACATTATATAACTTGGATGATCAAAAAGTATAATTTATTTTTCAATTAGTTATATTACATAAAAATATAAAATATAGGGTATATAATGTCTTTATTGAAAACATATTAAACATTCTCAAAATACACATTCAAACTTAAAACTGCATGGGATAAACTAGGGAAAAACATTAGAAAAAAGTGATATATAAATCCGAGTAAGTGAATAAATATGGAATAAGTGATACATGTTAGACAATAGGTATTTCAATTATGAATAAAATGAATATAAATAATATGGAAAGATATATCATGATAGTCATAACCCAGAAAATGTGGATACAACGTAAAACATTGAATCATAAACATAGTTTAAGGATAAATCTGCCAAGACATCATGGGGAACAAAGTCCAACGATGGAATAAGATTATCTCCCTACCCCAACGTGATGTATCATGATACAAAACATTACCAAATTCATTGTAGATCTCTCTGGTAACACCCATCATATTCAATTCATTTCATGCTTAATTGTGCCACTTAGATCATACAACGTCGATTCATTCATCACAATAATTGGTAAAATGATAATGAAATGTGGAATAAATAAATTTATGTTCCAAATAAATAATTATATATAAATAAAGGTTAATACCCTTGATAGAAAAATGGATAAAGTATTCACTACCTAGTTGTTTTGTCATGGAAAATCACAGTGAAATTTCAGCAGCATAAAGTTGTTACATAAAAGTTAATAAAAATGGTTGATGAGAGAGAAAGGGGTATCTCGTAATTTGGTAATGAAATTTATAGTAATAGGGACTTGGAAAGATATGTTCCAAATTTAATAAATGGAAATTTAATATATAATTTCATAAAGAAACATGAATAAATAACAGAATGTGAGGAATCCTTATAGAATTTCAACACAGTAACAGCTTAGGTAAGGGTCCAAATTAGGGAGAATAAATGACCCCTCTTTAATATAACACCAATTATATAGTAAGTTAATTATTATAAATAAATTAAAACATGAGGAATTTAAATTAAAATATTAAATTTCAAATAAGCTTCTTGAATTTGAAAGGTGGAGATGAAGGTGAGGATCCTATACTTGAGTGTGTGACTCTAAAAACATAGAAGAGGATTATTGCGAGCATGGGGGTGCCTTGGGAGGACCCTATAGTGTGGAGGGAATAGTATATTAAATATAATGTGATTTTTATTAAAGATAAATGGGGCATTGGGTTGGTTTATATAGGAAAAGATGGGGGTGTCATTATTATTTAAGTTTTAGACTCTACATAATAAAGTATCTAAAACTACAAACCATCTCATGGTGTTTGCCTATGGATTCTACAAAAATAGACATGTTCCTAATATTTTATAAGTCTATGGGCCAAAATTATTAAAATTATTCCCTTTTTTATGTGGAGGTGAGTCACACTCTTAAAAAAGTATTTTAAAACCTTAAAATATATTATATGTTTTGGAGTATTCATAATGGCTTCAAAAGTTAAATAAAATAAATGTAAAATCGAATTATATTAAATAGAAAACATATATTTGGTCTTGATTATAGTTTATAGTAATTATAACATCACTTTTGTGTCATTATGATGTCACGATACGCAGAGTATATTTATATGGTATTTAATTTTTACCTGAAAATTTAATTGCCTCAAGAAATTATTAAAAATTCACTATTTGATCATATTGACAGTATAATTGTAACATCCCAGGTAAATAAAGAATAAAGAATTTTCATATATATTAATATGTACAAATTAAATATTAATTTTACTTTAAAGGGGTTGCAATGTTCGATAGCGTACCCGATACGCAACAAAGAGTTTCATTGAAATCTTACGTTGCACACTAATAATAAAATAAAATTATTTTAAATGGTAGTTAACACATATCTGTTGTATTGGAGAGAATGGATAAAAATAACTAAAATATTATTATATATGTTTTTAAATGTTTTTACATGTTTCCAATAAAAGATAAAGGCTTAAAATACGAAAAGAATTCAATTTTAGGCTTTTATATCCTAATTTTCACTAAAGGTTCACTTATCGCCTTTTGATGGAGAACCATCATTAAATATTGTTTTGGTCACTTTTATACATTCTATTGGACCAAATAAAACTGTTTTTTAGAATCGGGACATCAAAATTTACTTTGTGTAAATTTTTGGTATTTTTCCGACAAAGTTCATTTTTTTAATGAACAGTGAAAAATGTAGTATTTTAATTCAAAACCACTTTTTAATCTAATTTATTTATATGATTAGATTATAATATGATTTGGTTTTAAAGTGAAATTGGAATATATTTTTACCATTAAATCCAATAGTGGTCGTTGGAATTAATTTCACTTTGAAGTCGGACTTAAACTAGTGTCAATCTTTTGATACTTATTGTTTCATGAAAACACGCTATTTGCTCTGACTGCGGGATTTAATTATTAAATTAATTAATGAAACTTATATATTTTGGATTTTTTAAAATAGACTTAATTTTTGAATTCGGAATATCAAATATAGCTTAGGGTGAATTTTTGGTATTTTTCTGAAAAACTTGAATTTTTGATGAATAGTGAAACCACTAAGTGGTACTTATAAAAACTGATTTTTCGTTTAAATGATATTTTACCACTTCTGTGTTTTGAATTTCAAAAATCCGACATACATGGTTGTCATTAATAAGTAAAACACGGTTCAATGGGATTAAAATAATATTTTGGTGAATAGTAACTTTTAAGTTTTTAATCGCGATTAGAGGTAATTAGTGTAGTTTAAGGTAAAAATAATGTTTTAATAATATGAAATGAACATGACACATGTCCTACCCTTATTGGATGTGCCATGGCCGACCAAGAAAATCCATGTGTCAACTTGGGGACCCCATGGAGCCACTTTAGTTGGAAAATGACATTAATATCTTTTTATTTAATGTTAAAATAAAATTGTCACAAACATGAGTTGTTTTACTAAAACAATTTTTACATGGGGTTATACAAGTCAGATTTTTTACTATAAATATTCATTGTAAATATAAAAATATTTCCTACATCATGATATTTTTTGAATAATTTTTATACATTAAATAAATTAAATTATTTATGACACCATGATGATGCTGTGATTACCTCATTATTTAACGATTTAAATAAAATGGAATGATAATGTAAAATCTAAGACCTACACATGTCCAAAACCTATTATATGGGTGGAATTAGAACCATTATCACCTTATCCTCTAAACACATCAATTTGGGACCATTAAAATCCGAAACGCATTCTATAATAAAGTAACATTTCCTTACTTTCCAAGAGTGCCCCTCCTCTCCTCTTATAAAAGGCCCCCCACCTCTACCACCTTACCCACACTTCCAAAGACTTTGGCTCGGCCAACCACTTCCCATTTTTTCTCTCCACATCCCTCTCTTACTCCATGAAGCCTCACTTTGGTCATAATGCTTCCCAATGAAGCCTTTGAGCTCAAATCTAAGAGAGTTACCCGATTTTAAGGTAACGTGTTCACTTGTGTTCTTTTGTTTTATTTTTCCTCTCCAACCCCCTAAACACTTTTTATTAATTTATTTTGTAACAAATACAGTATCTTAAATATACTAGGATGTATTTATAATAATCATTCGAGCTAAACTTATACACATCTACATCTAATGGATAAAGAACATACTGTTTCTGTGGTTGGTGAATTTCTGGCTCACGAAACGATGATTGTTCAATCTTCTTTTAAACACCTTTAATGGTGGCCATTAACATGTCACTCTATTTATATATGATATGTATTATGTTTTTTTCCTTATGCTTATGTATTTTTCATTTGTGGTATACCTTTATGGTTTCCATTGTGGGTAAACACGATAATTTCATTTAAGGAAGTGCGGACTACCACACCCTCAAAGTGATTTGACTCGTTAATGCCATATGTGGGATGTATAAAGGATGGATTTAAAGTTATTATATATGCTGATATACTGAAATTATAATATAACTCTATATAATTATTTTTTTATTTCCATTAAAGTATGAGATAAAAATGAATGTAGCATTCATGCGTACGTACGGCTTACAGTCTCCATGAATGGTGCATTTCATTTCTTATCCCCAAATGTAATGTACTATTATAAGTACATATATATAATGGATATATATGATTTATGTTAAATCTAAATGATTAATATAATTCTGGAATTAAAATATACATACCTCTCATTTAGTGTTAATTCCATTAATATGACATAGAAATGAAAGTAGCGTTCATGCGTACGTACGGCTTACCGTCTCCATGAACGGTGCATTTCATTTATTACCTCTAAATGATTATGTGACATTATAAATACATGTATATTCTAGATATATATGATATATATGATATCCAAATCAGGAATTTCATTCTAGATATAAAGAACCTTTGACCACACGAACAACATGTAATTGTAAGAAGTCCACTTTCGACTTAAGAACCAAATATCGACAAAACAAAAATTATTAACTAAATGATTACATAATGTTTATAACATGGAAATAAGTGATATAAATGGAATAATAAGCTTTAAAAAGGTTCTTAAGCAAGTAAAATTAACTCAAGTTTATTATTCAGGATGTTAAAGAACGATCGAGTCAAGTCGGACCCGTGGTAAGGGACTTCATCTCAATCTCCTTTCATTGAGGCATATTTCATTTTATACACAACAATCTTTTATACGGTGTATAAACCCCTTTGAATTTTAATTTTATACAAAAGGAATCTTTTTCTACGAAGAGTTTTACTAAACGACAAAAAGGAATGTTTCTTTTAACTTACGCGGTGACAACGACCTTTTCCTCCGCCGCAAGTATTATTTGGTCTTTGGCTTTCTCAACAAGCCATAATGTTTTTTTAAATGAAATAAATACCATATACTCTTTTATGTATTTTGGTATTGAAAATTGTTTTTATAATGGATTTATTATGTTAATATATTTAAGTGATATATTGTGATCAATGTGTGGAAATTTTTTCGTTCCATTATATTTGTTTTATGTCTTATGATTTTATAATGGTACTTGGACATTTGACGGGTGGTTACGTGATGAACCATATGACAGGTGGTGCCGTGAATAATAGGATGGGTGGTTACGTTATAAACTCTTATTCATTGGGTATGGAAGTCGCCCTTATGGCTATTCCATTAAGTATGTATGGAAGTTGGCCGTATGGCTATTCCATTAAGTGATATGTGTGGAAGTAGACCGTATGTTTATTCAATTTAAGTATGTTTATGTCCCAAGTTACCTTTATATGTTATGTGTTCTTTATATGGGATTTATGGTAATCCTTTGGTTACAAAAGGGTAAGTAATGATATTTTATTCAGTGAAGAGTTTTTACTACTTCATGAAGGTGAAGGTATTACTTTGATAAAGTATACATGGTTTACATGATGTTTGAAAAACTAACAGTTTTCATTCTTTGTGTATCCCTTACTGAGCTTTTTTATAATCACCCCAAGTATTTTGAAATGTTTTTCACAGGTCTTAATGTGGAATTAGGTCAGGGATGGGAGCAAGGGAAAGTCATGCTATCTAAAACATGGAACTAGACATGTTTCGTTTTAAGAGTTTTTATTTTAGGGAAACCTAGTCTACTTTGTAATCTTTTGAGATGTAACAGTTATGTCCCAATTCTCTAAAACTCTAAACCTAAAAAGATCTTCAAAGTGAATTATTAATTTAATTCAATATTAAGTAAGGTTTAAGGCCGAGGCCTTATATTTGGTATCAGAGGTCGGTTTAGATAACTTTAGGAGTTAGAATTCTATTAAATGATTATCCAAAAAAATTATTGTCAAATTGAAATGATATAGCATTTAAAGATTACCATGTTTCTTCTCCTAAGATATTTCTGTGTTAAGAATGTTTTTCCAGAGAGGAAATAGAGCTGCTTTTCTAGGAAGGTATATAGAGTATAATGACATTTTGAATCAATATCCTGAGATGGTCAGAATCAGAACTAAACAGTTTTTTTACAGTGATGGATCAGTTGACTCAGGTGAAAAATGTTGGTTGTTTTCATTGATGATATTTTGGTGTTTTCTAAAAGTATAGAGGAGCATGAAAGTCATTTAAGGTTTATCATGAAAACCTTAAAATAAAAAAACTATATGGAAAATTCAGCGAGTTTGAGTTTTGGTTACAATAAATTTCTTTCCTGGGTCACATTGTTTCAAAAGATGGCATAACTATTGATCATGCTAAAACAAAAGTTGTTAAAGAATGGCCAAGACCCAAAAATGTAACTGAGATCCATAGTTTTCTTGGATTGGCAGGTTACTACCGAAGGTTTTTGAAACTTTTTCACGGTTATCTAGTCCAATGACTAGGCTAACTTGGAAGGATGTTAAGTTTATCTGGACAAAAGAATGTGATTATTGTTTTCTGAGGTTGAAAAGAAGATTGGTGAATGCTCCAATTTTGGCACTTCATTCCAGGAATGGTGAGTTTGTTATATACAGTGATGCTTCGTTGAAGGGGCATGGCTGTGTCCTTATGCCGAATGATCAGGTAATTGCATATGCTTCACGTCAGTTGAAAACTCATGAGGTAAATTACCCTACACATGATTTGGAATTAGCTGTTGTTGTTTTTGCTCTTAAAATTTAGAGGCATCATTTGTATGGAGTAAAGTGTGAAATATATACTGATCACAAAAGATTAAAGTATATATTCACTCAGAAATAATTGAACATGAGACAGAGGAGATGGTTGGAATTAATCAGGGATTATGATTGTACAATTCATTACCATCTGGGAAAAACAAATAAAGTGGTCGATGCTTTGAGTCGGAAAAGTAATGCTTCATTAATAATGTTGTGTTTGGACGTGATCCTTTGGTTAAATATTTGATGAGCTTTGGCATGGAAATTGTTGATGCAGGAAGTTCTTCTGTTTTGTTTCAGGTATCAGTGAGATAATCCCTATCAGAGAGAATTAAGCAAGCACAGAGGGAAGACAGTGAGTCACAGAAAAAGGTAGAGCTAGTTCAGAAGGGTAAGTTGCCTGAATTCAGCATTGATAATGACTGTGTTTCGAGGTTGGGGAAGAGATTATGTGTGCCTTGTGACTCAAAGTTGAAGAATGAGTTATTATGTGTGGCTCATAGTTCCCCGTTTTTAGTTAATCCTGGAAGTACTAACATGTACAGAGATCTGCGTGAGTATTACTGGTGGGATGAAATGAAAGGGATATTGCTAATTTTACTGTGAAGCGTTTGACTTGTCAGTAGGTTAAGGCAGAGCAGCAGTTACCAAAAGGGATGCTTCAGCCTTTACCGGTGACAGAGTGGAAATGGGAAAACATATCCATGGACATTGTTGTGGGATTACCGAGGACATCTCGAGGTAATAATGCAATATGGGTTATTATTGATAGCTTGACTAAATCTGCTCATTTCCTTGCTATACAAGATACTTTTTCACTAGATCAACTTTCCCGTTTGTATCTTAAAGAGATAGTCAGGTTACATGGAGTTCCTCTCTCCATTGTGTCCGATCGTGATCCCAGGATTACTTCTAACTTTTGGAAAGGCCTTCAGAAGTCATTGGGTACTGTATTAAATTTTAGTACAGCTTTTCATCCGCAATCCGATGGGAATTCAGAAAGAAAAATTCATACCTTGGAGGATATGCTATGAGCTTGTTCAATGGATTATCAGGGAATTTGGGACCAACATCTTTTTTTGGTTGAGTTTTCATATAATAACAGTTTTCATTCATGTATACAGATTGAACCGTTTGAGGCATTATATGGGAAGCAGTGTCGAACTCCAGCTTTTTGGGATGAAGTGGGTGAAAGGAAGCTGATGGGACCAGAATTGGTAGAAGAGATGGCAGAAAAATTTCAGTTGATTTAGAAACACATGAAAACAGCTCAGAGAAGGCAGAAGAGTTCTGTGGATAACCAGAGGAAAGATCTATCTTTCGAGGTAGGTGGTCATGTTTTTCTCAAGGTTTCTCCATGGAAAAGTGTGATGCGATTTGGTAAGAAAGGAAATCTGAGTCCAAGGTTCATTGGACCATATGAAATTCTGGAGAGAGTTGGATAAGTTGCTTACCACGTGGCTTTACCTCCAAGTTTATCTCAGGTACACAATGTTTTTCTTGTTTCGATGCTGAGAAAGTATATGCCAGATTCATCTAATGTTTTGAGCCCAAAGGTAGTTTAGTTGGAAGAGGATCTCTCTTATGAAGAACAACCAGTCCAGATTCTTGACCGAAGAGAGAAAGTGTTGTGAAATAAGGTAATCCACCAGGTAAAGGTTTTTTGAAAAAACCACATGGTTGAAGAGGCAACGTGGGAATCTGAAAATGCTACGAGGGATAAATACCCCACTTATTTTGATAAGTGAATAAAATTGTGAGGACGCAATTCCCAAAAGGGGGGAAGGATGTAACATCCCAGGTAAATAAAGAATGAAGCATTTTCATATTTATTAATGTTTACGAATTAAATATTAATTTTACTTTAAAGGGGTTGCTATGTTTGATAGCGTACCCGATACGCAACAAAGAGTTTCATTGAAATCTTACGTTGCACACTAGTAATAAAATAATATTATTTTAAATGGTAGTTAACACATAGCCGTTGTATTGTCAGGAATAGATAGAAATAACTAAAATATGATTATATATGTTTTTAAATGTTTTTACATTTATCCAATAAAAGATCAAGGCTTAAAATACGAAAAGAATTCAATTTTAGGCTTTTATACCCTAATTTTCACTAAAGGTTCACTTATCGCCTTTTGATGGCGAACCGCCATTAAGTATAGTTTTGGTAACTTTTATACATTCTATTGGACCAAATAAAACTCTTTTTTAGAATCAGGACATCAAAATTTACTTTCTGTAAATTTTTGGTATTTTTCCGATAAAGTTCATTTTTTAATGAAAAGTGAAAAATGTTGTATTTTACTTCAAAACCTCTTTTTAATATAATTTATTTATATGATTAGATTATCATTTGAATTGGTTTTAAAGTGAAATTAGAATATGTTTTTACCATTAAATCCAATAGAGGTCGTTGGAATTAATTTCACTTTGAAATCGAACGTAAACTAGTGTCAATCTTTTCATACTTATTGTTTCATGAAAACACGCTATTTGCTCTGACAACGGGAATTAATTATTAAATTAATTAATGAAACTTATATGTTTTGGATTTTGTAAAATAGACTTCATTTTTGAATTCATAATATCAAACATAGATTAGGGTGAATATTTGGTATTTTTCTAAAAAACTTCAATTTTTGATGAATAGTGAAACCACTAAGTGGTACTTATAAAAATTGATTTTTCTTTTAAATTAACTTTTACTACTTCTGTGTTTTGAATTTCAAAAATCCTACATACATGGTTTTCATTAAGAATTAAAATGTGGTTCAATGGGATTAAAATAATTTTTTGGGGAATAGTAACTTTTAAGTTTTTAATCTCGATTAGAGGTAATTAGTGTAGTTTAAGGTAAAAATAATGTTTTAATAATATGAAATGAACTTGAAACATGTCCTACCCTTATTTTATGTGTCATGGACGACCAATAAAATCCATGGGTCAACTTGGGGACCCCATGGAGCCACTTTAGTTGGAAAATTTCATTAATATCTTTTTATTTAATGTTAAAATAAAAATGTGACAAACATGAGTTGTTTTACTAAAACAATTTTTACATGGGGTTATACAAGTCATATTTTTTACTATAAATATTCATTGGAAAGATAAAAAGCTTTCCTACATCATGATAGTTTTTTTATAATTTTTAGACATTAAATAAATTAAATTATTTATGATACCATGATGATGCAGTGATTACCTCATTATTTAACGATTTAAATAAAATGGAAAGATAATGTAAAATATAAGATCTAAACATGTCAAAAACCTATTGGATGTGTGGATTTAGAACCCCTATCACCTTATACTTGAAACACATAAATTTGGGACCATTAAAATCCGAAACTCATACTATAATAAAGTAACATTTCCTTACTTTCCAATAGTGCTCCTCCTCTCCTCTTATAAAAGGCCCCCACCTCTACCACCTTACCCTCACTTCCAAAGCGTTTGGCTCTGCCAACCCCTTCCCATTTTGTGTCTCCACATCTCTCTCTTACTCCTTGAAGCCTCAATTTGGGCAAAAGTCTTCCCAAGTAAGCCTTTGAGCTCAAATCTAAGAGAGTTACCTGATTTTAAGGTAATGTGTGCACTTGTGTTCTTTTGTTTTATTTTGCTTCTCCAACCACCTAAACTCTTTTTATTCATTTCTTTTGTAACAACACCAGTATCTTAAATATACTAGGATGTTGTTATAATAAGAATTCTAGCTACACTTACACACATCTACATCCAATGGTTAAAGAACATACTGTTTCTGTGGTTGGCGAATTTCTACCTCACGAAACGATGATTGTTCAATCTTCTTTTAAACACCTTTAATGGTGGCCATTAAGATGTCACTCTATTTATATATGATATATATTATGTTTATGTTTTCCTTATGCTTCTGTATTTTTCATTTGTGGAATACCTTTATGGTTTCCTTTGTGGGTAAACACGATAATTTCATTTTAGGGAGTGCGGACTACCGCCCCCTCAATGTGATTTGATTCGTTAATGCCATATGTGGGATGTATAAAGGATGGATTTAAAGTTATTATATATGATGTTATACTGAAATTATAATATAACTCTATATAATTATTTTTTTCTTTCCATTAAGTTATGAGATAGAAATTAAAGTAGCATTCATGCGTACGTATGGCTTACCGTCTCCATAAATGGTGCATTTCATTTCTTATCCCCAAATGTAATGTACTATTGTAAGTACATATATATAATGGATATATATGATGTATGTTACATCTAAATGATTAATATAATTCTGGAATTAAAATATACATACCTCTCATTTAGTTTTAATTCCATTTATATGACATAGAAATGAAAGTATTGTTCATGCATACGTACGGCTTACCGTCTCCATGAACGGTGCATTTCATTTATTACCTCTAAATGATTGTGTTATATTATAAATACATGTATATGCTAGATATATATGATATATATGATATCCAAATTAGGAATGTCACTCTGGATATAAATAACCTTTGTCCCCACGAACAACATGTAATTGTAAGAAGTCCACTTTCGACTTAAGAACCAAATATCGACAAAACAAAGATTATTAACTAAATGATCAAATAATGTTTATAACATGGAAATAAGTGATATAAAAGGAATAATAAGCTTTAAAAAAGTTCTTAAGAAAGTATAAATTAACTCAATTTTATTATTCAGGATGTTAAAGAACGATCGAGTCAAGTCGGACCCGAGGTAAGGGACTTCGTCTCAATCTCCTTTCATTGAGGCATATTTCATTTTATACACAACTATATTTTATACGGTGTATAAACCCCTTTGAATTTTACTTTTATAGAAAAGGAATCTTTTTCTATGAAGCGTTTTACTAAACGACAAAAAGGAATGTGTCTTTTAACGTACGCGGTGACAACGACCTTTTCCGCCGCCGCGGGTATTATTTGGTCTTTGGCTTCCTCAACAAGTCATAATGTTTTTTTTAAATGAAATAAATACCATATACTCTTTTATGAATTTTGTTATTGAAAATGGTTTTTATAATGGATTTGTTATGTCAATATATTTATGTGGTATATTGTGATCAATGTGTGTAAATGTTTTCTTTCCATTATATTTGTGTTATGTCTTATGATTTTATAATGGTACTTAGACATTTGACGGGTGGTTACGTGGTGAACCATATGACGGGTGGTGTCATGAATACCAGGACGGGTGGTTACGTTATAACCTCCAATTCATTGGGTATGGAAGTCGGCCGTATGGCTATTCCATTAAGTATGTATAGAAGTTGGCCATATGGCTATTCAATTAAGTGATAGGTGTGGAAGTCGACCGTATGGTTATTTCATTTAAGTATGTTTATTTCCCAAGTTTCCTTTATATGTTATGTGTTCTTTATATGGGTTTTATGGTAATCCTTTGGTTACAAAAGGTTAAGTAATGATATTTTATTCAGTGAAGAGTTTTTACTACTTAATTATGGTGAAGGTATTACTTTGATAAAGTATACATGGTTTTCTTGATGTTTGAAAAACTAACAGTTTTCATTCTTTGTGTATCCCATACTGAGATTTTTTATGCTCACCCCAAGTTTTTTTGAAGTGTTTTTCACAGGACATAACGTGGAATAGGGTCAGGGATGGGAGAAAGGGAAAGTCATGATATCTAAAACATGTAAGTTTACATGTTTCGTTTTAAGAGTTTTTATTTTTGGGAAACATAGTCTGCTTAGTAATCTTTTGAGATGTAATAGTTCTGTTCTAGTTCTCTAAAACTTTAAACCTGAAAATATCTTCAATGCTAATTATTCATTTGATTCAATATTAAGTAAGGTTTAAGGCCGAGGGATTATAATAATTCCAATAAATATTTTAATTTTATCTATATAATCTTCTAATTAATTTAATTTTCACTTTTAAAATAAAATTTATATTTATTAAGAAATGTTTGGTTTTTTGACTATAAAGTTTCTTAACCCTTTTAAAAACATACATTTGACTATGTAAAAATTATATGATAATTTATATTTCATAAATATTATTTAATAATAATATTTTTCGAAAATATTATTCATTTATAAAATCCATTATTTCATAAATTGATTAATTGAATTTCAAAATTATCAAAAAATACTATTTATGTTTTATTGAATCAAAAATAAAAATCATTTATATAGTAACAATAATAGGATGAAAATATATTCACTATATATAAAAAATAATTCACATACTCTTAATTCATGGGTCGTTATTCATCTCCCATTAAAACACTAGAGAACTCCCTATGATTAAGGTGGATAATGGTGGGACCTTCATAGGGTGGTTCAACGAACAACGTTT
Organism: Viscum album; assembly: GCA_963277665.1. NCBI lineage: Eukaryota > Viridiplantae > Streptophyta > Magnoliopsida > Santalales > Viscaceae > Viscum > Viscum album. The sequence continues at coordinate 869,315,836 of OY728122.1, forward strand.
GGGGCATGATCTTAGTGAGATTGAACTTCAGCCATAAATGGTTTCCCAAGTGCACAAGTTGTTGGATCTCAACATGAGATTTGTCAAGCGAAAATCATATAAATTCAATATACCTTTGAAGCTCAGATAAATGGGCTTCATGAGGTATGATCCTATTGTTTGATACCATTACATCCCATTTCTGTGTTAATTGGATTTGATAAGACCCTATATTTATACTAATCATGTGATAACTGTTCAATGACTATAATATCAATGATATTGATTCTTAACTATAAATTAAATATTATAGGATATAATAAAACAAATGAATTTCATGTGTTTTCTATTACCATATTACATAAAAATACATTTAAGTAAATCAATAGTGAAATATTTATTTATAAATGTTCGGATCATTATAGCCTTTTTCATGGAATTGAATTTAGCAGTGTAGTGGATTCACTTGAACTCCGGTTCTTCTCCTATTTTTTCATATATGTGGCATTTACCTAGCTATACATCCTAATTTTTTTTGATGAACACTATTTTGTAATGTTCCCTACCTTTACATCTTAATATCTTTTTGTGTATGCACCTTTGTGTTGTTGTGTATGTTGTTTCAACATGGTCTTTAAATTGTAAATTTGTCTATAAGTTCACATACCCCCTTTGAAATCAATCACTTCTCTAACATTTTTCTCTGTTATTGGGAAGAATAATTTTATATCTAGGATTTCTTCTACCCCTTTCATCGTCTTTATATCCTAGTATTGGGAGATCAATCCATGGTGATTATAGGTGAGTTTTCTTCTCTTCACATTCCATTTTTCTTCTACCACTCCATTCGGAGTGGGATTTTGTCAAGGTTAAAAATAGTTTTGTAAATTATTTGGTTGGATAATGAATTTGGATGTTGTTCTCAATGTTTTTTTGAGGTTTTTACTTATATTCGAGTTCAATGTGGTTGTCTTCCTTTTATTGTATCATTATATAGAGAACTATAGTGGCTTTTTAAGTCTTTTTTCAAGTTCCCTGACTTAAATTTTCATCTATTAGACTACCTAGATCTTTCCTTCCATTGGATTAGTAATTTGAATTGTAAAAAATAAATATAATAAACCACAATAATTTAATTGAAAGGGGGAATTGAAATGATAATATGGTTAAATTTTTTTCTACTGTTGTTTTATATTATGTTCTTGTTGTTTGACTATTATTAATTATGATGGATTAATTTTGACAATACACATTCTATTGTTAAAAAATAAAATTCATAAAATTAAAATAATAAATTTCTGTGATTTATTTACATGAATTATTGTATTTAGTTCATAGTCCTAAGATTTTTGTGTTTTAGTGGGCCTGGTTGTGATACAGTGGTTTGATGTAGTAGTTTCTTGATAGCCATTCATTACTAATGGAATAATATTGTAAACATGTATATATGTATTTAAGCATAAATAATACATTCATTAAAATTTAACAAATAACTAAATGAATAAATATTAGTGGTTTATATGTTAAATTAGATAATTACAAATGGAATTTTGGTTGAGTCCCTTAGTGTGAGGATCATGGTTAGTTGTTATGAATTTGAGTTTTTTCATGGTGGAATTATATATATATATAGATATTTGATGGTTTTTTGGTGTTTCTTATGTGAACCTATAAGTGTTGGTTTTTTTAGGATACAATATCCTTGTATTATTTTATGAAATTGTTAAGCAAGAAACTTTAATCAGATAACCTAAATTACACCCAAATACCATTAGGGTGTTTCCCCAAATATCTAGGATGGGTAGGATACATAAGTCTTAATACCCTCTCACCCTAAATTTATATTTAGTAGTAGCTTCTGGGGATACATGTGGTGTAAATTAGATATTTTTTGGGGATAATGTGTGGTAGGAGGATGAAATGTGGTTGATATGTGGTTGGTGTTGTGAGATATTATATAAGGTTTGGGTCGACATTGGTGGATATTTAAATGATGGGAGTAAATGATAACTTTTTATTGGGAGAGATCATAAAATTAGTGGGGAAGTGGTTGTGGTGAACCGTTATCAACTTTATTTTTATATTCTAATCTTCGATTCATTATTTAGTGGGTGAGACTTGGTGAGATTGAGGGACTTTTTGACCCTTGTAGGTGATAGTTAGTTGTTTTGGATTTTTCATCATATAATTTTTATTATATTTTCATATTTACATGTGATATATTGGGTATAATCATACTAACTATATGTGTTATTTGCACCCAATGTATATAAAATCTATTTTTATATATGAGGTGTTTAGTGATCGAGATGGACAGTGTTAGATCAAATCATAGGTTGTTGTGGTTTCTGTCAAAAAATTTCACTATATTTTAGTACTATTTTATCTTTAGAGAAGTTTCATTCTCTTTTATATTCATTCATATGGGGTATTTATTATATGATATTATTTATTTTTTTATTTTTTATATTGGTGGATTGGTTGGTGGTGTTATATTATCATCTAGGGAAATTGAGGGTAATATTTCCCATATCAGTGTTTTATACCCTCGGTGATTTTAGCCAACACTTGGCCTTCTGGAGGTGTGAATCAATACTTTAATCCTTCTATTCATTATTAGTGAAAGAGGGGTACCCGTGGTGGTGGTTGTGATAGTAAGATAGGTCTAATTATTTTGGATTTTTGATGTATCTCTTATTAGTTGGTGTGTTTAGTTATGGGTTCTTTGAAAACCTGTAGCCATCCCAAGCTATTGGTAATAAATAACAATTACACTAATGTATTTCCAAAAATAATCATACGGATTCCTAAAAATAGAGAATTTTAATTTGAAATTTATAGTTTTTCTTATAAAATTCAAATTTCTATTACCCCATACCGAATTGAACTTTGGGATTTTTAGTACTTTCATATTTATTTGGAATAATTGAATCAAAATGGATTTATCTAGCCTATTGTTTCACTCTTGGTTGAAATATTATGATTTTCAATAAATTTTGAAATTAGTTTTTATTTGTTTACATATTAATGAAAATTTAATCATGTGGCTATAAAGAATAAGTATTTCTTACCATGTATCAATCTGTATCTTGAATAACTAAAGGGTGTTTAATGCTTTTATAAAATTGATCATCACTCCAAATATTGTCAGTTAAGGTTCGTAGAAGAGGAAATACCTAATTTATTATGACTAATATGAGTTTTAGATAAATACTTTTGATTTTATAAATACCTCTATACTTTTCATGGATTTAAAAAATTATATCTTGCCCAAATATTTGGAAAAAAATATGGTACAATACTTATAAGGAATTTTTATTACCTCAATATCAAATATATATCCTGATTGAATTTTCAATGTTATTTTATGACATTTTCATCAACATAATTTTAATAAAGAGTTCTATAAATTTATCTTTTAGATTAAAAAGGTAAACAAGATAAAACACGTTTTTCCAAATGAATAAATCTATGTTGATCTATATTAAGATACGGAATGGATATCTTATAAGGGGCCCAATATAATCTCTGAGATCTATAGTTTTCTTAGACTAGCTAGGTATTACCATAGATTTATTATATAATTATTTATATTTTCTTCAATAATGAAGGATTTGACATGGAAAGGACATATATTTGAATAGGATGACAATTTCTAGGAAGCCCAAAAAATTTAAATGAAACACTTACATGAGTTCCCATTCTTATCCTTCATAATTTTGGTGATGGATACAAAGTATATTTTCATTATTCATAAGTATAATTGGTATCATATACTTATTAATTACGGAAAATCCATTTTTTAAAAATCGATTCGTGTGAAAAAACATGAGAAAAAAAAAGTTAATGATTTGAAGTTGGTTGTTGTGGACTTTTCATTGAAGAGTTAGAGGTATTCCAATTTATTGATATGGTTATAGTGTAAACTAATAATGAGTGTTTTAATTTTATTTACTCACATCATGACCTCTATTTGAGATAGTGGAGTTCAGTGGAATATCCTTAAAATTTGTAATTTGAACAATAATATACACCATGAAAGGGAAATATTGTAACAAGTGAATTAAGAAGGAAGACTCAAATGTAAACAATTAATGAACTCTGATAATTTTTGAAACTGACAGGTATGTTAAATAAAATATATCTAGAGATAAATGATAATGATGATATAGTTATTATTTCAAACGTAATTGTGAGTTTTAAAATATTAGAACAATTGAAATAGTTTGGTCTATCCAACACATAGGTGAATGTAATAAACCTTTTATAATAGGTATATAACTAGTGTGTAGATCATGGAATTTTAATTATATATTTATTTCAATGAATGAGGGGTTATTCATAGGACTTTGATAAATAAAGTGGTGAATAACATTAATCATTATAATTTAACTATTTATATAGTAACTAAAAAGATAAGAAATGATAACAAGATGATTGTTTTGCTAGATAAACATTTTGAAAGAAATTTATATGTATGCTTCCTAATGATTAGAATATTAACGTTTGGAGGGTGAATATAAATGATCATCTTGGGTATTGAAATATTTAATTATATTAATTTAGAAGTGGCAGGATATTTATATAGGCTTCTTGATGATTTTTTCAAGATCAATATTGAAGAATAATGTTATTTCCATTATGCTGGATTAACTCAAAAAATCAACACAATTCATACATTCATAGTGGATGAAAACATTTTTATATAATTGTATGATATCTGTTCTACATGTTTTTAAAATAATTGAATTCTTAAGTCTATACTTTCTAATAGGGATCCTCAATTTACATCTATACTTTTAAAGGTAAATCATAATTATTTGGGTACTCAATTGAGGATCAATAAGGCATAACTTCTATTGATAGATGGGTAGATAGATTGGATTTTATAGATCTTATGGAATGTTCTTTTTCCATGTGTTCTTGATTTTGGGAAATCATGGGAAAAAAATTATCCTTTTTTATTTTTTTATTTAAAAATATTTATCGGATTTATATTCATATGGTACCATTATATTCTTCATATTATAAAAAAATCATCACACTTACATTGGGTAAAACTAGTGAAAAGTCAATTATTAGAACAAGAATGGTGTAAGAGAAAATGCAATAGACTAAACTAATTTTAAATCGTATTATGATAGTATTGATCCAGAAGAAGTAATTATGGTGATTGATATGAAAAAATCCTATATTTTTTTGTTGGTGATAAACGTTTTTGTGTGTTTAACTCATTTAGAACACTAAATACTTTGAATTTAAAAGAAGAAATCACTATTATTTGATTGTATATTTCCGATTGTGGAATATATTTGTTAAGTCTCATATCAGTTGGCATTTCCAACATGATGTTATATTGTTCAAAATGTATTTTATGTATTATTGTAGATAGGATATCTTCAGGATATGTCTCGTCCTATTGATTATAATTTAGGGTACTTAGAAATAAAAATGACTTTAATTTAAATACTACGGAAAAGTTTTTATAAAAAATGGTATATTTTAAGTGGAAAGTGTATTCCTCCAATTCATGTAATGCAGAAATAGATAAATTTCTAGGAAGAAAAATGAGAGAGAGTATGGCCTATTTATAAGGAGTGGTTTAGTTATATATATTGACATTTTATTGATGGGAAGTATTGTTGTGGGGATAATTGTAACATTAAATTTATATATTGAAGATTTATATACATGAAATATGATTAAAATTTACTTATTAGTTATAGGTTGTTATTTTATATATTTACTTAATTTTGGACTATTTTAATAATAAAATAATTTAAAGAAATTAATTCATTAGAAATAATGGAATAAATTATCTTATAAATAGTATTTATATTTTTTAATGAAAATATTTTATTAATGGGTATTGGTGGAAGTTGGGTATTGGTTTTAGGTATTGGTTTCTTCAAATTAATTGGGATGTTTCTATTGACATGGGAGAATGAAAAGTTATTATTTTCAATTGATTATAAAATAATAATAGTGACATCATTGTCTAAGTGGATTTAATTTTCTTATCATGTAATTTTGGTTGTCGTCCAAAATAGACTTGTTATAAGGGAAAATATTTTATATAGATAATGGGCCACTATTTAGAGAGGAGGGAAATGAAATTAATATATAAGAAATATTGAAATAATGTTATCATAAAAACTAGAGTACATAATGGGAGAATGTCGTAAAATTAAATTAGATCATAAATGGAGGATTAATTATGGATTTTGGTTTATTAGTCTAAAAATGGAAGGGTTTCTAGATATGTTATACACTTTAAGATCTCTATATGTTCTATTATTGTTTATTGTGGAATTATATATAGAAACATAGACAAATAGTTATTTGAGGTTGGTAATAAGTCATAACATTTTGGTATATAATAAAAGATATTTTATATATTTTAATTAAATTATTTAATATATCCATAGATATAAAAATTCATTTAAACCACTATTTTTTCGTTCTCTAGAGCCGGGGGTTAAAATGGTCATTTACAGATATTTGGAATCGGTCATTCCAAAATGGAATGGGGACCATTACACTCTCTATAAATATTTCACTTTGATTATTATTTTTATATACCTAGATACTATTGAGTTAAAATAGAGTAATTCAAAGTTGAACAGCAGTTGTTCCAATTAATATGGACTATGTACTATTGTACTGAGAGTCCATGGGGCCATTTGAAATATACTATAACCATTTTATGTCCATTAATATTTATTTATTACTATTGTTTTAATAAATTATATATATATATATTGGAATATGAATAATAGGTATTGGAATTATTTATTTATAAGATCATCACATTGAGAACTTATGGAAATTTTAGATAAACCAATCGAGTTGGGTGCCTTTAATAAGTTAGAATTTTAGGTTACTATTTATAAAAATTATAAATGGTTTTTTAAATAATTATTTATAATCTTGGTTTATGGTAAACCAATATATGGACGTTCTGAATCATTTTTTAAAAAAAAATTGAAATTTTTTATATTCATCTTATTATTTAAAATTTTAATTTTTTTACAATTTTTTAAAGAATATTAATAATATATTTGATAAGATATTTAATTTTTGGGGATATATTTGTGGAATTAAATTTAAATAAATTTATTATAATGTTTTTACCCTAAAAGTTTATTAAGAAACTTGTGGGTTTGGGAATAACTCGAGAAAATGGTTTATGATGGTTTTCTATAAGTATGTTATTATATACCAAAATTGAATTTTTATTAGATATGTTGTGGAGTGTTATTACTCTTAAGGAAAGTAGATTAATGTATAATCTCATATAAATAAAAAGGTTTGGATCTTGTAAAACCTCATGCACTATCGTGGGGTTCGATTTATGTAAATCAAAGGGATCAAAACACTTGAAACCCCTTTCTTGGGGGATAAGAGATATAAAACTGGAATTATATGATTTTATGATGTTATTATTGATATATAATTATCCAATGATGAATCTTATGATATTTTGTATAGTTGGAATATAGTTATGATAAAGTTAATTTGTTATAATTCTACTAAAAGAAGGATACTATTTTACTATTTCCTAATTTCCTATTAAAATAATGTGTTATCACTTATAAAGGTTTTGATAAAAAAAATATTGTAATTTATTAAAAAAAATACTTCATTAGCATTGGATGTTTTGATTACTCAAACATAAGATAATATTGGATTCATTAGGGAAATCCTATTGAGCTTATACCAACCCATAACATGTTTAATTCTCGAGAATTGTAGCTGTTAGTGGATGTGATACAGAAAAAAGAAGAATTTAGTCTTCGACATTTTTTAGGTAAAAAATACATGGGAGAAATATGGAAGCACAAAAATTTTAATTTAACACTTTGAGATTTTGAAAAATATTTTTTTTCAAATGAATTTAATCTTTTTAATATTTTTTGTTACACACAATATAGATTTTAAATGATACGTTACATATTATCAAAATATGATTATTTAACATCATAGTTATCAACTAGGTATTTTAATTGAGTGTATGTATATGATACAGTAATTTCGGAAAATATATGGTTTATAAATTCATTTATAATGAATTTATTTGTGAAAAATTATTTATAAATTAAATTAAAAAAAAATTATAAAATAAAGGAAATATTTTTCTGAAAAACATTTTTTATGTACAGAGATGTGTTTTACATCAATAAATTAAACAAACCACCTTGTTTAGATGATTTTAAAAAAAATTATATTTTATATATTCAATTATATGGTTATAATTCATCTTATTATTTTTATAGACAACATATAAGAATAAATAAAGTTTTATTCTAAAATGTATATTTTTTTAAAAAGAATTTATGTCACTTGTGCTAACATGTGCTAACCATTTTTTTATAATGCTATATATTGAATGAATGAATTGTCATTAATAGATGGATCTTATTTTTACTTCAAAGATTAAAATATCAACTATTTAATTAACAGATGAAGTATAAATTGATCAAGGGACAACCAAAGGATAATATTGTGCTAATGAAAGGAAATGAAATCAAGTATATATTCTCATGAAAATTCCCCAATATTAAGGAAAAATGTTGAAATAATTTTTTTTCCAATTATCAAATTTTTTATGATATCAATGACCTTTTCAAACCTCTTTGGTTTTTGTATTTGTGGTCATTAACTTTCTCGCTTCCATGTTCTCTATCTCTCTCTATCAAAATTTGGGTGTTAGTTTTCTCTTCTATATCCATGTTTTCACTTCCCACCTATGTTCTCTTATTTGTAATGTAACAAACTGGGTAATGATAAAATAAAAAATATTAATATTTTATTAGTATTCCTAAATTTTTATGTTATATTCATTACAATTATAGTAAATAATATTAAAATAACAAAAGTAAATTCTTCTTTTAAACTCATTTCTTGTAATGTATTAATTAAAATTTTAATTTTAAAATTATAGAATTTTATTTTCTATTAAATGAAATTAATATTTAAATTAATCATGTTAAAAATATCTTTGTAGAAATTTTGATAATTGTTTAATGATATATATTTATCTAGGAAAAGTGAAAAATATAGATTTTTATTTAAATATATATTTTATTTTAAATTATTTAGAAGGAATTATTTTGATTTAGATTACATTTTAATTTTAATTTGTGAATTTTTATTTAAAATAAACTAATTTTATTTAATGATTTTACACTTTAATTTAGTATTAAAATAATTTTATTTAAAAGGGGAATTTTTCTAAGAAACTATTTTTCTTTGCATTTTTCTAGTTTGATTTTAAATTCAATTCTAAAACATCATTGTTATGAATTTTTTAAACATGATTCCATATATAGAATTACTAGGTCAATATTTATTAAATATTTCCCTTCTATTTTTTGGAAAATAAAAATCTTAACCTTAGAAATTTTTATTATCATGGTAAAGGGTAAACCGAGTAACCTGAGTTAAAAATTGATAAGAACTATTAAATGATGAAAAACATACTGAAGTCTTATTTTATGATTGTATCTCGACCCTAACAATCCAAGAGTCAAATTTATTAATTTTTTGGGCCACGTTGATGAGATATGACCGTTATATAATTTTATTTGATGAAATGTCAAACATGTCACGCACTTTTTATTGATTGGGGTAATATTTTTAATATAGTGTTATATAGAAGATATTTTCTCTATAAATTTAATTTTTAGTGATGATAAATTTATCTTCATTATGGTAATTTATTTTCAAATTTTATTGTAGAAATTATTACGTTAAATTTTTTACACAACACTAACTGAGTAATTATTCAATTCCTAGAAATGTAAAATAAATGATAGTAAAAAATTTAAATAAATATAACTTAAGATAGTTAATGTTATAAAATAATTTAAAATATATCCTTGATTTTTTATTGATTTTTTACAATAATTTTTTTAATTCATAGTGTAATCTTGAAATTATTGAAGTCAACGTATTAAATAGTTCTAAAAATTGTCATTATTTATATTTTATAGTAAATACTATTTTAGTAAATGATAAAATATTCCTAAAATGTTAAATTCATAAAATTTATTAGGATAAGTTTTAAAATATAACAAATATTCCATTTATGGGTCTTTTTCATTTAACAGTAAATATATTGACTCTGAAATTGTAAAAATTCATGTTGTCATGGTAAGAGTCAAATGGGTAAAATAGGGGTTAAAATCAAAAGATAAGGTTATAAATATAGAAAAAACATTTATATTTCATATTGGATGAGTGTATTTCGACCCATAATCTTCTTATATTTTAAATAAATCACTTTTTATCCATTTTTAATAGAAAATTAATTTATATCAATTTAATATTTTGAGAAATTTCAAGTGTGGCCCTCCATTATCTTATAACCGCGAACCTCTTCTTCTCATTTATTTACACATAAAAACACTTTTGGGTTTTCTAATCCATACAAAATTCCACTACAAGAACCATTAATTCCATTATATAAGTATTTTTTCCGAAATAATACCTATCTCAGGGGTCATAAGTTTTTAAGAATATAAGGATTTCCAAAGAAGATGTATTACCTTTTATCTACATGTTTTAGTTTTGTTTCTTATTAAACATCCCTAAAAATTGATAAAACATAAATATATAAATAGACATGTATATTAATTTAATTAATTTTTTTATTTTAATGTAAAACCCCAATATTCATCTCTTCTTCCATCAAATGGTAAATGAAATCATCATCCTTGTGAATGGAGAATTTTGGCCTCGTGAACCGATGTAATTTGTTTTCCATCACCATCTCTTAGGAAAACTTTTAATGATGAAATTAATTTTTATATATGATATTAACAATAAAACAATATCACTATTAAAATTTAATATATATTTTACATTATTATCTTTATCTGTACAGGATAATGATAATGTCTTTTGTGTCTTTGTGTGGACTACCACCTCCAAAAAATGATGTGACTCTTTTTCATCACCATGTAACATGGATGATTTATATATTTATATTTTTTGAATTAATATGATATGTATGATATTATTATAATTATATATTGATAAAATTATATTACATTTTTCAGTATGATCATTGAAAAATGGAAATGTTACTAATGCTTACCTACAACCTGCCCTCTATATGATTGTTCCATAGAACATTTTCCATAACCATATTTATTTGATGAATTTAAATATATAATTAATGTATAAAAAATGATAATTATGTCATGAATATTATTCTATAAATTATTTGATGTTGATCTCTTTGACCATAGTCAACCTTCTAAAGTCATTCTGGACTTACGAACCGAATATTGTCAAAATATCTGATGTAAACTTGTGTAATTAAGTAATTTTATATAACATGGAAAGAGGTGAAATAGAATGAATAATAAATATTAAAAATATCCTCAAGAATTTAAATAATTAACCTAATTTTAATATTCAAGAACATAAATATTTTACATGGTGAGTCTGACTCATGTTAAGGGATTTTCTTTTAAAAAAATTATTTTTAATGTTTCCCTTAAAACTCCCTTTTTTCCTTGATGATGTTTTTAAAAAACTGTTTGGAAAAATGTTTTTAATATTATAATATTGTTTTTATTATTATTTTTTTGAAATTTTACTTTTATAAAATTATTTCTAAGGGATAGTTTTTTTATTTTTCCAAATGTGGTTCTTTGTGAGTATTCTCAAAAAAAACATTACGGATGAAATGTTTATTTAAGTTATACGGAATGAGAGGATTTCTACCTAAAATGAAATTTGTATGATTTTAATTTTAATTTATATTTTTTAATGATTATTTTCAAAAAATGTTTTTTCTTTTTGATGTGCATAGATTTTTTATTTTTAAAATATTAATTATAAAAGATAAGAGTATTTTAATATCAAAATATGTGTTTATTTAAAGGATTTTTTAGAATAATTTTATGATCAAGAGGGGAAAGAATAAATTTTTTTATTCCTAATATGGTAAATCATCATTATATGAAAATTTGGTGAGCAAAATACAGCTTATTTGAATGGTTGATCCCATTATAGCTCACTGGTGAGCCAATATGGCTTATTCAAAGGGTAGATCCCCATTATAGATAATGAAAAATAAGTGATCCTAATAAAAATTATATAAAGGATGTGTCCCGTTATAGATATCCAGTAAATTGGTTAGTTATTATGTTTTCCAGAGAGTTATATTGGAAGTTTTCTATATAGTTATTCTAATTTTAAGGGTTTTCAAAAGGGTTTTATGAATGTACTGTTCTTTGTTGCAAAAAGGGTTTTTATTTTCAATAAATAGGATTAAAAGGTTATATATGAGGAATAATCTTGTGTGTGTTTTATTTGTAAATTTTATATTTAACACACTCAATGAACATTAAATATAAATGTAAAAAATTACATGGGCATTCATGTTTTTCACTAGACTATCATTTTTCTTTTATTATGTCCATTTCTGAGTTTTTAAGCAAATCCCATATTTAAAATTGTTTTTTCACATGGATTTAAAGATGGGTAATGACAAGGATGAGGTCAATAATCAAATTTTGGAAAATATTTGATGAAATTAAATAACATTTAATTTTGAAAAAAACTATTTCCTGGGAAAATAGATACAGAGTATATGTTCCCACTTGTAATTTATGGGTTTATTATATTAGAGTTTTTCCTAACATTAAAAAACTATAAAATTAAATGATAATATAGATTTTGATAATTTTGATAATTTTAATTCTATTTCAATAACACTAGAATATGTAATTCATAAGGTCAGGTCAGTACAATTGGTGTTAGAGGAGGGTTTAAATAGAGTTATAAATTACGATGTTTTCATAAGAGTTATGGATATCATTATGGATTTGTAATTTTACAGATAATCATAATTTTATTATATTATAAAATCCATGTGATCCATTATGATATGAAATTTTAAGGTGACTAATGGTATTTTTGAGATATTTACTTTTTATTTAATTATGAGTTATTACATTTTGGGATTAAAATGAAATTTATAAGATAGCCTTTAAACATAAAAGTTTTCATTAATGATGAATATATTAATTTTATTTTCCTGATTTTATCACACATATGGGAATGGTTTAATCATGATATTAAAATATATTTAGAAAAATGAAAACCCATGGGCTGGGAAACAACCTATCACGTCTGGAAAGGCCCTGAATTTCGAACCCACAACTTAAGGGAGATAAGGGTGAATACCATAACACCGGCCTATTTGAAGTCCCAAATAGTATTACATTTTATTTTTAGTTAAAACATTTATGGATGAAAAATAAGTTGATTTTGGGAACATATGTTTTATCTTGTAGATACACTTTGATTGGAAAATTATTTTTCTATTAAGTGAATAATGTAAATTTTTAAGAAAAATCCTATAATTTTTTTTGGAAACATTATAATATTTAGGTTAATAGATTATTATGGGTTTTTATTATATAAAAAATGGGTGAAATATCTTATGGGATCATATATTGTAATAAGGTTTATTTAAGGGGATTCATTGGATTTATGGGCCTAATTACCATATCTTGAGGAATATGTGATTAGGGAAATTACATTTTTGTGTGAGCCTTTAAGAGTGATTAATATTTTTGGAGATAAATATTAAAATTATAATGGGAGAATATATGATCAAATACATCTGATATTATGGTTTTAATCTTAGTTGAGAATATTTTTTAAGGATATTAATGTTTTTATTTTTTGAATTATCTATGTTGATCTTAAATTTTTGCTATTGAATTTTGAAAATTAAATTTGTTTTTCCACATTTGACATTTTATTAATTTTTATAATTATCTTATCTTATCCTAACAATATTTTTGGTTAATAGGAATATATAGTTAATATTTTTTACATTTTATGATTCTCATAATCTGTAACGTCCCGACCCAGCTCACCCCTATACCAGTGGCCAGAATGGTCCCCACATCAACTCAAGTGTGTCTCCCTGTACGCCAGAGGCTGTCAACTAGTAGCGAGGGTAAATGGATAGTCAGTGGGGGGGGCTATACCCTCATATTAGAGTTCAATAAAATAAAATGGCAATAAATAGCTTAAGTATACTGATAAATGATAAAGTAGCGGAAGGCAGATTTTTATAAAACTTGAACATAAGTGGAAATTCTAGTTTATACAGTAGATTTATTCATGACATGCTAATGGTAAAAAATGGAATAAAGTAAAAAACATGCTTTAAATTCCAACACAAAAAAAAAATTAAAAGGTTCAAATCCCTAACGAATACTCCACAAGCTTCCTGTGCTCTAGCTAAATCCTTTACTCCTAACTCCAAGTACTTGCATACAACAATAAGCAAGGTCCAAGGCCCATAGTCCTATGAATAAGAAAGGTCTACTCAGGTACCCCAGTGCAATGGAAGCCTGAGAAGGGTGTGAGATATACATCTCAGTAAGCCAACACCACTGGTGTCTAGACCTATCTATATAGTGAAATGTAAATAATAGAATGCAGGTATAATGATGTAACAGCTGAATTAAATAAATAAATTACAACATGTATGTGTTCCTATGGGACACCAGACAGAGATAACTGCTTAAGGTTGTAGTAGGAAAATAATAGTTCTCAATAAGAAGGATAAATTTCGTAAATAAAATTTTTAACACATTAGTTGATATACTTATTTAACCTCATATGTTTTCGAGTTCCCCTGGACACCCGTATCTTAAAACCAACCTCGGTCATGCTGGGGTCAGAACCATTTCCCATATTCAATTCAAAAATCATTATGTCATAAGTGCTTCCATTAAACATTTAATTCATTTTATGTTTTACTGATTGGAAACATGGTCTAATATCAATTAATGGGTGTAGAACATCATATTTACAATCTCATAAGTATTTGGAGATTCATTCCACAACCCATGGGTATTTGGAGCATCAGTCCTTGTCCAATAAAAGAATTTTTACATGCAAGCTAGGTGTAGAACCATATGTCTAGCACCTCCTAATTATTTGGAGCATCAATCCCTATCTCACCACCTATTTATCAATCATAAATATATACTTATCATTGTTTTAGAAATCCATGTCTAACACCCCAAAACCATCCATTAATTAATTCGTATATTAATTAATCAAACTTGTTAATTAATTCAATAACTAATTAACAACATGAATATCCTATCAAATAATTCTACAATTAATTAACAATTCAATATATCAATAGTTAATAATTAATTAATGATAATTTATTCTTAACCACAATCAAATCAACTAGAAAAGTTACTCAACATTTAATTATCCCAATTCCTTAACTGATGACATGATAATTAATTCACCATCCATTTCTAATTATTCCCATACCAATCTAATTGATTAGTTAAATATTCCAAATCTATTATTTAATTCATCAATTAACAATGTAAACATTACCATTAATTAATCCTTAAATTAATTAGTCTACAAAAAAATCACATCCCAGAATTAATTTTCCAAAATTATTTATCTCATTATAATTCCAACATATCTTAATCAGACCCACCATTAAAAATCATAAATCAACATCATGGTACATAACTTTTAGAATAAATAATTCATCAATTAAATTAATGCATTACAATTAATTAATTCTACAATTAATTAATTTTATCAAACCCATTAATCAGTTCAATAATTGGATAACATTTCATGTCATTAAGAGGTAGTAATTAATACATCATTAATTATCTCGATTTAGTCAAAACAACATATCACAGTTAATCCCTGAATACATTATCTCATTCAGATAAATAAATATATTATAATTAATCCTTTGATTAATTATTTATATTTAGTCTCAAAAAACATAACTAATGTAAATAAATAATTATCTTATCTTATACATAACAAAAAATCATTTAATTATTTAATCATTTCACTTTAACTAATTCTGAAATACTTGTTTAAAACCAACAAATGGTCATGTTCTCATTTATCTCATGTGGGTATCATCATTTAATAACATCCAACATCATGCATCAACACACCACATATCACATTTAGAAATTTAATCAAACATAGAAAATTCAAATTTTAAAAGCATTCAATATAAACTTTTCACTGCATAATTTAAATACCCAACAAGTGATGAAATCATTTTATTAATGCATTTATTAATGTTGAGGACTTGAAATGTGACCCTACATTGAGGTGGAACCAATTAATTATTCATCAGCTTGACATACATTGGAAACTGATCTGCAACTGGTCTGCAACCACGTGCACATTCCATTATGTGTGTGTGTGTGTCTACGGACCCACATGTGCACTCCCTCTACATTGATCAAGACCCACTGCAATATAAATTAAAATCACAAATAAAACACAAAGGCAAGAGTCAATGGACCTCAAATAAAGTTTCTAGGACTCATATCAACCTAAAGAACCTAAATTGGATGATTTTAAACAAAATAAATGTGTGTAAAACTTACCCAAAACATCAGAGGAAGAAAAAATCAAGAACATCTGCCTCACCCTTGGTGGTGGATGCTGGATTATGAACCAATGGGTCCTGAGTCAACATTCGCATACGCTAAAAATAGAGGAACACAACAATCAGATTAAACCCGAACCATAGGGTTTCAGCTGAGCAAAAAAGGAGAGAGAGGATTCAAACGGCCAATTTGAATAACAAAATATTAGAAGACGGGCTATCCTTGGCGAGGTGGAAAATATTTGTGAAGAGTTCTAGAGAAATCATCGTGCACAAAAAGAATTTTGAGAGAGGGGGTGGTGCACCAATGAGGGGGGTTGAGCTGCTACAGGGGTTCTGCTTGAGGGTTTCGTGTGCTGTGGTAGGGGTCCCGCCAAGGGAGGATGCAGCCCTAGAGTCTATGCAAGAATAGAGGGCCACTCCATGGGTGAGGAACAGATCGCTAAAGATTTTGTCGGTGCACGTCGTGTATGAAGGAAGAAAATGAAGGGGGTTCACGTGCTGGGTTTGTGCGCCTCTCCTGTCATTTTCACTATTGAAAAATAAAAACCTATTAACAAAAATGAATTAATTTAATAATAATAACATTTATTACTATTAACATACTAATTTAATATAATGTTTCTTCCTTGATTATTCTACACCCATATTAGGTAGAACTCAATACTTCATTAACACATAAAAATAATTAAAGTCTCTCTAACAAAATTTAATTAAATAAAAACTCTAACTCATTTATTTAATCAACTATCTCAACATCAATTAATTGAATAAACCCCTACATCATAGCGATTAAATAAATTCTTTTTAAAAATTAATTTAAAAAACCCTCAATTTCTCCTTTATTAATTAAATTCCTTGTGACATTGAATTTAATTAAATTAAACCCAACTCCACATTTATTCAACATTTAATATTACCATTTAATATTAACATTCTTTTAAACCTCAAACTCTGCATTTACACATGATTTAATATTACTATTTAGTATCACCATTATTTGATAACACCCAACTCATCATTTACATGTCATTTAATTAAATTATCTCAAATTTAATTTAATTAAAAGAAACCCCCCAACAACTCATTTAATTAAATTCATTTCAACCTCAAATTAAATAAATGAAGTTGCCCTAATAATAACCATCATCATTATTAATAAAACACTTCTTTAATAAAACCAAAAAAATCCCTACTACACATCATCTAATTAAATTTTGTTTCACTCAATTTAATTAAATGAAACCACTGATTCACAACAATTAATTAAATCCCATTATTCCATTATTATTATTATTCACAATAATAATAATAAACATAATTAAATATTATTATTATTCTCATAAAATCATACTAATAACAATCTCATTATTATCAGTATTAAACCTTAGATAAAACCAAACACCTCTATTAAATAAAAATGCTTCTTTATTAATTCTAATATTACTTATTAAATTAAAATCATCTTCATTAAATCTAAAACTCCCCATTTAAAAAAAATTATTTGAGATCACCACATTCCATAATAATTTCACATAAATGTAACACCCCATTAATCATACTGTTAAAATCTTTTAACATAAATGTTATACCCCATTAATCATGCAATTAAATTATTTTTACATTCAAATAATTTATGACACCCCAATAATAATAATAATAATAATAATAACATTATTATTTTTAACACATTATACTATTTAAACACAAATATTCCATTTAATATTATTTAATTAAAATAAAAAATATATTAAACTGGGTAAGTTGCATGGGTTGGACCGCAACCATGTGCAGCCTGTGTAGATCCATTAAAGTGGACTTTTCCAGATCTGGTACAACCAAGACTTATTGGGACACCTGTTAAAATTATTGGGTATTCACCAAAGTCCAAAAAAAACTTTAGTTGTTCCAACACTCAGAATAAATTGATTGAATAATGAAATTATACTTTTCAAGTAAGTATATTTCCATATGTTCTTAATATAGATGGAAATGGAATTTTTCAACTCTATTAAAAGTATCATGAAATAAAAAAATTATCTGTTAATTTTTTATCGTGAAATTAATTTTCATTCAACCCATTATAGATGAAGAGTTCTTTATTGTTAAAATTATGATGACCATGTTCTCTATCACTCTCCATCAGTACGTGGGAGTTAGGATTTTATTATATAACCATGTTTTAAATTCCAACTAATATTATCTTGTTTGGAAAACTATTATTTTTTACTTCAGTTGACCTTCAAACATCCTTTTTTTCTTTTATCAAGTGGAGGTTTTATTAATCGTTTTTATAATGTGGGATTTAAATGAAAGTATTTTTAAGTGTCAAACATTTAATGAAATTAATTTCAAAAATTTTAGGATGCAATTTATAATATAGGGATTTAACGACCCAAGTAATTTTTGAACAAATATTTTTAATATTTAGTAGTATTCATTAATTATGTAGTTATATTCATTATTAATATATAAAATAATATTAAAATTGAAAGGAAATGGTTTTATGAAACTAGTTTCTGAAAAGATTTTATTTAAAAATTTAATTTTAAAATTGTGGAATTTCTTTTAAATTAAATTAATTTCATTTCAAAATTTTCTTAGGATAAATTTGTGATATTTTTGTGAAAATATCAATTTTTTATGAAATAATAAAAAATAATCATTTGTATTTAAAACTGTCATTTATATTAAAGAATTTACTATGTCAAATTATGATTTGGAATAGTTTTAAATTTTTATTAGTTAATTTTTATTTAAAATATTAAAAAAATTGTTTTATTAATGGATTTTACATTGAATTTAGTACGAAAAAATTTTATTTTTGAAAATTGGATTTTTCTAAAAAGATGTTTTCATTGATGTTTTCTAATTTAATTTTCAATTATATTATTCAAATTATTCATTTTGAATTTTGAAAAATTAATTCTATATTTGGAATCGATGTTTCTAAATTTAGTAAATAGCTCACCTATCTTTTTGAGCAATATGAATAGTAACC
Organism: Viscum album; assembly: GCA_963277665.1. Lineage (NCBI taxonomy): Eukaryota > Viridiplantae > Streptophyta > Magnoliopsida > Santalales > Viscaceae > Viscum > Viscum album. The sequence goes on from OY728122.1 coordinate 869,335,254, forward strand.
TTATTAAGCTTTGTTACTAATGTAAAGGGTAAACCTTGTAATTTATATTAAAATTAAAGGATAATAACTATTAAACAACTCAAACACTTACCTAAATCATACTGGATGAGTATATTTCTCCCCTAATAATACAATGGTCTAATTTATAATATATGATTGAAACTGTCAAGATCTATTTCCTTTATAGTATTTTATTTAAACATATTTCAAAATAAGTCACAATATTGTTATTAATAATTGTAATATTTTTAATATGGTGTTATAAAAAAGATATTTAATACTATAAATATTATTTTGAATAAAAATTATTAGTCTTATTCTAGGAAATTTATTTTTAATTTTTGGGGGATAAATAATTACCTAAAATTCATACACAAAAATGCTACAGTAATTATTCAATTAATGAAAATATCAAATAAATGCAATTGAAAATATTAAAAATAATAAAATAAATAAAATTTTTGATGATTAATGTGATCCATTAATTAAACAGATTACCTTAACATTTTAGGCTTGTATTAAAATATTTATCTACGTGATTTTATGTTTTATCTTGAAATTATTAAAGTGATGTAATAAATAGTTCTATAAATTAACATTATTAATATTTTTTTATAAATAATATTTTATTAAATGATATAATATTCTTAAAATTATAAATATCTGAAAAGGGGTTAGGGTAAGGTTTAAAATACCATACCAATTCAAATTTTGGGAATTTTTTTCATTTTATAGTAACGGTATTGATTGTCTAAGAGTATAAAGTCATGTTATCATTGTAAGAGTTAAAGGGGTTAGATAGGAGATAAATCACAACATAAGGGTAGAAATATAAAAAAATTATAATTATTATTGGATGATGGTATTTTAATCCATAAAAATATGTTATTGTAAATAAGTTACTTTGGGACATTTATAATTTAAAATTAATATTTATTAATTTAATATTATGAGAAATACCAAGAGTGCTCCTACCCTCTCTTAAAAAAAGAATCCTGATTATCTGATTTATTCAAACATAAAATTATTTTGGGTTTAAAAAATACCTTCCCCAATACCTTATAATAATCCCTAAAAACATTCTATAGTTCTTTATTTAGATTGGATACCCATCTTACAGGTCATAAGGTTTTAATAAATGGGGGTTTTCCAAAGAAAAGGTATAGTTTTTATCAGCATGTTTTTTTTCTTATTCCAAATCCTGAAAACCTTATTCAAATTTGATTATATTAAAAACAAATATATTAAATATTATAATTTTATTTCTTAATTTCACAACCTAAAACTTTATCCTCCTAAAAAATGTGAAATGAAATCGTTATTTGTATATACGGAGGACTACTGCATCACGAACCGATGTAACTCATTTTCCATCACTATCTCTCAAGAATTGTTCCAAAGATGTAATAAATGTTTATATGTTATATTAATTACATATTTTTAATTATTAAAATATAATATGTCTTTTAACTTCTTCCATTTAATGAAAAGAAAGATAATAGCATCATTCATGCGTACATGCGACAATGAAATCTACGAAGCATTGTGATTCGTTTTTAATATCCATATCTCGTGGATGATTTAGGTTTAAGTATAATTATGAATTAATTTTATATTTATGATATTATTATAATTACTTAATTATAAAATAATATCTACCTTCTTTTATAATAATCATTGAAAAATGGAAACGTTACTCATGTGTGTGTACGACCTACCATCTCCTTGATTGTAACATAGTTCATTTTTCATAACCATATGTAATTTATCGAATAAAAAGTATAATTTATGTATAAAAATTATAATTATGTCATTAATATTACTCTATATATGATATAATGAGGATATAGTTGACTATTGTCAACCTACAGATGTCATTTTAGACTTATGTATCGAATATCGTCCAAACGCCTGATAAGAATTTAAGAGATTCAGTAATTGTATATAACTTAGAAATAAGTGATATAAAAGGAATAATATATATGAAAAAGTTTCTTAATAAATTAAATAATTATCCTTCATTTATTATTTATAAATATAAAAAAATATATGATGAGTTAAACTCAAGGTAAAATATTTTCTTTCAAAAAATATCTTTTTATAGTTTCTCCAAATTTTATTTTTTTATTCAAATTCTAAGATTTATAAAAATGTATTAAATTTTATTTATCTATTATAAAGTTATTTTTTAATGTCATTTTAACATTTTTTTACTTTTTAAAAAATTATTTTGATCGAATATTTTTATTAGTATTTCGACAAAAATAGGGAAAGAATGTTTTATAACATACATGTAGTTAGTGGATTTTCTTGATTTCAAGTTGAATAAATTATTTGAATTTATCTTCATATTTTTTAATATTTATTTTTTAATAAAATGGTTTTTTTATTATATAAATAATTTTTCTATTTTTGAAATTCTTTTTTAAAAGAAATGGGAATTTTGATATCCAAATTTATTATTTTTTAAAAAAAATTAAAAGGATTTTATGATGAAATGGTTCAAGAATAATATATTTTATTCAAGATATAGTACAAGAGAATTATATAAAAAAAATTGAGCCTAATAGAGTATATACGATGGTTTAATCCCCATTATAGATCATGGGTGAGCCCGATATAAATTATATGAAATTTTAAACTGCAATATAGCTAATGAAAAATAAGGGATCCCGAAAAATCTTATACAAAGGGTGTTTCCCATTATATCTCTTCCTTTAATTGGGTAATGAATATGATCTCTATATAATTATATAATAATTCAACGATATGTTTATTCAAATTATAATTGTTTTGAATGGGTTTTATGAATTTGATTCTCTAGGTTAAAATAAGGTCTTTATTTTATTTCTATGGTTCTATATGTTCTATTTTAGAAAATATTGAGTGTGTTTTTCTGGTAGAAATTTATTATTTCATATGCTCAGTGATATTTAAAGAAAAATGTAACCATTATATAGGTGTTCATGTTTTCTTCAAGACTAAATCTTTTCTTCATTATATCCCATACTGAGTTTTTTGTGATCATCCCACAATTTGAAATGTTTTTCACATTGAATTAATGATAAGTAAAGAAAATTATTAGGTTAAGAATAAAATTTTAGAAGATATTTCATAAATAATATTTTAAAAAAAAATACATGATGGAAAAATGGATACTTAGTATAAGTTTCCTCTTATAATTTAGGGGTTTATTTTTTCAGTTGTTGTCGTAATTCACTAAAACTCTAAATCTATAACATCCTTATAACTCTAAAAAATTTAATTTTAGTTCAAATACACTATAATGTGTAATTATGAAGGATGGTCCTATACATAGAAAATAAATTTGTGTTATTCTTGATGAAAAAGGAAAACATTTTTTTTAAAAATTATATTTATGTACACGAAAGTGTTCTACATAAGTATATTAAACAAATAACTTTGGTAGAATGATATTAATGTAATATATATTATATATTCAATAAAAATTGTAATATTTATCTTATAAGTTTTCTAGAAAAAAGATAAGAATAAATCAGATTTTATGCTTAATAATTATATTTTCCTAAAAAGTTGTTCTGTCAACTTCTATGCACTAATTTTGTAACAAATTTTTAAAATTTTTAATTATTTTTTGAAATATTTTAGATAATTTTTGAAATAATAATTTTAAAATTATCATATGGTTATATTTTAGATTTTTCAAATAGGGAATTTTTGATGAATAATGAAAAATATATTTTTTTATTAAGAATTTTAATTTCACTTAAAAAATATTTAAAAAAATTATAAATATAGTTTTTTTAAAAAAATTAGTTAAATTTTATATATTATAAAATTATTTTGGTGATTGGAACCATTTACATATTTAGTTTTGAAATGAAATATTTTAAAAAAAATTAGCATTGTTTCTTTCAAAACACTCTTTCTCATCTCATTTAATGGGATTATTTTAAATTAAATTTTTACACTTTGATTAATTGTATTTTGTATAATAGATTCCATATTTTTAATATGAATAATTTATATTATATAGTAAGTTTAACCTAATTTTTTACGATAATGATTAGTAAAAATAGTAGAAAATATTTCTTACAGTTAAGATCAAAATTAGTTCACCATGGTTTAAACTAAAAGTATACGAATTAAAAAACACCAAACACTTGCCTAAAACAAATTTTATGGGACTTTTTTTGAATTACCAATTTTACATTTGATAATCATCTTTTTTAGTTACTTTTATCTTATGAAAAACGTGGTTAGAAGTTTTTATTTCCAACAAATACAAGTGTCTCGCCTCACATATAAAAGGAAACACACTTTCCTCTCCTCTTCACACTTCAAACCCCCTTTTTGGCCAATACCTGCCAAAATAAATTCTTTAATTACTTCATATCAATCTATAATAATTATTTTTCATAAAAATAAAACCTATAAATCATTTTTTTGAAAACTAATAGATTTTTTTCGAAGAATATGTGAAGTCCCTAATCAAGTGTTTAATATTATTAATTCCCCCACCTCATTAAATTTCAATTAAAACATGATGATATAATATCCTATGAAACATTCATATACAAATATTTTATTATATTGATGTAATAACCAAAAAAAATTTCCTCTTCCATAAAATGGGTTATGAAGCAATCATTTGTGTATATGGAATACTACTGCCTCACAAAAAAATGTTATTAATATTCCAGAACCACATTTTTTGGACAGGTATAATGATTTATTTACAATTTATATATGATATATATGATTTTATTAATATTTTTTAATCATGAAAACACATTTTACCTCTTACTTTCCATTTCAGGGGAATAATATAATGCCATTAGTGTGTAAGGTGGACTACCACCTCGTGAAGTGATGTGATTAGTTTATGCATTACATGGAAGGTAATAAAGATGAAATTAAATAAAATAAGTGATATGTATGAAATAAATTTTTTTCTATAATTATAATATATTATTTACCAATCTTTTATTATTTCCATTAGAAAATTGAAACAATATATATGCATACATACTACTTACTATCTCTATAAATGGTGCATTTTAATTTCTATCTCTGATATTTATGGATAACTAAAAATAATGTTAGGATGAATTTATATATGATATCTGTATTATGTTTTTAAAAAATTGTATTATTTAACCAGGATTTAATTAATAGGACCAAAAATAAAAAATCAAAACATACCGAAAAAACAAACATGTTATTTCTTAAAACGTGAATTTAACATTCAATTATTAATAAGAATCCAATAAAATTCCATGAGTAGATAAAATGTCATATTATATATATATATATTCTTATATAATAGATTTATAAAAAACTTATATTTATTATATATGAATTTCAAATTTGTATGATGAATGTCGAGATTTTAGTTAAGAGACTTCTAGTCTCTCTTTTATTTCTGGGAGACATATGCTAATTCACCACTCACGTATTTTTTGTGGTTTATATAATTATAAATTTACATGTTATATCATAAATATCATTTCTTATATGATATTTATTATTTAATTTTATATAATTATTTATTTGGAATATGATAAAAATTATTACTAAAGAGATAATTGATTTTCACTAAAATTTTATTTTATGCGAGTCGCATTCCATATTATCCAAATATTTTTTTAATGTGGTGTTTATATAGTACATTAATTTATTTAATTATTAATATCCTTAAAATATATTGGATTTAAATATCTATTTTGTAATCTCTCTTTTCTGGGGTTTATAGTTCAAAAGTTACCAAAGCGCTAATGTATTTTTTTCTCAACATTTCTTCCTTGAGATATATGTTATGTTATGCACCTATATTTTTTTATGAGGTGTATATGTATATTCATTGACATATAATATCAAAAACATAATTACTATCATTAAATTTTGTGTTTCATTTATATTTATTCCTCCATGGGGAGTGAAATTCAATGTTACCAACATGGAAAACATTTTATGTTACAATTTTATTATTTATAGAGATTAGTTATAATAATGTTATGATGATAAAATCATATGATAAATCTCTAAATAAATTCCATAAATTTGTTATATTATTTTAATTTAATGAGAATTATTGTTTTACCTATATTTTACTCTATTTGTGTACTCAAATAAATCAAAATTATTTTTCAATGAAAAATAATATTTATTTCCCTCTTTGGATGAAGAATATTTTTCTACCGAAACAATGTTCTATAATAAAATGTTTTCAAATTTGTTTTTACATTATAAAAATGATTTATTAATGACATTTATAACCATGTGTGAATTTTATAAAATAAATTTTAAAGAATATTATTTTCATTTTCTATGTAATTCTTGTATATATTTTACCAAAACAGTTAATGGAATCTTCATTTTAACATGTATGAAATGAATGTAATTATTCACTTTCATGACCAATCATTTTATTGAATATTATTTTATAACATTACAAGGTAGTTTTGGAATAAAGGTAATTTTAAAAATTTTTATGTTTTAAAATGTTTCTTAAGTGGAAATGATATTTTCCTTAAGAAATGTTTTAAATGATTTTTTAAAAATTACATTAGAATTTTTCAAGGGTATTTTTATATTAAAGTATTTTATAAAAAATTATGAATTATTTATTTTAAGAGGATAATTTCAATGAAATTTTATTTTCTTCAAGAAAAGTTTGAAATTATTTTAAAATATTCATTTATAATTTTTTATGTTTATTTTCAAAAAATGTATTTAAACAATTTTAATGAATTTTTCATTTTAAAAACATATTTACTATGAAAAGTTATTTTTTTAATGAATGATCCAAGTGAAATTTCAATATCATTTTCCATGAAAGATGACATGATTTGATGCTATTATTTCTTTATTAGGGATATCATCTTCGGATACCAATATAATTCTTTCTCTAGATGGTTTATGTTTATTATAAGAATATTTTTACCAAACCAATTTTTCGTAAATGGGTTATAGTATTATAAAATTCTTATGAAACCTTATTCTTTTCATGGGTAATGCTACGATAAAATTATTGTGAAATACATACCTTTTACGTAAGTTATTATATAATTAAATGTTTATGAAACCTATTTAATTTCATAGGATATGATATGATGGATGTTTTATGATCATATGGTACACATATTTATTATTTTGATTATGTGATAGGTGGGACTTATATCTCCCTCAATTCCTTGGATAAAAATTTATATCTCATGAGAGAAATAGCATTGTAATGTGGAGTAGACCTAGTTCAGTAAGGTTCTTTTTCCACTATATTAGTTTTTGGGGATAACCTTGACTACTATAATAGTTTGGGGAGTAATCCTATTCCACTATAATATCCTTGGAAGTTATCCTTGACTATTATATAAAATATTTTATATGCTTATGTATATATAAAATAAATATTTGTATTATACTATTGTTAGGATCTCATGGTTTATATTCTCTGATTCCATTTTGATTTATGTCATATGAAATTCCAATACATATTTCAAGGATCAATATTTTGGTCTTTGATATGTATGATATGGATTTTACATGTTATGATCCTATTCTCATACACTTATGATCCAACTAGGATTATGTATCTCCATTTTTTACCATTACTATGAATATAACCTCACCCATTATTATGTTTTCTTTGCCTATGATATGAAGAAATATATTACATATGATACATCTAAGAAGGGTTATATTTATAAAGAATGTGGTTGGAGGTGATTTAGCTCACTTAAGGAAAAAAACTTTGGTGTCTAAGTTTCTAAATGAATTATACCATTAAATACTCCTAAATGTGTTGGTGTAATGTAAGGAATATTCATCTAAATATATGTAATATCTATGTATGAAATTAATGTGTCTATATAAGTGACTTGGGACTTGAGTCACCATTTTGTCAACATATTGGATTTCCTTTGATATTAATTTTATAAAACATAAACATTCCATTGGAATATTGTATTTTTATGGTTTTTAATAAAATGTGTTTTACATATACATGCATTTATTATCTATTTGTTTATAAATTTTGAGTAAAAATAATTACAATGATATTTTATATTCTCCATATGCACTATTTGGAAGAATATAACAATATTAGAGTTATATTGAAATATTATGGTCATCTAGTTTGGGTTTTAGGATTCAAGTGCTCGGGTCAGTTCATTACAAATATTTACTTTCATCCTAATCTATTAGACACATAGAGATAAAATTTACACTATTTTAACATTTAGAAACTATTTTCATTTTATATTTATATTTATCTTTCCTTGATGAAAATAAAAATATAGTTCTCCACTATATAGTAATCCTCTGATAATTTTTTTAATTTTATTCTTAGATTCACCATGTTATTATTTGAGCTAAAACATCTGGAATTAATCCACCTTTTGTGAAAATATATTTTTAAACTATATAAAATCATATAATTAATTAGCAATTTTGAAAATGTATTCAAAAACACATAAAGAAAACATATTTATTTAGGTTCATAAAATTATAGTTCAAAAAAATATAAATGAATAAAAATATTTTATGTCACAAGAATAAAAACATCATGTATGGCATATTTGAAAAATTTAATCACACAATAATCATCATTCCCGTTATAGAGTAAAAATTTTCAAAATAAGGTTCATATTATCTATAAAACAATGTCAAAATGAATTTTATAAAATCTAAATATAAATTTATTGATACTAATTTTTAGGTTTTGTGACTATATTAAAGAAAACTTGATAGGAGAGATGAATTTTGTTATGGCCAATTTTAATTACTTTTTAATGAAATCCCACATATGATTATCTTAATGTACACTTATATAAGTAACATTTTTTCCATTAAGTGAGTATGATTTCTCACCCATATACATGGAAATGAATGGTAAAAAAGAACATGTGAATGTGATAGTTTACCAATTTTAAATGTAATAAAAAAAAGAAATTCCAAAATATTGATCAATTCATTATTATTGCATAAAAATCCACTAACTCATTAATACATAGTAATTTTCGAAGGTTCACTCAAAAATGTATAAATATAGTTTCAATGGTATAAACTCAGTGGATACTCTTGATCTATACATGCAACCAAAAAATTCAATGATACGAACATTGTGGAAAGATAACCTTTACATATAATAGTTATTTCAAAATCTCTTGTATTTTAAAGTAAAATAAGTACTTAATTATATGCCTTGATTTACCACTATCTTGTCAAAACTATACATAGAATATTTCCTATAAATATTACATAATATACTTATTTTTATGATATAATTCCTATAATTAAGTTCTTATAAATCCTATTTTAACATGGAACAACACATTGAGACCCCACCTATGCTAGTAGAAAGCTCCATGTACCTCCCAAATACTCACTTTAATAGGCTAGGGGATCAAAAATAGCACCAAGAGGTACAACATATATAGTAGGACTTATAGTATAATAACATATAATGGATATGAAATTTCAATATATAATATAATAAAAAACATCTTGTAATATATATAAATAAAAAGCAGTATAAAAAATCACAAATAAGAAATCAATTATCTAGGGAAAATCCATATGGATTAACAATACAGATTGGGTAAAATAAATAAATAAGATATTATCAACATATTTATCAGACATAAATCAAAGGAAACCACCTACTCACTATAAATAATGCAAAAAAAATTACATTAACCATATCATTCTTATAACATTGTATTCGACTAAGAATCAACCTAACCAGTTTTACCTACTCCAAATTTACAATTATCACTACCGAATTGTGTGTAGGGTACACTTACACAATACATTAGGTGATAATAATATTGTATGTGTTAGAATAAACATAACAATAGGATTTCATATAAAGAAATTGAAATACATATAAACAAGTCAACTAAATGTAGGGTATAAAACCATATAATCTTTAATGTCCTAAAAACAAAGGATAAATAAAAAATCATTTTTTCAGAACTCAGGTACATTGAAATAACAGATCAATAATATCAAATAATATTGTCAAATATTTGATATTAGAATTAACCTACATATCATGAATCTGATTCCACCTCTATAAAACTGTAGTTGGGAACTCATACCTCCCTAGTATATGAGTGTTATTCAAGGGAGTTTCTGACCCCATTGAGGGAGAACCCTCACCACATCTCAATGGGGGATTAACAACTATATTAGTTATATGGAGGAACGTATCCATGATGAGTGGAATCGAATAAATATTTTTCCAAATCCTATAGATGACCCCCACCTAGTTTAGAATATAAGGCACCAACTTTTTTCCTAAATTAAAAATGTGGATGAATTATTTCCAGTATCCATAATGCAGTAATGAGTCCACAATTTCAGTAGAGGACCCTCAACCAATCATTATTTTAATTCCATGGGGATTAAAAACTTCATTATTATACTAGAATTCTCACCCAAATTATTATTATATTTATGAAAAAAATTAACACCAGAAAACTAAATCACAATATAATAAACCCCTAATAATGAAGAGATACACAATATCATATTACATGTGTAAAAAATGATCCCATTGGACTGTTCATTTTTTAAATTCTGATGAACAATGTACAAAATTTAAGAAAACATGAATGTATTGATAGTTTATGGAATATAATTATTGTATAAATGGTGTTTGATCCTCAATAAATATTGGGTCATGCACATATATTTTCTAGTAATATAATCACATCACACATAGTGTGTCACTTGACTGACACAAAAAAATCATGATAAATATTACATACTAAATTACAGACTGTAGAGTGATGAATGTCATTAGTTATGGATAGTATCTTCCCATAGTGATTAGGACCATTAATTATTGAATAAAAGTATAGTATATTATACTATTCATTCAATATTATCATATTTAATGTGATTCATATTCATCTTGATAGACAAAAATATGATGATTATTAAATAAAATGATAATAATGAAAGAGTTTTAAAGTCCATGTTAATCAATTAACTAAGACAAAAAGTGAATATTCATTTTATAATAATTTAAATATTATGAAATGAAATGGAAATTTTAATTTGATGAATGTTTTATATATGAAGTAATGTGATCACTTCATTGGTCTGTGTTGGATCATTCTTTATAGGCCAAACCTCTCTCTCGGTTTTTCTTCCCTCGATTTTCCTTTGAAGGAAAAGTGTTATCACACCTCTGTAGGGATGATTTCCTATTAATGAATTTAGTTATTCTGATGGATACTAGATTAAATTATAGGGAGAAAACCATTAGTTACTACTAAAGAAAACTTAATAAAACTAAAAATCATTAAATATTAAAATAATAGAGATTGAGGTATGACTTAATTATGATTTTCATGTTTCATCTTGTCGATTACACTACCGAAATATCTTCATTGTATTTCATAAATTCATAAATTTTAAGAGTAAATAAGGAATCCCAAAAAACCAATATATGATATCATAGAATAATTAGATGATGAATCAATTAGAAGAAGATCATTTTAAACAACGTAATGTTTCTTCTCCCCAGAACTGTGGTTGGTCATTCCACTATATCAGGGTCTGCAATGTTTTTTCCTCAAAAATGGTGTGTTCTACCCATTTCCACTATATAGTATATTAAAATTTATAGAGAAAATGGGTTTATAAAATGGAATATACCAATGGTTTTTTTAACCATAAAACAAGCTTCCATGTTTGACATCACCCTGAAAAGGTTAGACAACTAATAGTTTATGGTATAACCAGCTTTGATGACCAACTAAATAAAGTGGTAATTTACATGTAGTATTCATAATTTATAAGAACAAAGGAAACAAAATATATTGAGTTAATCTATTTTTTCGCCCCTGTAACAACTCTGGTTTTTAGGAATCATATTCATTCCAAAAACTATATTTTTGTAATTTTTAAAAAAAAATATTTCATTAATGGAATTGAATTTGTTAGGATATAATGCATACAGTATATGAATTAAATATAAATAAAAATTATCCATTCATTAGTTATAATTAGAACAAAATCACATAAAAAATTTATTTCCCAGTAGGGATTATTACCCACCATAGATAAATTGCATCCATGAAAAGTGCATAAATAAATTATGGAAAATAGATAGAAATAATAAAACCTTTACAATTTAAAAATTCTGTGGATCATCTTAAAAATGGTGCTAAAAAATATCTAAAAAAACCTATGATTTTTAATATCACCTTGATAGGATAAATCAATATACAATATTCATAACATGAAATATGAATTATTCCATTTGAAGTGAGATTGGAATGAACGAATGATTTAGTGAATATATATATATATAAGTACAAAATATTGATGATATAAATATGGTCATTGCATATATGGTAATTTTATGTATGGTCATTGGTAATATATCCAATATTAATATTGAATTACTGTATTTATTTTTAGTAAATTTTAAATAACATAACTCACATTAAAAAACATGATATTAAAATATTAAAAATAAAAATATATTTATGAATTAATTATAAATATTTAAACTATTATTAAAGTATGATTTGATAAAAATAAAATGAATATTTTAATATCCAGGAAGTATTAAAAATATATTATATAATATTAGTAAATATTTTTAATGGGATTTATGAAAGTGTATTGAATATAAAAGTAATGTTAATTTTTCTCAAAAAACAATTTTGTTAAGTACTTCATTTTTTACTAATAGAATAAATATAAAAATTTTAAAATATTGTTTTATATTAGATAATATATTAAAATATCTAAACATAGTAATTGATATGAAATTATATAAATAAAAAATGCTTTTACAAATAAAATTTTTCATTAAAAGTATTTTTAAATCATATATTATATTTTAATTTTAAAAAATATAAATATTAGAATCCAAATTAGATAAAAATAACTTCATTTTTATATTTAGGATGTAAAAAACTAATATTTTTGAATTTTTGAATTTTTTCATAAAATGATGATCTTTCTTTGAAAATTGATGTTTTTGTGAAAATTATAATTTTAAAGATTTTACCATTATGCAAGAGTACCCTTGAACATTAAAAACATTTTATGTAATAAAATATGTATTTATGCAACAAAATTATGAATTTAAATATATATTATATGACTTTTAAATCAAATTTCCAAAATTTTCATAACTAAATTAAAAGGTTACATTAATAAAAAAAAATTCATTTTCATCTAATTTTATATTTTGTTAATAAAATCTAGTTTTTTCTACATTTTAAATACACAAAAATTAAAAAAAAACATATATATATATTAATATATATATTAATCAAATTAATTTCATAAAAATAGTTTTCTATGATAAACTTTTCATGTAACTAAATTTTTAATCAATATAATACACTTTTCAATAAAATATTTATTCTTTAAGTAAATTTATTTTAAAATTAACATTTAAAACTATTATAAATTATATATGGTAAAACTAATTAAAATTATGAATCATAAGTTTCAAATTTGATAAATTTTACAATTTTAATTATTGTCATTAATATTAATTACAAAGGTAAAAGTAAATTTGATTAAAAGATAAAAAGATAAAAATGATTAAAAAAATGTAGGTTGTCTCCAAAATGAGTGGAAGAAGATAATATTAACCTACACACAGATACCCTACCCTTTTTTATTTTTAATCTATTTTCCCCTAAATAATAGGATTACATTTTTGAAAATGTAATTGTTACTTCAGATGATCCTCTTCCCTTCCCTTATTAAAGGTTAACACATCATCACTTCAATAATTTCCAATACTTAAAATTTCTTATTGATACTATTTCAAATTACTGTTCATATAACCCTATTCCAATTTAAAAATATTCTGGTTGTCATCAGTTAAATAAATTCCCTCATTTCCCTGGAGAATCCCAAGAAAAAATCAAGACCCTGATGTTATTATTATCATCTCCATAGCTTTTCTTATAAATTATCGTCATTCAAATATAATAGAGCTCCACTAATTTGATTATATTGGTATCATTTATATACACTATTTCCATTATATTACGGTAATTGTAATTTTCAATTCATTTATGAAATCCACTAAGAAAAATGAAATCATTGTTCAGGTGTACGTGAAGACTACCACCTCCACGAGCAAGAAAAAAATATTTCATTACCTCCTATCATTGATGGATTATATAATGGATGTAATATGGATATATGATTTTTATGAAATATTTATGCTTCTATATGTTTTAAATTATCACTATCTAAATATATTACAATACTCATTATATCATTAAAACACGTTACCATTTGGGAAGACTTAACCACCTACATAAACAATGTTACAATGATTATATAATAAATTATTATAGGATTTCATATAAAGTTAAAAAAAAATAATAATGATATATTTAAGTTGTTTTAATTATTATTTAATAATATATCTATTATTTAACATATTTATTAATAGATCAGCATTCGATGGTTAAACACATCGAAAACTAATTCATCCCAATTTCCATTTTCACAAGTGGTATTCATGTATTTCACCTAATTAAAATGTGAATTAAGTATTAATTGAAAAAAATAATTTTTTTACTTTTAATTAAATATAAATTAATATCATGAAACAAAATAATGATAATCTATCACATTTTCATTATGTTTTTCTGAAATAAAAAACATAATGTTCTTAAAACCGATGTTAAAATTTAGACATTACTAACAAATGTGTTCCTAATAAATGGTAATAAATAAATTATATAAGACGTTAATGTTAATGAATAATTTTATAAAATATCATTTTGAGATAGTTATATCTTTTTTATAGGAGGTTAGATCACAATTGACTAAGATTCAGTAAAGGTAAGGTGTTTTGTCTCTCATATTCAATTTCGCGAGAAACATTTCTTAATGTTCACCATAATTCCATTAATATAGTGTGATTACTATCTAATTAATGTCTTTTACCATATTCATAGGGTTTTAATGTCCCTATAATAAACTTTATTAATATTTCTATCTAATAAAAATATACCCAATATGAAAATGGGTTTGATCAAAATGTTACTCAAAACATAAGGGTTTTATTGCCAATCATATTTTAAATTCGTAATGTTTAGAAGGATAAGACATATAGGAAATTTGATTTATTTATAAAACCACCCATAATATATTTTATATTTTTTTATGGTTATATATGTTCACTTTATAAATAATGTCCCCTGACATGTATTTATTCTGAAGTGTTTGTTGTAAGTGAAACTGACCCAGTCCCTTCTTTTCGGTAGTGAACCTAGATTTCTCTGTATGCTAATTCATTAGATTATTTGTAAAATTTTATTATATTTAATCAAATAATTTATTTAGATCATTTTATAAAACATGATATTACATAAATAAATTTAAATAAATTTTTAACCTTTTTTATGGGTAATTTTCATCAATGTTTAAAAAGAATATCTTTTTATCATTTTCTGTATGGACACCTATTTATCCAATATTTTTAAATTTTCTATGGTACTTAATTTTTTATATTTAAAGGAATTAAAAAATAAAATATTATTATCCATTATTTATAACAAAATTCTATCTAAATTGTTTTCATAAAGATCAAGGAAGTTTCTTATTTCCAAATAAATTTTTATTAATACACCAAAAAATGATTTTCTTCTAAATCCACATTCTTTTACATGAATTATGCCTAATAAAGATATTATTATAATTTAATTGTCCACATTATTTATTTGGATAACCAATGTATGTTTATTCTCTTTTTAATTAATGACCCATCACTACCTTTTTCTATCCTAATCATCCACTATGTCTGATCCTAACATTTCACCAAATGTTTTTCCTTTGTGAATGCCCTGTTTTTTATTCATTTAATTTATGGGTATTAACTTATATTCCATTCATCAATTAATTTTGGTGAATTGTTGAATTAACTGTATAATATTTATCTAAATGGGTTAAATACCATTTTCTTCATCATCTTTATTCAATGGTATTTACCAATAATGTAACTCGAGGTCATTCAATACACATTTTGTAGCCATCCGTTAATCATGATATGATTATTTGTCGGATTATTAATGATTTCCATATGTGAATACATAAGAAAACAATTTTCATTCCATGGGTTATTTGTTATGTGTTTAATGAAACCCATTTTCTTCCCATGGGTTCATTATTCTATAGAAGTAAAGGATTATCATTTGGCATGTTTTATGATACCCATTTTATTTACATGGGTTCTTTATGATCTGATAAGTGATTCATTTCATGTGGCACTCAATGTATGGATAATTATGGGTGGGGTCAAATATATCCCTTAAACTCAATGGTTTAATGTGTATATCCCATGATATATGTATTCACCCTCAAATTCATTAGTTTAATATATTATTTTATCTCACATTGAAATATGTTTCGTTGTTTTATACTTATTATTTGGACTATGTAAAGCAATCACGGCTCTCGATTATTGAAACATGTCTCTATACTCTTTTGACTCATGTCATATGTTAAGAAAAGTCATATATCCTAATTTATGATGTATGATTTGATGGGTATGAACATTCATATATATCATGATTATACACATATACTCATAATATCTTTACTTATGATACTCAATCATTATAATTTTTGGTTAACCATTCTATCCAGCTAAGGTCATTACATTCATATGTTTCCATTTACGTAGGGAGTGAATATTATTATAACGTATACAATGTATAAGAGGGATTATAGTGTGGCTCAGTTATGGAGAAATTTTCAGGACAGTTATAAAATATGTTTATTATGTAATTAGTCCTCAAATACTGCAAACATTATGTTCTTGGGATTGTGTAATTATTTTGGAGATATATAAAATACCATATTGAATCATTGTAAAAAGAAGGCATTTCAAGATTTGGATTCTATAGTCCTTGATGGTAATAATTAAATTAAATAGAATACAAAATAATTTAAAAAATTTAGTGGTCCTTAGTGAGACCAATGGACCCAAATAACGTGTGGTGTTCTATTATGGTGTGATTAGTGTACAATATATATAATTCCAAAATGGTTTGAATGATTTCATTATGTTATATTGTAAATTTATGGTCTACAAACAAATTTAATAAATTATTTTTCATAAAAAAAATTTCTGGAATGGTTTCAAAGGGATAACATTGAATTGGAGTGAATTTAGACCATATAAATAGTTTTTTTATTATGAGTTTCTAATGGTCTTAAATATCTTGTTAAATTATAGAATTATAAATTTATTTATGAAATTTATATATAAATATCTGGCTATATAAATTGTATATAGGATATTTATATTTTCCTGTTTAGTATAAAATATTAAAAATAATTTATTTAAATTTTCATATCATGAATATAAGAGTTATATGGTAGCTAAAACAATATAAGAAATAGTTTTATTATAAAATGATTTTTTATAGAGTTATGAGCAACAATTTAAGATTAATTATTGTCAATACATATTCTGTGTCAGAGTTATGATGGAAAAGAGGCGTCTCTTGTGAAATGAAATATTTCTATAGTGATTTTGGGTTAGACTTCCCACTAGTATAGAGGTTTATTCATTATTTAAAAAAGTGGGGGTTTCCAACTTTTCACTCTATGCTTACTCATGTCAGTATTTTTAATCTCATATAATTCAAAACTAATAAAAGTAATTATTCCATATACATTATAAATTTGATGCATATTGATAAGTATTGATATATTTGGATTCTAATTTTGGGTTACTAATATAAACTCTGAGTTGTATAAATGTTTATACATTAATATGGTTTAAACATATTAATTTTTTGAAAGAAATAGGGAATCGAGAACTAAATCACTCAAACCACATATAAAATATAGGTTTATATGGATCATCTGACATTAAATCATCACATTAGAAGTAGTTTTAATCCAAACTACCAAGAACACCTTGTATATAACCCAAATCTATGCTATATATGTAATGAATAATGAAATTGATCATAATTTAAGCAAACCATAATTACAAGATTTATAAAAATATTTTAACATTATTATATTTATAGGATAATTTAATTTTATAATTTTAGAGAATTAATAAAAACAATTACATATAAAACCATTACAATAAAATGTAGTCATATCTACTGAATTCCGAGTTGTTCTAACAAACAGGATTCCTAAATTAAAGAACACATGTCATTCCAAACATGAATAATAATAATAACATTATTATTTCTTCTATTATATCACTATAATCATTCATAGATATCATATTGGTATCCTATAGAAAGGAAAAAATAATGTAAGGGATCGAATATGCTCAATAAAGGAAATCATAAAAGAAGAGATACTAAAAAAATAGTTTATGAATAATATGGTAGATATAGATAATAACCAAATATTCCATATAAATAATATCATTAAATTAAAATATATCCAGGTATGACATAAAAAATTAATTTCATGGATAATAATAATTAATTTCATAATAAAGGAATTCATAATTACATACATGATAATCTTATTGTAAAGGATTTGTTCTAAGATTCCCTAAACATTCCTTCAATCCCACATGCCAAATAATAATAAATAATTAGATAAGTATATACTAAATGCATATTATATTTTTTCACATGAGTCCTACCGACGCATAAAGGGGCCACAATGGAGTCTGAATATCATCTGTTATATCCTATTATTTCACATTATGAATGGATTGAATAATCATTATAGTTCATAATAATCATAAATAAAAATATTTTTAAACTAGGATAAAAATTGTTATTATTTTCCCCATTAAAAATAAATAATCAAGATAAAAATCTACTAAGAGTCATATGGTGGATAGTATCAATAGATTATAACATGTTTAAACAATAATATCCATTATAATATTTTAAAATAGAATAAAAATATTTTAAAATAACATTTAACCCATCCTTTAATATCATGAGAAAAATATCCATTTATTTTGATAACATATTAAATAGAAATGTACATCATATTGAAAAATTCCTTATTTGAAAATTATGCTCAATCGTTATTAAGGTTGCTTCAAATAAAATAATGTTCATGAAGGTAAGAAAATATATTCATTTAGTAAATTTCAAAGTAGAAAATTCTTTTCAAACATTTATAAAAATAAAAAAACTAATCATAGGAAAAATCATTTGAAAATATAAACTTGAATTATATATAATGAAAGTAAAATAGTTTTTGAAAAATTCAATTAAAAGTAATGGAAAAATAAATGAGAAACTTCATTCAGCTTTCAATGAACGTTTACATGTAGGTGAAGTATAATTAAAGGAAATATTAAAAAAGGTTTTAATGGAAATTCACATAAGACCTTTGTAACTTTTCAAAAAATGATCTTTGAGAATATAACATGAAATGGGTTTGTAAAACAATTTAATTTTAATAAATTAATGATAAAATACATCCAAGAAGTATACCATACACCATAAACAAATTGGTGAAATGGAATAAGACTCAATGAATGGAAATTAATAAAATAAATATCTTACATCATGTTTGACTCCCCACATATGTAATTTATATCATTCATAATAAAATTATATTAGTTTTATACTTAATTAATAATATTATTCAGGTTTATTAACTTATTTTTGTCAGTTTTATCCCATTTATTAACAAGATTTATATAGTTTTTAAATCTATTATGTTCATGTCAGACATTTTCTGGACGTTCGGTTAACAATCTCAAAACAACATCAGTAGGATGTCCATAGTCAAAGGGGTCATGGTTCCATAATATCTATATTGTTAATAATGTCATAATTATCATTTTTATACATGAAATACAATTTAACAATCATACATTAATGTATTACAATAAAAATTAATTACATCCCTTAATGGAGGTGGTATTCCACATGAACACATGAGTGATGTCATTATTTTTTTATGGGTGGAAGGCTAATATGATAAGTGATATATTATCATTATAAAATCATAATTATGTGATGAAAATAATGTAAATTCATTAAATACATCACAATAATGATTATTCAATGATGGTGATGAAAAATGAATCACATCAACTTATGGAGGTGGTAACCCATATGTACGTATGAGTGATGCTTTCAATTTCTATATAATGGAGATGAAGATGAAAATGGTTTATAAAAAGTAATAATGCCATATCACTTTCATTTTTTTGACAGGTTTTATTATATTGATATGTTTATTATTAAATTAAAGCAGGTAGAAGAACAAATTAAATGAAATAACTTAGCTAAGATTTATACCTCTTTTTTGGGAAACCTCATTTGGATGACACATTAAGCCTTATAGGTTGGTCTTTTGGTTAGAAAATTTCCTCTATTCC
Source organism: Viscum album (assembly GCA_963277665.1). Classification (NCBI taxonomy): domain Eukaryota; kingdom Viridiplantae; phylum Streptophyta; class Magnoliopsida; order Santalales; family Viscaceae; genus Viscum; species Viscum album. The sequence goes on from OY728122.1 coordinate 869,355,571, forward strand.
ATGGGTAAAATGTTTTTGGATTTTTTTTCAAATATTTTTCATGATAAATGGCTTAAAAAGTGTGGGGATGAGATGATAGGGGTTCCCATTTATATGTCAGGGAGTGGCATGATTATAAATATTATGATTTTAATAATATAATTAATATCACAGTCTTGTAAATTCATGAAAAATAGACAGAAATTTTATGGTGGAACAAGATAATATCAAAACACCATTAATAAATAAAATTCTTACATGTATATTTTTTATTTTAAACTACAAATTTTGGTTTAACCTTATCGTTAACCCTTTTTGACTTGTGGTAAGACCTTTTTTAGTGGAAAAAAGTTATAAATTTACATTTATTGTTGAAAGTGGATGGAAAATAGTCCTTGGATGAATGTTTAGACAATTTCAGATAAAAAATGTTTTATTTGAATTTTTTTAAATTGGTACATCATTTAAAAAATATAATTTATCATAAATTATATTTAAATTCATTTTTGGGACTAGTCATTTAGTTTGAAATAAATGATATCACAACAGAAAATTAATACTATTATAGAAATAGTCACTATTAGTTATACATTTAAATTATTTATAATATTTTGGGAAAAACAAAATTTATCCAAAAAATATTATTTTTATAATTTTTAAAATCATTTACCATGATTTTTCTTCTACTTGATCCTACGCTCTTTTAGTTTTTCATAATATTTTTGAGAAATTATATCACAACTAATATTAAATAAAAATAATGTATTTATTTTCAAGATAAAATTTTAGATTCATTCATAACATATTTTTTTCCCAATGAAAACATATAAGATAAATTTAAAACAAGAGAGTGGTAGTTTTATAATTATACTTTACTTAAAATGATACATTGGTTATAATCAAAGGAAAATGGCCAAGAATTTCTACATTTATGAATCATGTATTTTTATGGTATAAAATCACTTAAAAATAAAATTAATAAAGGTATTATGAAGTTTTTTTGTCCTTTTCCGATAGTTTTAACCATGTTTTACCGATTTTACTCTTACCCTAGTGAGAACATTTTTACCAAGGTCATTATTCATAATGTTCAAAAATAAACAGAACCTATTTACCAAAATTGAAAAAATTGTTAAAAAATATGTAATAAATTTTTGAAAATTAGAATTCTAGCGGTGAAAGAAAATAATTTTTAATATTTATGTAAAAAATGAAATGAAATACTATTTTTAGAAAAATGTGTTTTAAGTATAAAACTGTTATTATACAAAATATAAATATGAAGATAATTATTTTTAATTTATTTAATTTATTTAGAATTAAAGGATACATATCTTACTTTAATTCCAAAAATAAAACATATCATATTTTAAAATTACTTCATTTAAGGAAATAAAATTATAGGTTTTCAAAATTAATAATTTTTCACTATTTTCTAAAAAATTAATATTTTTAAAAAAATCCTAAAATTTCATCATACTCCTATTAATATATAATTATATCAAAAATTATCTTAAATTTTGTCAATTTATATTTATTAATGTCTTATAAATTAATTATAAAATCTGCACAAAAATTAAATATAAATATTCTTTTAAGAGAAATTATTTTTACAGCATAAAATAAAACTATTATCATCACTTGTTTGATAAAAATAATGAAACTAATTAAAATTCATTTTATTTGATATATAATATACCTATTTAATAATAATTATTTATTAATATTGATTAATTTAATCAATTATGATAAAAATACATTGCACACATAGAAAGAGATTTGTGAAATATATACCATCTACAATCAAAACATTAATCATCATTTCAAACTAATTAATAATCAATGAAAATTTGATTATTAATTTTATTAAGGGAAAATTATAAAAATATTTCATAACATAGTTATTCCTTTTTATACCCTCAAAATAAATAGTTAAGTTATAATAGTCATATTTGAACAAAAAAATTATAATGTATATAACAGTTCAATTAAGCATGATGTTGTGTATACCAAATACTATTAGAAAAATAAATTTAATAAAATATATTCTAAAATATTGGAGTATTACACTCGAACACCAAAAAAAATTAATCCTCAAAATTTTATCTCATATCCTATAAAAATAATTTAAAATAATTTTTTAAATAAATTTCATTGAGGGGATGATAAATTATATAATCCTGAAATGAAAAAAATAGAATATAAAAATTCCTTTTTTGAAAAATAAACATCATAAAAAGAATTAATTAAACATCCTTTCAAAAATATTAAATGTAAAATATGATGGTGACCTGGAAAATACGTAATTGGGTTCCCAAATAAGGATACCATTATAGGGAAGTGAAAATATGGACATGATGGTGAAAATAATCTAACGACCAAATCTTGAGGTACATGAAAATTACATTAATTTTTTCAAATACTTACTACATTACACAAACCGATGTCTAAAGATTGTATTAGTTTAGTTCCTTTGGAAATGCGGTACAAAAAAATATACTTTAATGAAATATCTTTAATGTTTCCCACAAATATCTTCCTCTTTAGTACTCCCACCTAAATCCATTAATTGTAACCTGGGGAAAAGAATACATAATAAAGGGTATTCTAAAATAATCAATACATGTAAAAAAGGGAAATATAAATCATATCATAATCATAAAATCTAAGTACATAATATTTGAAAATCTCATCATTTATATAAAGGACCATGATATAATTTCATAGGATAAATCATAAAATTTCATCACAAATCAATAAACATATTCCCAAAGGTAATAACAGAAGATATAGAATTTATGGCATACTCGTTAGCATATAAAATCATTCAATTTAGTGAAGTTTAAAATCCAATACTACCATAGAGGACAAAGCATATTACTAATCTTAGTTCACACCTCGTTCCAGCCATGTATTATTGAATTGGGTTTACTTTCCATTCCAAACCAGTATAACAAAACTGAGATCATTTTCTGGTCCATCCCTGTCTATCTTATAAAATATAAATAATTAATCAATGAATTGGAAGGAGATATAGTTTCCACCCATCACATAATTTAAAGAATAAATATTTTTCCCTTAATAACATAAATCATTCATCATATCAAAATGAATGGAATAAAATGGGGCTCATAAACATCATTCCATCATAACATAATCCATAAAAAATGGATTTAATAAATATTATATCAACATATACTTAAAAAATAATAATATGGACAATAGTGAAATTAAACATGAATCATATCCCTATATAATCATATGATACATAGAATACTACTATCTTCGATTGAAATTAATTTTGAGAGATTACATGAAAATAACTCTTTAGGAAAGTATTCTTTCTTCTTCAAAAACATTTTCCATTATTAAAATGTCACAAAATTTTAAAATAAAACATTTTATCTGAAAATAACTTTTTAATATTATAAGGGAATAATCAAGGCATTTTGGAATCATGAAAGTGAAAAAATCAATTTATTCAAAAAAATTTAAAAAACATTCTTCTAGATCTTTTTTCTAAAAAGTCAAAAATTACCTCATATAAAATGAAGAAAATATTCATTTCATACCATTGAGTAAAAATTCATAAATTTTTTAAAATGAAATTTTATAATTTTATAATAATATAAAAAAATTATAGTAAACAATTTTAAGAAACATGGACATGGATGATAAATATATCACGGTAAATACTAACTTATAAATAATCTTGGATAATAGTGAGATTGTAAAATTATCCCTTACCATATGTTTTAATTCGATTTATTATATTTTAGAATCCAATATAATAGATTAAATAATTTTATTACCTTATTAAAAACCCATATTTATATTTATGATATCATATATGATCATACTATCACACTTTTAAAAATATTTCTTTATTACTATTCTTTTGGTGTTAGCTGCTTTATTTTCTCATACAAGTTTTTCTATATAATTCTCAATTATGGTAAATAGGATGTAGTTCCATAATTTAATGAGATATATTAAGGAAATATATATCATATTTCTTCATTATATACATCATTATAATAATGCAAGAATGGTGGACATTGAAATGAAGATCATCGTGTTTTAGAGACGGTATGCCGTATGTACGCACGAGCAATGATATCTTTTCTGTAATAGTAAAAAGTATGGAAGTGGATGGTATATTTTTTATTCCAAAATCAATATAATTTTATAATAACTATATAAATATATTATTTCCATAATTATACCCATCAAAATAAAGTGGTGAAAAAAAGATATTACACCATAGCGTGGAGACAATAAGCCTTATGTACACAAGTGTGGTGATTTCATTTTTAATAGGCTGGATAGAAGGTGGAATATGGTTTCCTAATAATCATAATAACATCCTCGAATATAATATATATTTTAGTTATTATTTTATAATTTAAACAACTCATTAAGAGGAAGTACAAGAAGAAATAATTTTTGAAAGAATCGGTAGAGGATATTACCTTTTTTACCAGTTCTGTAACACCCTAGGGTTTCCTAGTAAGTTATTTCCTTTAATGTAATTTAATAGCTTGCACTATATGAAACACCGAGTTTGAGCACACCATGACTTACCAAACTAGTCGTTCAAAAGTGGTTATGAATAGTATTAACTGAATTTTGAATTTTATATACTTCATATAATTTTAGAATCAATGTTATGTGTTTCTTGGACATAATATAAGAACAAATTCATTTTTTTCAGATAAAAGAATTATTTTTCAAAAAATGAAATTTTACCGCCTACTAATGGAAAACCCTTTTTAAAACCAATATTTGAAACTTTTATATATTCAATTTAATGAAATTAAATTCTTCTCTATAATCATGACATAAATATTTATTTTGAATAATTTTTTGGAACTTTTTTGATAACATTCATATTTTGATGAATAGTGAAAGATACTAAATTTTAATTGAAAATAACATTTTAATAGAAATAATTTATAAGGTCAAATTATGAATTTTAATGGTTTGGACGTGTAATTAGATTATGTTTTTATCACTTAATACATTTTAGGTCATTATTAGTAATTTCTCATTTAAATTTGACATAAACACATGTCAATATTTTGATAGTTTTTACTTTTTAAAACCCGCTTTTCGGTTTCCAAAATCGGGATTTATTTTAAATTAATTAATGCAACTTCTATGTTTTGAATTTTGTAAAATATAATTCATTTTTAAATTCAAAATATCAGAATTAAGTTAGGGTGAATTGTTTGTATTTTTCTGAAACATTCAATTTTGATGAATACTGAAAAACAATGTGTTATAGTTTAAATCTGACTTTTTATTTAAACAATTATTTACTTTATTTAGATTTATTTTAAGCAAAAATAGATAAATAATACCTATATATGTTCAATATAATTCATTGTACTCATTTTATAAAAAAATTAGATATATAAAATTTTACTGAAATTTTTACCCTCTTTTGCCACCTCCTAGGAGCATTTGCAAATTTGAATAAAACATAATTTGACCACTTCTGTGATTTGAATTTCAAAAATCTAAGAGACACAGTTGATATCAGTAAGTAAAATTTTGTTCAATAAGATTAAAATAGTTTTTTGTGAATAGTAACGTTTGACTTTTATTTACAATGGTTAAAAGTAAATTGGGTAATTAAGGGTAAAAAGGATATCATAATTACCCAAACACATGTTCTCTTCTATTTGATAACTGTAATTAGAACAAAAACAACCTTTGGAATAAAATATGATCCTATTTGGTTCACATGGATTATATTAGGACATTTATTATTATTTTATTTAAAGAATATTTAAAAGAGTTAAATTCAATGTTCAATAACAAAACCATTTTTAATATAGGGTTATCATAAGATAAATTATACTATAAATATTAATTATAAATATAAAAATATTTCCTAAAAAATGGTATTTTATTTATAATTTTTAGACACAAAATAATTAAATTTATTTATGACACAATGATGATGCAGTAATTACATTATTAATGACATATTAAAATATTTGATATTATATATATCCAACTAAATGTAATTTTTGACATTTGATGAATTAAACTAATTTTATAGGATAATATGAGATGTTAGGGTTTATTAAATAATTTTTTTTCAAATTAATCATTTTGTTATGATTTTAAAAAAAGAAAATACTAAATAATGTCAAAATTGACATAATTGATTTTTTATAACATATACTATATTATTAATTGATATAATATTCCTAAAAATCTAAGTTTCGTCCAAAAGGACTTAGATAAGGTTATATATATTATTAATTAACCACTTGGGGTTTTCTTGGAATTTTATAGTAATTTTATTAACATATAATATAAAAATACAAAGAGATAAGGAAAATGTCAAACTATTTAACTAAAAGTTAAACCTAAAAGATAAGATTAATATAGAGACCTAAACCTGTATAAAAACTATTTATTGAAAGTTTTCCAACCCATCCCACCTTATCCACAAAATAAATTATTTTTGAGCCATTAGAAACCGAAAATGATTTTATTATAAAATAATGTTTCATGTTTTTTCTAAAGTGACCCTCACCTCTCTTATAAAAGGGTATTTCCCCTACTCTAAATTTCACACCTCCAAAGCCATTTGACTAAGCCAAACAATGTTTATGCGTACGTACGGCCTACCGTCTCCATATATAGTGTCTTCCATTTCATATATTTTTCTATTATAAGTATTTATATTCTAAATATATATGATATATAAATCTATATTTATATTCTGTAAGTATTAAAATCATGATCTAAATGATATGATCAAGAATAACAAGTTAAAACGTGTACGATAAAGAAAGAAATTATTACCAAAAATGTTAATTTAACATGGAAATAATTATTGAATGTGTAGTATAAAGTAATAAATGAATCATGTATGATATAAAAAATAATAATCTGGTTCTGGTATAATTGAATAACACACAATGGTTATTATACAGGAGGTTAAACGTACCATCGACCAAAGGAATGTGCAAGGTCAGGGGTTTCTTATCTCATTTTTAATTCCGTGAGATTTCCATTATTCTCCACTGATTTATTGAATATGGTGTATTGTGTACTGACATTTGATATATATTATTATGATTCTGTTTATATTCATGGTATACTGTGATTCATTTGGTGGTTATTAAATTTTGGTCATACGACTCGATTGATTACAACATGGTAAGGGGTTTCTTATCTCACTTTTAATTCTATGATATTTCCATTATTTGCCACTTATTTATTTCATGTGGTGTATTTTGTACTTACATTTGATATATATTATCAGGATTATCTTTATATTCATGGTATTCTGTGATTCATTTGGTGGTTATTTACTTCTGTTTATACGACTCGATTGATTACAATATGGTAAGGGGTTTCTTATCTCACTTTTAATTCCGTGAGATTTCCTTTTTTCACCACTTATTTACTACATGTGGTGGGTTGTGTACTACCATTTTATATATATATTATCATTGTTCTCTTTATATTCATGTTATTCTATGATTCATTTGGTGGTTATTAACTTTTGGTCATACGACTCGATTGATTACAACATGGTAAGGGGTTTTCATCTCACTTCTTATTTCTGTAAGATTCATGCAATATTGCCAATATTTCCTTTTGTTTCATCTATGTACTACCCATGATTGTATTACTTATTTAATATAATTTATTTTATGGGTATTTACACCTTCATTGAATGATCTGTCTTTCATGGGGTTTATGTTTCATAAGTCCCCAAATCGGTAAGGGAATTTCTAATTTCAATTTCCACTCGTTGGGTTTTACGAAAACATCATTTATTATTTTACTACATGATTAAGTGTGAAATAACTATTTATTTATTTATGTTGTAATTTCCACTACCCTTTTTGTGGATATTCTTTTGATGCATATAATCACTCCATCGATAAATTCTCAAGTCCTCGATATGATATTGATAAAAGTAAACTTAACTCAATTTTCATTCATTGAGTTAAATATCCAAGTCATTGGCGTTGTTGTTACCAGAATATGTGTGAATGTCCTATGATTGTTTTACACTGAATATATAATCATATTTAGTGTATTTATATTTTTCACACATAATTATTTTATTGATTTATCCTTAACCTAAGGATACAATCTTTATAAGTGATTTTATCTCAACTTACATTCCATTGAGACTTCTTTGTTGTTATGCACCTATTCATATTTATTTAGTGTATATAATGTAATTTGACATAGTATAATATGAATCCCTTTATTCTCCTGATATTATAATGTTTTTATTACCTACATTATTTCTATACAACCATCTCTCATTTTGATATGAACTCTAACTAAAATATCATTTTAAAAGTTTTAAATATTTATTATTCTAAATCTTTCCCATTAATGTCCATGTTTTAAAAATGGTTTTAAGGATTTATTGATATGGACATTAGTGTTTTATAATTAATATTCCTTTTAATAGTTTCAAATTGGTATTGGATACCTTGATTCAAAAATCCATTTTAAACAGCTTCTAGATAAACAGTGATACTTTTAAATGTTTTCAGGAAAAAGGGGATATTTCTCTCCAATAGTTTTGATGATTATTTTTATGTATGTCAATATAGTTCATTATTCTCAATTGAGGTTAATTTATTATGATAAAATCTTCCATATTTTATTTAATGAGTAATGTTTGACTTTCTATATGCTATTTTTATACCATTCATGGTTTATAGTTAAAGTATTTCCATTTCGTGTTCTAGTTTAATACGAATTTTTATGTTATGTTTAAAACATTTTCGTATGAGGAATTCATTGGACATATTAAGTGACAGGTTGAGCCCGCTATAACTCCTCGATGCATCAGTATGTCCCATGATGCAAACTTGTTTCTTGGCACAAGGCCTTGAAAAAATCTTATTTGTAATCATGGCACAAGGCCCTCAATATGTCGTTATGAAGTCTGGAATTATGAATTACATCTTTATGAAATTGTTTATTAATATTTCATTTGATTATTAAACTATTATAATATCCATGTGAATAAGTAAAAGGAATTATTTAATTTTATCTTTTCCATATTATGATTAAGTTTATGTTTAAAAGGCTTTTGTTTTTTCTTATAAATTTCCTTAATTGTTTATGCTTATTTATGAATGTTTTCTCTATATTGTTATCCTTACTGAGCATCTGAGCTCCCCCCATTCTTTGTTTTATTTTTCCTAAGATATGAAGAAGTATTTTATGGTTGACCTATAGGGACAAGAAAAGGATATATGTGTGTTCAAAAGGGGAAAATGTTGTTTATGTTTTTATTTCATGATGTAATATAAAAATTATGAATGTATCTATTACTTCCAAGGATACTAAACTGATCGGTCTTTCAGGACATGATTCCTTGTATCATTCCAATGATATGTAATAATGCACTGACTCATGTTAACTAGGGTTGGGATGTTACAGTTGGTATCAGTGGGAGTTTAGTACAATCCATGGAAGCTATATTTTGAAAATAAAACTCTGATTAGGAAACACAACCCTAAGATAGATATTGAGGATTAGTATAGAAGAAAATCCAAAAAAAATAGAAATGTAAATATTATGTGGGTTATCCATGTAATACAACCATGTATGGATACAAGTAGGTAGGGGTGTCTCGGGCATAGACGTACCTAAGAGTGAAAAGTCTGACGAGGAGTTTCAGGATTGACCCGGTGTATCCTTGTACACAACAACGGCCCTTGCTGCACTCTTGGTTACGACAATCCCGGGGGATATGCTTAGGATAATTCAAATATTCATTATAAACTGATTTGAATGATTTTAATAAAAGATGAGAATAAATAAACTTGGTTAATCCTAAGGTGTTTTAGATTGAATATAAGGTGTTATGATATTCTCTAAATGATTTTATGACTCCCATTATGCTTTCATGTATTATTCAATGGATGGATTCCAAGGAAGTCATAGTAACATTGAACATAATGTACAAGGTAAGAAAATTTGTGGAAATGAGAAAAGAAATGGATTGTTGATATGTGTAAAATATATCGTGTTCAAGACGAATCATTTTTTCAAAAATATGATCAACAACATATATATTAACCAACTCCCAGACTCAACAATGAAGTGAAAGGCAGTGAATGAAAAGAGTTACAGTAGTGGAGACCATAGAGAAAATAAAGGTCAATTTCCATCATGCAGGAAATGTGGAAGGAGAAACCAAGGAAAGTGTCTCAATGGAACAAGGAAATTATTTATGTGTGGGAAAGAAGGATAAAAAGTAAAGAATTGCTGAGAAAAAAAGAAGTGTACTATGGAAGAAAATAAAAATGATCCCAAGAATCCATTTACAGTAATTTTCCATAAATTTAGTGGACCCAAGAATTACCCGAATGAATTCCTTATTCTTTAGGATAACTGCTTGGTCATGGAATAACCTATGTGGAAATAAATGCATTTTGAAATGTTTAAAAGTATTAGTGCTCTTTGTTGATGCTATTACTTTGGAAGACTTTTCTATTGTATGTGTAACCCTATAGTTTGTTACGTGAAATTGATAATTTTGGAAGAATTATCATTTCTATTATAGTTATAAATAACGATTTTGGTTTATATGATCCTTGAATTTGAGGAAATTATAGGTTTTTAAATTGTGGGATGAAATTGTGTGGTATGAGATAAAATTTGTAGTGAAATTATGTTATGGTAATTTTGAAGAATTTATCTCATTTTGGGAATGTTATAAAATATTGTTTTTGAAAAAGGACAATACACAGACCGTGTGACAACCCGTCGCGCCGGACAAAACTGTGGGAATCAAACCCACAACCAGAGTGTGATTGGGATTTATCACCTACCACTGGACTATATGAATTCCCTGCTAGTGTGACTAATTATTTATAGTTAAATGATTTTATTCATCAATGATAAGTTCATTTGGGATCTTAGGTATTACCAAATGGATATACTTTGTATAAGAAAATTATTTGGTGATTAAGTGATAAATGTTATTTCGGAAGATGTTCACTCTTTTGGGAACACTATATGCCAAATGAAAATAGAATACTATGATATTTCATTTGAGGAGTAATGGTGGATTTTAATCTATTTTTCTTTATTGTGGATTTATTGGGATTTGGGTTATTTATGGAAATGATTATCCTATCATAGAGAATATGTGATTACGTTAATTACTTAAAGAATGTGACTTTAAGAGTATTTTATGTTATTTAGAGATACAATTTAACATGGAAGACTACGTAATCAAATTATTCTATGTTTTGGGTTTCAATATTAGTTTAGATTATATTGATGGATGTTAAGGACAATTGTTAATTGAATGGTATTTATTGAACATAGGATATTGTTGGTTTAATTTAAGAAATTAAGATTAGTATTTCATTCTTTAAAGGATTGTCCTTTTTGGGGATCATCAGATCTTGTACTATCCATTTTGGTTTTGTTTAATCTCTAAAGACAAAGTAGATGTATATTTTATCGTTTTTGGATCATATGACTCTCTAGAAGTTGATTCTATCACTTTAGGTGTAACCAAGTCATCTTGAATACTAATCGTTTGAAAAAAAAGATGAGTTAGTGGTATAAATATATTAAAGGATGAAACTCTACTTGAAAAGTTAGTATATCTCTTTATGTTCTTTGTCAATCTCCCAAATAAATTCCTAACTTTATGAAATCGAACTCAAAACAAAAAAACATTGTATGTTTACTTTTCTTACTAGGAAACTAATGACTATTTATCCCATCACGGGTTTGGGTTTTTCATACTGTTAACTTTCTCATGATCATGTTTTCTATCACTCTCCATCAGAAAATTACACTTAGTTTATCTTCAATGTCCGTGTTTTCTTACATGGAATCCATGTATCGGTTATCTCTGGTGACCATTGAACTTCTCTTTCTTTCTTTTAATGTGATAGTTTTATTGACTCTTTTTCCAATGTGGGACTTTCAATGAAGTTACCAATCCCAATTTTAAATTTTCAAGGATGAAATTTCTAAAAAGGGGAAGAATTTAACACCCCAAGATTTCATGGTAAGTTATTTCCTTTAAAGTAATTCAATAGCTTGCGCTACACGCAACACCGAGTTTGAGCGCACCATGACTTACAAAACTAGTCGTTCAAAAGTAGTTATGAATAGTATTAACTGAATTTTGAATTTTATATACTAAATATAATTTTTTAATCCATATTATTTGTTTCTTAGACATAATATAAGAACAAATTCATTTTTTCAGATAAAATAATTATTTTTCAAAAAAGGAAATTTTACCACCTTCTAGTGGAAAACCATTTTTAAAACCAATATTTGACACTTTTATATATTTAATTTAATGAAATTAAATTCTTCTTTATAATCAAGACTTTAAAATTTATTTTGAGTATTTTTTGGTACTTTTCTCATAACTTTCATATTTTGATGAATACTAAAAAATAGTAAATTTTAATTGAAAACAACTTTTTTAATCATAATAATTTATAGGGTTAAATTATTCACTTGAATGGTTTGTAATTATAATTAGATTATATTTTTTCATTTAATACAATGTAGGACATTATATGTAATTTCACATTTAAATTTAACATAAACACATGTCAATCTTTTGATAGTTTTTACTTTTTAAAAACCCGCTTTTCAGTTTTGACAACAAGGATTTATTTTAAATTAATTAATGAAACTTATATGTTTTGAATATTGTAAAATAGAATTAATTTTTGAATTCAGAATATCAAAATTAGCTTAGGGTGAATTGTTTGTATTTTTCTAAAAATATTCAATTTTGTTGAATAGTGAAAAACACTATGTTATAATTTAAAACTGACCTTTTATTTAAGTAATTATTTATTTTATTTAAATTTTTTTTATGTCAAAATAGATATATAATACCAATATAAGTTCAATGTAATTCATTAAAGTCATTTTATAATAAAATTAGACGTATAAAATTTTATTGAACTTTTTACCGTCTTTAAGCCACCTCCTGGAAGCATTTGCAAATTTGCATAAAACATAATTTTACAGCTTTTGTGAGTTGAATTTCAAAAATCCAAGAGATGTGGTTGATATCTGTAAGTAAAATTTGGTTCAATAAGATGAAAATAATTCTTGGTGAATAGTACCTTTTGACTTTTATTTAGGACGGTTAAAAGAAAATTGGGTAATTAAGGGTAAAAATGATATCATAACACATGTCCTATTTATATTTGAAAAGTTTAATTTGACAAAAAGAACATCCTTAGGAATAAAATATGATCATATTTTGTCCACATGGATTAGATTATAAAATATGTTATTATTTTATTTAAAGAAGAGTTAAAATAGTTAAATTCAAAGTTTAATAACAAAACATTTTTAATATATGGTAATCATAAGATAAATTTAACTATAAATATACATTAGAAAGATAAAAATATTTCCTACATAATTGTATTTTATTTATAATTTTTAGACACTAAATAATTAAATTTATTTATGACACAATGATGATGGAGTAATTACCTTATTAATGACAGATCAAAATAATTGATATTATAAATATCCCAATAAATTTAATTTGATACTTTTTATGAATTAAAATAATTTACAAGGTTAATATGACATGTTAGGGTTTATTAAATAATTTTTTTCCAATTTAATCATAGTGTTATGATTTTTTCAATAACCAAATACCAAATAATGTCAAAATTGACATAAATGAGTTTTTAAAACAAATACTATATTATTAATTGATATAATAATTATAAAAATATAAGGCTCATCCCAAGGACTTAGATAAGGTTATATATATTAATAATGAACCACTTGGGGTTTTCTTGGATGTTTATAGTAAGTTTATTAACCATATGATATAAAAATACCAAGAGACATGGTAAATGTCAAACTATTTAACTAAAAGTTAATCCTAAAAGATAAGGTTAATATAGTGACATAAACCTATATAAACCCAATTAATTAAGATTTTTTCAACCCATCCCCACCTTATACACTAAATAAATCATTTTTAAGCCATTAGAAGCCGAAAATGATTTTATTATAAAATAATATTTCAAGCTTTTCCTAAAGTGACCCTCACCTCTCTTATAAAAGGGTACTTCCCCTTCTCTTAATTTCACACATCCAAATCCTTTTGTCTTGACCAACCCCTACCCAAATATCCTCCCAAAATTCCTCCCTTCTTTATAGAGGCCTTAATGTGGTCATAAATTCAATTTATGGAGCCCTTTTGATCAAATCAAAAGGAATAACGCGAAGAAGAGGTAAATATTGCATCACCTCTTTCAAGTTTTTTTCTTCTTACACTAACTATTTATTTGTTATTTCCATTATAAAATAATAAATCCAGTATCTTATACATACTATTATTTTATTATAAATATGTTACAATAATATTATTTATTCTATCCATCCTATAAACGGCAAAGTCACCATACGTGTGTACGTACAGCTTACCGTCTCCACGTCGATGTGTAGTTTGTTATTCAAACACTTCATTATATTGGATGTGTATAATAATGAATATTACTTATTTAAATAATAAATATAACATTTTAATGATTCTTTATATATGATATACCATCCAATTACATACAATTCCCCAATAAATATAATGATATTTTCGCTCGTGCGTACATACGGATTACCATCTCCACGACGTGATGATATTCATTCCCATGTTCACAATTCAGCGATTGTTATAAAAATATATATTATTAATAAGTATATAATATATTAAATAATAATTCTAATGGTGATATATATATATTTATATGTAGTTACATATATCATATTCACTTACTTATGTTCAATACGATATGAAAACGGAAACAACGTTTATGCGTGTGTACGCCCTACCGTCTCCATAAATGATGCCTTTAATTTCATATATCAATCTATTATAAATATTTATATTCTAAATATATATGATATATAAGTCAAAATTTATATTCTGGAATTATTTAAATCATGATCTTAATGATACGATCAAGAATAACATGTTAAAACACATACGATAAAGAAAGCAATTATTACCCAAAATGTTAATTTGACTAGGAAATAATTATTAAATGGGGAGTCTAAAGTCATAAATGAATCTTGTATGACATAATAAATATGAATATTGTTCTTTTATAATTTAATAACATACTATGGTCTATATACAAGAGGTTAAATGTACCCTCGACCAAAGGAATGTGCTAGGTAAGGGGTTTCTTTTTTCACTTTTAATTACGTGAGATTTCCATTGTTCGCCACTTATTTATTTAATATGGTGTATTATGTACTTCCATTTGATATATATTATCATGATTCACTTTATATTCATGTTATATTGTGATTAATTTGGTGGTTATTACCTTTTGGTCATACGAATCGATTTATTACAACATGGTAAGGGGTTTCTTATCTCACTTTTAATTCTGTGAGATTTCCATTATTTGCTACTTATTTATTGCATATGGTGTATTGTGTACTGACATTTGATATATATTATCATGATTCTATTTATATTCCTTTTATTATTTTATTTATTTTGTGGTTATTACCTTTTGGTCATACGACTCGATTGATTACAACATGGTAAGGGGTTTATTATCTCATTTTAATTCCATGAGATTTCCATTGTTCGCCACTTATTTATTGCATGTGGTGTATTTTGTATTGGAATTTGATATATATATATTATCATTATTATCATTACATTCATTTTTTTCTAATATTCATTTGTTGGTTATTAAATTTTGGTCATACGACTTGATTGATTACAACATGGTAAGGGGTTTTCATCTCACTTCTTATTTCCATGAGATTCATGTTATATTGCCACTATTTCCTTTTTTGGGTGTATGTACTGTCCATGATTGTATTAATTATTTAATATAAATTAATTTATGGGTATTTACGTCTCCATTTTATCATCCTTATTTCATGGGGTGTATGTTTCTTAAGTCGCCAAATCGGTAAGGGAATTTCTAATTTCAATTTCCACTCGTTGGGTTTTACGTAAACTTCTTTGATCATTTTCCTCCAAGATTCTTTGTGAAATCACAATTTATTTATTTATGAATTAATTTCCACTCCCCTTTGTGTCTATATTCTTTTGATACGCATAATCACTCCATTTATAAATTATCAAGTCGTCGATATGAACTTGATAAAAGTAAACTTAACTCAATTTTCATTCATTGAGTTAAACATCCAAGTCATTGGCGTTGTTGTTACAAGAATTTTTGTGAAAGTCCTCTAATTTTTTTTACACTTAATATCCAATCATGTTTAGTGTATTTATATTTTCCACACAAAATAATTTCATTTATTTATCCTTAAGCTAAGGATATAGTCTTTATAAGGGATTTCATCTCAACGTACATTCCATTGACACTTCTTTGTTGTTATGCACCTATTCATTTTTATTTGGTGTATATACTATACTATGACATAGTATATCATGAATACCTTTATTCTCATGATATGCTAATATTTTTATTACCTCAATTATTTTTATACAACCATCTCTCATTTGGTTACACTACTGGAATGTGGGTTTTTCCCCACACTTCCATACCAACAGTTTCATGAAACCGTTGGTAAAGAATGGTTTAG
The DNA here is from genome assembly GCA_963277665.1 of Viscum album. Taxonomy (NCBI): domain Eukaryota; kingdom Viridiplantae; phylum Streptophyta; class Magnoliopsida; order Santalales; family Viscaceae; genus Viscum; species Viscum album. The sequence continues at coordinate 869,372,155 of OY728122.1, forward strand.
GGAAGCTTTTACCAACGGTTCCTTAGAACCATTGATATAGGTGTGTTTCTGGGAGCTTTTACCAACGGTTCTAATGAACCGTTGGTATAGATGTAGTTTAGGAGATTTTTACCAACGGTTCAATGAGAACTGTTGGTATAGGTGTGGTTCAGGGAAGATTTTACCAACGGTTCTATGGAATAGTTGGTATAGGTTTGGCCTGAAGACATATACAAACAGTTTTTAAAAAACCGTTGGTAAAACTTTCCCCCAAATTATCAGTGGTCCGTCCTCTCCCCCATTCACAATACAGAACCCATAACGGGAGCAAGTGATCTTGGAGCTCCTTTGGTGGGAGCAGTTTGGAGATCTTTGAGCTCCTTCGGCTTCCTCTTCCTCCATCCTATCCATGGTGTTGAATCTCCTTCAGAATCTTATCAAACCCAACCTAAATTAGGTATTTTCTTAACTGGTACCTTATTTTTATTGAAATTTATCTAATATTTCAGTTTTTAGTTTTGATTTTGATGTGTATATGTTTTTATTTCTATTTTTATTTAACCTATATGTGATGAGATTGTATTGTCATTAAGATGTGTACAATGGTTCTTTGATAATTGTTTTATGAAGAATGAATCGTTTAGGACTAGCATTAGAAGTAGCTTCTAGTGAGACAATTTTAGTATAAAGGGAAACAAGATTATGATCTACAAGGGGGTGATTGAGTTGGTATAGACCAAACATAGTTTGTTCCTTGTGTTCAAGAACCATAAATAGAGTGTTCCAATTAGGTGGTCATCAATAAAGACGTAGGTAAGATTTCTAGGTCATGTTTCATGAATTCGAATATGTGTCACTATAGTGGTTTTGGATTGATTGATGTACTCTTAGTGTATTGTAAACCCTCATTTGTTCCATATTCATTTAAATTGATTTAATATCATTTTTTCACACACACCATTATATCCTCTCAAACTATATTTACAGTGTATTTTTATTCTTATGTTGTTAAATATTTTAGTAAATGTCCATATTAGCATCTTTTATGTGTTCTAGGGGTTTAGACTGATGACAGGGCTGCATGATTATTGTGGGGGAATTCTTTTCATATAAATATACATATACTATGTCATAAAATTAATTAACTAATTATATTCCTTACAGATTTTTATTAAATGATTCTAAAGGAGGGTTGTGTAATCATATTGGGATAGAAAAAATGTAGTTTTTGTTATTGAGTGGGAATTTTAGGTGGGAAGTTGATATTTGGACCACCTAGTTTATGGGATTGTTCATAGTTTTATAGAATAGATTAAAGCTATTATGTTGGAGGATACCAAGGTTGTTAGGGATTTTGTTTTTCTTTTTTATGAGGTGGTTGTGATGATACCCCATTGACATGATGTTGAGATTGAGATAGACCAAAATCCTGGTGCTTCTCAAATTTCAATTGCTCTTAGTCTGTTGTATCCAATATTAAAAAACAAAATTATTTTTATAAAACAAATTTTATTTAATTGTAACCATTAATATGTCACAGCTTCAATCATTAAAAAATAATTTCATAAACTATATTGTCATTTCATCTATAAATATAATGATTAAAGAGACATTATATGGATGGAAAATCATATTCATGAGATATATGAAGAAAATTATAGTGTTTATCAACCCAAAAGTCATTGAAAAAATAAATAAAACCCATATATGCTCCTAAACTAAATCTTGGGAATGATTCCTTATATGACCCACTACTAATGTTATTTTTAAGGATATTAATCCATAGAAAGTAACAAAATGTCATGTAATAGATCAATTTTTCCTAATATTTGTTATAGAGAACTTCTTCATCTCTATTAACTAATTAAGATTCATTTAGTCCAAGAAATCCCTAAAATACCATCTTACATCTATGAAAATATAATTTTATCACCATATAGACATGTTCCCTGTATAATAATTATATTTCCCCAAAACATCTCATAATACATTTATATATACTCAAAGGGACCATCCCACTCTATGAACCTACCATGATTCCAATCCATCCTCATAAGTATTTCCTCATCAAACTCTAGGTGTAAAATTTACACACCAATCACTACCCTTGTTGACAGCCCACCCACCCCACCCCCGGACACCCGCCCACCACCAAGAAAGCCCCCCTGGAAAGCCCCCCACCCCCACCCCACCCCCTTGACACCCTCGGCCCCACTAGATAGTTCTTTCGTCCCCGTGGACAGCCTGACCACCCCTCGTGGATAGCCCGCCCACCCCCTGGATAGGTTGCCCACCCCCTGGACACTCTAGACCCCCTGGACAGCCCTGCCATCCCTATGGGCGGCCTGCCCACCACCTGGACACCCCCTACCCCCCCCCCCCCCCCGGACAGCCCCACCCACCCCCTGGACACCCCTCTCACCTCCTTGGACAGCCCGTCCACCCCCTGGACTCCCCCTACCCCATTGGACAGCCTGACCACCCCCGCGGACAGCCCACCCACCAGGACACCCCAACCCCCCTAGACAGCCCCCGACCCCCTAGACACCTTCGACCCCCCGGACAGCCCCACCACCCCCCTAGACACCACACACCACCCCCTGGACACCCCTCACCCCCCTTGGATAGTCCCGACACTCCCCTGATCCTCATCCTACTCCTGATCATGATCTCCCGGAAGAAGTTAAAATATAAAACACATGTACTCCCAATAAGATCCTTAAGGATTATGTATTCCTTGATCCACTTTCAATATCTTACTGGAAAATCCTTGAATATAGGCATTAAAAATTATGTATCTTATTTTCTTATATACACTGTATTTTGTTGTATTTCTTATTATGATTATCATATAGAGTAATGTGTCAATTTTGCTTTTATATAAAGTAAACAATTGTCATTTACCTACATATTTTTTTGATTAAACTTCAATATTAATGAATTTCTTTGAAATGACTTATTACAAATTTTTTACAGAACGGACAGAAGTTAGATCTACGAAACTGGTCGGATTTCAACCAATTTTGAAAATAATTTGAATAGATTTCATGATTTTTTATTGGACAAGGCTTCAGATAGTGGTTTCATACATTGCCCATGTTTTTATTGTGTTGGAAGACCTTGGTTGAGTCGTGAAGCAATTAGCTATCATAGAACCAAATATCGTTTCCAAATAAACTATTATGTGTTGTATCACAACAGAGAGAAAATGGAATCTCAAAATGTTGATGATCCAAATGATAGGACTGAATTGGAGAGTTTGATATATGATCAGTTTCTATTTATTCAGCATCATCAGAAGGAAAGGATGTCCGGCCAACAATATTTCGATACAAGCACACATGATGCGTCCAATAGAAATGATGATGTTGAAAGGGTGAAAAAATTGAATGATGTAGCGATGACTCCAGTATATTAGCAATGTGGTAAAATGAAAAGTTTATAATTTTTAATCCGATTGTTTAATGGGAAAACTATGTATTGGATTTAAAATACTGCAATTGATTATATTATTACCTTCTTGAAGGACTTACTTCTAGATGATGTAGTCATTCCCTCAAACCACCATATGGCATGGATGTTAGTTGATGAACTTGGATTCTCAAAAAAAAATTCATGCTTCCCAAATGATTGCAGCTTATTTTGGGAGGAAACTGCAGAAAAAATGATTGTATCAAATGTGGAACCTCCTGATGGAAGCCTAAAGATGATGGAACACCATCTTGTGTGACACAAAAAGTAATGTGGCACTTTCCATTGATCCCCAGATTACAGAACCTTTTCATGTATAATGAAATATCCTTAAAAATGTGATGGAATGACACTGATAGAAAAATGAATAATGAATAGTTGGTTCACCCTTCAGATGGATTTTCATGGCAGAGATTTGATACTCGATATCCTGAATTTGCAGCCAATGTGCATAATTTAAGACTGGGTCTTTCATGTGATAGTTTTAATCCATTTGGGCATATGCTTACTTCGCACAGCAGATGGCCTGTTTTCATACACATTTATAACATTCCCCCTTGGTTGGGTATGAAAAAGCCTCACACATTCTTGACTATACTGATATCATGCCCTTCCGATCCCACCAATGATATAGATGTATACATGCAACCTTTAATAAAAGAGATGAAACTTCTTTGGGATGTGGGTGTGCCCACATGCGATGCATATTCGAAATACATATTTCATATGCATGTTGCGCTTATGTGGATGATCAATGATTTTCCTTCTTATGCAATGATGCCTAGATGGAGCACAAAAGGAAAATTTCCATGTCCTGTTTGTATGAAGAATACTTGATCGAGAAGACTGAAATATCATCATTGTTTTAGTTTTATGTGACATCAACGATTCTTCCCAATGAACCATCCATATAGAAAAAATGGTCGATGATTTAACAATACCATGGAGAATAACGATCCACCTTAGCATATGTCTGGAAATGATGTGCTTAATGAATTGATAGATTTCAGTTATTCATTTGGGAAGGGTGTAATGAAATCTAGAAAGAGGAAAAATGTTTCCAATGATACCTGTAACAATTGGACGAAGAAGAGTATATTCTTTGAGTTGTCATATTGTTCCACCAACTTGTTACGTCATTTCTTAGACGTAATGCACATTGAAAAGAATATATGTGAAATGTTGCTTTCAATTCTTATAAATGTCATGTTGAAGACAAATGATGATTTACGATCTCGGCGTGACTTGGTAGATTGGGGGATCAGACCAAAATTGCATCCTGTCTGTATCAGTGAAAATAAATGGAAAGTTCCATGTGCTTCTTATGTGATGACACCTACTGAAAAAAATCAATTTCTAGAAGTGCTAGAGACTATTAATGTTCCTGATGGCTATTCAAGAAATATATCAAAACGGGTCAACAGAAAAGAGTTGAAGATAAAATTGTTGAAGACTCATGATTATCACGTCCTTTTGCATGAGTTGATTCTAATAGAAATCCTTCATCTCTTTTCTAATAATGTTAGAGTCTCAGTTATTCGTTTGTGCTATTTGTTTAGAGATCTTTGTGCTAAGAGGTTGTCCAAATCCTTCTTGTAAAAACTATTGGGAGAGACACCATTAATTTTTTGTGAGTTAGAGAAAATATTCCCTCCATCATTTTTTACATGCATGTTGCATCTAACTGTCCATATTCCAACCGAAATACTTCTTGGAGGACCCTTTTCTTTCTGTTGGATGTATGCAACTGAAAGAAACTTGTGCACATTGAAATCATATATTCGAAACAGGAATTATCCCGAAGGTTTTATTATGAATGGTTACTTGGCTCAATAATGTATGGATTTCAGCTCAATTTATTTTTCTTATCTTACTACGAGAATAAACAGACCAATGAGAAATGAAGAAGAAGATTATGGGAAAATTGAACCCAGTTTTCCATCACTTCCTGAGACAGGGGGAATTCTGGGATCATATACATTGACGACATTATTCCTTGAAGAGCGAGAGATGGCACATCGCATAGTGTTGTTCAATTGTGATTTGTTTGATGAGTATATAAAGTAAGTAAATTGTACATGTATCTCTTATCTTATCTTTTTTAATTTTTAATATTTGTAAAACTATTATTATTTTCATCTACAGGGAACATAATAGAATGCATCATTCTTTATCTTTGAGAAGGAAAGAGACTTTACATAGAAAAGGGTTTTATGCTTGGTTTAAATTTAAGGTAAAAATATTTCTATAATAACTAAATAAAAATAATATTTAATTAAGTTTACTATTTTTTTATATTTTAGGAATCGAGTTTTTATGCAGACTCTGTTTCTGAGGAAATAAGAGCTTTGGATTTTGGTCCTAATACCTTAGTTTGTGCTTGTAAATCACTTGTGATCAATGGATACCAATTTATTATCACTGAACGAGCAAGAAACATGAGAACACAGCATAATGCTATTATGCTAACTGCCACAACAGACTATTATGCCAGTTCATCGGATACTAGACCTCATTCTGAAAATGTTGCTTATTATGGATTCATGGAGAAAATAATAATTTTGGATTATTACTCACATGGTCGAGTCACGATGATGAAATGTCAATGGCATGATTCAATGACGAGGCAAGGTACCTTTAATGATGATTGTGGATTTCGAGTTATTGACATGACTTGCACTCTTGCCACCGATGAACCATATGTATTGGCATCAATGTTGAAACATGTTTTTTTTGTCAAAGAACATCGTCATCTTAAATTCGATGTAATTATTGAAGTAAATCCCAGACATGTTTTTGATGATGGTGATGATGAATTTGACACTATCCCTACTACAATTGGAAGAAATCCATTTATTACTTATGATGACGCTAATAGCTCAATTATCAGAGTTGATTGTGAACCCGAAGTTGTGGTGGGAAATATATAGAATCATACAGTCGTGTTCTCACCTACATGTTTCACCTACATCATACAGAGTGTGTATCCTAGTACATACCTTCAAACCACCATAAATATTCTTTTACTTTATGTTTTTTTATCATAATGGTTTTTATATATTTTGTTTTTTGGGTTACACATTAGTTATTTGTTTCTAATTACTTCCATATTTTTTTTCATTGCAGGAAATGACACCCATTGAAGAGAGGTGACGGAAAAAGATGACAGATGATAATCTTCGCATGATACAGATGGGTGTTCCTCCACTAATCCCTATTGTGAGTATTTTATTTCAAATATAAATATTTTAATAACTTATAATATCACGTGTTTACATTTGTGTTAAACTTTTTTTCAGGATCGACCCCCTAGATGAGAGATATCTGACGAGGAGCCTGATATTTCTCCCAATAGAGAGGCTAGTGGTAGGAGGGGGGTGTCAGAGATGGACAATCATGTAGTGGTCCCGGTACTGAGGTTGGTTGTACGAGGGCTCGTGGGGTGAGAGTTAGATGATCCACTGCCACAAACGTATCTTCTTCTCCCCATTTTGATCATGCCATGTCTTCAGGGACACACGGGAAATTTAGACCTATGATGTTTACACTACTAGTTGGCCAGACGTCTATGCCATTATCTTTTTCTTCTGGTTCATTATCTCCGAGCTATTATATTCCACCTTCTTCGACTCATGTTGCGACACAGTATGTGGCTAAGGAGCATACACAGAGGGACACTCCACCTATATATGATATTCCTTCAGCTTCTGCACATCCAGTGATGCCCATTGATCTAACTACCATAGATATATTTATATAACTCTATCAATTTTTTATACCAAAATTTTATTTTATTATAACTTGTACTGATATTATTTTTCTTTAATAATAGATTCATCTATAGATAGGAGGCGGGGGTGGGGGCGTACTCGCTTCTGTGCAGTATAGAATAGAAAGACACAGTTGATGGTTGAATATAATGTTGATGGAAAAATGATTGAGAAATCTGGGCAGGAATGTCGGGGTTTTTTGGCGACACTAGCCAAGTACTCCAACATCATTCCGGTCAGCCCTCTCTTTTGGAGACATCTGCCACACAAAGTCAAAGATAACGCTTGGGAACAAATATGGTTAAAACCTCTATTGGATTTAATGTAGTATTTTTTTTATTTATATGAACTACTCTATTGGGTTTCAGCTTCGGTTTAACTAACCTGATGGCGAAGGTGCACGATCGACGCGTTTAAAAGAGTTAGGAGAGATTTGGAGATCTTATAAGCATGACATGTATGTTGGCTGGTGTGATAGAGTGGGCACAAAGTTAGAGACATTACCTATCATGGATTACTTCCTGATAAAGCAATATCGCCAAATGATTACCCATTGGGTGACTTCCAAATTTAAGGTTTTAATCTCATTTAAGGTATTTAAATGAGAGTTTTCATATTTTGCATTAATATAATCTTATTTATTATTAAACATTATTTATAAATCTTCTGAAAAAATCAAAAAAAAAACATTGATTCAATGTAATAACTCCACACTTTGGGGCACACAACTATGTCAGATCATGAGAGGCAGCTGGTACGATATAGTTGTTTATAATTTTTCTTTAGAACTTTCCCTTTTTATTGTTTCCTACATAAATTATGTGATTTATTGAATGTTGAATATATGATTATACTTGAAATTTTTATTGTTTCAATGTCATTATAGAAGACCAAATTGAATATTGATGGACGTATCCCTCAAGCAAATTTTTTTTGCTCAAGTAGAAGAAAAAAAGATGGAATTGCGGTAAATGAATCAACCAAAGAAAAGATTGTAAGTTTTAATTTACTTATTTCAATGTTTAATATCTATTTTAAAATTTACTAATGTATTAATATTTTTCCCAGGCTCCTTTAGAAGCTCTTGATGCCCAAGATCTTGACAACTTTGTGCCACATGATCATTTATATTAGGTTTTGGGAGAGGAGTACTCTGGTCGAGTACGCTACCGACCAGGTAAGAATATAGTCCCGATGAGGTATTGGTCCTCTCCATGTATCCATTCTATTACCACCAAGTTGGAACAGGTGAAGGATCATGAATGATAGTCTGATAAAAGGGTCACATAGTTGGATGTACAAGTTCAAACGAGGGAAAAACAATTTATGAAACTGATGAAATATTTATCTTGATCACTTCCACCAGAGGATAGCGTGGCTTGTCAGAAATTTATGTCGTCGATGGGTGCATTATCCAATGCACCAGGCGGAAGATCTAGTGGTCGTCGAGATGATGACGTTACTGGTGATGGAGAGGATGCTGAAGAGGACGAGGGTGAGGATGAGGATGAGGAAGAGGGAGAGTATGGGGCCGAAGTTGAGGATGGGGCCGAGGGCAAGGATGGGGCCGAGGGTGAGGATGGGGCCGAGGACGAGGATGAGGTTGACGATGAGCAAGTGGATGATGATGAGGACGATGACGAGGACAGAGATGGTGGCGAGGATGAGGGCAATGATGACAGTGGTGATGGTGATGATGATCAGGGGTAGATTGATCCATTACATTTTTTAATTCTGTATAACTCTTTATTTTTGAACCTTGTTTTCCACTATGGGGTTTTCCTCTGCTTCATAGGGTTGTTGTTATCAGATCTCTTTTTTTCACTTGATTCTTATTGTATGATTAGTCTACCACCTAGTCCTTTAGTATTCCTTGGTACTGTGATACCCATTAATCTATTTTGTGTTACTTAGCTTTCTTAGTTAGCCATGTATTTCATGTTTATGTCATTTTCCCATAGAAGTACATTTTATGTCATTTATGCCTATTAGTTTTATGCCTGATAGTAACATTCATGGAATAATCACATGCCAATAAATGTGCTTTTGCAAGTAGTAATTTTACATTATTATTTTGATCATACCAAGGTCATGATTGTAGCTTTATTTTTCATCATTTGTTCAGGTCTCACATGTTCTCCCAATGAAACTTGTCCTTAATGCCTTCACGCTTCACTATTTCAGGGAGATGTGTTGGTAATAAAAACTTCCGGCAACGATCCTTCTGCACTTATTTTCGATACCTTATCACAATAAATATTGTCTTTTCTTGGTTGTAGCTTCAAAAACCATTTAATTGTACTTAATTATTAATTCTTTATTAAAATATTACTTGGGACCAACACTATTGATTGTATATATAATGTTTCAAATACACATTAATCTTTTATTTAGTGCACGTATATTAAAACCCTGCAACTATTAAACCTCATATTTGAGTATCAATGATTTCAATTGTCACCTATACATTTTTTCCATTCTTTATTAAGATTTATATATGAGATTGTGTTATTTACTTGTACTCTTCTCATATAAAAGTAGACACTGTTTAATAATAACTGAACCATATTTTCAGATATAATTCCTTTTCTATACACATTTTGTTATCTTACCTTCCATCCAAAATATCTCTTCCACATTCTTATACAATTATTTCCCAATTTCTCATATGTAGTGTTTTTAATGACTTATTATGAATAATTGTTTCCCTAATGATTATGAAAAACAGATTCCATATTCTTTATGGTCACCATTGTAGGTTAATATAAATAGATTTATATCTGGAATTAAAATGAACTAAATGATTCCATGTATGATATCTGGTTTGATAAGTTAATATACTCATCCTAATGTTCAAAAAAAAATCACTAGAAATATTATTGATTATGTTCTTATTTTTGTGTTTTTGAAGTGAATCGTGCTGTTTTTTAATTTCCATTCTCTTCAGGGGATGATTTCTGTTTTAGTAATGGTGGATCTTCAGGGAATTTTGGGGATTCCCACTAAATTCTAGAATTATTATTGAACTGTTTCCAAATTTATCATACTTACTATTTTAACAGATTTCGTATACATAATTATGAATTTCTTATTAAATTGTTTCCCTATTAGTCATACATAGTATGTATTGTTATTTTTAAATATTACTATATCTGCATGTAAAATTATTTCATGAATGAGCTGGTGCTGGGGGAAGAGGTTGGGTAGGGGGAGGGGAGGGGGCTGTTGGGTGAAAAGGGTGGGCAGGAGGGGAGGGACAGGGGGCTTCTGGAGGAAAAGGGTGGGAATGGGGGAGGGGAGGGGATGGAAGGGGAGGGGAGGGGAGGGGGCTGCTGGGTGAAAAGGGTGGGCAGGAGGGTAGGGCGGGGGGCTACTAGAGGAAAAGGGTGGGCAAGGGGGGAGGGGAGGGGATGGGGTTGGGCAGGTTGGAGGGGATAGCAGGGAAGGGGAGGGGAGGGGAGGGTAGGGGAGGGGAGGGGAGGGGCTGGGTGATGGAAGGAGGGAGGGGGCTACTGGGGGAAAATGTTGGGCAGGGGGAGGGGAGGGTTGGGGGAAAAGGGTGGGCAGGGGGGAGGGGGGGAGGGGCAGGGGGCTGTTGGAGGAAAAGGGTGGGCAAGGGGGAGGGGAGGGGAGGGGCATGGGTTGGGCAGGTTGGAGGGGAGGATAGGGAAGTGGAGGAGAGGGGAGGGGAGGGGAGGGGGCTGCTGGGGGAAAAGGGTGGGCAGGGGGGAGGGGAGGGGCTGGGGCTGGGCAGGTTGGAGGGGAGGGAAGGAATGGGAGGGGAGGAGAGGGGATGGTAGGGGAGAGGATGATGATGGCAGGAGGATGGGGTGCTGGGGGAAGAGGTTGGCCAGGAGAGAGGGGAGGGGAGGGGTCTACTAGGGGAAAAGGGTGGGTAGGTGGGAGGGGAGGGGAGGGGCAGGGGGCTACTGGAGGAAAAGTGTGGGCAGGGGGGGAGGGGAGGGAAGGGGCTGGGGCTGGGCAGGTTGGAGGTGAGGGCAGGGAAGGGGAGGGGAGGGTAGGGGAGGGGCTGGGTGATGGCAGGAGGGAGGGGACTTCTTGGGGAAAAGGGTAGACAGGGGGGAGGGGAGGAGAGGGGAAGGTGACGGGCAGGTTGGTATATTTTCAAATGTATTACATCATGTTTTTAATAACATTTTCCACTGTTGTTGTCAATGTTTTTTTTGTTTTCCAATTTTTTTATGGCCATATTATCTCCCTATCATTTAATTCACATGATGTACTACTATTTTTTTTAATGTTCTCTAGGTCAATTACTTCTCATGATGAAGTACTATTTTTTTAGTAACAAATGTTGTTGATCCTATTGGTGGAATAAATGGGCTATGTAAAATCAACCAACCTTCAATCTTACCAGCCATCACAGGTAGGGGATTACCTATATTTTCACATGATGATCATATCCAGTCGAAAAATTAGATACATGTTGATTTATCATATGTTTCCATCAGTCATTTAATAGGTTGTGTTGAATGAAACATGGAAAATTTTTGGAGAAGATATGTTATACTTCATGGAAGAGCTGGGCAGGGTGGGATGGGAGGGGGAGATCTGGGCAGGGGGGAGTGTTGGGGGAAGGGGCTATGCATGGGGGGTGAGGTGGGAGGGGGAGGTGCTTCATGTTTCATTGATTTTGTTTCCTTTTATTATTTTAAATGTATGTTACTTCAAGATTACTATTTCAATTTTTTGAGAATAAATTTTTCAATCCTGTTCCAATATAATTTATTCTTTCTACTATTGATTAGCTGTGTAGATGTGTGGTGGAAAATTATTCAGGGAAATCAACAGTTTGGTTATTATGAAGTTCAATGAGTCTTTTTTGATGGGTCTTCACTTAATGAAAAGGACAGTTCTCTTCTTCTGGGATTGATGATATGAAGTCAGCACAAAATGGTTATTGTTGAAGTGGAATCTTATTTGGGCCAACTTGTGCATTTTAAACATGGTATAAAAATTTATCCTTGGTTGGAAACTAATATTGTTTTAAGGTGCATAATATAGATCATTCATGATGTCCTCTTCAGAATTTTAATGGAATTAGGGTCACTTATTGAAAATTTCTTATAAAACTCAACACTTACTATAAGAAGATAAAAAAATAATGGTTTATAATATTTTGATGCAGACCATGCAGTCAGAGTTCTCAAGGTCAGTGCTTATGAAGTTCTACCAAGAATGAAGGAAATCATGTCCCTCCCTAAATGGTACCTACTTGGATATTTCATTTGATTCTTTTTCCATGATCACTATGTCATTGATGACAGAGATAGGTTGTACTCTGAAATTGATCCTGAACAATGTAAATTAATTTCGATGCATTCAGGATTAGATGTTATGCTAAATTTATGGTTTTGGTGCAGCAAGAGAGGGGTTCAAAAGTTCTTAGGTTGTTTGGATTTCTGTAAACTAGATAAACAAATCTGTTTTTGGGTTTTATAACATCTTATTACAATTGATATTGCAAATTATGTAACTATCATTCCTCAAATTCCAAAAATTAGTTCCCATGCAGTCAGTCTTTCTATAAATTTTATTCCTTATAGACTGTTACTCATTATGTAACTTTTTTTCATCAATATCATTAAATTTTATTCCTCCATTATGTATTTGTAATTTTTTTCAAAAAGGCATCATTTTAAGTGAATACAACAACTGAAAATGCGGAAAATTGACCAAATGCATTCGAATTCTATTGAAACTTTAGGAAAAACATACATGGGTCATATATGACATGTACGAGTCAACCCTGCCACAATCTGAGGCACAGTTTGGCCGGTATCACTCGAAGTGTCTCACATTTATTTGAAATGGACAGGATTTTAATTGAAAACAACAATCGGCATACAGAAAACCAACCAAACGCATTCGGATTCTGTTGATACTTTAGGAAAAGATTCCATGGGTAATTTTTGATGTGTACGAGTAAACCCCACCTCAATCCAAGGGCCTGTGTAGCCGGTACCACTCAGAGTGTCTTTCTTTTGTTTAAAATGGATGCACTTTTAAGTAAAATAAATGACACATGTAAAACTGACCATACACATTTGTATTGTGTTTATACTTTAGTAAAACGATCCATGTGTCTTTTTTGACGTGTATGAGTCAACCCCTCCTCAATCCGAGGTGTGGTATGGCCGGCACCACTCAAAGTGTCTCACTTTTCTTTGAAATGGACAACTATTTAAGTCAAAACAGCAACTGACATACGGAAAACGGACCAAACGCATTCGGATTCTATTGATACTTTAGTACAAGTATCCATGGGTCATTTTTGACCTGTACGAGTCAACCCTGCCTCAATATGAGGCATGGTGTGGCTGGTACCACTCAAATTGTCTCACTTTTATTTGAAATGTATATGATTTTAAGTGAAAACAACAACCAACATACGGAAAACCAACCAAACACATTCGGATTCTGTTGATACTTTATGAAAAGTTTCCATGGGTCATTTGTGATGTTTAGGAGTCAACTATGCCTCAATAAGAGGGCTGGTGTGGCCGGTACCACTCAATGTGTCTTTCTTTTTTTTAATGGATGCACTTTTAAGTAAAATAACCGACATACGGAAAACCGACCAAACGCATTCGGATTATGTTGATACTTTAGTAAAATGATCCATGGGTCATTTGTGATGTGTACGAGTCAACACTACCTCAATCCGACGCGCGACGTGGCCGGCACCACTCAAAGTGTCTCACTTTTCTTTTAAATGGAGAAATGTTAAAGTAAAAACAACAACTGACATACGGAAAACGAACCAAATGCATTTGGATTCTGTTGATACTATAGGAAAAGTATCCATTGGTCATTTGTTACATGTACGAGTCAACCCCTTCTCAATATGAGGCAAGGTGTGGCCGGTACCACTCAAACTATCTCACATTTATTTGAAATGGACAGGATTTTATGTGAAAACAATTACTAGCATACGGAAAACCGACCAAACCCATTCAGAGTCTATTGAAACTTTAGGAAAACGATCCATGGGTCACATGTGACGTGTTCGAGTCAACCCCGCCTCAATCTGAGGCGTGGTGTACACGGCACCGCTCGAAGTCTCCCTTTTGTTTGAAAAGGACATCATTTTAATTGAATACAACTAAAATTTACACTCATCAACGATAGTCGGAAACTCTTTTTCATGAGTTGGGTAGTTTCACTCATGGGGTCATAAGTGACGAGACTCCTAAGAAAATAAATTTTCACCATATATTATAAAAAATACAAGTTCAATGCAAAATTCATCACAAATCATTACATACCCAAATCTAGGATCAGAAAAAAAAAATGGGATATGAGCCAATTTCAAACTCTTATTCAACTCTAACAGGGATTTCTCATACTATTCTTCCTATTAGAATTTGATGGGGAGGTGGGGGGTTGTGCTAGTTGGGGGTGTTTTCAGGGGTGATGTGAATTACTACCAGATGATTATTGTCATATGATGATTGAAATAGGGAATTGTAGTACATGACATGGTTGGAAGAGTTTTATGGTTTTATGTATTTTTCTTGTGCTATTTTACATGTTTTTTATATTATTTTAAGTCTGTACGTGGTTTTTGTGATATTCTTTTATGAAGGTTTATAGTGGAGGGGATACTAGAGGGGGGCTGTTGTGTAGTAGTTCTATAAAACTCAATACCAACAGTTTTAAACCGTTGGTATAAGAGTGCTAGAATTCTGGAAAAACACTATACCAACGGTTCTAAACCATTGGTATAGGCTATACCAACGGTTTTCCAGCCTATACCAATAGTTTAGAACCATTGGTATAACCTTCTTTTATAGTGGTGTTAGGAACTCTAACTAAAATATCATTTTAAATGTTTTAATGATTTAATATTCTAAATCATTCCCATTAATGTCCATGTTTTGAAAATGGTTTTAAGGATTTATTTATATTTATATTAGTGTTTTATAATTAATATTTCTTTTAAAAGTTTCAAAGTGGTATGGGATACATTGATTCAAAAATCTATTTTAAATATCTTTTAGATAAATAGTGATACTTTTAAATGTTTTCAAGAAAAAATGGGATATTTCTCTCAAATAGTTTTGATGATTATTTTTATCTATTTCAATATCCTTCATTTTTTTCAATTTAGGTTAATTTATTATAATACATTCTTCTATATTGTATATAATGAGTTATATTTCAATGCGGATATGTTATTTTTATACCATTCATGGTTTATGGTTAAAGTATTTACATTTCGTGTGCTACTTTAATACGAATATTTATGTTATGTTTCAACATTTTCGTATGAGAAATGCTTTAGGCTTAGTAAGTGATGGTTGGAGCCCGTAATAGCTACATGATGCATCAGTAGGTCTCATGAGACAAACTAGTGTCTTAGAACAAGGTTGGGAAAAATATTTATTTGTAATCTTGGCACATGGCCTTGACTATGTGGTTATGATGTCTAGAATTATGCATTCCATCATTATGAAATTAGTTATTAATATTGCTTGTGATTATTAGATCAGTACAACATCCATTTTAATAAGTAAATTGCATTATTTATTTTTATATTCTCCATATTATGCTGAATTTTAAGTATAAAATGCTTGTGTTTTAGTCTTATACATTGCCTTAAATGTTTATGCTTTTTTATGAAA
The DNA here is from genome assembly GCA_963277665.1 of Viscum album. Taxonomy (NCBI): domain Eukaryota; kingdom Viridiplantae; phylum Streptophyta; class Magnoliopsida; order Santalales; family Viscaceae; genus Viscum; species Viscum album. The sequence continues at coordinate 869,388,023 of OY728122.1, forward strand.
GTTTCCTCTATATTGTTATCCTTACTGAGCATCTGAGCTCACCCCTTTCTATGTTTTATTTTTTCCAGGATGTGAAGAAGAATTTTATTGCTGACCAGTTGGGATAAGAAAAGGATATATGTGTGTTAAAAAGGGGACAAAATTGTGTTGATGTTTTTATTTCCTGATGTAATGTAAAATATAAGAATGTATCTTGTACTTCCAAGGCTACTAAACTGATCGGCCTTTCGGGACATGATTCCTTGTATCATTCCAAAGTTATGTAATAATGCACCGACTAGACGTAACTAGGGTCGGGGTGTTAAATTTTGTATGAGTGAAGTTTAGTACCAACCCATGAAGCCATATTTAGAAAAAAAACTCAGATTGGGAAACACTTCCATAAGATAGACATTAAGGATTAGTATAGAAGAAAATCCAAAAAATTTGGTAATGTAAATATTATGTGGGTTTTCCAAGTAATACATCCTTTTATAGATACGAGAAGGTAGAGGCGGCTCTGGCACAGATGTACCTGAGAGTGAAAACTCTGACAAGGAGTTTTGGGCTTGACCCGACGTATCCTAGTACAAGAAAATGGGCCTGGCTATACTCTTGGTTACGATACTCCCAGGGGATAAGCTTTGGATAATTCACATTTTCATTACAAACTGATTTAAAGGATTTTAATATAATATGTGAATAAACAAAATTGGTTAATCATAAGTAGTTTAATATTGAAAATAAGGTGTTAAGGTATTCTCTAAAATATTTTATGACTCAAATTTTTCTTTCTTGTGTTATTCAATGGCTGGATTCCCAGGAATTCATAGTAACATTGAACATGATGTACAAGGTAGGAACAGTGGTGGAAATGAGAAAAGAAATGGATTGTTGATATGGTTAAAAGATATCATGTTTATGATGAATCATTTTTCCAAAAATTTGATAAACAATATATATATTAACCAACTCCCATACTCAAAAAAGAAGATAAAGGAAGTAAATTATAAGATCTATAGCAGTGGAGACCGTGGAGAAAAGAATGCTCAATTTCCATCATGTAGGAACTGTGGAAGGAGACACCTAGGAAAGTGTCTCAATGGAACAAATAAATGATTTATGTGTGGGAAAGAAGGACATAAAGTAAAGAATTTCCAAGAAAAAATGAAGAGTTCTATGGAAGAAAATAAAAAAAAATCCCAAAAATCCATTTACAGTAATTATCCATAAATGTAGGGGACCCGAGCATTACCCGAATGCATTTCTTATTCTTTAGGATAACTGCTTGGTCGAGGAATAACCTATGTGGAAATAAACTAATGGAGAAATGTTTAAAAGTATTAGTGCTCTTTTTTTATGGGATTACTTTGGAATACTTTTCTCTTGTATGTGTAACCCTGTAGTTCGTTACATGAAAATGATATTTCAGGAAGAATTATCTTTTATGTTATAGTTATAAATAACCATTTGGGTTTATATGATCCTTGAATTTGACAAAATTAGAAGTTATTAAATTTTGGGATGAAAATGCGAGGTATGAGATAACATTTGTGTTGAAATTATGTTAAGGTTATTTTGAAGATTTTTTCTCATTTTTTGAATTTTATAAAATATTATTTTTGAAAAAGGACAATACATAGACCGTGTGACAACCTGCCACATCGAAAAAAGCTACAGGAATCAAACCCACAACCAGAGTGTGATTGCAATTTAACGCCTAACACTAGACTACGTGAAGTCCCTAGTTAGTGTGACTAATTATTTTTAGTTAGATGATGTTATTGATCAAGAATAAGTTGATTTGGTATCTTATGTCTTATCAAATGGATATCCTTAGTATAGGAATATGATTTGGTGATTAAGTGATAAATTTTATTTTGGAAGATGTTCGCTCTATTGGGAACATTATATGACTAAGGAAAATAGAATACTATGAGATTTTATTTGAGGAGTAACGGTGGATTTTTGTCAATTTTTCTTTATTGTGGATTTATAATGATTTGGGTTATTTATGTAAATGATTAACCTATCATAGAGAATGTGGGATTTGGTTAATTACTTTATGTATGTGACTTTAAGAGTAGTCGATGTTATTTGGAGATACAATTTAACCTGGAAGACTACAAAATCAAATTATTTTATGTTTTGGGTTTTACTATTAGTTTGTATTATATTGAAGGATTTTAAGGACAATTGTTTATAGAATTGTATTTATTGAACTTTGGGTATTATTGGTTTAATTTTAGAAATTAAGATTAGTATTTCTTTCTCTAAAGGAATATCCATTTTGGGGATCCTCTTATCTTGTACTATCCATTTTGGTTTTTGTTAATCTCTAAATACAAAGTAAATATATAGTTTAAATTTTTGGATCATGTGATTCTCTAGAAGTTGATTCAAGCAATTTCGGTGTGAGCAAGTCATCTGAAATACTCATCGTTTGAAAAAAAAGGTGAGTTAGTGGTAGAAATAAATTAAAGGATGAAACTCTACATAAAAAGAAAGTATATCTCTTTGTGTTCTTCGTCAATCTCAAAAATAACTTCCTATATTTTTGAAATGGAACTTAAAACAAAAAAATATTGTCTGTTTACTTTTCCTACTGGGAATCTAATGACCATTTATCCCATCAAAAGTTTTTGGTTTTCTTACTGTTAACATTCTCCTGATCATGTCATCTATCACTCTCATTCAGAACACGACACTTATTTTCTCTTATATATCCATGTTTTCTTATATGTAATCCTAGTATGGTTTATCTTGGGTGACCTTTGAACTTCTTTTTCTTTCATTTAACGTGATAATTTTATTGACTATTTTTCCAATGTGGGAATTTCAATGAAGTTCCCAATCCCAATATTAAAATTGTGAGGATGAAATTTCCCAATGGGGGGAAGAATGTAACACCCCAACACTTCACAGTAAGTTATTTCCTTTTAAGTAATTGAATATCTTGCGCTACAGGAAACACTGAGTTTGAGCGCGCCACGACTTACCAAACTAGTCGTTCAAAAGAGGTTATGAATAGTATTAACTGACTTTTGAATCTTATATACTCTATATAATTTCATAATGCATATTATATGTTTCTCAGACATAATATAAGAACAGTCATTTTTTAAGATAAAAGAAATATATTTTAAAAAATGAAATTTTACCACCTTCTAATGGAAAACCCTTTTTAAAACCAATATTTGACACCTCAATATATTAAATTTAATGAATTAAATTCTTCTTTAGAATCGAGTCATAAAAATTTATTTTGAAGATTTTTTTGGTACTTTCTTGATAACTTTTATATTTAGATGAGTACTGAAAAATACTGAAATTTAATTGAAAACAACTTTTTTAATAAAAATAATTTATAGTGATAAATTATGAATTTTAATGGTTTGGAAGAGTAAATATATTATATTTTCATCATTTAATACAATTTAAGTCATTATAAGTAATGTCACATTTAAATTTGACATAAACACATGTCAATCGTTTGATAGTTTTTAATTTTAAAAAACCCACTTTTTAGTTTCGACAATGGGGATTTATTTTAAATTAATTAATTAAACTTATATGTTATTAATTTGGTAAAATAGAATTTATTTTTTAATTCGGAATATCAAAATTATATTTGGGTGAATTTTTGGTATTTTTCTAAATACATTCAATTTTGATGAATAGTAAAAAACATTACGTTATAGTTTAAAACCGAATTTTTATTTAAATAATTATCTATTTTATTGAAATTTATTTTAAGTCAAAAAAATATATATAATACCTATATAAGTTAAATTTAATTAATTGGAGTCATTTTATAATAAAATTACATGTATAAAATTTAACTGAACTTTTTACCGTCTTTTATCCACCTCTTAGGAGAATTTACTAATTTGCATAAAACATAATTTTAACACTTATGTGAGTTGAATTTCAAAAATCCAAGAGACAAGTTTGATATCAGTAAGAAATTTTTTTTAATAAGATGAAAATAACTTTTGGTGAATAGTAACTTTTAACTTTTATTTACTACGGTTAAAAGTAAATAGGGTAATTAAGGGTAAAAATGATATCATAATTACCATAAAACATGTCCTAATTCTATTGGATAAGTTTAATTAGACCAAAAACAACCTTAGAAATAATATATGATCCTATTTGGTCCACATGGATTATATTAGGACATTTATTATTATTTTATTTAAAGAAGAGTTAAAAGATTTAAATTCAATGTTTAATAACTAAACCATTTTTAATATAGGGTTATCATAATATAAATTCAACTATAATTATTCATTAGAAAGATAAAACGATTTCCTACATAATGGTATTTTATATATAATTTTTATACATTAAATAATAAAAATTATTTATGGCATAATGATGATGCAGTAATTACCTTATTAATGATAGATTAAATTAATTGATATTATAAATATCCAAATAAATGTAAGTTGAGAATTTTGATGGATTTAATTAATTTTCATGGTTAATATGACATGTTAGGGTTGATATATAATTTTTTCCGAAGTAATCACGCTGTTATGATTTTCACAAAAACCAAATACTAAATAATGTCAAAATCGACATAATTGAGTTTCTGAAACCAATACTATATTATTAATTGATATAATATTCCTAAAATCTATGGTTTTCCATAAGGACTTAGATAAGGTTATTTATATTAATAATAAACTTCATGGGGTTCTATTGGAAGTTTATATTATTTTTATTATCCATATAATATAAAAATACAAAGAGACATGGTAAATGTCAAACTATTTAACTAAAAGTTAAACCTAAATTATAAGGTTAATATAGTGGCGTAAACCAATATAAAACCTATTTTTTGATATTTCTTCGACCCATACCCACCTTTTACACGAAATAAATCATTTTGGAGCCATTATAAATCGAAAATTATTTTATTATAAAATAATATTTCAATCTTTTCCTAAAGTGGTCCTCACCTCTCTTATAAAAGGGTACTTCTCATTCTCTTAATTTTACACTTCCAAAGCCTTTTGGAAAAGCCAAAACCTGCCCAAATATCCTCCCAAATTTCCTCCCTTCATCCCAGAGGCCTTTCATTATTCAGAAATCCAACTTAAGGAGCACTTTAGATCAAATCAAAAGGAAGAACTCGAAGAAGAGGTAAATATTTCATCACCTCTTTCATGTTTTTTTCTTCTTCCACTAACTCTTTATTTTCTGTTTCCAATCTAAAATAATAAGTCTAGTATCTTATATATACTTTTATGTTATTATAAATATGGTACAACCATATTCATTATTCTATCCATCCTATAAATTACAATGTCGCCATATGTGTGTAGGTACGGCTTACCGTCTCCACGTCGTGGTGTAGTTTGTTATTCAAACACTTCATTATTTTAAATGGATATAATAATGTATAGTACTAATTTAAATAATTAATATAACATGTTAATGATTTTTTATATATTTTATACCATCCAATTACATACAATTCCATAATCAATATAATGATATTTTCGCTCGTGTGTACGTACGGATTTCTGTCTTCACGACGCGATGAGATTCATTCCCATGTTCACCATTCAAAAATGATTTTAAAAACATATATTATTAATAAGTATTTAATATATGACATAATAATTCTACTTTATATATATATATACTTTCATATATCTTATTCACTTACTTCCGTTCAATACGATATGAAATCGGAAACAACATTTATGCATACGTACGACCTACCGTCTCCATAAATGGTTCCTTCCATTTCATATATCTATATATTATAAATTTTTATATTCTAAATATATATGATATAAAAATCAAGATTTATACTCTGAAGTTATTTAAATCATGATCTTAATGATATGAACAAGAATAACAAGTTAAAACGCGTACGATTAAGGAAGTGATTATAACCCAAAATGTTAAATTAACATGTAAATCATTATTATATGGGTAGTATAAAGACATAAATGAATCATGTATGATATTATAAATATTAATATGGATCTTGTATAATTTAATAACATACTATGGTCATTATACATGAGGCTAAATGTACCCTCAACCAAAGGAAAGTGCAAGGTAAGGGGTTTCTTATCTCACTTTTAATTCCGTAATATTTCCATTGTTCGCCACTTATTTATTGCATATGGTGTATTGTGTACTTCCATATGAAATATATTATCATGTTTTTATTTATATTCATGGTATTATATGATTCATTCAGTGGTTATTTACTTTAGTTCATACGACTTGATTGATTACAACATGGAAAGGGGTTTCTTATCTCACTTTTAATTTGGTGAGATTTCCTTTGTTTGCCACTAGTTTATTCCATATGGTGTATTTTTTTATTTCCATTTGATATATATTATCTTCATTATCTTTAAATTAATGGTATTATGTGATTCATTTGGTGTTTATTAACTTTTTTTATACGACTCAATTGATTACAACATGGTAAGGGGTTTCTTATCTCATTTTTAATTCCATGAGATTTTTATTGTTCAACACTTATTTATTGCATGTGGTGTATTGTTTACTACCATTTTGATATATAAATTATCATTATTCTCTTTATATTAATGGTATTCTATGATTATTTTGGTGGTTATTAACTTTTTTTCATACGACTTGATTGATTACAACATGGTAAGGGGTTTTCATCTCACTTCTTATTTCCGTGATATTCGTGCTATATTTCCACTATTTACTTTTGTGTGGTGTATGTAATACCCATGATTGTATTACATATCTAATATAATTTAATTGATTGGTATTTAAATCTTCATTGAATGGTCCATTTTTCTTGGGGTGTATGTTTCGTAAGTCACTAAATCCCTAAGGGAATTTCTAATTTCGATTTCCACTCATTGGGTTTTACACAAACTTCTTTGATTATTTTGCTCCAAGATTATGTGTGAAATCACTATTTATTTATTTATGTAGTAATTTATACTCCCCGTTTTTGGATATTATTTTGATACACATAATCACATCATTTATAAATTCTAAATTCATCGATATGAACTTGATAAAAGTAATCATAACTCAATTTTAATTCATTGAGTTAAACATCCAAGTCATTGGCGTTGTTGTTACAAGAACATGTGTGAATGTCCTATAATTGTTTTACACTGAATAATCAATCATATTTAGTGTATTTATATTTTTCACACATAATTATTTCATTTATTTATCCTCAACCTAAGGATACGGTCTTATTAAGGGATTTCATCTGAACTTACATTCCATTGAGACTTATTTGTTGTTATGCACCTATTGATTTTTTTTGTATACACTGTAATTTGAAATAGTATATAATGAATCCATTTATTCAGATGATATTATAATTTTTTTATTACCACAATTATTTTTATACAGGCATCTCTCATTTGGTTAGGAACTCTAAATAAAATATCATTTTAAATGTTTTAAAGATTTAATCATCTAAATATTTCTTATTAATGTCCATGTTTTAAAAACGGTTTGAAGGATTTATTTATATGTACATTAGTGTTTTAAAATTTATATTCCTGTTAAAAGTTTCAAGGTGGAATGGGACATTTAGATTCAAAAATCTATTTTAAACAGCTTCAAGATAAATAGTGACACTTTTAAATGTTTTTAAAAAGAGAGGGATATTTCTCTCAAATAGTTGTGATGATTATTTTAATCTATACCAATAACCTTATTTATTCTGAATTGAAGTTGATTTATTATAATAAAATATTCTATATTGTATTGAATGTGTTATGTTTGAATGTGAATGTGATATTTTTATACCATTTATGGTTTATGGTTAAAGTATTGACATTTCGTATGCTAGTTTTGTTAGAATGTTTATGTTATCATTCAATATTTTTGTGTACAAAATGCATTGGAAATAGTAAGTGATGGGTGGAGCATGCTAAAGCTCATCAATGCATCAGTAGGTCTCATGGGACAAACTAGTGTCTTGAAACAATTCCTTGATAAAATCATATTTGTAGTCTTTGCACAAGGCCTTGACTGTGTGGTTATGAAGTCTGGCATTAAGAATTCCATCATTATGAAATTGGATATTGATATTGCATGTGATTATTTGAATGGTTTAATATCCATTTGAATAAATAAATTGAATTATTTAATTTTATCTTTTCCATATTATTCTGATGTTTAAGTTTAAAAGTCTTTTGTTTTAGTCTTATACATTTCCTTAAATGTTTATGCTTATTTATGATAGTTTCCACTATATTGTTATCCTTACTGAGCATATGAACTCACCCCTTTCTATGTTTTATTTTTCCCAGGATGTGAAGAAGTATTTTTATGGTTGACCTATAGGGATAGGCAAAGGATATATTTGTGTTCAAAAGGGGACAAAATGTTGTTGATGTTTTTATTTCATGATGTAATGTCAAACATAGGAATGTATCTAGTACTTTCAAAGCTACTAAACTGATCTTTCTTTTGTGACATGATTCCTTGTATAATTCCAATGTAATGTAAAAATGCACTGACTCTGGGTAATTGGGGTCGGGGAGTTACAAGTTCCCTCTAAATTACCTCTTAGAGGCACTGGAGTTGGTCTTTTAATCAGACTAGAAGCTCTATAATTTTAATATGTAAGTTCATGATTGATATGGGTATGGTATTTCTAATCATGGAGGCTCAAATTAAATTGAATATGTGATGGAGGAGGTTCCCATTTATAAATGAGTTGAGGGGCACTTTTGGAATCTCTAAAAATATTAATTTGTAATGAAATAAAAACACATAAAAAATACATCCAAAATGTCATATTTTAAAATATTAGATGTTAAAAGGTAGTAATCCCACTAACTGATAAATTTTAGACAAATGTTTCTATCAATTTATACCTTTTAATTTTAATTAACCCTTAGTTATTATATTTTAATTTTAATTATGGTAACAAATTATTCAATGTAAAAATAGTTTAAATTTTACTTATTTGATGTCAATTAGATCATAAATTAAGAATTTAGAACATTTTAGACCATATAATAATTATTTAATATTTTAAAATTTTATTATGAATTAATAAAACATTATTATGATAAATAATCAATAGTGTCAATTTTGACACTATTCAATACATTGAATTTTAAAAATTTAATGATAAAATGTTAACTTCGAAAAAATATTTTATTATATTTACAACTGGTCAATATAGTCTATAAAATTCTTTTTATATACTAATTGTGAAAAATTATATTTATTTTAATATTTTTAAATACATTTATTTGATATTTCCATTAAAAAAATAATTACTACATCAGTTTTGTGCAATTATAAAATATACTTATTTATTTAATAAAAATTAAAATATTACTATTATAAAGGTCAATCCTATATATTTTATAAGAATACTTATAGTATAATATTTCTGCTATACAATCCCACTTTAAATATGTTATATTCATTAAAACATGAATGTGACAACATTAACATTACTTTAGATAAAATATTATATGTTTTTTAATATTTTCCTTGCGGTCCAAATGGTGAATAAATTTACCATTGGATGATTATGGTTTATATATACTCAACCAATAATAAATTTTCAAGGTTTTAGGTATTTCAATGGTTATTATCATTTTAATTGAAATTATTTTATTGATTTCTAATTAGTTGAATAATTTCTACATCACCATTGTATAAACCATTAATTTAATTATTTATATCCTAAAAATATAAAATAAATTATCAAGATAAATACCATTGTTTTATATTTCAAATGTGTATTTATAGTCAAATTTATCTTCTTTATAACAACATATTAAAATGATATAGTTATTAAAATTTGAGTAACACATATATAACTTTTCATTGAATGAAATATATTAAATGTCCTAATCTCATCCAAGTGGCTTCTAAAAGATAAAAGTTTACCCAAGAATGATTTAGGTTGAAACACACTCATCCAATGATATTAATACATGTATTAGAGTAATTTTAAAATATTAATTTTACCTTTAATTACCTAGTTTACCTTTTTACCATGTTAATAAAAATTATTGATGTTACTATTCATAATGCCCAAAATTTAAAGGACCATGTTTACATAATTTGGTCCAAGTAATTCAAATTATGGAATTAATTTTTCAAAATTCAAAATAAATAAGTGTTGGCGCCAAAAATGTGGCCCGAAAGAAAGGAACTAAAAAGGTCGGCGCGCTGCTTCGCGAAGCTCCGTCGCGAAGCTCCGGCGCGAAGCCCCGCCGCGAAGCGCCCCAACCATGGCAGTGCCGCGAAGCACCAGAGGCGGTAATCCTCCGTGAACCCATTTGACGTTCGCGAGCCGCCACGAAGCACCAGAGGCGGTAATCCTCCGCGAACCCATTAGATGTTCGCGAGCCGCCGCGAAGCACCAGAGGCAGTAATCCTCCGCGAACCCATTTGACGTTCACGAGCCGCCGCGAAGCACCAGAGGAGGTAATCCTCTGTGAACCCATTTGACGTTCGCGAGCCGCCGCGAAGCACCGAAGGCGGCGCGCGAGCCCTGCTTCGCGGCGCCCCTTCCCTATAAATACTGGACTCCCCCTGAGTCTCGAGGGGGACAATCCGACCTCTCGGCTTCTCCTCTCACGAATCGCGAAGAACTCTTTGCCCTCGGGAATCATGAGCTCCGCGAGGTATTTCTACATCGTGAGACGCCTCTGCTTTGTCTCGTTTTGAGCCCCTCTTCCGAGAGGGATTCCCTTCGCGAAGCTCAAGGGCGTTCGCGGAGGAAGGGGATTCCCAAGGGATCCCGGGCAGCCGCGGAGCGTTTATGCATCGTGAAACACCCAACCCATGCTAGTGATCCCTATGCCAAGGCAGGATCACTATACATCGCGAAGCACACTGCTTCGCAGTACCCTGCTTCGCGAGGCACCCCTTCTTCGCGAGGCAGTGCTCCGCGAACACTGTTCCACTTCGCGAAGCACCTCCCACTCACACCTATGCCCCATGCTAAGGCCAAGGCACCCCACTTCGCAAAGCACACTCCTCTGCTTAGCGATTCATCTTTCCGTGCGACCCTCCAGGTTTGCAAGATGTGATTTCAAAGTCCCATGGACAATACCACCTGTAGCGTTGCTTCGCCTAATGCTTCTTCTCATAGGCACGCTAACGGCTATTTCTTCTTCGCATAGCCACGCTAACGTGGACCCCTCGATGGTTCATCCCACGACCCCCCTTTACCATGGCTTTACCGGTACCTTCCCTTCCCCAAGGACCAGAGGGTACCAGTTATGTAAGTCCTAGGGGTGTGGAGTGAACCCACCTCGTCCGAGCTGTAGGACGTTAAACTGCCAAGCACCACGTCCTCAACACATGACGTTATACTGTGACCCAACCTCGTCTCCCTCACGAAGGGTCCCCCCAGCTCGAACATTCTTTACACCACTCGTCTCCACGGGAATGGAACTCTTCCGCACATGGAATGATATCCTCCTTGTCGGAGTGGCGTATGTTCGCAGGGGAAGGGCTGCCTCAGAGCGTAAGCCCCTAACCTTTGGTACAGATGATTTCACCCGTGCATCTCCGTACTTCCCCACTACCAAGGTCAGTGGAGGATGTGATAGGGAACGAGGAACCCCCTCTATGGGACTCCATCCTGGAGTAAGTCCCAACACCATGGGCCGCTCAACGCGTAAGCCCCTCTTCGCTTCTCACGAACGCACCCTTCGCGACGTGATCGTCAGGTCCTTGCAACCTCTTGTTTCTCACACCAAGTATGACTCACGTGGGCTTAGAGTGAGCACCTACCCCAACCCATCCCTCTTGAACTACGAGGTCTTTGATCCATGTCAAGGCATGGTACGTAGGAAGCCTCTATGAGGTTCAAGCCCACCCGTCTTTCACGTCGGGTTTCACCCCCGTCCAGCACGACGTTAAACTGCACTCCGGTCCAGTGGTAAGCCATTGCGACCCACCCATCACTTTAACTACGTGGTCTTTGATCCATGTCAAGGCATGGTACGTAGGAAGCCTCTATGAGGTTCAAGCCCACTCGTCTTTCACGTCGGGTTTCACCCCCGTCCAGCACGACGTTAAACTGCACTCTGGTCTAGTGGTAAGCCATTGCGACCCATCCCTCTTGAACTACGAGGTCTTTGATCCATGTCAAGGAATGGTATGTAGGAAGCCTTTACGAGGTTCAAGCCCACCAAAAATGGACCCACGGGTCTACTTTCACGGCGGTTCACCGACAAACCTCTTTTGAACTACGAGGTCTTTGATCCATGTCAAGGCATGGTACGTAGGAAGCCTCCACGAGGTTCAAGCTCACTCATCATCTATTCACATCAGGTCCCATTCTGGTCTAGTGGTAAGCCATTGTGACCCATCCCATTTGAACTACGAGGTCTTTGATCCATATCAAGACTTGGTACGTAGGAAGCCTCCCAGAGGTTCAAGACCACCCCTCATTGGACCAAGGTCCACTTTCATGTCGGTTCGCCGATAAAGCCCCATTTGAACTACGAGGTCTTTGATCCATGTCAAGGCATGGTACATAGGAATCCTCCTAGAGGATCAAGCCCGACTCCCATCGGACCAAGGTCCCTCATTTACATCGGTTCGCCGACACCCATCGCCCGTCGTTTATTCACGTCAGGGTTCACTATCGTCCTGCATGACGTTAAACTGTATTCCCTGAACTATGAGGACTTTGATCCATGTCAAGGCATGGTACGTAGGAAACCTTCCCAAGGTTCAAGCCCACCATTAGTGGACCCACGGGTCTACTTTCACATCGGTACTCTGACAAGGCCCATCGGACCAAGGTCCACCTTTCCCGAACTACGCGGACTTTGATTCCCTGCCACGAGGATACGTAGGAAGCCTCGTCAAGGCTCAAGCCCAAATTCACTATCGCCTCCTGCGATGGTCCCATTTCACTCTCCTTCCACTCCATTCACCAACCCACCACCCGTTCCGATTCTCGCCCGGACCGTCTTATCCTGGTGAGACCATGTCGGTACGCTCAACTTCACAGTCGTCCATGGGCTGGCCCCGGTATCGATATCCCTTCAAGGAGGATCCCTCAAATCCGATCTATCCTAGCTAATGCTCTGGTTGGGTTGATCCGTCTCCGCTGGACATTAAACTTGCGGCATACCCTGTGTTGAGCACGGGAAGCTGAGGAAAACCTCATATATGTGTCTATGACATATAATTCCCCGCACTCAATGTGGGATGCCTCTGGCTTCCACGCCCTCGAGAAGCCTTGTGGTCAAGGATAACAGACAAACATGACAGGTACCCCAGCATCCAGACACGCTACTGATGCCTCAACGTGACTACTCCCCTGACCGAAGGTTACTGCCCTGACTGGACCCTTTGGAATGTCCCGACAGAAGCAGTTTAATTAACCGGCGTCCATGGAAACATGGCACTGGGAAGAGTTTCACGAACTACGTATTAAATCTATAAGGGAGACCCGGACTAGGTGATGAGTCCTGAGGAGGAATCCGCGGGAAGAAGAACCGACATCCCATCATCCTGTTTCGATCAAGGAGAAGACGTCCCTGAATAAGGAGCGAATGCTGCCCGCCATTGGAAAGCGGGAATGCGGGGCAACAGAAGCGCTGCACGTCCTCCCCCACGGACGGACGGGCGCGCGCCCCGGCGAAAGCGTCGGAAACAGAAATGGTGAACCCGACGTGAAATTATTCTCCTCAATATGGATATTAGAGGCGTTCGAGACACCAGTAGATTGACGTGTCACCGGATCCAGATATCCGGTACCTGGTCCCGCCAAGAAAATAGCGGGCCTGTCGTGAAACTCACCGGAAGCCGGGGTAGTAGAACGTGGGGCACTCCGCTCTGCAGTGTGTTGGTGTGGATCCTTCTCGCAGACATGGAGAATGGAAGAACGCTGGGGCACTGGCTGTCAATCCTTTTCCTCTCAGTACTGATGAGTTGATCCCTTCGTTTCTCAGGAACCAGGTTTCTATTTCAGAGATGCGGTCACCATCCGCTCCTCGCCCACGTAGGGGCAGGGGCAACACCAAGACGGCCAGCCCACGTAGCACCGCTCCCGCCACGACGGCCGCCACATCGCGGAATACGGGGAGTCCACGCCCCCTTTCCCCATCATAGGTCATCCAATGAAGGGTGATCAATAACCTCGTGCGCAGGTATGAGGAAGAAGGGGTCATCCCAACCCGAGATATGGCCCGCCTGGACCTGGAGGCCTCCAGGCCCCGCCGTCAACGCCGCCTTAACAGGCCGCACAGGGAGCCCCTGATCCCCACCCTGACATTCAACCGTTTCGGGAGCCTATCCCCGGAACGCCTTGACGACTCCTCGCCTTACGCTGAAGAGGTGGGCGCTGTCCGGCTCAGTCCGCTCAGGGCCCCGACCCGGGGGGCCCAGGCGAGAGCTCCAGTCCGGCCGTGTCAGCGCCGCCGTCCGGCCCTGCAGGAAGAGCAGGCAGGCTACGTCCCTGCACCACCTGCACCAGCTCACCTAACCCGACGTCAGCGCCGGACCCAGGCTGAGGACGCTCGCCTAGGCGCGTCAACGTCGACAACTACAGTGGCCCGAGCCACCGCCGACGTGTATCGCAAAGCCCCTACATACATTGAGCAGGGGAACTCCTTCACCCAACCAGGATCGAGACCCCAACCGCCCCACGGGGAGGCTGGGTTGACTCTCTGGGTTGCAGGCCCAAGTGGCGATCGCCGCGAGCTAACCCGCGGTAATGCCACCCCGTACGGAGGTCCTCCCCGTACCACTACTCCACAGAGCGTGGGCCTTCCCCGCTCCGAGGTTCATCATAGAGGCATGCCTTGTGCTACCCCCATCCTGCAGGAAGACCTGCCCCACGGCAGTGACGCTCAGCGCGGAAACATTTCCTGCGCCCGTTGTACAGGTTATGGAGTCCATCCTCCTGAAGGCACCATCCATCTGGTCCTTCTCCAACGTGGGGGCCCTCCCTACATCCTCTCTGCAACCGGTGAAGGTCCTCCTCGCCCCAGCAACTCGAGGAGTGAAGGTCGGCCTCGCTCCACTCGCATCGACCATGGAGGTCCTCCCCATTCTCCTGCCAGTTCCAACAGAGGCCCCGCCCACATGGGTACTGTTCATGGAGGTTCTCCCCATGTACCGTTCGACATTTTCCCTGGTGCCCCTCGCACCCCGGCTATCTCGAGTGGGGGCCCTCTCCGCCACGACGCCAGCGCCGCCCCGAGGCTGCCTGATAGGGGTTAACCCTATCCCAAAGAGCCACCCAGGGGCAGAAGAGTGGGTCGTCACCGCCACGAGAAGAATCCTGGGAAGGCCCAGGTGGAGATCAAACCTGCCCGCTTCTCTGATTCGGAAGCGGGATGCGATTCAGCGATGGAACCTTCTCCCCGCTCCTCCGTATCAAGGACTGGGGCAGGAACCAGATGCGTTAGCCTCGTTCTCCCAGAATTTGAGGTCCACCGGATTCCCGTCTCTCTCCGCAGGTACATCCAGGAGGAAGAAATCCGGGGAATTCCGCAGGTCTCGACCATGCAATCACCGCCTCTGTCACCAGAAGAGCCCTCTACCACTACCAGAGATCACGTAGAGTTTTTTTGGGGGCCAACGACGGTAGAGCGACAACACGACCTGTCGCCGGTAGCCGCGGCTCCTGTTCCGGAAGCTGCGATTATCATCCCGTCGTATCATGACATCGTGGCCAGGTCACCTCACTCTTCAGAGGATGGCACGGAATTCAGGGGCCAGTCAGCTAGTTTGCCGTATTCTCCACCACCGAGCTTACTATCCCAAAGGTCCGACTCGGTACCGCTATCGGTTCCTCAGCCGCCCCCTGTTGACGAATGGGGCAACGCAGGGCTAGACCCTGAGTCTGAGCCTAGGAGCTTCTGGAGTATCCTTGCAGCGGATTACTTCCCGGAGATGTTCTGGCCGATGGAGACACTGAATTTCCGCATACCAGAGTCTCTTACCCCTGAAGATGTGGGGTGCTTTTATCGAACCCTGTGGGCGACACACTTCCGCCTCCGTTATGAATGGGTGGTGTACCCCAGAAGTCGTGAGCACTTCGAAGAATTCGGCGAGCAATGCCGCCTGATCGATGCAGCCGCACTCCTTGTGGCCCAGCACCCTGAGTCGCCAGGCCACCAGAGCGCCCTTCAACGAAAATGCGTTCAGAGTCTTAAATCACTCTGCAGAATCGTCAGGGAAGCCACCCCCCATGTGCAAGTCCGTGGTTGGGGACACTATGTCGCTCTCCTCTTCGACCCTATCCGACGACAGCCCGATTCGCTATGCGACATCGAGGATATGCACCCAAGAGGGGTCGCAGTCCACATGGCCGACTTTGTGGATAAGGAAGATGAGCTTGAGTTCCATGATGAAGACTTACCACCCGAGGGCGTACCGCCGCTGCTCGACCCGTCAGGGAGAGTTACTCGTCAGCAGAGAAACCTGTTAGGCCTCCCCGTACCCACCGAGCCACTGGTACTCGGTCGAAACACTGGCAAGGGTAAGGAGCACATTGGAACAGTCAAGCACTCTGACCCGTCCGCCTCTGTGCAGAAAACGGACGAAGATCCTGAGAAGGCCACGTTACGCCAGCAGCTTGCTGAGCAGAAGAGGCTGGTTGACGAACTCTTGGCTGAACGCGCCGCAGAGCGACGACCCGACTATGGTAATCCCAGGCCGGGGCAGCAGGGGCAGGAACAATTTCCCCCCGGTGAGATGCCTCAGGGAAACCCTGATCATGCTACTGCCGCAGACAGGGCGGAAGCCAGAACATACGGCAAGAGGGCGCGATACGTCTCGCCAAACCCCCCTGAGCGACGGGGCAATCTGAAGAATCTAACCTGGGTTCCCCCAGTCGCCCCGCAGGTCGTCCAGCCAGTTGACCCACGAGTGGCCGAAGCCGTCTAACGTGTTGAAGAACCTGGAAATGCACTTGTGGTTAGGGATCCCGGTCAAGACAGGGACCCCCACCCAGAGGACTTTATTGCGGCACTCACAGCCCGCCTCGAGGCGTTGGAAACGCGGCAGGTGGCGGTCCCACCGGATGGCAAGCCTTATCCCGCGTGGGTGGATGATATGCACGCGCCTCCGGGTTTTGGGAACCCCACTTTCTCGCCTTTTAACGGGACAGGGGACCCGCCCCAGCACTTGGCTCATTTCTCTTCCAGGTGTGGCCCCATGCTGGGGACCCCGGCTCAGCAAGAAGCCGCCAAGCTCCGATGTTTTGTACAGACATTGGAAGGTCCGGCATTCGTCTGGTACAGCCAGCTCCCTATCGGATCGGTGAACGGTTGGGAGGATCTTCGATGGCAGTTCTTATACCAGTTCAACTCCACCACGCGAAAGACCAGCATTGCGGACCTCTTCAAGTGCAAACAGAGGCCTGATGAGCGGGTTGCAGATTTCATCGCCCGGTGTAATGGACTTACGTATTCCCTCGATATTCCACTGACTCAGGAGAAATTACTGACGATGTGTGTGGGGAACGTCAAGACAGATCTGGTACCCTCCTTGATTACCCAGAACTACCATGGAGGGTTCAGATATTTCTCAGACAAGGCTCAACACCTCGAGGAAGCCCTGCAACAGGCCAGTCAGGCACGTTTTCTGCCCCCTATGATCCCAGCCAGGAGGACCGCCAGGGCTGAACCCGCCGCGGTGTCTCAAATAGAAGCCCCGAGGTAGCTGGAATTGATGCCGGCGGCACCACCCCCGCAACCCCGCAGAGGTCCTCCACCTCAAGCACAGGCTCCCGCCCAGCAGCGACCGCCTCAGAACCGACAGGTTCCCCCGCGCAACGCGCCACCGCCACCTAGAAGAGACAACCAGGCGCCACCTCCTCGGCAGGCCCCTCTAGTCCCTCATCATGACCAGGACCCCAGGGCCCCCTATCCGGAAAGATGGTACCAGACCTATTCGTTCAACGAAAATCTGGTCCCTGGCTACTTCCTAAGTGCTCTAGAGCAAGGGATTGTGCGTCTGCCTGAGTGCCGAAGGCCGGCAGAGGCGCATCTCACCGATCATCCCAACTACTGACCTTATCATCGAATCCTGGGGCACACCCTCAAGCGATGCTATGTGTTTAAATAATGGCTTTAGGACTAGGTTAACAACAACATAGTCAAGTTGGGCCTGGCTCCAGACCAGGTGGCAGGTGTCTTTGCACGATCAGAGATCGGCAGCGACAGTGAAGGTGAGTGGCAGCAGGTCCCTAGCCGTGGATCCTAGAAATATGACGACTGGATGGCTCGGAAAACTGTCGTCTGTGCCCAGGGTATCATTCGGGCACGCCTGAAGCATTTAGAACCTTCAGAAGAAGTATCTGGTGCCTCTGCATCGTCTTCACAGTCGACCTCTTCCCAAAAGGGCAAGCAGCGGCGACGCAAGAAGAAGCAGCGTGCACCGCCAGTGCCGTCGTCATCCTGCACTCTCGGCGACTTTATGCCCCCCGAAATGGGGATCCCTCCCAGAATCCGCCCAGCGGTGGATGACTCCTCGAGCGATAGCCAAGGGTACGCTTCGGTTAACACCGTGGAGCTGGTAAAGCCCTATATGACCCCCGACGAGGGGGAACCCCAGGCAGACCTCCCCAATGTTTCCAGCCGACGTCAACGTCAGCGGAATCGCAATCGCGCCGGTCATCGAGGTACGTCAGCAGGCACTTGTGGCCAAGCCGTACACGCTACCGAGACTAGGCAGCAGGCTCAGCGTAGATCTCAGCACGCGCAGACCCATCCAACACCCTCGGCTCTACCTCCACCGCCATTCGTGCTACTGGATCGGGGGGAGCCACCTCGTCCGTATCATAGTCAGTCTTGCCCAGCTACAGGCCAGCCTCCGCTGCCCGATCCTAGTCCGGCGACTACTCTTCAGGCTTCTACTGGTAGGCAGTAAGATGTACCCAGTACTAGTCAATCACCAGTTCAGCCAGCCGGACCCGCTGTGCCTCCAAATTCTGAACGACCCCCTGTGAGCAGAGGTTCGTGTCTGGCACGAAAGTACGATGTTCTGAAGCACCTGGCCGGCATTCCGGCGAGGCTCTCCATCCTTGAGGCCCTTCGCCTGTCATCTGAAATGCGCGAAGCACTTGCCGAGGCCCTAAGGAGCCCCCTCCAATTCGAGACGGATGTAGCAACTACGGAAGCCTTCCATACCGAGATGATTGAAAACGCCGAATGTCAGGCGGTTATCTCGTTCTCCGGTGAAGATGAGGACCCTCCCATACAGGGGCACATTCGCCCGCTGTATATCACTGGCCACTTCAACGGTGTGGAAGTCCGTCGCTGCCTTGTTGACACAGGTTCTGGAATCAATCTAATTTCGACACGGATGCTGCGAAAGCTGGGTCTGTCCGAAGGTGATTTAACTCCCTCTGACCTCAGGATCTAGGGGTACGATAGGACAGAGCAAACCCCAGTTGGAAAGATCCGCCTGAAGACTCAGTTCGGTGGCTTAATTGCCAGCACCGAGTTCATGGTTGTTTCTCAGGACACCGCCTACAACGCATTGATGGGTAGGCCATGGTTCCATCTGCATGCAGCAGTCCCCTCTTCGTATCACCAGTGCCTCAAGTACTCGCTCAACGGTCGAGTAGGTGTGCTCTAAGGAGATGCGTCCCCTTTCGCTTCTTGTGAGGCCCGCTATCTGGATGCGGGTTATTACAAAAGTAAGGACAAGCAAATCCTGGTAAGCAAGGATGAGCCCGCCCCGATCACAAGTGATCCCTGGGAAACCATGGATGACGCCTACATCCTCCCGATCCACCGGTTGGAGGCCACAACCCCCGACATGGGGCAATGTTTCGTTGTTTCAGGTACGCAAGGAAGACATGTTCCCGTGTCCAAGCGACGGCGGAAAATCACCTCGTACTCCTACATCAACCAGGCTCAGGTGATCCCAGAATCTCCTACCCCTATACGGTACCGGGACGTCAAGCTAATGACAATGGCGGTGCGCCATACGTGTCTCTTCCGCCGGGCTGGAATTAACTGACTCAGGCCGACATGTCACCACTGCTTTGATATCATCAAACGTGGCCCTTTAGGCCGAAAGACAGATGGGATAGGGTCGACTGACTTCATTGCCATGGTCTCGATGGAAATTGAGTCTCCTAATGTGATGACCGCTGCTGCCCGAGCCAGCACCAGCTGCCACGTGGATCTTGATAGCCCCGAAGTATCTTCCATCGCGGGAAGTCCCCCCACGGCTGGGGAGGAAGACTTGGAGGATGCTCCCCCAGCCTTTGAAGAAGGCGTATCTACCACAGTTGATGAACTGGTACAGGTGAACCTTGGTAGCGAGGCAGATCCGAGACCCAAATTGATCAGGGCGGCCATGTCCCTCGAGGAGAGGCAGCAGTACGTGGACTTCCTCAAACAGCACCGTGATGTGTTTGCCTGGAGTTACGATGAGATGCCAGGGCTGGATCCCCAAGTGGTCGTCCACCGTCTGGGCCTCCCAGCAAAACATCGTGGGCTTAAGCAGCCTCCCAGGACGAAGCACCCTTCCCATGGTGCTATGGTTGAGGCCGAAGTTGATAAGCTAATCAAAGCCAACTTCGTCAAGGAGGTCCAGTACCCCAAGTGGCTTGCCAACATTGTGCCAGTCAGAAAGAAGAATGGGAAGATCAGAGTCTGTATCGACTTCCGTGATCTTAATCGCCACTACCCAAAGGATGACTTCCCACTCCATGTGACGGAGCTGTTGATTGATGCCACGGCCGGGTTCCAAGCCCTCTCTTTCATGGATGGGTATTCCGGGTATAACCAGATCCGGATGGTCCCCGAAGACGAGGAGTCCACTGCCTTCAGGGCTCCCCAGGGTACCTTTTTCTACCAGGTAATGCCATTCGGTTTGAAAAATGCAGGTGCCACTTATCAGAGGGCCATGTATCGCATATTCAAACCGATTCTCGGGACATTGGTGGAATGCTACATGGATGACCTTGTAGTCAAATCATGCCAGCGCCAGGACCATCTCAAAGACCTTGAGAAAGTGTTCGGTTTCCTCCATTCCCGTCACCTGAAGATGAACCCGCTGAAGTGTGCCTTTGGAGTCACCTCCGGGAAGTTTCTGGGCTTTGTTGTCAGATACCGAGGTATCGAGATCGACCCGGAGAAGATCAAGGCCATCAACTAAATTCCTCCCCCGAGCAACATTCGAGAGCTCCGAGGCCTTCAAGGCTACATAGCCTATATATGCCGATTCATTGCGAATCTGGCCGGCAAGTGTAAGCCCTTTTCCCGGCTCATGAAGAAAGGCGCTGCCTACGAATGGGATGAGGAGTGTCGGACCGCCTTCGAGGAAATAAAGCAGTATCTTCTCCAACCTCCAGTCTTGATGCCACCCATCTCCAGAAAGCCGCTGGTCCTTTATGTGACTACCCTGGAGAGATCCCTCGGTGCACTGCTCGCCCAGAAGAACAACGAGGGTACTGAGAATAGTCTCTACTATCTCAGCCGCATGCTTCTCGATACGGAGATTCGATACACCCCTGTCGAAAAGACCTGTCTTGCGCTCGTCTTCGCCGTGCAGAAGTTGCGACATTACCTGCAGCACCACGAGGTGCAATTGGTCTCCCGGGTAGACCCACTGAAGTACATCCTGAACCGTCCCATGCTGACTGGCCGACTAGCATGGTGGGCAGTGATTCTCCAGCAGTTTGATATCAGGTTTGTACCTCAGAAGGCCATTAAGGGGCAGGCATTGGCAGACTTTTTAGCTACCCATCCAACCTCCGCGGATCAATCCCTGGACCTGGATTTCCCTGATGATATGATCCTCTCAGTCGATCATGTTGTCCCGTGTTGGAAAATGCATTTCGACGGTGCCTCCCGGAGCCCCACCGGTAGGAGGCTCAACGATCTCAAGCTCAACAGAGTGGGCCTTGGTATTGTCTTCATTACCCCGGCGCAGGCCGTCCTGCCATACTCGTTCCTGTTGTCAGAAGGTTGTACGAACAACGAGGCAGAGTACCAAGCTCTCATCACCGGCCTCGAGTTGGCCCTTGAGATCCATGTTCCCCACCTACATGTGAAGGGAGATTCTGAGCTGGTAATCAAACAGGTTAATGGCGACTACGTCGTCAGGAAGCCAGAGCTTGCACCATTGTTGGAGTACACCCTCCTCCTAATAGCCCAGTTCTCTTCTCGGACAAAGGTTACCCATGTCCCACTGTCGCAGAATGGCCAAGCGGACGCCCTGGCTGGCTTAGCCGCGTCGCTCGCAGAACCCGAGCAAGATGATTTGGTCACACACGTGGCCCACCGGAGAGTCATTGCCCTCGTCACCCAAGAGGGCCGTGATAGCCTGCGGGTAAGTCATCTCGCCGCCGGACCCTCCGTATCGGGAATCCCTGGTTCGTCCGATGCAGTGGTTGAAACCACCCCCGACTGGAGAGCACCTTTTGTCGAGTATCTCCAAAATGGTCAGCTCCAGGACGACCGGGCTGAATGCGAGCGAATCCGACGCCGCGCGCTGCAATTTACCCTCCGGAGCGGCACCAGTCTTGAACAGATCCTTTATAAGCGGAGTTTCGATGGTGTCCGCCTCCGTTGCATCCATGGAGGGGAGATACCTCAAGTTATGCAAGAGGTTCACGCCGGTTCCTGTGGCTCCCATCAAGCTGGGCCGAAACTGTCCCATCAAATCCGGAGGTTGGGGTACTTTTGGTCCTCTATGATCCACGATTGTATTGGATACGCCAAGAGATGCCACGCGTGCCAAGTACACGCCAACTACTTGCATCGGCCGCTGGAGCCCCTCCACCCCACCAAGTATTCTTGGCCATTTGCGGTATGGGGACTTGATGTAGTGGGACCGTATCCACCGGCAATAGCCCGCCAATGTAGGTTCATCCTGACTGTTACAGATTTCTTCTCCAAGTGGGCAGAAGCAGTTCTGCTCAAAGAGGTCAAGGCCCGTTCCATCGTTGACTTTGTGAGCTCCAACATTATCCACCGGTTTGGAGTCCCTCATGTTGTCCTCACCGATAACGGCACCAACTTCCGAGCAGCTGAATTGAAGAAATTGTACGCTAAGAACGACATCCGGTCGAACCATACCTCCCGCTACAACGCGCAGGCGAATGGATAGATCGAGGTGTTTAACAAGACCCTCTCTAACATTCTGCAGAAGATGGTTGGTCAGAACAAGAAGAGTTGGCCAGACAAGCTCCCCAACGCCCTCTGGGCTTACCGGACGACGACTCGCAACTCTACCCAGGTGACCCCATATTCCCTGGTGTATGGAGCTGAGGCCGTCCTACCCATTGAGATCCAGCTGTTGTCGCTACGCACTGCAGTTTATAATCACCAGACATCAGATGAGGTAGTCGAGATCCGTCTAGCTGAATTAGAGGCACTGGATGAGAACCGGCTTCGTGCCCTGCACAATCTGGAAAGGCATCAGGACAAGATAGCAAGAGCCTTTGACAAGAAGGTTCATCTCCGCTCTTTTCTACAGGGTGACCTGGTATTGGCCCTTCGAGCGCCAATGATTCCCGGTAGGAAACCGCCCAAGTTAGAACCCAAATGGGAAGGGCCTTATATCATCCATAAGGTTTACCCCAATGGAGCATACTCTTTGGTGACCACGGATGGAGAGCGTATAACCCCTCCCACCAATGCCAAGTTCCTCAAGCGGTACTTTGCCTAGGGCAAAATAGGTCTATCACGACCCTAAACTGCGTGAAGGTCTTGTACGACCGTAAACTGCAAAATGGTCCTACACGACCATAAACTGCATCTTCGTCCTGCAAGACGATAAACTGTGAAACGGTCCCGCATGACCTTAAACTGGACACTATAGTCCAACATGACTCTAAACCGTAAAGTCCTGCAGGACCATAAACTGCGCCCTCGTCCTCATGTAAGACGTTAAACTGCGAGGCAGTCGGGCCTTCCTGACCGAGGCCCAGCCTCAGGCCCCTTGGCCTCCTTGGGCCCCTGGCCCCCCGTCCTCACCGCGAGACGCTTAACCACAAGCTGGTCAGGTCTCCCTGACCACGGTTTGGCCCCAAGCCCCCCTTGGTCTTTCCCCGACTTACCCTCTTGCGGGATTGTACGGTATGGTGTAGGACTATGTCCCCATTCACGTAGGATTACTTGTCGTACCGTACATACCCCCAAATGAGGTTATCCTCATCGTCCCGCATGACGTTAAACTGCATTTCCAGAACTACGTGTTTCTTGATTCCCATCTTCATGGGATACGTAGGAACGCTCGGACGCCTCATCTTGAGCCCATCCCCAAGTTTTTTTTCGCCCACTATTCCCCCTGGGAATAGTTTCCTTGGAGGATCTTTGTGTAGCAGGGAGTAGGCTTTCTTGGCCTAGCTCATGAAACCCCGCTCGTACAAGGATTGTAAGGGTCTCACCATGTGCCCACTTCCGTTCTTCTATCCTCCCACGTCCTCACCGCATGATGCTAAACTGCATGGCCTTCAAGAACTGCGTATGGCTTGATTCTCATCCTTATGAGATACGTAGGAACGCCTGGACATTTCTTCAGTTGGCCCAGCCCAAAAGCCAAAATCTTCCCCTCGGGTCGAGACATGGCAGGGTGCACACTTTTGACCCGACCCACATCGAGCAAGCCTCGACCCGGCTGCACATTCCCCCCTGGAGGTGTTTTCCCCTTTCTTGGATGGATACAACTACGCTTCACCCACTCCTTGACTGGGATTCCGTCATTTTTCACACCCAGAGGGACCCCCAAGAACGGCCTGGATACTACGCCCAAGGGATCTCCTACCGATACGGGCCAACGCCCCCGATGGTTTTCAATCAACAAATCGATACAAGTCCCGCGTCGCGAATTTGGTCAGCAGTCGACGCTCATTTGCTGCTCCCACAACGGGTCACCATAGGAACGCTGTGTTTCGAACATGGTCAACAGTGTCCTGGATTTTCGGGTCCACCCCGAGATGTCCCAGGCATCAAGAACAGTGATTCATTCTGCCCCATCCCGAGGTGACAGACTTCCCCCAGGTGGTGCTAGCGATCTGGGCCACGACCGAGGATTCCTAATAAGGGTGTACGGTGTGATGTGGGACTATGTCCTCATTCACGTCGGGATCATGTACCATGTCGTACGCCCTCCCTTTATGAGGCCCAGCCTCAGGCCCCTTGGCCTTCTCGGGTCCCCGACCCTCGTCCTTATGTAAGGCGTTAAACTGCAGACCAGTCAGGCCTTTCTGACTGATAACTTTCCCTTTTCTCCTGGCCACGGCCCAGGATTCCTCATAAGGGTGTACGGTGTGATGTGGGACTATGTCCTCATTCACGTCGGGATCATGTACCATGTCGTACGCCCTCCCTTTATGAGGCCCAGCCTCAGGCCCCTTGGCCTTCTCGGGTCCCCGACCCTCGTCCTCATGTAAGACGTTAAACTGCAAACCAGTCTGGCCTTCCTGACTGATGCCTGACCTTAGGCCCCCTTGGCCTTTCCGGCCCACGGCCCAGGTCCCCTCTTACCCAGGGTGTATGGTTTGATGTGGGACTATGTCCTCATTCACGTCGGCTTCTTCGCCATACCGCACACCTCCCTTGTTTCGGGGTATATTGCTCCCCTTCTCATCCAGTATGACGTTAAACTACATATAGAGAACTATGTGTGGCTTGATTCCCATTCTCATGGGATACGTAGGACCACCTGAATGTCCAAAATTCGGGTCCAGCCCCATCTCTCGGGAATCCTCATCCCATCCTGGCCCCTTAGCCTATCCTTCCTCCATGAGAGGATCATATGGTGTGGTGTGAGATTATGTACTCATTCCCGATGATCTCGTAATGACCACGCCATGCTCCCCCCCCCCCTACTGAGCTGTTTCGTCGATCCCTTTTTCGGCGGTTCACCAATGTGCTTAAGAGTACTCTGGTTTATTACTTGGAATTCCAAGCTTTACTCGGACACGTCCGCACCCGCTTTCCAGGCTTTGAGTATCCCCGCATCAGGGCTTTCATCATCTTTCACACCCGGAGGGACCCCCAAGAATGGCCTGGATACTACGCCCAAGGGCTCTCCTACCGATACGGGCCAACGCCCCCCAGGGTTTCAGACAACAAATCGATAAAATCCCGCGTTGCGAATATGGTCTGCGGTCGATGCTCGTTTGTTGTTCCCACCTCAGGCTAACGCGATACGGACGTTGTGTTTCCATCATGGTTAACAGTTTTCCTCTATCGCCACGCCAACCCATCAAGCCCAAATATCGGGTACACAATTCACACCCTTCATCACTCCATCATGTCCAAGTAGAGTCTCAGAACTCTTGGTACTTTTCCCCCGTGCACGTCTGTGCGTTGGAGGAACAAGATACATCAAAAGTGTCCTTCGGAGCTCTCTACTGACTCCCCTTTGATGGACGCCCCAAGTATTGCGATGAGGATACCCCCCTTGTTTCCCACACCGAGTTTATCTCATGTGGGCTTAGGGATTGGGTTGACATCTGTGCTTACTCGGGAGTTGTCACCATCCATGGTCCGAGCTCTAAGACCATAAACTAAGACTCTCATCTGGAACTACGTTCAAGACCCCTTGTCTTTGGGTCCAGTTTGAGTTCAGAAAGTTCACCTCTCTCGGGTCCTACCATTGGGACCCCGACCACCGGACCGCGTGGCGTAGTGTAGGATTACGTCCTCATTCACGTCAGGTTTGCAATAGCTGCACCACACTCATCCCGTTCTGAGAGTTGGACCTCCTATTCTTTGTCCTGCATGACATTAAAAGGAACCATTCGGGGCTACGTTCAACTTGATTCCCATCCTCATGGGATACGTAGGACCACCGAGACGCCCTGTCTCCGGGTACAACCCATTCAGGAAACCAGTCTCTCCCCCTGTTTCCCCTCTATATAGGCCCCTCGGCCTAAGGTTTCCCTCTACGAACGGCATACAATCTGATGTGGGATCATGTCTCCGTCAATTGTGTTTTACAACACTGCGCACGTTTCCCTCCTATGATCGTCTCTGCTACGTTTTCACTGCATGATGATAAAATGCATGATTGGTCCTATCATATGACCTTAAACTGTGACATTATCGTCCTGGCAGCACGACGAAAAACGGCACTGCATTGTGGTAACCTCGTTGTAGAGGACATCACGTTGGGTACTGGCCACGTGCCATGCCATTTGTCAACGCCCATCGCGGCTTGATCCTTGTGGCGACATCACGGCCTACTATTCTAGGCCTGTCGCTTCACAAAAAAAACCATTCACCCTAAAGAACAAACAAGATACATCAAATTCTGCTTCTTTTAGTGCAAGGGACACGCCCGCACTTCTATTTTCCCCTGACACTGGTATCCTACCGTGTCACCATCCAGAACTATGTATGGCTTGATTCTCATATTTATGAGATACGTAGGAGCGCCCGGGCACTTCCCCGCGGGCCCAGCCTAACCTTTGTGTTTGGTCCCTCGACTCGAGCGTTTCCCTAGAGAATTCGTGGTAAGTAGGGCTTAGGTCCTCCTTCATGCCGGGTTTTGATGCCATGCGTCCCCTGATCCCTTTACCCATCCATGGTCCGAATTCTATGACCCTAAACTAAGATCTCCCCAAGGGAAAGGAATCTGCTCCCTCTCTCTAATACGTTTCATTGCCGTATTCAGATGTGTTTTGACAAAGAGCCCGAAGCGTGGGATTTTCACAGGGACATTCCCCTCATCCCACGACCAAGCTTTGTGAACTCGCTATTTGGATCCTCATCCTCTTCCACATCCAAAAGGACCCTCGGACGACGTGGATACTAAGCTTAAGGGCTCTCCAAGAATGCTGGACCTAAGGGCCCTTCAATCGTTTCGGGCCAACGTCCCTACGGATATCTGACAACATTTGTGACATGGTCCCGTGTTTCGAACATGGTCAATGGTCGACCCTCATTTGTTTGTCCCCATTTTAGGCTAACACGATAGGATGCTGTGTTGCGAACATGGTCAGCAGTAATCCTCCATCATCACGCCGCCATCATCGTGATCCGAATCTCGAGCGTCATGATTCACACATTTCCACTCCCTCATGTTCAAGTGGAACTCCATCATACTTGGCTCTTTCTCTCCGCGCGTCTAGGTGCGCTAAATGATCGTGTTAGTGTCATTGGGCCGGTAGTCACCGAGCGTCGCTTTTCCCTAACTTGACCCTCTCTGTGTCGGGAAATTCCCACCACTACTGCTTGTTTCCCACACCGAGCACGACTCACGTGGGCTTAGTAGTTTTGGCAGGATGTGTACCAACACGGTCAGGCTGCTCATCGTCCCGCATGACGTTAAACCGTGCTTTCAAAACTACGTATGGCTTGATTTTCATCCTCATGGGGTATGTAAGAACGCCCAACCACTATGCTTCGGGCCCAGCCTAATCCTCACTCTTGGTCCCTCGACCTGAAGAGTTTCCTCCGGGGGTACGTGTTGTGATTTGGACTTCAAGTCCTCATTCACGTCGGTTTCATATCTACCGCGCCACAAGCTCCCTGGGATCTTCCCTCTTATTCCACGTCTTATCATATGACGTTAAACTACAGGAGTCCATGTGTCCTCAACGCAAGACACTAAACTGTGGTTCTACCCTAAACAAGTTCAGGATGCCCCGTGTTAATCATGGGATGCACCAGAGCCTCTATCAAAGAGGATTCCACCTGCCAGTGTTGGTCTATGACTACACTGTGCTTCTAGAACTACGTATGGCTTGATTCCCATCATCATGGGATATGTAGAGACACCCAGTCATTCCACCTAGGGTCCAGCCCCAGGAATCGCAAAATCATGTTCCTCCCCATTTCCGGACCTCTGGACTGACCCCTCGGGGGGAACTATGTAGCTGCAATTTTTCCTTTAACAAGTTCAGGATGCCCCAAGATCCCATTGGGAAGCGACAGACCCCCTCGCCAGAGAGGACCTGTCCCAAAAACGGAATGATCCATGATCAAACCAATGCGCCCATATGGCGTACTCCCACCACGGTGGTGTAACTACCTAAGTGTTGGATTCTGTTCGGACAGACTATCACTCCATATTCTACTCTTTGCGTGCCCCTTATTCGGACCCTCGTCCTCTTTCATGTATAAAGGAACCCCCTAACGGCCTGGTCTCATGCCGCATCGGCTCACCTACCGTCCTGGGCCAACGTTCCGGAAGACTGGTCATGTTTGGAGGCACCCCCAAGAACGACCTGGATACTACGCCCAAGGGCTCTCCTACCGTTACGGGCCAACGTTCCGAAGGATTGATCGACAACAAATTGATAAAATCCCACATTGCGAATATGGTTAGCGGTCGATGCTCATTTGTTGTCCCCATTTCAGGCTAACGCAGTAAGGGTACCGTTTTTCCTCCAAGGTTAACGGTTGTCCCTTATTGTCACGCCATCCCCACAGTGTTCCGAATCATGGGTATCGTGATTCACACTTCCCATTTTCATCTGTTTGGACCGATTTCAGTGCCTCTGGCATTGCCCCGTTCGTGCATAAGAGCACGTTGAAGAAACGGTAATTCGGCTATCCTGGAAGTTCCTCCTCCGATCAAGCCTTCCCCATCTTTCGGGAATCTGGACTGGCTTGGGGAATTGTCGTCAAACGTCCCACAAACATTGTAGGGATGTAACAAGGCAATTCAATAGTGGAAATCGTGCGTGCTACGACATTCAAAACAAAGGTAAAATTTGGAAGCACGAAAGTACCAATAAAAGGGTTTTGGATTTGTTACAATACTCGGGGGTTGACTTCCCCCATGGACGGGTTAACCCCGTCAAAAGAGCGTTGCAGCTCCGCCACCCGTTGACTGGCGGCATCAAAGGCTTGCTGCCGCTGAACTAGCTCCCGCTCCTCCTCCGCAGCGGCAGGGCACAGTTCGTCAGTCCTGGATTTGGCCCTCTCCACATCGGCTTGAACGGCAGCCATCTTTTCAGAGGTCTTCCTCATGCGCTCTTTTGCCTCTGCCAGCTAGGCCTTCAACCGTGAGACCAGCTCAGATTGCACATCAAGAAAGGATGAAAGCTCGTCTGCCCGGGTCTGCATCTGTTGAACCTCGCCTTCAGCCTCCTGGAGCTTCTTAATGCTGGTCGCCTTCCTTCGCTGCCAGCCCACGCTGAGCCCACGATCATGCTCCCAGATCTTCTCAGCCATAAGATCTCGGATGAGTGCATGAGGACGTTGGGCATCCACTCCCCCAGCGCACAGTTCACGCAACCGCGAGTGAAGCCTATCCATTTCGGCCAGCCATTGTTCTTGGGGAGTGTCCTTGATAAAGCGTGTGATCAGCTTCCACGATCGGCGACGAACTATGCTGCTGTCTTCCTCGTCGGAGGCCGTTTCGTCCCAGTCAGCGCGATTGGCAGGCTCATACGCGGGATACGCCCGCAGGAAATACTCGGCAGGGTGAACATCCGGTGTCGAATCCAGTACGACACCTGGCGCCGAAGCAGGCGCGACAGAGCTGGGACCGACCGATTGATCTTCTTCCTCGGAGTCCACCTCAATGATTTCGGGTATGGCCCTGCTGGCAGACCCGCCAGTGATGATGTGTGTCGCAGCTTGAG
This sequence comes from Viscum album, assembly GCA_963277665.1. Classification (NCBI taxonomy): domain Eukaryota; kingdom Viridiplantae; phylum Streptophyta; class Magnoliopsida; order Santalales; family Viscaceae; genus Viscum; species Viscum album. The sequence goes on from OY728122.1 coordinate 869,418,501, forward strand.
GAGATGGAGGGACTATCGCCACCATCACCGGCATGACCCTAGGAGGGACGCCGCCAGACATCCCGACCAGCCTCGCCGCAACATCCCACGCTAGCCGAAGAACTGTACGACAGAGAGACATAAACGTTAGTTGGCATGGCCTACATGTGACAACGAGGAGACCGGTGGAGGAGACTTATGAAGATCAACCTCCGAGCGCTGCTCCTGAGCCGGTACTGATGGGACCCCGAGATGAGGCCCCCCGTATACTGTTGGAAGGTCTGGAGATTCCGGAGGAGCCACCTCGGGCGCCCTGGTCCTACCAGACGCAGAACTGGACGCAACCATAGGCGCGGGTTCTGAAGGTCCCGCATCATCACCCACCAAGGGGCGAGAACGAGGCCTACGAACAAGTTCCTCCTACATGGCTCAAACATTGATGAGAATTCCATAGGGACCCAAGAACAGGTCGTAAGGAGAGAAGTTCGGAATGCTACCTCGAGAGCCTCCGCGAAATCGTCGGATTTTATGCCTCGGTCTCCGACCTCGCCCTCCTCCAGCGGGCTCCCTCCGCAAGCCTCATCCTCCCGAGAGGAGTCCTCTTGTTCCTCCGGAAAGGGGAAGCGCTCCCTCAGATCGGCAGCCGATAACTGTGGGGGGACCATCTGATTCAACAGTACCCTCACCCGGTCTGTCATTGGGCGAGGGACACCACTGGAGTGGACGTAATCCTCCAGCACTTCCAGGTACTGTTCTGCCTCCGCCAGGGACGCCATGAATCCAGCCCGAACTGGGCCTATACCTAGCAATTCCATCCCGAGGCGATTCAGGTGGGCCCATATCGTGGATGGGCTGAGGAATTTCCAGTTGACATCCCAAATTTCCCAAGCCTCCGAGAAGACGGCATCCTCTTCCATGTCAATGTGACGCAGGTGCTTTCCCAGAGCATGAGTGGATGTCCTACGGAATCCCCTCGGTGGCCGCCCCTCCGGATGACCCTGCTCTCCCGGAATCACTGGATCCACTGCAGCTGCCATGCCCTCGGCCGGTGCGGGTCTCGCCACCTTGGCAGCCCCGCTGCCACGAGCGGCCCTAGCTGCCCTCCGACCCCGACCTCGAGATAGAGGAGGCCCACCGTCACCAACCCGGATCATTGGCTGCTTCAGCATCTCCCCCAGGTAAGCGGCCTCCCAACTGATGGCGTACTCCTTCACCAATCCGAAGGCGGCGGTGGATGGAGGCAATGCAATCCGCATCTTTCCATCTCTGCGTGTGAACATGAGCCACAACTGCCTCATCACACATGGGTGCTCCTCGTGACGCACCTCCCAATAGACCTGTGGGGTCAGCCGCTGGAGGCACCGAAACTGCCTCGCAAACCGATGCGGAGTGTACGGTTCACAGAGCGGCTCACGATCTACTCGTGCCACCAAAACTCCACCTCGGAAGGCCAGGAGGTAAGCCCGATGTTCTTCCGTTCCCCGTCCGTCATCAGTAATCATCCCCGTCGGCAACGGTAAGGGATGGAGATTGAACTCATCCGCCCTCCACACCCGATTCAGCACCATTGGAATGGCCAGTTTGAACGGGAAGCTCCCGACCGCGTTCAGGATGGAGGGGCGAAAGTTTGATCCCGGCAGCGAAATGGGGTTTGGATACTCGTAAATCCCCTTGATATGCGCTGCTATCCACACATAAAGGAGGTGGAAGGGCCCGCATATTCTTGGCGGCTTCTTGCCCTCGCTAATATGCCGCAGGATTCTGTACAGTTTGGTGAGCATCGGGATCCCCAGGTTGATCCGCTGCCCCATGGCCAACATTGACGCCACGATGAACGAGCTGGGCCATACCCCCATGATTGTATCTCTCACCGGTAGGATCCAACCACAGATGAGAGCCACGATGAATGCCGCCAGCCTGACTATCGGTTGTTGTTCAGTGCTGACACTGAAACCCCAAGTCTACTATTGGCTGTCCTCCAAGACCCGCCAATACGAGTGCCCCTTGCCCCGTTGGGCTTCCCTTGGACAAGTTCGAGGCCTTGGAGGGAACTCTCGATTCTCTGGGAAATTCAGGAAGCATTTGAACCACCTCCTGAAGTGGACGTCCCTCACTGCCTCCTTGTCCTCTCCAGGGACAAGTGCCATCAGCGCCGACGCTAGTCGCGGAATTTTCTCTGCATCTCCCCACGCACTGGCAACGGGGAGGAACTCATCATACATGGCCCCCAAGATTGGGACCCCAGAAATATGGTGGACATCCCACAGGCTGATGCCCACTTCCTGTGATGTAGGTGAAAGGTGTTGGTCCTAGATGACCATCTACTTTGCAACTCCAGCATTAGCTGCTTTGGTTGGTAAATGTGGAATTGGGAGGTCCATGCCGCCTCATACAACCCCACTCTCCTTAACTCGGCCCCGAACTCCTCACATGAGGCACCTACCCAGTAGGCCCAGGCATAGTCATAGTAAAGTTGCCGCCCTGGCGCAGGTCCCACTCATCGGACCATCCCTTCTTCGAATCCTGCAAAGCCGCCTTCAGCATGGTACGATAGAGGGGAGGGGAAGTCTCCGGTTGCAGTGGCTTCCCGTCGATGTCGTTCACATGGTTGTAGAGACAATCAGCGGTGACGGGTGTGAAGTCCTCCCACGCGTGACCATCGGACGCCCTGATCCATTGGTGCTGGCACGGTGTTCTCCTGAACCAGCAAGCTGGTTCATCCCTACTCGCCTCAGGGATGAATACATCATCCCTCAGCCTGAAGCCGTACAACGGCAGTTTCTTGCACTGCGGATAATCTTTCTGGCCCTCCGAGAGTAGTTCTGTCAAAGAAGTGTGGTCCGAAAGGCTCCGGCTCATCTCCCCCAAGCCTGGACGGTTGGCCATCTCATCTCGACGAGCAGCGTCTGCGAGGACCCCCAAGACCGCTTCTTGATGGGCCATTTTAACTCTATCCCTCAGAAAAGGATTCTTTCAGATGGATCGCGAAGCTCGACCGCGAAGCTCGACTGCGAAGCCGGATCGCGAAGATCGGTCGCGATACCAAGCCGCAAGGACCGGCCAAGGTAGAGAAGTAGAGGTTCTCTTGGCACGGACGCAGAGTCGGAACCCGCGGTTCGCCACGAAGCTAGATTCGCGGGGGGTTGTCGCGGAGTACGCGGAGCTTCGTGAAGTCGAGAGCACAAAAAGACAAGGAAAGCACGTGAAGACAAAAGAGGCCGGGCCCCCTATTTATAGGCGGTGACCCCGGAGCATCACGGCGCGCCTCACCCACGCGAAGCATCGCGGCGCGTCCGGATCCGCGGCCCCGGCAAGCATCGCGGGGCCCCTTCGCGATGCTGCATCGCGAACCACCGAAAATTTTGGCGATTTTCCCTCAGACTTCGACCCTTCGCCCTACGCGGCTCTAAGTCTGAGGGGGGGCATTTGTTGGCGCCAAATATGTGGCCCGAAAGAAAGGAACGAAAAAGGCTGGCGCGCTGCTTCGCGAAGCTCCGTCGCGAAGCTCCGGCGCGAAGCCCCGCCGCGAAGCGCCCCAACCATGGCGGCGCCGCAAAGAACCAGAGGCGGTAATCCTCCGCAAACCCATTTGACGTTCGCGAGCCACCGCGAAGCACCATAGGTGGTAATCCTCCGCGAACCCATTTGACGTTCGCGAGCCGCCGCGAAGCACCAGAGGTGGTAATCCTCCGCAAACCCATTTGACGTTCGCGAGCCGCCGCGAAGCACCGAAGGCGGCGCGCGAGCCCAGCTTCGCGGCGCCCCTTCCCTATAAATATTGGACTCCCCCTAAGTCCCAAGGGGGGACAATCCGACCTCTCGGCTTCTCCTCTCCCGAATCACGAAGCACTCTTTTCCCCCAGGAATCATGAGCTCCGCGAGGTATTTCTACTTCGCGAGACGCCTCTTCTTTGTCTCGTTTTGAGCCCCTCTTCCGAGAGGGATGCCCTTCGCGAAGCTCAAGGGCGTTCACGGAGGAAGGGGATTCCCAAGGGAACCCGGGCAGTCGTGGAGCGTTTATGCTTCACGAAATACCCAACCCATGCTAGTGATCCCTATGCCAAGGCAGGATCACTATACATCGTGAAGCACACTGCTTCGCAGGACCCTGCTTTGCGAGGCACCCCTTCTTCGCGAGGCAGTGCTCCGCGAACACTGTTCCACTTCGCAAAGCACCTCCCACTCACACCTATGCCCCATGCTAAGGCCAAGGCAACCCACTTCGCAAAGCACACTCCTCTGCTTAGCGATTCCTCTTTCCGTGCGACCCTCTAGGTTTGCACGATGTCATTTCAAAGTCCCATGGACAATACCACCCGTAGCGTTGCTTCGCCTAATGCTTCTACGCATAGGCACGCTAACGGCTATTGCTTTATCGCATAGCCACGCTAACGTGGACCCCTCGATGGTTCGTCCCACGACCCCCCTTTACCATGGCTTTACCGGTACCTTCCCTTCCCCAAGGACCAGAGGGTACCGGTTATGTAAGTCTTAGTGGTGTGGAGTGAACCCACCTCGTCCGAGCTGCAGGACGTTAAACTGCCAAGCACCACATCCTCAATACATGACGTTAAACTGTGACCCAACCTCGTCTCCCTCATGACGGGTCCCCCTAGCTCGAACATTCTTTACACCACTCGTCTCCACAGGAATGGAACTCTTCCGCACATGGAATGAGATCCTCCTTTTCGGAGTGGCATATGTTCGCAGGGGAAGGGATGCCTCAGAGCGTAAGCCCCTAACCATTGGTACGGATGATTGCACCCGTGCATCTCCGTACTTCCCCACTACCAAGGTCAGTGGAGGACGTGATAGGGAATGAGGCACCCCCCCTATGGGCCTCCATCCTGGAGTAAGTACCAACACCATGGGCCGCTCAACACGTAAGCCCCTCTTCGCTTCTCACGGACGCACTCTTCGCGACGTGATCGTCAGGTCCTTCTAACCTCTTGTTTCTCACACCGAGTATGACTCACGTGGGCTTAGAGTGAGCACCGACCCTGACCCATCCCTCTTGAACTACGAGGTCTTTGATCCATGTCAAGGCATGGTATGTAGGAAGCCTCTATGATGTTCAAGCCCACCCGTCTTTCACGTCAGGTTTCACCCCAGTCCAGCACGACGTTAAACTGCACTCCGGTCCAGTGGTAAGCCATTGCGACCCACCCATCACTTGAACTACGAGGTCATTGATCCATGTCAAGGCATGGTACGTAGGAAGCCTCTATGAGGTTCAAGCCCACCTGTCTTTCACGTCGGGTTTCACCCCCGTCCAGCACGACGTTAAACTGCACTCCGGTCCAGTGGTAAGCCCTTGCGACCCATCCCTCTTGAACTACGAGGTCTTTGATCCATGTCAAGGCATGGTACGTAGGAAGCCTTTTCGAGGTTCAAGCCCACCAATAATGGACCCACGGGTCTACTTTCACGTCGGTTCACCGAGAAACACCTTTTGAACTACGAGGTCTTTGATCCATGTCAAGGCATGGTATGTAGGAAGCCTCCACGAGGTTCAAGCCCACTCATCATCTATTCACGTCAGGTCCCATTCTGGTCCAGTGGTAAGCCATTGTTACCCATCCCATTTGAACTATGAGGTCTTTGATCCATGTCAAGACATGGTACGTAGGAAGCCTCCCAGAGGTTCAAGCCCACCCCTCATTGGACCAAGGTCCACTTTCATGTCGGTTCGCCGATAAAGCCCCATTTGAACTACGAGGTCTTCGATCCATGTCAAGGCATGGTACGTAGGAATCCTCCCAGAGGTTCAAGCCCAACTCCCATCGGACCAAGGTCCCTCATTTACGTCGGTTCGCCGACACCCATCGCCCGTCGTTTATTCACGTCAGGGTTCACTATCGTCCTTCATGCCGTTAAACTGTATTCCCTGAACTACGAGGACTTTGATCCATGTCAAGGCATGGTACGTAGGAAACCATCCCAAGGTTCAAGCCCACCATTAGTGGACCCACGGGTCTACTTTCACATTGGTACTCTGACAAGGCCCATCAGAGTAAGGTCCACCTTTCCCGAACTACGCGGACTTTGATTCCCTGCCACGGGGATACGTAGGAAGCCTCGTCAAGGCTCAAGCCCAACTTCACTATCGCCCCCTGCGATGGTCCCATTTCACTCTCCTTCCACTACATTCACCAACCCACCACCCATTCTGATTCTCACCCGGACTGTCTTATCCTGGTGAGACCATGTCGGTACGCTCAACTTCACAGTCGGCCATGGGCTGGCCCCGGTATCGATATCCCTTCAAGGAGGATCCCTCAAATACGATCTATCCTAGCTAATGCTATGGTTGGGTTGATCCGTCTCCACTGGACGTTAAACTTGCGGCATAACCTGTGTTGAGCACGGGAAGCTGAGGAAAACCTCAGATATGTGTCTATGACATATAATTCCCTGCGCTGGATGTGGGATGCCTCAGGCTTCCACGCCCTCGAGAAGCCTTGTGGTCAAGGATAACAGACAAAATGCCAGGTACCCCAGCATCCAGATATGCTACTGATGCCTCAATGTGACTACTCCCCTGACCGAAGGTTGCTGCCCTGACTGGACCCTTTGGAATGTCCCGACAGAAGCAGTGTAATTAACCGGCGTCCATGGAAACATGGCACTGGGAAGAGTTTCACGAACTACGTATTAAATCTATAAGGGAGACCCGGACTAGGTGATGAGTCCTGAGGAGGAATCTGCAGGAAGAAGAACCGACATCTCATCATCCCGTTTCGATCAAGGAGCAGACGTCCCTGAATAAGGAGCGAATGTCGCCCGACTTTGGAAAGCGGGAATGCGGGGCAACAGAAGCGTCGCGCGTCCTCCCCCACGGATGGACGGGCGCGCGCCCCGGCGAAAGCGTCGGAAACAATAAGTTTTGGGAATTAGTTTAAAATTAATCATGTGGTCTGAATGAGAAAGCACGTTTTAAAAGTTAAAACATACAAAATATTCAAATATTTCTACATCAAAATTAAAAGTAAAATTAAGTCCAAGGACCAAAATTATATTAAATAATAAAAATATAATCTATTTACACTTTAAAAACATTCAATAATATAATTAATCACTATAAATAAATTTAATGAAAAAAATAGTTTTCTATTTAAATATATTAGTTTTTTTACTATTCATCAAAACGTGATACTTATTAGAAAAATACAAAAATATAACAAATGGTAAATTTTGATACTAATATTTCAAAGAAGAATCTTATTTGGTAAAATATAATATAATTTTTTTTTCAAAACTAGATTTAAAATTGATGCATAATCAATAGGCGGAACAACTGTATTTTTTCAAAAATAAAACTATTATCCAAACAAATGAATTTTTTTATATATCATGTCTAGAAAACATATAAGATGAATTTTAAACATTATATTAAATATATTAAATATATATTTTATTGAAAAAACCCATCAGGAGTGATTTTATTATTTTTTTAAACTCATTAATTTTCATTTATATATTTTTTTGAGAAATATTTCCTTTTTTAAAGGGTCTTATTTTCATTTATAATTAATTTCCCACAAAGGAATTAATGGTATAGACAGGGGTAAATTATATTTTCATAATTCACTAAATTTCTTTTATACTCTCTATTATAATGGCTATGTTATAAACTAACATTATAATATTTATTTTCTCTCTTAAACTTTGTCTTGCATGAAATGAAATCTATCAAAAGAACTAGAATTTGTTTGTAACCCAAGCCAAGCATAGTGATGCATATATCGCAAGATATGATGGTCTTTCATGTAGAAAAATCTTATCTTGATTTAGTATACAATAAAATATATAAAATATATAAAATAATTTAAATAAAATCTATCTCATAAAAATATCATGGTGTTAAATTCTACCACCATTAAAATGAATTTCTCCCTTGAAATATGTCTGGGTTATAAAAGGATTAATACGTGAAATTTTATTTCACAGAAACTGAAATGGTATAAATGAATAATAAAACATCTTTTTAAAAGGTAAATATAGAAATCGAACTGTTACCCAAAGTATCTCATCCTTAGGTTTTCACATAGGAGAACATTAGTTGAAATTTAAAACCTCGGTATGGAAGAGAAATATAGCTATCAAGTTATAATAGAGGGTGATAGAGGACATGTTAAGGAGAAAATAAACAATCACAATGCCATAAATTTGTGTAGATCTAAGGGATAATTTGATTCATAAAATAATAAGTTACAACGATAAAATGTTTTTTTTTCTAGATCATTTCCCTAAAGTTGAATAATTTTTCATGAGAATAAATGTTTACATGATTTCGGAACATTCTCACCATTGTTCATACCTTGATAAATTTTCACATCAACTCTTATTCCAAGAAACATAGATGAATTTTTCATTCTTGAATCATTATCAGATCATGTGATCCATAAATATAATAATAGTTTTTTTCATCTGGCTTTATCACTGTAAAAATGCTCTAAAATGTTAACAAATATGCATAATTCCACCAATGGTGAGATTATACTTTATTCTAAAAAACATCATATGAAGTTTAACTTAATCATTCTATAAATAGATAACCTTATAGTCCTTCTAAAATATGAAAATAATAAACATTTGAAAGAGGTGCACTAACTCAGCTTAACATTTATCCATCATATATTATATGGTATCTCTTATGGTCACATTCCAAACATATGAATACCTACCTGAATATCCCAAAAGCCTTAATTTATTATTTATTTTTGATAAACCACCTTTTAAGGGATAATGGGGAACCTAAAATTACATTTCATGTATAATTCGAGACATTACAGGACCCATGGGTCTTAAGGAAATCATATAGACTATGAATACTAAAAAATGCCCCTCCCCTTCATCATGTATTTTCTTGAAACATGGTAATAATGTGATTTATTGCAAAACCTTAGTGAAAACATGCATACTTTTAAAAATTAATTACATTCCATATACAATAAATCTAAAAATTCTAACTCAATCCATGTCGTCATAATGTTAGTCCCAAGGTAATTAATAATAACAAACATATTTTTATTTTCTTATCCCAACATTATTCACATATTAGGTGTTATCCTTCCCTAAATCAAATGTTTTCCAAATATATAAAAATCAATTTTCTTGGTTACCAATTCTATTTAACATATACATTCAAATACTTATGGAAAAAAAATATTGTAACAATACCTAGATGTTTCATTATTCCATAATACCATAAAAAATCTTATATAACATTATTCTTGATAAATATGAAATTATTCCAGTATCTTCTTAAACCATTAACCAATATTCATCATTTTATTCCTTAACACTTCATTTATATCATATTTCATTTGTAGACTCTTCATCATATGCAATATAAATACCACTCATATTCCATGTTGATTCTCTTCATGATCTTTTCCATTAGGGAATCTATTTGCATAATTCCCATACATTTCACATTTAAAACATTTAACTTTCATTGATGCCTTAGAAATACCACTATCGTTTTCCTTTGTTTTCACTGAACATTTTACTTTTAAATTAGTTTCTTGTTTCCTTCATTTCCACATTCGAAGAACCTTCTATTTCCTTTGCAACATTCTCCTTGATTCTTCTTCCCACAAGATTTACATGAAGAAATTTAACTTTCTTGCTTTGGTGGTCATCATGAAATGTTATCTTACTCTTATTAAGTGGATCTAAAAACTCTTTAATGGTTATATTGTTGATCATATTTTGATATTACAGATTAGGAATAATAATGATGTTTCTTCTTCCATATACCATTTCATTTGGTTTTTCATTGGTAAGATCATTCAATTTTCCATCATATTCTCCATTAAAATGAATCCACATGTTCCTAGTCATTTTATAAAACCCAAAAAGAATAATATGATAGGAAATAATTGTACCTATAAAATGACATAATCAAGGGAAATTACTTTCAATTTCTAACATCTTTGATTTAATCCTAGTATATCCATGATCATTGCCAAAATTCAAGGATTTTAACCTCTACTTCGACATATAATTAGGGACATCCATATTCATATTCTTATAAATACTTCTAAGGATATCACTACAGTTTTCTCATACTAGGTTCCAATGATTAACCAAACCTTCACTCTAACAACAACTATAATGACCCAATATTCACTTACATGTAAATTACAATACTTTTTCAGAAAACTTAATACATTACATAAATATAATCACAAATATTGTTTTATTTTAGTGCCTTTATAAACATATAACATAAACATATAGTGTAGTGAAAGATAAAACACAAGAAAGGGTGATATCAGATGCTCAGTAAAGGTAAAAAGAGAGATATAAATCATATAAAAATCATGAAACATAAGAACATAACATTTTAAAATATTATCCTTCATATAAAAGACCATGATATCATGTCTTGGGATAAATCATAAAAGCTCATAACAAATCAATGAACATATTCCCAAAGGTAATAACATAAGACATGTAATTTATGAATACACATAATAATATAAAGTAATTCATATTATTCAAGGAGCAATGTAAATACTAGTATATTGGAAAAATTCTATTACTGAACTTAGTTCACTACTCCTACCAACCCTGTATTACTGAATCAGTTTTACTTTCTGTTCCATCTTTGTATTACTAAACTGTGATTATTTCTCATTCCAATCTGGTCTATCTCATGAGATATAAATATTTACCCAATTAATTGGATAAAGATATATGTTCCACCCATAACATAATTAAAACCATTCATATGTGTGTCTCAAGAACACAAATCATTCATTATATTAGAACCCTTGGAATAAAATGGTGTTCATAAACATCATTAATTCATAAAATAATCCATGAAAAAAGAAATGTATTTCATAAATATCATTTCATCATAAAAATAATAAAATAATAGGTATAATATGTATGGTAAACATGAATCATATCCATATTAAAAAATTTGAAACATAAAATAATATTATTTTAGATGGATAATAATTTGAACATATTACATAAAATAATTCTTGAGGAAAGTATTCTTTCTAATTCAAAATAATATCATTTATTAAAACTCCACAAAATTTTAAAATAAATAATTTTATTTTAAAATAAGGTTATAATATTGTTATGTAAGCATCCAGAATTAAGGCTTAATGAAAGCACAAAAAATATGTTTATTCTGTATAAGTAAAAAACATTATTCTCGTACTTTTTCATCAAAATTCAAAAAGATCCTTTTATTAAATGATAAAAATATTCCATTCATACCATTTATTAAAAATTAAAATATAGTTAGAAATGAAAATAATTTTTTTTAATAATAGTATGAAATTTTTGGTATAAAATTTTAAGAAACATGGGCATAGATAATAAATATACCCTAGTAAATACTTAAGTGCAAATAATCAAGGTTATTAATCAGATGGTGAAATTATCTATTACCTTAGGTTTGAATTTCTTTGAATGTATTTTAATACAATATATAATGGATCAAATATTTTTATAAACTTTTCCAAGTACTATATTTATATTTATGTTATCATATATGATAATATTCTCACCCTTTTAAAAATATTTCATAATTACTCTTCCTTTTGTGTTAGATGCATTATTTTATCATTCATGTTTTGTCATATAATTCCCAATTATTGATAATATGATATAATTCCATAATTTATAGAACTCTATTATTTTAATATATATCATTTTTGTTCATTAAATAAATTTATATAATCAAACAAGAATTTTGGACATTTAAATGAAGTGCATCATGTCAAGGAGACGGTAATCTATACATACGCACGAGTGATGGTATCATTTACATAATAGTAAAAAATAATAAATCGGATGGAATATTTTTTGTTCCAAAATAAGTTTAATTTTATAATAACTATATATGTATATTATTTTCATCACTAAACCTCTCAAAATAAATTGTTGAAAAACATATTCCACAATGGGGTCAAGTTAGTAAGTTGTACGTACGCACGCGTAGTGATTTCATTTTTCATAGGACAGATAGATGATAGAATATGGTTTCTCCATAATCATAATAACATCACAAAATAATAGTGATATTAGAGTTATTAATTTAGAATGTAAAAAACTCAAGGAGTGGAAGTAGAAGAATAAATCATTTTGAAATAACTGTTAGAGAAGATCGCCTCTTCTTTGATGATTTCCCTCTAAATGTCTTCTTAAAATAACAAGATTTGGTCTTTTAAAGAGACTATAACCACTATAATGAGACATGGTAAGCCTATAAGGGAAATGGAATGGGTATTTTTTATCATGGAAACTCAAAGTTGGGTGAATAATTGATGGAGGAGGTTCTTTTTTATAATTACAGTCAGGGACACTTTCGGAATCTCCAAAAATATTAATTTTTAATAAAATAAAACCCCATTAAAAACCTCCCTAATTTATATTTTCAAAGATGAGATGAGATGATGTCATAATACCATTAACAAATAAATTTTAGACATGTTTTTATTTAAATTTATACCATATATTTTTAATTAACCCTTAGTTATTCTCTTTTAGTTTTAACTAAGGTAACAAATAATTCAATATTAAAATAGTTTAATTTTTTCATATTTGACATAAATTAGAAAAAATATTCAACAATTTAGAACATTTTAGACCATATCATAATTATTATATATTTTTTAAAATGTATAATGATTTAGTAAAACATTATTTTGATAAACTATCAACAATGTCAATATTGACTCCCTTGAATTAATTGATTTCTAAAAATTTGAAGATAACAAGTTAACTTCAAAAGTATTATTATATTTCCAAGAGTTCAAGGTAATATATATTTGTTTTTGATATATTTATTATGGGAAATTATATTTATTTTAGTATTTTTAAAAACATTTATTTAGTATTTACATTAATCAAAAAGTTACTACATCAGTTTTGTGGAATTATTTAATATACAAAATTTTTAAATAATCATTAGAAATAAAATACTATGATGAATATAAATAATATAAATTTCATACCAATACTTTTAGTCAAATATATATTCTGTAAAATCCCATACAAAAAATGTTATATTTATTAAAACCTGAATGTGACAAAATTACCAATACTTTATATAAAATATTATATGTTACATAATATTTTTCATGCTTTAAATGGTAAATAACATGACCATTGGATGATTATAGTTGATATATACATGAAAATTATGATTTGGTCATGTTTTTTGGTCTTTTAATGATTATTATTATTTTAATTAAAATTATTTTATTCATTTTTGATCAATTGAATATTTTCTTCATCATCATAGTACGATACTTTAAGGTAACTATTTATATCCGAAAAATTTAAAATAAATTACCAGTATAAAGAAAAAAAAATTATATTTAAAAAGAGTATTTATATATGAAGTTATCTTCTTTATAAACCTATATTAAAAATGATATAGCTATTAAAATTTTAGTAAGACAAATTTAACATATCTTTAAATAAAATATATTAAATGTCCTAATCTCATCCAATTAGATTCAAAAGGATAAAAGATTCACCCAATGATGATTTAGTTCAAAAAACACTCATACAAATATACTAGGACGTTTTTTAGTGTAATTTAGAAATATTATGTTTTCCCTTAATTACTAGGTTTTCCATTTTACTGTATTAATTAAAAATTTTGAAGCTATTATTTATAATTCCCAAAAATAAGAGAAAAATTAATTAATTTTCACCTACTAATTTCAATTATGGAATCCATTTTTAAAAATTTAGGATATATAATTTTAATTTATTAATTTAAAATTAATCCCATTGTTGGAATGACAAAAAAGGTTTTTAAAATTAAAACATACAACAGGTTGTAATGTTTTTGCATCTAAATTCAAAGTAAAATTAATTCCACTGACCTAAATTATATTAACTGATAAAAATATAATATCTTTATACATTAAATCAATTCAAAAATAAAATTTTACACTATAAATAAATATGATGAAATTTATTTTTCAATTAAAATACATTATGTTTTTAATATTCATCAAAACGTGATACTTACCCAAAAAAATATCAAAAAATTAGGAAAAGTATATGTTGATACTATATATTCAAATAATAAATTGATTTGTTAAAATATAAAATAAAATGTCTCAAAACTAAATTTAAAATGGGTGTGCTATCAAAATTTGGGAAAATTGCATTTTTTTTAAAATACTTCTTTTATCCTAAAAACTGAATTTTCTCTAATATAATACCTAGAAAATATATAAGATGAATTTTAAAATTATATTGAATATATTATATTGAATATATTAAATATTTTCTCCATGAGTGCCTTTTTATTAAAATTTGAAATTAATTTTAGTAAAAAAAAAAGTGGTATACTCAAAACTGAGAAAAAAACATTTGGATTGTTTTTATATATTAGAAAAATGGTCTATTTGTCTTTTCTATTATTAGTAATTATCATAACCTTAATCTAATGCACGATCTACCCTGTATGACTCCACATATGTATTTTTATTTAAAATTTAATTCAAATTTAGTAAAAAAGGATTGTGAAATAATCAAAACGGATAAAATACCTTCATATTGTTTTGATATTTATTTAAAATAATCCATATTTCATTTTTTAAATGCAGGAATTAGATGAAACTTAATCTGATGCATGATGTTCCAAGTAATACTCAAAGTGTTCATTATCAGGATGAAATTAAAATTTTAGTTTAAAAATTATGTTGCTCGCTGAAAACTAAGAAAAAAGAAATTATAATTTCTCAATAATTTAGGATAATAATTCATAATTCATTTGTGATTTGTAGGAATTAGTCTCATGTCAAACTGACACATGATGTGACTGGTATGAATCAAAGTGTGTGTTTTTATTTCAAAATGTCATTTTAGTAAAGAAATAAGTGACATACTCCAAAACCTTCAAAATCATTAATATTATTTTTATAATATAGTAAAAACATTCATAAGTTATTTTTGAAATATAGGAATCAACCACCCAAAAATATGATGCTCGGTGTGACTGGTATGACTCCAAGTGTGCCTTTTTATTAAAAATTGAAATTAATTTTGGTAAAAAGGACAAGTGACAAACTAAAAACCATAAAAACACATTCATATATCTTTTATACTTTATTAAAATGACCCATAATTCATTTTCAACTTGTATTAATTAGTCACTCCCTAATAAGATACATGATGTGACCAATATGTCTCCAAGTGTGTCTTTTTAATTAAAATTGATATTAATTTTATTGAAAAATACAAGTAATTTACTCAAAACCATTAAAATGCTTTTGTGTAGTTTTTATACTTTAAAAAAATGATCCCTAATCCATTTTTTATGTCTAGAAATCATAAGAACCTAAATATAAGGCACGGTGCACCCGATATGACTCCATGTGGGTCTTTTTATTTAAAGTTGACATAAATTTTTGTAAAAAATACATGTGGCATACTCAAAACCAATAAAACCTATTAAAATTACATTGATAAATTATTAAAACAATACAAAAGTCATTTTTGACATATAGGACTAATTTTTACCATAATCTGATGCGTGGTGTTCCCTCTATATCTCAAAGTGTCTATTACGAGTTTAAAATTGATTGTTTTGTTCAAAAAGTGTTGCACTTAGTAAAAACCAAGATAACATACTTGGATTGTGTTGATAATTTAGGAAAGTTATTCATAATTTATTTTTGACATGTAATAGTTATTCTGAAATTAAATAGATGTATGATGTTACTTTTTTGACTCAATGTGCTTGTTTCCAGTTTAAAATGAAATTTTTATAATAAGGCAAGTGACATACTAAATACTAAGAAAATACATTCATATTGTTTTGATACTTTTTTGAAAAATATCCATAATACATTTATGATGTGATAGAATGATATTCACCTCAATCCAATGCATGGTGTTTCCGATATCACTTTAAGTGTGTCTTATTATCTAAAATTGACATTTATTATAGAAAAAAACCAACTAACATACTCAAAACATTAAAAATACATTTAGATTATTTTGATAAATTATTAAAATGATCCAAAATTAATTTTTTATTTGTATTGATCATCATAACCTCAATGTGAGACAAGATGTTCTTTGTATGTCTCAAAGTGTCCAATATCTTTTTAGAATTGACATTTTAATTCAAAATGGTCACTTTCTGAAAACAAATAAAAAACTCTTGTATTGTGATGATAATTTAGGAAAATTATTCATAAGTCATTTTTGTCATGTATGAATTTTTCTCAGATCCAAATGATATGTGATGTGACTAGTATGACTCAAATTGTGTTTTTTTTATTTTAAAATGTCATTTTTGTTAAAAAAAACTGTAGTGATATACTCAAACTGAGAAAACACATTCAGATTGTTTGGATAATTTAGAAAATTTATTCATAAATAATTATTAAACCATATAAACTAACTAAAAATTATTATGACACACAATTTGGTTGGCATGAATCGAAGAGTCTGTTTCAATATATAAGTGCCATTTTTCTTTAAAATGCAGATCATATCACAAAAACTAAGAAAACAAGATAATATTGTTTTCTTATTATTTTATCTCCTATTACTTAAGTAATTTCCATTACATTTTCATCTCATACATATTTAGTCAATTTTCAAAGGGATAATTCCTGAATAAGAACAAGAAATGGTGTGACGTTCAAGAATCAACCGTAACTCAATCTGACACACAATGTTCTTTGTATGACTCAAGGTTTAGTTTAAAATTAACATATTATGTTTAATTAATTTTCTTATAGTATTACTAACATAAGAATTGTTTTATTTTATAGGTTTATTATTTTTATCGAGCTGGGTGGTTTGTTTGGAAATATCATGAGTGGGGTTTAGGGTCCAAAGATAAAGGAACATTGATGTTTTTGAATGTCTGTGATGTTTTTTTACTTATAAAATCACTAATAATAGAGACCTTTATTAGTTGATTTATAGTATTAATAATATCATAGGAATTTTAATCATGATATAGTAGTCAGTACTTTTTTCACTAATAGTGTAAAATATTATTTTTTTTAAAGGTTGTTTTTTTGGTAGTTCAATATTCAATTTCTAGAATCTTTATAAATAAAATTTAATATAATTGTGAAAAACTCAATGAAAAAAAATATTTCAGAGAAATGTGTTTTAAGCCTTAAAAAATACCATACCAAAATTAAAATTCACACTAATTCATTTGTAACTAATTAAATTATTTTCTAAAAAAGCAGATTAAGGTTAATTAAAGTCTTAATCCAAAACAAAATGGGAAATTAAAATTATTTTCTTTAATGAAAAGAAATAAAAGTTTTTCAAAAAATTCATTTTTCATTATTCACTAAAAAATTAATCCATTCAGAAAAATCCCAAAAAATCATACCTATACAGTGAAAAAATAAAAATTTGAAAAATTATATACATTTTTTCAAATAGAATTTTTAAAATTTAAAAAATTAATTATAATATCTGTGAATAAAATGATAAAAATATTTTTAATTAAAAAAATATTTAAGATACATAAAATGATATTATTCTCATTACTTATCTTATAAATATATTTAAATTAATGTTAATTAATTTTTTAGATATATAATCTAGTTATTTGATCATATAAATTTTCAATAATTATTAATTTAACATATTAATGTAAATATATATTTCACACATAAAAATGTTTTTATTAAAAATATCACCATTATCTTCAAAGTATTTTATCTTAATTTCAAACGAATTAATAATCAATTTATAATAGATTATTAGTTTTTTTAAGTAAAAAAATAAATATATATTTCCTATTTTTTTCTCACCCATATCATCCAAACCCATGAGTAGCTTAAAACGTTCAAATTTAAATAATAAAATTTATACAGTATAACACAATATTTTTAAGTTGGATATTAAGTACACCACATGTAATCAAATAAATTACTTAAATATAATAAATAATTATATCTTTGGGTGTTATAAATAATGTTCTTGTATATAACAATGTTTAGATACTATTAAAATCATCTTCTAAAACATTCATGATGAAGAGAAGTAAGAGTTAGCAGAAGGAATCCCTCCTCTGTAGTCAATCCATGGGTTGGCATGAATCATCTATCACATGGTAAGGACTCTCCTTATCATCATAACATTCTATAGTCACACTCGTTAAATGATGAATAATAATAGATGTCTAATGAATTGAGAGTGTCGACTAGTTTTATAGGAAAAGATCACTTCCATCCCATTGCAGGGGCCCCTTTACAGAACCCTTGATAACCATCTACCCATTTACTAACATTTCTATAACTTATTAGTTAATTCCACATAGATAAAATGTCTCAAACCCCTAAACCTTTGATCTCCACCAACATATTTAATTATAATAAAACACAAATGAAGACTGATGTATGAGTGGTTCAAATTTTATCTATTAATATTCTACTTCCATGCTGTGGTAATGGAATTTAATTTCATATAACACCTTACTATATCCATAATATATGGTATATAATGTTCCTAGTATTTTATATATGTCATACCATATGTCATGCCCATATCATATAGTATGATATGACCTAATGTACATCAAATAAACAAGGGATTTAGGGAATCTATCCATCCATATCCCACTTGAACTAAATCTAACTAGACATAGTTCCATTTAACCTTATACTATATCATAAGAAATATCTTTTGATTAATATCTAAAAATACTTTCAGATATCTTCTAAAATATTATTTCAAATTTTTCAACAAAGTCTCCCTGTATCACATCATATAAAATACATTGTAAATTCCCATACATAACTTCTTTTGAATAAACTCTACATAATTTTTAAAGTATCTATCTATGTAAAACACAATCCCCATTCATTCGACCAAAAAGTGTGACCCACTAGTATTTATAGCATCAAAAAATATGAATTATTTAATTCATAAATGTAAGCAAAGAGTGGTCTAGGGAAAATAATCAATGCTACTCAACCTTTAAATGGATCTGGTATGACATCCGTCAATCACATGTGTCCACCAAATTCATTATGGGAAAGAATATTTTTTCATATAGTGTCTTTTTTCAGAACATAAATTGATTATGGGAAATACGGTATGTCAATATCATATACCTACACTTGTATTCTCAATTTTATGTAAATAGATTAATTCTTTTGATGAATACACCATATATCATTCATATTAGCAGTTGAGCACAACACATTACCGACACCCAAATAGATAAGATCATCATATGAATTGTCTAGTTATGTTCATACACTTCCACATTCTATCTAAATTGATGGTCAGTATGTCATACACATCATACAAGAGAAAAAATATTATCTTACTTAAGATCTAACTGGCCACGTGATTGGGAACAAACCCAATCACCCCTGACTATCAAACCATCAAGTATTTAATAAGAAAGGTTTCAAAGTGTTAAGATTTTCATGCTAGGTATATCAAAAATCTCATGTAATGGGGGAACTAAAAATTAACCATGCACCCCTTCTATACTAAATAAATAGACTATTACACTATTTTTGGTATACTTCATGTTCAATCCAATGCACAAAACACACTTTATGCCTCATGAGCATATTTTATATCCCAATATAAGATTCCTGCTCAATTTAACCATAATGTTTAATGAAAACATATAATTCTCCTTGATGTACATCTGTTTTGGATAACTCAAAGTCATACATTGTGTGGTCAATTTTATTTTCAATTCATGAATGATAAATTAGATATTTCATTTCAATAAAACATGATACATTTTTTATTATAAAACATATTTTATAATATTATGAAAATAAAATGTACGTTCCTATCTAATATAACACTTGTTGTAGACTTCCAAATCATCCTTATGTTTTCTATAAATTTTAGGGTTTTTTAAAACTCATTAAATCACATTGTAATTCCTACCACATAAAAATATGAACACCTAATAAAACCCTCCCCCTAAAATATTTAGTGGGTAAAATCTATTTAGTAAACTATTTTGAATAATGGTAATACCTAGGAACCATATACATAAAATATAACTCTTTAATCAATTATTCAAAATCCTTAACTTTAAAACATCAAATGTTATGATGTAATTAACTTTTGTTGTCTACATATAACTATTTTAAGTTTATCTTAATCATACTAGAAACTGTATTTACGATATTATTACCTTGAAATATTATGGTAAAAAATGAAATCCTTAACATTAATCTTTTAACATATCCTTAGTTCCAATATTTTAGAATGTGAAATTCCCTTAAAATTTTGATGGTAATGGTCATTTATTTGTTAACATTTAAATACTATAAGTATAAACATTCTCTAACTAGCCTCTTTGAAACTATATTATTTTAATAATATTACGATAAGGTACAAAAAATGATTTTTGATAGGAAATAACACTTATTTACTAATGTGGGGAGATTCAATTAACAAACTTCTATTTCAATATAATATATGGTATTTTACGTGTTTTAGTTTGTTTTGCTAAAAAGAATATTATTATTTAAAATATTCCACTAATTGGATTTGGATCACATCTCTCATATTATAGACAACATATAGATAATCTCTTTTATACTATAAAATACATTTTATCCTTATCCTCTTCCCAATGCATGTGATAGAATCTGATGAATCATGATCTGTGTGTATTGAATCCATCATTTCATATTATTAATGAAATCTCTTTTTTTAATTAATTATCTTATCATGTATTAAAATAAAATGACTATACACATGTATTAGTAAGATCCATTTGAGATAGATTCATTAAATTTTAATCAACTTTTTTTGTTGCAACTCTCTCTCTCCATCACGTGAAGGAAAACTATAATCATTATAAATTATTTTACTGGCTTTAAGCTCTTATATATATTAAATATTTTTAATCTAAACATTTTTAGCAACTATTTTTAATATTTTAATTTAAATATAATACATTTTTAAACCTTGAATGAATCATTTTGTTCTTTTGAGATTCCCTAGGGACCATTAAGTCACTTTAAAGGGGGAATGGGAGTGAATTGGGTGTGACCGAATTTTCCCAAATTCCAATTACTGATATAAACTATTACACCCTTTTGAATTTGAACAAAACTTAATTTTTAGAAAAATAATTAAAATGTTATTATCTTTACCATCACACAATAACAACATTCACTACTGAATATAATATAAATAATAGCATATAGTTCTTTTTCATAGTTTAGAACCACAAAAGGGAATCTATTTTTTTTAATATGTTGTCACCCAAAAATCACAAATTCTATATTAATAATGTTATTTTTAATTACAACTGATGTGGTCAGGTATTATCCTAAACCCCTGGTGCATCTCACACAAACAAAAAATACTACTTTTAATCCCAAAATCACTCTAGATTTATATTAAATTCCACTATCCTCACTCCTCGTGACTAGTATTACAAACTTCTTAAAACTTCTAGAAGTAGATTTCATGTATATTTAGGATGTTATTTAATTAAAATGATATGATATTCTTCCTCAATAGATTAATTGAATTCATATAGATGATATTGATAGCTACATAAAACCTAGTCTCTTTATAGAGATAAGATTTAGATATTATTTAAAATATGTTCAATGGATTGTCTCACACATGAGAAGTTATGGTCTTCAATAATCCAAAATTTATTCAATATAAAAGTTTTGATATAGTAGATTAACATCAGCTGCCCATGTAATTCACTCTCTAAAAATTAATCTTTTAGAGTGCTTTCATCCCACTATATTCTTCTGAGATTTTTTATTTGGGATCATTGAATATATTCTCTATATATTTAAATATATAAAATCTTATATAATCTCATTATGGTGATCTTCCAACACACTTTTATCAACATCAACCAGTGGGTGTGTTCGCAAAATCTTCCCTATTATACTTCAATTTCATCTTGTGAATTCGCTCCCACAATTAAAAATATTCCTTTACCTCAACTACTTGTCTCCACTAAATTTTTAAGAAAAAATTTCTTCTTATTTGATCTCAAATAATTCTAATAAATTAAATCTCCATTAAATATTAATAAAAATAATAATGATTCAACTTCTCAAAATAGTCCACAAATATACTCATGTAAAAAACCTCATTATTATATGAAAACGATACATCTGAAAGTTTTGTGGCCTTTCAATTCTCCATTATGAAGTGAATTTATATGGAAATACAATACACAGTTCTGATTTAATATTTAATTATGTATTCCATATCTACTTGATCTTATTCTACTCAATCATGAGGTCCATAATTCTCATAATATATATTCAATATAAAATTCTTTCATGATATTTTATCACTCGAGAACATATCCAACATCGTCACATTTAATTTTCAAAAACCTTCAATATTGATCACTAGTATTGATTTTAAAATTTGGTTAATTGAAAATTCAAGACTAATTGAGTGGTGGTATGATCATTCATATATAATTTAATCCTCCACAAACATGATCTTGAAAATGGGATTAAAAAGGCATCATGAAATTTTGATATTGAACAACATCTGTAGCTTCATATGATATATATTTTTATAAATAATAATTATTTAAGTCTCGATAAATTCACTATTAATATATATCAAATACTTTTTCTAATATATTTACTCTTATGATGCTCCTTTTAAGTCAATAATGTTAGAGTAAAGTGTTTCATACATTTTTCTACATGGTTTCAATCCTTTAACATTTTTCATATACAATTTATTTTTCTATAAGAGTAAAATGACTCTTTCATTATTTTATATATATCCATTCCTTTTCCATTTTTTCAATTCAAATGAATCTAACAGAAATATCTTTGACTCTCAAGGTATTCTCAATGATCATCATAGATTTTACACATCTCATAAAAAATCTAATACATATTTATTGAACTCGGCAAATAAATATTACATATTTCTCAATGAATCTTAGGGAATATGAAATTCCACACAAAATCTATGTAGAGAGCTAAAAGGGTGGTGAATTTGGTGTTTCTAAATTTTAAGAAACTTCCAATTGGAACTTGTAAACATTTTCCCCCATTTAGTATTTGATGCTCTTCTACCTATTTGGATGTGAATGAAACTCTTTGTCTCAACCAAATCAGGTATACCTAAATCAATGTATAATATTAAAGAGAGCTCAAAAAATAGTATTATTAGGGTTTTACCTTGATGTGGGAATCCAATTCCTTGTTATTATTAGGTTTTCATGAAGTCATAGAATCTCTAATAAAAATATTTTCATCAACTAGAAGTTATTTGGGTAGGGATCATCATATACAATCTCACCATATTACATAGGTAAGCCTATAAAATATTATGAAATAGAAGGGATATTTCTAATACATCCATTGTTATCCAATCTTTGGGTGCATATAAGCACTTCATCCATTCTGGAATTAGATCACCATTCTATTTAGAGATAATGCTTCATCCAAAAATCTAAACATTATATCCCTCTGTAAAGAATCCTCGACTATGTTTTTATCTCCAAAATACTAGAATGAAAGTTGGTATCAATTTTATATCCATGTTTCATTTATATTATTTAGAATCAATTCAAATATTCACTCACTCAAAATTTAAGATTCATGACAACCAAAAGATGAATATAAAATATTCATTCATTTTAAACATCTCAAACTCTTCGTTATATCTTCTTCTTATTCATCTAAATATATTCAACATAAATTGGTTGGCTTCATTATCTTCTTTGATACAATATCATCATCTTACTTCTATAATATATTAGCTTTATATTCTATTCTTCATGTAGATATTTATTTTTCTATGGACATTTCTCTTTTTATTGATGGTGTAGTTTACATATTTTTTTCAATATATTTCCTTAATATTTTAAAGTGGTTCCCATGCATTTTTTCGATTGGACATCGTCAATTACATTTGGTTTTATATATCAATTTCTATAAATATAAAATTTTTGGATTTTATGCGAGAGTAAAAAAAATTGGATGCACCTCAGGATCCTTCGTCAGTTTTTAACAGATTTTTAGTCTAGGTACCTCCAACTGAATACCATATATACACTTTCACTTTTTATTCTTTTTCATTTCATTCAGATAAAAATATCTTCTTGGATATTTGTCCCAGGTAAATTCAAAACATTATATTCTCAAAATATCATCACATTATCCCACAATAAGTCATTCTCCACCACTATATTAAAAATACTATGTCATCAGTTACAAGGTAGAACAACTATATGTGACATGAGATTTTCAAGGAAACCAATTTAGACTCTATATTGAGTTAGTATACCTAAGTGAATAACTCTTCAATTTTAAAACAAATTTAGTATTAATCATAGTGTTTTTGTGATTTTTAAACATTGGATAATGGAACATGCATCATTTAATTTAATCCCTATTTTGATAACCAATATTGATATTAAAATATTCTCATTAGATAATCATAATATAGTGGAACAATAATGAACACATATTCATCTCAATAAAATATCCTTATCTCAAGGATGAATTAAATCTAAACATATATTTATAGTGTTTTGAACATGAAAGAAAAAAATTGGGATAATCCTAATTTATTTCCTCTTCAGAATCATTAATTCTATAATTTTTTGTATTTTTGAAAATGAGGCTAACTCCAATGTAATAAAAAGTCCCTAAATTGAAATATGCCTGAAATAAATTTCTAACACATAGAATGATACCTTATTTAATAAGAATTTAGCAAATTCCTAAAAATATCCTATGGTTCTATGACTTTTTCATATTTTAGCAGAATGAAATCCATACAATGCTTAGACTTAATGTTTTACACTACTTAAAAGTCATGTTTATTGTATAAAATTATGATGTTGGAAAAAAATATAATTCATAAACCCAATGGTTTTGTTCTTGAATTTATCATTTTTACAGCACCGAAGAATTCATATAATAATTCTGACAACTAATAATGTGCTTCATAACTATACACATAGACTAAAAATCATACATTGGTAGTTACAATATCTTATATGTTCACTATAATGTCAAATTGACATTGGAAATTTCCATTTTTAATCCCCATACATCAAGTTTATATATACTAAATGAAGTATTATGAAATTCTATATACTTTCTTATAAGTTAATAATTATCCATTTTTTCTTAAACCCCAAAAATTTCAAAAATATTCAAATGACTCCAAGATTATTCCTATTAAATACAAGTCTTATAAAACCATTAAAATACGCTTAGAACAGATTCAATTAAATATTTTAATTATTATAATAAAACCATAATACATTATCTAGTTTCTATGCAACATTATACCATATAAATACTAAATTATAGTGTTTCAATAACCTACAATGGATTCTCATTGACAACTAACTTCAACCTCTATAAACCTTTATCAAAGATTATTTCATCACTGCTTCTAGGAACATTCAAGATCACTTATATATGAATGGTTTATCTAAAATTAGTTTATCAACTCTTCCATATTTGAACCAATTTTAATCTCTACAAATACATCCATACTATTTTTAGAGAATATTATAAATCAAAAGCATCTTGTTTTAATAATTTTATTTATAAAATATTATAGACACTTCCTTCATCCTTTGGAACATCTCATGAAGATTTACTTATTTGTTCTAAAATTATATTTACCTATAAAATTTATGGTGAACATATTTATCTTATTTGGGGTAAATATCACTCCATAACCCATCATCTTCATAACATATATATTTACACTTATTGATATCAAATTCAACCAACAGAAGCATTTTGAGACTTCAATCTCCCCCTTTGTGTTTATTACCAACACCAATAAACTATTTCAAAAATAAATTTATGTAAATAAATTTCCCATGACCTTATTTACAATAAATGTAAGGGTAATGGTCTTCTCACCTCATAGATACCATGAAGGAATGGGATGGTCCGCTACAAGAATATTTTTTTCCCTTTTCTCATATGAATTTTAAATACCATATTCTCCCCCATTCTTATTATTCTACCCATTTTTTAAGAATCAATCAATATCTTCGTAGAGAAGTGGGATACCACCTTTTATATAGAAAAGATTCATGAACTAATCGAATTTAGGTAGACATGGGATAAATCAATGTAGAAAATAATAGTGACAAAACTAGACAAAAAATTATCCATAAACATTTATCAATGTAATACCATCTATACCCTTTACTACTTTAGTTTTTTCCAAACATATTTTTATGAAATTTAGAAATCTGTATTCGACATGAATAAGAGAATCAAAAATAAATAAGTATAAGTTTATTTCTTCCATAATTTATTATAAAATCACTCCCCTTTGGTAACCATATATAATATAATCCAAAATAGTATTGGGAGACTGAAAATATTACCTCAACCTTCATCCTTTATGGGAATATCTAGAATTTTATAGTGAGAAAATAATTTATTAATCTCTTATAGATTTCACTTCTATTAATTCTATCAATTTTTTTTTCCAATATCCTTCATCATTATTTATTTTATCTCTAAGAAATATGATCTTGGAATTTTGATACCATTTGAATGTTTCATACCAATTAGGATTTGAAAAATAATGACTTCCAAGGATGCACTATGATGCTAAATTGAAAAATACATAAGGGTTTTAATTTCTACATACTGTTTAATAATTAAAGAATAAATTAATCCAAATTATGATTTACCTTCAATTTCCTCTTCAAATTATAAAAAACTAAAGTATAATTGGAATAAGTTAGACATCCACCAGCTCCCTAATAAATAAATATGGATGAGAGTTATTTTTTAACCCAAAGACTATTTAATTTGAGGATCTAAATTGTGTGGTTCTCTTCATTCCTACTTTCCCCTTAGATTTATAAAAATAAAATTCATTAAGAATACATTATTTCCTATTCTTTTAACCTATCATTATAGCTAAAATAGGCGCCTTTACATAAGAAAGTAGAACACTTTCATTATTTTCTCCTCGTTCATGTTTACTATACTTTTCCAACTTAGGTATACATATTTTCATCCACTCTATTTTCATAAGGACAAGATTTATTTTTCATAGAACTCATTTTTTATAGTTTCATTTTTAGAACATGGATTCTTTGGTTCTTTACCATTGTTTTCTATTTGTCAAGAAATCTGGTAATACATTTGGTAGCAATATGTATATCTAGTTTTCACTTTATACACATCTCTTCAATAGACATTAGGTAATCCTATTTGGATATCTACAATGAAATATTTACATTTTATAGCATAGATTATCAAAAAATCCAATACTACAATTTATTTATTTGATTGTATCTTTCCTTTATTCCAGATTTCTTCCTCCCTACATAATTTCTATTCTAATCTTATAGTTCCCCATGATATGGTATTTCTTACCACAATAAAAAAATATTTTACTTCTGTTTATGACATCCTTCACATCAATAATCTTTAAATACTTGGGAGTAGTTTCCCAATAGCAATCTTTTATTTAGAACCTTTCTTTAGTATTTTCATCCCAAGGTAAAATTTTAATCTTTCACAACATACTTATCTTTATATTGTGACCTTCTATAATTATAATAAGAGTAATTCATGGTTTTTATATACTAGTAATCATCATAATAGTTAACACATCTCTTAAAATACTCCTATAAATACCCCAAAAACAAATATTTTATTTATTGATTGATTTTACTTTTTATTACCTTTGAATCATTCTAGTATATCTCTTATAAATTTCGTATTTTCACCCTCATTATTCATGCCTTATATGAATTAAATATATTGAAATTTTGTTCCAAAACACTAACTATGTATGGATATTTATCTAGTAGCTCTATAAATTGAAAAAATATCTATAATTTACTATTAGATTAAGTCTTTTCATATTTTGTTCCTTAAAATTTTTTGAGTTATTTCACCACTCCTTTGGTATGTATTTAGGGATATTTTCTTCCTATAAATACTTTCATACACCCTTAATATAATTATAAGTTCACCATTATTTTTCTCTATCAATGTTTTTATATATTTCCATTGTACTCCTCCACTAATAGTAAAAATAGATTTAGTAAAAATAGTTGATGTTCATGTCATATGATAATGTTCACATATTGTATATGTTGTCAATAGTTTATTGTAAGTTTAATGAAGAAGTTGAAGTTAATGTTTCCTTAAGTAAATTTTCCTAATGAAATTTTATAGGACAATGATATTGACAACATTAAATGATATTTAGACACGAAAAAGTAAGTACCAATAGAGAGGTAGATTAAAGATCATCTTAAGGGAATTTTTTTAATGGTAAAACCATCAAAAGATCAACAGTGTAGTTATCTAGGATAATTGGGATAGAAAAAAATATCTAAATATTTTTATGATTCCACTAAGTTTATAGATATTATTAAGAATATTTCCTTAATACTATTAATAAATATTCCGTATGAAGTGTCAGAGTAAGTGAAGGAAATTTATTTAACCATGTTAGGAAACATTCCTAAAGTCATATGATACTATAAAATTATAGTAGTTCCTAACATCAAGAAGATATTCATGCTCCATGATTCATTCCAAAGGGTATAGTTCAACGTGAATGGATTGATTGTACCAGATTGTGGATACCATAAATAGTTCACCAAACATGTTTCATCAAATGGAGATTCAGTAGATGTTCGAGGTTGGAGAAGTACAATGTCACTTGATGAAAAATTCTTAATTTCAGAAATAAAATACATATTATTATAGTAAAATGAATAATAAGAAGTATTAGGTACAATGGTTTTACATTTATAAATAAATTGAAATAATTAAAAGGATAAAATGAAGTCTGACCGGTTGTACAAAGAGAAAGATAGTGTACCGAATAGACCAAGGACAATGTTACCAGATGGACCTGGTAAAATATTACCAGTCAAATAATGGAATGAATTTTTTGATGTAGATTTTATATGAATTTATTAAATGCTATGAATGTGTAAAAAGAGAAGAAGTATGTAGTGAGAGAATCTTGTGCTTGAGTATGCTTGTGAAAATTCATAGGGGATATTAATGTTTTCTCCTTTATATGAGGATGTTTCACTAGTAATAGGATAGACCTAGTTGAATTAAAATTACATGAGTATACTAGATAGAGGTAGATGTGATTTCCATTCAAATAGAATATATGAAGATCAAGGTAAAAATAATAAGTTACAATATTTTTAAATTTTAATGTTATAAAGTGAAAGTGTTCATTTTCATTTGGAGGCTACTTGATCGAGTACATCGGATGAAGATCCATTGGACCCAATTTTTGTATAATATAAATATAGTATCTCATATAGAAGGAAAATTCATATAGATCATTCTAATTTTCAATGAATGTAAAGGATCAATGTAGCAATAGATGATGTACATTAAATAGTGAAAAATCTAGACATCGTTGATATTCTATCAGATGGAGTTACTTATAGTTACATATGATGAAGATTCTTGATTTCATTGCATAAAATAATATAACGGTGATTCTGGTAAACAATGATATTTGGACACTGAGATTAATCTTGAGTTTTTTCAAATGGAAAATATGTAAATTCATGCGGATCGGGGGAGTACAATTTTTATTGATAGAAGAAGGTTGTTTATCAATGGAGCACATGTGATGAGTTTTTCATGTAATGATGATCAGATAAAGAAACATTTGATGGATTAGAATCAGATAGAAAAAAAATATTTCTCTATATTTATGATTCTATAATTATATATTAGAATACATTTTTTAACCGAGTTTGAAGTTCGAGTTGAGGTGGGATGACAAGATAAAAGCATGCGAACACATCAGATAGACCATGTGGGATAAAAATTTACAAATATCATGATGATTTCTAGTTATTGACGATATAAAGAGCATGAATCCTTATCATATGGTGATATGTATGGAGATTACTAGTCACATATATGAAGTGTTCATTGGATAGAGTCAATTGGTAGAAGTGTTTGTGGAAAGGTAACTTACTAGATTTATAATCATTAAATGAACCAAACAAAGGAATATTCACCATATGGAGGAGTTATTCATGAATTCATCTAAAAAACATGTTCCTGATGAAGTACTGAGGATCTTTAAAATACTTTGAAAAATACATAATATGATGATGTTGAGATGAATTCTAAAATATTATTATCTAACTAAGATAAATAAGTTTATATATCTTCATTAATGAATAGGATAAGGGAGTTTTATTAATGTTTGTAGATTAAAGAGTATTCAAGAACCTTCAAAAATATTCTAGAAGGGTTGAGATGCATCCACTAAAGTGAAAATGATCGAAAATATTCGAAATTGGGATTTTAGTTATGTTGGAAAAGGATTTTGAGTAACCAAATTTTCTATTATGAGAATATATATAAAATGTGGGGGTGGAAATATTACATGATAGTAAGACAAAAAGTATTCATATGCAATAGTGAAGTGAAGTTATAAATATTATTAAGAAAATTGAGGTTCTATCCAAGGAAATAACTTTTCAATGAAGAGGTAGTGGAGAAATGTACTAATTAGGGGTATACTAGTGTGAGGATCTCATTAGAGGAATTAGATTGAGGATTAATGTTCGTAATTACAATAAATTGGGTTTTATTAGATAGAGGTACTAATCATTGGGGAATTTATTTAAGCTAACCCCAATGTAAGACTACCATGAAGAATTTGAGGAACATAGTATAGAGGCACACTTGATAGAGTCTTACTAGATTTAGAGAGAGGCACATCAGATGGAACTATTTCAGAAAAAACCAAAGGTGCACTATTTGTTGTGAAATTGAATAGATATATCATATATATATTTTATAGAAGAAGATTCCATGATATTTTTATTAATATTTATCTTATTTTTCCTTGAGATATAACCAAAGTATGTAATAGGGGACATTCAATATAATATTTTCTTTTGAGAGATAATGATGTATTATGGGGTTTGTATCGAGTATAATTTCTTATTGGGATATCAAGGAAACCATTAGAAGATATCTCAACGATGGGATGTATTATAAACACCCCTCACTTATAATTAGTGAAAATATTAATAGTGGAGGAATCAATGGTCTAACTAGAGTCTCCATTATAAAGATTCAGGTTCTCACACTTATTCCAAAACCTCCAAAAACCCTTATATTTTCTTTTCCATAAATTATTATCAAAGAGTAAGGGTAAATTAATGAGAAATTTTTTATAAACATACATAATACATAATACATAATTGTTAATATAGGTTCAATAAACATTAACAGATAAAGATTTTATGTTGAATATAATTGATAAAAGTTAATCCCCATTGATTCACCACCCCCCTGCCACCCTCTTAGGGTGAATACATGATCCACTTTGAAATATAAATTGGTATTATAGGAAATGTTTCCTCTATTATGATATAATTTTTTATTCTTAGTTATGTTTCACTATTTTATATGAATTTTAGATTTTCAGATGTTGGAGAATGTTTTTCTCCATATTTTATGAAATTTCATCTTAAGATGAAGAGTACATATGTTATCTCTAGTAGTATAAAAATTGAGTTTTTATCCAAAACCATAAAATTAGAAGAATAAATAAGATCAAAAATATAAGAGTTTAGCCTCTCAAAAATAATAAAAGTAGGATCCACCACTACCAAAAGTTGAAGTGTGTAGTAAGGATTCTTAGAGTATGAAAATATTAATCCTCTAAAAGTATATTACTTACGCTAAGAAGAGTATGATTCAATTTTTACTGTTGAATATTATTATTCTGAATTAAAAATATTACATAAATAGGTCCCTATTGAAGTTACTACATACATAAAATTACATATTGGGGGATAATAAGATGATATCGTACATCTAAAATCAGAACATGATGACTTGAGGCATGCATTAAGTAAAACTCCTTAAGAATTTTTATCACTAATTAAAATATTATAAGTAATAATAAATATTTTGTGATGATATCAATAAAAAATCATCCTTGGGGAGGAAATATTTTATAGAAGTTTTTATGAGAATTTTATTTTTAACGATGTTCTTAGGGAAATATTCCATTAATTTAAATATATCTTTTGAATAAAGAACTCTTAGTTAGTTGATAAAGGTAGATTAATATAAGGGATTGAAATATTACTTCAGAAGAATCATAAATGGAATTTAAAAAAGCTTCAAAAGGAAAAACAATTTGATACCCACACTAAAATTAATGAGATTAAGTATGAATTTGTAATTTCATATCAAGAAAATTTCACCCTTGTGGAAGAATATTTAATAAGGAGTTTCTGTGATGACGATATATTAAAAAAAGTTTTCAAATAAATGTCCAATGTAATAGAAGATACCCACGAAGAATTTTTTTAGGTTAAGAATTATCAACTATAGATCATGTTAGATTGAGTAAAGGAACGTCCTCTTTACTTCATTATGGAAATAAAAAAAGTGAAAATTTTTATGTGAAGAAAAACATTAGAGTCTTGAAAATCATAAGAACACTTTACATGTAATGTGTCTTGACCGAGCAGTGAGATTGAAAAACATATATGTTACTCAGGATGAATATTCACATATTTCTAGGATAATAATATTATTAAAAGGTTCTAAGGAAGGTATTGCTTAATGAATGACTCAATAAAATTTTAGTAATAATGTGGATGTATTAAAAGAATAAAATTATCATAAGATTAATAAAAATGCATCACAAAAATATGATTCTTCTATTAGCACTAACTCTTATAATATAAGTAAAAGTTAATGTTCTATAAAAAAATGGTGAAGAATATTTGGAAACAAAACTCTTCTAAGAAGTTGGATGTTATAAATGTAAATGAGAAGAGTTACCCTATAGGTGTTCAGAAAAACAAACTTTCCACCATCTAGAATATATCACAATAAATGAAGCGTTGGTTTATTTGTTACAGTTTATGCTGTGGAATGTTCTAAAACATGGCTATCAATTATCAGCATAATTACCAATGATATGAACAACATAGAATTCCAAAATTGATGGGGGTTATGTGGAAGGAAATATAAATTTTTTATATTTTTTCAACCTTCAAAAAACAAGAAAGATATACGAACATCCCTCAAGTTTGGAAGTATTGAATATTTTATTAAGTGGTGTAAGAAATGGAAATGGTGAAGAAAATTGATAACTCACATCTAACAAGAACATCATTGGTACTTATAATGAAAGGTACCACAAAATATGTAATAAAATGAAAGGAATTTATATTTTAAATCATCTATGGGGTGAAAACAAAATAAGAAAACAATATTCTTATACTCATGATGAAATTTTGAGAAGATGTATTACCCATGAAAATATATTAATTCTATAGAGTAAAAAATAACATCATGGGTAGTTTTAAATTTTATGTTATTTATCAAGATAGAAAAGGAATCATAAAAAACTAATTCAATAATTCCATGAAATAAAGAAATTGATTATAATTTTGGAAAAATTCTCCAAAGAGGAGGTAGAATTTTATGGGAGGATACCTCAGAAGAGTAACTTTCCAATATATAATAGTCTATGTGGATGATAAATTTTTTATAGCCACGCTCAAAAAAATTTCATGATAATATTAATAGGATTTAGGAAGTTTTAAAATAAAAATAGAAATGATTTTGATGGATAATACACTACAGTAAGGATATTTTATCACAAAACGAAAATTAAAAATATTTTGAAGGTTTTCATGACTGAAGGGAAATAATGGTAAGAGGGATAAGGGAGGTTATAAGAATAATGAAATTATAAAAATTCATGGTCAATTATATATGAATTAAATAAGTATTAACCACAAAATGTTGAAATATAATTTATGGAGAAGAAACACATGCAGGCCTTAATGATCAATTTGAAAAAAATTGAGGGTCAGTTCAAGATGAAATCTAAATAAAATTAGTTTATTAGTTGGAAAAAATTTCATACAACCATTTAAATTTCTATGGAATCTATGATGGATCCACCTTTTCCCTCATTTGTTTCAAATAGATAAAATTTTCAAATGGTATTTAAGGTGGTGGTTTTTAGGGGAGTCCTAAAGATGAATAATGAAACTGGTTTTTTTGGGAAATTTTATAAGGTATCATAGAAATTTATTATTAGAAACAACGGTGTTCCAAATATAGATACTAAACATCCTGAAAAATAAAGAATGATTTTATCATCAATATATTTTTTTTCTTAACACCCATTTCATATATAAATCCCAAGGTACAAATGTTAAAAGGAAAAACTTTATTTTGATGATAAAGTATGTATTATCTGGAAAACAAGAAGAAGACATATTCATGTTTTTTCTTGAAAGTTTTCTAAATATTTATTAATATTGATGCTTGAAATTTAGTTGAATAAAAATATGATGATTTTTACCTAAAAGTTGGTATCACTTGGAAAAACTTCCTGGGTAGAATTAATGTCCAAATTAATCACTCATGTTTTCTACTCTAAGAATGGCTAATGTTGACATATTTTTTTACTTTACTTATATTGATTTTTGAAAGTGATTATTTCATTTTCTAAATAATTTCAAAATTTATACATGGTTCTATAGAATAAAATAAGGGAAGGATAAAATATGTGAAGAATGTTACTCCCTCTCCCAAAAATTATGAACAAGTTAGATTAAAAAATTTATATCATTAAGTGGGATAGAAAATTGTTCCCTTACTTAAAGTTATCAAAATAACGAACAGTAAAATTCATCGATAATAAGGTGTAGAATGATCACCATGACATTAAAAATATAATTTCTTAATGAAAAAAATACAAAAGAGGATATTTAAGTCCATATCATATGATGATATTGATATATTATAGTTATTAGCAACATTTGTCTGTAAAGTTAATGAGTAAGTTGAAGGTAAATGTTTTTATGGTAATGGTTCCTAAGGATAGTTTTTAGTATTGTGCTACGGAAAATGACCTATGATAGTTATAGATTAAGATGTACTAGTAGAGGTGTAAAGTGAAGGTACACTTAAGGAAGTTTACCAAAAGATAAACCCATTAAAAGAAAAATAGTGCATTTATCCACGACGATTATGAAGGAAAAAGCACACAGATGATTTTGAATATTGTTCTATGAGTTTCAAGAGAATATTATGAAACTTTCCCTATGTGAGGTAATAAATTTTCCATATTAAGTGTGTTTTATCACACAATCCATCATGGTAACATATCAGTTTTATGAAGCACTTTCCTTGACTCCCCTTAGAGTGATCCATGTTTGTGGATTAGTTGTGGATATCTTCAGGGTGTTTTTCCTTACATTCACACTTTCTATAAGAGTTTAGACTCTATCACCATGGTTGGTGACATCAGATCCTTTACTTTAATAGGATGATGGTTTTTTAGAACTTTCTTCGAATGATTCCTCATTAGAGGTCATCACCTAGCCCAGTTCTCCCTGACAGATCTAATAGACATTCATGAATCTTTTTCATGATTTCATCTTGACATGGTAGTCGGTTAAATATGTTCTTACTAACACATTATGTAATCTACCATTGGTTTGGGGATGGTGATGGTTGGTAATCGTGGGCATGTCATACATCAATAAATATTTCCCAATTCAAAATTTAGGGAATCTCATATATGAGGAATCATGAGTGGATAACCCTAGACATTAATTATCTCATATGGGAAAACATATTTCATGAACAAAAGGCATCCAAGTATTGATGACGTGGGTATCCAATATGAACTACATGGGGTATGGGTTATTATTTGTTTTTTAGGTTTAGTCATGGGATTAAATTATTTTGGTGAAAGGTAGGTCATAGCTTTAACATCTTCTTGGGATTGGTAGGTCACAATTTTAACAACTTCTGGGGATAGGTAGGTCACAGGTTTAATGTCTTGTAAAGATGTATTTGTCCTAGGTTTAGAATCATGTGGGTACAAGTAGGTCACATTTTTAATGTCCAATTGGTGTGGGTAAGGAATAGTTTTAACATATTTTGGGGATATATCAGTCATGTTTAGTGTGCCCTGGGGTGGGGGATCTGATCACACTTTCGAGTTTCCACATCTTGAGGGGATTAAATTTAGATTTAATTTTGGTTTTAGGGAATCAATAATGAACCTCTGGGAAGCATCCTATTACCATGTCATGATAAAACTATCAAAACCCATCTAGTTCAAGTGAATAGTTTAAAGTTGAGTGACAAGGATATTCCATTTAGTTTATCATTATATAGTAAGGATTCGCATATCAGAAAATGTGTGACAATAATGGAAGGTGTGTGAGTAACGTATAAAACTACCCGTGTTTTGGTTGTTTCATCCCATGAATGTTTGGGGCATAAAAATATGGTATTCCATGGTGTTTGGGTTTCATCCTTAGTGTTTTAGTTTCATCCCATTAAGGTTTGGTGATTTTGTATATGATTTTCGATATGTTGGGGATTCCATCCCATGTTTTGGGGTTTCATCCCATGAAGGTGTGATGGTTTCATCCCATTAGGTTCATACATAGGGAATCCAATGCTTATCACATAGGGTAGGATTATAATTTAACATCATGTTCCAATAACATTTTATTATAGTTTAATCTTGTTTGATTGGGATATTAGGCTATACAATATAATATTTTATTGCTAAAATGTGGGATGTAACTATGCATAGGGAAACCATTTCCATGTAGGAGAAAAGGATACAACATTATACCTCCCTAACAGGGAAGGTGGGAAATTTCCCTTGATTATGTCACCTTCTTGAATTAAATATCTACTAAATAAGAGCATATGGATAGTGTATGGAATGAACACAAAAATGGTGATGTGTAAAACATGGATCCAAAAATGAGGGTTTCTATTCTTATTTTCAAGAGGTATTATGGAAACAAATATTAGGAGTAGTAGTTAATGTAAGAGAATGGTGTGTTCTTGAATAAATGAAGCTAGGAATAATGGTTGATGATACCAGTTCTGTAAATGATCAGGGAACAAGTGAACCAAATTAGATTGGGTATGGGATCATCAATAACTCTACTTTTTTGAAGGTATATATAATTAAAGGATGTGGAATATATGGAAATTTGAAATTGGTTTAAAAAAAGTATGAGTTTTTTCAAAGGGAATGGATTTTGAGAAGGTATGG
Source organism: Viscum album (assembly GCA_963277665.1). NCBI lineage: Eukaryota > Viridiplantae > Streptophyta > Magnoliopsida > Santalales > Viscaceae > Viscum > Viscum album. The sequence continues at coordinate 869,455,539 of OY728122.1, forward strand.
GGCTTTTCTAAACAGGGTGTCCCCACCTCAGAGTAAAGTCTTGGTTCCAATGAGGAAGGTACCATGAAGGATAATTGTCTTGAAAAATTAGAATAAGTGAAAGTAGTGTTCCACAATATTGAAGGCCATGTACCTTTGTGAAAGTCATCTCCACCATGGTATTTGAGTTTCAAGAAACCATGGGAGGCTGTTCATTAAATATGGATACCAATGGGAATCCATGTATCCTTTGTCATATGAATATTGAAGATATGTGAATCTATAGCTTCTAACATAAGTATAAAGGCCATGTCCCCAATAAATGAGGGGTGTAAGGTGGTATTTATAGACATTATGGCATCATGAAGGCCCTTTGAGTGAAATTTAGAATATAGGATGTAGATGTTATCGAATATGGAAACCACTATGAATAAATATATATTTTGTAATGATTACCATATTTTTTGTATGTTCTTACATAACATGTGGAATATATTTTTAAAGTACGTATTATTCAAAAAAATGGACCTTCACCAGGCTCATGCCTATGGTGTGTTTGGAGATCCTTTTCCCCATATTAGACTTCTCCAATCCATGAATTCCCCTAAATCTATCAAAGAATGTATTTTTTAATTAAAAAATTACACCCACCAAATGGGATTTGATTCATGAGAGGAGGGTAAGATTTTGAGTATAAATTTATGAAAAATAGTGATCTGGGAACACTGCTCATGAAACTGTTCTCAACCACATGGCCTATAAAAAGTAGTAGGGAGCCCAGGGGGACCCTGGGATTTTATTGAACGATTGGAACTTGCTCTATTTTTTTGAAACTCAAAACCATAATGATTTTTTGTATTTCAATAATTACCATTGACAAAAATTATTCATTTTTGTGACTAGTAGTTCCATGGACAATGATATGTGAGATAGTGATATTTAGTGAACCTAAAAATTGGGGGAATGAATTTAAAATGTTGTGATGTTTTGGAGATGGATGCTAATGGTTTTGAAACTGTGGTTGATCAACAAAGAGAATTGGTTTGAAACATTATGATCGAGGAGATCTTCTAAAGTTTAACAGATTATAAAAAAATTATTGAATTTTTAGGAATAAAATCATAGAAATATACTCTCTTACAAAGGCTTATGTTGTAAAATTTTAGTATTATGGGTGATTTATTTATCCCAATTTCGGGTAGATACAAACTTGATTATTGGTTCAGGAGATCTCTAGGGCTATACTTGTGGCATAATGCTTCATTGGGTCACTATGTGAATCTTCACACTTCCATCATACTTCATTCATTGTGTAACCCAATGAAATACATTAATGGGGAATATATTATTGCAAATAAAACTGCTCTACCATACAAAAACATATTTAATGGGGGCAAGAAGATAGTCTCCAAGGTTTTACAGAGGAGCAGGACTTACTCTAGGGTGGAATTTTCACTAATGTATGGGCCTTGTCATACTATATATGTTAATCTTATGACGAATTTGGGGGGGGGGAGTTAATGATGATGTTGAAATTATAAGTGGTGTGTACTTCATAGTTCCACATCTACCACCACCTCAATATGATGCTAGATCTAGTGATCAAGTGGTCGTGAGGGTCTAATACCTTCAATTTTCATTATGATGAGGTCATCATCATCCTATGGGACCTCTAACAGATCACAAGGATCCCTTCAGGGGGGGGGGGATATATTATGAGTTACTCCTTACTGAAAATAATTTGGTGGACCCAATGTATATGTCGATAATGATATGGGATTTATTTGTTTTTTGTGAAAGGGGTGTCTCACGAGTGTTTGAAAGAATCTCAGTAAGGAAAAGATTAATCAAACTAGAGGATTTAATATGTAATCCAGTGGTGCATATGGGGTTACAATGTAAAACATATACATCTCATGGTCAGGTTGAGAGTGTTCATTATGAATCTCATCTATGTATAGATGCTCCCAGACTGTGACACACACAAGGGTGTATAGAAAAACCATTCTCATTATAGTTGAAACACAAGTGGTGGGAAGGGCATCAACATGAATATACCAGTAATTGAAATGATTTATAAGGTTTTATGGAATATCATCCTTAGGAAGACCCCAATATGTGTCTGTGGAGTATTCCTTTTTTTTTTGTATGACTAGGTTTCTATAGACATTAGGGGTATGAGTACATAAACCCCATAGGCATCTCAGAACCAACTTTCGACCATCGATGATGAACATCACTGAGATTCCGCCTCTTATATTGGATACAGTTAGGGTTCTTACAAGGATCAGGCTGACTAATAATTTAATTTTCCACCTATTACCTCTACAAAATAGGACAATAGTGGATATAGTGTTGGAATAGTACAATAGTGGTTAAGATTATTTTCTTTTATGGTTGGGTACTTGTTGTGAGGGTATACTTCAAGGTGTTTTGTGAACCATATACCCTAAATCGGGTTGTGAGGAAATTTCATTGTGCCCAGAGGTTAGAGCATAGGTCTACAACATAGTGTGATCAGAGAAACACCCTTAAGTTATTTAGAAAGTATAGATAAATTTTCCACATGTATATGGATGAATTAGGAATGAGATTCTGCTAACAGATTCTATATATGGACTCTTCCATGAGTACGCAGGGAGCTAGGAGAGTGTATACCCTAGAGATTCGCTGAGGAAAAGAGCCCCCTATGTTAGCTCTATAGAAGGGGTCCTAAAGCCAAGGGGTGGGGCATGTTGCAGATAGAGTCACACACTGACATGGAAGGACCATACCAATCGATGGAGCGGTGGCTAAAACTCGAGAGGGGGGGCATAATCGTGGGCCCAAGGTTCCTAGAGAAGTAACCTCGGGAGGAATTTTGACCCTCCAGAGTGGTTATGAGGTATATTTTGGTGGTTCCAAGGAATAATATTCCTGACAAAGATATTCTATATGGAATCATATTCCCTAGTAGTTGCAGGGCTTGGGATATATTTAGGCAGATCAACTCCCTCTAAGAAATATAATGTGAAATCTAGGCCAAGGGGATTCACCTTCTTGTGATTTTCCATGCCAAGGAATGTTTCTATGCTCCTTGAACCAAAGTGGGGCAGTATATTTAGGATATAGAATATATGGACAACTCTTCTGGGGTGGCCCACACCTTGATAGATTGGTTGAGTATATTTTTGGACATACCCTCACCACTATAACTTCATGGTGTCAAGTGATATTAGAAAAAATAGGACAATAGGAGTTAGATGTAGAGGAATCATAAGGGAGTGAATCCTTTGAGGGATCCCCCTAAGGAATCGACTCTTTTACTAATGAGGTAGATTCTTAGGCTTTTCAAATTAAATTTAGCTGAAAATATCTTTATAACTATTATCTCATCCACTTTTTTACATAAATAGGAATTGGAAATCCGGAAGGACGGGATATTCAAAATTATTATTCATAGGAGGATTATTATGACCTAATACTCAAAGGATTGGGTTTTGTAATATTCTCCTAAAATTTTGGTGATAGGAATCCAACCAATTGGAATTGATGTGCTACCTGTGAATGAGGTGGTCACTCAACTTCCACAAACACTACTTGGTGACATTAAATAATCTTCTTAATTGTTTGTTTTATGAATCTGCATTATAAGGATTGTGTTGATTTTTTCCTTATTTAGACAGAGCCAAGACATATTTCTAAGGAGAATATTTTGATGACTGAGTAAATGGTCTCTAGGAAGGTGTCATCATTGATATGGATTCTGATGTACATCACTGACCTATTTTCATATCTCTATAATTCCGGTAATTTTTCTCTTTTTGTACATTTGATAATTCTATTTTTTTTTATTTTCCTCCCATGAAAAACCCATGTTCTCAATTTATGTGAAAACTATGTTGTGAGTTCAGCTACCAATTGTGAAACATGAACCATCAGAACCTATATTAAATGCAGTTGTAGTCAATTTTCTTCCCTTAATAGAGATAGTTGATAATAAATTGATGGTTGAGATTTTCCTAAAGGTGATTGAGGAGGTGGAGTTTGAAGAATCTATATCAATGGTATCTAAGGTTTCTCCCTCAATAGAGGTGATCAAGGAGGATGAGATGGTCAAGCCTGTCCCACGAGATCCAGAAGAGGTAGCGTCTGAGCTACGGGTGGAGGGTCAGATGAGGGAAACATTCTTATATATTTTTATCCAAGACTATATGATCATATACTCACAGATGACCCCAAGAATGAGGATCTAGAAACCTTCATATAGTATAATATTACACCCATAAAGTAGTTTGAGGATTATGTCTTTGAAATGTATGAGGATAAATAGATCATCTTGCTCAATACTAGGAGGAGTGTGTGGAACATCATCACCTTCACTCCATCGATCGATCTAAAATGAAGGATGAGGTCCCTCAACAAATATACAGTGAGTATAAATATAGGTTTTTTGAATTATTTAGTTCTTAAAACAGTATACAATGAAATAATTTCTGAATGGGTCTGGGTTGAGTGGTATAAGCACAATTATTATTGGAATAAGGAGAAATATGATGGAACTATGGTGTTTTGGTTATTTGAAGAGTAGTTTTTTTACAGGAGGGTAAGGCATAGAAATATGAGACTTTAATCACTCCTATTGAAGAGAAAATAAACCACATGTGGTCACATTTGGTGATGGATGAGGCTGAATCATCCTAAGAAGAATCTTTAATGGTGGAGTTCTGGAATGAATAAGGATACATGAAGATCCAAGATGAAGAGGTATTCCCTGTTCTGAAGAGGAAGAGGCAACGATTTATGAGCATCATTATGTCCTCGAGGCAGTCAACAAAGGTATCCCTAGATAGATAAATCCCTATATTAGGTCGATTCATTGGTGGATTCATTTAGTTAAAATTAGGAGAGGCTCCAAACTGTGGATAAACCTACTAAATTAAGAATTTAGACCTACTTGTTTGAATTTTTTCATATGAATGTTTCCATTCACTGAATCTCTATCACACTGTAACACCAAGAAATTATAATCATATGATCCCATGTGAATCATTCCTAGGGTGAGAAAAATTAAAAAAATAGAAGACCTCTTACTTATATGAGAGGAAAAGTGGGGTGTTGTCAAAATGATTCATCACCCTCTAGGGAAGTCCTAATATGGGAAGCCTTAATTGGAGAATGAAACACTATAGAGACAACATTATTTCCCAATGTTCACAGATGTACAAGTGTGGTAAATCCATGGGTTTTGGATTCAACTAAAACAATTGGGGGCATAGATGATGTGAATTGATATTTTCGTGATCTAGAACACAATGTGGGTGACATAATGGTAAAAGATGAATAATGAAAAGGTTCAAAAAGAAAACTACACTATAATATTATCAAGGGTGGGGAAAATGAATATTTCTTGGTGAAAATACTCTAATCATGGGACCTATAAAATTTTCATCGAGAGTACTTCATGGTGTATCCCTTGGATAGGAGGAGAGCCTATGTGGTCAGAATCCATTACCATTATATGGGGGGTTGTTAAAACATGGAAGATGATAGGGATCTACATTAAAAAAGATGTAAATCATATAGGTAAATTGATAGGACGTTCATATAGAGTTTAACACTCTCGATACTACACCATGGTAGTTTAGATTACATTAGAAGAGCATATCATTTATGAACAATCCAGACTTTCCTTTTAAGAGGAATATCATCTCAATTTATAAGATACAATTAGAGAAATCATGTGTTTTGGTAGATGACTAGAATAAAATGTGGGATAATACCTAAAAATAAAAGGCCTAAGATAGTTTATAATTTTATATCCTTTAATGTAAATGGGAGGTATGTAGTTTAACATCTTGTTGTGAGGAATTTGAACTCTTATTTTAATGTTTTATTGTTCAGAAATATGAATTATGTATTTTAAGGATACAAAGAAATAACCATGATCTAATGTAATTTATTTTCATATATAATGGTTGTATGTTTCACAGTTTGTTAAATTGTACTAGGTTACCCAAACATACTTAAATTTGGAGGATTTTAGGTTTTTACCTAAAATTTTCAAGAACTAGTTAGTCCAACAGGTTCCACCAAACACTTATTGAGCTTAATGATGTTTCCAATGATCTTTGTAACAATTCCTTTATTACACACATTTTTTCCCTAGTCACATGGGTGAAATGGAAGGAGAAACTATGAAAGTTTATCCAGTATCCCCTATGGGTTTTAAACGTGATATACATATGTTCCTCTTTCCTAGGATAGTTTATGTCTATAACAGTTGGACCAATAAGGTACATATTTTAAGTCATATTCATGGATGACTATATAAATGTTTAGACCTGGGATCCTTGTTTATGGTTATAGAGTTTAGACTATTCAAAATATCTTGTGTGGTAGGGGAAGAATTGAAATCATCTTTGTAAATAAAGGTATAAATAGATCAGATAAAACAAATGTATGCATATACTTTAGTGTTATAATTCATGGATCACCTCAACCTGGGTATCACACCATCTAAGTACTATTTTTGGTCATAGGGTCCAAAAATTAAGGTGTTATCAGAGGTAAAACATTTACTTGATACTAAGATAAGAGATCTTGGAGTTACTATATATCCCATGACACTATTAATATAGCAATTCAATGTTCTAAAATGCGGTATTGAGGGAGAACAACACTGAAAGGGGCGTTCATCTCGAGCTTGGGTGTGGAAAGATAGGGGAATTAGTTTTTCAAAGTGGTAGATTTGAGGAAAAACAAATGAAAATTGGGGGCCACAAGGGACTAGTTTCACACGGTTTTAGGTCATAATGATCAAACCATGGATGCTACTAGTTTAAGGTCACAGAACATTGACCAAATATTGTTACTCAACGAGGAATCATTTGATGCTGGAGAGTTTTAAAACCCTATGAAAAATATTAAATGAGTCTTAGTTCCCAAAATTTAGTCATTGGGTGGATTAAACACATTTTAGGGTCATGATTCTTGGAACATAAGGAAAATATGTCCTAGGGGAGTTCATGCCCCACTAAAGGAATAAAAATTGACATGAATAGACTAGTCTAGGTAAACCCTAGGCCACATCATACATCCCTGGACCAATTTTCAAACAATGTAATGGCATGATTCTTTGACCATAGGGGGAGGGAGTCTTAAAGAGGCTTGTGTGGCATGAAAGGGTGATAAACACACAATAAAAGTTAGAAAAGAAGAACATGGACGATAAAAAATTCCAATAATATACGTGTAACACCCCAAGATATTATGAAATTTTTTTCTCAAATAAAATTAATTACTTTGATAGCTTTTGTTGCATGCAAAAATGAGTTTAGACAAAATATGATATACTATTAAAATATTATTATCCCCAAGACATTGGATTAGATTGTATAAATTGGACTATCTTAATAATAAAAATTTATTTTTTACACATTTATAAAATTATTTCCATAGTTATCAATGAATTATAAATGAAATTAAAAATCTTTTGAAAAAAAGGACATGCTTATCAAAAAAAATGTTTTTATGTGTGCAATTTATTTTTATCTTAATGAATTAAATTTATAATTATTGGTGAATTATTTTTATTAAATTTATATATTTTATATTCATTTATACATTTTAACATTTATCTAATTTTTTAAATTATGCATGGAATAATAATAAATCCAGTTTTTTTGCTTTAAATTTTGTTTTTCTAAAAAAAGCATTCATTGCATTTTGTACACTTAATTTAAAAATAATTTCTTAATTTTTAATATAATTAAATTGGAAAAAATTAATTACATATTTAAAATCATCAGCTCCAATATGGTATATAGGCCCTTTTTATTTTTGCACAATACAAATAGTAACCGTGATAAAATTTATCCCCTCAGTAAAGGGTAAGTAAGGTTAATCTAGGTTAAAACATAGTGGAAGAAAATACTTTTTCGTCATAATTATTATTTTATGAATATAATGCAACCCTTTTCACCTTTTCTTGACATTTAATAGTTTAATGGACACTTTCAATGGAAATGACCTATAAAACATTTTAACAAATTAATGTTTCAAAATCACACACTCTTTGTTTTTAATATCTCTTATGTGTCCACATATGTAAAAAAGAAAGTTATAAATGAATATGTGTTTAAATTTGGAGATTAATAAAATTATTTTCATGGTAAAAAGTTTCTTATAATTTTTATTAATTATTTAATGACCCTAATTGTTTTTTGCAATACTAATGCATTATTTCTACATTTAATAAAATAAAAGAGTAATTGATATTAAAAATAATAAAAGTAAAATATAATGAATGATTTAATGTGTTCCATGAATTTTATGGATTTATATAACAAATTATTGGGGTTTTAAATCATTATATTATAATTCAACTTTTTCATGATGCATTTAAAGTTAAATTAATTGAATAATGTTAAAAATAGGATTAATGATATTTTATAACACATATTTTTTTATTAAATGATGTTAAATTTATAAAAATATTATATTAAGAAAAATTAATTGAATATGGTTTTAAACATCAAACATTGCCCATTTATTTTTCTTTTTCATTATATATTCACATTATTAACCCCTAATGTGTAGAAAACTTTAATATTATTGTATTTTAAAAATGGGTTAATGAGGGTAGTACTAAAAGATAAGGGTAAAAATATGATCCCAACACGTAAAAATTTCATTTTAAAAGATTATTTCGAAAAAATACTCTTATTATCCATAGATTTTTTCAATTTGGAATAATTTTCACCCCAATATTAATTAATATTAATTTTATATTTTACAAAATTCCAAGAGTCCCCCCCTCAATTATAAATAGGCACCATCTTTTCTCTTATTCCCACCCCTTTGAGCCTTTTATCTCAATAAAAATATACCATTTTATCTTATCCACTTCTCTGGTGACATCTTAGAGGTTTTTTCTTCTTAAAAGACCAACCTTAGATCCCTTTAAAGGAAATCTAAAGGAGTCGTTTCAAAGAAGTGGTTATTTCCATAATCGATGATTTTCATTTATATTTTTATTTTACCACTTATAATTATGTTATATTCTTCATAAAATAATATCTTTAGTATCCCAAATGTACAAAAATGTTATTTTTATTATTAAAGACCCATTTTCAACCATCTTCCTGTCTAACATGAATTGAAAGTATTGATGGTGTGTATGTATGGTATACTATATCCATGTAGCAATAAAAAAATCATAACCATATTTTATAGGTGGGTATTATATTATGTTTTATTTATATAAATGATATTTACGAAAAAAAATATACTTCAATAATGATAATATAATGTCAAAATTCTTACCATCCAATCCTTTGGGGGGCTATAACATCGCTGGTGCATACATGTGGACTACCACCAACAGATAGAGATCAGATTCCATTTTAATTTATATTTTAATTGTATTATAATGATGATGAATTTGATGAATATATATGATATATTTATTATATTTGAAAAGGTGAATTAATATTTTCCCTTATTTCAATCTATATTTTGAAAAAAGATAACAACATTCATGTGTACATAACAGTAAATGGTGTAATTCTTATTTATATCCCTAACATTAATGGGTGACTATAAATATATATATAATGGATATATATTATATCTATATCATGAATAAAACTCTGTAGATGATGAAACAATGGTCAAATTACAAGGATCAAAACTATGAAACCAAAATAGACATGAAAAATGAATCAATTATCACCCGTAATAGTGATTTTAATAATGAATTTTGGATAAAAATTTGATAAAAGGTTAAAATTAAATCTTATATGTTTAATATATATGATAATGGTTATATAATAATATTTTGAATAAACCTATATTTATTTTAAAGGAGTTTTTTAGAACTATGAATGAAGTCGGTCCAAAGTTAATTGGTTTTATGTTAAGTCTCGTTATTTACTAGGATTGTTACTTATAATGTTCTGATGGTGAAATATCTCGATCAACCTCCAAATATAATCATAAATTTTATACTACTCTAGTTATTTCTTGAAATAAATGTTTTCACTTAATTTTCCTCACCTTAATTAATCAAGAGACCAAAAATATGTTTTAAAAAATGTGAATTCATTTATCTCTTCAATAGAATGACCTTTTTATTCCATATCCATGTTATAATGGCCCCTACCATCCTAATACATTAAATATTTAATTATTGGGGTCATATGGTGTTTTAAGACTTTTCCCATCATTTTTATAAGTCTTCTCCTAACAAAAAGTTGAATCAGCTATGTGGCGCCATCACCTACAAGATTCTGTTACGTGGATGGATCATCTATATAGATTTTTTATGTGGAAAGATCAAAAACATGAATTGGTAACATAGAAGAATCATCTTTCTAAATCGGTTTATTAGATGAATTGGATTACTTGATTAATCTTATAAGTGAATTGGTTATGTGTACAACTCACCTATGTGAAACAATTACATGGAAGAATCAGCAATGTGGATCATTTACAAGGATGAATATCTAGGTGAATCAGTTACATAGAGGAATCAACTGCGTGAATCGACTACATGGATAGATTAGCTATGTGGATCATCTATGTGATTTATCACCTATGTGATCTCGTCTAAGTGAATCGTTTATGTGAAAATGCCTATAATTCGCTTTTACCTATGTAAATTTTTCTACTTGGAGATTTCTGCCAGTTTCATGAAAATGGACAATATGGTCTTTTAGTGGCACAAATTAAGGGCCTTAAAAGGATTTTGCATAAAGGGTAAATATATCCAAGAATTTATATGATGAAACAGTATGTAAAATATCCAATTTTCAGAGAGTTTAATTAGATCTACAATATTTCGGTAAATAAAATATGTTGTGATATGAAAACCTAATCATTCTATATCTTTTATTTTATAAATTGAGATCCTTTCATCATTTTTCATTGATTTAATTTCCTTAGAATCATACATTTTTTAACCCTCCCCTTTTAGTCCCGTAACCCTTCTACCAAAGGCTAGTGTTCTCCAGTGGTAAATCCACCTTGCACACACCCCCTATTTGGGTGTAGCAAGCCGAGTGGTGCCTCATTCTTCAAGGTAAAGAATTCTCTTTCATTTCTCTTTATATAAATCAAATGGGGAGGATTTATTTGTTTATATTTTTATATATGGTTGAAACAAAATTAACAAAGATAAATTTATTGGTTATATAAGTTTAAAAAGGGTTAGGGGAATGTGAATCACATGTTGCAAGATTTTTATTATTATAATTCCATTTGTGAAAGCATAATTCCTATGTGAAAATCTTTGGTAGTTGGTGTCTTTTATTCACTGTAGTTTTCAGGGTATGAAAACTATATTTTTGAGATTTTTAATATCACCCTAAATTAAATTGGAAAATCACTTATATATGGAAAATGAATTTTTTCCCCTAGATATATGGATTTTGTGAGAAAGACCCCAAATAGTGAAGTGAAAGTGATATAGAGCCTCTATTAAAAATCTAAAAACACTTTTCATTGTATTATTTGTAATGTGTTTCTGTAAGTGGTTTTGTTGTATGGATTATTGTGTTAATTTTGAGAGTGGGTGGTGGTTTTTTTATGGCGGATGTGATGAGACGGTTGTGATGAGATGTGGTTTTGGTTATTTTAGTGATCTGTGGTGGTGCTGATATGGATAGTTGTGGTGTTGTGTGATTTTATCAAGGTGAGGTCATCTGCCATGAAAAGGATATGCAGTTGAAGTGGTGTGTTTGTTTTTCTTTTTGTTTTTGTGATGTGAGGGTTATTGTGTGCATGTAATTGTGTAATATTCCAAAGTAATAATGGAATAATGTGGTTGCTAATGGATTAATATGGAGAGGGTTTAAATGGATACATTATTATAATGGGAATGTTACTTAAATAGTTTATTTTTATATTAGTAATTTTGGACTATAAAATATAAATTAATTCAATGAAAACATGGGAATGATTGGGATGTTGAGGTGGAGATAAATTGGTAGTGTGAATCTTTAAATTGGACAAGTATGGACTAATGAGAAGACTAAATTCAGTGCCCATCATAATTATGACTAAGCTGGGCCAAAGATATGATATTTACTATGATGATTCTGGTATCAGTCTATGAGAAATCCTGCTATAGGGTGATCGAGTTGTACCGTATGAGTACCACCAGCTGAGGCCTCATGAGCATAATAATGATATGGATGACCTTGATCTAGAAGATGTACTTCATGACTTACGTTGTTTGAGGAATTATCAATTGGGTGAGAGATTAGTTGTTTACATGGATCAAAAAATTCTCAAATACATCTCCACCTTGTTATAATTGAATATAAGTAAACATGTATGGATAGATTACCTATAATCAGTCCACTTTATTCTTGTTTACACACCTGGTAAGGGTAATGTTGTGGATAATGCCTTGAGCTAGAAGACTCAATCCTAAGACATCCAATTTACTATTAGTGAGTTTAAATTGATGGTTTTGTTTTCTAATATGCACCTATCGGTTCCAGAGTAGCATGTTCATCCAGTTTTAGTATCTTTGGAAGTGACATCCTCCCTTATATAGTATATCTGGATGAGATAGTTTTCAGATCCAGAGGGCCTCATCTGGAGGGAAAGTGTATTAGGTGAGAACCCACTAACTAGATTGGTTATTGATTAAAATTGTTTCCTTCTTTTTTTGTGGATCAGTTTTGGTGCCTTTATATATAAGGGGTGTGTTGATGAGAGAATATCATGATTTTATTGGGTATTTTACCCCGGAATTACCAAAATGTATTCAAACATATATTGATAGTATTGGTGGCCAGGTATAAAGAGGAAGATTCTAGGATTTATCAATTATTTCTCCATCTATCACCAAGTAAAGCCTGGACACCAATGAACATCTAGAATTCAACAGAATTTTTCCATTCCTCAGTGTAAACATAACAAAATCACCATATATAGTGTGATGGGATTGTTGATATTCCCTTATTGCAACAATACATTATGGGTGATTGTTTATAGGTTGACAAATGATTCACACTTTATACTGATCCTGGAGGTAGTGTGTCTTCACGGAGCCACCCATTTTATCATTTCATACCTAGATTCCATCTTTACATCATGATTTTTGGAGGCTCTATAAAATCCACTAGGTTTATAGGTTCTCTTGAGTATATATTATCACCCTTAGACTGAAGGGTAGTCTGAACAGATGACACGGCTGTTAGAGGACATGATTCGGGAATGTTTCCTTAATTTAGGTGGTTCATGGGAAAGTCATATACCTATTGTTTTTCCTACAACATATAATTTTAATAAAAAATAAGATGGATCTGTATGAGGCCCTTTACTCTATGTTATATTTTTTACCTCTTTTATGGTAAGCAGTGGGTGAGATAGTACTATTAGGTCATCATCTCATTCAGGAGACTTCATTAAAATTCTAGTTGATTAAAAAACATAAGTCTATAGATCGATCCAAGAAAAAGTCCTATACTAATCATCATTGTAAAAATCTAGAGATTGAAGAGCGACATTGGTTCATTCTATCAGTGTCACCGATATTGGTTCATATAATAATTTGGTGACAAGGAAATTTATTTCATAACTATATCAGGCCCTTAGATACAATGGAGAGAGTTGGGCTAGTAACCTATCTAATGTAGTTACCTCATAGGTATCATTCCATTCATGAAGTCTTCTATGTATAGTATATTCATTGTTATCATTTGGACCCATCTTATTCATTTGACTCATAGTATATTGAGTTGGAGTTGGATGCATCCTTTGAGGATCATCAGATATGTATATTTAATTGGAGCATGAAGGCTCTCTAAGGATGGTCTGTTCCACTATTCCAAGTTCTATTGAAGCATGGATGCATGCAGAATGAGACTTGGGAGTGAGAGGATGATGTACATGCACAGTGGCTGGAACATTTCTCAGGTTATGTTTTACCACCATCGGAAGTGAAACCTGAGGATGGGATGTCTTAAGGGGGAGGTTGTAAGACCCTGACTTTTCTCAAAGTTACGAACAATTATATTAAACTTTAATTCTTTTTGTTGTCCCTTTAATGTTACCTAAGGGAGTCATGGAGGTATCAGGGGTTTCTAGGGATTTTTAGAAGCTCATATTTCTAAATTATAAATAATCAAATGAGGGTGCATAGGTAGGAGAAACTGTATCACCAAGCCTACAAGTTTCTTTAACCATGCTTCTTGGGGTAGTGGGGTGATGTGGTTTGTGCGGCTTTTCATGAACCATGAAATATTAGGTTCACTCCAATACATGGTTTTAGACATCGTACATAGTGTCTTTTCACATTATTTGTGCACTTTCATCCTAACAATGAACCTCAACAGTGTGGGGGTCCTCATAGGGAATTGTCTTGGTGCATGGTAGGCAAATGGTTTGGCCAATCGTGTAGCCATATAGTGTTCCCCTATCTATGTGGGTGAAATACCAATTTTTCCCTTAAATTTTTTTATCCTAAAATTCCTCCTCATCCCTTATTATTCTCTAGTAGTATCCACCCGAGATCTCTCCTCCTCCTCTTCATAGGGTTTTAGATATCTCCTCCATTCAGTCCCCAAATTACTCGTTGTTAGATCCATCAAAATGAAGGATATAAGATCTACACTCCTCTTACTTCCTTTTATATTTTCTCTATTCCTCTATTGCCCTATTTTTTCATGGTCATTCTCCCAATTTTCAGGTCATTATATGATTTATTCAGTAAATCTCATTCTAGATTGATTCGAGGGTTGGCAATGGATGAGTAGTCTTGTATGTGGTTATGGTAGGTGGTCTAGTATTTTTCTACATATGTCATCACATTTTATATAGTTATAAATCATGACGCATGGTAGACTCTTTCGGTGATCCCTCTAATTTTTCAAATGACATAAGTTGATTTTTTTGGCATGAATAGTATGACCCCAGTGAGTGTCGAATCAACCCCTTTTTTGGATTGCATTGACTTTTACCTCTTAGATGGGTGTGCTTCCTCATTTTATACCCATTTCCCTTGAACAAAATTTTTTGGAACACCTTTGATGTGATTTTCAAAAATAATAAATTCCTTAAATTAATTAATTGAATTTAGGTGCAATGTTGGCCATGAGATAGGCCCTTTATCTTGATTCTTATAATCATACTCCATTTCTCATATTTAATTTCATATGTTTATTCCTCTTTACTTATGCATTATGACCTATGCCAATGATTCACTACTTATGCCTTATGACTGGTTCTGTATACCTTATGGAAGTTGTTAAATGCCAATGTGTAATGCTTGTTCCTTTATTTGGTTTCATGATGTGTGCTCTTGTCATATGATATGGTTTTTTTGTCCTCTGTTAAGGATAATTTGGAAGATTTATTATCTTTTTGTATATGATATGCCCTATTGAGGATATATGTTTGTGAATTCTATACCTCATCTTCTTGTGGTTCGGGGGTGAACTGAGGTCCCAACCAAAGGATTTCATGGATGGACTCACTGTGCTTGTCTTAGAAGTACTTGATGCACCAGTAGATGCACTTTGATTTCCTTATATGTGATCTCCAGGAGGTTTATTATTACTCTTGGGTGACAATGATTCCCGAGAGAAGCCACCATATATGGGTATATTAGAAATATGTTTATACAATGCCTCAGTTTATACTTGGTTCCCTAGGTGAGATAGATGTTACTAAAACAGTGGTTAATATGCCCAGAGTGATACGAGGGACACCGTTATGGGTTGGCTTGGATGGAATCTGAGCTATTAGTTAAATTAGATGACCTTGTAGCGACCTTTGAGATTCTATTATGGATCACCTTGGATGGGATCAGGTTTTGATTATAGTATTTGAAGGATTTTATACATATCTTATGTGTTAATCGTTTTTTTAAATTATAGAATCCCTAATTGATATATGAGGGATGCATCCACAATGTGAAAACAAAATCTTATGGTTGGTCTAAACTTGTTTCCTTATACATAATAACCATTTGAAAACCATTTTTCTTGTATAGTTCCCTTGGTTCATACATCTAGCTTAGGACAAATTAGGAGGTATTGGTAGGATATCCTTCGAGGAGCCTGGAATGAGTTATTTATTATTTATTTATTTATTTCCATGAATTTAATTATATTGGCACACTATTGATTTTATATTGCATTAACTGGATTGATATAGATACCATTGGGAGGGGCTTACTGGGACTATATCTCACATGCTACTTGGGATGCCATTGGTACCCAAGTAGATTTCATGATTTCATGTATATATAAAGGGATGGAAAATGATTCTAATGCATGATTAACCATTATAATATGGATTGCGGGGGAATATGACTGAGTATATGCTAGAAATTATTATAGTAATTGAGTTTTCCTTTTTTATTGTTGTTAGAAAGTGGTATATGTATGTATACAATTTTCCCCATTCACACATCTATATAGATACATGAAATTTAATCATTAACATCATTTTTTATCTATTTTTATTTATTCAACTTATACATATTGTTTATTTGACTCTCATTATTGGTTATCATTATTCCACTTATATCGTCCTTTTTCTTTATATTCCACTACATTGAGTTACTAGTCCATTCACATAGTGGTTCCTTCTATTGTCTCTCATTTCTTATAAATTTATATACTCCACTCTGATCGGTGAGGGAACTGTCTCCCCATGGATACATAATAGGTCCTCGTTGCTAGTCAGTAGGCTCTGAAATTCATGGAGATGCACTAAAGGTCTTGAGGCCCATCATCTCGGGTAACTAATAAGTGGAATATAAATAAGGATGATAAATTTATGATTCTTAAACATTAGAAAACAACACCTGAATCTTTTGATTAAATCTCCATTTTGATCAGTGATGTTTATTTTTAAATATTCTCATTTGAAAATCAAAATATAATGGAACATTGATGTTATAATATTCATCTCATTTAGTATTCTTAATCCAATGATTGGATCATGGAACAACATAGCTTCATGTAGACTTAAATATTAAAGAACATATTTGGAATCATCCCATTTTATTTCCACTTATGAATCTTCAATTTTGAAATTACTCGAATTTCAAAAAATTATCCTAACTCAAAATTCAAAAATGGTCCCTAAAGATTTATGCATCTCATATGAAAATATTATTCATTAAAAGATATAAAATTCCATTAAACGTTCATATATGTCTTATATATGTGGTTCCAAGACTCATTTATATTTAATCAGAGTTAAAATTCTTACAGGGCTTAGACTCAATGTTGCACATCATATAAAAGAAATATGTTCTATATAAGAGTTTAAAATGTGATCATATAAATTTCATATATTCCAAGTGTGAGTTCCTACCATTATCATTTTTCTACCATTGATGATATCTTATAGGAATATAGACAAACTCTTACACACTTCAATTTCATAAAAATGGATTGAATGCCTTGCATGGGAAATTAGAAATTCTTACGTGCACATTATAAAGCTTTTTCGACTTCATACTAATGAACAATTTATATCTTGCTAAAAAAATTCATAAGAAATTATGGAGAATCTTATAAAATTCCACATAAATTATTAGAAAGAAATTCTTATCCATTTTTTCGTATACTAAAAACTCCAAACATCTTGAAATGGCTCTTGGAAAATTTTAATTAAATTGAGTTTTTATAACACAATTAAAATCCCCATAAAATATCTTCAATTATATATAGAATTATTATAAGAATTATAAAAAAACAAGCTAATTTCTATGGTTCTTTTTAGTATCTAAAAAATAAGTTGTATTATAATAATATCCTACACCTCCTTCTAATTTTATATTTACTTCAAACTCCATAAACCTTCATCCAACTGTATTTCACCATTGATTCTAGCATCCTCCAAAAAACATACACAATTATGCTTCTCTAACATTAATCATGCTCTTAAATAACCTTTAAACCAATTTTAATATTTACAAATACAAACAATAAATGTTTTCTAGTATATTCATGTTCAGCAGAAACCAACTTTACTCATTTTAATTTTAAAAAAATATTGAAAGTGTATCATACATCCATCGGAAATTATCATGAAGCATTAGAGACTATTTATGTAATCATATTTACCCATAAACTATACTGGTAGTACCATCATCTTATTTTGGTGGAATCTCACTCCATAACCCATCTTCTCTAAGACATATATATTGACACTAATTGACAAGAAATACAACAATAAAAACCAAAGGGTACTTAAGAATTATTCATTTTCAATTTTTTTTATATAATTATTTAGAGTCAATCTTAAGTAACTCCATGATCATTACATTGTTCGATTGATCCTAATCGAATTAAATTTATCCTTGTTGAATTACAAAATAAAACTTATGGGATAAATTATCTTTATGAGACCTACATTCCTTTGTCATTTTTCAATTAAAAATGTAAATTGAATCTTATGGAAATGTCAAAAATGATTATTGAATTCTCATGCATTTATAAATTATAACTTTGGGACATTGGAATTGTTCTTAATGTGAAAATAAAACCCTTATGTAAATTCCAGGACATTGTAATTTTTTAAGTTCTAATCATTGAATTCCAAAATTCATCAAATAATATCAAAGCTACTTCATTTCATCTCCAGGAATTCTCAATCACTTCACATCTATAAAAAAAACTTCAAATGAATTTGGGAAAAATAAGAACATTTACACATATTTTTAAACTAATTTAAAAAATATTGAGACATATTAAA
The DNA here is from genome assembly GCA_963277665.1 of Viscum album. Taxonomy (NCBI): domain Eukaryota; kingdom Viridiplantae; phylum Streptophyta; class Magnoliopsida; order Santalales; family Viscaceae; genus Viscum; species Viscum album. Next base: position 869,474,226 of record OY728122.1, read on the forward strand.
TAAAGAAGTTTATTATTTCAATTATCATTTATTCCTCTCTCTTTTTCTATCATCACTTCACCTTCTTCAAACCTTCGTCAAACATAAAATAAACCCTAAATACATCACCCCCTATTATAAGTAATACATAGATGGTTTTTTCCATCTTATATAATTTTTTCATACATATAAGTTCATCTTTATGGTTTTTACATCATCCCTCATCTCCACTCAACTATAATCAACTGTAGACAATTCTTTCCTTATTCTTATAGATCTTTTTCTGATTTTACATAGAACATATCTTCAATCATTAGATGTATGTATTTGATAAATAGAATCTATTGAGAAAGGTATTACATGATAGTATCTCCATTTTACTTTAATGATTAATGTAAGTGTACCCTCTTATCGTCCTTATTGGGACCTTCCACCATCACCCATGGTCAATATACATTGACTCGTCTTCTTTATTAGGCTCTTACACTAGAACCAATACTTAAAACACATTATATTTCCTTCATATAACCATATTTAAAACTATATTGACAAAAAATATAATATGAGTTCAAATAATCCATTTGGATTATTAAGCTTCTAATAAGAATCTATATTTATGTGTTGAATTTTTTTAATATTTTGTTACATAGGAAGGGGTTTCACTGGAACATTAAAAAATTAACTAAAATCATTTCTTATGTTTTTATACAATAAAAAAAATATGATTACAATAATCATTACTACTATGAGATTGATTTAAAGGTTAATTCAAAAAATGATGATAGAATTTATCAATAATATAATATTTTATTACATAAGTATCATGTTTTATAATCATTAAACATCTACATTTACCCAATATACTCCCACAAAAATGATGATCCCTTTTATAACATAATATCTATTATTGGTTAAAGATGCATATTTTAGTAAGAAATGAGTCTCCATGAAGTTTCTCACAGAAGAAATTCATTTTGGTAATAAAGAATCAAAATCATATCATATATATGGTTCTTGAATGTTTTATTGAATAACCCTTTTTCCAATCAATCATATAGATAATTTCAACACCGTTCTTCTGGTGTGCTAATCCAACTAGGGTATTATAGCTAATTTTAACCAAAAATAAATTTCAATATTGGGTACCAAATCCTTTTACGGTCTCCCAATACTTATTTTTCTTGCCTAGGATAATCCAGGGGTACCTATATTTGTCCTGACTAACCCAGTTAGATGACCAGGTTCTTGAAAATATTCTACATTGAAGGAATTTAACACTCAATGTTTTGAAGGGTGTTTAATCTCATCTTCATATCACTTTGTATTAACTTATTTATACATTCTAATATTGAATTTTTTTTGAAATCAAATTACTTAAAACAAATAAATATGTTTAATCCATATTTGTGTGTAACACTTTACACAACTCAAAACATGTGTTACTAACTATAATTATAATCCAACTATATTAATACATGTCTAGTCGAATATAATACATAAAGAAAATGAAGAAAATTCATTCAAATCCTTGGAATCTTATAAAATCAATAATCCTAAAATGAGTATACCTGAAAAAATATATTTCAAACCATTAATTTTATAAATAATGCATAAGCCTCCAAGCTAGTGAGTAGTATATACAAATTTCCCTCAACCAAAGTATACATTAATCAATAAAGATTTTGATTCCATTATAATTCTATCAACTAATCTGTATAAATAATAATTAATTACTTAATACATGATTATAACCTATAATGATCAAAAGTTATTGTTGAATAATACTAAATCAATTTTCATAAAATGAAAAAAACTCCATAGATGTGCATACTATAATTTAAAGAAGTTGTTTAGCATTTAAACCTTATCGTAAATCAAAATTCATAATATAAAAATTATAATTTTGATTAAGGAAGGGATTAAACAAAATATATAGGAAAAATTCAAATATTTAAACACTATGTAAACTATTTATGAACAATTCATAAAAAAGTATACTTAAAAAATATTAAAATGTATCCATGCATTACAGAAATTCCATAATTACTAAATATAAATATTTTATATTCATTTTCAGTATAAAAACTTTCATGTTGTTATTTATAAGTTATTTAACTTAAATGTATGATATTAAATTAAAAATAAACATTTTGTATTCAAACTCTTTTAATAAAAAAATTACATAATAAAAATATCAAATATATAATATTATTTAAACATTGATCAAATAAATTATCAAAACCACCTTTTGATATGGTTTATATAATTTCTCAAATAAGGCCTTTAACATGAATAATTCAAATTAAGTAATTATAAAAAATTCAAAATTTTAAATATATACATTTATATATTTATTCCATATTTTTTAATATAAAATTTTTTATTATTCACACTTATAATTTAGAAATAAACATTATATATATAAATTATAAGTCATAACATATAATTTGTAAATGTTTTTCCATAATTATCAATTAATATTTACTTATATTTATTTAAAAATTATTTCATAATCATTTTATAATTAATTATAAACAATTTATAATTAATTAATATAAAATAATATTTATAAATAAATATATATATAATAATACCTTTTTATAATTTAAAAAAATATATAAATTATAAAATTCAATTCATAATTGAATTTTCGGAAATGATAGTTTTTATATTCAATGTCATATTTAATGACTACCCAAGTGCTATCAATCATCAAATATGATTGATAATCATGGATTACTTGAGATAAAAAAAATTATATGTGATTCATGTAGGATTAACTCAATGTTCTATAAGCCATTTCTTATAACATGATATTGTGTGGGATTAAAAATGGTGTTGTAAGACCTACGTGACATTAACTCAGGGTGCTCCGCCCAACATAGGAATAGGCAGGGGAAACTTTTAATTATGTCTAATGATAAGATTATTTCATGATATTAACACAACAATTCAAAGTGAAATATAGGATATACTGAATGTTTCTCACTTATCATAAAAGGTATTTATGAGTAACTTAAGTTGCCACCTTGTGTAAGAGTAAGATTGTGGGTTCGGAAATTGTGACTTGTGATGGACTCTTGTATAAGATTAATTTCTCATACGGGAACTTTCATAGGGTTAGTGTGTGTGGTAAATAAAATATATAGGATTAACATTATGATAACTAACATGATATCATACCCTCTATCTCTAGAGATACGAGTTTTATGATGTACATAATATCATATATACATTATGATACATTATTTTTTATAGTTGCATGAGTAAATCATCTTATAGTATGATGTGATGAAATAATGATCATGGTAATTCTATGATACCACTACCGGATTTCTAAGGATCAAATGACATTAATTTATCACAACAGAAGTAATTAAAAACCCCAAATTCTTGGAATAACAAGCATGAAACCCAAAAATATCAAATAACGTAAAATGATGATAATTTGTGTACTAATAACCATAGTATTGTTATTGCCCCAATATGCATATAAATGGTTGAGAAATAATACTAAGAAGTAAAAGATGGAATCCCTCATTCTCTTTTAATACATAGGTTAGCATGAATCTCTCATCGCTCAATTGGGACATTCTTTATCACCATGGAATTCTAGTAAATCACTTAGTAGTAGAAGAAAAAGAAGATAGTTCTTGAGAAGGGGTGTATTTTCTAGGTTCATATGAAAGGATTAATCCATTAAAATGTTTGTTTCCTCATTATATTGACATTAGTGCGCCTACATTAATTAATTCAAATATTTATAATTTATGAGTTAATTCCAATCAATAACAATGTTTTTAATCCGTCAACCATTAATTTCCTCATGATCATTTCATATTAATGACATGAAATTGATAGATTATGTAGGATTGATTCAAATCATAAATTTTGATATTCCACTTTGATGCTAAGTATATTCCATGTTATCACATAATAATCCTTAGTTTATCCTTAATATAAGGCATATGATATGCCTAATATTTCACACATGACATTTTATATGAACTTCTCTTATATAAAAATACAATATGACCTAATTACATAAATTATACATGGGATTTATTGTGTATTTATATTATACTAATAGGTATTACATGAAATAAAAACATTGAATGGGATCCAATTGATACATATGATATGTGTATAATTCATATATAAATGGTGATAGATGAAAATACGTCAATTAAAAAATGTAATATTCATTCTAAAGAGACACTTTTCAATAACCTTGATCATTTAGTATATGTGGCCTTAACCATTTGGTTCCCAAAAATTGTCCTGTATATGGAAATTAGATTATAAGTGACCCTAACTATTCTATACGTATACCTACGTTCTGAAATGTTTTGAATTTATCTCAGAACCTCTAACAATTAGGTTCCTAAATGAATATACTTAGTATAATTCTTATGACGAATTACAAAAATATTTTTCAACATAATGATACTAGATTCATATAAAATTTAATTGAATTGAATGTCTACAAAATATTGTTATGGATTAAGTTTCAATCATATATTTGTTAATCAATGATGAATTATGGATATTTTTATGCTAAATGGATATAATTTATTGGATCGTCATTTTAGTAGGATTACATTCATTAAATAAAATTTATGAAAAGAAAAAAACATGATAATCTGTCAAATATATATAATTATTATGGATTTTTGAGTGCACCATGATACCATTTTGATAAATCTAGTAGTAATAACCAATAATTTAATTCTATATTGGTATCTGTGTTTGAGTAGTGTTCTCAAGGATAATAAATCCAATTATATAGATATGAATTTTATAGAAAAAATATTTCTCTAGTACAGAAACATGGGTAATAGATATCGAGAGTGAATTACACATTTTTGGATTAAAAAATACTTCAAAATGAAAAGAAATTTAGGAAAATATAATTCTATATATGTTTTGGTATTGGGAAAATTTTTATTAAATTTTAGGTTGACATTTATAATCTGACCCAACTTAGTGGAATTGTTCTTATGTTTGAAAACTATCAATGTATTCCATCTATAGATAGAAATTTGATTTCTATATTTTTCTTTGACAAGAAGCTATTTTCATTTATTATTGAAGAAAATAGTTTATATATATATGAGTGAAATGAATTATATAATTTTGATTATGGTGTATTTTTCATAAATTCTAGATATGGAAAATCATATCTATAAAATTTAGGATAAAAAGATCAAGGATGGTTCAAACAAAACATATCATGAGCATTGTTTTATTTAATATATAAATTATAAATTCTTATAAAGAATCTATAAATATGTATTGTTAGAATCAATTAATTATATATCATTATAAAAAAATTAAATCTTGTTTATAAGGAAAAATTATCAAAAGAATGTTCAATAGAAAAGTTAATAGGGATTGAGGACTATTGGTTCTTATATATAGTTATGTATGTGGACCAATGGGTACCCAATGAAGTTGTAGGTAAATGCACTCCATTATGTTTAATAATAATATCAGTTGGTATTGTTATGTGGTTATTATGACACATAGGTTTGATGTATTTTAATATTTCAAAAAGGTTAGAAGTATTGTATAAAATAAACTAAAAATATTTGTTAATATTCATCAGTAAAATCGATATTGTGAATACATAAGAATTAAATTATATAAAAATATTAACATTTTGTAATTATTTCATAGATTGAACCTCCCAGAACAACATATTGGAATTATATGCCTAAAAATATAAATCATACCTAGTGGGACATGATTCAATTTATGGTACATTGGTGTAACCTTCTTAAATAAATTTATTAATAATATTAGAAAGTAAAATATTTCATACTAAATAATGTTCTATACAAAGAATTCAAAAAGAGGCCATATGAGATATGGTATAGTGAGAATCCTAATTTTTATTTTATATATATTTGGGATTTTAAATCATATATAGTAAATTTGGGTGTTTACAGACTTGTACCTAAATTAGAGAAATCTTCTTTATTAGAAAACTCATAGATACTAAGTGATATTGATTTTATAATACAATTGAATAATTTTTTATGGATGAATACATCATTCTCCATGAGAAAGATCATATTGTTTGAGGAGGTCATGGAATATATTTTAAACATGGAGTATTGTAAGAATAATATATTGTAATATTTCCTGATATGGAAGTTGGGCCACTTCCCCAAGGATTTTTTGACGAATAAACAAATTAGGTTGAAAATAACCTCAAATGAATGGTTGTAATAGTTTGGTGTCAGAGAGATATGAAATTAAATTATAAAATTATAATTATTTAATTTTCATAGATGATGGAACTATTTTCAACCATGAGTCAATTGATAATTCGGATTCTGATAAATGTATAGAGGCCATGAAATATGAGAAAACATCCATATACACTAACCAATATTTGATCATAGTATATAAACATAAAAGGGTGAGACCAATAGGATTAAATTGGGTTTTATATAATAAAAATTATTGGATGATAGAGTTTGTCTCTATAAAAATAATTTGGTATCTATAGATTACAAATAAATTCATTTCACTTACTATGAAGAAACTTTTTCTCTAGTTTTGTTGGTATAGTAAATTTTTATATTTATCATTATAGATGCTCATTGTGATTATTTGATATATCAAATATACATCAAAAACTATTTCCTTAATGGAAATTTGGTCTGATATGTGTATATGATACATCCAAAATTATTTTATTCTTTAAATGAGCTTAGTAATTTTTGAAAGTTTCAACTGTCCATTTATAGATTCATGAAATCCACTTAGAGTACATATGGATGATGATATGACCAATAATTTTGGTATCATTAGGAAGATAGATGATTATTGTGTATATAATTGCCTTATTGGTAGCTTTATGAAATTTTTGGTATTGTATGTGTATGATATACCACTTTTTACGAATAATATCCTAAAATTAAATTCAATAAATATATAGTTTGGAAAATTCTCCTCAATGAAAGAAATGGAGAAGAAATCTATATATTGGGTATGATGATCTACAAATGAATATCAAATAGGTAACTTAAACTGATTCAAAATACATATATTCATATAGTGTTAAATTTTTGATCATATATAACTTTAAATTGGGGTATTTCCCAGCTATTAAAACAATGAATCAAAGAAAACTTCAAGATACTCGTAAATATTTAGAATGAATTGATATGATTCCTTATGTTTCGTCTATTATCTGTATAATGTATGGTGTGCTATAAAAAACCCAATGTCTCATATACTCTGATAATAAACCATATATTCCAATCCAAACATGGTGAGAGTCACTAGATTTCAATATATAATATCCCTAAAACCTTGAGAAGAAGTAAGGATATGTTCTCAATCATTAGTAGTGAGGATGAGCTCATTATAAGTGGTTGCATTTTGGCTACTTTATAATATAATAAAAATGATATGATATCTCCATCACATTTTTTCCATACTGGTGGATCTATGAGTTGAAAGAGGATCTAACAAGACAGCTTAGAAGACTCAATAACTGATGAAAAGTACATCACTAAATCAAATGGTGTGAAAGAAACTATTTAGTGAAAAATTATTCACTACAAAAATTGGGATGCTTTATAATATTAATATAGAAATTGGTATTTATTATTAAAATAAGAGATCTATTCCTTAGTCCATGTAATCTTGGAATCACTAAAAGAAAAACACATCCTTTTCAAATACAATCTCAATTGATAAATAATTGAGAGGGTATATATAATGATCTATTGGGTGGCTATATGTAAAAATTAAATAGATCCATTCATAAACATATTAATAAAACAAAATCATGAGGTTCATGTTGAATAATTGGGTATTTAAAAAGTGATATATTAGATGTAACTATTGTAAACTGTTTGATGTTTTTATCATAATGGTTATCTCTATTTATCATTCATTCATGTGTGCTCAAAATATTTAATGAGAATAGTAGAATGATAAAAACCACTCAAAATATGTCATTGAGGGATCCCCAATAAAATATAATCTCAAAGTATTATGGGTTATGATGACATATTATCTTTAGTATGAGTAGAATCATGTATATGATACTAAGTAAACTCATGAGAGAATAAGTAGAGACTTGTTGTCTATAATTTCCCATAAAATTATATCACATGGAATACCATACAGACATTGATATACCTTTTGGTCTATGGTTACTAAAAGGCTCTATTATCTAAGGTTGAGAAGATACTTAATAAGTAAAGCTTTATATTTTGATACATTTATTTTCATTCCTATCAGTTATCGATCATTAATTAGAATGTCATAAACAAAAACCTAGGGGAATGTTACCACATAAAATGTCAGTGTCAAGTTAAAGATCTTTCATAGTCATGTGATCTCTTCACGCGAACTTATTGACTTGGTTTAGAAATATCATTCATGGAGGGTACTTCAAATCACTTCACACACATGAACGTTCATTACAAATTGAGGTCATTTGAGAAGGTTATATATGATCCCTTCATACACCTGTATGGCCTTAGCATAATAAGGATCATTTATGGGGAATTTATTCCACCGCTCATGCTTTCAGGGTTCGCATATAAACTTGGTCTCATTTGTGAATAAGATATGGGATCCCTATATGGTCACTAACTCACTTCATGGACCAACATCATTTGTGGTTGTATAATGATACTCTAATATGGTTTCATTATTCTTATGCGTTAATCTATTTTAGGAATGTGTTTATTGATCTTTTATATAAATACAAAGTACTTCTAATTTCAGAACACACATATAGGTAATTACACATAGAGAATGGATTTAGAAATATTTTCCTCTATCAGAAACAGGAAATTTCTTCTTATTATTACCATTATTTGAAAAATATTTTTTTTATTGGAATTTTGAAGAAATCATATAGGTTATTATTAGATAATTTACAATTAATTAAGTTAAAGTATTATAATCCCCCTTCACAGAGGTCATTTCATGAATTCCCTTCATAAATAACACGTAGAAAAGATCCTTCATAAATCTGGTTTCATAGCATATCTATAAAGCCCCTTCATAGGGGGTAGTTAATGAGGCCCCATCATGGAAAAATCCTATGAACATAGTTTAATAAGGCCTGTTAATGAAACATTGTTAATGAAATATCAGAATTTAATTACATCCTATATCCATTCTACAATCATAAAAAAATCATTACACAAATGATTCTTATTGGTGTATATTTTAGCCTCCTTCCAATGATCTGTGAGAATGAAGAATCTAAACCAATGTTTTCCACTTAACGATGAAATTAAATTAGGGGTAACAATGCTCCCTTACCATCATCCCTTCACTCAAGATAAATAATTGGGTTTTACTCACTAAAATAGCCTCCTTGGATTCCTTTCACCATGGACGATGCCATGAAAATCATGTTCCAGCAGGGCTTCTTCCACATCCTCTAGAGTTACGTGGTCGTGCAATGCACATTATCATTCACCCATTTGATCTTGTAATTCATTTATAATGGCCCCATTTTCCTTTTCCTCCATAATAGATATGTCCCTAAGGATATTTATAATCATGTATAAAGAGGGTCCCTATCATGGGGATACTAGTGAAACCCCACCTAGCTCATGCTTCCCAATGTGGCTACTCTATATCAAGAATGATGTGTGTTTTGGAACCTGGTATATTCCATTGGTCCATTGAATGAGCCATAGTGAGATAAAGGAAAAAATGAAACATCCATACTTCTTTTTCACAATAATTGGTAATAAACATATACAAAATCCCAAATTCCCTCCATATGGGGCCATATTCACCATGTGTCCAGTCATCCTTATTGATCTCAATACAAATACATATGGAGTAAATGCTTACACCTCAAGCTATAATATGTTTAATCCCCATAGATACCCTTTCTTCTTATTAGTGGGACCTTGGTATTCCTCTCATTATCCCAAATCTCCTTCCCATATGGCTTTACACCCTATGTGTATAGTCTTCCTTCCCTATCCAACTATTATTCAATTGGAATTGCATGAATATGTGATCCTACTGTTAAATGTAAGACCAGATCTATTCTATTGGGCCTATCACTAGGTGAAATCCATGAAATCCCTACCATCACTAGACTTATACACAATGCTAGGCATATAGGGCCCCCATGCCTAAGCCCCACTCAATCATTTTTTCTTTCCCCATTCATGATGAAAACATCCATGTAAAATAATATAAAACTAAATGAAGCAGTCCTTATTTCCCGACATAAAATTACATAATAACATTCATGACTCATGATGTAAAACAACATGATAAAATCCTTAAAACATTATGTTAAACTATATATAATAGTTCTATCACATGACTTTAAACATTATGATTCAACCTACATGGTCTTTGATTCCAATTAACCTGGATACCTAGGGCACCCCTATGAGGTTCAACCCAATATATAAATCTATACCCTCAATAGTTTATACCCCCAATGATTCCCATATCCTCATTAGACCATATTCATTGTGATATATACAACTCTTTCTCATTCAGACATTTTCCCTATAATTCATATAATCAAATATCACTGGGTCTATATTCCCCATGTTTCCATCATGCATTCTAATATTTCACAACCAAAAGATAGGGTAAAATAGAATGTTCGACCCACACATAAGCCCCACACAAAATATTATGAGGAATATTTCACTTATTAGTATATTCCCCATAATTGTAAACTGATTAGAAAAGGTCCTGAACATAATACCCTAAAAAGAACATCACCTATTCAGGGTTTCATGACCTTTAAAGTTGTAACATTAGTCATTATCACATAGACTTAAAAGGTATTATGTGTCCCATTAAGTGTTATTGAACTCTTTTATTTATTATTCACTTTATAGATATACATTTATAACCCTTATTATGGGATAGATCATAATGACACAACACTTACCACCTCTCTCATTAGAGATAAATTAGATATCACCCATCTATGTAGATCCAATCCATGGAATCAATAACCAAAAAAAATATTGATATAGATCTTGTGATATATATGGATGGTCACATCGATTGATAACCTATGATATATATATATATAGTGCCTTCAATTCATGTAATTAATCAAATAACTTAATAATAGTTAATCATTCCTATGCTAGGATTTGGGAAGGATTTATGAATTAGTTTTTAATATATTATAGAATTATAAAGTAATAATTAATCCTCATATAAGGGATATATGATACTAACCTCATATCCTACTCACCAATGCACAACCCATGTTTCCATGGTAATTTCCTAGTGATTGAATTCCTTTATAAAGAATGTCTACATTGATTCAAAACAAAATACATTCATATATCAATTTAGAAGAAGAATGGATATAGTGAAATCCTCCAACTGAATGTGGATGAGTGATACCATGAATTGGGAATTAGGTTTGATATAACATAAAAATATTATATTTTGCATCATATAAACAAAAATAGTGAACCTAACATGAATCTTTTACATAAAAAGTGACTGATTGGACATCCTCTTACTTACTTATGATGATATGTTGATGGATTTCATGTTTTTGTTTTTTGATCTCACAGAACATTGAAAAACCATTCAATATACCACTTTAATCCAATAGAATGGAGGTATTAAACTAATCATTGAATGATTATCTATTAGGATTGACTAGTAACTATCATAGAACTCTTTAGGGAGATAGTAAGACACGGACCAACATGTATTCCACATCTTTTGTGATGGTTCTGGTTTCATCAAGAAAAAAGATGTTGTTACTCCTACATCACCCAAAATTCCAATTGTTCAATGTACATGTATGAGAGTGTTTCTGGAATATTGTTATTACTATATTTTAGGAAACATTAGAGATAATTCTAGTGATAAATAAATAGTGAACATCACACCAATGAGCCACCAAGGTGAAGATAGTTTCACTATTGAACATATCCAACTGTTTCAAGAGCTTGTCACTAAAGAAACAAATGATTGCCTCCCTTATCTTATCGATATAGATGAAGAGGAAAAAATAACATTAATCACTACCTAATAGTACTGTAGGAGGGATCTTTTGAATAGCCTACATCATCAACACTTTGTGGCATCCACCCCATAGGAACTCACTAGGGAGGTTTCCCTAGGGAAACCAACCCAGATCACCGAAGAGAATGACTTACATGAGTAATAATAATGTAGGAGGGAGGAAAAAACATATATATGTTCCCTTAAAATAATTTCATCATTACATTTTGGAGGTAACTCAATAATAGACCCATATCCCTTCTCACACTCTAAAATCCTTCCAGTATATCTTAGCTAATTCTAAGGGACCGTTCCATCATATCTGAATAGTTACCCAAGAATAGGATAATGTTCTTATTCCCATAAAGGATTCACTTTAACAAATTCCGGTGGTGGTCTCAGTGAAATCCAATATTCCTAAACTCACAAATATTGAATAAGATCAACATCGTATCTCATAAGATACTCATTAGAGAGACCATATCATCACTCCCATTATGGAGGATCATCGACATATCACAATAAAGGATGAAAATAAATGGAATGATTATATCCCTCTTTACACTATAGTTTTTCGGTATGTCTAGGTAGACACTTATGGACTAATTCATTTCCTTATCACTACAACTGTACCCCATCATCATATTCTAAAAATTACTCTAAAGCATGTCGATATCTTAGATTCCACTAGAAGTGCTCTCAAGAATATTTTGAAAACCACTCTATAGCTATCCCATAATGCATCCAATACATATAAGGATCACTAACACATTCTGGTGGTGCCTACTAAGGAGCATTATCAAATTAATGTCCTCATCCGAGATTACTATAGTAATATTCCAACATCATAAAAATACCAGTAGTTATCTCACATCCCCTTACTTACTAATACCAATGAGGACCACCAACCAATTATGATAGAAATTATAAAATTTTATATTTATATTCTAAAAAATAGATGAAGGTATCTATGGAGGGTACCTATACATTAGTGTTGTTTTACAGACCATGAAACTCCCATTATGATTAATGTTCTAACCCCTGTCTCCTAACAAAGATGATCCAGTATGTCTTTTCAATAGAATTGTTTTATCTTAGAGCATTCTCATAATACAACCTAAATAAATGAAAGTATTTTTAGTCCCTTACCTTTATTTCAATATTAATCCATGAATCTACTGACTCCACATAAATAATATAAAGCAACACTGACTGTAGTGGTATTCCATATCATATAGATATTAAAAACATTATAGGTCCTCTTCAAAGTACCATACATGGGGGAACTCCCAATGTCAACATGAAGATTAACCATAGAGGTCCTCCTCTTGGTGAAAACTATGAAGGCCTTCCCCATAGCATGAAGATCATGATGTAAAAGGGTCCTCCCATTTACAGACTATCACCATCTGGTAACCTTGGAGGTCTTCCAGATGGAATCCATGATAGTAATCATGGAGGCCTTACTCATGGTTAAAATTTAAAATTCCCTCCCAACAAAGAAATTTTATCTAAGAATAAAAATCATCCTTATGTCAAGGTAATTCCAAGATTTCCATCATTCTAAGAGGCACTTAAGAAGTCTATTCCAACTACACTAAGGGCCACATCATTGAATACAGATGTTCTATCATATCCAATGGAAGAAATAATGGTGAAAATCATCAGTTCCACCTCGACTAAATCATTTTTCCTCAGATAAAACTTAGTAGGTTCCAAATAGACATACCCTAAGACTTAATAAAGTGGATAGATATTGACTACAATGGTCATATCAAGATGAGGTACTCCTCTCTGGACAAATGAATATGGTTTGGACATGTGGAAAAAACTGGGAAAATATAAAATTCCAATAATTTTTTGTTCCATCTCCAATTCCCAATATGAAAATTTTTCTTTTTCATAACTAGTTGGTGATGATCCAACACCTTAAGTTGAATTATTTTACTTATTTGGATTATTCCAACCACATCATATTGATAAAATAGGTCTATTTTCGAGGTGGCTTCACCCTGCATTCAAAAGATCAAAACCCTATGTGAGGGAATAAATATGAGAGCCTTTAATATGATTTTCTTAATATTATGAAATTAATATTCATTCTAGTAACTAATTCCCTTAATAACATAAGAATTAGGGGATGGGGAGAGTATGGGTTGCACTAGTTTTCCCAGTTTCTAATAAAAAAATGTTCCCTATGGTAGGAATTACAAATTTTCATAACCTAGGGTCATGTTTTTGGCCTGAGATATAAAAATTCTTGTTGAATTATCCAAAATACTCTCACTATATCTTATGATTAGAAATTACATACTCTATAGTAGGGATCCATTGAAATTATTTTACATTAATCTACTAAGATAGTCAAATAGGCCTTCCACTTAAGGAAAAACTCCCCAATACTAAGAAACCCTTAGTAGTGAACTACTCATGATCAAAACATATGTTAAACCAAGAACATTAACTAGTTAAAGCATAAAAAATAAGGAATAATATGGTTAAAGCTACATTAGTACAATTATAAGAGAAACCCCAACCTGTGGGTCTAAGGACATTTTTACGATCATCACCACCCATAAGATAATCAAATCCTCAGTGATTCCTAGATGTAATGGTGACTTTTTAAATTCATCCCCGACCCTTAATTCATAGGTAATTATTACTCATTAACCTCCATAAATGATGATCATATTTAGATTATGATAATATTCATTGTAAAATTAAGTATTGTTCCATATTTCAGGTATTTTTTTCCAACATAATTAGTGATGAAACTAGTGAAATATTTTATGGACTCCCAATAGATATCCTTCAATAAATAACTCATTCGTGAGAATTGATGAGGGGGTTCATAATCTCTCTGATTAGAATATGATGGAAGTTTATAGGGTTGAAATTATTAATTATGTTTGATCTTCAGAAGTAAGTTTCTAGGGTTTAAAATCCACCTGTAACTCTGATGAGAATATGATTCCAACTAAAAATTATGCATTATAAAATTTTATTGTTGTCATATCTATAAATTATAAAAAGCATGATGCTAATGTAGAAGAATTTGGAAAGGAAATGTCCATTTAGAACATTTTTCACACCAAAATAACTGAATAAGATTTGTTTACATCATATTAAAATAAAAAATCTAGGATTTCTCCCATACACTCAACTATCTTTCATTTATCAATCTTCAAAAAATTTAAAGGGAATGGCATGGTTTCATTATACCCACCACTCAAAAAATATGATAATCTTACGATCATGAAGATGTTAAATTAATTTAAATATGCGTATGATATATTGAATAATTTTATTAATGAATTACTCAAATTAAATATTTCAATTGATTATACACTTAGTTGGAGGCCAATATCTCACCTCAAGTGAACAGATAACACAAAGAAGCTACACAATTGAATCGAAAAGAGTTTATCCATCTGACATAACTTGTTCCAAGAAAACTGGTTTTCATGTCCATGAGAAAAAAGTACTATCAAGAACTTTCACTTTTGGATGGTAGAAAAAATTATACCAATAAATATAATAAAGGCTAGATCAAACTAGATATCAATAGTCTAAATGGGAAATCCAAAAAATTCAAGGTCTAAACATTACCTATACCGATGTTTTTCCTAGAAATTAGTTCTTCTAGAAATCCTAAATGCTATCATGTATTTGGTAGTTTTAATGCAAGATATTTATGCTTTATGTACACTAATACATCCAGATAGAAATGTAAATCATAAGTGGTGAATGTGACTTATACTTTTCCCAGCATCATGATTCATTCTGTCCACATCTTCAGTGGTTCCAGAGACCCTTAATAGGATCTCAAACACTTCATATCATATTTTTTACCATGATACGAAAATTATAGTAGTAAGATGGGGGATAGGTGATTTGTGCAGACTCTAGAAGACCCATCATTTTTCTAATATAGAAACTGTAACATCCCAAGTAAATATATAATAATGAATTTCCATATTTATTAATATTTGTGAATCAAATATTAATTTTTTTTTAAAGGGGTGCTATGTTTTATGGCATACATGATATGCAACAATGTGTTTCTTTGAAGTCTAATGTTACACACAATGCTGAGTCATACTAAAAAATAATAATATAATATTATTTTAAATGGTAGTCAATGCCCAGTTGTTGTATTGGCAGAAATGAATAGAACTAACTACAATATGATTATAAATGGTTGTTAAATGTTTTTACATTTATCCAATAAAAGTGAGAGGCTTAAAATGTTAATGAGACTAATTTTAAGAATAAATACACTAATATTCATTAAAAGGTTGATCTACCGCCTATTTATGGTGAACCCTCTATAAATCTAGTTTTGGTCACTTTTATATATTTTATTTTATAAAATAAAATTCTTCTTTATAATCAGGACATCATAATTTACTTTAGGTAAATTTTTGGTACATTTCTGATATAATTCATTTTTTAATGAATAGTGAAAAAATAATATATTTTAATTCAAAACTGCATTTTAATATAATTTATTTATATGGTTAGATTATCTCTTTAATTAGTTTTAAATTGTAATTAGATTTTATTTTTACCATTTAATCCAATGTTGGTCATTGGAAGTAATTTCACTTTGAAATTGGACATAAACAAGTGTCAATATTTTGATAGTTATTATTTCTTAAAAACAGGCCTTCTGTTTTGAAAATGGGAATTAATTTGAAATTAATTAATTAAAATTCCTTGTTTTGTATTTGGTAAAATAGAAATCATTTTTAAATTCGGAATATCAAATATATCTTAGGCTGATTTTTTGGTATTTTTCTAAAAACAGTCAATTTTTTTATGAATAGTGAAAATACTAAATAATAGTTAGAAAACCGACTTCTTCATTTAAATATGATTTTACCACTTCTTTAAATTGAATTTTTAAAATACAACATACATTTTTGTTATCATTAAGTAGAATTTGGTTCAATAAGATGAAAATAATTTTTGGTGAATGGTAACTTTTGACATTTATTCACCGTGGTTAGAGGTAAATAGCCTAATTCAATGTAAAAATAAAATTATAATAATATTAAATTACCCTAAAATGTTTTCTAATCTTATTTTTTGATACCTTTATGACTATATGAATCCGAGGGTCGATTTGGGGACCCCATGGAGCCACTTAAGTGTGATAATGACACATTATATTAATTAATTTAAAGTAAAGACAAAAATTTCATAAACATATATATTTTAGTAAATCAATTCTTACATGGGATTATATAAGTAATATCTTTGACTATAAATATTCATTTGAAATCTAAAAATATTTTTGACATCATTTTATTTTTTTATAATTTTTAGACATCAAATAAATAAAATAATTTATAACATAATAATGATGCAGTGTTTACATCATTAATGAAGGATTTAAATAAATAAAATTATGAAAATTAAAAAAATATCCAAAACATATACAATTCTAATTGGATGATTTTATTTCGAAAAAAAGTCATATTATATTCTACTTTAATGAGTCTTGGACCTTTAGAAACGGAAAATCATTATATAATAAAATAATATTTTCTAACTTTGCTAAAGAGCCCCTCCTCCCCCTTACAAAACTACCTCACCTCTAACCGATTACTCACACCTCTCAAGCCCATTGGATCATCCAAAATCTTCCCAAAGAATATCTCAAGATCCCTCTCTTCCACCTATAAGCCTTACCTTAGGCAGAAGGCACTTCAAGAAATCCTTTTTGTTCAAACCAAATGGAGTTACCCGATTTAAAGGTAACATCTTCTCTTAAGTTATTTTGTTTTATTTTCCTTCTCAACCCCCTAAACTCTTTTCATTACTTTATTTTATAAAAACAACAATATCCTCAATATACTAGGTTTTTTTATGATAATTTGTTTAACTAAACTTATGCACAACTCCATCTAATTGGTAAAAGACATATTGTTTCTGTGGACGGTGAACTACTGCCTCATGAAACGATGGTTGTTCAATATTCTCCTACCAACTATTATGGTGGCCATTAATATGGAACTATATTTATATGTGATATATATTATATTTATATTGTTTTTATACTTCTTTATTTTTCATTTATATCATACCTTCATGGTTTCTATAATGGGTAAATACGATAATTTCATTTGAGGAAGTGTGGACTACCGCCCCCTCAAAGTGATATGACATGTTCATACCATAAGTGGAACATATAAAGGATAGAATTACAGAAATTATATATTATATTATACTGGAATTTTAATATACCTATGTATCATTAATTTTTCAGTCCATTAAATATGTAATTGAAATTAATGTAGCGTTCATGTGTACGTACGACGTTCCGTCTCCATGAATGGTGGATTTCATTTCTTACCTCCACATATTATTTAATATTATAAATACATATATTTACTGGATATATATGATATATATGATATCTAAATCATGAATATCATTCTATAGATAATGGAATTTTGACCACATGTACAACTTTTAATTATAAGAAGTTCATTTTTGACACAAGTACCAAATATCGACAAAACCACCAATATTAAATTAAATTGTTAAATAATGTTTATATCATGGTAATAAGTGATATAAATGGAATAATAAAACTTAAAAAGGTTCTTAAGAAAGTATAACTTAACATTAGTTTATTATTCAAAATATTAAAGAACGAATGGGTCAAGTCAGACATGAGGTAATGGACTTCGTCTCAATCTCCTTTCATTGAGGAATATTTTGTTTTATACATGAATTAATTTTATATGGTGTATAAACACATTTGAATTTTCATTTCATTTAAATGGAATCTTTTTCTATGAGGTGTTTTACTAAATCAAAAAAGGCAAGGTTTCTTTTTAATTTAAGTAGTGACAATGACCTTTTCCGTCAGAGCGAGTATTATCTTTCCTTGGTGCTCGTTTTATGTGTTACGAATATGTTATGGTTCTTAGGCATTGTTTACGTATACGGGTGGTTCTGTGATAAACCTAGGTTGGGTGGTCCTGAGATAGATCTCCAATTCATTGGGTAACATGACTGAGGTAAACATTAATGTTTCTCCTAAGAGATCTAGGGAATATACTGTGATGGGTATTCCAACGTAACTCCCTAGGTAGCTGTGATAGCTACAATATAAGTATGATATGGATGCCTCAAGTTACCATTAAGATTTATGTTTTCTATGTGTTATTCATAAATCTTATGATTTCATTAGGTATGTTAAAAATCTTATGATTTGATGGACTAATATTTTCTTTCTTTATTTTATAACCCTTTGTAAGATTTTTATGCTCATCCCATGTTTTGAAATGTTTTTCACAGGATGTAAAGATTAATAGGGTCAAGGATGGGATCAAGGAAAATACATGTTTACTAAAACATTGAACTACACAAGACACTTTTTTTTCAAGAGTTTTTATTTTATAAAAAAATGGAAACTGAATAGAAGTGTCTACATTGTAATTTTTGAGATGTAATGTAATAGTTCTGTCCTAATTCTATAAAACATTAAACCTGAAAATATCTTCAATGTGAATTATTCATTTAATTCAATATTATGTAATTTTTAAGCCTGCATTCTTTTAGAAACCTATCACCAAGGTTTGTGTATAGCTACGATACCTATGGTGATAGTTAGGTTATCAGTTCCACTGCACACAAAAAAAGATGGAGATATTTGATCTCTCAATATATAAGCATCATGAGAATGATTGGATCTATAATTTTAGTAACATATGAAAATGGAAATTCTTATCCTTGTATTTAAAAATTATATAAGATAAGATTTTGGATATTTGTATAAAAAATCAATGTGATGAGTTACAAACATTGTTAATCCCTCTAAAATATCATAATATATTTTATGTAACTGTAGTTGTATGTGATAGCCCAAGCCCAAGCCTCAGTTGATTCCATCAGACCAAGGGAATAATTATGTTAAGGTTTAGTCCACAATATTCCTTCTCAAGTTAATTATGACACGGGTTCGGGAACCTAGGCCCATGAAATATCATATTGTACCTCCCCAAAAACAATAGTAGTAGCACCAATTCCTTCATCTAGAAGGAATAAAGTGGCTAAATCATTTAGCATATGAATACTTGAAGAATAAAAACTATTATTTTTTAATAAAATGGAGAATAACATAATCAAATTTTTAAATTCCAAGAATACCTATGAAGTCTATCTTAATGACTGATCACACCGCGATTCACTATTTCATTTTCACCCTTACACCACTGTGATAAACTTTTTTTATATTGAAAATTATAAAAAAAATAACAAAATTCATTCCATTTCGTAACCATATATTTTTTATTTATTACTGTTAAAGAGGTCAATAATACTTTTTTTTATAATCTCATTGAAGGTGGAGGTGATTTGGAGGGTCCATGATGATCCCAAGGAAAATGGGCCAAATTGTGCAGGATCATTGCACAACAGTGGACTCAACCGCATATTTCTACTTAACCGTGCCTCCAAAGGGGCTGAAATTTTGTGATATGGTCCAATATTTAATGGTATAAATTTAATATTAATTAAGCTAATCCTCATCAGGCCTCTATTATTCCCATCCAAACTAATCTGTCTAAAGAATCAAATCTGCACAAAGTCAAATGCAGGCTTCTATATTTTGTCAATATCTCGAGATATAGTTGTCCAAATGGTTCCAAACTTTCGTTGGAGATAGTAAATAAGTGGTTGAACATATTTATAGTTTTTTCCAATGTGATATTCGATTACCGAGTGCTCAAAAACCATGGTCTATGTGGTTTTACACAATCCGTGTGCCCTAAACCACCTTCCACTTTGCCTATAAAATGGAAGCTTGGGCTCCTCATTTTCAAGATCAACCAGTAGGAAAAGATATATTATTTTGGAGACAAAAAGTAGTCTTACCCTCATCCAAAAAGTTTTTTAGTCCCCTATCATCATAGGGTGATAAAGCATGAA
The DNA here is from genome assembly GCA_963277665.1 of Viscum album. Lineage (NCBI taxonomy): Eukaryota > Viridiplantae > Streptophyta > Magnoliopsida > Santalales > Viscaceae > Viscum > Viscum album. Next base: position 869,495,154 of record OY728122.1, read on the forward strand.
GAAGGAGTTTCACCTGATCATCTTCCTCCTTCAGTTGTCGAGCTAAACGGTGGGCATTCGTTATGAGGGAACAACACACATGTAAAGGAAGTTATGGTTCTAATTTTAGCGATTTTTTAGAGTAATTTTGGTGTGAAAACATTTATTTCCATGTATCTTATGTAATTACATATTTTAATTCTTGTTTTGATGCATGTGATTGAGATACTCTTAATTTCTAACCGATCGGTGTGAGGTTTTGAGGGTGTGACCTGTGTTGTTCTGATTAGACAGCACAAGAATCCTTTTCATACCCACCTTCTTGAGATTTAAATATTCTTTGAACACCTTTATTCCATTCATAAGTTCTGTACCCTGACAATACAATTTTTACATCAAGGTTTGGTTATTTAAGCATTGAAATAAAATCATAGGAATTAATCAGGATTCCAATTAATTTCAACCACAAAATTACTCCAAACATAAATGAATATCTATGAACAATGAACATTAAATGTGTGTAGTGAAATCACAATGACCCATTTTATTTTATTTTTTTCAAAATCCATTTGATTTCTCCACATTTATGCTTTCAATTAAGTCATTTCATCCTAAAACTATTTTCAAAACCACCCCTTATTTTAGTACTTCTTATTAAAAACGCACAATCTAAACCTACCAATACTCCTTTAGAGATTACCTAGGGTCTTCTATAGACTATAAATCAACCTTAAAATCATAATAAATTTTACATTTCATGATATCATGTTCAAATTATGGCGTCATTTCCGGGGAGCACTTTTGTTTTTAGTGCATCTTTTTTATAGGTTTTGTATAGATTTTGTGAATATTTCATTGCTTTATCTTATACCTTTACCTATATCATTGTGTTATGATTTCATTCTTGTGTAGTTTTGTGCATGATATTTTCTAATCTGGGATATTTACCAGTTTTTGAACCTTAACCGGAGAGGATCTTACGTCAGTGGCCCGAGAGGCACAAGACAACTCTTTGAAGGAGGACACACCACAACTTTAGACTTTTCTAAACCCCACTTATTTTGGAACCGAATTAGAACATGAAATTAATGAGTATAAAATGGACGAAAAAAAAATCAAACACTAAATTAACTATCCTTTCCTACTATTAATATCCAACCCACATATATTCAAATACATGGTGGGCACCTAATTTGGAACTGAATTCTGGTCTAATTCACTTATTGACTAGATTTCATGGACTTTCTCGAGAAGATCCGTGTAAACACTTAAAATAATTTCACACTATCTGTTATACTTTAAAACCAACTAATGTGGATGAAGAACATGTAAATCTCCGAGAATTTCCATTTTCATTAGAAGACACTACGAAATACTGGATTTACTATGTTAATTAACAAATTAGAGGCTAGGAAGACATGAAATGTCTTTTTCTTGGAAAATATTTCCCAGCCTCTCCAATTGCAACTATAAGGAAAGAAATATATGGTATATGGAAATCACAAGGAGAAACATTACATTAATATTTAAAATACTTTAAAATTTTATGTTCAAGTTCCCCACACCACCAAATAAGTTATCAACTTTAAATTCAGTATTTTTATAAAGGTTTAATTCTTATTTTCTGAAATATGATTGATGCTGCTACATGTGGTGAGCTTGTTGATAAAACCCTATCGTTGTAAGGAACTTAATTAATAACATGGCACAGAAAACTAAACAATTTGGTTCAAGGTCCAATGTACCATTTTGAGGTGTCCATGAGGTGAAAAGTACTGAATTTGAGAGGAAGGTGGACAAAAAGTTCGAAGAGGTAAGTACACTTCTTTGAAAACTTTCTCTTTACCAAGGGAAATCCCAACCACCTACTCCAATCCATTGTGTTATATGTTCTTCTGACACCCACTACTCTGATCAATGCCTCCAACTAAGAGAAACTTCTTAGATTTGTGAGGATATCTTTCCAGGCTTCCTCTATAACCAACCCTTTAGGAAAGAACCATACTATCCATCCAATCTTGGGTGGAAAGACAACAAATCCAATAGGAAAGGCGGGTATTCAAACCAACCTCAACAACCATGGATCCAACTGGGTCAGAGTAATCAACCACCACCACCCAGAAATCCTCAACCACAACAAATGTCTTTCCAATAAACCCCTCTAAAACCCGAGCCTAGCTTAGAATACATCATGAAACAAATGTCTTCCCACCATATAAATTCCAAAAAACCACCCAAGATACAATACAAGACCTGAAAACCCAATTAGGAAAACTTTCCAACTCGATGGGGGAAATCCAGAGCCATGGGTCGGGTAAAATACATTCTCAACTATTAGTTAACCCTAGAGATAAAGGAAATGTCAGTTCCATCAAACTTTGAAGTAGAAAAAAACTAAAAATCCAAATGATCCCTCCACTAGATTCATCCCATCTTAAGGAAACCACCATCCCAACAACTGGAAATGCTTCAAATGAGGTAGAACCTTGTCCTGAGAGAATCCCTTCCAGAGGAAAGAGTGGGTTTGTCGATGATTCACCTAGCCCAACAACCCCTCTTCCATTTCCACAAAGGGACACCAAACCTTGGAAACAAAAAGAAATTGATCTATATAAGGAAATATTGGAAAATTTTAAAAAAGTTCAAGTAAACATCCCCTTGATTGATGTTGTGAAACAAATTCCAAGATATAAAAAGTTTCCGAAGGCTATTTTTACATGCCAAAGGTGACTTCATGTAGATTAAAAGGTGATATTTGGGAGGAACGTATCAGCATTGATAGAGCCATCACTTCCCACCAAGTGCAACGATCCTGGGATATTCTCGATTCTATGCACCAAAGGGGAGTATTCATTTTCAAAAGCTATGATTGATTTAGGTGCTTCTATAAATTTCATTAATCACTCCATTTAATCTACGTTGTATTTCAGGGAACCGAATCCCACTATGATTATTGTTCAACTGGCTAACCACAGTATCGTACACCCCACTGGTGTGCTAGAGGATGTTCTTGTGAGGGTTCAAAATTTAATTTCTCATACTGACTTTTATGTGATTAAAACGGAGGATGATTGGATGATTGGATATGCCCCGATTATATTGGGGAGACCCTTATTAAAAACTTCCAAAACCATAATTAATGTTCACAATGGTACATTATCTTTGGAGTTTGGTGGTGACATTTTCCACTTCAATATCCTTGATTACATGAAATACCCCTCATAAAAACATTCCCCTCTCTCTGTAAATTATATAGATGTATTCCCTTCCCTTGAAAAAACTTCATTTGATTCCCCTGATCCTCTTTATGAGTTCTCTTCATTAATAGAAGTTATAGCAAATGATTCATGCATTGATTGTTGTAGTGGTCTAGAAAAGTGTCATGCATGTTCAATGATTGATTATTTCTTGAACATTAAGGATCTAATGACCATCAATGATACTTCTAAGCTTGTAAAATATCATTCCTCATTTGAAGATGATACCATTGAGTATTTAGATGAGATCAGTCACCTATCCCTTTCACACCCCCCCATAAATCCAAAATCCCCCTGAATTGGAATTAAAACAACTGCCTCAAGATTTAAAAATTTTATATCTTGATAATGGTAACAAGAATCATGTCATCATTTCTAGTTCACTCCCTCCTAAGAATTAATTGCAACTGCTTGGACTTTTGAGGGAGGATAAACATGCTTTGGGATGGAAACTTGCTGACATTCCTGGTATTTTCCCATCAATTTGTACACATCATATTTTATTACATGATGAGGCTAAACTAGTGATGTAGACACAACATCGACTAAACACAAACCACCGAGAAGTTGTGAAATAGGAGGTAAAAAAATTATTGGCTTGTGGAATCATTTACCCAATCTCTGATGGCCAATGGGTCAGTCCCGTTCAAGTAGTTACTAAAAAAATTGGCCTTACAGTAATCAAAAATGAAAAAAATGAATTGGTTCCAACTAGTGTGAAGAATGGTTGATGTGTTTGCATAGACTATCTCCGGCTAAACCAACACAAAAGGAAGGACCATTTTACTTTCCCATTAATTGACCAAATTCACGAGAGGATAACAGGGAATTCCCATTACTGTTTTCTTGATTGGTATCTTGGATATTTTTATATCCATATTGCCCGCAAGGATCAGGAAAAGATGAACTTTACTTACCCCTTTGGCACATTTTCATATAGAAGGATGCCATTTGGTCTTTGAAATTCTCCAGGTACTTTCCAACAATGTATGGTTAGTATTTATTTGGATTACCTGGTGAATTGAATGGATGTTTTCATGGATTATTTCACTATTTATGGATCATCTTTTGATGAATGTTTGAGTAGTCTTGTTTTAGTCTTACGACGGTTTATTGAAAATAATCTTGTATTAAATTATGATAAATTCTTTTTCATGGTGCGACAAGGTATAGTTTTGGGGCATGTTATTTCTAGGGATGTTATCCATGTAAATAAATCAAAGGTGGATTTTATTTCTTCTTTACCATTCCCTAAAAATGTACGGGATGTGTGGTATTTCCAAGGTCATGTTAGATTTTACTGTTGTTTCAATCATGACTTTAGTAAAATTTCACTCCCCCTCTCCCGGTTAGTCCAAAAAGAAAAGTAATTTGTTTTTGATAATTAATGTGATGAAGCTTTTAATAAGTTAAAATTGAGTCTCACATCACCCTCAGTAATCCATCCACCACGGTGGGATTTACCATTTGAGATCATGTGTGATGCCTCTAACTATATAGTTGGGGCAGTCTTATCACAAAGGGTTGGTCAAGATTCACATGTCATTCCCTATGCCTCACATACACAGGGCCCTGCCCAGGAAAAATACACCACAACTGAAAACAAATTCCTTGAAATTGTGTTTTCCTTGGAAAACTTTAGTTCATATCTTTTTGGTTCTGAAGTCATTGTGTTCTCAGACCATGCATCCCTACATTATATGCTTAAAAAACTAGATTCCAAACCATGTCTCATTCACTATATGTTCATCCTTTAGGAATTCAATTTAGAAATTAGAGATAAAAAAGGATCACAAAATTTGGTGGCTGACTATATCAGTAGGATTACCTAATCCTCAGACATTGAATCATCCCCTTTAATTCCTATAAATGATATGTTTCTCAAGGAGCAATTGTACCAAGGGTAAGATGTCATTCTGTGGTATGATGAAATTGTAAATTACATGGTAGCATCTTTCATTCCTACTGATTTCAAAAAAAACCAATCTAGTCGTCTAAAACATGAGTCTCGTTGGCACATTTGGGATAACCCCTACCACTGGTACACATGTAGTTATCAAGTCCTTCGGCATTGTGGTTTTGATAGAGAGTTTGAGTATGTTCTTATATTCTTCCACACTCTTTCTTGTGGGGAAAACACTGGTCCCCAACTGACTGCTTTCAAAATCCTTGATTCTGATCCCTTTTGTTATGCACTTTTTCAAGATTCCTAGGATTTTTGTAAATCTTGTCCTCATTGTCAATGAATAGGTAATGTCTCTAAAAGAAATGAAATTCCATAAGAACCATTTTTCTTTCATGAAATTTTTTATGTTTGGGGTATTGACTTTATGGTGTCATTTCCAAATTCCTATGGAAACATTTACATTATTCTAGTAGTTGATTATGTGTCAAAATGAGTATAGGCATGAGCAACAAGGACTGATTATTCTAAAGTAGTTGTACAATTTTTGAGAACCCAAATATTTTGTAGGATTGGATTACCTAGGTTCATCATCAGTGATCAGGGTTCTCATTTCTGAAATCAAACAATGATATCACTTTTGCATCAGTATGGGGTCGGTCATCAAGTGTCTACTGCTTATCACCCACATACAAATGGTCAAGTCGAGGTGTCAAATAAAGAGGTAAAATAGATTCTTGAAAAAATGGTTCAGTCTAATAGAAAATATTAGAGTCTTATACTTGATGATTCCTTATGGGCTTATCGTGCTCCTTTAAAAACCCCCATTGGCATGTCAAAATAACGGTTAGTGTTTGGAAAAATTTGTCACCTCCCTGTTGAGATTGAGCGCCGAGCCTACTTGGCAATAAAACAATGGAATTCTAATCTTTCTAGTGCAGGTGCTCAAAAGAAGTTGAAAATTCAGGATATGGAGGAAATGAGAAGAGATACATATAAGAAATCCGTGATTTATAAGGAGTGAACCAAGGCTTCCCACGACCATCTCATCCTTCATCATCAGTTTGACATTAGGCTGAAGGCCCTTCTCTATAATTAAAGGATGATGTTGCGTCTAGGTAAGCTTCGTTCTCATTGGTATGGACTAAACACTGTTACGAATGTCTCTCCATTTGGTGTTTTCTAGGTTCAAAATGAATTATCTAAGAAAACCTTCATAGTTAATGGATAGCGACTAACGCCCTTCAACAAAACCCTTCCGGAGTCCCTGATGGAGGAACTCCCAGTTCAAGAAGTATTTTACGAATGACACCCACCAGGTTTTATCCTTCCTTCCTATATTCTATCTTTACAGTGAGGACACTACACACTATAGGTGTGGGGTGATAGGTATATTCCTGGGTTAGTTAGGGATTTTCATCATCTTTCTTATTTTTCTCTTTTTAGATTACTGAATAGTATTTTTACTTTCCCCCTTTTCTCTCCTACTCACCTCTGTGCAAGAATATTATTTTTTTATTCCCACTTTATCTGGGAAATTGATTTCTATTTAATCATAGAAGTTATTGAAAATTCATGTGTAATTTATGTATTTCATGTTGTTTTAACATTCAAAAACAAATTTTTTTGATGAAATGTGCATGTCTACAAGAATTCAATTCTATGGTGTGACTTTTTTTAAATTTAGTTCTTTTCGATGATATAAATGGTTATATCATATTGAAACCTTTGAGAATAATGGTGAAATTTTTTGTGAATAGTTTGAAGGAAAATTGTGTCACTTAATCTCTTTACACATTTTTATTTCTCCTAACCAGGATGTGTTAAAATTTCTTACTTAATGGAATGTAAATATAAGTTATGTTGATTTTTCTCTACTTTCAAAAATCATTTTTTCCATTCACTAGTTCCTTATCTGATCTATTTCATTACTATAACAAATTGACCTATGCGTGCATACCTGTTATCTGACTGACGTACGCCCTCATAAAAATAAAAATAAAATTAAAAAACCGGGTTGTATATTGGGAAGGTCAAAACCCATTCTTCATCAACCTTTGGTCTTATTATAACTATTACAATTAGTGTCGGGAGGAGATCAAACATGGGTTGGGAGAAGATCATGAGATTTTTTTCAAGTGAAACTTTTGAAAAATTAATAAATTAGGGGAGTGAAGAAATTTACAACATATGGGGATATCTAGGTCAGAATATTATGATTTGACTTCTGGGAATGATTAAGTGAGTGGGTCTGGAAATTTTGTTGCAATGGATGTGGGGAAAGTTCATTGCAAAGGATCTTATAAGTAGAAAATTATTAAAATAACTTATATTTACTCGAAAAAAAGTTGAAAGAATAGCATGAAATGGTGGTCACCGACACACGTGGATAATTTGTGACATGATTAAATTTTGAATTATTTTCTCTGATTGGTATCATACTTCTCTTGGAATTTCATTTGGATACAATTTTTGAGGCGTATTTTTCAATGATCATTGAGAATAACTCCCCAGTGTGATTTTTCATTTGATCAAATTTCTATCAGAAATTAATTTTTCATTGAATTTTAAATATTTATGAAGTTATAAATATCTACACGGATAATTTTTATAATTATTACTTTTCCCAGGAGTGAAAATGTTTAGGTGTGGGGGTGTGATCGCACGGTGATTCACTGTTTCATTTTCACCCTTACACAACTGTGTTAAACTTGTTTTATATTGAAAATTATAAAAATAATAAAAAAAATTATTCCATTTTTTGAATCATTTATTTTTTATTTATTAGAATTAAAAAGTTATATGATAATTTTTTGATAATCTCATTGAAGGTGGAGGGGATTTGGAGGGTCCATGATGATGTCCAAGAAAAATGGGCTAAACTACATAGGATCCATGCACAACGGTGGAGTCAACTATATATTTCTACATAACTGTGAATCCAAAGGGGTTGAAATTTTGTGCGATGGTCTAAACTTTAATGGGATACGTTTTAGATGAAGGAACCAAAGCATCATTCAGCCTCTACATTTCCCATCCAAATAGATCATTCCATAGAATCAAATCTGCACAAATTCAAATGTGGTGTTATTTATTTTATCAATATCATGAGATGTATTTGTCCAAATAGTTAAAAACATTAAGTGGAGACATTAAAGAGGTGTTTAAACATTTTTATGGTTCTTTATAAAGCAATATTCGACTGCCAAGTGTTCTAAAACCATATGCTAAGTGGTTTTACACAATCTATGTGCCCAAAACCACCTTACCGTTTGCCTATAAAATGGATGTTTGGGTCCTCATTGGAATGTTCGACCAGGAGGAAGAGCTCTGGTATTTTGGAGACCCAAATTAGTCCTATCCTCATCCAAGAATTTCTAGAGGCCCCTACCATCAGAGGGAGATCAAGCATGAAGAAGGAGTTCCACCCGAGCTTCCTTCTCCTCCCGATGTTGATCTAAACAGTGGGTGTTCGTTGTGAGGGAACTACACACATGTTAACAGAGTTTCAATTATTATTTTAGAAACTAGTTTGGGGTAATTTGGGTGTGAAAACATTTCTTTCCATGTATCTTTCATAATTTCATATTTTAATTCTAGTTTTTATGCATGTGATTGAGATACTCTTATTTTCTAACCGATCAGTGTAAGGTTTTGAGAGTATGAATTGTGTTATTCTGATTGGATAGAACAAGAATATTTTTCATACCCACCTTCTTGAGATTTCAATTTGCTTTCGAAGCTCTTATTCCATGTATAAGTTCTGTACCTTGATGATATGATTCTTGCATCAAGGTTTGGTTCTTTAAGCATTGAAATAAAAGATTAGGAATTAATTGGGATTCCAATTAATCTCAACCAAGGAATTACACCAAAACTAAATGAATATATATGAAAAATAAACTTTAAATGTGTGTAGTAAAATCAAAATTAACCATTTTATTTCATATTTTTCAAAATCCATTTGGTTTCTCAACTTTTAATCTTTCAATTAAGTCATTTCATCCTAAAACTATTTCCAGAACCACCCCCTATTTCAGTACTTTTTATTAAAAACGCACACTCTAAACCCATAAAATCCCCTTGAGAGACAACCTTGGGTATTCCCTAGACTATAATTCCACCTTCAAATCATAATCAATTTGATGCGTCATGATAGCACATCCAAATTTTGGCACTATTTCTGGGGAGCACTTTGGTTTTAAGTGCGTGTTTTTTATAAGATTTTTGTAAATTTTGTGAATATTTATTTGTTTTATCATATATCATTACCTATATCATTGTGTTCTGATTTATTCCTTGTGCAGGTTTTGTGCATGACGCCTTCTAGTCCGGGTGATTTACCACCTTTTGAACCCGAACCAGGGAGGATCTTACGTTAGCGGCCCCAAGATGCACTAGACAACTCTTTAAAGTAGGACACACCTTTTCTTGAGACTTTTCTAAAACCCTATTCTTCTAGAACCAAATTAGAAACTGAAATTAAAGAGTATAAAATGGCTGAAAACAATCAAACATTAGAATAACTAACCTATCATATTGTTGATATCCAACCCACATATATTCAAATACATGGTGCGACATCCAATTTTGAACTGAAATCATTTCTAATTCACTTATTGCTAAGATTTCATTGATTTTCAGGAGAAGATCTTCATAAACACTTAAAAGAATTTCATATTGTGTGTTTTTCATTAAAACCTGCTAATTTGGATGAAGAAAAAGTAAAGATCAGAGAATTACCATTTTCATTATAAGTCACTACAAAAGACAAGCTTTACAATGTTAATTCACCAACCAGAGGCTAGGAAGACATGAAACGCCTTTTTGTTGAAAAATATTTCTCAGCCTCTCGAACTGCAACTATTAAGAAAGAAATATGTGGTATAAGGAAATCACAAGGGGAAACGTTACATGAATATTGGGAATGATTCCAAATAATATGTTCACATTTCCCACACCACCAAATAAGTGACTAACTTTTAATTTAGTATTTTTAGGAAGGTTTAATTCCAATTGACCGAAATATGATTGATGCTACTATAGGTGGTATGCAAGATGATAAAACCCCAATCGCTATAAGGACCGCAATTGAGAACATGGAACATAACACTCAAAAATTCGGTTCATGGTCTAATGTACCCATTCATGGTGTCCAGGAGGTTCAAAGTACTGAATTCGAGAGGAAGGTGGACACGAAGTTCGAAGAGGTGAGTACCCTTCTTCAACAACTTTCACTTTCCCAAGGTAAATACTAATCTCCTCCTCCAAACCATTGTGGTATATGTTCTTATGACACCCACTACTCGGATCAATTCCCCCAACTAAAAGAAACCTTTGATTTTTGTGAGGAAATCTTTTCAGGTTTCCCCTATAAAGAAACCATTAGGAAAGAACCATGCTATCCATTCATTACTGGGTAGAAAGACAACCAATCCTATTGGCAAGTCGGTATTCAAACCCACCTCAACAACCATGGATCCAACCAAGGTATAGTAGTCAACAACCACCACCTAGAAATATTCAACCACAGCAAAGTTCTATCCAACAAACCCCTCCAAACCCCAAGCCTAGATTAGAATACACGATGAAACAAATTGCTATCAATAATGTAAAATTCCAAAAAACCACCCAAGATTTCATAAAATACTTAAATACACAATTATGTAAACTTTCCAACTCGTTTGGGAAAATCCATAGCCATGGGTTGGGTAAACTACATTCTCAACCAGTAGCTGACCCTGGAGATAAAGGAAATTTCAGTTTCATCACCCTTCGAAGTGGAACAAAACTAAAAATCCAAATGCCCCTCCACTAGATTCATCCCCTCCAAAGGAAACCACCAACCCAACTACTGGAAATTATCCAAATGAGGTAGAACCTTGTCCTGAGAGAATCCATTCCAAATGAAAGAGTGTGTATGTCGATGAGTCACCTAGCCCAAAAATCCATCTTCCATTTCCAGAAAGGTCCACCCAACCTATGAAACAAAAAAAAACTGAACTAGAAAAGGAAATATTGGAAACTTTCAAAAAAAATTAGGTAAACATCCCCTTGATTGATGATGTGAATCAAATTCCATGATATGAAAAGTTTCTGAAGGAGATGTGTACACACCAAAGGAGACTTCATAGAGAAAAAAAAGGTGATCTTGGGGAGGAACGTATCAGCATTGATAGAGCCATCACTTTCCAAAAAGTGCAATGATCTTGAGACATTATCGATTCCATGCACCATAGGGGAGTAGTAATTTTATAATTATATGATTGATTTAGGTGATTCTATAAATGTGATGGCTCACTAGATTTACTCTACATTGAAGTTTGGGGAACAGAAGCCCACTATAATTATTGTTCAACTGGATAACTGGAGTACCGCACACCCCTTTATTGTGTTAGAGGATGTTCTTTTGAGGGTTCAAAATTTAATTTTTCCTGCTGACTTTTATGTGCTTAAAATGAAGGATTATATGATGAATGGACATGACCCAATTATATTGGGGAGACCCTTCTGGAAAACTGCCAAAACCATAATTAATTTTCACAGTGGTACATTATTATGGAGTTTGGTGGTGACATTTTCCACTTAAATATCTTTTATTCCATGAAGAACCCCTTAGAACAACATTCCTCTCTCTGTGTTAATTCTATATATGTACACCCTTCCCTTGAAAAAACAACATTTCATTCCACTGATCCCCTTTAGGAGTTTTCTTAATAGATATTAATGCATGGAAATTATTCATACATTTATTGTTGTAGTGGTCTAGATAATTTTCATGAATGTCTGTTGGTTGATTATTTCTTGAACACTAAAGATCCAATGACCATCAATGATACTGCAAAGATTGTAAAATCCCATTCCTCATATACGGATAATACCATTGAGCAGTTGGTTGAGATCAATGACCTCTCACTTCCACACACACTCCCATCAATCCAAAATCCCCCTGAATTTGAGTTAAACCAACAACCTCAAGATTTAAAATATTCATATCTTGAGAATGGAATCAAGCTGCTTATCATCATTGTTATTTCACTCCCGCCTGAGCATGAATTGCGATTGCTTGAACTTTAGAGGGAGAATAAACAAGTTTGGGGATGGAAACTTGCTGACATTCCTTGAATTATCCCATCAATTTTTACACATTATATTTTATTAAATGATGAGGCTAAACCAGTGAGGTGGGCACATCGTTGACTAAACCCAAACCTCCTAGAAGTTGTTAAAAAAGTGGTAACAACATTATTGGCTTCTGGAATAATTTAACCTATCTCTGATAGCCAATGGTTCAGTCCCATTCAAGTAGTTCCTAAAAAAATGGGCCTTATAATAATCAAAAATGAAAACAATAAATTGGTTCCAACTCGTCTGCAGAATAGTTGGTGTGTCTTAATAGACTGTCTCCAACTAAACCAACACACCAGGAAAGACCATTTCCCATTGTCATTGTTTGACCAAATGCTTTAGAGGCTATTAGAGAAGTCCCATTACTATTTTCCTAATGGGTATTCTGGAAATTTTCAAATCTGTATTTCCCCTAAAGATCATGAAAAGATGACCTTCATCTTCCCCTTTGGCACATTTTCATATTAAACGATGCCATTGGGTATGTGGATTTCTCGGGGTACTTTCCAATGGTGAATGGTTAGTATTTTTTTGGATTATTTGGAGAATTTCATGGAAGTTTTCTTATATTATTTCACTATTTATGGATCCTATTTTGATGAATGTTTGAGTAGTCTTGGATTATTCCTACATCGCTGTATTGAAAAGAATCTTGTAGTAAATTATGAGAAATTTCATTTCATGGTGTGACAAGGTATTGTTTTGGGTAATGTCATTTCTGGGGATGGTATGCAGGTAGATAAATTAAAATTGGATGTTATTTCTTCCTTACCATTCTCTAAAAATGTATGGGATGTGCGGTCTTTCCTAGGTCATGCTGAATTTTACCATCGTTTCATTAGTGACTTTAGTAAAATTGCACTCCCCCTCTCTCGGTCACTCCAAAAAGAAAAGGAATTTGTTTTTGATAATGAATGTTAGGAAGCTTTTAATATGTTAAAATGGAGCCTCTCATCACACCCAGTAATCCAACAACCATGGTGGGATTTACCATTGGAGCTCATGTGTGACGCCTCTAACTATGCAGTTGGGGAAGTCTTATCACAAAGGGTTGATCAAGATCCACATTTCATTGCATATACCTCACGTACACTAGACCCTGCTTAAGAAGACTAAACCACAACTGAAAAAGAATTAATTGCCAGTTCATTTTCCTTTGACAAATTTAGGTCATATCTTTTAGGTTCTAAAGTCATTGTGTTCTCAGACCATGCTTCCCTCTTATGTCTCCTTAAAAAACCGGAATGCAAACCACATCTCATTCGCTGGATGATCCTCCATGAGGAATTTAATATAGAAATTAAAGATAAAATGGAGTAGATAATGTGGTGGATAAACATATCAATAGGATTCCCCAATCCTTACACATTGACCCATCCCCCTGTATTCCTATAAATGATATGTTTCCCAATAATAAATTGAACTGAGTACAAGATAGTATTCCTTAGAATGCTGAAATTTTTAAATTATTTGGTATCATCTTGAATTCCAACTTATTTCAATAAAAACCATGGCATCCCTCAAAAACATGAGTCTCATAGGTACATTTGGGATCACCCCTACCTCTGGAAAACATGTAGTGATCATGTCCTTGGGCATTGTGTTTCTGATAGAGAGTTGCAGTCTGTTCTTAGATTCTACCACACTCTTTCTTGTGGGTCCACTTTGGTCCCCAATGGACTGCTTTCCAAAACCTTGATTTTGGTCTCTTTTGGCCAACATTTTTTCAAGATGCCCATGATTTTGGTAAATATTTTCCTAATTTTCAAATAATAGGTAGTGTCTCTAAAATAAATTAAATGTACAAAAAACCATTTCTCTTTCATGAATTTTTTTATGTTTGGGGGATTGACATAATGGGGCTATTTCCCAATTAATTTGGAAACTTGTACATTCTTATGGCAGTTGATTATGTGTCAAAATCAGTAGAGGCACAACATATACGGACAGATGATTCAAAGGTAGTTGTAGAATTTTTGAGAACCCAATTATTTTGCAGGTTTGACAAACCTAGGTTCATCATCAGTGACTAGGGTTCTACTTTCTACAACCGAACAATGCAATCACTTTTTCATCAGTATGGGGTCGGTCATCGGATGTCTACTACTTATCACCCATAGACTAATGGTCAAGCTGAGGTTTCAAATAGAGAGGTAAAATAGATTCTTGAAAAAAATATTCAATCCAATAGAAATTATTGGAGACTTAAACATGATGATTCATTATGGACTTACCGCACTACTTTCAAAACCACCATTTCCATGTCACCATATCATATAGTGTTTGGAAAAAGTTGTAACCTCCTTGGTGAGATTGAGCACTGGGCATATTGGGACATCAAATAATGCAATTATAATCTTTATAGTGCAGGTTCTCAAAGGAAGGTTCAAATTCAAGAGATGGAAGAAATGGTAAGAGATGCATATGAGAACTCCAGGATTTATAAGGTGCGAACCAAGTCTTCCCATAACCATATCATCCTTCATCTCCAGTTTCGCATTGTGAAAAATGTCCTCCTCTATATTTCAAGGCTGAAGTTGCATCTAGGTAAGCTTCGTTTCCACTATTTTGGACCATACACTGTTACTAATGTCTCTCAATTTTGTGTTGTTTAGGTTTAAAATGAAGAAACCAAGAAAACCTTCACAATTAATGGGAAGCGACTAAAGTATTTCCACGAAACCCTTCCAGATTCCCTGGTGGGGGAAATCCACATTCAAGGTTTAGTCTATGAATGAAACACACCATGTTTTATCCTTCCTTCTTGCATTCTATTTTTACAGTGAGGACACTGCACACACTAGGTGTGGGGGGTGGGTATATTCTTGGGTTAGTTAAGAATTTTCATCATCTTTCTTTTTTTTCTCTTTTTAGTTTGCTGAATTGTATAGTTACATTCCCCCTTTTCTCTCCCTCACACCTTTGTGCCAAAATATTATTATTTTTATTCCCACTTTATCATGGAAAATGAATCCCATTTAATCATGGATGTTATTGAAAATGCATGTTGAATGTCTATATTTTTTTTAACATTCAAAAACACAAAATTCTGATGAAATGTGCATTTCAGCCAGAATTTGATAATATGGTGTGACTTTATTTTGAAATTTAGTTCTTTGTCGATGATATAAATGGTCTTATAATTTTGAAACCTTTGAGAATAATGGTTCCCTTTTTGTGAGTAGTTTCAAGGAAAATTGTGTCACTTAATCTCTCTACACATTTTTTCTACCAACCATGATGTGTGAAAATTTCTTACATAATGGAACGTAAATATAAGTTAGGTTTATTTTCCTCTACTTTCTAAATAATTTTTCCATTCATCCGTTCCTTATCTAATCTATTTCATTACTATACCAGATTTACCTATATGTGTGTACATGTTACCCAACTATTCTACACCCTCAAAAAATTAAAACAAATTTAAAAATAATCATGGTTGTATGTTGGGAAGGTCAAAAACCACCCTTCCTCGACCTTGGATCTTGTTATAATTATTACAATTAGTATTGTGAGGAAATCAGACATGGGTTGGGAGGAGAGTGTGAGATTTTTTCGAAGTGAAACTTTTGAAAAATTAATAAATTACGGGAGTGAATAAATGTAAAAGATATGGGTATATCTTGGTCAAGAGCATAGGGTTTTACTTCTGGTAATTCATAAGTGAGTGGGTATTTAAATTTTATTGTAAAGGATGTTGGGCAAGTTTGGTGTAATGTATCTTGTAAGTTGACAATTATTAAAATAACTTTTATTTACTTGATAAAAAGTGGAAAGAATATCATGAATTTTTTTTCACACACACATGTGGAGAATTAGTGACATGATTAACTTTTGAATTATTTTCTTTGATTGGTATCATGATTCTCTTGAAATTTCATTTGGAAACAATTTTTTAGACATCTTTCTCAATGATCATTGAAAATAACTCCTCCATGTGATTTTTTTCTTTGATCAGATTTCTATCAGGAATTAAACTTTCATTGAATGTTAAATCTTTATGAAGTTGTAAATATCTACATGAATAATTTTTGAAATTATGACTATTCCCTAGAGTACAAATGTTTATGTGTGTGGGTGTGATCGCACCATGATTCACTGTTTCATTTCCACCCTTACACCACTGTACAAAACTTATTTTATATTGAAAATTATAAAAATAATAACAAATTTAATTCAATTTTTTTAATAATTAATTTTTTATTTATTTCTGTTAAAAAGGGAAATGATACTTGTTTTTATAATATCATTCAAGGTGGAGGTTATTTGGATGGGCCCTAATGATGTCCAAAAAAATGGGCCAAACTGCACAGGATCCATGCACACCAGTGAATTCAACCGTATATTTCAACTTAACCGTTCATCCAAATGGGCTGACATTTTGTGATCAAGTGAAAAAAATAATGGTCTACATTTCATATGAAGAAGCTGAAGCCTCATTGGGCCTCTACGATGCCAATCAGAACTGATATCTCCAAAGAATCAAATCTGTACAAAGTCAAATATGATGTTCGGTATTTTATCAATATCATGATATGTAGTTGTCCAAATAGTGACAAACGTTCGGTGGAGATATTCAAGAGGTAGGGAAACATGTTTCTAGTTTTTTCCAAAGATATATTCGACTTACAAGTGGTTTAAAATCATGGGTTATGTGGTTTGACACAATATGTGTGCCCAAAACCATCTTCCACTTTACCTATAAAATGGAAGCTTGGGATCTTCATTTGAAAGTTCATCCATGAGGCAAAGCTCTGGTATTTTGGAAACCCAAAGGAGTCCCCTACTCATACAAGAAGATTTGTATTTCCCTATTATCATAGGGTTTTATTCATGAAGAAGGAGTTCCACCTAAACTTCCTCATCCTCCCGATGTCGAGCTAAACAGTGGGTGTTCATTGTGAGGGAACTACACACATGTCAAGGGAGTTCCGATTCTCATTTTAGCTAAGGTTTTGGATTAATTTGGGTGTGAAAATATTTCTTTCCATGTATATTATATAATTTTATATTTTAATTCTTTTTTTGATGCATGTGATTGAGATACATGAAATTTGTAACCGATTGGTGTGATGTTTTGAGTGTGTGACTTGTGTTGTTCCGATTGGACAACAAAAGAATGCATTTCATACCCACCTTCTTGAGATTTCATTATGCTTTGGAATCTCTTGTTAAATTAATATGTTCTGGACCTCTATGATACGATTTTTACATCAAGTTTTGGTTCTATAATCATTGTAATAAAAGCATAGGAATTAATCAGGATTCCAGTTAATTTAATCCAAGGTATTACTCCAAACATAATTTATTACATATGAATAGTGAACTTAAAATGTGTGTAGTGAAATCACAATTAACCATTTTGTTTCATATTTTTCAAAATCCATTTGGTTTCTCAACTTTTAAGATTTCATTTAAGTCATTTCATCCTAAAACTATTTTCAAAACCACCTCTTATTTAAAACTTCTTATAAAAAAATGCACACTCTAAACCCACCAACAATCCTTGATATATGACCTAGGATCATCCCTCAACTATAAATAAAACAAAAAATCATAATCAATTTGACGTTTCATGACAGCACGTTCAATGAACACCATAATTATTTCCCCTAATGTCATATGTTGGGGAACAACATCAAAAATTATTTTATGTTTAATTACTTCCTTCAAATGATTATTTACTCAAGAGAAGAAAAATTAGTTAAACCCCCAAGATAGGTGACTCATATTTTATATTATCCACTACAAATGATAGCATGAATGAAATAAGTCCCGAGTAGGAATGTCTAAAAATTAAATTAATGGATGATCCAGAAATAGGTTTCATGGGTGCACGTTATTCTCAAGATTCAACTAAACCAATCAGTTATGTACCTATCTCAACCTACAATATCAGAGATGAAATCATCATTGTTGTAATATTTAAATAGTCTATACTATAATAACCCCTAGAATAAAACATACAAGGAAGGTCCACTCCCTATATGTAATCAAGTATAGATCCTCTCAGACTTCTTACCACATTACCAATGAGGATGATAACCTTTACATAAAAATAAAAAATGGAAACCACGAAACCAAATTCAGCCATCATCATATGAACATTCCAAATATGGTTCTCCTAGTGTCAACCACTTGATGGGACCCTTATATAATGAATAAGGAACATAAGAACTTGAATATCATAACCAAAATAGAGGAATTGGTCACAAATGATAAAGAGGTCAAGGAAAATAAGGTTGAAATGGACCCTAACATCCATACAATATTTTCATCGATCCCATAAGTGAAACAGAAGCACTAAGACAAGAACTTCATAGATACAAATATGAGAATACATCTATTCTTTATTATTATATGGAAAATGTGGATCTAGTTATGTTGGAAGACTGACTACGTAATATGGGATTATCTAGTGATGATTTAAATGATAAAAGGGGTTTCATCCCACTCCCCATGCTATAAAAATTGAACCAAATGTATTTTTGGGAAAATAACTATAAGCACAAAAAGCCTCATCCACTAAACATCAGGATAGAGAGTCATTTCATGAACAGAATCAAAAGTTTCTATTTTATAAGTATGACATCCTAAAAAATTTCACTATTTTCATAGCTAAATGCTCAATTTTGGATGAGCTCCACCTCTCCATAGAGTTCAAGAAGGCGTTCATTGATTCAATTTGGAACCTTCATATGTTAGAAGTTTGAATCTATTTAGAATATTAAAATCACACATATACTAGTTCTGATAGGGGTCAAATGGTCATTTCCTTCATAAATAAATATTGAGAAACTCTCATCCAATGACACATCAGACCCTTTGTATTAGATGAGACTAGTACCCCCAAATCTAGTGCTAAAAACATAATTATTACAAACCATTTTTTATACTAACTCTAGTGACCCAATTTTGAGCTTCCATATATATGAAATTAAAGAAATGATTAAATAAATTTCATAGTTAATGACTTTTCATGATTGGATCATTAAATAATTAGGAAAACTAATACTTAAAAATTCATATCTTTCTCACCTAATTGGAATTTCTCCCACTATATATTGATTTTTTTATTAAAAAATAATCTTTCAACATCTCCCATTAAATTTTATATACATGATACTATAATAAATATATCATATCTTTTAATCTTTTTAATAACATAGATAAATGGAAACATAAATAAGGGTGAGCTCAAAGGATTAGAAAGAGAAAGTTTATAGAAGAATCTATCACGAATATATAAGTCCTAAGGAATATAAAATAGTGGATAATAAATAAATATTCCTTTCAATAAATAAATTGAGAAAAAAAATTAACCATCGAAAGTATAAATTTAGTAATAACATGTATAATAATAACTGATTTCATAATGAATAAATGTCTATTTTCAAGTAATATAATCTTTTTTTCAGGTCATTATTGTAATAACCCAAATTTTTATAAATAAAAATTTCCATTTTGATTTATTGAATTGTATTATTATGTAATATTGTTATTGAAAATATGTGAACTTATTTTGTTTTATTATATCCAATCATATTTATTTAACCATTAAGAGTTATTAATGTTGATAATATTGTAGTCGAATAGTGATCACATGAATAGTATTACAATAGGGTTTTAACAAATCCGATTGAAACAGAAAAAGGAAGTGATGGCCTTAACCAGTAGAATTGTACCCTATGAAGTCCATGTATCAGTGCTTCAGAAGGAGATATCATTTCTGATCTTTTCCTTTGACCAACACCAAGCTAAGATCTAATAACTTAAGCATGAGTGAAACTGTTAATGGGAAAAGTTAAAACTCATCGAGATCATGACCCAAACCATGTTTCTTGAACCTCAAAATGAAAGTCCCGCCATCACGCGCCTTACTCGTAGGTATTTTTTCGTGTATTATATGGATATGTATCACGACCCTAGTGATATGAATATGTACATTTTTTATAGAATAAGGAATATATTTTCATCTTATTATTGTTATTTTGGAAGTAATTTTTATTTTGATATAACAAATAACAAATTGTATTTTTGGTTAATATTATAATTCAATTAATGAATTAATGAATTAATATATTTTTTTGAAAAAAATTATGTTTTGTTTTTATTAATGAATTCTTACCAAATATAAATGGTCATATAATTTTTATGAAGTCAAATGTACATTTTTATAAGGGTTCGAAAACTGTTATTATAAAAAACACAAAATTTATTAATAAATACAATTTTATTTTAAAAGTGAAAATTAAAATATATAGAACACTATTTAGATAAAATTAATATTATTTTTTAATCATAACATCGAAATTATCCAATGGTGAGTTTTTCAAAATTTTCTAAGACAACCATTTAAAAAAAATTAAATATCGTATAAATATACATTGTGTATTATGACATCATATTGACCAAAATGTGATGTAATAATTAATATAAATGGGAACCACAAACAAATATATGTTTCCTTTTAAAATGATGTATTTTTAAGATTATGTTTTATATTTTTCAAATCCATTATGAATTCTGAAAAACTTATAATATATTCTAAGGTTTCAATACCCTTCCTTTAAGAGTGTGAATCACCTCCACATAAGAAAAAGAATTATTTTATGTTTTTCATCCCTTCACCATGTAAAATAATGCTAAATACTCAATTTGGTAAGAAACCAAGGGAAACACCATTTTATGGTTTGTGGTTTTCGATATTTTATTATGTAGAGTCTAAAACCTAAATAGTAAATAAATCCACCTCATTTCCTATATAAACCCACCCAAGATCTCATTTATCTTCACTCAAACTCCTTGGATAATTACCATACTCTAACCTCCACTCTCTAGAGTCCTCCCAAGGTTCCCCCAAGCTCTTAAGAATCCCTTAATAAGATTTTGGAGTCACACACTCAAGTAAGGTATCCTCACCTTCCCTTCCTCCTTTCAAATTCAAGAACCTTCTTTGAAATTATTTCACTTAATTTCAATTGGTTATATTTTAATTAATTTATAATAATTTCCCTACTATCCAATTGATGTTATTTTAATGGGGGTTCATTTATCCTCCCTCGTTCGGACCATTACTATTGTCGTCACAAGGCCAAAATTCTACAAGGGATCCTCATCTGCTCTTCCTTATTCAAGTTTTTTTATGAACATATATATTCTATTTCCTTTTCCTAAAATTCAGACATGTATTTACATGTATCTATTAATTCTAGTTTTATTTCCAAAACGATTATATCCCCATTTGTCTATCATCAACCATTTTTTTAATTTTTATATTACATCATTATGTTGCCGATATTTCACCATGATTTTCCATAACAAAACAATTGTGTAGTGAATATCATACCCATTTTTCTATCAAAGGTATGCACCTTTATGCACACACACTTATTTATTGTGGACATAAGTGTATGTATTCCACATTCTTTAATTATGGAGTAAATTATTATTATGAATGAATCCATGCTATATGATCTATGTGGCATACTTAAGTATGAGACTGAAATGAATATGATGGATGAACCCAGATAGTGATATAAAGAATTAGGTAGTGTTTAGTATCATGATACATCACATTGGGATAGGGAGTGAACCTGATTCCTTTGTGTGAATTCTTCCACAATGATTTATTTGTGTGTCACACCGTGGCCTTGGAAATCCTTTTGTTTTATTCTTTTCTTAGTCATGGATCCTTTCATTGCGGTTCTGGTTAAGTCTCAATTTGAATATTTTAGTTTTTGTTGAAAATGGATGTCTGGGATTGGTAGAAAGTGGTGCACGGTTAGTGTATGATATGAGGAAACAAGCCAGGTTTTCCAAGGTAACGGTGTGTCATTTTTTTTTATTTTTTAAGTAACATCATAATGCTTCCTTAATTTCACCATGATTTACCATGCCAAAACAATTGTGTAGTGAATACCATACCAATTTCTCTATCAAGGGTATCCACCTTTATAAACATATACTTATTTATCAAAGACTTACATTTATGTATTATGTATTACTTGATCGGGGAATAAATTATAATTATGAATGAATCCATGTTGTGTGATATATGTGGCACATGTAAAAATGAGAATGAAATGAATATGATGGGTGTGCCTAGATAGTAATCCATTTCATTGGGTAATGTTTAATATCATGATACATCATGTTGGGATAGGGAGAGAACTTGATTCCTTTGGACATTTTCCACTATGATTTATTAGTGGATTTATCCTTGACCTACGATTATGATTAAATGTTTTAAGTTGTTTCCAAATTTCCCATGTCATGATTATTACACTATATAATGCCTTATTATTCATGTTTCTTTTATTTTTTATTGATATACCTATTGTATAACATATATCACTTATTCCATGTTTATTACCTTATTGGGTTTTATATTTCACTGCTTTCTTATGTATGGCACTAGGTTATCCAATGCAGTTTTAAGTTCGAAGGAGTATTTTGAGCATGTTAAAGAAGTTTTCACTAATGATATTATATTCCCTATTTTATGTTGTTATGTAATGTACGTAATTCCCAAATACACTAGAATTCTCAGTCATCTAGGTTGTATTAAGTATATTATTATTAATAAATCAAGTATTAATGTGAAATAAAGAGCAGGATTGTTATAGTTCGTATCATAGGAATGGTTTAGTTATTTTTGGATTATCATTAGAAAATGCTAGAGAAACCATTATAGATAACACTAAGTATAAAAAAATATCCCTAAATATTGGTTTGTATATATTAAGTGGTTTATTAAGAAAATATATCCATGTTTGGACACTACAAGTGGACATGGTTCAGTAACAGATATACCTAGGAGTAACAACTCAGACAAGGTGTTCTGGGCCTAACTCAAGGAATCCTCATACATGACAACATGACTTACTATACACCTAGTTTGACACTATTGGGGGATATGATAAGGTAAATTCATAATCTCATTAAGAAACGTTTTTAGGGGAACAAAAAAATTCCCATAATAATATATATTAGGAAATATATCATGGATATCATATATTAAAGCCTAGAGTATCATAAGTTTAAGAAATAAATTTAATTTATAAGTTTTCTCTTTAATGTCATTGGATTCCTCTTTAATTGTTTAATAGTTTAAAAATAATCATCCTTAATTATTTCATTGTTCTATCTAATGGCTTTAATATGAGGAACCAAGTAAACAATCAATTTGACGGGCAATGTGATGACTTCCCTAATAAGATGCAAAAACCAATGGCCATAGAAATCATGAACTTTATGATGATACTCTCTCATCTGAATCAGGTTATGAATAGAAACATAGATTAATAAGATAACCCAAATCCCCTAATATATAACAAGCCTCAATCAATTGATTCATGTGATAAAAGGATCATATTCAATAGATCATATAATCCCTTAATTGAGAAATAATTGATCAAATCCATTGAGAAGTTCTTATCCATCCTTCAACACTCTAAATAAAATAAGGTTCTTTTGGATGTTGATTGTATGGAGAGAGAATATGGTAGTAGTGGATTGTTATCATGAATACAATGTATGAGAAAGAGATCATAGTGATGGATTATAAGGAATTCTAAAAAAATCAATAAATATTTTCCTCACACTCTCTAACTAAAAATTGAAAGGGATTTTATTTAACTTATAGAAAAAGACAAAAACTCTATCAAGGTGTATGAGGAAAATTTCACAAGAATTTCATTATACACCTCCCATTTAATCATTACCCTTGAATACAAGGTTTACCACTTATTTTATGGGATAAAACAAAGTCTATAAAACCCCTGGTGATCTCTAACTTTGATAGCCATGAGTAAATTTTATGATGTGCACTCAAAGTCTAAATGGAGAACAGAGAATCTCAAGGGTATCATGGGGATAAGTAGAAAATAGTAGAATTTGATTCTGGTGGTCCAATGGATAAATTGAATGATGACATGAAGTTTCAACACCCCACTTGCCAATGGTGTGGGAAGAAGAACCCCAAAAATTTCCCAAGGGGAACGATGAAATACAATAAGTGTGGGAAAGAAGGACACAGAGATATAAATTACCAATATGAGAATCCCAATAAATGTATGATTGAAATAATGATTTATATTCTCAATTTACAAGAGGGGGTGAATTGTAATTTTAAAAAACTGTTGTTTTTATCCCTATGGAAAACAATGTTTAACAAAGTTAAAAAATGTAAATTCAAAAATCGTAAAATATTTTTATTAAATAAACTTACTAAATTCCGAAATTATTGTTCCAGAAATGAAACTTATAGAAATTTTCAAGGAAAATATTCTACCTTAAATCATATAGAATCTTATTTATCGGCATATATAAAAGTACAAAAAAGTATAAGAAAATTATTCTTTCATACTTTATTAAAAACTCAATGGAAATAAACCTAAAACAAAAACAAGTAACAAGTATGGAATCTTTTATCCTAAATAGTAGGGTATCCCACAACCTTGGATAAAGGTCCCTTCATTGATACTTTCAAGAAAGTATGTGTTACCCACATAAGGGTAATCCCTTGATAGGAATATCAGAATCAGCCTTTCTCTACCCCCAAACCCTTGATCAGTAAGGTAGTCAGCACCTATTTATTCCTATCCATTGAAGTCCTCAAACTTTAAGGTAGTAGACACCTTTATCATCATATCCATAGAAGCCCTCAATTGTACTCAGCAATAATCAGAGTCACACGAAGTAAGCTGAACAAGATGTTTATTATGCACAATGAATGAGAGTTTCTCTCTCTAGAAATCACTTCAAGAACATGTAATCTCCTGGTGAATTGAACTATTATTGATATCATTAAAATGAGCTCCTATTTATAGGAACTTCTTCAATGGTCATTTCCCTCCTCCAATGATCGTACTTTTCCTTGAATTTTAGAGGGACCTGTACACATGTCACTCAAACAATGGTTAGTTATAAACAGATTGTACAAAATAGTTTCATGACTATAACAAGTGTATGAAAAATAAGGTTTCTTAACTAAATAAACTTTTCAGATTCTAAGCAAAAATAAAAATCAGAATCTAACCAATTGAATATTTGGAGTTATAAGACATGGATATTCAGATTCTATTTTCGAAAGAGTTCAGAATCTGAATTCTATAGATTCTGTAGTCTGAATTCCAATGAATTTGGAATTTGAATTCAGAGGAATTTGGAGTTTTAATTTAGAGGTATTTGGAGTTTGAATTATGAGAAATTAGGAATCTGAATTCTAAGGAATTCAGAGTCTGAATTTTGTGGAATTCAGAATTCAGAATCTAAATTTCAGATAATTTGGAGTCTGAATTTTAGAAAATTTTGAGTCTGAATTTTAGAGAATTCGGAGACTGAATTCTAAACAATTAGGAACCTGGATTTCTGAGAACTTGTAACCTAAATTTCAAATAATTCAAAACATGAATTTTAGAGAATTTGGACCCTAAAAACGAAACATTATATATCCAAGTAATTATAACATTCTTATTATTTAGATATGAAACTGAATTTTCACTTAGTAAAAAAACGAGTAAGATTTAGAAAGATTATAAAAGAAACAATGAAAAAAAGGTAAAGATAAAATTACCTTAGAGAATAGAAAATTTTCTTATTAAGATGATCCTTAGGGGAAATAAAATTTTACCTTAAGATAGAGTGTTTTTTATTTTCAAAACATAGAGTAATGGAAAATTCATAAGTAAAGCTTATTGACTCAATAATCTCCCCCTTTTTTTAATAGACAAACATCCTTATGAAAAAGAATATAAGGACTTTAGAATTTTTCTTTTTGGACATGAAAATAAAAACCAATCTTCCATTACGTATGAATCATGTTGAATACAACTAACTCCTCCTTAGGTTTTGAAATCCCTAAGGATCATATTCTTGACTTCCTGAAAGATATTTTTCTTTTTCTTGCATAAGGAAGTCTTCTTTGATATGAACTCCCCCTTAGATAGACTCCCCCTTACTTAGGGAATCCTCTTCTGTAATTAGTATTCCTTTTAACATTCCTTTATTCCCCAATGTGATTTTAAAAAAATTATAAAGAGAATGTAAAAAAAATATGGTGCCTGAAATATTAGTACTATAAATAAAAACACAAGAAGAACAAGCAAAATTTCTCGTTATGATTGAAATAATTTGACCAGGGAAGGAAATACAACAAAAGATCGAATTGGGAAAAAATTATTCTTTATCCTTCATAATTAACTTCTTCACTATGATTTATAACTTCTTAAGCTCCTTAAGATCCACTTTAAAACACTTCAGCAGCTGTTTTGGATCCCCATTTTTCTTCTCTAGAGATTATATCATTTCATCCTGAGCCTTAAGAAATTATTCTTGAGTCTTAGAAAACTCTTCTTGCTTATCAAATTCTCTTCAAACACTATTCTAATATCTCTTTGCCTTTTCCAATTCAAAGTGACTGAATTAAGCTTCCCATTCAGATATTTGACTTCCTGCTTCTAGGTTGTTTGTTCAAGACTGAGCTTATCATCAAAACTTGTAGTAACTTCTTTGATATTTACATATTCAGCATCAAAATCATCCTTCACATTGTCTTGAAAATCATAAAATATTCTCAGCTCCTCAATTGTATTCTTAGACCACTTATTAATTTCCTTACATGACCTCTTGTGAGCATCATACCCGATGAAGATAGATTTGAAATCGTCCTCAAGCCTGATGAACTTATCTATAAGCCTGGAAACAGAATCTAATTTCTAATTAAATTAGTGATGATGAATTTGGCACCTCGAGTCTATACTCAGAAACAAAGTAGTGGTATCAACCAACCTCTTCATTGATTGGACCAGAAAGTCATGTCCCAGTGAGGATGATTCCGAATCAGATTCTTTGGTTGGTAAGGATTGTTTCTCTATCTCGTTATATTTTCTTTTTGACGAACCACCAACATCTTTCTTTCCCACCATGACTTTCCTCAGTGTATCAACGAACACCTGTTTTCCATTTTCTATTCTCAGAAGGATCTATATTTTTTTGGGTGATTCATGTTCACTTTCTGATAGTTGTACTATCTTATCTTCCTCAAGTTTTTCTTGCTTAACATATTCCACTAGAACCTTTAGTTGAACAAAATCATGGTCGTTTATTTCATCACCATATCGTTTATTCACTTCCTCCTTCTCCTCATCCTCTTTTCATTTTGAAAGAATTTTGGTAGATTCAGCCTGAGAATTTCATATTGATAATTTTTCAGAAGTACTATCCTTATCAAAATATTCCACTACTTGTCTTATCATATCAATTGTATCATCACTTCCTTACTCTTATTCTTATTCTTTTTCCTCTTCCTAAACTAATTCTTCATTTTCTTATGGTTTTGGAATCTCCATTTTCTTTCCTAGAGTCACTGGAAGTGATTCTTGCAAAAACGATTCTGGTACCTAGACTTGTTCAAAGGAATTCTCAGTGTCTTTGAGAAGATCATGAACTATTTTGGCATCTGATAGCTTCTTCCTCCACTTCATTATCTTTTCCTTCTTCTCATGCTCTTCAGAAGTTTTAATCTTTAAATATTTTGCTTCAGCAAGGTCCAATACAAAAGTAGGCTCCCTTTACATTATATTCTTCTTATCTTCTCTTGACTTGGAAACCACTTCATCTAGATAAGTCTTTTTCTTATTTTGTTTTGGAGGAGTGGATTGGGTTTCCTGAACTATAGGAGTTTTTTCATTCACTTCTAGTTCCTTCACCTTTCTATACATCACACCTTTCTTGGAAGTCTCATCCACATCAAGTTTCTTTGATATTGCTTCGCTTTTAGAGTTAGATAAATCATATAATTATTCGAATTCACTACAGAAACCAACATTTATTCTTCTTAGGGTATCATCACTCAACAACATAACCTTGAAATTCCTTGTTTTAGAACTACAAGGGATTTTGAATGATTCTAGAAAAAGTACTGTGATCTTGGAAAGAATAATCGGATACATGATGATTTGTGATTTGAGAGTCCCATTCTTGATATTCATGATGTTAATCAAGACATACTTTACCAACTTAAGGTTCTCAAGTTTCACTATAAAATATAGAATATATATATATATATCACTCTTCTTTAAGTATTTCTTCACTCCTTTTCTCGGAATGGGAAAACCTTGAACCCATAACTAAAGAATCTAGAAATTAGTAGAGAGATGAACAATCATTAGAGAGTTTTCTTCTTTCAAACCGAGGTACACAAAATCCTTCTCCTTATCAAATTATCTTGATACATCCAGTATCTTGTGGGTATTGAACTCATCTTCACCCTCATACGGAATTCCAATTAATTTTGCAGCCTTACCGTAGGAAATAGAATAGTTTTTTTCATAACTCGTAAATGCAAACATGTGTCTCCCTCCTTTGTTAAAAAAACTTACATACTCATAGAATTCTACCAGAAACTTTGGATAAAACGGATCATGTTCCTTTGGTTTGGATACATATAAGCTCTCCCAGCCATTCAACTTGATATTCTTCAAAATAATAGAATCGTACTTGTAAAAGAACATCGAATCTATTAACCTTTCCCTACAGATCTACTATTCTGAATTTTCCTAAACTGGTGACATTTTTTCTGAGGAGAAGCTTCCAAAGACATTCGGAATTGATTAAAAACAGGAAATTTGGAACAGAACATAAGTAGAGAAATAGGTTTTCAGCACGATAAATCTTGATAACTGATGCAGGATAACCATCATGGGGTATTTATACAGGCATTTGAGGCGATAGTTCATATTCCCAAAAAGATCCAACATTGGGAATAATCTTTATCTAATCTGACGGTTGAGATGGAAGTAGAAGAATGATTTTCGTAGGATCTGATCTTTTGAGGTTTTTAAGATAAAACTTTGGATTTAAGGAAAGTGAATCTAAAAAAAATTCTTAAAACAAGTGTAAAATACCAACAATTTAAAAAATTGATTATGAAAATTTAGTTAAGGAAAAATACCTTCTGGGTTTCTTGAAAAATTATCAATAAAAAAATATTCTTCATGAGAAATTTTAGAATCTAGAAAACTTTCTTGATTACTGATATTTGATTGCAAAAATTTTTATTATGAAAAAACCATATTACAAAAAAAAATTGATTACAAAAAATTTTGATTAATAAAAATTTTTTTATGAAAAAAAATTGATTACAAAAAAAATTTATTATGAAGAATTTGATTATGAAAATTTTGACTTAACAAGAAAATGTACTCCCCCTATGAAAAGGAGTTTCTTATTGTATGAAGATAGGTTTCAACAATAAGTTAATCTGGATGATTACCTTATGGTTATCATTCCTAACTTTTGTTTAATGTATTCAAATCTATTGGAGGGTAATGATTTTGTAAAAATATTAGCAAGTTGATCTTTCATTATGATAAATTGAAAAATGATATCTTCTTTTAGTGTGTGATCTCTAAGAAAGTGACCCCTAATATCTTTGTGTTTTGCACGAGAGTGATGTGTTGGGATTTTTCTTAAGGAAATGGTACTGGTGTTATCACACAATATCTGTGTTTTGGTAAAACTCATTCCATAGTCTATGACTGTGTGTTACATCCACAACACTTAGGTACAACAACTTCCAGCTGCTACATATTCAGCTTCAGTAGTGGAAAGTGAGGTCGAGTGTTTCGTTTTTCATAACCAATAAACTAATGAATATCCTAATAAGTGGAAAGTTCCAGATGTACTTTTCATATCCATTTTACAACCACCAAAGTCAGCATCAAAAAAAACTATATAAAACAAAATCATTTCCGTAAGTATAAGAGTCCTAAATCCATGGTTCCCTTTAAATAGTGAAAATTCTTTTCACTGCTTTTAAATGAGATCCCTTAGGATTGGATGTATATCTTGAACATAACCATACTGAAAACATTAAGTTTGTATGACTAGCTATCGAGTATAGTAGACTTCCTATAATACCTCTAAATCATGTTTGACCTGGTTTCCCATCTTTATCAAGATCAATAGAATTTGAGGAACTAATGTGAGTTCTAATACTCTTAGTGTTGTCATATCCACAATTTTTAAAAATTTCTTTAATATACTTGTGTTGAGATATATAAGTTTCTTCTTGTTTTTGAGAAATTTAAATACCTAAAAAAATGTTAACTCACCCATTAAACTCATTTCAAACTCATATTTCATTATATTTTCAAACGAATCAGTCAAAGATTACTGAGTTGAAACAAATATAATGTCATCAACATAAATTTGAACAATCAAAATATTTTTCGTTTCTTTCTTTATAAAAAGGGTTGGACCAGAATTTCCCTTAACATAATTATTTTGTAACAAAAATCCTGTATGTTTGTCATACCAGGCTCTAGGGGCTTGTTTATGTCCATATAAAGCATTGGTATGTTTGAAAATGTGATCAGGATGTTTTTTGTCTTTACAACCAGTATGTTGTTCAAAAAAACATCCTCTTGAACATATCCCTTAAGTAAAGCACATTTTACATCCATTTGGAAATGTTTGAAATTGAAGAATGCTTCTAAGGCTAGTAAAATATGAATAGATTCAAGTCTAGCTACTGGAGCATAGGTTTCTTCATAGTCTATTACTTCTTGTTGATTATAGCCATTAGAAACTAATCTAGCTTTATTTCTTATAATGATTCTATTTTCATAATATTTATTTCTGAAGACCCATTTTACTCTAATAATAGCAGTTTCCTTAGGTCTTTCAACCAAGGTCTAGACATTGTTCCTTTCGAATTCATTTATATCATATTGCATGGATTTTATCCAATCATCATTACCTAAAGCTTCATCGGTGCTTTATGGTTATAATTGGGAAAGGAATTATATATGTTCTACTTCATTTCGTAAGGATATTATAGTCCTTATAGGTTGATTTACATCACCAATGATACTATCACCGGGATTAATCTTAAGAAACAACTGATTTGGGTTTTGTAAAACACGTTCATCAACATATGGTAGGAAATATTCGAGGGTAAATGCTTCAGAAATATTTTTTTAAACATTCTCTTTATTAGAAAGATTTACTATCAAAGGTTGAAAATCAGTTTTTGAAAACAGATCTGAAGATGTAGGTTAATGTTTTTTAAAAACAAATGGATCAGTTTCATTAAGTTTAACATGCACTGTTTCTTCAAAAGTAAAAGTATTTTTATTAAAAACTCTATCAGCCTTAGAAGTTGTGGAGTAGCCTAAAAAAATTCCTTCCTCATATTTGGCTGAGAATTTGTATAAATTATCTTCACTATTCATAATGAATACTCTAAAACCAAATACCTTAAAGTATGAAATTCTGGGTTTTTTAGCATTCCACAATTTGTAAGGGGTTTTGTTAAGAAAAGGTCTAATCAAAACTCGATTTATATTATAATAATAAGTACTTACAACTTCATCCCAAAAGTTTTTAGCTTTAGAATATTCACTCAACATGGTTCTAGTTACCTTTTGAAGAATCTGATTTATTCTTTCAACAACACCATTCTGTTGAGGAGTTCTTGGTGCTAAGAAGTTAAGAGTAATACATTTTTCACTACAAAAAGTTTCAAAATCATAATTTTGAAATTCTCCTCCCTGATCACTATGAATAGTTATCAATGGAATGTTTTTCCATTTTTATCTTGGCCTCTAAAAATTTCGAATTAAGAAAAATATTCATATTTATTAATTGAAAAATAGACCCACATAAATCTAGTGTAATCATCAACTATACAAATTCATGTAATTTTTCATCCAATGATTCTAGTTTTTGTTGGTCCAAAAAGGTCCATATGCACAAATTATAATGCATTAGAAGTTGGTACTTCAAAAATTTAATTAAAACTTGATTTATGTTGATTTCCATGTAGACAAGGATCGCAAAATTTTGAAGAATCAAATCTAAGATCTGGTAGATCCTTAACAAGTCTTTTCGTTGAGAGTTTACATATTTTCCTAAGGTTACAATGTCCTAACCCAGTATTCCATAAAAAAAGATTGATCTTACAATGCACTAAGGAAAGGTATATCGGGTCTCCTAAGGTATTTTAAGTTTAGTGTGTATACATTCTCTTACCTATGGGAAGAAAGAAAAAAGTCTTCCTTGGAATTGTGTACTAATCATTTTTCATTACAAAAATTCACAAGGTAACCATCATCACATATTTGACTTATGGTAATGAGTTTGTTCTTAATACCCTTAATAAATAAAAAAATTGAAATTAAAGTTTTTCCAAGAAGAACAATGTTACTTATACAAAATATTTCTCCCTAATAATTATCTCCAAATTTTACTTTTCCTACTTTCGTCTTGATATTATTTTCAAATAAGTTTTTGTTACTAGTCATATGTTTGGAACATCCACTATCCATTCACCATGTACTGCTATTGGTACATTCTTTATTTTCTAGAAAATGAAAAAGTTAGACTTTCGGAACCCAAACATTCTTGGATTAAGAAATTTCTAAAAGCATGATTTTAGTTATCCACATTTGCTTAGAAAAATAAGTTTAAAAAAACCAAAAGAATGGGTTTTATTTGAAGAACAATTTTTTCCCAATGTCCACCACACTGACATTTAGTGCAGAATGGAGCACTTTGAGGAATAAAAAAGTTATTACTAAAAACTGGTTTAGAGTGGGTATATCCAAATCCAGAACGATTCTTCCAAGGTCGAATTTGGGAATACATCTTGTCAAAGATTTCCTTACCAGAAGTTAAGCTTGATAGACCCTTCCTCAAGGAAAATATTTCTGACTTTATCTTAATAAACATGTTTCTATCCTCAAAAACATTAGTTTTAGAACTAGAGTTAGTATCTAAAATATTATTCTTTGAAATTACATTCTCAATATCCTTAGAAATTTTATCCTTATCAGAATTAAATTATACATGGTTTTTTGAAATACATTCAAAATAAAAAGTTTTCTTATAAAGATCTTGAAAAAGATATGATATTTCTTTTAATAAAATAGAAATTCTAGAATTTTCATTATCATGTTTTTTCATGAGTTCATAATTTTTATTTTCAATTATTTTATCAAATCTAGTCACTTTTTAATAAGAAGGTAGAGTATTATATTCATCAGAAGAAGATTATTAATCTAAATAATTGTAGTATTTATCATTAGAATAATTTTCATTCAAAGATATATTGGTGATGGATTCAGCATTATGTACCTTGGCTATTAGACAATGATTTTCAATTGGTATTCTGGCTAGTAGACCAAGCTTCTTCTAACCAGAAGATCCATACTCTGAGGATTCAATAGAAGAGTCACCACCACTAGAACTCCCGGTGTCATTGACCTTCAAAACTTTTTTATATTTAACCTTGTAATACTTCTTTCTATTCCTCTCAGAATTCTTTTCATTTCTATCCTTTTTCTTAAGCATATGAAAATCCATCCGGATATGCCCTGCTCTTTTATAGTCATAATAAATGACGTTCGAGTCTCTCTTGTCTTTTCTTTATTTCTTCTTATATATATACTAAAAGTATTTCATTCCAAATATCTTGTTCATCCTTTGAGAAAGATTAGTTAGCTTATTCTTAGTATGTTCACTTTCACTAGATTCTGATAAAATAGTAAATTTCTTAGACATGGATCTTGTAACCCTTTCTGGAGTCTTGGACTTTGTAGTAGTAATGGTTACCCTTCCATTTACATTCTTCTTTTTATTCATATCATCATCTCTTTTCATTCTTGTCTCATGTTGAAGAAGGGTTCCAAAAAGTTCATCAAGAGTAATTTTAGACACTTTCCTATTCTCATCAATATTGGTTCTCTTAGATTTCTACTCATTGGGTAAAATATCAATAATTTTTTCCACAAGAGCATCATTATAAAGACCTTTCACTCTCATAGATTATAATATATTGAAAATAGTCATAGACCTTTGTTTTACCTTACATACAGGTTCTTCATAAGGAAATAAAAATCCATGATATTCTGCTATAAACATAGCTCTTCTAGTTTCTATAATTTTGGAAGTTCCAAAATGAGTAACCTCAAGTTTCTTCTAGATTCAATTTGTAGCTTAAAAGGAAGAAACATTAATATATATATATATATATATATATATATATATTAATGGTCAGGGAACACAACAATTTATTACATACCTTCTAGTTTAGTTGATATTTGGTCATTTCTTGGTAGGTGAAGGTTTTTACTTCTTTGTCCAAAATCATGTAATCTTCCGTAAGCATGAAAAACTTCTCCCCACCAGTATTGATAAAAAAGGTCTTCATACAATCTCTCCAATACTCATTATCATTCCAAAAAAATATTGGCGGTCTATTTGGATTAAGGCTTTCAATTGAGCCAACATTCATTCCTGTTATCTTGCCACGAAAACTTGTGAATAGAAAAAGGTTGTAAAAAGGGATAAAAACCCCCAAGCTAGGAAAATTTTAGAATAAAAAAAACATGATCAAGAAAACTTATATGTGAATATATATATCTCAGAGACCTGATCTGATACCAATTGTAGGATTGAAATAATGATATATATTCATAATTTACAAGAGGGGGGCAAATTGTATGTTTAAAAACATTCTTTTTTATCCTTAAGGAAAACTATGTTTAAAAATTTTAAACAACATAAATTCACAAACCATAAAATAGTTCTATGAAATAAACTTACTAGGTTTTGGAAATATGGTTCTGGAAATGAATCTTAAGTAAAGTTTAAAAGGAAAATATTATACCTTAATGCATAGAGAATCTTACATATGAGGGTATAGAGAAGTACAAGAAAGTATAAGAAGATTATACTTTCTTCCTTTATCAAAAACACAGCAAAAATAAACTTTAAGTAAAAAATAAGTAACAAGTATGAAATCTATTGACCCAAAGAATAGGGTATCCAAAAAACATGGATAATGGTCCCACGATTTAAACTTTCAAGAAATTATGTCCTACCCACACCAGGGTAAGCCCTCGATAGGAATATCAGAATATGTCTTTCTATCCCCGAAAGTCCTTGATCTTTAAGGTAGTCGGCACCTATATCTTTCTATCCATAGAAGTCCTCGAACTTTATGGTGGTCGACACCTCTATCTTCTTATCCATGGAAGTCCTCGATTGTACTCATCATCAATCAAAGTCACACGAAGAAAGTTTAACAAGTTGTTCTGTATGCATAAAGCATGAGAGTCTCTCACCACAAATCACTTCAATAGCATGTAATCTCTAGTTCGATGGACTTATTATTGAGCTCATTCAAATGATCTCTTATTTGTAGGAACTTCTCCAATGGTCGGCTCCCACCTCTAACAGTCATATTTTACCATGAACTTCGGAGGTACCAATGCATGTGCACTCAAACAACGGTTAGTTAGAAATGGATTTTACAAAATCATTTCATGACTATAAAAT
This sequence comes from Viscum album, assembly GCA_963277665.1. NCBI lineage: Eukaryota > Viridiplantae > Streptophyta > Magnoliopsida > Santalales > Viscaceae > Viscum > Viscum album. The sequence goes on from OY728122.1 coordinate 869,530,770, forward strand.
TTATATACAAAATAAGTTTTATTAACCAAATCTATTTTTCAGAGTTTAAGGAAAAATAGAAATCAGAATCTAACCAAATGAATATTCGTAGTTTGTAATACCTGGATATTTGGATTCTGTTTTCCAAAGAGTTTGGAATCTAAATTATATAGATTCCGAAGTATGAAATCTAATGAATTTGGAATATGAATTCTGAGGAATTCAGAGTATGAATATTGAGGAATTTCAGATTCTGAATTCTAAGGAATTTGGAATCTAAATTTTTAGGAATTCGAAGTTCAAATTCTGAGGAATTTGGAATCATAATTCTGAGGAATTCAGAGTATGAATTATGTGGAATTGGGAATCTAAATTCTGTGGAATTCAGAATCTGAATTCTGAGTAATTCAGAGTCTGAACTTTTGAGAATTTAGAGTCGGAATTTTAGTGAATTTCGAGTCTGAATTTCAGAGAATTCAGATTCTGAATTCTATTGATTTCAGAAGTGGTATTTTAGAGAATTTGGAACATGAATTTTATAGAATTTGAACCTGAATTTCAAAGAATTTGGAACCTGTATTTTAGATAATTCGGAACTAGAAAACATAACACTCTCTATCCAAGGAATTATAAGATTCAGAGAATTTAGATATGAAACCGCATTTTTACTTAGTAATTAAAAGAGTTATATTTATAATGATTATAAAATGAACAATGAAAAAAAAGGTAAATATAAAATTTCCTTAGAGGAGAAAATTTTTCATTATTAAGATGATCCTTAGGGGAAATAAAAAATTTCCTTAAGATATAGTGTTTTTTATTTTCAAAACAAAGATGAATGGAAAAGTCATAAGGAAGCCTTATTGACTAAACACTAATGTGATGCAGGAATAGAATGCTACAGTCAACCCTCATCGCATTGTTTATTTCTTCAACTATTAGAAATAAGGGCACTCTACAAACCAATACCCTAATCCAAGTGTTAATGTAGACAACCAACATCATACAATGCATCAAGGGTGAGCTTTTTCCATCACAACCGCTATGGTGGCTCCCTAAAATGATGTGGTGATAGGTACGCTATTTATTCATTCAAGAATAGAAATTGTAATTTTTTATTATTGATATACACATTCCTTCATATCATGAAATTTTAGTATAACTATCTAAACACCAATAGAAAATATGGAAGTAGTGATTTCGATGAAAACAAAAAAATGGGGAAATTATTTAATCCCATGTATATAACTCATCCCCTATCATAATGTTTTGTATGAGCATCCAAGAGAACCATGTAATACTTCCATTGGTGGAATTTTATGCAATTATGGGCTTGAATGGTCTTTCCCTATATAGAGCCAATATAAATTTATAGGAGAATGAAATCACTCTCTTTATATAGAATCAACCCACAATTCTATAAATATTCATGGATAATAATGAATATTCATTAACTCCATAATCTCAATAATGGATATTATTTCCCAATGAGAAAGCATATCTTGCACAGATGATTTAATTTATGGAAATATCCATCCTCAAAGGCATGGTTATTGTGAAGGAATACGTTGATGTGTTTCCAGATGAATATATTGGTCTTCCTCCTACATGAGAGGTTGAATTTTCAATTGATTTTATACCTAGAATGTTTCCATTATCCAAGAATCTCTATATAATTTTTGTTGCAGAAATTGAGGAGATGAAGAAACAACTACAGGTGAATCTGGATAAAGGGTTCATATTCCCAAGTTCTTCACCAGGGGGTGAATTAGTTCTCTTCATCAAGATGAAGAATGGGTCAATGCACCTTTTCATTGATTATCGTGAGCTCAATAAGATCATTATATAGAACAAGCATCCTATTCCAAGGAATGATGACTTGATTGATCAGCTACATGGATCAAAATACTTCTCCAAGGTGGATCTGTGTTCAAGATATTATCAATTAAATCTAAATAAGGAAGATATCCCCAAAGCATCTTTCATACAATGTACAGAAACTATGATTTCATAGTAATGTCATTCAGATTCACAAATGCTCTATTAATATTTGAGGACATGATGAATATATTCTTTAGAGATTACCTTGACATATTTGTAGTATTTTTTATGGATGATATTCTTAGATACTCCAAAAGTAAGGATGAGCATTATGAGCATCTAATAACAGTACTAAAGACCCCATAAAAGGATAAGATTTCTTCCATGTACAGTAAATGTGAGTTAGGGATAAAGGATTTATTTTTATTGGGGAATATAATCAAAATTAGTGTGATATTTGTAGACCCATAAAATATGGAAGAAATTGAAGGATGGATGAGGCCAAAATTTATGATAGATAACTATAGTTTCCTTGAGTTCGCTGGGTATTATCACTAATTTGTGAGAAATTTCTCCCAATTTTCAAACCCCCTTACCAAGATAACTCAGGAGAGAGTCAAGATTTTTTGTAAGGATGAATTTAATGAGAGCTCCATAGAGTTAAATAAGAGTCTCATCGTTGAACTTGTTCTCAAACTACCCCCAAGTGCAGACCTATTTGTATTATCCATTATGCTTCAAATAAGTGATTGTGTTGTGTGTTAATGAATAATTAAAAATTCATATCCTATTCTTCAAGGTAGTGGAAATTACATTAAAAAAACTATGGCATTGAAAATATCTCATGATTATATATATGGGGAGATGTGTGAGATATATATGGATCAAAAAATCCTTAGTTATATATTCACATAGAAAAGATTAATATGTTCTAAATAATATGTTTAGATATGATCAAGGACGGCTAATTTTCAATCCACTTCCATATATGTAAAGTGAATAAAGTGTTGGATTCTATAAGTAGAAATGATATTGCATATTCATCAATGATCGGAATTGGTAATAATCCACTCTTATTAGACCTGCAAAGGATGGACATGGGAATCATAAAAGTAAGAAACATCCTTAATCCATTCAAAAATTATTTCTCAAGAATATCTTTTGTAAAGGTTAAAGGATTCTCAAAGAAATTATGTGGAAATTCAGAAAGAATATGGGAGCCAGGAGAAAGGGGAATTCCTCAGAGTTTAAAATTAATAAATAAGGAATTGTGATATTTGGATCAAGTCTATATGTTCCATAAAATCCCAATTTAAGGAAGGAACGATTTGATGATACATGTTGTTCAACTTTATCAGTTCAACCCAGAAGAACAAAGACGTATCATGATCTCCGCGAGCACTATTGGTGGAAAAATATGAATAAGGAGATCATTAAATATACATAAAATTTCCTATTATTCCCGCAAGTGAAGTTTTAATGGAAGAAGTCTAAGGGGATGATACAACCATTACCTGTGCCAACATTGAAATTAGAGAACATCACTATGGAATTTTTCACTGGACTTCCAAATAAATCTAACAGAAACAGGTCTATATGATTTGTTTTGGATCATATTAAAAATACATATCACTTTATTATAATTCTATAGGAATTCCTATTAGGTCAAATTGTAGAAATATACATCATAGAAGTGGTAAGACAACATGGAGTGCCACTATTAGTTATATCTGATAGATATCCTAGATTTACCTCAAAGTTTTGGAAAAGTTTCCAACATGCTGTAAATACAAATCTGACTTCATTATGTCCTATCATCCTCAAAATGATGTCTAATATGGGATAACTATTTATAAATTGGAATACATGTTGTGAGAATGTTATATGGACTTCAAAGGAACATGATACTAACATCTTCCTTAGTTTGAATTTTCATACAACCATAGTTTCCATTCAAGAATAAAAATGGATCCCTTTAAAGCCTTTTATGGGAAGAGGTGAAAAACAACTGAATATTGTGATGAAGTTGGGGAATGAAAACTGTTAGGCCCTAAAATGAACTAGGAAATGACGAAAAAGGTTAAGACCATTCAGTATCCCATCAAGGTTTCATAGAGTTGATATAAGATCAGTTATAAAAATCATCAACAATACCTACAGTTTGATGTTGAAGACAAGGTATACCTCTACATAACTATATGGAAGATAGTGATGAGATTTGGAAAGAAGGGAAATCTTAGCCCAAGGTACATCGACCCTTTTGATATCCTTGATCACGTCGGAGTGGTGTCCTATCAACTGGAACTCCAACTAAACTATCTCAAGAACATGATGTATTCCATGTACCCCCTTGAGTAAGTACATACTAGACCCCTTATATGTACTCAATCCATAGGTGGTACCATTAGAGAATGATCTATCCTATGAAGATTATCCCATGAAAATCTTATATTATAGAGAAAAGTTATATGAAATAAGAAAATGCACCTTGTCAACGTGTTGTGGAGAAACAAAAATTTTGATGAAAAAACATGGGAACTAGAGGAGGTGAGGAAATATAGTTACCATTATCTGTTTAACTGTTGGAAAAGAAAATTGCAAGGATAAAATTTCATAAGGGGGAAGGTAGTAACAACCTGAACTGTTATAAATAAAAAAAATCCTTTTGATTTATTTAAATATATTTGTATGTAATATGGTTATAGAAAACAAATGCACTTATTTGGTTTTATTTTATCCTATAGGATTTAATTGACCATTAAGAATCATTACTTTTAATAATATATACATTTAACTATAATGACAAGATTAGTATAAATATAGGGATTTAACAAATCTAATTGACACAGAGAAAGGACGTGATGGCCTAGGCCAGTAGGATAATACCCTATAAAGACCATTTATCAAAGCTTCAGAGGGAGATATAATTTTTGTACTTTTACCTTGACCAAGCCTAATATGAGATCTAACAATTGAATCTTGAGAAAAATCATTTATGAGAGAGGTTCAAGATCATCAAGATCACAACAAAAACCATGTTTGTTGAAACACACCATGAAAGTCCCACCATCCGGCAATGTACTCTTAGGTAATTTTATAGTGTATTAAAGGGATATGTATCAAGAACCTATCCATGTGAATTTTTACATTTTTTAATGGTATAATGAATACATTTTATTCCTTTTATTGTTATTTTTTAAATGTTTTTTATTTTGATACAATAAAGTACAAAAAGTATTTTTGGGTAATATTCATATTCAAATAACGAATTAATTAATTAATGTATTTTTAAGATAAATATTATTTTAATATTACAAAATAATATTTATCAAATATAATTGATCATTTAATTTTTATGAAGTCACAATTAAATTTTTATAAGGGTTCGAAAATTGTTATTATCAAAAAAACCCATCATTTCCTAATATATATTGATTTTATGTAAAATGTTAAAATTCGAATATTTTTTAAATTATTTATATAAAATGAAATTTTTTTGGAATTAGAAATTTGAAAGTATCCAATGGTTAATTTTTCATAATTATCCTAGATAGTAAAATTTTTTGGTAAAAATAAAATACCGTATAAATATACTTTTTGTATTATGACATCATAATGACCCAAAATTGATTGAATAATTTCTATAAATGGGATCCTAGATAAAATATATATTTTACCTTTAAAATAATGTGATTTCAAGTTTATTTTATTTATTTTTTAAATCTATTATGAATCGTCCAAAACATATAATATATTTTAAGGTTTTAAAATCTTTTATTTAAGAGTGTGACTCACCTACACATAATAAGGGGAATTATTTTGAAATTTAGGACATTTTCCTTATAAAATAATGATAACCACTCCCTTTTGATAGAAACCATGAGAAAAAACCATGGTATTGTTTTTGGTTTTGGATATTTTATTTTATAGAGTACAAAACCTAAATTATAAATAAATCCCCCTCTTTTCCAGTAAAAACCCACCCAGGATCCCAATTATATTTACTCACACACCTTGTAGCACAACCATAATCCTTTATACACTATATATGTTCCTACAAAGGCACCCCCATGATCTAATGAATCCACTCATAATCTTTTTGAGTCACACACTCATGTAAGCGATACCCACCTTCCTCTCCTCCTTTCAAATTCAAGCACCTTATTTAAAATTAGTTCTTTTAATTTCAATTGGTTATATTTTCATTCATTCATAATCATTCTCATACATTCCAATTGATGTTATTTTAATGAAGGATCATTTATACTCACTTGTTTTGATGATAACTTATGATATTACTATGCCAAAAGTCTGTATGGGATCCTCACCTTCTCTTCTTTATTCATGTTTCTTTATGAACAAATGCAATATATATCCATTTCCTAGATTTGGTATATTTAATTCCATGTCCCTATTACTAACCATTTTATGTCCAAATTATAAGAGGCCCCTTTCCCTATCATCAACCATTTACATGAATTTTTAAGAAATGTTATTATGATGCCAAAATTTCACCATGATATTCCTGGAAAAAATAATTGTGTAGAAAATACCACATACATTTCTCAATAAAGGGTATTCACCTTTATGAACATATACCTATTTATTGGGGACTTACATGTATATATTATAAATTACATAATCACAAAATAAATTATGATGATGAATGAATCCATGTTTTAAGATCTATGTGGAACACTTAAGCATGATAATGAAATAAATATGATGGGTGTGCCTAGATGGAGTTGAAATGCATTGGTTAATGTTTAGTATCATCAAATTTTACTTTCAAATAGAGTGGGAACCTATTTCCTTTATGGGACTTTTTCCACCATGATGTCTTGGCATGTCACACCCCAACCTTGGAAATCATTTTATTTTATTCTTCTCTTGGACTTGGATCCTTTTGTTGAGGTTTGGGTTGAGTCCAATTTTGATTTTTTTATTTTTTCTTGATAATTTATTTTTTCATCTTGGAAGCAAGGGAAACATGGTTGGCACCTGATTATGTGAAACATTTCAGCTTCAACCTTATTATCATGTGGCTTCACCATGGTAATGGTGTGTCTCTTTTTAGGGTCTAGCAGTACGGCGCATGGGTTACACATGGTTTGCGAAACTGTATTGCAACCATGTTTGAGGTTCTATCCATTTGGATAGTGGATACCACACAGTTATCAAATATTTTCAAAAACCATATGGCCAAACATTATTATTTTCCCATAAATTTTAAATCTTGAAATTTTTATTCTATCTTCCTTTCTTTTTACTATAAATTGAGCTCCTCTCCCCCTTGGTATTTTTTTTGTGCATGACAAGATTCCCAAACCACCTTACCTTTGGTTATCCTCCCTCAATTGATGCTTATATGATCCTTTGAGATGTGTTTCTCTTGAATTTTGGCCAATATAATCTTCTCATATCTCTCATATCTTGAGTTCATGGCTTCCCTTAGTGGGGGTTTCTCTTTTGGCTACACCCAGAGGGAAATGTATGATGCCTAGTGGTTTTTCATAGAGGTTGGGGTGCGCGTATTGTGTCTCAGGATTCGATCTTCCTACTACACAAGTTTTTTTCTTTCATATGTCATTGTGGAAGGTTTTTTCATCTTGTTCCTTTTCAGCTCATTCCATTTGATGTTTGTGGATTTTTAAATAATATAAAAATGTGTTTCACATGCTTGTGCTATGATTTTTTGGCTTGGTATGGTGTTTTTATGTAGGAAAACAAAATTTGAAATTGGTTTTAAATTTTTTTCCTTAAACATGTTATATAGTTCTGCACACAAGTTTTTTTTTAAAATTTCAATTGTTCTTTTGGAGTAAAATTGTGTTGTTTGAGTGGTGTTTGTTCTTGGTAATATTCTTATAGTGTTATTGGAGTGTGAGTTTAGACTTATATGTGGAAATTTTTTTAATTTATGTTGTGATTCTTATGTGTGCCTTTTTGTGTTGATTTAAGAGAAAGTGATGTTTTTTTAAAATGGTCTTTCAAAAAGTGGTTTGAAATATGAGTGGGTTGGAAGTTTGATTATAAATGATATTGTATGTGTTTAAAGTGTGCCTTATTATTGTTCTTTATAAGTGTGTTTTTGAATTCATAAAGTGTTGTGAACCATGTTGAAACGTAGTTTTGATGTGAAAATGAATTTAAAAGGTCCTATGTCCATGGAAATGTTTAGCTTTCACATGTTTTATTATTGATGTGTTTTCAAATATATTTCATAATTTTTGAAAGTAATGTGAAAGGTGATTCAAATTTGGTTTGATGCCTTGTGTGACTGTAAATGTGGTTTAAAATGTTTTCTCCAAATACATGGTTGTTTTTAATTTTGATGCATAACATGGTAATTGTGTGGTTTATGAAACTTTGACCCATTTTGGACATTGGGAAATGGTTGATTTCTAAAGGCCCATTTGGAAACTTATGTGTGTTGTGTGATTTCTTCATGGTTTTGAAAATGTGTTGGTAGGGAATTTGTTTTGGAAATGTGAGGCCCATTTTGAACTTAAGATGAATTTGGGTATTTTTTTAAAATTCATGTGATTTGAAATCCATTTGGTATTTTAGAATGTTTGGGATAGTGGTTTTTGAAACTCAAATAATGTACCAAATTGATTGGCACTTTGGTATGAATTATTGTGAGATGGGTACACAATTGGAGGATTTCCATGATTTCGGTTATCATGTGGGTGGTGTCAGTGTTTGTGGTTGGAAAGTGTTATGCTGGAAGATCAAGTGATCCACACATGTGAGGGCCTCTCTTTCCACTATGTATCGCTATTACTATCATGGGATTCATGAAATTATTTTATAGGGTTGAGTAATAGTTTTCAATCGACCCCAATTAGAAAGGTTGGTACCCCCTTGACTTTATTGAGGTAGTTAGGGTGTGGAACTATATTGGATAGTTTATATAAGTTAGTTGGTTATTGACTATGGTGTTGCACCATTCGATGGTAGGTGATTATAAACCGAGTAAGTCCATGGATTTCTCTATGTATGTTCATAAAATGACAATGATTATCTATTTATGCATTATTTATATTACTCTATTGCATGTGGATATTCACCCTAGTAGTTTATATTATCTGTCTCATTTCATTTACTTTCTTCATATCCCCCTTTTGGTCACTTGGTAGAGATTTTATTTTGGGATTTGGTTTTGAGCTATATTGATAAAATATAAAATTGTTTTTAAAAAGGGAAGTTATGTATGTTGTATTCAAAATAGAATTTGTGGAGAGTTTTATTTAGTTTATTAAAAAATTTAAAAGTTTATTTCTAAATGTATTTCAAACTATTGTCTGTTTTCTACTTTAGTTAAGGAAATGAATGGATTCTATGGTGATTACCTACTGAGCTATTAAGCTTACACCTTACTTGTGCCACTCAGAACTGGTAGACATGAGTTGTCCTGTAGTTGTAGGTTCCTTTTTGGGTTGATCTCCTTTGGAGAAGGTTGTTCTTATGGTTCATGGTGACCAAGTGGTCACATGGAGATCTGGTAGGCATGGTCCAATTTTAATCTTTTTATTTAGTTTATATTTTGATCATCTATTTTTATATTTGGATCAATTTTTATATTTATTGAGATTGAGTTATTATTGGTTCTTCCACATGTTATGTTTAATCATTAATCCTGGTTTGGTTTCGATAAATCATTCACATTGGTTTATCGTAATTTTTGGCACTAGTTGTCATCCAGTGTGGATCGGGAATTCCCTTTGGTCCATATCTCGGATTAGTTTAGGTATCAAGTTGGATGAAATCCTAGCCTGGTTCATGAAAAATTGTATCAGAGAAGGTTCTTGTTATTTGGGTTGTCATGTAGTTTGATATTAGGAATTTTGGGGCTCGAGATGTAGGTACATTAAGTACTTCATAAACCCTTACTCGTTTTTATCCTTGAGTTTCTAGGTGTAGTTCTAGGTTTGAGTTGTTATTTTGGTTCTTGGTTTGTATTGGATGAGGAATGATAATGGAGGTAATCCAGTTTTATGTGGTGATCTCACATGGAGTAGTGACCCACCTAGAGTGTAATTACATGGTTCAAGCTCCACCTAGTTGATGATGCTTACTTGGGGGAATGAACCACTAATCTTGTCACCAAGTTAGGCACAACTACTAGTTCTGCACTCTGGTAGTTTGGCATGAGTTATTTCTTTCAATATTAGTTTATTTGAGAAATATTTTAAAATGAAAAATGGGTTTTAAATGAAAATGATTTCATTCAAGTGTTTTTAGATTCAAAGATGAAATGGGTCTTAATGGGAAAGTGTTTTGGGTTGAAAATTTGGTGAATAATCATATATGATAATAAAATGGAATGGGTGACCCTTAGTTATCAATATGAACATTCTCATATGTGTAGGAATTTATAAAATTTTCATGTAGGCATATGTGCAAGAATGAGATATTTGAAAGTGGGATAAATTAATATACAGTGGTTTGTAACATTCCATGGGTGGCTATTTGAAATCAACGACTTATATTGGTTTTTCCAAAATGATTTTTGAAAATGGAAAATGGTTTTGGGAGTTTCTTTTTCATTGAAAATAATCTTTTGTTTGTGAAACTTTTCTTTTGGCATTGAAAATGGGCCTTGAAAGAAGGATGTTATGTGATTGAAATGAAAATGTTGGTTTTGAAAAGATTATTTTGGTTATTCTTGAATATGTTTGGCTTTTGATCCTATCATTTTGGCTAGAGATTCCATTATTGGTTATGTTTTGAGTTGATGTTGATTTTGGCTATGTGTTTTGATTCTGTTCAAAATATGTCACCCAAAAAGGAACCTAATGATTCTAGTGGGTTTTTACCATTTTTTTGTTCTTCTTGATTATTTCCTATATATCATGGGAATTGAGGTCCATTAGGGGTAGTGGAATGGATTTAGGAATTTTAGAGTGTCTTATGATTTTTTTGAACTCATAAAGCTATGAGAGTGCGTGTTGTTTTGGGTTTTTTGAGGGTCCATCTTTGCACCAGTGGAATGTGACCACTCCATCATCGATGTAATTTGGGATGATGTGGGAATTGTTGATGTCCATTTTTCTGGTTTTTTATACATAAGGATATGAAGAGGAAGAAAGTGGAAGATCTCTTGAGTATTCAATAAGTCTAGTAGGGATTGAAGGCCTATGTTGACCTCTTCGAGGAACTAGTTTCTTTCTCTTCGACGATAGTATTGTAGGATTACCTAAAAGATTACATTTTCATAATTTTCCTCCATACATAGATCAAAGAGTGAGACCTCTCCTCCAAGGATATTAATTTTGATAAGTTGGGGGATGAATAATTCTTAGCTAATATGGTTTATAGAGAACAAGTTGTAATTTCGGAGTCTCTTGTTGCTCGTGGAGATTTCTCATATGGAAAGGGGTGCATGTGAGAGGATCCGATCTTCAAGGTTTCTCTTTCATTGTTTCTGGACTCTCATTCGTCATACTACTAACTTTTATGATTTTAGTGTGGATGGTTTGGGCATTAAAAGTCGTCTTATCACAATCCTTTGGGGATATTTCATCACTACGAGCATTTGGATTAAAAGGAATAAATATTGGTTTTTCCATTAAAATATTAGAACTTCATTATACTAATGATACTTATGTTACTATAACAATATGTTTAGAGTAGGTTTGGAAGAGAGAGATTAAGAATATGTAAGGAGTAAGTAATTCCTATTTCAGTACGTTGAACATTCTCTTGAAATTCTCCTTGGAAATAATTTATTAGGAAAAATATTAATGATCAAAGGCTTGTGAACATGTTATAGGATTCTATAAGGAGAAAAATTTAATAGTTTCAATAAATAATTATAAAGATTTGGTGTGGAATGAAGGTTTGGAAGTGTTTCTTTTTATAAGTTAAAGAATGGTAACTTTTCCCAATACCCTTTACTTTTTAAATTATATCATTAGACTATTCAATGATTAAAGACTGAAAATTATTTAAATAATGTATTTCTGTGGTGTTCATGGTTAAATAAATCCAAAAAAATCCCAATAATATTTTAAACATTTTTTTAACTCATTTGATCTTTTTTTATATTTTACGATTTTTTTTATATGTGTAACTAGTTTTTACCCAAGTAACCTGTATTTTATGAATCATATAAAATAGCCCCACTTTAAAATTTTTGTGTGAACTTAATAACTTTAATCTCAATTAAAAGTAATTATATTTCTAATAAATAGAAAATTAACAGTTAAAATAAAATATTTTATATATAGAAAAATTGTTTTGTAGAAAAATATTTTTTTCACCTTTTGGAATTCTTAGTCTTATTCAGCATTTATTTCTAATTGTATGAGTGATAATTTATTTAAATATTGGATTAAATTTTATATTAATTTCTCATTTGATAATATATTAATTTATTTAATTATTCAATAATTATACAATATTAATAAAACAATTCCATGAAAATCACAGTTTTACAAGTATCATTCTCAATAACTTTAATCTTAATATTCGTACTTTTATTCCTAAATATGAAATTTAACATATTAAATATTTTATAATTTTTATCTAAAATTGGAAATCCAGTTTTTTGATATAATTTCTATAAGTGATGAAAATTAATTTTTTAAAGAATATAATAAAATAGTTTTTAGAGGAAAATATTAATTATACTTCAAAAATGATTTACAGGGATTTTATAAATACAACATTGTAATTTTATTTTATTTATTTTAAATATAAATGTATATATTTTTTAGAAAAAAATCATACACATTAAATCCATTCATCTATTGTAATACTTTTATAAAATTGATGGTTTTAGAAATATCTTATTTTTTCTACAATTCATCTAAAACCCAATGCTTTAAAAAAATCCCAATTAAAATACTAATATAAGTTAAACATTAACACAACTAGAATAAATTCCTATAGCCACGGTTCAAAATTGTGGAAATAGGCCCCAAAACGTGGTCGCTAACGTCATAGCAGTAGGTCTTGGCCTATTGCATGAGTTTTAACCATGGAAATAGCTTCTTATTTATGGGGTTTTAACCATAGCAATAGGCCTCAAAATTCCCCGCCATGGTAGTTGACCTATAGCCATGGTTTAAATTGTGGCTATAGGTATCTATTTACATGGTATTAAATGTGTCTATAGCCTTGGTAATCTTTTGTAATAGTATAAATAAAAAATCTTCCCGTCGAGATTAAATCCATACACCTCTCGTTTTCCAACCTACAACTCTCACCACTACACCATCGAACGTTTCATGTATATATTTATATATTATGATATATATATATATATATATTAATAGAAACCTTGAAATTAGTCCCTCCTACCAAATTTTTTGCGGTACTTTTTTTCCCCGCGGAAGCGAGGGAACCCTATAGCCACAATTTTGGAAAATAGTGGCTAAAGGCCTTCGAAACAAATAGCATATATACACAGTTTTGAAAATCATGGCTATATGCCACATAACATTGGGTATATCTATGGTTTGTAGCCATGGAAAACATACATATAGCCACAATTTTAAAACTGTGGCTATAGGCTATAAAATCATGGCTAAAGGTCCAAAGCAGTAGGCACTTTTTCTAGTTGTGTAAAAATAAAAATAAAATAAAATAAATTTATTTAATTCAGATTCTAAAATTTAAAAATTTACTTTTTATATAAGAAATATAAATAAATACATTTTTATTAAAAATAGTCTTCATTTTTCTATATAATTAATAAATGTGAAATATGAAAAAGGATAGTGATAAATAACTTATTAAATTAATAATTACATGTTTAGATAATTCGAATTTCTAGTTATATATCCCCTCATTATCATGACGTAATATATAAGCATAAGGTATTCTTAATAGGCAGATGGGTGTGGAGATTTTGTTAGCATATATGTCCTAGAAATTTCCATAAGATTGAATTTATCACATATACAATTTCACTCATACCATGATTGTTTGAATTTTTATTGGGAATGTTCTAGATAAAACCCTAACAAAACTACATATTTCTAATCTTGTGAAAATGATATTCATATAGAATAATTTCTCTACTCAATCCCACTTCTATCCCTCATAGATACTTTAATATTTTTACCTCATTTTGAACCCATTAATTTAATGAAAATATTATAATGTTCAGATTTTATTTTAACATATAATGGTTTCATTTTATTTCATATTTTCAGGTATAATAAGTTATTAAAATAATATATATTCAAGGAAAATATATTTTGAAATCTCAGGTCATTACATTATCCCCCTCAAATAAGTTGTATCCTCGTAATTTAAAAATTCATATAATGAGACTAGTTTCGATATAGAGATCCTAATTAACCTTATAATGGTATTTAGTCATTTTTTTATTTAGGAAATTAACTAATACTTACATATATGATATGATCCCTTTGTAAAATGAGATGAGTCTTTCTTAATAGAATCCTAATAAAGAGTATCTTCCATTAAAATTGAAGATGGTCCTTCTACTATGTATATAATTTCAATGCCACTAAATTTTTTATAATTTATTATAAAATATGTTAAAAATTACATGACATAAGTTATAATTAAATATAGTGTAAAAAATTACTTTCAGCTTCAGTAGGAGTCATTCCTTAGGATTTTAATTTTTCTCATGGTCTAAACGATTGTTGGTGCCTATTTTACACATTATCCCTAGGATTGGGGAATTTATTTTTATAATATAAAATTTAATTTTAATTATATAGGTTTTTTTTAGCTTCTTAATTTCCCTCTCAATTTTGAGTTCAATTCCTTTCATCTCCATAATTATATCATCTACCTATCCATTTAAGAAAATTCCCCCATACTTATTTCCACATTTCTAACATGTGGTGAATTAAATATTCTTTCCCGATTTATAATTATCAAAAAAAACCTTACATGAGTCTTCACCCTTCTCTTCTTTGGTTTCTTGATAACTTTTACTATTTTCACATTTCTAATCATATTTAATGAGATTTATTTTAGCATTATCACAAGTTGTCGCACTCCTAGTCCTATTTGGATTGGTTTTTCATTAAGGAAATGTATAAATTATTCCTCACACTCCTGGATCCTTATAATCCATCCATTAATAAAATAAAAAGGTTTTAAGATAAGTGATGAACAATTAAAATTGTATTATTATTATTAAAAATAATCATGGGAAATTTTAACTGCAAGATGACCTATTTTATGACACCATCATGTTAAAATAAAATTCTTATAGTTCATCCTATATCACTCTTAGTTCCACCTAATTATTATTTATTCAACCAATGATATTTTAAATTGAATTTTCTCATACTTATTAACTTTATCAATTAAAATAACTTCATAATAAATCATTCCAGGTGGTTTGTAAAGGGCATATAATTAAATAAAGCATATAGCCTAGGAGTTTAAAACTAGGTGTGTAGTTAATCCACTTTTTCATTCACCGTTTTCAAATTGGGTAAATACCAAATCTACCATTTTTTAAGATATTAAACCCATGTACATTTTTTATAGCCTATATCCACTTGTATTATCCGGATATAGATTTCATTTATCGGGAAACCACATACTCAAAACATGTCAAAATATCATGATGTTATCTTATACATAGAATTATCACACAGTTTTTCACTAATTATGTCTCATAATAATCCCTAAAATATTCAACATAACCTCAATTAACATAAATTCTTAACTATACATTGGAAATAATGACCAATGTTATCTTATCGACCCTTAAATTATCCTTTACTAAAATCCAACCTTCTAATTTTTTCTAAACCCTAATCCGATACCAACTCTGATTCCTTGAGCATCTATTTGACTAATTACATGAATTCAATTAAATATTTCATTATAATTCATACCCAATATATTTTATGTTTATTGTTTTATATAATTAATAAAAGACAGCACCTAAAAAATCCATGTCTTTTTCAACTAATATTTATTTTTTACACTATATAAATGACTTGTTAATCCCAAACAAGTCTTCAATATCTCTAACATATCCTCTACACAATATAATCATCTTATCATACCACAAGTATTACATTATTTATTTCATAAGGAAAAAAAGGAAACTTAATAAGTGGTGGGATAAAAAATTCATTAAGGGTAAGAATAAGTGATAAATTCAAAGATCATAGGTGGAAAAGATACAAACATATGGGTATGAGAATATATGAAAGTAACATGAACATAAAATATATAATTCATACAGAATAATTCATTGATTGTGATCCAATTATAAAAGTGTGGGTATTTAATATAAATATAATTATCTAAAAGGACCATAAAATCTTAATAATGTGACAAAAACTTAATGCATAACACCATTAACATAAGAAAATGGTCACTCGCATGACCATCATCACATAGTTCAGAAAGTCCCATGGTGGATTAGGATTACTTCATAATCCAATACATATCATATCATGAGATATAATGCTTTACCTAATTAATATAAGGTCTATATAATTCAAGGACCATACATCACATCATGTTATTTACATGAATAAGTGTACATATAGAAGACATTCCTAATTTCCTTAATGAATTATTATCTTACAAAAGATAATGGTTTAATAATCATTTCCACAAAACATGACCATAAATCATCTGTAGAAAAAAGGTGGATGGTTTAAAAATAAAATATCCTCAGTTAATAAAATAAACATAGAATGATGATGAAATATATTGGAAAAACACTTGTATGAAGAATGATTCTAAAATAAAAACATAAGTGATTAAGAATTGATTTCATTTGATACCATGAGTTTAATTCCTCAAAGAAATAAAATAGTACCATATAAATAATATTCTAAACCTTGAAACAATAATACCACAATGGAATTCCTTTTCAAATAAAAATGGATGTTGGACGAAGAAAAGGTAAAATAGTTTTTAGAAAACCCATTTAATATTGTCGTAAAATATTTTGTTGTGGGTCATTTTGAAAAAGGTGAACTGAAATAATTTGTAAAACATACATTTTAAAAGAAATATCAATAATGGATACTTTAAAGTGGCATGAAGGTTTGTCTTGGGTAAGTGTATAGTAGAAGAAATTTTTTTTATACAGTAGATAAATCCCCCCTTTTATACTTTTTTTGAAAACCTTCATAAAAAAATACAAAACAATCTTTTTGAAATGGGGTAAGTGTATGTATGTGGCTTCCCTCCTCAGGTCACCCAGTAATAATAGAAAAACCCATTGGACACATAGCCTCAAGAATTCCTCCCAATATGTTATTGGTTGTTGATTAGTAGTCAGGTTATAAGGTGGTATAGTGGGGAGAATATACCATCATAATCAGAGTGGATCATCGAGGTAAACAATGTATAAAATAATAAATTTAATTAGTAATAATGAATAAGGTAGTGAAAAATGTATAAATATGTAATCAATAAATAATCAACTCAAAATTTGTAATTAGTACTATAAAAAAATTTCATATCTCGGAAAAATGGATCTAGAATACATGCTAGAAGGAAGATACAATATACTCTACAAAAGAGGCAAAAAACTTAAAACAATCCATGAATCTCGAACCCTTTCTCTCTCATCTACTACCAAACTCCCATACTAATACAGGAAGTCATGTATACATAACTGGACGCTCCCCCTATCGACACGTGAGGTCATATAATCTATCTGGGTAACATTATTGAGATGAATAACATGTGAGAAAAACTCAGTAGGCCACAAAAATCTATTTATATACAAATAAATCCTTTTAATATAAATTTTAACGGTGTTAAGATATATATAAGTAAAACAAGAATTAAATATAACTGGTTTTGAGCATAGGTTCCTCATGGGACACCTGGATAACCATAACTAATTCAGTCTATAATAGAAGTCACCAAGCATGTGTTCATTTAATCATTTAGTACAGGGATAATGAATATAATAATGGTCACCATGGAGTTTTAATGAAGATAATTATAAAAGAGGTTCTAGAGAGAAACCAAAGTATCCTTGATCCTATAAGGCTTGGATGGTTCATTGTACACAACCATGAATTCTAGAAAAACGTTCATAAGTGTAATCCAATGGGGTATGCCAAAGGAATTCAACTATTAATATGTATAACTAAGCCTTTGGATCATGTCTAAGGTAAATCTTGGTTTAAGCATGAATAGATTCCAAGGAGAATAATCCATAGTGTCACATGTTCAGAGACATCACGTTGAATCTAAGAAGTGAATCTAAATCCATATAACATTCAAGATAATGATAAGGGATCCTATGGTACAATGTTTGGCATCAACTAATAGATGGGAACCAAAATATGAGATGGGTATCTCCCTTGGAAGCTAGCCCAATGATTCTAAATGGAATCCTCTGAGTGCTTAGTGCCTTCATTCAGGAATCGAATATTTGTACAAGTTTAGCCATTCCATTAAATATAAAAAGTTTCTAAATGAAAGATGAACCTTATACCTATATATATATATGTATATATATAAATTTTATAAATTAATATTTATCCATGAAATAACCATGACCATTAATATTTACTTAGGTTCATTCCAACACCCTTTCATTATAATGAAAAAGGGTCAAATAGTGACATGAAACCATAATAATTAAATGATAAATGATATGGTTAAAAAGATTTGGGATTTTCATATAATTATTTTAGATTCATTTATTAGAATTCATAACTTTAAAAAGAAAAGGTCAATTCAAGCACACCCAAATGGTGTTCTGAGTAGTCATGGAAGGGGTCATCATAAGTCATGATAATTAAAACACCCATGTTGGGTGGTTAGCATTGATGTTTCAACCTCCAACAATGTCAGTTGGTCTCATTAGGTATTTAAATTACAATTTAGTAAATTTAATTTAAATAATATTAATTATAGAGTTAATAGATGGTAAAACCAACATGCATCATAATGAAAACAAATTAATAATTGGTGAGACATTGAGGGAAAATAAATAAACCACATACCTTCTAATTGTAGTATTTGTTTAATCTAGTATCGACACTAACTTTGGACTCGGTCTAAATAAAATTAAATAATATATGAATACCCTAAAAATTAGGAATATTAGTCTATATGGAAATAACTCTAAATAATGTGAGATAAATTGAGGAAGGAAGGTAATAGATAAATAACATTCCAATAGGAATCCAATTAGATAAATGGTAGCTGATTCTAAGCATGAATAGAAGAGAACACTCAAATCCTAATGGGATTCCATAGGAGAGCTCCAAAATTAGGGCCTTACTGTGTGAGTAAAAGAGGGGAGAGGGAGGAGAAATTAGTTTTATATAATCATAAGGAAAATAAAATTCTCCAAAAAAAATTATGAGGATTCACAGTTTATCCACATGGTTGGACAAACCATGTGATAACCATGCAATGGACACTATCTATGGGAACCCACTCAAATTTTCTAGGTTTATGGTTCGACTGTATATTTGTACCCCATGAAAAAAACATCTTCAAAGAGATCTAAAACGCTTTCACGGTCATGTTGTTTGGTTGTCATGGTTAGATCAACTTGTGTAGCCATCTCCTTTAATCCGGAACACACCGAACAATCTAAAATAACATACAAAATTGGTTTCATGGTATAAACTATGTATACCACTTACTTCTACCAAAACATGGGTCTGTGGGCTCTGAAAAAAACCTCGGGCACCGTCGTAATCTCCATAAACACGTTACGAAATACCATACAGATAAAACTAAATAATTAAACTAAAATTAAAAGGCTCCATACCTCATATGGATGTTGGGATCTTACTATCTTCCCCATTAAAAAAACAATTCCCCAAGTTACCCTTCCAAGGGTGGTAAATATTTGTATAAGAATAACTCCATCCACTAAGAACATACGTTAGCCTCTCTCCCCCAAGACTTATCCAGTATATGGTTGTACTTCCATAATATTCATTCTAAAGGGACTTACATGAATTAGAGATCCTTAATTTGTTAATATAGGTTATAAATTGGATACTCCTCAAAAGAAGCATCAGCCTCTAGTTCAATATCCTCATGATCAAAATTATTAGATAGTTCATCATGATATTGGTGAATCTATAATATATGGATGATAGCATGCATAGATTAGTACCTCTATGGAAGAGCTATCCAATAGGCAACCAACTCAAATCTATCTAATATATTAAAAGGTCCAAGAAACTGAGGAGTTATATCCCCTTGCCTATGTATCCACCTATGTCCTAGTCTAAGTGAAACATGTAATAAAACGCAGTCCCAATCAAGAATCACTAGATTTCATTGATGAAGATAAAAATAATATTTATTTCTAGGATGAGCAGTAATCATATGCTTCCTGATAAGCTATAACATATCTGAAGTATCCTTGATTATATGATGTCCCAGTATCCCTACCTCCCCCGTATCTATCCATTGTAGAGATGATCAAAATTACCTATCATTTAAAACATCATAAAGATCCATTTGTATGGTCTACATATATCTATTCTTTTAGAAAAACATGACAATAGGTACATTTTTATCCCAAGAACATCTAAAATCAAGGACATGTGATTGAATAATTTCATCAAGTTCCAATATTTTCTATTATGAATGGTCATCAATCTTTGGGCAGTAAGTTGTACATAGAAGTACTTATGTACTATGTTCTTTCTATAACCTCATCCAGAACCTCGACATGAAACAAGTTTCCATGTCCTAAATTATAGTTTTATGGAACCTGTGAAGTTATATAATCTCATGAACATACATTCTACCCATATTATCCACTACAAAGGACTCCTAGAAAAGATATAAGTCGGATACCTTCATCATCCTGTCCACGAACACCCAAACCACTTTGCTAACTCAAGGAAATCACAAAAAACAAGTCAATAATTCCATCACAACATCATCCCACTTATATTATTAGAATGGTAATGAATATAATAAGATAGTATTGCATTAGTTCTCTACATTCATATGCTGAGTAGTGGAACACCTAATGATAAAAACTACAATCTAGAGTTTCATCACAATCCAACAATACTTGCAGTGCATGGAATAGTACATCGTGGAAATAGAATGGGGAAATTTCAATTATGAACCATGGTATTATTGAATTAATTCCTCTTTCATGTTTTTAGGAACTAAAATATGTTGATGTATAAGAAGGATATAGCCTCTATCAGCAAACCAATCTTTTGGGGGGTGTGTACCTAAAATACTCTCTTGTATGACCAAGAATTCAGGATCTGAGAACTCTCTCATAATCACTCTATCTAGAAATTATGAGGATACTACTAAGGCCATAAGAAACTTCCTCTCATTAAACTCATAAACCTTTAGATTCTTCTCTGAAAGTGGATCCATAAAACTACATTAATCATTGGATTCATGAATTGATTGCATCTAAGTATTATTGCTCAGAGCATCTACAACTGTATTTCTCCTTCCAAGCATATAGGAAAGCTCAATGTCAAAGTAGAAAATGTATTTGACCCATATATGATATATATGGTTTAATTCATGTTTTGTGAAAATATATTTTAGGATTTTTTTTGTTTGTATACACTATAAACCATCCTATTAAAAAAAGTGTCCCTATAAATGTAAGGCATGGAAAAGTTCTGAAAGCACATGATCGTTTGTTAGGTAATTATGCTCATGAGGCCACAACATCTAAGACCCATATGCAAAAAAACGATCCCTATACATCATAACTACACCTATCTTAATGCCTAATGCATCCCAGAACATTGTATATCGCCTTTTAGGATTTGGTAGTATCATGTTCGAGGATTAGTTAAGTCTTCCCTTCAACTCCTGAAAATCATTCTCACACATTTCAAACCATATAAACATGACACTGCTCATTACAAAGACTATAAGAGGGACTACATGATGGTATAAATACTTTACAAACATCAGGTAATATCTTGTCGTCCCCAAGAAACTCTGAATGTAAAACATGTTCTTGGGATTATTTAAGGAAAGTACATCCCTCTCCTTATCTCGGTCAACTGATACCCCTGATTCTAATATAATATAACCCAATAAGTGAACATTTTTGGTCCAAAAGATGTATTTTTAGAGTTTGTAATACAACCTATCCTCCCCTAGTGTACTCAAAATGATATCATGTTGTTTGAAATTACCATTTCAAGTCTGAAAGTACACCAATATGTCATCCATGAGTACCACAATGAAGGAATCTTTGTATGATTGGAGTCCTAATTCAACAAGACCATGAAAATGTAGGGAAAATTCATAAGACCAAAAGGCATAACCAGATACTCAAAAACACCATACATTTTTCAAAATGTTTTATGAGGTATTTTTACAAGGTCTAACACGTACTTGATGCTAATTTGGCCTTGTATTGATCTTTGAGAATCCCCTAGATCCTCAGAGCTAGTCGAAAAGATAATATATGTGAAGAAATGGATACTTGTTCTTAACTATAAGAAAGTTAAACTATCAGTAATTCATGCATATCCTATGGGTTACATATTCCTTCTTGGAAAAAATCAAAGTTGAACCTCAAGGTGATTTACTAGGTCAGATAAAACCCCTAGATTCCAAATCCTCCAACTACCTCTTGATCTCAAAAATCTCATAAGGTGTCATCGTGTATAGATTAATAGAAACTAGGGATACTCTTAGAGTGAGCTGAATCAAAAATTGTACCTCTATCCTAGGTGGTAGTACAAAGAAATATTCAGGAAAGACATCAATAAAATGATCCACCACGAGAGAAAAATATTCCTAGAAAAGACTCTTATATTTTAAGTAAAGACTAATGATACAGTCTATCACCCCTTCTTGGTGAAAAATATCTATTATATCAAGACCATCATGTACATTATATTCACCCTAATGTACATATCTACCACCCTCATGAAAAAATAAAAACACCCTTATGCTATAACAGTCAATGTGGGTTTGATAGGGAACTATCCAATACATCCCAAGTATGATATCGAAACATGAAATCTCAAGGATGAAAAGGATATATAATAAATGATAGCTAACAACCTCAAGAGTTAAATCCTTATATTGGTGTACACTCTAATAACATAATCCAAATGGAACGTCCTAGTTTTTCAACCCGCATAAGTGTGGAATTTCAAGCACAAGACATTCCATGGTTGATACAGAAACAAAGGAGTGTGAGGAACATGTATTGAATTAGACATATATGATTGTAGAGGATACTATAACAGTACCTTGTACTATATATAGACATACACACTTCTCCTTGGGTATCGACTATATTTCATGCAACTTGCCTTATCCATGGTCATGAGCTACTGTTGGACTACCCTGTGAAGGTCTACTCTACTGATGATGAAAAATAGAAGTCTCTCTACCTTGAACCTAGTCTCCTCCTTGACATGATTAGTCGGTGCTACTCCAAATCCCTTTCTAATGTGGAGATATTGATCCTTCATTGGATGGTGGAGCTAGAAATGATCTTATCCCACTAGAAATATATGGTAAGGTCTGAAAGAATCATTTAAGATGGATCATTTGGTCATAGGTTCTACACTCAACTTGGATTCAGTCACACTGAGGCTTCACATAGACTTTCCTCACACACCAATGTAATAATTCTAAACTATCAATGTGGAAATTATGGCTTCCAAATCCCAACTAATAACTCTCATTATGAAATTTCCTACAATTAGAGGAAAAAATACATTGTCTTGCTACAAATCCATCGATACATATACTGCGTGCTTCCCTCAGATTTCATTTGATGAAAAGGGCTTGATTTATAATCTCTGAAATGGTTTCTAGATATAATACATTTACCTAAGTTCATATTTTGTACCTAATCCTATCCTCAAAGTGTATTTCCCTAGAAAACTCTTCGCCAGTTATGTTCAGTGGAGAACACTAAAGCTCAGTAAATAGAACTAAATAATCAATGAGGCATACGGTTCCTTACTCCAAGTGTAAAAACTCTCTATCCAATTATATCTCAGATTAATTAAGAAGAAAAAATCGTAGATTCTGGACTAGAAATCCCTCCATGTTATTCTCTAGTGATGATCATCCTGATTTATAACATCCCACAGTAATGCTTGGTAGAATCACAAATAATGTAAGTAGAAAACTTCACTCTCCTCTCAGGAGGTGACTCAAGATACTTGAAAATATATATAATGGGCTCTATCTATGACTCCATAGTCCGTGGGCCACCATATCTAATAGATTTGGGTGGATTCTACTACTAAAACTCTTAGGAAAACTCTAACATCGAAGAATAAGGTCTTAGAGTTTCTTATATAGTCTACACTAATTATATAAAAAACTCTTAGATTTTTTCATTAATACCCAATCAAGGTATAGTGGATGGTGCCTCAACTATAACTACAGGAGGTATCATGGGGGGTTAAAAAACCCTTTAAATGTCTTAGTTTTTACATTGTGAATAAAATCTTTATTTTTGATAAATTATAAATTCCATATGTGAAAAAAATGATTTATTAGTTAAGAATTACTAAAATGTGTTAAGGCTTTTACCTAAGTGAAAAATCCCAGTTAACATAATGGAATATTAAATGGAATATTTTCAGAGCCACGCGATGTGTTAGTGTCTGATTCTGAGGCCCGTAAAGCCTCTGAGAATAAAGAATAAAAATATTAAAAATATTATTTTTATTGTGGAAAATTTAATGAATATAATTGAATAAATAGAAAATGGTGCATCGTATCGGAAAAATGAAACCACTTATTGGTCTGGGTAATCCTTTTTACACTATCTGAGGTATAACTTTTGTAAGTGTCAGACTTTTGGATGTCTCACTCTTGAAAATTACATTTTCTATGTTTAATTAATTTTTTATTCGTATATTGAATATTAAATTATTAATATATCACAAATCGTGTATCAAATGAGAAATCTAAGACCATTGTTGGGTCCATAATGGGATGTTTACCCTAGGTAGTTTATAACTTTTATATGCAATGGAATTTTGTTTTTATTTATTTATTTTATGTTAAATAGTTACTTTTAACTAATTAATTAAAAATTCATTTTTAAAAGCCTTCTTCTTTAATGGAGTATATCCTCCATGGATGAAATAGCGTAGATCAAAAACAACTAAATCCATAGTTTTTTTACCCAATTAAAATGGAAATGCATTAATAACATGAAACTAATTAATTAATAATTATGATTGGGGAAAATGTTAGATTAAATATGGGGCTATGGTTTTACCCAAAGATGATATCATTTTGGTTTTTCTAAATGTACAATTCATTTGGATCATTCTTTTGGATCTTTTTTTTAGTATGAGTGGCCTTGGACAACCTTCCTGGTGATTACAGAACATTGGTTAAGTGATCCATCTTCCTCCCAAACCAGGTGTGTGGGTACCTATTTTTTTCCTGATGCATGATATAGGTTGAAGATGTGTTCCCCTTCCGTTTTAAAAATAATTTATTTATTTATTTAGTTATTTATATTATTCTCTCATTCTTATAAATAAAATATATTCTATATTATTTATCAATTTTATGCATCGTTAGTGTCATTCGTTTCAAATCAACAAATAGAAATTACATTCTATCTTTTGTTTTGAAGGTAGTAAGGTATTACTCAAATCGATTTTTCACATTATAAATGGATCTTTTAAAATAAATGATCAAGGCATAATTTTATATATTTATCGAGAGATGATTTATAAAATTGTCATACGATAATTTCATTGAATTATCTAATGGAAATGACATGTTTTATAAAAAATAATTATCAGAAAATTATTACTAGATAACTAAATAGAATTATTACATGAAAATTTGTGGAAACAAATTATCATAATATAATTTAAAAATGATAATTTTTAAGGAATAATTATCAGAAAAAAATTAATCAAGTTAACAAATGATATTAATTTAAAATTATCAAATTATAATTGATACATTATCAATTGATAATTATTAAAATTATAAAACAATTATTGATAGATTTAAAAATGTTAATTATTAAAATAATCAAATGTTAATTACTATATTATCAATATATAATAATAACAGTATAAATAGGAAACTATCAATACATAATTGTAAAAGGATAATTTATGGGAAATTATCAAAATATAATTATAAACGGATAATTTATAATAAATTATCAAAAGATAATTATAAAATAATAATTTTCATTATATTAACAAAAGATAATTATAAAGGATAATTTATGAGAAATTATCAAAATATAATTATAAAAATATAATTGGTGAACAATTATCAAAATATGATTATAAAGGGATAATTTATTAGAAGTTATCTTGGAGAGAGAATGTGTTATCACATGTGATATTTTATTTCATTTTTTAGTAAAATAATTTGTTTTTGTTCTAAGAACCCATGATGAATTTTGAGAATGGATGAGTCGACAATTATGATATTTAGGTTGTGAGGAGGTGTATCGAACCACACAAGGTGGTTTATCCTAGCTGCTGATGATGATGACTTTGAGGTAGGATGTTCATTTTATTTTTGGGATCTTGATTAAACGTGTTTCCATATTTAATTTTTGTGTTTAACATACATGAAATTATTATTTAATTTTGATCGCATGTGGGATCATGTAGCTCATGGTATATTATGTTTTTTCCCATGATTGATGTGATAGATTGATTCCATGATGATTTTTGATTCACATATTGATGTATATTATTACTCCTTGTGGGGGGTGCGCATGATGTGTGGTGAAGATGGTAGCGAAACATGATAACCTTGTAAAGTGACATCTACTTAATGCCTTGTGGATTCTGATTAGATGAACAAAACTTGATGTCTTGTGGATTCCAAGTGTTACCCTATTCCTTATGGATTCCAGGTAGGTTATAGATACTCGATGCCTAGTGGATTCCAATTATTACCCGATTCCTTGTGGATTTTGTATAAGTTGTCTTCAATCGATGCCTTTTTGATTCGGAGTGACTTCCCAACATCCTTATGGATGGGTTTGGATACATATCAATATACAATAAACTTTCCATAATATAGCCAAAACAGGTACAGCCATGGGTTTGTGGCGACTTGGTTAACACAAGACCACTAGATTTTTGATTGTGTGTTACTATGTATGTTATACATTTATTATTATTATTTAATACACTTGTATACTTGAGAACA
The DNA here is from genome assembly GCA_963277665.1 of Viscum album. NCBI lineage: Eukaryota > Viridiplantae > Streptophyta > Magnoliopsida > Santalales > Viscaceae > Viscum > Viscum album. Next base: position 869,557,659 of record OY728122.1, read on the forward strand.
TCAGTTTAAGGATTCATTGGTGGTGTCCTACTGAGTCTCCTACTGACACCCTACTCAGGCATTTTGATGCACTTGTATATTTCATGAGGAATTTGGTAAAGGGAAAGATCCCTATGGTGTATATCTTAGAAGAGAAGCATGGAGCTAGTAGCAGATCGAGATGCACTCTGGATGATTTTCTATTTATTCATTTACATTATCCTCTTTATTTACTTTGTATATTATTTCCACTTATGGGATATCCTTTATTTGTATTACATTTATGTCATCTTCACTTTTCTATATGTTTACTTTGATTATTTATTATAATGGTCATTTTTTTTATTAATCCTATGAGTAGATATTGAGGGTATAGTCTCCCCACTAATGGACTCATTCCCTTACTACTAGTTGGAAGCCTCTTGCATATGGGGAGGCACGCATGAGTTCATGTAGCATTCTAGCATCAATCCTTTGGTTTAGTTCAGGATGTTACAACACTATCTATGGATCATGGTTGCCACCACCCATTGGGAACATGACTCAAGGCCGTTATAGTGGTATAACTCTATTGTGCCAAGCACACACCTAAGAAAATATATCAAATAAGTTATGACCACAAATGGAACCAAAATAAGAAAAATGGATCAATAACAAACATATTATTACCACTACCCACATTTAACTTTAGTGTATTTGTAAGCAACCATTTTTATTTACATGGGTTCAAGTATATGGAGGGTTAATTGCAGGTTAAATAGGAAAACATTCTTTAATTTTCACTTGGCCTCCCTAATTACTAGGAAACAAATTCTTCATAAGTCAGAATTTCTAGTTTATTATATGAGAAAGGGTCTAGTTAGATGTAATTTCATTCCCAAGTTATAAAGTCTCATGATTTATATGTTATAATTGACATTCCATGTAATTGTAACCATCCTTTTACATTCAGTCTCAGAATGTGACAATTCAAAGATGATAGATCAATTAGATAGATCCCCCATCCCAATTTATAGAAGTACTATCTTTATAAATTTCAATCGGATTCCATGTAATCACATCTAACTAACATTTCAACTTGTGTGACTTCAGTCATACAGCTTAAACATATAATAATTAGCCATTTATGGTGTCATCTTAAAACTATGTAGAAAAAACACCACTTAGGTTTGGGAAGCCACATTAATAACCAATTATTTTATCTATTTCCCCTAGAAAATAATAGTGGAACAATCATATATAACAACCAACGTACACTCAAGAATCATAAAAAATATAGGAAATGAGAGGAATAAAATGCACCTATATGGAATCGAATATGCATGGCATGTGAATCTATTGGTGCCTAAAATAATGCATGCAGTAATTATCCTTTCCATACCAGGCCAAGGTAGAATATCCATAAATCATAAAGAACAACAAAAATCATGTTCTTCACCCAAAGGTGAATGTATATCAATAGTATTAAGTTAAATACAAAAGTAAAATTTCATATTTCTTGGGAGTTTTTTTCTCCCATATGTTGATTAGAGACTCCCAGGAATAGGCACATTACTATGTTTTGACATGTTCTAATCTCTTTTATACCATCCAAAAATAATAAATCAAAGAAACTAATCCTGTAATACAACTTTTGGATGTCATGGCCTGGCTCACTCAGTAATAGTAGCTGAACTAGTAGGCCACATGGCCTCAATCTCACCTCCCATATGTAAGAGGCTTCAAACTAGCAATGAGGGTATAAGGTGGTTTAGTGTGGATACTAAAACCTCATAATTATAGTGGATCATAGTGTTAAACAATTTATATATAAATAAATTTAACCCACAATAATGAATAAGGAAGTGGAACAAGTATAAACATCTAATTAATAAATAAACAACACAAAATATGAACTGAATACCATATATAAAAATGATGTCATTTATCTAGAAAATAGATCTAGTATACATGGAAGCATTCAGGTATAATATATTGTACAAAAAAATTAAAAAAGAAAAAATTTATCCATGAATCTTGATCCCTATATCAGTCATATGCTAGCAAGCTCACATCCTAATACAAGAAGTCACGCATTCATAACTTGATGCTTCCCCTTATCCTCACATGTAATCATATAATCTTCCTAGTTACCAATGGTGGCCCAAATATAGTGTGATATAAACATAGTAGGTCACCACTAATAGATTATATAAATATATTAAGTCCATATATATAATATATAACATTTTTAAGTATATCAATGAAAAATACTAAATAAATACAACCCATTTCAAACATAGGTTAATAATTGGACACCTGGCCGACAAAACCCAGTTCATCCTATGTTGGATGTATCTGAGCGTGTGTTGATTTAATTATTTATTCAAGGGTTAAAGAATATAATACTGGTGATTATGGACTGTTAATGACAATATCAATAAAATAGGATCTCTGGAGAAACTGAAGCATCCTTGACCTCAGACGGTCAGGATAGCTCACAATACACAATTGTGTATCCTAGAAATGAGGTTTTTTATGTAATATAATAGGTACACCCATGGAATTACACAAAAAAATATGTCTAACTGAGTCAATGGGTCAAGTGGAAGGTAAATCCAATGATTATCATGAATGGAGCCAAAGGAGAACAATATAAGGTGTCGCATGTCATAAGAAATCATGATAAATACAAGGACTGTATCCTGGTAATTATATCATTATATAGAAGTATATGGGATCCTATGGGTCCATTTCTGGAATCCACTAATAGAAAAGGACATTGTTCCAAGGTGGTTATCTCCCTCAGAAACTGAACCAAGGAATGAGAATGGAATCCTCCCAGTGCTTAAGGAATTCCCTTGGGCATCTAAGGTTGGCTCTAGTATGACCATGTCTATAAAGATGAAAAAGGTCCATATTCACAAGGAACATGATACATATATTTATATATATTCAAAATTCATCATAGGACATGAAATAACTATGCCCATTATAATTTACTAAGGTTCATTACAACACCCTTTATTTAAAATGAAAACGATATAAGGGGGATATTCAGCCTTATAAATTCAATTATAAGTGATAGGGGTGAAAATATCTAGGATTTATGTATAATTATTTAAGATTAATTTATTAAAATGAAACACTTTCCATAGAAAGGGTCAAGTCATGAACACCCAAATAGTGTTTTGGGTAGTAATGGCATTGGTCATCATAAGTAATAATAAGGAACACACCCTAATTAGGTGGTCAGTACTGAGATCTCAACCTCTAATTTTTCCAATTGGTTAAATTATGGATTCATATTAAAATTTAGAAAACTTTCCTTAAATCATGTAAATTTCAGATATAATGCGCAGTTAAACTTTTTTGTGGAATAATGAAAACAATTAATAAATGGTGATACCTTGATAGAAATATCATAAACCACCTACCATATACCTATAATAGATTCCTCATCTATTATCATCACTTGTTTTATCTTATATTAGAACAAAATGGAAGAATTGATGAATACCATGAAAATATGGTATACTATCTTGTGTGGATATTGTAAAGACCCAGCCTTAAACATTATATATCCTAGTGTTTTTTAACTAGAATTCACATTCTAGGATCTTTTAAATTTAGTGTTTTAGATAATTTGTAAAAACACTTATGAATTATACCCATTCATTACATGTGGACACTTATACTAAGTATAAATTTTTTCCACCAAAGGAAATCCATTATAAAACATGACTTCTTTCGAGACACATCTTCAATTATTTCTTCATGACATCTTCTTTTCCCTTACTAATATTAACAATTTTAACAAATATTTTAAAATATGGGATGATAACAAAAATCTCTGTAATGTGCATAAAGAAATAAACCCATTAGTCCAGTGAAATACCATAAAACATTTCCTAAAAACACAACTTCTTACACATAAAAAGTGATCATCATTTCCAAAAGATCATTATCATACCTTATGAAAATTAAACGATTACCATGATAACTCATAAGAAAACATATAATATATAAGTATTTAACATGGAACATAATTATATTAAATTGGAATAACTATATATTCGACTTTCATACTTGTCAATCTTACAAATGGAATAGTTATACAATCGACTCCCAAACCAAATGCATTGGAGGTTATAACGTAACCACCCATCCTTGGTTTATCACGGAACCACCCATCCTTGGTTTATCACATAACCACCCCTAAAATTTTATAGTACCATTATTTAATAATAAAACATAAAGGCCAGAAATTTTCATCATTAAACTCTTAAAATTTCACTTTCACTCATAATAAAACATTTCATGTTATATAAATAATCAATCTATTTTCAAAAACCAATTTAAAACATTTATAAAAGAGATTTTTGAATCAATGTGTCCCACACCACATTGAAGTTCTTTTAAAAGAATTAAAAATTTGACATTTTAAAACATTAATGTTGGTATAAATAAAACCATAAAATCAACATGAAAATATATACATGAATGAGAAATAGTTATTAGAAAAAATATTTACAACCTTTAAACTGATGTTTTAGTTAAAGAGTGTCTTACCTTGAATCAGATTCCTCGTGTATGTTCAATGTATTATTGAGTGATAAACATATATTTTTTCAATATTCTTGAGAATGTACATCAAATTTTATTATTCCTTTTATATCACTTTTACCATTTTAAAAAAATTCCATAATTATTTAACATCACATCATATTTTATGATGATATTTGGTACATTTGTTTAAAATGACTTCGGTGAGTCAAATAAGATAAAAGAGTTCATTAGTACATCATATATATAGTAATATTAACTAAATTATTATCATTTTTATACATCAATTATAATTTTAAATCAACCCATTATTTTTTGATATAAAAAATGAACTACATTATAATCATGGGGATGGTAGGTCATACATACACGTGAATAATGTTTTCATTTTTCAACGATCATTAGGGAAAGAGGGTAGGTATTATTTTATCCATAAATAATGATAATAATATAATTTATATCATATTAATAATTCAAATATACTTATATATATCATCCATGTGATGTGGTGATGAAAAATGAATCGCATCGCTTTGTGGAGGTGATATTTCACACGTACAAACGAATGATGTTATCATTTTCATGTTAATGTAAATTAAGAACATAATTGATATAATATTATATTATAATGGAAAATATGTCATTAACATCAAATATAAATATTATTTCCATCATTATGACCAGTCTTGAGATAAAATAATGGGAAATGAATTATATTAGCTCGTGGAGGTTATAGTTCACATGTACGAATGAATGATTAAATATTTTCCCATTTGATGGAAGTGGATATGGATTTAGGTGATGAAATTAACATAATAACATCTAAATGTATTTATTATACTAGGTTTATTATTTTATTAGGGTTGGAGAATATTTTGAGGAAGTGGAAGTTCAACTAAAATTGAAATACATGATTAAAACAATAACTCTTCTTCGGAAAATCTCCTTTGATTGACACATTAACACCTATAAATATGATTTTATAACTAAAATAAGACCTCTAGAATGTATTTACAGATTCTAGCAAGGTATTTGGGTAGATATTGACTAAAAAAAATATGTTTTTAGGTGTGAATAAAAGAGAACAATGGGTTCCCTTTTAAAAGAGAGGGGTGGGGCACTCATGGAATTATTCAAATTATTAATCTAATATAAATTGAGTTTTGATTCCAAATGGATCAAAAAAAATTATTTAAATATATGATGATTTTTCATTGATTAAAATTCATCCAATGAAAATTATATAAATTTTTACTATTTTTTAATCCTTATCGTTTTGTTTTAACCCTTTTAACTCTTACCATTATATCATTTAGTTTACACTTTACGGGTCAATTTAATTACTATAAAATTAAAAATGACTGTCAAGTGAGTCATTGATTCGATTTTATGAATTATAAAAATCAATTAGAAGAAATTGTAATTTTTTATAAATTCTATATCATTTAAAAAATATTATTTATTTTAAAATATCAATAATGTTAATTTTGACACTATTTGTTATTTGACTTTTTAAAAATACCATAACAACATTACATCTTCGAAAAAACTATATTAAAACATAAATAATATGTCCAATTATTCCATAAAATGTTTTTATTACATAATATATTTCAGGTTATATTTATTTTAATAATTGTAATATCATTTATTTGATTCATCCACTAATGAAGCAATTATTGCACAGTCATCGTGTCACTATTTAATTTAGTTATTTTGTTCCTAAAAATTATAAATAAATTAAAATGATGTATTTCAACATTTTATCTTTTTAATTACTATTTATAGTTGAAAATATCTTCTATATAAATCCATATTAAAAATATTTTACTTGCTAAAAATAAGAGTGAAAAAATTTCCTTTTCTTTGAATAAAATAATATAAATGTCTTAAAGTCATCCAATAGCCTTAAAATGTAATATTTTTTCCAAATTATGATTATAGGTTGAAATAAACTCATCCAATTAAATTAATATTAGTGTTAGGGTAATTTAGAATATTATTTTTACCCTTAATTACCTGATCTACCCTCAACTATGTTAATACAAATAATTACTAAAGTTACTATTCATGTTTTTTAAAAATATTTTCAAAATATTAGATCATAAATATCATACCAATTACAACTTTTTATGAATTTTTTTTAAATCCAAACCATATGAGTTGATAAAATTAATTTACAAGTAATCTCTTTGACGGATTGAGAAAACTGGTTTTTAATGTAAAAACACTCGAAATTTCACAAAGTTTTTATATACAAATTCAATGTGAAATTTATACATGTGACCTACATTTGATTAATTGATAAAAAAATTTATACAATTATACTTTAAAAAAAATTAATAGAATTATTTAACAACATAAATAAATTTTATGAAAAATAAGTTTTGAACTAATTTTTTGTAGTATTCACTATTCATCAAAATATGAAAGTTCTCAGAAAAATACCAAAAAATCAACCCATGTAAATTTTTATTCTCCAATTATAAAGAATAATATTATTTTTTTCGAATAGAATTTATTAATGTGATAAAAACTATATTTAAAATGGGGTTTCCATTAAAAGGTGGCAAAACATACTTTTTTGAAAAATACTTGTTTTATACCTAAAATTAGATTTGTTCTTATATCATGTCTAAAAAACACATAATATGAATGTTAGAAATTATATTAAATAAATTTCATATATATTTCATTATTATAATTCAATTATAGTGATTTTTTAACATATTATTATAAAACGTACTTTTTCACATTTAAATTGTTTTTCAAAAAATCATTTATTTTTATATAAAAAATGTTTTATTTTCATTTATAATTTATTGGTGACTAAATAATTAATTTTATATATTAATATATGAACAAAACATGTTTTTATAATTTAGATAATACTGTTCATACCCTCCATTCTAACAATTTTCTTATAATGATAACATTTAAATAATAATATCTAGTTGTTCGTTTAAGCTTATTGTGGTGTATTATGTGTAAGAACCTGGTTTTTCAATCATGTATAGATCTTTTCAATTTAAGTATAAATCTTTAATTTGGACCTAACATGGATTTCTAATGAGTTAGAAAAGGTCTCAGGGGTGTCCGGGATAATTTCAGAGCTTGGAACACATCTTTTTGGAGAAACTAGCCATATCGCATGGTTAGAGCGTGGTTGGAGAACGATTTGCCTAACTGTGTGCATAGAAATTTTCAGAAAGAACCATATCACAAGGTTTTCACATGGTTGTGTATCCTAACAATGAATCTTCCCCTTCTTCCCAGGTAATCGTGCGGATAAACTGCCCGCATGCTATTTTTCTTGGTAATTTTATAGATTTTCCCTTAAAGATCTATTAATTCCCCTCCTTCTTCCTATTACAAGTTCTAGCGGGATTTACCTCCATTTCTCTCATTTTGGAGATTCCTTAAGACAAAACCATTGGATTGTAATATCTCTTTCATCCATGATTCCATCGAGCTTCCATTCATCACGTTGGATGTGTAACAGTAAGTACTCGAGTCCGTTTAAGCCTTTCTTCTCCTCTCTTGCACTCGAATAAGATATCGAGGTGTTAGCCTTTTTCCCTTTTTCTTAGATCGACACTATTATAATACAAGTCAGGGTATGATATTAGAATAGTAAAGTCTAACAAACATAAGGTGGGTGGTTTGTTAATCATCCCTCAAGATTGTTGATTTTTGAATAATCGTGTGGGGCCCACTAATTTCATCGTGTTTCGTTTATAGAATTTATATTTCATGCTTATAATCATTATAACCTTATGGATATTATCTTTCCATATATGTGATTAATTTTTGGTGGTTACTCCCATAAATCCATCCATCCCATGTAGGGTTTTATGCCATAATTGGGTTTTTAGTATTTGATATGTTTGATCCACCGTTCATGTGTGACTTTTCTTGACCCTTCTTAAGGTTAAGATTTTCTATATTAAATGGTTTGATTTATATTGTTAATTTCTTAATAGAGAGTACCATGTATCCACAAAACTTGACTCACCTAAGGTAAGTTCTTTAATTGATAATTAAATTTGAAATGTAAATTGGCAAGTATAACAAGTATTAGACTTGACCAGAATAATTATGAATGATTTATAGGATGCCTGTGTATGGAACCCATTACCACATTAATGTAAAGTACCATAATGAACATTAATTATTTAATATGCTTAAAATGGAATTAATAAAGGTTGCATGCTACTTGGCCTTGTCAGACTAATGAAAGGAAATGGTTAGAACAAATGGTCTTATTTATTAATTATGACTTGATTAAAAGGTTTCATGCTATATGACCTTATCACGTTAATGAAAGGCGAGACTTGAACCAAATGAAATATTACATGACTTCAATATCATTTAGGAGTGGCCTGACTTGATTTCTCCTAGGATTCTTATTCGGGAATACCTTGAGCACTCTGGAACCCCATTCTGATTCAAGGATGTCGCTTGTTTAGGATGAGACCCACCTAGATCATGATCCTTTTGTATTGTTTGTATGCATGTTATGACGTTTTCGGATCCTTTCAATATTATTATAAGATTATATATATACACTCCTTGGATCCAGCATTGACAAGTAGGTGGCATGGTTAAATCCCATCCGGCCCAGTCACTGCTTAGCCCCATTTTACCTTGGATGAACTCATTGGACATGGTAGAAGTATCATTGTGGAATTCCGTAGACTATGATCCATGGATTACACTCTTACCCTTAGCCAGGCTACATGTATTTCTGAGTTGGTGACCCTTGAGGTCTACATTTCCTTGGTTATTACATTGTAACTTCATTGTTTAATGTCATTACAGGTTTCCATTTCATAACTTGGATCCTAAACTATTGTTAACATGTGACTTATTTATAAACTAGTAATAATAAATTAATGGATTGGTTATGTTTAGACTCCAGCTGAAGGCTGAAGTAGGTACATCAGTATTTAGTAACATTGTACTTATTTACTTTATAATTTCATGCTAGCGCACTGTTACATTTCCATTACATGGGCCAGATGTTATAGACATTTTTGGTGGTGTCCAACTTAGATTTATCTCACACCCTCTCGAGGTGTCATTTGGTACTCAGAGTAGATTACATTGTTGTAGGTGTTAACAAAGGGAATAATACAACTTAAAACACTTGATTGCTTTCTGTTCAGTGTGGAGCTTGATAGCAGATGGTCCAGTCAGATCTCAGGATGCTTGGGATAGTCTTTGATTTACTTTATACTTATCTCAAACGTGTTTTTCATTCTATAATGTATCCATGTTTTCTAGTTTTATAGTGACATTTCATGTCATCAGTTATTGAATGTTAATCCAGTTTCTTTATATACTGTTATTTTGGTTTCTATTTTCGGGAATGCCTTCTGTATACTTATATGGATTTTGATATTTACCTCTTTTTTATTTATCTGTTGCACTATGCTTTGGTAATGAGGGAGTAGTCTCCACATGGAAAAACCTAATCCCTCGCTAATAGTTAATAGCCTCTGACATTTGGAGAGATGCGCATGAGGTTATGTGTCCCACTGGGATCAAGGCACCAATTATGTGGTATCCAGGTCCATGAAATAATTATGTGGTATCATAGTGATTTCCTTTCTTGGTTTACTATTCAGAGACAATATATTGGAAATTAGGAATTTTGGGTACCTGTTCGTAAGTTATGCTTGGGCGTCACGAACCTAGGTTCATGGTAAAAGCCAAGTTACCCAAAATTATAATTGTTGTTCTATTTTTTCTATTACAGTTAACATTATTTCACTGTTGGGTGATGCACATGTTGTGTGGTGTTGTTGATTATTAATCTGTTTGAGGATTTTCTTTCATCCTTGCCCCGATAATATGAGGGAAAGGAGAATCATTTAATGCATCATTTTAGGCACATAAAAATTCTCATGTCATGCATATTATCATGACATATAGGTGCATTTCACTATTTTTCATTTCTTCATATGACTATGATTATTAAGTGGTGTAGTGATAGTTAACTTATGATTGTATTACACATGGTTGTGATTGAGTGATTTCCTATCACAATTCATGAGGTTTATGTGACCTCATGGTTTGGTGTGATTAACTTACCGAGTTGATCCATTATGCTATAAATAAATGGGTTTTATTTCTAGTGATAAGTTGTATGGGAACTGATTCGCAGGAAATGGATATCCATTATAAAGTGAATCATGACATCTAAAATGAATTAGTTTACCATACTTATCCAACCTTCTCAAATTTATGAAAGGTAAAGGAGTGAAGCTGGTAATTAAATATAAAATGAAATGAAACTTATACTTGAGAATATACTGATACCTGGTTGTCTAAGTTGGTAGTTGGGGTAGTATGCCTTGGGTAGTGAGTTTTCTTTTGTTCAACTTCCACTATTGATGTTATATTTCTACTTAATCTTGTTTTGAGGTGTGTTCTTCGAAATTATATACTAATGCTGCCATGATGTCCTCATATCATTCTCCTAGAAGGTGGTGATGACAATGCTCCAAATGTGGTGGGACCTAAGCTTCTAGTCTTACCTCCTCAAGTTCTTCTTAAGGCACGGCCTGTTTCACCTAATTTGGTCATAGATGACCATGTTTTTTATAGTTTGGGACATCTGATGCAGTTCATGCATGGTGATCCATGGCCTAGTCCTACAATAGCAGATTTGACTCCTGAGTTCTACCAGCAGCAGCATCCTATTTTCTTAAGGGATGATGGTCTAAAATCTACTGAGTCTTCGATAGAGGCCACCTTATCTCTCTTATAGCATCTGTAGATGCCTCTGTAGTGGAGGGTCAAGCTTGACACATACACACTTCAGGATTCGGCCAAGCGTTGGTGGGATGTGACTTCCCAGGTAAGTTTTCATCATGGGATGTTATGTATTGATTTCCAGACTACCCTCTATGATTAGTTCGTTCCTCAGACACTGCGTGCTGACAATGATATAGATTTATACGTCTAGTGTATGGTTCTATTTTAGTTATGTAATATTTAGGTTATTTCATATAGTTTTAGTGATTTTTACCGCTTCAAACTCGTGATGAGAATTTATGTGCTAGATGCTTTGAGGAGGGGCTCCAGTATTCCATCCATCCATAGGTGAATGCCTTTCTCGTGCCTAATTTTTATGAGATATTCAATCAGGATATTATCACTGAGTGAAACCTAAGCAAAGGAAATAGTACCAGGTATAAAGGATTAGTATCGTTGTAGTCCAGTAGTTCTTCCAGTGGTAGGAAACGTTCCCTCAAGGTTTCTCTTCAGGGTAGAAACAACAAGAATACCAATTTCAATAGCTCTAAATTTTTTCATCAGTATAGATAATGGGGGCATTTTAGGCCTCAGTGTGATAGAGAGCCACTTGAGTGTTGGGATTGTATCCATGTGTGGAATCTTCATCGTTTCTGTATGACCTTTGAACTATCTTCAAGTGGAAAAGGATCCACACCATCTCCACCATCATGAATGAGTTATTTTATGTTTCATCAAGTGGGAATTTGGAATATCACTGTAATTTCTATCTACAAAGGAGTTCATTGAAATGGAAGGTAGGCCCCGAATCACTAGCAATAGCAACATAGCAGTTATGATCGTGGAAGTCCATTAGTTCCACAGGACCATGGATCAGGTCAATTGCATGCACGACAGCTGATACCTAAGGATCAAGCTATGGGACCATCAATAGTGTGATGTACTATTCTTGTGGCATTTATTATAGTAGCTTTTTTATTTGATATAGGTTCTTCGAACTCTTTTATCTTGGTATCTATCGTGGAATGTCTCGATCTAGAGATATAGTATTACTATGGTCTAATGTCCCTTGATACGCCATTAGAGGTATGAACAGAGGGCATAAACCAGTGTATGGACTTCCCCCTTGAGGTTGGCAGTTACCCTTTCTTATGGAACCTCTTTGTTCTCAAGATGACGGGCTTCGATGAAATTCTTGGGATAGATTGGTTGGTTCAATATCATGCTTCTATAGACTGTTATTATTGTAGGGTATCATTTACATCACCATAGGGTATAATTTATTTCATTAGGGTGAGTGGGATGTCCAGGTTGTGAGAGATGGACCATAGAATCATGGGATAGGTAGAGTAAACACCCATATTGAAAATCTCTTTATAGAGGATTAGGGTTTACGTATTGCTGATTTCCCTATAGTAATGGATCATTTCATGGATGTCATTCATGACAATTTTTATGGCTTACCTCTTAAGGGAGAGGTATATTTTACTATTTAACTTTTTCCAAAAGTAGCGTCAGTGTCCATTCCTCTATATAGTATGGAACTAAGTGAGCTTCAAGAGCTCAAGTGGTAGTTAGAGGATTTAGAGGCCAAATTCTTTATATGGGCCGGTACATTCTCTTGGGGTTCACTCATTCTTTTTCCCAAGAAGGTGGAAAAAAACTCATGTCTATGTGTGGATTATAGAAATTTTAACCTACAAATATTCATGAATCATTAATGAAATCCTCAAATAGGTGATCTCTTTGACCAGCCCTGAGGAGAAAAGGTCTTCCCCAAGATCAACCTGAGATCTAGTTATCATCGGGTACGAGTCAGGACATCAGACATTCCTTTTACTTCTTTATGCAGTAGGTATGGTCTATATGAGTACCTTGTTATGCTATTCGGTCTTACGAATGTGGCCTACATTTTCATGGATCTGATGAATAGGGTTTTCCACCCTTTTTTTGACTCTTTTTTCATAGTCTTTGTGGACTACATCTTGGTGTATACTCACACTGGTAGAGACCACACCAAACATCTTGAGATCATTCTGATTACACTGAGATAGCATCATATTTAGGAAAATCTTGCTAATTTACACTTCTTTATCGATAAAGTTAACTTATTGAGTCATATAATATCATACTCTGGAGTATTGTTTAACCCAAAAAAGGTTAGTGCTTTAGTTTCCTAGGGGAATCCCAGGAACATGTTTGATATACTTAGTTTATTAGGGAATTATAGATATTAAAATTATTTCATATAGGACTTTCCCCACCTTTCCACACCTATTACTGGTCTTACAAAGAAGTATGTTGAGTTCATATGGTCAGAATCATGTGAAAAAATACTTTCAGGAGCTAAAAGGGAGGCTTCTATCAACACCTATTCTGACACTTCTGGAGCTAGGTATAGGTTATACTATCTTGTCTAATGCATTAGACATTGGCCTCAAAGTAGTGATAATATAGGAGGATAAAGTCATTGAAAAAGGATCTTAGTAGTTGTGGCCTCATGAGAGGAATTAACCAACGCATGACCATAAGCGAGCAGTAGTTGTCCATGCCTTATGTTGTTGGAGACACTATCTATTAGGGGAGCAGTTTATGGTTTATACAGACCAAAATATCATCAAATATATCCTTTCATAGCAATACATGAACCTCATGTATCAGAGAAGGTTAGAATATCTACAATCATTTGATTTTGAGATTCCCTATATGCCTGGGAAGGTAAATGTTGTTTCAGATGCATTGAGTTGAAAAACACACATGTGTGCCACATAGAAATATAGTTATGAATGGAGTTAATATCCCTCTTTTCTAAGCTGCATATGGAGTTCCATGACAGTCATGAGAATTACTATCTCTCATCCATGAAAGCTACCTATTCCCTCCTTGAAATGGTGAAGGGTATATATTTTTCAGATCCTGAAGGCTTGGTTATTTGTGAGTGTATTTCAAGATATAATTTTCCTACAGATTGGTCTATGGACCGAGACAATGTATTTTGTCTATGTGGAAGTTTTTGGGTTTGTACATATATGAGAGAGGATCTGATGAAAGAGTCCCATGGTTCTCAATGGGTAGTTCATCCAGGCATCTCTAATATGTATCAAGATATCTGATGCCAGTATTGGTGGCTTGGGATGAAACATCAGATAGCAGGCTTTAGCACTAGGTGTTCCACCAATCAACGGGTGAAGATAGACCACCAGATACATACAAGATTTTCATAGCTAATTCAAGTCCCATAATGAAAATTATAAGATGATTCCAGGGATTTCATAATCTTATTGCCTAGGTTACTGAGGGTAAGTGATGGTATATGGGTAGTAATTGACTGACTAATGAAATCATCCCACTTAATTCCTATTCAGGATACTTTCTTAGTTGATGAGCTAGGAAGACTGTATGTCTGTGAGATCGTACAACTCCCTGGGGTCCCACATACAATAATTTCTAAGAGGATATCTCATTTCACATCATGGTTCTATAAGGTATTGAAAAATCCTATAAAACCATAGGTGCTTCTAAGAATTGCTTTACACCCTCAGACCGATGGGAAATTAGAACTGGGAATTGAAGTTCTAGAGGAAATGACTTGATCATGAGTCCTTGATTTTGGAGGGTCATGGGAAAATCATATCCCTCTCATTGATTTCTCCTGTAATAAAAACTTCCAAGAGACAATTCATATGGATACTTTTGAGGCCTTATATGGTAGGACATGTCGTTCACCCCTGTGCTAGCTAGAGGCAAGTGAGGCAGTCATACTTGATCCTCATCTCGTTCAGGAGACTTTAGAGCAGGTTCATCTGATCATAAAGAGTATGAAAACTACTCAGTCTAGACATAAATCATATGTTGATCCATGTCGATGACCTCTAGATTTCAAGTTCAGGGGTCATGTTTTCCATCAGGTATCACCCAGTCATGGACGTAGATGGTTACAAAAATGAGGGAAGTTATCACATCATTATAAAGGGCCTTCTGAAAGCATGGAGAGATTCAGGTCGATAGCTTATCAGTTACTAATACCACATAGGTATCATTCCATGCACGACGTCTTTCTTTTCACAAAAATTTCCCAGTATCATATTAACTCATCTCATACTTTTGATCCCGAAGAAGTTGAGTTAGATGTTGATGATACCTTTGAGGATTATCAAGTTCGCATCGTTGACCAGATCACAAAGGCTCTTCAAGGTCAGTATGTCCCTCAATTACGGTTGATATGGTAGCACGGTCGCATGTAGGACATGACTTGGGAGCAGGAGGATGACGTAGATGCCCAATGGCCAAAATTATTCTCAAAAAGTGTTTCTCCACCCTTAGAAGGTGAACTTGGGGATGAGTTCTTTTAAAGAGGGAAGACTGTAAGAATATGGGTTTTGAATGAGGTATTGATCTTTTAAATTTCAGTCTAAATCAATAATTTGGACCTAATATAGATGCCTAATGAGTTAGAAAAGGTCTTAGGGGTTTCTAGGGCATGTTCGGTGTATAGATCCATCTTTTTGGGGAAACTGGCCTTGTCACATGGTTAACGCATGGTCAGCGCACGGTTTGCCTAACCATGAAGATGGAAATTTTCAGACATAACCATATTCCACAGTTGGTACACGGTTTTCCAAACAATATGGATAAAAAATTTTGAACATAACCATATCACACAGGTTGCGCACATCTGTGTAGCCTAACCATGCGTGTGCAACTTCTACAAAGGTAATTGTGCACATTTTGCGCACGGTTTGTCAAACCGTGTGGAAAAACCATGCACATTCTATTTTTTTGCATAATTTTATAGATTTTACCTTAATGATCTATTAATTCTTATCCTTATTGTTATGATTTAAAATGGGATTTACCTCCATGGCTCACATTTTTCATCTCTTTGAAGTCCAAATCAAGGTATTTTAAGATCTCCTTTATTTGGGATTTGATCGATCTTCCATTCGTCACATTGGATGCACAACGATAAGTGCTCGATTATGTTTAATCTTTTCTCCTCCTCTCTTGCTCTCGACCTAGTTATCGCGGTGTGAGTGTTTTTCATTTCTTCTTCGATCTACTCTATTATAACCCAAATAAAGGGTCAATACCAGAAGAGGAGATTTTTACAAACCTAATTTGGGTTTTCTGTAACTCATCCATAATGTTTGTTGATTTTTCAATTGTTGTGTGGGGCCCATGGATTTCATCGTGTGCCATTTATAGAATTTATATGTCATGCTTATAATCATTAAAATTGTATGGATATTATCTTTCAATATATGTTATTAATTGTTGGTGGTTACACCCAAAACTCCATCCATCCCATGTGGGATGTTATTCCATAATTGGGTTTTTAGTATTTGACATGTTTGAGCCGCCATTTGGGTATGAATTTTCTTGACCCCTCTAAGGGTAAGCTTTTCTCTATTAAAAGGATATATTTATATTTTGAATTTCATAAATTAATGTACCATGTATTTCAACACTTGACCTGCCTATGGTAAGTGATTCAATTGATAATTAAATTTGAAATTAAAATTTTCAAGTATACTAACTATATGACTTGACCGAATTAGTTATTGATGATTAATAGGTTACATGTCCATAGAACCCCTAACTATATTAATGGAAGGTATTTAAATGAACCTTAATTATTGAATATTCTCTAAGTGGAATTAATAAAGGTTGCATGCTACTTGGAATTTCCACATTAAGGAAAGGAAAGGCTTGGAGAAAATGGACTTATTGATAAATTATTAATTTATTAAAAGGTTGCATGCTACTTGACCTTATCACACTAATGAAAGGAAAGGCTTGAACCAAATGATATATTACATGACTTAAATATCATATAGGTGTGTCCTAGCTTTATCTCGCTTTGGATTCTTATCGGGGAATACATTGAGCACTCAGGAACCCCATTCCAATTCAAGGATATTACTTGCTTAGTTTGAGAACCACCTAGATCCTGATCCTTGTCTATTATTTGGATGCTCATTATGACATCGTAGGATACCTTAAATATAATTACAAGATTCCTTGGATACACTCATTGGATCCAGCATTGAAAATTAGGTTCCATGGTTATAGCCCATCGGGTCTAATCATTTCTTGGCCCCGTTTTACCTTAGATGAAATCCTTCAGCTCGGTAGGTATCTCATTGTTGAATGACTTGGACTATACTCCTTGGATTACACTCTTACACTTTTCCAGAGTACAGTTATTACTGATTTGGTGACCCTTGATATCTATTCTCCCTTGGTTACTACCTTTGAACTTCATTATTAAATGTCATTGTGGGTTGCCTAGTCCTAACACAGAACCTTCACTATTTTTAACAAGTGAAATATTTATAAAATTTTAATAATAAATTAATGGATTGGTTATGTTAAAACTCCAACTGAGGGATGAAATAGGTACTCGGGTATTTAGTTAAATTATACAATGTTACATTATATATGCATCTTTTCATACTGTTAAATTTTTATTAAATTGTTCGTATATTATAGACACAGTTAGTGGTGGACCATTAAGATTTATCTCATAACCTCTCTAGGTGTTTTTTGGTTCTGGCAGTAGATTACATGGTTTCAGGTGTTTACAAAGGGAATAATATAGCTTCAAATGCTTTATTTCTTGATGTTTTGTATGGATCTAGATAGTATATGGTCGAGTCAGAGCTCGGGATTCTTGGGATAGTATTTTATTTCCTTCATACTTATGTGGGACCTATTATTCCTACTATCTTGTATCCATGTTTTCCATTTTTCTAGTGAAATGACATATCATCTGTTGTTGAATTCTTTTATAGTTGTTTCATTTATTGTAACTATTATCTCTAGTTTCTGGTATGCCTTATATTTACTTCTATTGCCTATTTTATTTACCTCTGTTAATATTTATCCCCTACGCTACACTTTAGTAATGAAGGAATAGTATCCCCATATATACACCATAGGCCCTCGCTACTAGTTGGCATCCTCTAGCATTTAGGGAGATGTACTTGAGGCCATGTGTCCCACTGGGCTTGGGGAACCCATTAAGTGGCATCCGGGTCCGGGATGACCCATCATGTATTCTATTGAAAATAGTACTTCCTTTTAAAAACGCATGTTACATTATCCCACCCTTTAAAAATTACCTCCTCTAAATTTGAATTCATTGTCAGAAACTAGGGTTTTAATTTTTAATATACCCTTATTGAAATCCCAAATCATAAAAAGGATTAATAAAACATCCAATTTAAATGAAATAAAGGGAATTCGGATGGTCACCTAATATAGTACATACTAGGGTTACATGTAAGAAAACATGGACATATAAGATAATACCAACTATCAAGTATTTATGGAGATTGATAGGGAACATGGTCTTTATAAAGTTATCAATCACAAAAACGTAACTATGTGATGGGTTAAAATGTCATTGATTTCATAGTGAGAAAAGAAAGTGGATAAATTTTTTGTTTTAAGATCCTTTTCATAGAGTTGAGGAATTCATTTACTTCCTAGAATAAGAACATAAAGGAATATACTTACTTAAAAAGTTTAGATTCATCCTTTAATAAATTTATACCTTAAACTAATCTTTTTCTCCAAATGATGAGTATTCAAGATGATTTCTTCACGCCTGAAACACTATAGTCAACTTCTAGAGAATAAAATTACCCAAAAAAGATTAATAATCTATTTCTCCATTCTTTAGACATCAACTAAAACCAAAATGGTTAGTATAATATATGATAATTACCCAAAAATAATAAACCTTATATGATGGAAAAGTACTTAAATATCCAAAATTTTATATAGGATATTCAACAAAACATTATCCTTAAAATTCATTAAAATAATCAAACTAAGATTGATACCCAAAATTCATAAGTATTTGATAACATAGTCTTCCAAGATAAATTTAACATTTATCTTAAAATAACATCATCAACTCTTAATGTCTCATACCAAAAATTTATGTTCCTCAATCACATAATCTCTAATTATGCTATCCATTTCTATAAATAAAATGAATAACCAAAAAATCATATTTTCCACTAAAATATAATTCAACCTTTGTTTCTCCAATAAAATTCCACAATTTATATTTACCTTGATCATATAAAGTTCCCAAAATAGTGAATTTCTTCTAAAATAACATTATTCTCTTAATCACCATATCATTTTTTCAACCCATTATTATCTACTTCTTAAAGATATGTTCTAAAAATAAAATTATTATTAATCCAACAAATAATGTAACTAGAAATAGAAATTCATACTAACTGATACTTCATGTAGGAATATGGTAGGTGATTAACCCTTGTGTCCCTTCGGTTGTTGGTTTGGTTCTCGTAGCCTTGCTGGATGTGATGGGTTGTCACCCATCATGTAAGTTGTCATTTTTTTCAAAACTATATAATTCATATTACATTACCATAATATGATAAAGTCCTAAAAAATAACCATAACATGTTTTAACCTATAAATTTTATATCTTACCATTTATTTTTCTTCACAAAAATTATAACTCCAAATTACCTCAGAAATAAAGGTCTCAAAAAATACCATTAGTCACCTTAAAATTTTATAACATAAAGCCTCAAAAGGTATTTCTAATACTTTTAACTTATGATCATCCTTAAAATTATAAATCCATGATGTTGTCCCTAACTCTTATGAAAACTTTCTAATCTCAAAAGTTGTCTAAAACATTTTATAATACAAACTACAAGTACACAACCTTAAAAATTACATTTCCTAATGTTTTTGAAATAGAATTCAAATTTGTGGATATTTTCAGTTTATAGTTTTAGAAAATTAGGAAAAAATATTAAAAAGTAGACTCATTCATTGCATTTGGAAAATTATACACAGTGTCAATTTTTCCAAAAAAGTAAACCCTTTAATAAATGAATTATTTTTGTGAACCAAAATCAATTCTTCCTGTATGAAATATATTATTCACTTTCCAATCATAAGACATGTGATAAATATTTTAAAACTTGGGATGAGCACAAAAATCTCAGTATGGTACATAAAGATAGAAAACCATTAGTCCTGTGAAAACCCATAAAACATTTCCTTACAAACATACCATTTTACCCAAAATCAAATAAAACCATTAGTTTAGTGAAAACCCATAAAATATTTCCTTAAAATCATACCTTTTTACCCTAAAAAAGGGATCATTATTTCCAAAATATAATTATCTAATCTTTTGAACATTAAACTATATCCATGATAACTCAAAAGAAAACATCTAATATATAAGTATGTAACTTGGGACATAATTATATTAAAATGGAATAACCCTGTGGTCTACTTCCATACATGTCACTCTTACAAATAGAATAGACAAAAGGATGACTTCCAAACCAAATGTATTGGAGGTTATAACATAACCACCCGTCCTTGGTTTATCATGGAACCATCTATCATTGTTTTATCATGTAACCACCCATAAAATTACCAAGTACCATTATATTATAATAACATATAAAACCATTAAATTTCCAACATATAACTATTAAAATTTCATTTTAACCCATACAAAAAATATTTCATGTCATAAAAATAATCAATACATTTTAAAAAACAATTTAAAACATTTATAAAAGAGATTTATGAATCGAAGTGTCCCATGCCACTTTGAAACTTAATAAAAACATAAAATTTAACATTTTAAAACATTCATTTCAATATAAATAAATCCATAAATCATTTTGAAAATATATACATGAATGATAAATATTTATAAGAACAAATCTTTAAAACATTTAAAATGATGATTTAGTAAAGAAGTACCTTACCTTAAGTATAATTCATCATGTAAGTTCCTTATCTTCCTGAATAATAAAATTATGTTAATTTAAACATTCATGAAAACCTTATTTTAATTTTTATTATTCTTTTTATATCACTTATTACCACATTATTAGAATCTATTAATTACTGAAGTTCACATCTAATGTTTTGATGATATTCTGTATATTAATCCAAAATGACTTCAGTAAGTCGAATATGGTCAAAGAGTTCATTATTCCATAATCTATAGAAAAATAATAATTAAATGATTATAATTTTTATAAAATAATTATACTTTTAAAACAAACCATTATGTTTGGTTATGAAAAATGAATTATGTTATAATCATGGATATGGTAGGTCATACATACGCATGAGAAATGTATTCATTTTTCAATGATCATTATGGAAAGTAGGTAAAAATTATGTTATCTCGAATAATTATAATAATATCATTAATATAATTCTAATAATTTGAATATACTTATATATATCATCCATATGATGTGGTGATGAAACATTAATGGCATCGCTTCGTAGAGGTGAAAGTTTACACGTACGCATAAATGTTGTTGTCATTTTTATATCCATGTAAAGTAAGAATTTAATTGATATATTATTCTATTATAATGATAAATATTTCATAAATATCATATACAATCATTAATTCCATCATTATAAAATGTATTGAGAGATGTTAAGGTAAAATGAATTATATTGGCTCGTGGAGGTGATAGTTCACACGTACGCACGAATGATTAATTATTTTTCCATTTGATAGAAGTGGAGATGTATTTAGCTGATAATATTCACATAATAACATCTCAGTATATTAATGATACTTTAGGTATTATTTTTTC
Organism: Viscum album; assembly: GCA_963277665.1. Lineage (NCBI taxonomy): Eukaryota > Viridiplantae > Streptophyta > Magnoliopsida > Santalales > Viscaceae > Viscum > Viscum album. Next base: position 869,579,585 of record OY728122.1, read on the forward strand.
AGGTTTGTAGAAGATTTTAAGGAAGTGGAAGAAGAAATACAATAGAAATACATTATTAAAACAACAGCTCTTCTTCAAAAGGTATCCTTTAATTAGCACCTTAACACCTATAAGAAGGGTTTTATTCCTAAAATAATGCATCTTTAATATGTGGAGGAATTCTAGGAAGGTATTATAGTAGATCTGGTATGAACCAAATAGGCTTTAAGGTGTGAAGAATAGAGAATAATGGGTGACCTTTTATAGGAGAGGGGAGGGGTACTCTTGGAATTCTTAAAATTTTTAAATTAATATAAATTAATTTTCAATTAAAAACAGGTAATGAATATTTATTTCTATGATATAATTATTTTTGGTCAAATCCACTTCATCCAATGAAAAATATATAAGTTTTTAATATTTTTTTATCCTTGTCGTTTTGGTTAAAACCTTATTTAACCTTCTTAACTCTTACCATGGTTTCATGTAGTTTACACTTTGAGGTTTGGTTGATTACTAAACATCAAAAATGACACATGGATCATTTTACAAGATTATCAAAACAAGCTGAATGTGTTTACTTTGTTTTTAGTATGTCAATTATTATTTTACATAAATTAATGTCAATTTTAAATAAAAATACATAGTTTGAGTCATACCAGTCACACCGTGGATCATATTGAGGTGAAGTTGACTCCTGAACATAAAAAATTAATCATGGATAGTTTTTCTAAATTATCAAAACAATCCTAATGAGTTTTCCATGTTTTCAGTATACCGGTTGTGTTTTTTTACTAAAATGTAATTTCAAACTGGAAACATGCATTTTGAGTCATATTGGTCACATTGTGAGTCATTTGGATATGGTACTACTTAAAACATGTCAAAATGAAAAATAAAACATTGTCTTAAATTATCAATACAATCTAAGTGTGTTTTCTTAGTTTTTAGTGAGTGGTCTGTTTTGAACTAAAATGTCAATTTTAAATTGTTAATGGACACTTTTAGTCATATCGGTCACACCGTGTATTGGATTGAGGTGTCGATGATTCTTAAAAGTCACAAATGATCCATGGATCATTTTCTTAAATTATTAATACAATCTGAATGTGTTTTCTTGGTTTTAAGTATGTAAATTTTTCTTTTTTACTTAAATTAATGTCAATTTTAAATAACACAATGCACTTTGAGTAATACTACTCACACCATGCATATTATTGAGGTGTGGTTTAATCCTATATATCCCAAATTACCCATGGATCATTTTTCTAAAGTATCAGAACAATATGATTATGTTTTCCTAGTTTTGAGTAGTCTAGTTGTGTTTTTTACTAAAATGTCATTTCAAACTAGAAACATGTATTTTCTGCCATATTGGTCGCATCATACATTTGTTTGATGTGATACTACTTCATACATGTCACAAATAAATTATAAATAATTTTATTAAATTATCAATAGAGATGGTGTGTGTTTTCTGGATTTTCAGTGAGTGACACATTTTGAACTAAAATATCAATTTTAAACTGATAATCGAAACTTCTAGTCATGTTGTTCACACCATAAATCAAATTGAGGGGTGGTTTCTTCCTAAACATCACAAATGACTCATGTATAGTTTTCTTAATGTATTTAAATAATCCAAATGCATTTTCCTTTGTTTCCAATAAGCCACTTGTTCTTTTTTAAATAAATAAATGTAAGTTTTAAATAAAAAGAAAAACTTAGAGTCATATCGGTCACACCGTTCATCGTTTTAAGGTATGGTTGGCTCTTAAATATCAAAAATTACACATGAATAATTTACCTAAAGTATCAAAATAGTATAAATTTGTTTTCCTAGTTTTCATTATGTAACTTGTTCTTTTTAATAAAATGAATGTAAATTATAAACAATCACAACTGTCAATGTTTCCATGCTTTCCATTTTCATTCTTTTCCAAACTAGAAACAATGAAGTATTGAAATTTTCACTTTCCTTCAAGATCTTTCTACTTCCATTAAAGTAATGTGATAAATATAGACATTGTACGGGTAATAAAAATTTGAGAGAGAATAAGTTTATGGAAGATATTCTCCACATCAGTATTCAACCATTTAATTTAGATTATTTTAATACATTAGAGAATATATATTATTATGAGGGAAAAATTTTATATTAAAAAACACTACCTTCTCATTGAATTCTATGTTCTAGCGTCGATGTCCAATCTCTCACGAGTATGAGAATCTTCAAACAAACCGCCCCAACTCGAATAGTGGAATCTGCTTTTATAAGAAGATAATTATTATGTGAGTAATAATAAAAAAAGTAAATTAAAAAGAAATATTAAACAACCCACCAATTTTATGGAATTCACATATTCATGACATTTATATAAATTGTTCTATCATGTTTGATTCCCATTCAATTTTATGAAAATCTATATAATCTTTTGAATATGAGTCTTTTCAAAAATCATAGTAGTACTGAACAAATATAAATAAACAGAGTATTGATATATATTTTAAATGAAATAGTAATTATTTCTGAAAATACCTCTTCAGGGATGGTAGTTTTTATATGTAATATGATCTCTTGTAAATTTATAAACATAATAAACACAATCTTTTCCATTTGTTTTTTTGGACACTACATAAACATTGAATATAATAAGTATTTTTTATATGTGTTTAGATAGTTAAATATTATTATATAAACCCTAATAATTGTCTAGTCATAGAAATTTTTTGGACCCTCATGACTATACCCTAACAACATTCCGTGTGTTTCACAATATTGATGCACCACCTTGTGAAAAAATAATCCTCATCAGAAGATCATATAAATCATATAACATGATGTTTAGTTATAAAACATTGGATGTAGTGTATTACAAATGTAAAAACTCTGTCATGTGTGGTTGGTTTTTTGGGTATCCATGAATTGGATCCCAGAAATAAATCATTTTAGTATCCAAACTGACCACAATTAGCATCCAATGCTAGCTAAAAAAAGAATAAGTAATGAAAGAAATAAAAATATATTTGATATGATTAAATTTTAGAGTGTTACCCCTGCATCATTGATATTAATAAGACACTTTTATCCAAAAAATTTCTTTAAAATTATTTGATTAGACCTACCACTATTTCATCTTTTTTATTGGATTCTATTTTTGGTTGTTTTGTTGAGGTGATGTGGGGACTAATTAGTCCAAATTGGTTTTCATGGGAAAATACCTTCAATTTTTTTGATATATACTCCTTCCAAAAATATGGAATATATTTAATTATAATTAACATTGTATATCATCTTTATGAAAATGAATTCATGAAAACATACCTCATGTATACATTTACAATTAAGGGTCTTATCCAATTATAGTTGAGGATTTCATTTAAATTTTCAACACCAATGAAGTCTTCAAATTACCCTCCATAAATATTTTATTCAAAATCAAGTATATGACTACATCCTATTTTTTAACTTTGTATTCACATGAAACTTCAATGATAGTAATTTTGGATGTAGAATGGGTGGGGTAAAGGGGATTTTGGTATATTATTTTTCTCAGTTGGTCAATCCTTCCAATGGGTTTGAGTGGATCTCTTGTTTCACCCCCTTCTATTTGTTCTATCTGTAACAACATTCATCAGTTAAAAACATTTTCATTAATTTTTAATGGTTTATCTAGAAAAAAAATTAGATATGAATACCTCTTTATTGATATGTTTTTATACAAGATCAGACGGCCATGTAGCGAATGTTCCAACATCTTGTTGGTCCATATGAAAATCATCATAATCAAGTTTAATAGGTAGCTCGGTTCTTGGCTCATGATCTATTCTAATCACCACTCTCACATGACCTATTGGAAGTGATCTATTTGTTTTTTATTTTATCCTCAGACATTGAACACTATATCCCTCTCTATAGGGTGATGGGTGGGTATTGATAGATATAATTCATATTTATTTTCACCATATAGAATAATTGAATAGGAAAGGTATCAATGTCTGTCAGATTTATATTTCATAGAAAAAATTATAAGAATATTGATTACCATGTCTAAGAAAAATATTTTCGAGGAATGGCTTACCTCAAATATGGTGGGGTGGGGTAGGATCTTCACGAGATGGTTGTTCTTGAGTTATTTCTTCTCTTTGATTCCCCCCCCCCATAAAATTTTCTAGAAACTCTCATATCCATTGTAATTGTTTTTCAAGGGTATCTATTCTATATCTCAGTTGTTTCATTTCTTCATTTTGATCCACCAATATTTTTTTTCTCAAAACATGTTCGGGGTGTCACACCAAAACCCACACCTCTAAAGTGACCATACTGTTATGTCCACTTCAAGACCACCAATATTTAGTGTTCATCTGGTACATGTTTTGTTGATTCCTTTTACAATGTTGGATAAAAATTATCTGAAAATAAGTAAATTATATTGTGTACTAGTGATTTAAATAAAAATTATTATTATGCCATACTTACACATGTTTTCCACACTTTTTTGTGTTTTTATCTATTAATATCCCATATTTATTTACATGTTCCTCCTACCATATCACATGGAATGTGATGTAAGTGGATTTGAATTTTCAGTCATCAATATGCATATAAATTTATGAAGATAAATATGTTGTTTTTTTATATCACATAAAAGTATTATGATAGATTTAAAATATAGAATAATTTTTTTTAAGTGAAGAATACATCGTCTATTTTTTAAAACAAAGTTGCGTTGGTTTTTCTTCCTGTTTCTTATTTTCACCACTTAGGTATTGTTTCATAAAAATATCATTCAATGTGATGAACACACATATAGTCAAACAATGTATTACTTTCCCCAATGTACATGAAAATACACATCCACACGACTACCAGTAAACACATCCCACACTTCTTGGGTTATCAGTTGTGTATAGATAAGAAATGGGTGTTGGTTTATTTTACCATCATTATCTATAAGATGATTCCTTGTTAGAATTATGTGAAAGCCTTGGTGGATCCTTACATAAATCATTAATATAGATTTCTTGTGGGATTCATATAATATAAATGTACTTTGAAAAATATGATGAAGAGTAAATCAATGTTTCATTCTTTTATTTTTTAGTAAAATAAATAAATTATATCATAATGTTACCATAATCTCATCTCACATCAGGGTCTTAATCCCAGACACAACATGGTTCCACAAATCTACATCAATTAGAACACATTTCCAAGGGACAATTCCAATGTAGTTATTGAACATAGACTTGTTGGGGTTAACAGGTTGGCCCTGCGCATTTTATCCGACCTCATATTGGATACCTTTGATTTTCACCTTAATGGTTTTTTCTAACATTAACAAACTATGGAGCTCATTTTTTTCATCATCAGTCCTTCAATTTTTGACACGCCCTTTCAAAATATTCATATAATGTTCAATGGGTTATAACCATCTATAGTATATAAGACCACATAGTCGAATCGCTCTCACCAATTGAACCATCAACTGAACCATCATATCAAAGAATGTTGGTAGGAAGAATATTTTTAATTCACATAATATGATGGAAATTTTTATTTCCATATTCATAAATTTCACCAGTTCTATTACATTTATGCTTATAGATTTGAAGAAGAAACAGATATTTGTTATTATATGATGGACATTATTTGGAAAAATGTAACATAAAGCAATAGTAATTAGATATTTCATCAAAACATGGCAGTCATGTGATTTCAGACCCATTAACTTTGAATCGGTCAATGACACAAAATCTTGATATTTGATGAATACCCCTCTGTAAACTTTAAGTCATTCGGGAAGTTGAAAAACTTATACCTCTCCTACCTAGAAAAATTTGAAAAAGATGTAGAATGAAAAGTTCATTTTTCACCCTTCACTAGCACCAACTCTTCTTGTATTCAAATTCCAACCATGTCCATCCTATCCTTAATTCCATCCTTTCTTTTATCGAGTTCATTTAGAAATATGTTTATGACATTATAACATAAAATTTTTTCAACATGCATAACATCAATAAAATGCTTGACATAGAGACAATTCCATTATGGTAATTCAAAAAAACTAATCACTTTTTCAAACCATTTTTCAAAAGGTTTTTGAAAAATGATTTACCAAAAGCAGTGTGCACATATTTTACTTTCTCAAATATTTGATTGCCTGTTAGCAGAGATAGTGTTTTACTTTATTCTAAACATCCATTTAATGATATCATCCAAGATCTATACTTATTATTTTAGGTTAGAAATCCATGATTTCCTGGAAACATGGTTTTTGATGAATGTTTCAATCTAATGGATTTTTTACCTTATTGGAAAATAGGACACCCTTAAGTTCTTTTAATGCTATATCCTGAGGCACTTACATATGTAGGAAAGACATTTATGATCTTTCAAAATATGGATCTCAATGTGAAATCTTTATTTCTATAAGAATCATACAACATAACACCATAACCTCGTGATAATTTCAATTCACCAATCAATGGGTCCAAATAAAAATCAATATCCTTACCTGGTTGTTTTGGTCCTAATATAAGCATATAAAACATGATGTATTGTCCTTTAAAGAATAACCATGGCGGTAAGTTATAATTTACCAACATAACTGACCATGTTCTGTGAGTTTTTCTTTGAAAACCAAAATGATTAAATCCATCTACAGATAACGCAAGATGAAGGTTTCTCAGCTCTTTTCAAAATTTAGGATACTCATTAACAGTTCCCTTCCACTAAAGATAGTATGTAGGGTGATGTAGTTTCCCATATTTAATTCTTATATCTATGTGCTATGTCAATTTATCTATAGTCTCCTAACTTCCATATAGGCACCTAAACCTTGGAATGATTGGAATGTACTATACAAATTTTGTTGGACCAAATTTATATTTCTCATATTGAGAAGAACCACACTTTGGGCAATATATAAGTGATTTTTTGTATAAGAAAATAGTATATAGTTATTCAGGCAGGTGTGTAGTCTTTCAAATATCATACCCATCAAGTGTATAATTATTTTGGTATCATATGTTCAGCTCAATAGCTCATTATCTTCCAGGACCATGTCATTCAAGAGAGAAAGTAGTTTTTTAAAACTAGAATCACTCCATTCATTACCTTATTTCAAATTATACATATTTAGTAGGGCTAACAATGCTATATATTTACTACAACTAGTATAAAATGGTGCCTTTTCACAACTCATTAACTTTTCAAACAATTTTGGGAAATCATGAAGTTCATCTTAAACTATCCTTGTCATTTACTCAATACAATATTCATTATCATTCACATTTTTAATCCAAACCTCAATATGGTCTTCTTCATTTTCTACACATGTAATCATATTAGATGATTAATAAAACATAGTTTTATCCCAGCCACTAGAAACATTCACTTTTTCCCCATATTTATTCCAATATTTATAACTTTGATCTATTTTTTGATAGATTAAGTGTTCTTCCAACTCCTATGGACTAATTAGTCTTGAATAACAATATTATAAACACAGATAAAGTATTTTAGATGGTTCATATGAGTGATTTTTTCTAACATGATAAAACCTTTCACTCCATCTTCATACTCTTTTGTTAGAAGATTGGAATCCATCCATTCTATATACATATCCATCATATTTGATTTAGTAATATTAACATTTAAAAAAATACACAAAAGGGACCTTTAAAATATGGGGAACTAAACATTTTAATGATAGTTATTTTTTCAATTTGTTTCCTGAGACTCATCCCCTTATGAACTAACACCAAACCAAAAAGAAGATGCAATTGTAGGGGACTCCCCTAATTTAAACCATGCAAGTGATGTTGGATGAAAATTTGGTTTAATAGTTTCAATGGTGTCAAACATTAAGTCACCTTTTTCATAATTGAGGTCAAGATGGATATCCTATGGGATGGATTGATTTAGTGGCATGACCTTTCCATGGTGCCATTATCAATATACTTATCTTCCATATATAATTTAATGGTTTTCCGAATTTTATGAAAATATAAACATGAAATATTATAGAAAACTAATTTCCAAATTTCCTTTTAAAACTATAAAATCCCACATCAAGTCCCATTAAAAACCATTTACACAAATCAGTCTTTAAAATAAAACACCATTTTAAAAAGAAACCAATCAATTCCAATCACTATTTCACAAAACCAAAATTTCTTTTTAAAAATAATTCATGGAAACTTCATGAACCAATAGTATTAATGTTTTAAAATGAGATAAAACCCTATATATTTTTACAAAGATTCATTTAAAACGTCACACACTCCTTTTTAAAATGAAACCAACATTTAATATGCTTTCAAAACATTCACATCCCTTTACGAAAGCCAATCGGGTGAGTTGACAAATACTTGGCATGCATCCTAAGTCCAAGCCAAGTGTATAAATCTTTTTAAAGATATTTAAAACCAAACATGCATATGATGAAAACATATAATTTTTTAAGAGACATTTAAAAACACATGAATCATTTTAAAAGAGACACTTAGGTATTTTCACGAAGACATAAATCACAATAGAGGCACTTTAGAAAAGATACATGAATAAAAAATAACCAAATTTTTTTAAAATATAAATATATAAAAGGATTACACATGATCCAATATATAAAGGCAAACCAAGAATAAATTTATCTTCAAGAGAGGTGTGTCATAGTAAATATCTTAAAATAACAAAAAATGAATATTATCTCTTTATGACCTATGGTGACACCTATCCCATTATCATTATATCTTTAACAAGTGACTATGGAACACCACTATAAAAGTGTTACCCTTTCCTTTTAACTATATAAAAGAAAAATAATTCTATATATGCACCATTTTGTATGTGTATGGTGTGAGAAAAGAGCCTAGAAGTATATCGGCAAATATTTTATACCATTCATTTTTTAAGAAAAACCAAAAAAATAAATTTTTAGGGAAAATAATGAAAGTAATTTTATCACATAGTCTTGAGTAAATAAAACTAACAAAATATATATTTCTGTTTTAAAGAAAATAAAATTTACCAGGAAAAACCCAATAGATATAATAATAATAAAATATCAAGAAAAACCCATTAAGGGGTACCTACCAAAGTCCTAAGGAGATAATGTAAGTTGAAAATTTTAGGGAATCATCACACTAGAATATTGTTGCAATACAAATAAAACAAAATCAACTCACCATTAATGGCCTTATCGAGAAGGAAATTCTAGTAGCTAGAGTGAGACCAAATATATGGGTACTATAAATGTGTGACCATAATATTATAACTCGTATCTCTAGAATTCCCACATCTCTACCAAAATATTTCCATGATGTTTTTCTAAAATCCCATCACTAATAATCGATGAAACACATTTATTAAACTATCATATAAACATGGTATAACATACATTGAAACATCCACATACACATCCACACCCATAATTAAACATGATAAAATTTCAAATATATAATTGAAAATTATATATATAAATATCCTCAATTCATCACAAATCAATCATCAAAATATTAATCAAAACCCAAACATTGTTCCCAATTTCCCTATATGTTCCAAATCAAAAGTATTTTATCTTATTTATCCATTTTAAAATTTATATTTTATCCAAAATTCTAACCAAAATCACACCATTATAATAATAATCATGATACTTTTCACCTAAAACAATCCCAATAATGTTTCTAACATATCAAACAACCTCATCCGAACATGTTTTGACATTTAGATCAATCCAAATTTAGAAATTTTAATTGTACCAAAATCATGTAAAACTATACATATAAATTTATTACATTTTCCATAAAATGTACCCAAAAAACCTATCAAACACTTTACCAATCAAAAAACCATTGTCTCGCACTAATGAATCAAAACAAACAAATAATTCATACATAAAAAATATTTTGAACACTAAAACCCTATAATTAATCTTTCATTATCTAATAATTAAAAATAAAATAATATCATACCTTAGATTTGTAGGTCCAGTGGTAGTATTAGGGTTTGGTGTCAATGGAGTTGGGGTAGGCAGTGGTAATGGTGGCCACGGGGGGGGGGGGGAAGCGGTATAAAACATTTCTCAACGTCACTGTACGCATCGGCGGTGGCATAGGCGGTGGATTCTACAGAGCCAGCAGCAGAGATAGGTCTGTGATGTACATATCAGCGGTGGCAGAAGTGATATAGGAAGGAGAGGAGGCTGGAGGCAGGGGTAGTATGAGGAATCGGTGGCAGGAGAAAGTTACGGCAGAGGCCTGGTTCTGCGATATCTTAAGCACAAGGAGGGGAAGGGTACGAATAGGGTTTCTTTTAGAATAAAATGAAAGAATTTTATCAGTGCTTCTTAGAAATCACTGATAAAGGTATTTTTATGAGTGTTAAAATAGAATACACTAATAAATCCTACCATTATCATCACTTTTTTAGCATTGATAAAGATTGGCCTTTATGGGCGCTAAAATTATAGTCTTAATAAAGACAATATTTATCTGTGATTTTTTAGCGCTGATAAAATCCAATCTTTATCAGTGCAAAAAATCACTGATAAGGATCCAATTATAATTAATATATATTTATTTAAATAATTTCAAACATTTTAATAAATATATATATTAAATTTGTAAATATATATTATAAAAGTATTCATTATATACATTTATATAATTATAAATATAATATAGATATTTATTATAACTCTAAATATATAAATTTATAGTTATAATTATAATAAATATATATTATATTTATAATTATATAAATACATATAGTTAATATATTTATTAAAAATTTATAATTAATTAAATGTGCCTATATTTATTTATTATTATATGTATAAATATTTTCATATATTTATAAATATATAGATATATATAATTAAAACTATAAAAAATATTTATTTATTTTAGTGATTCTGTAGACATTCAACATATGCTCGTACGGTCCCTATTCTTCCTGAATCTTTTATATATATATTTGATGTTTAGTTTACTCCCCTTCCAGATCCTGCTTCGCACAGGTCATGTTCTCCCATTCATGATTCTCCATCGCATGGATTTGTCATATACGTTCAATGTACGCCCCTTGTCTTGCACCGATCTATGGGTTAATTATGGATTCTCTCACAGAAGCTACATTGTCTGGGGGATGTTTTGATTCACATAGGTCTGGATTTTCTAGATCTGATTATTTTTTGGATGCTGCTCCTTTTCATGTGGTGGATTCTGGTTGCAAACCTGTTCGTGCAGTGGACTACATGATATAAAAGCCTTCCACATTGGCTCTAAATTCGTTCTTAGTCTTCAAAGGGTCCTCTGATGGGATGATTCTTCATAAGGGGCACACCGCACATGATAGAGTGGATGACAGAGTTTTCTCTGAATGGATGATGTTAGGTACGCACTCGATCATTACCAAACTAATTTTACCCAGGGATCATAACCCTATAATTTTTCTGATTTGGTTAATCAACTTTCTACAAATTGGGAATTCAAGGATTGGAGATGTGTCTCACTAGGAAGAGGATTCTTTAATATTCTTTTTCTCATGGAGGAGCTGAATTCGAAAGCCTGGGGATTTTGTTCACTCTCCCTCAATCCTTGTAATTTAGGTCAGAATAGCTATAGTGATAACACAAGAGGGTGTGAATTGGGCTCTTTTTTAAAGTTTCACAATTTTGTCGATTCACGTCAACAGTAGAAAGAGTTGGTGGCATTTTTTTATGTGAATATATATGGAGCAGATAATAAACAGAGAACAGGGCACAACAATTTACAGTGGTTTGGGGCACGAAGGTCCCCTAGTCCACTCCACCAATCACCCTATCTACAGGCTTAGTGAATTTCACTAGTAAGGCCCTCATATCATAAGACAGATCCACACCTGAGTGTGGGCAATTTTTACCCTTACAAACAAATTCATTCAAAACCGAGCCTTCTGGTTCTTTTATAGGGAACCGATAAAACCACAGCCTAGTATGAGAAGGTGACACTCTACCACGACTGAATAAGATCAGTCAAAAATCAAGATAGATAAGATGTAGTTTGGTGACAAACAGATGTAGCTTGCAGTTGCAGCTATACACAACTAATAAAAGATGAATCTTGTCTTCAGAAGAACAATAAAATTGAAATATATCTGAAGATATCAGGTTGAAAAAGAGAAATTTTATTTTAATAACCACAACAAAAAATAGCGCATCATGATTCCAGATTTGAACATGTATACCTCCAAAAATGTAGACATTATATCTGAGATGCTTGATCATTGCAGTAGTGAATTAATTTGTACTATAAATCTTGAAGAATAAGAATTATATGTACAGCCAAGAAATATCTAGATCATCATGTCAAAAAAGCCAACGCATAAAGATATATATAACAATATATCTCATATAAATATTTTAGATCCGCAAAATATTCATGATAAATCAAGTGAATTCAAATTCGTATAATACAGCTCAGAGTAATCGTAACTTCCCTTAAGAATATGAGAGAAATTCTCTATTGTAAATGGCTCAATAAATGATTTAAAACAAGCTTAAAATCAATCTAAATCGAGTTTTAAATCGCCCTGACATTCTGTAAATATTGTTGATAAATGCTCCAATAACAATGTAAATTCCAATCTTTGACATTGAAAATTCAAACGTATGGTTCCTTCACAAAACGAAAAAATAGCAAACATAGGGTTCAACTTCATAATGTATGGTTGATGATCCCTACGTGTATCCATGTTAGAAAATATTTTTGAACATAACATTGATTATCGATTCAACCACATTCCTAAATATATGGTTGACAACATAATTTTAATCATAAAAGCAAGGTTGATGATCCATATGTTTTTAATGTTCTATACATACATAGGGTTCTTTAAACATACTTTTTCTTTCTGGAAAACGTCAGGTTCTTATCCAAGCATAATGTTCCTTAACAATATATTTCTTCAAATGTAAGGTTTATTAACCATAAGCGCTAATCATTTAACATAAATATATGGTTTGTTCCATACATTACTTTATTTGATGTATTGAATGAATAGTGTTTCTAGTAAAAGAAAAATAGTGAACAGAATACACTTAAGATAATTCCAAGCACTTTAACGAATATTTCTCACAAATAAATAGTTGAATATTATTTCAAGATAAGAAACTATAAAGAATATAAATTTCATGAAATACACTCCAAGTAAAATCATTAGTAAAAAAAGGTATTTTTGAGCATCAAAAACATTAATATTTATAGACTATTGTTGAGACAATACATACCCAATAATCTCCCCCTTTTTTATGATCACAAAACCCAAAAATTAAAATAATAATCTTAGAAAAAAGAATTTAGAATTTTGTAAACATTAAATGAAAATAATTTTGATTTGACAGAATTATTTTGATAAGGATGAAATATTTGAATTTCTACCCCAAAGATAGATTTCAATGAAATGTTTGAATTTATCTAAATAAAATTTTTTGTCATCTAAATTCTCCAAAATAAAATTATGAATTATTTCAACAAAGAAGAAATATTTGAATTTATCACATAAAAGAAATGTTGTGTTTATCTAAATTTCTCCCCATTTTTTGATATCAAAAAGAAAGTATAGAAACAGATTAAAACATGTTTAATATTGAACAGAATGAGATGTGAAAGTTATAAGTAACTATAATGAATAAATAGAAATTTATTTTAGCTATCAGACAAAAATTCAAAAGTAAATATAAAAATATAACACATAGATGGAAGAAAAACTCATTGATTAATAAATACATGAATACAATAGAGTTTGTTACTGAGAAATCAAAATATTCACTACCATGGGTAATGGTAGGAATGAAAAGTAAGGCTAAGGATTGGATGGATGAGAATTCTATATGGCTTCAAACATGTCCTTCATATCAGCCATCTAAAATCTTAGCTTCTTCATCAAACTATCTCCTAGATAAATTATCAACTGCCTAGTATCATTATTGACATATAGATTCTCCACAATATTGAATTTCAGAAACTCATGAATACTTTCCTATTTATTCATAAACCACTCAAATATCTCAGAAAACATGCTCAATATCAATCTAATGCTTGATTCTCCTAGAGTTAACTGATCGACAAGAAATTTTTTATTGTGCAATAAAAATGATATGGGATCACTATTGCATTGAAGATCCTGAAGTTGAATATTCATATCTGCCATGAGAAATGTGATGGCCTGAAATCTTTTGATTAAATATGGACTTGTTACTGGGGTAGGAATAGATCCACTATCCTGATTCACTGAACCTTTCACAGATTCAAACTGACTTCCCAATTACCTTTTTAGTTCTACAAAATATATTTTTTACACATATTTAGATTTTATCTTCCCAATCTTATGTAACATGTCTCTTTTAAAGGCATCAAAATTGATTCTTGAAATAGTATTTTCATTAGGCTCTTGAAGATTTTTCTTTATAATTTCCAGTTCCATCCACAGATTGGCATTCTCCTCTTGAGACATATTGAATTTCATCACAACTTCTTCAACCTGATGATATATTGAATCAGATGTCCCCTCATATGCATTCATATCCTAATTTTCATTTTCATTAGGAAAGGGATCTTCCACTATTTTCAATACAGATTCCTCACAAGAAAATTAATGATTATCCAAAACCTCAGTCTTCCCACCAGAAATATGACCTAAATATCCCATAGTCTGATCTACCATTAAAGGTTGAATTTCTGTAACTGATTCTTGTAAAATCTATCCTTCTTCAAAATTTCCTTATTCAGTAACTTTATCACTAACAAACTTTGATTGAACATTTTAAGATAGAATATTCTATTCTTGAACTAGTTTTTACTAGAATCCTTTTTACTATTAGTTCTTTCTCCATAGATACAATCTCAAGCTCTCTAGCTTTAATCTCCACCTAAACTTTCTCTTCAATAACTTTTTCTTCCAAATTAATTAAGCATGTTGCTTCTCCATAATCCAATATTTTCCCTTCAACTTGAGAAGCATCTATTTTTCTAGGTTTCATAACAAGACCGTATTGAATTTTTTTCTTTAACTTCTTCTTCTTCAGTGTTAAATCTAAGCCTTCCCTTGGATGGTTGTGTAACTGCATATGTTAGAGATCTAGCTACTCCCTCCTTTTGAATACCAGATTGATCCCCCTGAGCAAAAGCTTCTGAGCTCTATTCTTCCTCAGCTCCAACAGGTAAAATTTTTCCTTTCACAGGGCTATAGAAAAATTCAAGTTTTATTAAAGTTACAACATTAAATACAATACTATCATGAAATTTTACACTTTACTCAACCATTATGGTCATATATTTATTAAACAAAATCCTTGAAATTATCTGTCCATATGGATAAAAATTCATTCTCGTATCGGGTGAACCACTGTAATGAATATATCTAAATAAATACCTTGGGAAATTTAATTTTATATCACTCAGAAAAAGAAACATTATATACATGTCTAGGTGAATAATTTTCTCTATCTCATCCATCCTTGGTTTTATTCAAGTCTGAATAAATTTCACTAGAATATTATGGTCAGGTGTTAAATCCTTAAAAAACATCTTTATGATGTGTGTTGAGTTGAACAGAAAAGACATAATGTTTTTTGAAGTATGATCCATATCTCCAATCAACTTAAGGTCCAAATGGAAAACTCCTTCATGTGGATAGTTCAAAATATTTTCAACCCAATTAGAAGAAATAGAGAAATCCCTATATTCGATACTAGAAAATATTATGTCCTCTGTACCTCCAAAAATAAACTGCACACTCTTATAAAAATACTTCAGTTCTACCTCATATATAAATTCTGACTTGTTGCCATTAAAAGTTGTCTCGAGTCCATTAAAATCAAATGCTAATTTTAGAATCAAGTTCCTAAAGTATAACCATTATAGATCAATCACCCTTCCCAGAAATATTTTTCAGCCTGAAATTCTTTGACATTTCAATTCACTTGCTTCTCCTTCTTAGATTCTCTTGCTTTTGATCTTTCTCTACGATTTTAAAATCTGAGGTTTTTGGATTCTAGGGATTGAAAGGAAGAACTAAAATTGAGGGTTTGTCAAAGCAGGGTTTTTTGTTTTGGGTAAATATTATTTGGAGGATGAGGGGTTTGAAAAACAAATGGTTTCTAAAAAATTATATCTTTCCTCATTTCCTGTGTCACAAAGTAATTATGAAAAAAATTTAACAATTACGCAGCGTAAATAATTTTAAGATAACATGTATTAACTGAAATACTGTAAGATAAAAATAATAAAAGTAAATAAAATTTACAGAAATAAATTAGGCATAAATTAAAAAAATAAAATAAAATAAATCACATAAAATATTTATTTAAAAATTAAATAAACCTAACACCCCCTTAATAAAATCAAAACAAGTAGTGGGAAGAGGATTAGTAAAAATATCAGCTAATTGATATTTAGTATTAACAAATTATAAATATATATCCTTTTTAAGAACATGATCTCTTGAAAAGGATGTATAATATCACTATGCTTAGTTTTAGAATGACTTATTGGATTTTTTTTTTGAAATGTTTATAGCACTTTTATTATCACATAAAATATGTGTATTATTAAAATTAAGTATAAAGTCCATTAGAGTGTTTTTCATCCAGAACACTTGTGCACAACAACTACCTACAGATACATACTATGCTTCTACTGCTGATAGTGAAACCGAGTGTAGCTTCTTACTTGACCATGACACTAACGATTTTCCTAAAAGGTGACAGGTTCTTAAAGTACTTTTTCTCTCTAATCTACATCCTTCAAAATCTACATCTGAATATGATAATAAATTAAACTCAGAAGTTTTTTGATAAAGAAGAGATTGAACAACTATTCCTTTTAAATATCTAAAAATCCTTTTTTATAGTAGAAATATGGGATCCTTTTGGATTTTATTGACATCTATCACAAATACATACTGAAAACATAATATCAGGTCTACTAGCAGTAAGATATAGTAAAATTACAATCACACCTCTGTATAACTTGTGGTTAATTAGTTTTCCAGCTTCATCCAAGTCAAGATTAATATTATTACACATGGGATTTGAATAAGTCTTATTGTTCTCAAGACCAAAATTTTTCAATAAATCAGTAATGTATTTACTTTGATTTAATAAATTTCCCAAAAAATTGATAAATTTGAAGTCCTAAAAAGAAATTTAATTCTCACATCATGGTCATTTCAAATTCTTTTTGCATAAGTTCTGAAAAATCATTGCATTGTTTTTTATTTGTTGATCCAAAGATAAAATCATCCACATAGATTTCAAATAATAATAAATTAGAACATACAATTTTATTAAAGAGGGTTGGGTCTTCCAAACCAACAGTAAAACCATTTTTCAAAATAAATGAACTTAATCTTTCATACCAAGCTATAGGTTCTTGTCTAAGTCTATAGAGATCTTTACTATGTTTGAAAAAAAAAATATGTTTTTTGAGAATTTTCAAAACTAAGAGGTTTCTCAAAAAAAAACTTCCTCCATTAAATATCCATTTCAAAAAGAAGATTTTACATCCATTTGATATAATTTAAAATTCATTTGATATACGTAGTCCAAAATAATTCTAATTTCTTCTAGTCTAGATACAGGAGTAATGGTTTCATTATAATATGTACATTTTTCTTGATTGTACCCTTTAGTTACCAGTCTAGATTTTTTTCTAGTTATAATACGTTGATCATCTTGTTTAGTCCTAAAGACCCATTTAATTCCTATAATAGGATAATTCGATGGTCTTTCCACTGATTTCCAAAATTTGTTTCTTTTAAACGGATTAAACTCTTCTTGCATTGCTAACAACCAACTTTCATCTTCTGGGGCTACCCGAAAAGACATAGGATCTACCTAGGATATAAAATCAAAAAATTCCACAATATTTCCTACACTTCTTCAATATTTTATTCCTATATATAGATCTCTTTTAATAATCTCAAAATGGTGATTCTTTAGGATTCTAGAATTTTTAGGAAGAGCACTTTTAGGTTCATCAGTATCATGTTCTTATGAACTAGATTGAATTTTGAATATATTTTCAAAATCATTGTTCAAGTTATCATGTCTCATGTTGTTAGAAGAATAATAATTTCAACTATTTGACATTTATTTTAATTAAAAGGATCAGTTTCATCAAACTTTACATGAACTGATTCTTCAATTGTTCTTGAATTTATATTAAATAATCTATAAGCTTTAAAAGTTATTGAATATCCGAAGAATATTCCTTCATCATCTTTTGGATCGAACATTCCAATAATATCCTTGGTGTTCAAGATATATATTTTTTATCCAAAAAGCATAAAGCAATATACCTTAGGATTTATTTTATTGTAAAGTTCATAAGGAGACATTTTGAAAATAGGTTGAATTAAAACTCTATTTATAATATAGAATGTTTTTCTTACAACTTATGACCAGAAGTAAATTGGAAAACTGTATTCATTTAGCATTGTTCTAGCCATTTCATGAATAGTTATGTTTCTTATTTTAGAAATTCCATCTTGTTGAGGTGTTCTTGGTGCAGGAAAGGTGTGTTTAATACCCATATTTTAGCAAAAAGAATTAAATTATTGATTCTCATATTCTCCACCAAGATCACTTAATGAAATTATCTTAAATCCTTTTTCATTTTTAACTCTTTTATAAAAACAATCAAAAGTAGAAAAATCTTCATTTTTGAGTTTTAGAAAATATACCCAAGTAAATCTAGAATAATCGTCAACTAAGATATATACATATAATTTTCCAGAAAAAATTATATTCTAGATGGTCCAAACAAATCCATATGAATAATTTCTGGGGGCTTTGAAGTAGCAATTTTCTTAACAGATTTGAAGGAAGATTTGTGTTTCCTGCTCATCTGGCATGCATCACATAATCGATCACTATCAAATTTGAGACTAGGTAAATCTAAAAATAATTATTTCTTAGATAAATTATGCAAAGAAAAAATATTAATATAACCAAGTCTTTTATTCCAAATCCATGACTCAATTACATTAGTAGTTAAATAGTTCACTTTCTGTTTACACAAATAATTTAAATACAAAGTGTAGACATTATCTCTTCTGGGTCCTCTAAATTTATGAAAATTATTTTCAAAAGCATAACAGTAATTATTAGAAAAATCAACAGTGTATCCTTCATCACAGAGTTGAGAGATACTTATCATATTTTACTTTAATCCTTGTATATAGAGTGCTTTATTAATTGAGACAGTATCTGGATCTCCAACTGTTCCAAGTCCGATAATTTTTCATTTGACATTGTAACTGAAGGTGACTAGGCCTCTATCTGTTTTAGTCAAAGTACTAAAATTTGATGAATTTCTACTCATATTTCTTGAACATCAATTATCTATATAACATATATCTTTTACACTTCTTTGACTTGTTACCTTCTCTTCTTCATCCATAAAGAACATACTTTTTTTTGGATTCAATTCTTCCTTTTCTAAATAATGTATTGATGGGATGTTGGAGTCTTCAGAAACACCCAATGTTTATTTCATAGATATTTTATCCTTTTTCTCATAATCAACATTCTTCAGATATTTCATTTCTATCATTCCCTTTTCTCCTTTCAATTGAGGACAATCAAGTCTTATATAACCCAATTTTTTTTCACTCATAACATCTTACTTCCCTTGAGTCTTTCTCATCCTTTTTAAAGGTTCTTCTTAATCCATTTTTCTTCGTATAAAATTTACTAAACTTTCTATCTATTTGATCTAGCTCAACTTCTATGTCAAATGAGTCTGAATTTATTTCATCATGTTTCAGTTTTATGTTCTGCTTTTGGGATAAAACTTTTAAAGCAGTGTTATCCTTTTTCACTAGGACATTGTGGTCTTCAACATCATCTTCCATTTCAGCCTCATACATCATTAAGGTTCCAATAAATTCTCTCATTTTTAGATTCTTGACAGGTGTTGATTAATGGATTGCAGCAGAAATTCCATTCCACTTTGCTGGTAGAACTATTAGAACTATCAAGGATTGATCAGGTTGACAGATAGGATCACCTAAAGATGTAATATTATTAACAATTTATGTCATCCTTCCATTCATATGTGTTATTCTATGTCAATCGTGCATTCTAAAAGTATCAAAATTTAATTTCGTTTTAGCATATCTCATTTGTCTAACATTGTCAGTACCTTCACAGGCAGCTGTAATTTTCTGCGACATTTCATAGGATGTTGGGAATTGTGATACAAGGTTGAATTCATCTGGTCCAAGACAACAAATAATGTCATTAATTTCTTTCTAATTGATATCATACTCATCCTCTATAGTAATATACCAAGTATTAGTTTTTTCAAGAATTATGTAAGGAGTAACAATCGTTAAGTATACTCTAAATCCAATATTTTTTAATTAGATTATCATTCATGACCTCTAGCATCCATAATTATCTCCATTGAAATATAGAGCACAAACCATTGACAATCCTTCCATGAGATTCTTTATTTCCATCACTAAAATAGATCTTATGCCTTTTTCTTGTTATATATATGTTGAAAAGAACAACCTCTGATACCAAATGTTAGGTTGGAATGGATATAGTGATAACACAAGGGGGGATGAATTGCGTTCTTTTTAAAAGTTTCACAATTCTGTCAATTCACATCAATAGTAGAAAAAGATGGCAGCGTTTTTGCATGAGAATATATATGTAATGGATAATAAATCGAGAACAAGGAACAATAATTTATAGTTTTTCGGGGCACGACTGTCCCATAGTCTACTCCACCAATCACCCTCTCTATGGGCTTTGTAAATTTCACTAGTAAGGTCCTCGTATCATAAGACTGATCCACAACTGAGTGCAGGTAGTTGTCACCCTTACAAACATAGGGTTACAAAATAGAGCCTTATGGTTCTTTTATAGGGAACCAATAAAACCACAGCTTAGTGTGAGAAAATAACACTCCACCACGACTGAATATGATCATTCAAAACTCAATATAGATAAAATGTAGTTTGGTAACTAACAGATGTAGCTCGCAGTTCCAGTAGTATGAAATTTATAAAAGATGGATCTTGTCTTCTGAAGAATAATAATCTTGAAATATATCTGAATAGATTAGGTTGCATAAGAGATCTTTCATTTTATGAACAAAAAAAATAGAGCATTGGGATTCCATATTTGAACATGTATATCACCAAAAATGTAGACCTTGTATTTGAGATGCTTGATCATTGTAGCAGTGAATTAATTTGTACAAGTAATCTTGAAGAATAAGAATTATATATACAGCAAAGAAATCTTCAAATCGTCATGTCAAAATATCTGGTGTAGAATGATATATAACAATATATCTTGTAGAAATATTTCAGATCCACAAAATATGCATGATAAATCTATTGAATTCAAATTCAAAGAATACAGCTCAGAGTAATCGTATCTTTCCTTAATAATATGAGAGAAAATCTCTGCTATAAGTGGCTCTTTAAATCATTTAAAATGATCATTGAATCAATCAAAATCGATTTTTAAATCACCTAAACATTCTGCAAAGACTATTTCAAAACACTCTGATAAATAAGTAAAATCAAATCTTTGACGTTGATAAATAAAACATAAGGTTCCTTTACAAAATGACAAAATAAAAAATATAGGGTTCAACTTTATAACCTATAGTTGATGATCCATATGTTTATCCATGCCATCAAAGATCTCTGAATGTAACATTGATTATCCATTCATCCACTTTTCTAAATGTAAGGTTGACAACATATGGTTGATCGTAAAAGTAAGGTTGATGATCCATACGTTTGTAAAGATCTATACTTATGTAGGATTCGTTAACCATACTTTTTCTTTCTGGAAAATGTAATGTTATTATCCAAATGTAATGTTCCTTAACCATAAGTTTCGTTAAAAGTAAGGTTGATTAACCATATGCACTAATCATTCAACAAAAACCTAAGGTTTGTTCCATATGTTACCTTCTTCGATGTATTAAATGAATAGTATTTCTAGTAATTGACAAATGGAGAATAGTGTTTCCAGAATATGCTTAAGAGAGATTTGAACACTTTAATAAATATTTCTCTCAAATAAATAGTTGAATATTATTTCAATATAACAATTTATAAAGAATATAAATTTTTTGAAATACACTCAAAATAAAATCATTAATAAAACAAATAAGGGTATTTGTGAGCATCAAAATCATTAATATTTATAGAGTATTATTGAGACAATACATGCCCAACACAGTATTCTTCGCCTTCAGAAATGGGATAAAGCATTCAACCCTCTAGAGGTTTGTAAATATTTTATGAAATTATGGGTCAAGGTATTTGGTCTCAATTGGTTTCTTTGGCACCCAAAGATTCGATTTGATCTTGTTATTTAAATTGGTGTTCCTATCAAAATTGATGTTAAAACTGAACATCCCCACATTGGAAATTATGCCAGATTCTTTGTTGAAGTTGATTTGGGTGCCACCATGATTGACCGAGTTTTTCTAGCCACTTCCTAAGATGATATTTATCTGAGAATTGAGTACGAGTGAGTTCCCAAATTCTCTATGAATTTCAAGGCAGTTGTGGATGAATCGGTAAATTCTAGAAAATAAATTTTTTGTTCTATTTTCTCTGCTCATAGCCATGATGTTATCAATTTCAATGGGAGGGTTAATTTTTTCCTTAATATAAATACCAGTGACTCTATTCACAGCCAACCTGATGGGTATAATCAACTGAAGGTTTTGGCTGTTGATATATAAGACACATTGGTGGATGATCGACTAGAGACTGGCATACAGAATGTCTTTGTGTAAAATGATGAAGGTGGTGGCTCAAAATCCAGTAAATGTTGTAGGGAATTAAATTTTCCTAGTCGATGATGTGTAATTGGATGATGGGTATGATGATGGTTAGAATGGTGATGGTTTTCATGTAGCTATTGGGACTGAAGCCACTAAAGAAGTGATTTGTGAAATGTTCTGGTAGTTTATTATCAGATGTTGTTACTGATGAAGAGTTAGTTATAACCAGGTAGGGGATTAACCTTCAGCTTCCTCCCATTATAGTGACTATGTATTCCTCTAATTTTTCATATAGACTTATGCTCACTGAGAGGGAAGATTCCACTATATCTTATATCACATTACATGAAAGTATGTCTTCTAGAAGTAGTAAGGATGAGTGTAAATTCGACAATGAAGGGTTTAAAATGACAAGGAAAGTAGGCCTTGTCTCTGAGGTAATGGTTGATCAATTATACAGTGTTAAAGATGTTAACATATTTGAGGTTTTTGATTCTGTTAATGATTAAGTTTCTCATATGCCAAAAACCTAGTGGGAGGGTAGGTACTCCAAAGCTCATGGCTAAGGGCATGGTGACGCTTCTCAGGGGTGTGGACGGTCTTCTCAATCTCTTAGGGGTCAGATCACATTATAGAAGGTGAAGATTAAGGAAAAATAAATTGATCATTTCAACCATAGGAATTCGATGTCAGATTGGGAGTCTGTTGATGACATTGATGCTTCTGATCATTACTATGATCATGATAACGGTGATGCTTTAGTTGTTATTTTTAATTTTAGGTGTGGGTTCTCCTTTCTTCTCTTCATATTTCATGCACTATCTATTTTTTCCTCTTTTTTATAATAAGGGCATTGACCCCTAACCTTCTTGGTATTTATTATAATTATTTATTTACAAATAAATATATAAAAATATATTTATAAATATAATAATATATATATATATATATATATATATAATTTGAAAATTATAAAAAATATATTGGTAATACTTATAATGTTATAAAAATATATAATTATATATATATATATATTTATATATATTTAATTAAATAAATATATATATTTATATATATTTATTTATAAATATATACAAATATTTATAAATAAATACAAATATTTATTATTATATTTATAAATAAATATATATAAATATTTAAATAATTATATAATTATAATAAATATATTAATTATATATATTAATAAAATTATAAATTTAATAAAAATATTTCTTATAATTTTATAATTATTTATATATATATATATATAATTATAACTATAAATAAATATATATTTGTTATAATTTTTAAATTACAAATAAATATATATTTATTTAAAGTTATAATTATAAATATTTATTTATTTACTTAAATAATTATAAAATTATTAAAATATATATTTATTAAACATATATAATTGAATGAATATTTTTATTAATATATCAAAATATTTAAAATTTTAATTTTAATTAAATAAAAATATATTTAAATAATTATATATTCATAGTAAATATATTAATTATATCTATTAATAAAATTATAAAAATAATAAATATATTTCTTATAATTTTATAATTATTTAAATATGTGTGTGTGTGTGTTTATAACTATAAATAAATATATTGAAATACATTACAATAAAATAGTTTTCTATTTTAGAAAAAAAATAATGAAACCAAATCACCTCATATATATGAGGTGTTTGGGGATACAATTACATAAAACACACACCACACACATAGGTCGGAAAGGCAGGCCATAGTCCCCCCTAAGGGATAGTCCCCATATTATGCCTTATTTATTCATTACATTGCCCGAGGCTTAGTAGGCATGAGCCCATTACATGGTCCAAAGTCCCAATAACTGGCTCAAAGGCCTAGTGCAACGTCATGCATGTGTCAGTGCCTTCCTACGTCACCGCTTGCCAGCGAAAAATCGCTCCCACCCAGATTTGAACTCATGTCTGATGTAGGATTATAGGGATCCATTGTCACTCGGGCAAGCCCCCAATTGCCCAAATCACATCATGCTACACAGAAGGAATAGAAAATATTCCATTTAATGAAAAAAATCATTGAAAAGTACTATTAGTGATTAAACGTTTTTGAAATATTAAATGAGGAAAATTTCTTTAATGAAAATAAGAAAAAATAACATATTTATAAATATATTTATTTAATTATAAATTTTTATAAAATTATATGTATAATAAATATATTAATTATAATTTTATAATTATTTATACACATATATGTTTATTTATAATTAAAATATTAATTAAATATTTTTATAAATATTTTTATATAGTTATAAATATATATATATAATAGATGTATCTATTGTAATTTTATAATTATATATATATATATATATTTATTTATAATTATATTTATAATTATAATTATAAATAAGTATATTTAAAAAGTATTTATATATATCTAAAATTTATAATTATAAATATATCTATTATTTAAATTTATTTGTTGTAATTTTAAAAAGTATTTATGAGAACATAATAGATTCATGGGTATTAAATGAATGAATATTATACCTAGAAAATATATATCATAAAAAATGAGTCATCACATATATGGAAAACAAGAATAGTATTGGGGGTGTAATGTATAAATGAACATTCATGATTAATACATAAAAAATGAATGTCAATTATAATCACGCATCAATATATTTATTAACCAAATTCAATAGATATATATATTTATTTAAATATTTATTTATTTATTTATTTGAATTTGTGGGTTTACCTGAGTGGTAAAGAATCCATGTAATCATGCGTTAGGACTGGGTTCAAATCCAGGTGGGAGAGAATTTCTGCAAGTAGGTGGTGAGGCAAGCATGATGCATGATGGAGGCTGGTGGTGACACAGGCATGATGCAAACCTAGTGACACAAGCAGTATGATGTAGGCATGAAGCTGCATTGGGCCTTCGGGCTAGTTTTTGGGACTTTGGGGTTTATAATTGGCTCTATTCCCTCTGGTTCTTTGGGCCATGTACTGAATAAATAAGAATTGACAGGTGGGCTATCCCTTGGGGGGATTTGGCATGCCTTTTCTGCCTGTGTGTGTGGTGTGTTTTTGTTTAATGTAATTGTACCCACAAGAAACTAATATATATATATATATATAATTATAAATATAATTACAAATAGAAGATGGGATCTTGGTCTTGTGGTAGCCACACCATAATATTGCATCCCAATGCAAGGTTCAAAACTGGCTAGTCTCCATTTATGGGGATTTAAATAGGGTGACGTGGATTTGGTGGGGTGATCCCATGGTGGAGGTGGTTGGTGGTTCTTCCAGGCAGAGTGTGGCGGTGGTGTAGGGGTCGTCTGGCTTAGCGGGCAGCATGACGACGCAAGGATTAGACCAGTGGGTGGAACAGCGTGGCAGCGTGCTTTTGGGGGAAGGTTTTGATGATGGTGAAGGGTACAGACTAGTGGGTCGGCGATGACACGGGGCTCTGGGCAAAAAGCTTTGGGATCTATAGTGTGGAGGATGAACTCCAGTGGTGGTTAGGATTAGTGCAGGTAATTGGCTCTGCGGCAGATGAATGGGGTCATTCGCAACAATGGAATGATGATCTTTGGGCGATGCAGGCGGACAACATTGACGATATCAGGCGGATGAGGGGTGTTTTTAGGCAGTGCTCTAGAGGACGGGCCACATAGGGGACATGCGTGATAGGTGGGACTTCGGGTCAGCATTGTGATTGGTTTCAATCTCATTGGACCTTTGGGATAATAAAAAATGTATTAAATAAAAGCAGCTAGTTGGGTGGTTTATTTTTTTGGGGGGTTACGACGTGCCTTTCTAGCGGCCTATGAAGTGTGTGTGTGTTTATCCTTAATTGTACCACAAGAACCCATAATATATATTTATAAATATAATAAATATATTTATTATTTCCTTATATTTATTATAATTTTATGATTATTATAATATATATTTATTATATTATAATCTTATAAATACTTTTTTCAAAAAATATATATATATTTGAAATATTAAAAAATATATATTAATTATATACATGTTTTTTATTTAATGTATATAAATAAACATTATTTTTTTATATAAATATTATAATTTTATATAAATTAATATTATTATTTATTAAAAACTTTTATCATCATTAGTAATAGTGCTGAAAAAGGGTATATTTCTAAGTAATTTTAGCTAGGGTTGATAAATACCCCCTTTTATCTACGTGTTTTTATTATCATGGACAAAAGTTGGGGCATCTCTTACAGTGATCTGTGGAAGTGTTCATTTGAGATATTGGCTCTCAAGCCCAAGTCCCATTTGGAATCCATCATCTTCTAGGAAATATTGTTCAGTAAATTGGTGAATATGGATGATTAGTTTTTAGTGATAGGTTATTGATTTTTAACACTGACATTTTGAATTAAAAAATAGTTGTTCGGGATATTAATGATTTATTAATGCATCTTAAGAATAACCTGACCTTCTGCATTGATATTTCCTTGGATATAATCCAAATAAGAGGTGAACTACTTTTACAGTCTATTATAATCAATCATAGGGAACAATACATCATCTTCAATCCCAAATTTCTATATAGATATCTTCTTTGATAGTTGATAGTCCTAATGTTTTATAGGTGGAATATTCTTTAGAGATTTATTCTAATAAAGGAAATGGTATTTATGGTTATCCCTAATATTCATGGAAATAGAAGCCCTCCTTTCAATAAAATTCATGATTCAGAAACAAAATTCATTTTCACTATGTATTAAAATTATTGTAGGGTTTTCAGAACTCGAACAGAAGAAAATCAGACTAAAAAGTTTAAAGTATGGATTTTCTCATAGCACCTATACACACCATGTAGTCACTATGCGAGAATCTCTTTGTGTAGCATGAAATGGAATTATTTCACATGGTCAGTATGTGTCCACCTTTTATCATTCATGAAGATACCATTTTCAAAGGAATGTTCATCCATGAAAGACGGAATTTGGTGTCCAATACATGAGCAGTGGTTCGCAGGCATTAGTACGTGAGTAGTAATTTTTTATCACAATTTTTTATGACACACCATTCATATGTTTGGTTGTCAGAAGATTTCATGAATAATGTGATGAGGGACCTCAAACCCTATTTATAGGGGGGGCACTTGTCCTTCATGAACCATGAATCTCATACATGCACCGTGAAGTAATTGCATTGGTGACCGTACTTCATCAAGGATGACCTCTCTTCATGTCGATCAAACCCAATTATGATGGGGGAATTTATTTAATATTTCAATGTATCGATCATCAATTATATGATCAAAAAATGAAACTTAGAGGAATATTAACAATGGAAATTTCATCACAAAAAGATACACTCCTTTATGGACATCTAAGTGATATATGTGCACAGACTAGCTTAGAATAGAAACATAGTTCGTGATGGGTTACATGAGGACTACCCATGCCTATAGGATGTGGGGAATTTGTGGAGGCCAAGAATGATCAGATCATGTATTTTTACTTTCTTGGCGTACCAAGGCTAATTTTCACCAAACTATTTCCACCCTACATGCTCGTGTGGTTTCTTCCCAGACTAGTTCTTGTTCGCACCCACGACATGGGATTCCTAAATCAGCTCCTGCTCTCTTTATAGACCATCATTAATTATGGATGATGCTACACAAGCATTGAATAACAAATCGGTTGGGGCTTCGAACCATGTGAGTTTGAGATCAAAAAATTTTGCATGTTGAACAAGCATATTTATGAAGCCCACCCCACCCCAAAACGGATACGGGCAATCCCGCAAGCAACCCACATTATTTGTTATTATTATTATATTTTTAATTATTAATATAATGAAAATTTTATAATATATTGATATATATATTTGTAAGAATTATAATAAAAATGACATAAAAAATAAAAATATTTACTTATGAAGTCACATTACTCTTATGAAGCCATATATTTCAAGAAAGTGATTTTTGAACATTCACTACCACAAATCTAGGAAAGGGGTGCATCGGTTTTTATCAGCGCCAAGTGAAAAGTGCATATAAAATACCCGCCATTATCAGAACTAGCTAAAAGAACTGATAAAGGTCACGTTTATTAGTGCTAAAATAGAACTGATAATGGTGTATCTTTTATCAGCACTTTTTTAGCACCAATAAAGACATTAATAAAAAATATTATTAATATATATAATTATTAAATTTATATTCCAAAATACTTTTAATTTATATACATTAATTAAAAATACATGTTTATAATTAAATTAGATATGATATATTATTATATATATGTATTAATAATTCAAATATATATAATGTCTTAAAAAATATTTATAAGTTTATAAATAAATAGATATATATTTAAATAATTATAAAATTATAATAATTTTTTAAATGATTAATATATATATTATATTTATAATTATATAAATACCTTTTCAATACATTTATTTCTAATTATAATTATAAATAAGTAAATATATATTTAAATAAATATATGTATCTAAATATTTATAAAATTACAATAAATATATTTAAATAATAAATATAATTATTATATCTGTATATATATTAGGTTCTTAGAGGTACAATTACATTCAAACACACACACACCACAAACACATGTCAGAAAAACAAGCGATAACCCCCCCCAAGGGATAGTCAACCCATCAAGCCTTATTTATTTAGTAGATGGCTTTTAGGCCCAGGGGGCATGAATCCCATAACATGGCTGAAATCCTAGTGCATCGATATGTCTGCATCATCCTACCTACGTCACCAGGCCCACATCATGTATGCTTCACTACATGCATGCATCACCATCTACATCACTGCCTACATAGTAATGTAGTATATTTATTATATTTATAATTTTATAATTATATATAATTAATATATTTATCATATATAATTAAAAAATTATAAATTTAGTTATATATATTAGTTATAATTTTATAACTTTTTAAATAAATATTTATTTATTTATTATTATAACTACAAATAAATATATCATTATTTAAAGAAGTTGGGAGATTACCTGAGTGGTAAAGGCTCCTTGTAATCCTGCATCATAACCGGGTTCAAATTTAGCTGGGAGAGAATTTCCTCAGCCCTGTGGTGACGCATGCAGGCAGTAACATAGGCAAACTATGATGTAGGCTTGATGACGTAGTCAATGTGATGTAGAAATGATGTTACACTAGGAGTTTGGGTTATATAATGTGTTTTATGACCCCAGGGCTATTGGGTCATGTAATTAATAAATAAGGCTTGATGGGTGAGAAATCGCATGGGGGGGCTATTGTATGCCTTTTCGGCCTGTATGTGTGGTGTGTCTGTGTTTAATGTAATTGTACACTCAAGAACCTAATATATATATTTATATTTATATTTATATTTATATTTAATTATATATATTTATTATAATTATGTAAACATTTAAATAAATAAATATTTATTTATACTTATAATTATAAATAAATATTTATTTATTTAAATAATTATAAAATTATAATAAATATATATAATTAATATAATTAATATAGTTATATAATTATAAATAATTTATTGACATTAGGTATTGATCAGCGCTATATTTTTAACATCGATAAAGACATGTTTTATCATCTCTTTTTTTGTGCTAATAAAGGGGTATCTTTATCAGCACTAAAAAAGCACTGATAAAGTTAAGTTTTATCAGTACATTATATTTTAGAAATGGTAAAAATATCATTCATCAGTGCTTTCGAATAAGTCTTGATAAAATCCTTACATTTTTTTAGAAATATAACCTTATCATACCCTTACGCCGCTCGCGCCACAAACATTCGCAGAACTAGAGATCTCCTGCCACCTCTGCCACCCCCATTTTCATTTGTTTCCCCTATCCCTAAACCCTACTACTATAACTAGAACTCCAAACCTAAGTTATTATCTTGTTTGTACCTATTTTTTCAGTCATCACCCCTGATCGTATTTTACTTTCTGTTGATGAACTGAACACTCATCCTTTGCATGCATCATACCTCTTCTTTGTCTTAATTTTTTCAGTTCCCTAGATTAAGATCTATTGAAATCAGTTGATATTAATTCATTCAGATTTTATTTCACCCATTTTTGTCCATTCAATGTGGATTGAACCTAACTAGTTGATGAAGTTTAATTAGTGGCAGTTCATGTGAGATCCAAAGAGATTATAAGTTTTCAAAAAAAATCGATTGGGGCTAACAGTTGAAGGATTAATACCCTTGAACCCAAAACTAGTTCAATGCAATTATATTAGAAGTAGGGAAGGAAATGGGAAGCTCTCAACAAGAAGATAAAACACTAACTTCTTTTTATCAAATTCCAATAATTAAATTCAATTTTATTCTACAAATTTTTTATTTTATTTCTTATTAATTAGATTTGTTTTATTATAATAATTCAATTATTCTTGAATGATCATGCTTATTGTTCTTATATTATTAAGAAATGGTTTCTTCTTGTGATTTTAGTCAATTATTTATAATTCTTATATTTTTCACATGTTGTATAGTTATTTTGTATTTAAATGATGTGATTTATAATCACTTTTGTAAGAGAGATCTTTAATTTCATGGTTCTATATGCATTGTATTTAGCTTTAGGACCTAAAATCATGTTTTTTGTTCTGAGAAAAATATTTTTTGATGGAAAAAATATTTTATTGAGTGAGTTGATTTTAAAAATAATTTTTTAAGAGAATGAAAATAATTTTAATGGTTGTTAAAAGTTTTAAATATGGGTTCACTTCTCTATTCATTTTTACATGGAGTTTTTGGTATTGAAATTAAAAGGGGATTTTAATAAATTCATTAATTTTTTAAACCGTGTGTGAATATTTCCTTGTAAAAAGGATTGTATTTAACTTGAAATATTTTATATTTGTTTGATTTAATTATATAAAATAAGAGAACATTTTTTGAATTTGTAGAAACGGTATAACATGAAAATATTCATTTCATTTTTAATAATTTTGATTCCTTCCAAAGTGTGCATGTATTTTAAAAATGACTTAAACCATCATTGGATAGGGGTGTGATTTTAATAGAAATGAAAATTTTGAAAATGTTTTGTTGTGATTTTTCATCATGTGGATTGTGCTTTGGGATCTAACCCCTTAGTGTGCATTGGGACTATGTGATTTTAGTGTCTTTTAAAACATGAAGGAGATAGATTCATGTTTCATGTTTCTTTATTTCACCTCCAAGAATTTTCTTGATATTAGTTTGAAAGTCCAAAATTAGGATACAACTTATTGAAAATACTCTTATTATTTTAAAGTATTATTTCTAGTGATTGGATTTTCCCAAACTCTGAAAGTAAGGGTAAGAGAATGATTTTTTCATCTTAGGAATTAATGGGTCATCATCCTTAACATTTTTATAGTGACCAAGGTCATCATGAGGTTATTTAATGGTTTTTTCATCTTTATAAATTCTTAAAGTTAGAAACTACTAAGTGGTTTGAGGTTAATATTATTTTTGGTTGGTGTGATTGATGATCTTAGAGTGGTTTAAGGATTTTTTATGTGATTTATATTATAGTGACTTCTTGGTAAACATAATATTGATTATCCTATAATATTTTCCATTATCCTACATGAAAATGAAATATCACAAAAATCCATATTATATTCTCAAAATAAAGTCAATTTTTAAACAAGTATTTCGATATTTATATCATGAATGATGTGTATCTTTATAAAAGTATCTACTCATGAACTTACAAATGATTTACCTTTATTAGATCCAAAAATTGGCCTTTATAAACGTTTTTACACCATTAATACTTGTCTATAATTGAAACAAATTTCATAAATAAATAATAATAAATAATGATTATTTTATTAATAAACATTAAAAAACATTTAAATCCTTGTAATTGAATAAAACCCATCAACTCTTTTTCTAGTACACTCACTAGAAATTTTTGGGAGATATATCAATTGAATATATTGTGTATATTTATTTTTTAAAATATTAATATTAAAAAATCAAATAGAATGGATATGAATAAATAATCGATGGATGCTAATAGTATGAAAAAATAGTACGAAGTTAGAGTACAAGAGATTATCAAGTTTTCAAAATATCATGCATATGACCCTTCTCAAATTCTTTTTCTATGTTTATGTTCTGGTTATTCAAAACTATTTTTTTTAGAGGAGTTGGTAGAACACTTGATCTCTCACAAAATTGATCGAACTAATAAATTTTGAAATAAGCATGGGGAAAATGTAAATGTAGCTAATTACCTGGATAACACTTCATTTTATCTATCATCTAATATGCTTACTGGTGTGTATAATGAAGAGGACCATGTTGAGGATGTGATTACAGATGTGAATGATGATGAAGATCATATGGGTGAAATGATAAGGATAGTTGAAGATTAAATTCTTGATTGTAAAAAATTATTTGAGATGTTACAGAGTTGTTAAAAATTATATTTTATGATGGTTTCACTAAATATACAACATTTCTAGCCATACTGAAGCTATATAATTTGAAATCAGGAAACATATAGAGAGATTGTAGTTTTACTAAACTTCATTCTCTCTTGAATGATATGATCCTAGAAGAAACTGATCTCCATATATGAACATAAAATGCCAAATGAATACAACATTTGATGGGTATGATCTCTAAAATAATATATCTCCACCCAAATGGTTGTATACTATTTCAAAAAGACCAAAAATAACTTAAATAATTCCCAATGTGTGGTGATTTTCGATACAAGAAATATGAATTAGGTCTTATGAACATTTTATGGTACTTTCCAATAATTCCGAGATTTTAGTGCCTATATGGAAGTGTGTATATTGTAGGGAATTTAACGTGGTATATAAATACAAAAAATAATGATTGGAAACTTAATCACCTGATTGACTCTCCACAATGGAAGAAAATTGATCATGAGTATCCTAAATTTTGAATATTTCACATTGAGATTCATGTTGTATGAGATGATAAATGAATTTTTATCTTATGGAAATTTTTTTGGATATTGAATTAAAGAAACTCAGGGGTGTCCCATTTGCAAACACGGTACACAGCCAATTAGGTTGAAACATTCAATGAAAACTGTGTTTTTATAACATTGTTGATTTCTACCCTCATGACATAAGTACCGATCTTGGATGACATCATTCGATGAAGGTTCAAAAGAACATACAACACTGTCTCCACTAATAAGTGATCAACTATTTGAGAAAGTGAAATTTTTGGACACTGCTTTTGGTAAACCATATTCTAAAAAACCTTATGAAAACTAGTTGGAAAAAGAGATCATTTTTTTGAATTTCCATATTGGAATTTTATATACATCAGAAATTTTCATGATGTATCAGTTTTTCAAATTCTGAAAAAACATAAAGGTTCTGGATGGGTATTCATAGAATACCAAGAATATCAGGTCAATGATCTATTTAATGTTAAAGGTTATAAAATAACATGGCACCCATTTTTTGATTCAATATCTAATTCATGTAGCTTTATGTTGCAATTTTTCCATGAATATACATCATATATTAACTAATATTTCTTTATTTTTTCATGCTATATATAGAAACGTTATATACATAGTGAAATTTATGCCTATAAGAAGATAAATTCCCATCATATTATGTGAGTTGAAAATGTTCTTCCCACCAGCATTCTTTGATATAATGTTTCACCTGATGGTTCACTTGGTGAGAGAGATTCGACTATGTGGTCTTTGTAATAACCCACCCCCAATTTCCCAGAGGTGGTGTATTATTTTATTACATTGGAATATAAACAAGGAATTATTATTCTTATGGAACAAATATTTTAGTATGTTTGGGAAGCAATGTGCATGCATTATATCAATGTTACAACTTGAAAATAAACACAATATGTTATCTTCTTTTGAATCACACATAAACTCCTAGATTATCCTTGAAAGTCACTCATAATATTCATATCCACCACCTAGGGAAAATAAAATTTAAGAAAGGTTTGATATTATATTATTAGTAAAGGCATGTAATAAATTAAAAGTTATCATAAACATAACCACTAGGCACGATGAATAACTAAAAACACATTCCTTTAAAAAATTTACTTGAACATAATATCGCAGGAATGAAATATGATTAAATAAGTTCATATAAAAGATCATGAGAGAATAAAATATAACCATTGATATTAAACTATTATAATAATCACAAGGTTTACAAATTTCTAATACCATAATGAGGGAATGCATAATGACGGACATCTGAAACATATTGTCAAGGCCTCGACCAAGACATCTGAAAATACAATGGTATGGCCTCATCCAAAACCCAATTCTGTTTTTTCTCACGAGACCTACTGATGCATCGAGGGACTATATTGGGACCCACCCATCACATGGTAAGTCCAATTCATTCATCATATGAAAGGGGATAAATATAAATAACATGAACATATGAAATAACTTCCCCAAATATGTAAACATAATCACTAATCATTCTGAGTAGTATGGTGAATGGTATCAAGATAGAACATACATAGTGAAACTGATCATAATACATTTAATAAAATATTTTAGATGATGAACATAAGTTATTGACCACAATAAGACATAAAATTCAATAGATGTGTTGAAAAACACAAAAATACTCTAACAAGATCCTTGAGAAATTGTTTAGAGAAATCCACTTTTACTTTGAAAAGAAGAGTTATCTTAGAAAAATATTTTTATAAATCTAGAAATTAACTAATATAGTTTTTTATATAATGAAATGAGTGGTTTTATTAAAATAATTGTTGATTAAAATGGAAAATATAATTCCCTTGAAAATAGGTACGAATTTCAGAATTTTCCTTGAATCGGGCTTGTTTATCGGAAAAATTTAAAAAAGATCATTATAAAAAATATAACTCCCCATAAAATAAAGAAGGATTATGATTGAGACAAATATATTAAACATTAAAATATAATTTATGTGGAGTAAATGATATTAATGAATAATTTAATTAGGATTAATATAGACAATGAGTAACATGAAATAAAATTGAGGTTTGGGTAGACAACCCTTACCTTATGTCCAAATGAGTTCTGCACTTGACCTTAACATCCTGGATAATAAAATTAAATCCATTAATTAATAAATTAATGACCTTATATACATTTATTTTATATATTATAATTTTATTAATTTCATTTATTTTATTTTGTATGAGTAATAAGATACAATTTTATTGCTTAGCAGTGTTTGATTCCTTTGTTTTCATGATTGGTATACTTGTATATGAGTATAGAAGTTCAGGTGGAATGGGTATAATTATCCAGAATTGAATTTATATGATATTAATGAACATAAATAATATTAAATGGTGATTTAAGTCATTTTTTATATGGTATAAGGATGAGTTATTAGATATAACATTAGTGATAATAATTTAGATTATTTTGGTGATATATCCATTGTTAGGAAATAGTTTCATCATATGAATTAATGTTATGATTATATATAGGTTTTATAACCTTTAATATGTTGTAATACATATATCATAGTATTTTTAAACCATAAAAATTATTTCATGATCATATTTGAAGGATAAAATGAAGAACAAAGGTTCGTTGTCCACCAATGTTGTAAATCGACGCCCCCGGGACGATAATCCCCCTTGTAAAACAAAAGAGAGAGTGGGAGAGTGAGATGGTATTTTGAGGAATGATATTCCATTAACATGATATAATTATTGTATTTTTATGATACTGGAGTTATCATTATCATTTTGGCATCATAGGTGAAGAGATAATAATAAAAGAATTAAGTTAAAAGAAATTAAAAGGAAAAAAAGGAAGAAGATTTTACCTCTTTAGTACTCCTCCTTGAGAACCTTCTTTAGGGAGGTGGTTTTGATATTTTGGAAATACCAAGAGATACTGGAGATGGGAAGATCCCAGGAAATATTATTTGGGTATAACATTGAGAATCGTTAAGTCTTATAAAAGTGAGGAGAAGAGGGAGTGAGGGGTGGTTTTTATAGTGGAGGAAAGGAGTGATTTTTGAATATCTTATTCTTTATTTTATTATTTTTCTAAACACAAGAAATAGTGTTGATTCTTGTGATAAAAAATTTTAATATGTTCATTTTAGTTTGAAATAGTGGTCATTTACATCATCCATGACTTAAGCATGATGTAGAAATTCATTTATTTAGCATATTTTGAAAATTGTCAAATTTCACCATTCACTAAAACATTTAGTATTTTAGAAAAATCCAAAAAGTCCAACCTAAAATTTTTTTAATTTAAATAATTCCACAATTAACTCTATTATATGAATATATTTTTCTAAATAACATAAATTTATTTTTTAAATAAAATCATTATTTACAGGAAAAATAATGATTTTAAATTTAAAACTGATTTTATAATACATTCAAAAATTAAATGAGGTCTCATAAAATTATCCTAAAATAATAGGAAACCAAAATATTTATTAATCAATACATTTTATGAACATTAAGTTTATTAACTTTTTAATTTAAAATTATAATTAAATATTAATTACTCACAAAAACTCCAAAACATAATTATTAATTATCAAAACATTCACTCTCATTTATATGGTGCCTAAATATTATTTATACTTAAATGGGTGAGGTTAAGGGTCATATTATTATTCATAAGGGTGAATTACTATTCTTAAGGGTTATGTTACTATTCATTAAAACTCAATGTTGATCATATCTGACTCTAAATATCTTATTGATTGCAACCGTGTATGTCGATGTTTTGAAATTCAAAAAATAGAAGTGGAAAAATTATGTATAACGACTATGTTATAACTATATCCTATAAAAAAAATTATTTCATAAATACCTAGTGTTTAATTCATTCTATATTAAATTTATTTGTAAATCCTTAGGGTATTACATTCTCCCTCCTTACAAAAATTTCATCGTCAAAGTTACCATAATGTTACATCATAAAAATATTTGGGTAGTTCTTCATCATAACCTCCTTAGGATCCCACATCACCTCTTCAATTTTATGATTTTTCTAAATTAACATTACTAGTTGAGTCATTAGATTCCTCAAAACATTTTCTTTAGTGTCCAGAATTTGGATATGCTCTTCACAATAAGATAAGTCAAGTTCCAATTCTATACCTTCAGAAGTGAGTACATGTGTTGGATCTGGCATGTACTTTCTCAACAATGATACAAGGAACACATTAAATACCTTATAAGGGCTAGGTGGCATTTCCAAATGATAATTCACAACTCCAATTCTCTCTAGAATTTCAAAAAGATCAATATATGTGGGACTCATTTTCCCTTTCTTACCAAATATTATAACACCCTTCCATGAAGATACTTTTAAGAAAACATGATCTCCCACTTGAAATTCCAAATACTTCCTTCGATTATCAGCATAGACCTTTTTCCTACACTGAGCTTCATTAATGTGGGTTTTAATAGTCTTTAACTTCATTTTTGCTTCCTCTAGATGGTCTAGTCCCACAAGATTCCTTTCACTAACTTCATCCCAACATGTTGGTGTATGACACATATTTCCGTAAAATTCTTCATATGGTTCCATTTGAATGATAGAATGGAAAAATATTGATATAGGAAAACTCCACCAAAGTTAAATACTAATCCCATAAAACCTGAATGTCTAGTTAACATTATATCAACATGTCTTATAAAGTTTGGATAATCCTTTCAGATTTCCCCTCAGTTTGATGGTGATAAGAAGTACTCAATCGAAGCTCAATATCCAAATATTTTTGAAGAATTTTTCAAAATTTAGATGTGAATCATGGATCATGATCAGACACAATTGAGAGAGGTTCTCCATGAGGTCTCAAAACATCATTGATATAGAGACGTGCAAGGCACTCCAATATAAAATTCTCTCTTATAGCGATGAAATGTGCAGAACTCATAAGTCTATCAACAATTACTTATATTGCATCATTAGTTCTTGGAGTTTTGGGTAATCCAGTGAAAACATCATTGG
Source organism: Viscum album (assembly GCA_963277665.1). Classification (NCBI taxonomy): domain Eukaryota; kingdom Viridiplantae; phylum Streptophyta; class Magnoliopsida; order Santalales; family Viscaceae; genus Viscum; species Viscum album. The sequence goes on from OY728122.1 coordinate 869,618,416, forward strand.
TGATGTCATCATATATCCATTTAGGAATAGGTATAGGTTTCATGAAACCTCTAGGGTGTTGTCATTTGGCCTTCACTTATTGACAGACTAAACATCTTGATACATAATTAGTAATTTCCAACTTCATGTCATCCCACTAGAAATGTTCCTTCAAATTCCTCAATATTCTAGTGCTACCAGGGTGTATAGAGAAATTAAAGATGTGGGAATTATCAAATAACTCCCTTTTCAGCTCGGTTATAGAGGGAACACATAGCCTCTTCCCAAATTTTAGAATTCAATCCTCACACATGAAGTCTTCCAACTTCCCATCATTCACACCTATAATTTTATTTTTAAGATTCTCATTATCAAACTGATAAGTTTTAATTCTTTCTAACAAATATGGTTAGGAAACCAATTAAAAAAGTAATGATGTTTCACCATCTTTGATAATTTCCATGTTCATATTTACTAGATCCATGAATTCAAGATCCTTTTCAATCCTTATTTTGGTAAAAACTCCATGATCCTTCATTCTCAAGGAACCAGCTACCTTATTTTCCATTCTTGGATGGTAGTGTATGAAAGAATCATAATCCTTTAAAATCTCAACCCATCACCATTTCCTCATGTTGAGTTCCTTTTATAAGAGGATATATTTAAAGATATTTTGATTAGTATATATCTCACATATTTCACTATAGAGATAATTTATCCCTATATTCAGAGAAAATATTACATCTGATAACACAAGATCATTATTTGGGTAGTTTTTTTTCATGAGTTTTTAACAGCCTCTATGTACAGAAAATGACTCTATCATTCTGTATAAGGACACATCCCATTCCTTTCATTAATGCAATTCTATAAATGAGAAATCCAATATTTTTCGATGGTATTCAAGATTCGGCCATTAACTAAACTCTTATTCAATTCTACAAAAAATTATTCAAATTCTTTTCTCCATATGAACTTATCCCCTTAATGAGTAATCTTGGTGAAAGGGTTAGCTAATTAGGTGAATTTCTAAACAAAAATCCAATAATAACCTTCTAAACCAATAAAACTATGTACCTCGGTTATGTTATTTGGAGTAGGACATTCGTGAACTACCATTTTCATTGCAGGGTCAACTAAGATTCCATTATTAGAGATAATATGTCCAAGAAAAGAAACTATTTCAATCCAGAATTAACACTTTCTAAACATCCCATATAACTCCTTTCTTCTATGTTTATTTTGAATAATGTGCAAGTGATTCTCTTGATCGTCATAGCTTTTCGAGTATACCAAGATATCATTAATAAATACCACAATGAATTCATCAAGATATTCCTTGAAAACTCTATTCATTATATCCATGAAAATAGAGGGTGCATTATTCAGTCAAAAAGGTATTACTATAAGCTCATAATGCCCATACCTGGTTCGAAATGTTGTCTTTGGAATATATTCCTTCCTCACACACAACTAATGATATCCAGATCTAAATTCAATCATCCAAAAATATTGGGCTTCGTGAAGTTGATAGAATAAATCATCAATCTGAGGTAGGGGATACATGTTCTTTATTATAATATCATTGATTTCTCTTTAATTGAAGCACAGCCTCATGGATCCATCTTTTTTCTTGACAAAGAGAATGGGATCTCCTAATGGATAAACAGTAGGGTTGATAAATCCTTTATTTCTAAATCCCTCTATTTGTTTCTTTATTTCTACTAATTTTAATGTGTCCATTCAATAAGGGGACTTTGATATTGGTCTTGAAAAAAAGTTAAATCTATAGAGAACACAACATCCAATTCTAAAGGATGTCTAGGTAAATCCTCTAGAAATACATCAACATATTTTTTTACAATAATTACATTATCAATTTGAATATTTCTTCCATCACCCACAAATATTATGTTCTCTTCCTCCCCAATAATTGAATTTATTAGGGCTAATGGGGATGGGTCTAGATAAGAATCAGATGGTGATCTTTCGGGTCTAATGATAACGGATTCTACACCTTCCTCACAAATTGTAACTTCATTCTTCTTTCAACATATATTTGCATCATATTTTGAATTATAGTCCATTCTAAGGATTATGTCAAAGTCAGCCATAGTTATAAAGATAAAATCATCAGATAATGCACGTTTATATGACATAATGAGGATTGCTTGACACATCTTTGTTGCAATGAGACTTCCATTAGAAATTTTGACTGACAACTCCTTTGATAAGGATAATTGGAAATATATAATTTTTAAGGAAAACTGGGAAGATATAAAGGAATGATATGATCCAAAATAAAATAAATAATTTTCCATGTTCGAGGAATCAATTATATTACCTACTACTATATCATTAGGAACTTCAACTTTAGTAGTTTTTATCTCATAAGCTTGGCCTTTCTCCCTTGGCCATCCTTAGGGAATTATTCATTAAATCTTAGGAAAATAATTTGTATAATTCCCCATCTCTTCATGATTATAGCATTGAAAATTGGTAGCTTATTTTTTTCCCTTGAAATCTTGAGATTGGTGGCCTCTGTATCCACATCTATAACAGAATCCTTTTCCTTTTAAGTTAGCTTCAAGGTGTTTCTATCCATAGGTATTACGTGTTGGAAAACTCCCCTTTTTATTCTTCCCTTTATCCATTCCTTCCTCGGACACCCTCTTCTTCTCTAGATTTCCTTTATAGTCATAACACTTATAGAATTCTTTCTCCATCTTGATTTCACATGAGAATATATCTTTTTATATTGATAAAGAATGGTAAACTAGTACCCTTTAGAAGAATGGTTTTAAACCACCAAAGAATTGATTAATCGTGCTCCTTTGATTACATATTTAGTTCATGACATGACTTTCTAGCCTTGTAAAATTTGATTCATACTTTGCAATGTTTTCATCCACTTTTTGTTTCAAACTCATTAATTTCCTCTCCATATATGCCCATTTTTATCAAGGAAAATATTTTTCTACGAATGTTTCCTTAAAGTCCCCCCATTCAATTTATTCTATTTCTTCCTCCTCTTTTGTGTTTTGAATCAATAACAACCATTGATCTACATATCCCAATAGATGATAAACTCTCATGACAACCTTCTCCCTTTCGTTACATCCCAAAGAATGAAATATCTTCTTTAGGGAACATATCCCCTACTCAGCTACAAATAGTTTTTTAGTCCCATTTAATGATGGTGGTTTTTTTCGCATAAAGAGGTCTAACATTTCACATCCACATTGTGGATTACGATGCTCCATATGGGTAAGGTTATTGTTCATTACATGAGTCATCTATCCGAGAATATTTATAAGCTGCTAATCATGTAACACCCCAAGCATCCACGATACGTTTCTCTTTAAATAATTCAATTGTGTGTGATGTATGCAACATCGAGTTCAAGCACCCCACCACCTATCAAACTAGTCGTTTTAAAAGAAGTTATGAATAGTCACACCCACTTTTTAAAATTTTATAAATTTTATTTTTCAAATTGGACATAATATTTGGATTCGTAATATCAAAATTATATTTGGGTAAATTTTGGGGATTTTTTTGATAAATTTAATACTTTGATGAATAGTGAAAAATACTAAATTTTAATTAAAAACAACTTTTTAAAAAAAATAATTTATAGTGTGAAATTATAAATTTGAGTAGTTTTAAAGTATGATTAGATTATATTTTTATTATTTAATATAATTTAGGTCATTGGATATGATTTCACATTTAAATTGTATATAAAAACATGTTGATTTTTGATAGTTTTTACTTCTTAAAAACCAGCTTTTTGGTTTTGACAACAGGAATTAATTTTAAATTAATTTCTACAACTTCTGGGTTTTGAATTTTGAAAAATGGATTCCATATTTGAAATTATAATGTAAAAATTATGTAAATAGGTAACATTTTTTTAGACATTATGAATAGTAACTTCAGTAAATATTTTATTTACCATGGTTAAATGGTAAATCCAGTAAATAAGGGTAAAAAATAATATTATAATAATATTAAATTACCCTAACACATGTCCTAACCCTATTTGATGAGACATTTCAAACCATGGTAACACTTGGGTCTATTTTTGGACCCCATGGGGCCACTTTTAAGTGAAAATGACACTTTATAAAAATTAATTTAAAGTTAAATAAAATGTAACTTAAACATATATCTTTTATTAAAAATAATAATAATTGTTTATATAAGTGATATTTTAGACTATAAATAGTCATTAGAAATATAAAAATATTTCCTACATCATGGTATTTTATTTATAATTTTTAGACTTAAAATAAATATATTTAATTATGACACAATAACAATGCCGTATTTTCTTTATTAATGAAAGAATCAAATAAATGATATTATAAATATTAAAATCAATATAATTTTAAATTTTGGATTCCATAAAAAAAATTTCTAGGTAAATATGATATGTTAGGGTTTATTAAATATATTTTTTTCAAATTAATCAAGTTGTTATGAATTTCACAAAAATAAAATACAAAATATTGTCAAAATTTACATAAATGAGGTTTAAAAAAATACTATTTTATTAAATTATATAACAGTCCTAAAAATATAAGGTTCATCCAAAAGACTTATATAATTATAGATATGTCGTTAATGAACCACTTTTGGTTTTCTTGGAATTTTATAGTAAGTTTATTAACCATGTAATATAAAAATACTAGGAGATATGGTAAATGTTAAACTATTTAACTAAGAGTTAAATCTAAAATATAAGGTTAATGTGGTAACCTAAACATGTCTAAAACCTATTAGTTGAGAAGATTTATACCCTTCCCCGCCTTATCATCGAAATAAATCCATTTTTATCTATTATAGATAGAAAATTATTTTATAATAAATTAATATTTCAATATTTTCCTAATTTCCCCTCATCTCTCTTATAAAAGGGTAGTTTCCCTTATTTTAATTTCACACCTCCAAAGCCTTTTGGCTCACCCAACTCCTGCTAAAATATCCTCCCAACTACCCTCACTTCAACCTATATGCCTTACTTTTATCAAAAATCCAACCTAAATATCCCTTTTGTTCAAATCAAAAAGAATAACCAGAAGAAGAGGTAATTACTTCATCACCTCTTTCAAAGTTCTTTTCTTCTTCCACTTCCTCTTTATTTTTTGCTTCCATACCAAAATAACAACTCCATTACCTTATAAATATTTTGATTTTATTATAAATATGTTAAAACCATATTCATTAATCTATCCATCCAATGATTGACAAAGTCACCATACGTGCGTATGTATGGATTATTGTCTCCACGTCGTGGTGTAGTTTGTTATTCAACACTTCATTATTTGTATGGGTATAATAATGAATATAATTCATGTAAATATTAAATATAAAATGTTAATTATTGTATATATATAATATACCATTCAAATTACATACGATTTCACCATCAATAGAATGATATTGTCGCTTGTGCGTACGTACGGCTTAGCATCTCCACGATGCGATGAGATTTAGTTTCCCATCGTAACCATTCAAGAATAATTTTTACTTGATGATTAAAAATAATGTTTATGAACCTAATATTATTATGGATATGAATCAAATACATATTGTCCATAAAAACATGACTTATGTGTCAAAACATATAAAGGAAAATGAATCAATTAACACCCAAAATAATGATACTACTGAAATATAATTAACAATGAAATATTAGAATATCATATTTGATATCATATTTATTTATATGGTCCATGTATAATTTAATAAAAATTATTTCACCATTATATAGGATTTTAACATACCCTTGACTAAGGAAAATTACAATTTAAGGGTTTATTTTCTAATCTCTTCATTATCTGAGGTTGTTTATACATAAGTATCTACTGAGACTTCTTTATCATCCACATTTTTTCTGCTTAAAAATGTATTTCAAAACATTTTTAATATTTCCTAGAATATGGGTTAAAGTTATTTATACCCTTTTTTTAGTTTTTATAAAATGTTTTTAAAAAAATCTTTCCATCATTTTCCAAACAAGGTACTTTATGACCATTTCGAAAAATTAAGGTAAGAATGATTTTTCTTAACTTATATGGTCAGTGTGGCTATTTTCCACTATTATAAAACTTTTGAAGCTTCTCTTTAAATACTGTTAGAAAATTTTAAAAATATATGTTTTCTTTTATAATAATGAAAATTTTAAATGATTTCAAAGTAGAAAGAGATATTTCTCTCAAATAGTTTTTGGATTGATTTCATCTATGTCAATATCCTTTATTGGATTTTACGCTTTATTGAAGTTTATTTATTATGATAAAATAATCCATATTGTATTGAAGGTTTTGTGATATTTTTGACTATGGATGTGTTATTTTTATTCCATTCATGGTTTATGGATAAATTATTAACAGCTCATTTGGTAGTTTTAATATGAATGTTTATGTTATGTTTCAAACTTTTCATATGAGGAATGCATTGGACATTATAAGTGATTGGCGAGGACTTCTATAACCCCTCGATGAATCGGTAGGTTTCATGAGACAAAATACTGTCTTGGCACAAGGCCATGACAAAATTATTATTTTTAGTCTTGGAACTTGGCCTTGACTATGTGGTTTTGATGTCTGTTATTACGCATTCCATCATTATGAAATTAGCTATTGATATTACATGTGATTATTTGACTAGTAGAATATCCATGTGAATAAGTAAATGGAATTATTTGATTTATCTTTGACATATTATGCTGAGGTTTATGTTCTAAAAGATTTTGTTTTAGTTTTATACATTTCCTTAAATGTTTATGCTTATTTATGAATGTTTTCATTATATTATTATCCTTACTAAGAATCTGATCTCACCACTTTCTATGTTTTGTTTTTCCCAGGATGCGAATAAGTATATTATGAATGACTTAAAGGGATAATATAACAGATATGAGTGTGTTTAGAGAAGACAAAATGTTTTTGTTTTTTCATTTCATAATGAAATGTAAAACTTATGTATGTATCTAGTACTTTCAAGGCTACTAAATTGATCAGTCTTTCGAGATTTGATCTCTTGTGATCATGACAATGTTATGTAATAATGTACTGACTCTAGGTAACTAGGGTTTGGGAATTATAGTTGGTATTAGAGGATGTTTAGTACAAACCTTGGAAACTTGATTTAGACAAACTCTGATTAGAGAACATTACCCTAAGATAAACTCTGAGGATTAGTATAGAATAACTTACTAGAATTTTGGTAATATAGAGATTTTATGAATTTTCCAAGAAATAAATAGGTGTCTAGATATTAGAAGGTATAGGTGTCTCTGGCATAGATTTATCTAGGGGTAAAACACAAAAACACCGATTTTAGGTAGAATCAAACAGGAAATGGTGCACGACGACGGGCCATTCCACACTCTTGGTTATGAAACTCCTGGGGGATACGATGAGGATAATTCACATTCTCATTAAAAACCATTATGAAGGATTTAGGAATAAATACTTCCTTAAAGAGAACATTTTTTTATGATTATGGATTATATGTATAAACTGTTCAATTTATGTTATGTATTTTACTAGTTTGAAATTATGTATTGTGATCTATAAACTAATCTAGTGTACGCAATTGTTAATAAATAGTGCCTAGTTGAAGAAATTGAAACCATATCAATGCACATAATACATGTAGGTATTTCTCTCATACTCAAGATAATTATAGTCGATATTGTGATGCAACTGGTGCTGAACAGCTTATAACCATACTGGGACAACTCACTCAGGTTATGAATAATAACCTTACCCATATAGAGCACCCTGATCCACAACATGGATGATCAATGTTAGACCGCTTCATGAGTAAACAACCACCAACATTCAATGGGATTAAAAATCCATTTGTAGCTGAACAATGGATAAGTTCCTTAGAGAAAATATTTCATGCTTTGGGGAGTATCGAAAGGGAAAAGGTTGTTATGGTACTTTATCGCCTTACTGGAGATGCAGATCAATAGTGTTCATTAGTTCAAAACATAAAGGAGGATGAATAAGTATCAAATATCTAATGGATGGAGTTTAAAGGGATTTTCTTATAAAAATACTTTCCCAGTGAACGTCGATCTGATATGGAAAGGAAATTTTTGAGTCTGAGGCAAAAGGTGGATGATAATGTCGCAATGTATGAGGCTAACTTTACAATGTTAGTAAGGCATGATACAGATTATATATTTAACCAAAGAAGTAATATTGATAGATTATTTGATGGGTTAAAACCATTTCTCCATTGAGAATTATTCTCACAATCCTTTTCATTGTATAAAGATATAGTATCTTTTGTTTTCAAGACAGAAAAGGAATTCTCTAAGTCTTATGACTATAAAGTAAAGAAAGAGAAGAAGAGATATGGTGAACACTCTGAAAAGAGAAATAAGGGGAAGAAGGGAAAATTTTACTTTCCACCCTCTAGTAAATGTGGGAAGAAACACAGTGGTGCTTTCCTGAAGGGGATGGGAGTTTGTTACAAGTATAGAGAAAAAGGCCACCAAGCTCATGATTGAAAGTGAAAGAAAGAGGCTTTCAATGTTGAATGATACAATTGTAGAAAAATGTCGAATTATGAAAATTAATTTCCTAAGCGATAAGGAAAATTACCTCAGAAATGTCCAAGTGAGAAAGTACAAGCTTATGTGATCACTACATCTGAGGTTGAAGCTCCTAATGATGTGGTGGTGTGTAATTTAATCATTTCCTCAAAATTAGCTAATGGTTTATTTGATTTTGGATCATCTCATTCTTTCATATCTTCCTAGTTTTCCAAAAACATTACATATTTCTAATTTGACATAACAAGGGAGTAGTCAGTAAAAACTCTTAAGGGAATTATCATAGCAAAAAAAAATTAATTAGTTATCATTATGGAATATAGATGTGCTTTATCTACAAATCTTATTATCATACCCATGGTTGAATTTGATATAATCCTTGGTATGGATTGTATTTTGGACTATGATGAAAAAATTTATTGTAAGAAGAAGGAGGTTACAATTTTTAATGATGATAAGGAATAACTTATCTTTAGAGAAGAAACGTCACTATATAATTCTCATCTAGATCCACCCCCATTAGCTCTACTAAATTAAATTATTGGTGAGGAATAGAGTGAAATCACTATGGGTTAGGAAATGAATGTTCAAAAAGAGTATGTACCTATTTTTTAAGAATATGTTGATGTGTTTTCAAGGGATTTACATGGACATCCTCTTGAATGAAAAATTGAGTTTTCCATTGACTTAATTCTAAGTTAAAGGACCATATTAAAGACCCCTTATAGAATAGCCACTATGTAATTAGTGGAACTAAAGAAATAACTAGAGGAATTGAGTAAAATGGTATTTATTCTCCCTAGTGTTTCTCGATGAGAAACCCTTATTCTTTTTGTTAATAATAAATATGGATCTATGAGGTTGTGCAATGACTAAAAGGAGATCAATGCTATAACAATAAAGAACAAGTACACCCTACCTTGCATTGATGATTTATTTTATCATCTTCATGGAGCTCAATATTTTTCGAAGATTAAACTTCGATTTAGATACCATCCGTTGTGCATGAATAATGAAGACATTCCAAAGATAGCATTTCAAACTAGATATGGGAATTACGAGTTTACAGTAATGCCTTTTGGACTTACTAATGCACCCTCTATTTTCATGGATCTAATGAATAGAGTTTTTAAGGAATTTCTTGATGACTTTATAGTTTTATTTATTTATGATATCTTGGTATACTCCAAAAGATATGAAGATCATGAAAATCACTTATGCACTATTCTGAAGACTCTTAGAAGAAATGAATTATATGGGAAGTTTAGAAAGTGTGAATTCTGGATTTATGAGATTTCTTTTCTGGTCCATATTGTCTTTAAGGATGGAATCTTTGTTTATCCTTCAAAGACAAGGGAAATCCATGAATGGGTAGTACTAATGAGTATAACTGAGGTATGCAGTTTTATTGGTTCAGTAGGTTATTATCGGTGTTTCATCCATAATTTTTCTTGATTGGCTAACCAATTAACCATGCTCACATGTAAAGGGGTTAAATTTGTTTTGAAGAAAGAGTGTGAATAATGTATTGAAGAAATGAAGAGAATATTAATCATCGCTCCTATCTTTACTCTAGCATCAGGGAATGATGGGATTGTTATTTATTGTGATGCTCCAAAGAAAGGAATTGGTTATTTTCTTATACAGAATGATAGAGTTATTGCCGATGAATCACAGTAGCTAAAAATTCATAAACAAAACTATCCCACTCATGATCTTAAGTTAGAAGCTATAATATTTTCTATGAAGATATGGAGACACTGTCTCTATAGTGAAAGATGTGAGATATATACTGATCCCCAGAGTTTGAAGTATATTTTCTCTAAGAGAGAACTGAACATGAGGAAAAGGCGATGACTTGAACTACTCAAGTATAATTATCGAAAAATACACTACCACTCAGGGAAGGGAATGGTGACAGATGCTTTGTGAAAAAAGGATAATAGAGTTTTGAACAAGATGAGAGTTGAAAGGGATCCTATGTTCATGGATCTAGTAACGATGGATATTGGAATAATAATGGAAGATGAAACATCAATACTTTTTTAAATGGTTTCCAAACCATCTTTACTAGAAAAGGATAAAAAATTCTCAGACTGATGATGAGGAGTTTCAAAAGGAAATTAAATCTCTGAATGATGGTAGATTGATTAACTTCATATATGAAGATGGAATTTTGAAATTCGGGAAGAGGATTTCTGTTCCCGATATACCTAATCTAAAAGGGGAATTGTTGGATGATTCTCATAGCTCTAATTTATCTATATAACCTATTAGCAGTAAGATGTATAGATATTTGAAGGAACACTTTTGGTGGGAAAACATAATGAGGGAGATTGCTGATTATATGTCAAGATGTATGGTTTGTCAACAATTGAAGGCGGGAAGACAACATCCTAGAGGAGTCATGAAACCTATTCCCATACCTGAGTGTAAATGGGATGATATTATGATATAATTTGTCATGGGGCTACCAAATACTCCTATAAGGAATGATGAAATATGGGTTATTATTGATCATCTTACCAAGTCAGCACACTTTCTTGCAATAAGGTAAGATTTACCACTTGAATGTTTAGAAATACTATATATTAATAAAGTTGTAAGACATCATGGTGTACCCCTATAAATTGTTTCTAATCGTGATCCCTGTTTTACATCAAGATTCTGGGAAAGTCTTCAGAAGTCCCGAGATACTGAACTTTGTTTGAGCACTGCTTACCACCCTCAAACTAATGTAAAATCAGAACATACTATTCAAACCATTGAGGAAAAAATAGAAAATGTGAAGATTATTCAAACCATTGAAAGAAAAGTCATAGTCTCAGAACTTATTGAGGAAAAAATAGAAAATGTGAAGATTATCCAAAACCACATCAAAGTGGCCCAATGTAGGCAAAATAGTTATGCTGATAATCGAAGGAAATATTTGGAATTTCAAGTAGGAGATCATGTTTTCCTGAAGGAATCTTCCTGGAAGGGTGTTGTATGATTCGTTAAGAAGGGTAAATTGAGTCCTAGGTACGTTGGAACTTTCTAAATCCTAAAAAAAATTGGATTTGTAGATTATTGTTTGGAAATGCCGCCAAATCTCTCCAAAGTTCATGATGTGTTCCACGTATCACTATTGAGAAAATACATGCTTGACCCAATGCATGTACTCACCTATGGAGAAATAGAACTGGAACTTGATATGTCTTATTATGAAGAGCCTATTAGGATTCATGATACCAGAGAATAAGTGTTGAGAAATCTAATGACCCATCTAGTAAAAGTTCTTTGTAGAAACCATAAAATGGAAGAGGCAATGTAGGAACCTGAGGAACTTATGATGAAGAACCACCCGAATCTTTTTATGAAGTATTATTTTAGAAATTTTGTAGACAAATTTATTTAAAGTAGGGAAGAATGTAACACCCTAAGCTTACACTATTCATTTCTCTTCGAATAATTCAATAGCATGGCATGTACGCAACACCGAGTTCAAGCGCACCGTGACCTATCAAACTAGCTTTTTAAAAAAAGTTATGAATAGTAATACCCACTTTTTAAAATTTTATAAATTTTAATTTTCAAATTGGACTTCATTTTTTGGATTCGGAATATCAAAATTAGCTTAGGGTAATTTTTTGGTATTTTTATGATAACTTTCATATTTTGATGAATAGTGAAAAATACTAAATTTTAATTAAAAACAACTTTTTTAATCGAAATGATTTGTAGATTTAAATTATACATTTGAGTAGTTTAAAAGTATCATTATATTTTATTTTTATAATTTAATATAATTTAGGACATTGGATGTAATTTAAGATTTAAATTGTACATAAACACATGTTGACCTTTTGATAGTTTTTACTTCTTAAAAACCCGCTTTTTGGTTTTGACAGTGGGAATTAATTTTAAATTAATTTCTGGAACTTTTGTGTTTTGAATTTGGAAAAATGGATTCCATATTTGGAATTAGAAGTTCCAAATTGTGTAAAAACTTAAATTTTATTTTTAGACATTTTGAATAGTAACTTCAGTAAATATTTTATTTACCATGGTTAAAGGGTAAATCCTGTAAATAAGGGTAAATAATAAGATTATAATAATATTAAATTACTATAACACCTATCCTAACCCTATTATATGATACATTTCTGACCATAGTCATCCTTCGGTTGATTTTTGGACCCCATGGATCCTCTTGTAAGTGAAAAAGACACTTTATAAAAATTAATTTAATGTTAAGGAAAATGTTACATAAACATATATCTTTTAGTAAAACAATTTTTATAAGGATTTATATAAATGATATTTTAGACTATATATAGTCATTAGAAATATAAAAAGATATCCTACATCATGGTATTTTATTTATAATTTTTTATACCTAAAATAAATATATTTAATTATGACACAATAAGGATGCAGTATTTTCTTTATTAATGAAATAATCAAATAAATGATGTTATAAATATTAAAATAAATATAATTAGAACGTTTTGATTCCATAAATTAATATTCTAGGTAAATATGATATGTTAGGGTGGATTCAATATATATTTTTCAATGTAATCAAGTTGTTATGAATTTCACAAAAACCAACTACAAAATAGTGTCAAAAATGTCATAAATGAGGTTTTAAAACAAATACTATTATATTAAATTATATAATAGTCCTAAAAATATATGTTTTGGAAAAATAACTTATATAATTAAATATATTTCATTAATTAACCACTTTATGTTCTCTTGACATTTTATATTATATGTATTAACAATGTAATAAAAAAATACAAGGAGACATGGTAAATGTTATACTATTTAACTAAGAGTTAAATCAAAAAGATAAGGTTAATATGGTCACATAAACATGTATAAAACCTATTTTTTGAGAATATTACGACCAATACACACCTTATCATCAATATAAATTCATTTGGTGCTATTATAAACCGAAAATGATTTTATAATAAATTAATATTTCAATATTTTCCTAAAGTGCCACTCACCTCTCTTATAAAAGGGTGCTTCCCCTTCTCTTAATTTCACACCTCCAAAGCCTTTTTTCTTGTCCAAAACCTACTCAAATATCCTCCCAAATACCCTCACTTAAACTTAGAGACTTTACAATGATCATAAATACAACCTACATATCCCTTTTGTTCAAATCAAATGGAAGAACCCGAAGAAGAGGTAATTACTTCATCACCTCTTACAATGTTCTTTTATTCTTCCACTTTCTCTTTATTTTTTGTTTCCATACCAAAATAATAACTATAGTACCTTATACATAATATGATGTTATTATAATTATGTTACAACTGTATTCATTATTCTATCCATCCTATGATTGAAAAAGTCATCATACGTGTGTACGTACGGCTTACCATCTCCACGTTATGGTGTAGTTTGTTATTCAACACTTCATTATTTGGATGGGTATAATAATGAGTATAATTTATTTAAATAATAAATATAACATTTTAATTGTTGTGTATATATAATATACCATCCAAATTATATATTATTTCACCATCAATAGAATGATATTGTTGCTCGTGCGTACGTACGGCTTACCATCTCTACAATGTGATGAGATTTCGTTTCTCATCATAACCATTCAACAATAATTTTCATTTAATGATGAAAAATAATTTTTAAGAACTTAATATCATTATGGATATCAATCAAATACATCCTATCCATAACAAACATAACTTACATAACAAAACATATAAAGGAAAATGAATCAATAAACACCCAAAACAATGATACTATTGAAATGTCATTAAGAAACAAATATTAGAAGATCATATATGATATCATATTTATGTATGTGGTTATTGTATATTTTAATAATTATTATTTCACCATTATATATTAGGTTAACATACCCTCGAATAAGGCAAAGTAAAAGGTAAGGGTAAATTTTACAATCTCTTCATTATCAGAGGTTGTTTATACGTAGGTATCTACTTGGACTTCTTTATCATCCACATCCGTGTTTCTTAAAAATGAATTTCAAAAAAATTACTATTTCCTATACTATGGGTTAAAGTCATTTATAACTTTTTTTAAATTTTTATAAAATGTCTTTGAAAGAATCATTCCATATTTTTCCAAACAAGGTACTTTATGACCTTTTCAACAAATTAAGGTAAGATTGTTTTTTCTTAACATACACTGCGGGAGAGGCTATTTTCTATTATTATAACACTTTTGAATCATCCCTTACAATATTATAATAATATTTTCAAAATAAATGTATTATTTTATAATTATGAAACTTTTAAATGATTTCAATGTAGAAATAGATATTTCTTTAAAATGGTTTTTGGATTGATTTCATCTATGTCAACATCCTTTGTTGGATTTTATGCTTGTTTGAAGTTAATTTATTATGATAAAATATTTCATATTGTATTGATGGTTTTTTGATATGTTTGACTATAGATGTGCTATTTTTACACTATTCATGGTTTATTGAAAAATTATTAACATTTTGTATTCTAGTTTTAATATGAATGTTTATGTTATGTTTCAACCTTTTCATATGAGGAATGAATTGGACATAGTAAGTGATGGGCGGGGGCCTATATAGCCCCTCAATGCATCAGTAGGTCTCTTGAGGCAAACTAGTGTCTTGGTACAAGGCCTTGAAAAAAAAAATTATTCGTAGTCTTGGTACGAGGCCTTGAATATGTGGTTATGATGTCTGTAATTATGCATTTCATCATTATGAAATTAGCTGTTGATATTACATGTGATTATTAAACTAGTAGAATATCCATGTGAATAAGTGAATGGCATTATTTGATTTATATTTTCCATATTATGATGAAGTTTAAGTTTAAAAGGCTTGTACTTTAGTCTTATACGTTTTCTTAAATTTTTATTCTTATTTATTAATGTTTATAATATATTTTTATCCTTACTGAGAATCTAAGCTCACCCCTTTATATGTTTTATTTTTCCTAGGATGCGAAGAAGTATATTATGACTAACTTGTAGGGATAAGATAAGTTATATTAGTGTGTTAAAAGGAGACACAAGGTTTCTGTTTTTCATTTCATAATGTAATGTAAAACCTATGTATGTATCTAGAACTTCCAAGGATACTAAACTGATCGGTCTTTTGGGATTTGATCCCTTCTGATCTTGCCAATGTTATGTAATAATGCACCGACTCTGGGTAACTAGGGTCAGGGCATTACACAGCACCAGTCCCAACACCAAAACCAGCATCATTATCTTTTATAAGTAAACAATACCTACATGGGATATGTGATTTCATAATATTTCCATTCCTTCCACTTTGTTCCATTTCTAAAAAATGGAATACACAAAATTAGGTTATGAATCACAATATATAATGTCCAACTAGAAAAAAACATAACATAAACTAAAATTTTATGCATGTCTAAACTCATAATCATAAGCATGGTTACTTTAAGGACCTTTTTAGATTTAAATACATAATAATTGTTTATAAATAAAATGTGAATTATCCTTAGCACATACCCCAGGAGGTTCAAACTAGATTCACAGTAAACCCCGTTTTCGTGTACCAGGTTACCCCAAGTCATGCCCGGATCACCTTGTCGGAGCTATTACTCCTAGGTACATATATTATAGAACAACACCTCCTTGTAGTATCTATATAGGTATGTATTTTATATAAATATCCATATAATCAATACCTTAAAAAAATCTCAGATGTTCTTTTATACTTATCCTTAAAGTCTACCTTAGCGTTTTGTTCCCTAATATGCGTTTTCTAAATCTAGTTTTTATGTTTTCTACTAAACTTCCTCTGATACCAACTATAAGGATACGACCCCAGTTTTCTAGAGCTGCTACATTATTTTATTACATTGTCATATAAACAAAGAAGTCATATCCCGAAGGAATGAATAGTTTAGTAGCTTTGGAAAATAAGTCACATACATAAGTTCAAAATTACAACTTGAAAGGAAATACAACATATCAAATTCTTTTAAACCACACATAAACTCCAAGATTTTCCTTTCAAGTAAATCATAGTATTCATCTTCCCTACCTAGGTAAAATAAAACATAAGAAATGGGTGAGTTCATATGCTCAGTAAGGGTAAGTAATATAGTGTAAGTTATCGTAAACATAAACACTATGCATGGTGAATAACTGAAAACACAAGCCTTTAAATATTATACTTGGGAATAATATGGTCGGAATTAAAGCTAATTAAATATGGCCATATAAAAAATTATGAGAGAATGAAACATAACAATTTATATTCTATTAGTTTAATAATGACATGTTTAATCATTTTCTAATACCATAATGAGGGAATGCATAATGTTGAACATCTGAAACATATTATCAAGTCCTCGACCAAGATATCTAAAAATACTAGGGTAAGTCCTTGGAAAAAACCCAATTTTATTTGGTCCCATGAGACCTATCATTGCATAGAAAGGATATATAGTTCCCCACCCATCACTTGATAATTCCAATTCATTCCTCATATAAAATGGGCTAAAACAAAATTACATGAATATATGAAATAACTTTTCCTAATTTGTACACATAAACACTAACCATTCTAAGTAGTATGGTGAATGGTATCAAGATAGAAAATAAATAGTAAAACTGATCATAAACCATTTAATAAAATATGTTAGATGAAAAAAAAAATATTAACCTCAATAAGACATAAAATTCAATAGTGGTGTTAAAATAGACAAAAATAATCTAATAAACCCATCGATAAATATTTGAGAGAAATACACTTTTACTTTGAAAATAAGAGTTATCTTGGAAAAATATTTTTATAAAAATAGAAATGAACAAATTTATTTTTTACATGATGAAATAATTGGTTTTATTAAAATAATTTTGGATTAAAATATACTATATAGTTCCCTTGAAAATAGGTACGAATTTGAGAAGTTCCCTTGAATCTGGTTTGTTTATTGGGAAGAATTCAGAATGATCTTTATAAGATATTTATATCCCAATAAATTAAAGAAGGATTTTGATTGGTAGAAATATATATAAAATTAAAACATAATTTATTATGACTACATGAGAATAATTAATAATTTTATTAGGATTAAGAGAGACAAAGAGTAACCTGAAATAAAATGGATGTTCTGGTAGAAAACTCTTACCTTATTCTGAACAAGTTCAGCACTTGACCATAACATAATTGATAACAAAATTAAATCCATTAATTAATTAATTCAGAACCATATAATTATTTATTTTATTTAGAATAATTTTATTAAGTTCATTTATGTAATTTTGGATGATTTATAAGATACAATTTTATTGCTCGGGAGCGTTAGATTCCTTTATTTTCATGATCGGTATAATTGTATATGAGTACGAAAGTTCATGTGGAGTTGGTATAATTCTCCAAAATTGAATTTATATGACACTAATGAACATAGATAATATTAAATGGTGATATAATTAATTTTTTTATATGGAATGATGTTGAGTTATTAGATATAGTATGAGTGATAATCATTTAGATTATTTTGGTGATATATCGATTGTTACAAAATAGGTTTGTCATATGAATTAGTATTATGTATATATACTGGTTACATAGAATTTAGTAGGTTGTAATACATATATTATAGTCTAATTAAAAAATAAAAAAGTTTTCATGCCCATATTTTATGGATAAAATGAAGAACAAAGGTTCCTCATCCATGAAGGTTGTAAATCGGCACCTTCCGGACGATGATCTCATTTTTTTAAAAAGAGAGAGAGATATTAGTTTGAGTAAGGATATTACATTAACATGATATAATTAAAGTCTATATATTATTATATAATTATCATTATATTTTTGGTAGAGGATGTGATGATATAATAATAAAATAATGAACATAAAAGAAATTAAAAGGAAAAATGAAGAGGATTTTACCACTTGAGTACTCCTCATTGAGAACTTTCTTAATGGAATGCGTTTTGGTATTTTGGAATGAACAAGTGCTCATGGACATGAGGATATACTAGGGATAATTATTTGGGAAGAAAATTGATAAACTTAAAGGATTGGAGAAGTGAGGATAAGAGGGAGTGAGGTGTGGATTTTATAGTGGAGGAGAGGGGTGATTTTTGAATATCTTCTTCATTATTATATTATTTTTCTCAAGACAAAAAATATTTTCGATTATTGGGACAAAAAATAGTAATAAGTTAATTTTTGTTTAAACCAATGGCCATTTACATCATCCATGACTCAAGCATGATGCATAAATTCATTTATTTAGCATTTTTTATAAATTATCAAATATTACTATTCACCAAAAATTATAGTATTTCAAAAAAATAAAAAAAAATCATCCTTACCATTTTTCAATGTGTAGATTTCAAAAATGAACTCCATTTAATCAAAATATATTTCTAAATAAGATAAATTTAATTTTTAAATAAAATCATTACTTATTTGAAATATATAGATTTTAAATTTTAAACTGATTTTATAATACTTTAAAAAATTAACTAAGGTATCATAAAATTGTCCTAAAATCATAGGACAACAAAAAAAGTATTTAAAAATACATTTTATGAAAATTAATTTTCTTAATTTACTAATTTAGAATTTTAATTAAATATTTATTACACACAAAAATAAAAACACTTAATTATTAATTTTTAAACCATTCACTCTCATTTATATGGTGCCTAAATTTTATTTATTCTTACATGGATGAGGATAAGGGTCCTAATAAAATTCATAAGGGTACATTACTATTCATAAGGGTCAAGTTACTATTCATGAACAATGTAGGTTGATACTATGAGATTCTAAATATCTTACATATCACAACCTTGTATGTCCATTTTCTGAAATTCAAAACATAGAAGTGGAAAAATTGTGTTTAAAGGCTATGTTATAACTATATCATATAATGAGGTGTTTATTTCATAGAGACATAGTGTTTCATTCTTTCTATATTAAATTTATTTTTAAATCCTTGGGGTGTTACAGTCTTGTACACAATAGATAGATGTACCTCATTGAACGGTATATGAATATTTTGAAAGGGTATGTCAAAAATTGAAGTCATCCAGAGGTTTATATTGTAGAGAAATATATTATTGATTAATCCGTTGAATTCTATACCAAATACCTATCCCATGTGGAAATAATTGGTTTATCAAAGTATCATTGCACTAGGAAGCTTGTGGGTAAAGGAATTTCTAGAAGAGATGATGTCACAATGAATATTACATATCCGGAGAAGGCACACCTTTATGTTTTTCATAATATTTTAGAGGTTTCACCATATGTTGAAACCCACAATGAAATTATTCGGAATTTTAATACATCAAGGTATTAAATATGGATATAAAATACTGATAATAAATGGTTTATATAATGGTTTCAGGACCATATTATTAAGGAGTCAAATGAAAATATAGATTCAATTTCATAAAGAATTTGATGGTTATCCAAAGAACCATGTGTGTATGTAATATCTTATAATAGTTATGTAATTAATGGTTATACTTTCTATAAAAATAAACATGATGAAGTCAGTTCCATGAGAAATAGTGGAGTTACACTTTGGGATTAAGTGATGAATGTTCCTGGTAATAAATACATTAATCCAATTTATGTGAATATGCCAAACTTTGGCATCATCATAAAAATATGAGAGTAAGATTATAAAACATTCCAAGTGCTGATTTTTAAATGAAAGTTGGTTGATAACAGGAGTGATGTTAAAATATATGAATTGGGATTCATGAAATTGTATTTTAGTAAAGAATGGTACAAAGATGAACCATTTATAATGGAATCAGGGTCAGTGCTAGTATTTTATGTTCTAGTTCCTACAAACCGAAAGTGGTCAATTGTTCTGCTATTGAAAAAAACCACTAAAGTGTCAGATGAAAATTCAATTGAGGATGACCCTTTCATTAAGACATTGCAATAATTTCATAGTGGTCCCAATGTAGACATATTATTTTATGTCCGAGGAGACCACAATGAAGGGATTTGGATACTCAATAGAGGGGTCAAACCCCTTCAGCCTTTAAAAAAGTGTTTAATAATTAGGTTATATATTTTTTGTAATATAAAATGTGTTACCTCATGTTATTATCTATTCTCTGCAACATTTATGTAATTAAAATTAAATTTTAAACAAATTCTCTTGATAATGACTTCTAAAAATGTTGTTTCTCCCAATCCTAAGGAATAATAGGTCTCTTAACTTTTTGATACTCCCAATATAGAGGAACAACGACCTTTTACATGTGTAGATGCTACTACTCCATAGGAACAATAGGTTTCTCAACTTGTATCTGCTCCTAGTACAGAGGTACAATGAACAAATTAACATGAAAATTTTATTGATCCATAAGAACAACATATTTACAATGTTGAATCAGAGGAAATGGTAGGTGATGAAGGATCAATGATGTAGAAAAAATAGGAGAGTTGTAGTTTGATGATGTTTGAAAAAAACATTAAGGAGAAAAGAAAATGTATCAAATGTGAGGTCATATGGAATGAAAGGGGCCAATATAATAATACCAATAAGTCCATGTTTAGTTGTTACATTGGGCTCATCACTCAGCAATATCTTCATATTGATGTAGATTAAAGGTATTATGTTGTTCTCATGCTTAAGAAACTGATGTGTGAAGATACTTCGGTAACATTACGATATCATTTTATTATTTTTATAAAAAATAAAATAATGAAACATTGAATTACTCATCATAATACCTTGCATAGTGCATTTATAGTATATGAATCCAACAAGAAATATGTATTAAATCTTGCTGGAAGGATTCATAGAGGGTTTGCACAATTATAAGGAAACTTCATCTTTAATATGCTCAAGATAAAATAATCCCACACCCACCACTTATTTATGGATACCTAATAACCACAAAATCATGGGATGCATTTACTAGACATTATGGGGAGGTTTCTTTTTTGGTACATTTTGGATGGTAATACATTGTTTGAAAATATGTACATTATTCACATTTATTGATAATTTTTTATTCATGAAATAGAAACTAAGTGATGAAAATAATGAACAACCATCAAAAGCAAAGTACCCCTACCATAATGAAATTTTGGCATATGCTTCACTTGAAAAAAAATTGGTACATATATTAAATCTACTGTAATAGTTTTATGTGATATGAAAAAACAACAAAATTATATTCCATTCACTACCAAAAAAGTGACCTATACCAACAGAAATTTTGTGTTAGATAATATACCTGTTGGTAAAAATTATCAATTCCAACAGATATATCATTTTGTTGTTATTTTTTATAATTACCAACAACTATTTTTACCAACACATACATCTGTTAGTATTTACTATCTTATACCAACATATCTTTTATTATCAATTAAATTTGTTCCTATATCTTACAGATACCAAAAATCATCTTAAAAAAATGAATATATTTTTATTATTTATTTTTAATGTATAATATATTACTATTATACAAACACATTACAAGAAATTATTCAATATCGAAAAATATTTTAATAATAATTTCCTATATAAATTTTCAATTTTTTATTACAAACAATTCATTTTTCTATCAAAATATGTGCATATATAATGAATTAATTAAAAATAATGATATTTTAATAATGTTTCATGAAATTAATATATAAAATTTAAAATTACCAATGAATGAATCAAACTTATATTGATTCTAACAAAATAAATTATGAACTTTTAAAGTAAAAAATATAGAATTGGATGTATTGACAATAAGTAATTTATTTTAGACATATATAATTTTTATAATAATAATCATTTTTTTATATTTATTAATATCATCCTAAAAATAAATGTGCTCCCATTATTAATATCATCTTACGAATAAACACACGCCCCAATTCCAAATCGTGGGAAGTTTATTTCAAAATCACATACCCTGATAACCCTAAAATATACTGATGAAGTAAAGCTTGTGTTCGTAACCACATCGTTCCTCCCACTCCGGCTCATCGCCAGTGTTCATCCCATTTTGGCTTGTCACAATAGAGTTCAACCTTTCAGTTCGTCACCACATGGTTCATCTCTCTTCGTCATCACAGGGTTCACCCTTTAGGTTCGTTGCTGCAATGCTCATCCCTATTCAGCATACCCCCCTGATTTGGTAATCATTCAAGCACCCCCAATATTTGGTATGATTTTACCCCATTCATCTCATCGCCACACCATTCCTTTCGATCTACATTCCCTTCAATCAATTTCCCCCTTTATTCATCGATCTCTCTCCCTCTCGAAGAACTTATTGGAAGTGAAAAAAAATGTGAAATTTCTATTACGATTTCCCCATTTTAGGCTAAAGGTAATGATAACACCCTCACAGTTTGAAGATCGAACAAAATACTTTTTAAGGCTCATTATAGGTCGAAAAATAATTTTAATTCAACAAAAAATTTCATTCTATGAATTATAGTAAAGCATACAATTCACATAGAAATTTTACATCTGAAATTAGTGGAGATTTAATTTTTTATATATGAATGTACTCACAATCATCTTATTAGGATATTCATTCTTAATTCATTGAATAATGATTGTTTATTTTATATAAGGTTACAATTCATTTTTTGACTTGGCGTAAGTAATACCTAAATGACGTTCCTTTTCACGATTAATGTATGATTACCTTTACTTATGATGATTAAATTCATTGTATTCATTTTATTATATCATTTTTTTAGTATGATATTTAATTTAATATCTTGATTCCATACTATTATGAGTTTTTTCAATGCATGCCTTATAGATTAAATTAGTTGAAATACGCATAAAATTTGATTATCTATATTGAATTGTATCTATATTTGGAACATCACAATGATAAGTTTGCATGATTATAAATGTTTATGAATCATAGTATGTCATGGTAGTGGAATCATATTTTTGGGTTGTTTTCTCATTCTTTTGTATGTAATGGACATGTTGGGGTTCCATGGTTTTACTATAGGTCGATTATTGGAATCTGGTCTTCAAGTTTGGTGGGAATTGTTTTGTGATTAATGTTAATTGTGGTGCTTATATACCATTCATGTACCTTTTCAGGTGTTAATGTTCTAAATAATTTAATTGGAAAGCTTGAGAAGAACAATTGAAGGTGATCTGGTTGAGTGAAGAGTTCCAAGTTTCTAGGTTCCTTTACTTCAATAATAAGGACTTCTTCTTCATTTTTTCTATTGTTTTCTCATATTGAGCTACTTGTAGATAATATTAAGGGTGATGTTTTTGGCATAAATATGTGATAATATAGATAATTAATTATTATTATCTATTAAATTAATTTTATAGTGCTATCAAATGGAGCCTAACAATGTCGCTCATGTCATGGTAGTGGCCTCATATTTTTGGGTTATGCTCTGGTTCTTGTTGATGTAATGGACATGTTTGGGTTCCATAGTTTTACTAGAGTTTGATCCTTGGAATCTGTTCTGGGTGTTCTGTTGGATTTTTTCTATGATTCATGTTAATTAAGTTGCTTATAGGCCATGTATAGAATTTTATATATTATTACATTAATTTTTTGATATTATGTTGAATTTGATATTTAGAGTATATATAGTTAATTGTTTTTAAAATGCATTCATTATAAATTTATTTAGTTGAAATACATGTAGATGTTGATGTGTATATTGAATTGAATTTATATTTGGAACATCGCAATTATATGTTCATGTGATTAAAAACTAGTGTATCATGTAATTAAATCGTAGTTCATTTTATAATTCAAAATTATTATTTTTATATTTTATTTACATGTTGGATGTTTTTCATTGAATATGGAATAAATTTCAGACTTCACCAAAGGGGATAAGGCTCTTTTTAAAAATAAATTTCAAAAGAAAACAACTTAAATAATTTACAATATGGAGAAGTACAAGTTATTTATTATAAAAAATTATTTTAAAGTTTCTGGTTTGAGAACTGCGATGGTCATGGCGGTGATTTCTGGAGTGATGCTATAATTATGAGTCCATGGATATATGCTGTAAATTTTTGAAGGGAATATCCTGTTATAAGGAGGCTACTCTAGTGGAGGTTTCATATTGAAAGGAGTTCACAAGTATAGAGTCACTACTGGTTTTTGTTGTCATTGGTTCTAACCTCATGGTCATTAATGGATCAATTTAAATTTTGGTGGCTCCTAATTGAAGTTGGTATATTATTTCTAGGCATAGATCTTTTTCGGGTTGTTTGTGGTTCGAGGAAAGGGAACTGGAGCAACTACTTTCAAGACTATTAGTTGTTCGAGTCTAGCTAAAAGGTTATAGAGTCATGTGACGCAACTGTCTTTTTCTACAGGTTGAAGCATTACAGATCTATTATCAGTGTTTTCTATAGATTTTGTTTGATCAAATACTTCTACATCTTTTAATCGAATAGATACAAGAAAAGGTGGTTTTTTCAGGTTATGATTGCAATTAAGTCATAATGTAGATGACTCTAATTTGAGAAGCTAGTGACTGAATTCTATAATGAGTTTGTTGTTGCTGCTGCTGTAAGGACGGTATTTTTGAGATCGTTCAGTGTGTAGTTTTACGGTGGATATGTTTGTTTTCTATTTGGGCAGTTCAATGCACGTATAGATCTGAGATGCTTTAGATTTATTATTAGAAATTGAAAACTCTTCCTGTGGTTTTCCTTGTAAATGATCGATTTAATGTCTGAGATAGAGACAGTGTAGTAGAGACTCAAGTGAGGTTGAATGCATGGAAAGATGGTGTCTTTGTATTGTTTCCTGAAACAGATTTTCCATGCATAGGGTTGTCAGCATGACAGGATACGTACGTGGTGTACAAAGGGTGTCCTCACTCAAGGTTATTTAAGATTATTCCATTCATGGACTAGTTGAGTTGAAGCAGGAAGTCAAAGAGGAAGTATATCCAAAATTTAATGACATGACAAGTAGTCATAGTTATTGAGTTTTTTTTCAACAAAATTAATTGAGTGGATGAAATATAAGAGTGTGAACATGGATAGCTTGTTAGGGAGTGCTTTAGCAAAATTAAAAAGAATGATGCATTTAATACCACACCATATAGGGAGGATAACACCCTTAGAGGTGCTCCAAACCATGATTTGAGAAGGTGTTGGATCCAACCTAAAAAATTAAATCTTCACCGTGGGGAATTCATGACATCATCTTGGAATGTTGGAAATGGTTAATAGATGGGAGTTCTCACTTATTCAATCCACCTCACACACCATCACTTAATCATTGTTTAGAGCTCTTTGAACTCTAATGTTGCAGTTAATATTTCTGTTATTTTTTATGAATATGTATTTTTATGATAGAAACCTATTTGTATTTTTTGATATAAAAGATGATGATTTTTTCAATTCAATTATTAGAAAAACAGCTATCCTCAGGGGATATTTCTTTCTTTACTATTAGTTTTTATGTGCCTTTAATACGAATTAATTTTTGTATACTATTAAAATACATTTTGAAATTAAAACTATGTAATTGAAAATGAGTTTAATACTAATTAGACACATCATATGTCATGTAGCAAGCATTATTTTTACCAAAATCCTTTGGATAGTTAGCTTGCTTTGGATTATTGTTCCATTATACTTGTATCCATAGAGGTTCTTATAGGCCATGCATGGAATTTTGCAGGTGTTCATGTTGTGAAGAGCTTAACTGGCTAGCTTGAGAAATATATTTGAAGGTGATTTAGGTGGGTCAAGGTTCCATGTTTACCATCAACAGGTTTTTTATTCTTCTTTTTTCTCTTATTTTTCTTATTTCCATTAGTATTTGTGTTCATAGATTTTTATTCTCATTTCTTACAACCATTTGGGAAAACAAAATTAATTAATTACTCTTATTTCTTATTTTAATTTTTTTGTATGTACTTTTTCTTACTGTTGATACTGAGATGCTTGTAGAAAATATTAAATATTATGTTGCATTAAAATTATTCTTAAATTTATTTGAAAAAATAAGTGGGCGGAATGTTGGTCTCTTCTTTTATTGGTAATAATATATGTTGATTAACTCATATTTTCATCTTTATCCTTGGTAAACACATACACCCATTCCTTAGTTGCATCGATTTCTATTCTCAAATTGAATATCATAGGGTTTTTCAAAGTAGTGACACTAACATCATGTGAAAATGACAGATTCTGGGGATTTTAGAAAGAATCTTCCTTAAAATATGATTGGAGAGGGAGGGTATTATCCCTTATTTCTTTGGGTTAATGCCCGATGACATATTTTTCCTTTTTCTATTTTCATTTTGAAAAACAATACAATAGTCACTCACCATGATCTTTAAACCAAAAAACTTAACAAATCCCCCATTTAAAATCTTCCCAATCATTAAAAAACAAAATCAAGTCTACAAAAAGGAAATTTGTTCTATATATACCTTAAACTATTAGGTTTTTTATTCTTCATTTTTCTCTTGTTTTTATCATTTTAATTAGTATTTGTGTCACTCACATATTTATATTATCATTTCTTAAAACCGTTTGGGAAAACAACATAAATTACTTATGTTTATTTCTTGTTTTTATTTTGATATGTGTTCTTTTTCTTATTTCTCACATTGATATTCTCATAGAATTGGGTAAGCATTTATGATGATAAACTATTGTATGCGAATGAAACATATGGGGTGGAAAACATTATGCTGAAGGTTAATATTTTCTACTACACGAGTAGCACTTGCAATAAGGATTTGTCGTCACTTAAGTGAGTAGCCCTTCTAATTTGAATTGAAATTGTTCAATTGTTGAATTTCATCTTTATTGAAATTAGTAAAATCAATCATAATTGTGTAGGTATGTCAAAAAAAATTTCTCAGTTGAATCCTTTATTCCCATGCAGGTGCCCAAAAATACTGTACTATCAAACCAAAAATCCTTTGACTATGGTTTGATAATACAATATTTTTTGGGACTGTTGGGCTCCGAGATTCCTATTTCTTCTTGATTATATTTGCTGACTGGCTAAAAACTTGTTTGATATATTTATCTACCTAATAATATTGAGTCATGATATCCCTATATCATGAGATTTCACGATCTTATGGACATATGTTTGGAAATGACATCAGATTTCTACTGACTTTCATATTTTGGATCACTAAATGCAGAAGGATTATTTATTTGAGGATGAACTGATCCATTTCTCATAAACTTTTTGGTGTATTATTATGACTTCATCAACATTTTAAAATTTCAGGGCTCCGCTGCATATGATTCTTCTGATATTGAAATTCATGTAAAGATGAAATCAAACAAGATTTATTTCTTCTGGTATTGAAGTCCATTGGGTCAAAGGAACCAGTTCTGAAATGGAATATCATTATTTCATGGACAACTCCATAGTGTAGAATGTAAGAGGGAAATCCCATTCAAGTATACATATTCAGGTGATGGAAACCCCTGATCTGAGGAGTCTATAGATATGTGGATTTGGATTTACAGTGATAGGTTGGATTAAGGTCATACTATGAAAGTATGGATCCATATATAATGTAGTCTTGATTCATTTGGTGGCAAGATGATCCATCTTCCTTCGCCACTTTGTGTTTTTCTGTAACAATTTTCAATTTCAAGTTGGTGTAAGGTTGTTACTCGTGTTTTCATGTAAATTTTGTTTTATTTAATAATTTATTAGAGGTATGAGTTGGGTGACTGACTCATGTCTCTTTTCTCATAAAAACAAAGAAATATGGTTTCAATTCATGAATATAATTTTAACTGATTTGTTTGGTTTTGTTGATTTAGATATTGGAGTTGAAGGGGGTGACAAAGAAGTGACTCGAGTATTATCACTTGTATTGGAGATGGATTGATATCTTTCTCACTCGTGATAGATCTGGCTCGTAGGTTTTGGGGCATGGATGGGTCGTTGGTGCTGGGGTGCTGGTTTTGGGGTATAGATGAGTTGCTGGTGTTGGTGCACAGAAGGTTGTGGTGTAGATGGAGCTGGATCCCAGGTCTTGGTGCATGGATAGGTTGTTGGGGCATGATGGGTCGCTGATACTTTGGTAGGGGTGATGGGTGTGATGGATCCTATTGTGGGTGGGGGTGTTGGGATCAAGCATTTTTTAATCAAGATTTTGTATTGAATTTCATTATTAATATATTTATTTTTTTTCTAAGTTTGAAAATTCTTGTCAATTGTCACCGGTTTAATAATTAACACAAATGAATTATATATTATAAATTAATAAATATAAAAAATTATAAATTTTCTTCAAATTTAATATATAAATAAATATTATATTTTGGTAATATTATTACAAACAGAAAAAATTGTCATAATAATCGGATGCTAAACACTTTAACCAACATATATTTTATCTGTTGGTATTATTATATGTGTAACAAAACTATTTTATCTATCTCAAAAAAATTTAGCGACAGAGTTTTGACCGACAGTTTAGTGAGAGGGATATAAGTGTTGGTAAAACATTTTACCAACATAAAATTAACTTTTACCAACAGATATATCCCTGTTGGAAAAAGTGAAATATTTTGTAGTGTTTATTTATATGCAGATTGATGAATCCAAATCCAAGATCACTTTTATTCCAATCCATTTTATATGTAATGAGGAACGTGTAAATAAATAGAGTATATTATTAGATAAAAACACCCAAAATGTGTGGGAAACATGTGTAAGTATAACATAATGAAAAAAAAAATTAAATTGCTATTACATTTCAATTATTACTTATTTTCTTATATTTTGTATCTGACATGTTCATAGGAATCATCAACACTTATACCAGATAAACACCTACTATCAGTGGCCTTGAAGTGTCTGGAATAGTATGGTCGACTTAGAGGTGCATGTTTTGGGGTGAAACCCCAAACATATTTTGATTAAAAAAATAGGATGATAAAGACAAAGGAATGATAAATATGAATGAAATATTATCTACCCTTGAAAGATTATCTACCCCTGAATAATAATTTCACTGGAAGAATAAGTTTCTAGTAAATATTATAGGCTGAAGAAAAGTGTAAAAAGCTCAATAACAACCATTGTGTGAAGCTACTACCCCTAGCTTTGAGGTGATCCATTCCCCTCAAAGTACTTTCTTAGTCGAGGTAATCAATATTCTAACAATTTTTTCAGTGAAATGTGAATTCGATAGAAATTGATACCTTTTTTTATTGATATCATATAGGGTGAAATTGGATTTGATTTATATCTATCAACACCTACCCATCACCTTATAGCAAGGGCTATAGTGTTTAATATCTAATATGATTGCCTATACAACAGACCACTTCCAATAGTTCATGTGAGAGTTTTGATTAGCATTGCTCATGATCCCAGTGTCGAGCTACCTGTTCTAATTGACTATTACGATATTCATAGGGTCGACCAATATATTGGAACAATCATCACATGGCCATAAAATGATGTAAAAATACATGTCAATAAGAGGTATTCTTTTCCATCTAATTCTTCATGCTAAAACATTAACAATTAGTGAAAAAAAAATTATACTAGTGAATGTTATTATAGATAGAAAAATGGATAGGGTGAAATGAAATTTTGAATCAAAATCATCTATAAGATATAACAAAATATTGAAAAGATCTTCCAAAAGAACCATTACCCCACCTATTCAATATCTTCAGTTACTAACATTAAAGGTTCATGCGGATACAAAGTAAAAAATGGTACTAGTAATGTAGTTGATTTGGAATAAAATATCTATGTATAGGAATGTACATAATACATTTATTTTGATAATGTAAATGAAATCTTCAAGTATGAATGGCTATGATCCTCTGTTATAAATGTATACATGATGTATGTTTTCATTATTTTATTTTCCAAAAGTTTGTATACTATGTTAATTATGAATAAATACATTTCATATTATCTTCAGGTGTATATATAAATGCCAATTGAAGGTATTTACCAATGGAAGAAAATTTGGACTCGTTGGTCCTCATCCTACCTCTACAGAACAAACAAATAGAATAAAAATGGTTAAAATAGTTGAAGACGTGGTCAAATCATTTGAAAGAAAACTTACAGATAAAATTCTCTTCTTAATACAAATGATGCAGGCGTAATACTCTAAAATTTTTTTATCAATTATATTTTCATTTCATTCATTAATTGTCCCTTTTTGTGTTTTGGGTAACATTGGAAGCTCATCAAGGTCAACTTCGATACACAAAATATTTATTCCCTAAATTCACTGCATGGATACCCAAAAAACGACCACACATGATGGAATTTTACAATAAGTAATATGACACATCCAAAATTTTAGAACCAAACAATAATTTATATAATTTATATTATGTTCTAATGAGTAATATGTTATGATAGGTCAGTGTATACATATTGTGAAAAATAAGGAATGAGAATAGGGGTTAAGCATAAGGATCCGGAAAAGTTCAATAAGTGGACAAGTGATAGGGTATATATAATTAGACTTCACTATCCAAACACATATAAAAAACTACTTATTTTATTCATTGTTTTTTCCGACTATAAAACAGAAAAATATAAATTATTGTGGTTATTATGTTTGTAAATTTATGAGAGAGATCGTATTACATCGACAAACTAGCATCCCCGAAGAGGTATTTCCGAAGATAATTTCTATTTCATTTAAAATATTTATTAATAATTTATGAATTTATATTTTTATTTTACTAATATGGATATTTAAAAGACTCATAGTAACAAGATGATATAGATTTTCTTATAAACGAATTGGCAGAATACTTTATGGAATAATTTACAAAAATATAATGGAGACGTAACTTTCATAAAAGTATTGGATTTTTCCATATTTATGTTTAATGACAAAAAATTAGTATTACTCACATAATAATTTTTTTCTTATATAGTTATATTCCTTTGTTTTAGTTGGGGAGGTTTTATTGAATCTTCACATGCTCTTGAGAGATTCGAATTAAAGGTTTCAACTCAGAGTTCAATGTGAAGTTAAAAGTTTTTTTAATATACTATTTTTTCCAAAAAAATAGTATATGTTCTCTACTATATTAACATAGTCTAAATTAAATGTTTTACTACTCATGTAAATATTTTCTTCTCCCTTAAAACATTTTCACCCCTATAGTGTTGTCATTTATTACTTTCCTTCAATGGTAGTGGAGGGAACTTGATGGAAATTGATAAATGAGAACATTACAGGTAGATTATTTTGTTCGAGTTGGGGTAGTTTGTTCGAAGCTTCTCATACTTATTCAAGATTTCAACTAAGATAATAACAACTATAAAATGGTTCAATAATATAAACAAATATAATGAAGATGTGACTTCCATAGAAGTAGTGTATTGTTTCAGGTTTATGTTTAATTTAGCTATATTTAGTATCACTCACATAATATTTTTTCCCTTACACATGTGGATTCCTTTGTTTGATTTGTGTTGTTTTGTTACAAGCTTCTCGTTCTCACGAGAGATTGGAATTCAAGACTGTGACTGAGATAATGACAACGCTTTCCATTTATCTTCATTTTTGACCTGTTTACACTGCATATTGATTTGATGTTCTTAGTTGAAAAAACATTCTCATTATTGAAAATCAAAAGAGTGGAAGAATCTATTGTTCCCATTGCAATGAATTATTGTGATATAATGTACATAAAAGCTTCCTCTACTCTTCAGTTTTTCAACAACAAGATATGGATTTTGTCTAAGAAAATAAACTTAATATACAGTGTTGACAGTTCAAAAAATAAAGATATTGTTAAAGTAATTCCCCAACCCCAGTTACCCAAAGTCTGTGCATTATTACATAACATTGGAATGATACAAAGAATCATGTCTTGAAAGACCGATCATTTTAGTAGCCTTGGAAGTACTAGATAGTTTCATAAGTTTTACATTACATCATGAAATAAAAACATAAACTACTTTTTGTCCCCTTTTGAACACACTTATATCCTTAGCCTATCCCTACAGGACAACCATAAAATACTTCTTCACATACTGGAAAAAATATAACATAGAAAGGGGTGAGCTCAGATGCCCAGTAAGGATAACAATATAGCGAAAACTTTCAAAAATAATCATAAAAATTTAAGGCAACTTATAAGACTAAAACAAATTTTTTTAAACATAAAATTCAACATAATATGGAAAATATAAAATCAAATAATTCAATTTAAATAATAAGATAGATATTCTACTAGTCAAGTAATCACATGCAATATCAATATCCACTTTCATAATGATGGAATGCATAATGCTAGAATTCATAACCACATAGTCAAGGCCTTGTGCCAAGAATACAAATAAGATTTTTTCAAGGCCTTGTTCCAAGACACTAGTTTGTCTCGTGATACCTACCAATTCATCGAGGAGCTATATCGGGCTCCACCCATCACTTAATAAGTCCAACACATTCCTCATATGAGAAGGTTTAAACACAACATAAACATTCGTATTAAAACTAGCAAACAAAATATTAACACTTTGTCCATAAACCATGAATGATGTAAAAATAACACATCCATAGTCAAACATATCACAAAACCTTCAATACAATATGGAAAATTGGTATCCTAATAAATCAACTTCAAACAAGTTAAAAATCTATCAAAGGATGTTGACATAGATAAAATCAAAACTTTTTGATAGAAATATGTCTTTCTATTTTGAAATCATTTAGAAGTCATGTAATTATAAAAAAAAATTATTTTTAAATTATTCTTATAATATTTTAAGGAAAGCTTAGAAGGTGTTATAATGGCGAAAAAAAGCCACACCCACCGTATAAGTTAAAAAAACAATCTTTCCTTAATTTTTTCGAAAAGGCTGTAAAGGACCTTGTTTGGAAAACAACAGAAATATTCCTTTATAAACATTTTATAAAAAGTAAAACAAGAGTATAAATGAATTTAAACTATATTCTATGAAATAGTAAAAAATTGAAATATATTTTTAAGAAACACGGATGTGGATGATAAAGAGCTCCCAGTAGATACTTACGTAAAAACAACCTCAGATAATAAAGAGATTGTGAAATTAACCCTTACCTTGTAATTTTCCTTATACAATAGTATGTTAAACTCCTGTATAATAGTTAAAACATTTTTATTAAATTATACAAGAATCATATACATAAATATGATATCATATATCATCTTATAATATTTCATTGTTAAAAATATTTTAGTAGTATCATCGTTTCCGGTGTTAACTGATTCGTTTTCCTTTATATGCTTGGTTACGTAAGCCATGTTTCTTATGGATAGGATGTATTGGATTCATACACATAATGATAGTATGTTCATAAACATTATTTTTAATCATAAAATTAAAATTATTCTTGAATGATTACGATGGGGAATGAATCGCAACCCGTTCGTGGAGACAGTAATTCGTACGTACGCACGAGGGAAATATCATTAAATTGAAGATGAAATCATATGTAATTGGATGGTATATCATATATACAGAATATTTAGCATTTTATATTTATTATTTACATCATTTATATTCATTATTATATCCACCAAAAATAATTAAGTGTTGGAATAACAAACTACACCATGACGTGGAGATGGTAAGCCGTACATACACACGTATGGTGACTTTGTCATTTATTGGATGGATAGAATAACGAATATGGATGTACCATATTTATAATAACATCACAGTATATAGAATATACTGGAGTTATTATTTTATAATGGAAACAATAAAGAAAGAGGATGTAGAAGAAGAAAAGAACTTGAAAGAGGTGATGAAATATTTACCTCTTCTTCGGGTTCTTCCATTTGATTTGATCAAAAGGGCTCCATAGGTTGGATTTCAAACCAAATGAAGGCCTCTAGGATTAAGGGAAGAAAATTTTAAGGATATTTGGCTAGGTTTTGGCCAATAGAAATGGATTTGGAGGTGTGAAATTAAGATAAGGAGAAGTACCCTTTTATAAGAGAGGTGAGGGGCACTTTAGGAAAATCTTGAAATATTATTTTATAATAAAGTTATTTTCTGTTTATAATTGCTCAAAAATGATTTATTTAGAGACTAAAGTGTGGATGGGTTGAAAAATTCTCAACTAATTGGTTTTATACAGTTTTAGGTCACCATATTAACCTTATATTTTATATTTAACTCTTAATTAAATAGTTTGTCATTTACCATGTCTCTATGTATTTTTATATTATATGGTTAATAAAATTACAATAACAAGCCCAGAAAACCCCAAGAGGTTCATTATTAATATATATATCCTTATCTAAGTCCTTTGGACAATCCTTATATTTTTAGGAATATTATATCAATTAAAAATATAGTATTTGTTTTATAAACTTAATTATGTCGAGTTTGACAGTATTTAACATTTGGTTTTTGTGAAAATTATAACAGCATGATTAATTTTAAAAATAATTATTTAATAAACCCTAACATTTCATATTAACCTATAAAATTATTAGATTTCATCAAAAGTCTCAAATTACAGTTTTTTGGATATTTATAATATCAATTATTTTAATCTTTCATTAATAAAATAATTACTCCATCATCATTGTGTCATAAATAAATTAAATTATTTAATGTATAAAAATTATAAATATAATACCATTATGTAAGAAATCTTTTTATCTTTATAATGATTATTTATAGTCGAATTTTTATTCTGTGTAACCCTATATTAAAAATGGTTTAGTTATTAAACATAGAATTTAACTCTTTTAACCCTTCTTTAAATAAATTAATAATAAATGTTCTAATCTAATCCAAATGGACCAAAGAGGATCATCTTTTAATCCTAAGGTTGATTTTGGTCAAATTATTCTTATACAATAGAATTAGTACATGTTTTTGGTTAATTATAATATCATTTTTACACTTAATTACCATATTTACTTTTAACCGTGGTCAATAAAATTCAAAAGATACTATTCACCAAAAATTATTTTCATCCTATTGAACCAATTTTTACTTACTGATATCAACTTTGTTTCTCAGATTCTGGAAATTCAACTCACAAAAGTGGTAAAATTAAGTTTTGTGCAAAATTGCAAATGCTCCTAGGAGGTGGGTAGAAGACGGCAAACCGTTCAATAAAATTTTTATAAATCTAAACTTATTATAAAATGACTCTAATGAATTACATTGATATTATATAGGTATTATGTATCTATTTTTACCTAAAATAAATTTAAATAAAATAAATTATTTATTTAAATAAAAAATTCAGTTTTAACCAATAATGCAGTGTTTTTCACTATTCATCAAAAATTGAAAGTTTTCTGAAAATACCAAAAATTCATCATAAGATATTTTCAATATTCCAAATTAAAAAATAAAGTCCGTTTTGAAAAATAAAATTTATAAAATTTCAAAAAGTTGGTATTACTATTCATAATGGCTAGTTTGATTGGTCGCGGTGTGTTAGAATCTCGAAGTTGCGTACATT
Source organism: Viscum album (assembly GCA_963277665.1). Classification (NCBI taxonomy): domain Eukaryota; kingdom Viridiplantae; phylum Streptophyta; class Magnoliopsida; order Santalales; family Viscaceae; genus Viscum; species Viscum album. The sequence continues at coordinate 869,654,403 of OY728122.1, forward strand.
GCATGCTATTGCATTATTCAAAGGGAAACGTACCATGGAAGATTTGGGTGTTACATTCTCTCCCCATTAAATTAATTTCATCCTCTAAATTTCTAGAATATTAATGCATAAAAAGATTCGGGTGGTTCTTTATCATAAGTTCCTCGGGTTACCTAGTTGTCTCTTCCATCTTATAATTTCTCCATAGAACTTTTACCAGACGAGTCGTCCAGTTTCTCAATACTTGTTCTACGGTATCAAAAATATTGATAGGCTCTTCACAATAAGATAGATCATGTTCCAGGTCAATTTCCTCATAGGTGAGTACATGCGTTGGGTCAGGCATGTATTTTCTCAACAGTGATACGTGGAACACATCATGTACTTTGGAGAGACTTGGAGGCATTGCCAAATGATAAGCTACAACTCCAATTCATTCAAGAATTTTGAAAGGTCCGATGTAACTGGGACACAATTTACCCTTCTTACTGAAATCTATAACACCCTTCTGTGGAGATACCTTCAAGAAAACATGATCTCCTACTTGAAATTCCAAATCCTTCCTTCTGTTATCGGCATAACTCTTTTTCCAACTTTGGACTACTTTGATGTGGATTTGGATGATCTTCAATTTTTCCATTGTTTCCTCAATAAGTTCTGGTCCTACAAGTTTTCTTTCACCAACATCATCCCAACAAGTTGGTGTGTGAAATCTATTTCTATATAACGCTTCATATGGTGTCATCTGAATACTTGAATGGAAGCTATTATTATAGGAAAATTCTACTAGAGGTAAATATTGATCCCACATACCTTGAAAGTCAAGTGTTAAAGATATCAACATGTCTTCTATGGTTTGAATAGTCCGTTCTAATTGTCCATCGGTTTGAGGGTGGTATGCAGTGCTCAAATGAAGTTCAGTATCTAGGGTCTTTTGAAGAATTTTCCAAAATCTTGATGTAAAATGGGGATCACGGTCAGAAACAATCGATAGGGGTACTCCATGAAGTCTTAAAACATCATTAATATATAGTATTTCCATAAGTTCAAGTGGTAAATCTTCTCTTATAGAAATAAAATGTGGTAACTTGGTAAGACGATCAACAATGTCTTATATTGCATTATTCCTTATAGTAGATTTGGTATCCACATGACTAAGTCTATCGTAATATTATCCCATTTCCACTCAAGTATGGGAAGAGGTTTCATGACTCTTCGAGGTTGTTGCCTTCCAGCTTTCACTTGTTGACAAACCATACATCTTGACACAATATCAGCAGTCTCCCTCTTCATGTTGTCCCCACAAAAATGTTCCTTCAAATCTCTATACATCTTGGTGCTCCCAGGGTGTATAGAGAAATGGGAGCTATTATCATCGTCAAACAATTCCCTTTTTAGATCAGGTATATCGGGAACACAAAGTCTCTTCCCAAATTACAAAATTCCATCTTTATATACGAAGTTGATCAATCACCCTTCTTTCACAGCTTTAATTTTCTTTTTAAATTATTCATCATTAGTCTGAGAACTTTTTATCTTTTCTAGTAAAGATGGTTTGGCAACCATTTGAAAAATAATTGATGTTTCACCTTCCATGGTTATTCCCATATCCATATTTACTAGATCCATGAAAATAGGATCCTTTTCAACTCTCATCTTGTTCAAAATGCCATGATCCTTTTTTTCTCAAAGCATCTGCCACCTTATTTTCCTTCCATGGGTGGTAGCATATAGTGCAATCACAATCCTTGAGTAGTTCAAGCCATCGCCTTTACCTCATGTTGAGTTCTTTTTGTAAGAAAATATACTTCAAACTCTTATGATCAATATAAATCTCACATTTTTCACCATAGAGATAGTGTCTCCATATTTTCAAGGCAATGATTACAGCTACTAACTCTAGATCATGAGTAGGATAGTTTTTCACATGCGTTTTTAGCTGTCGTGATACATAGGAAATAACTCTATCATTCTGCATAATGACACAACCAAGTCCTTTGTTTGAAGAATCACTATAAATAACAATCCCATCATTCCCCGATGGTAGAGTCAACATAGGAGCATTGAATAATCTTCTCTTCAGTTCATCGAAACATTCTTCACACTCTTTTGTCCGAAAAAATTTTACCCCTTTACGTGTAAGCTTGGTTAATGGGTTTTCCAATTGGGAAGAATTTTGGACAAAATGATGATAATAACCTGCAAAACCAATAAAATTGTGTACCTCAGTTATACTCATTGGTTATGCCCATTCTTGGATTTGCTTTTTCATAGAAGTATCAATAGAGATTCCATCATTGGAGACAATATGTCCAAGAAAAGAAATCTCTTGAAGCTAGAATTCACATTTTTTAAATTCCCATATAATTCTTTTCTTTTAAGATTCCTTTGGATAATGCGCAGGTGATTTTCATGATCTTCATATCTTCTGGAGTATACCAAGATATCATCAATAAATACCACTAAAAAGTCATCAAGATATTACTTGAAAACTATGTTCATTAGATCCATGAAAAAAAAGGTTGCATTAGTCAATCCAAAAGGCATTACTGTAAACTCGTAATGCTCGTACCTAGTTCGAAATGCTATTTTCGGAATGTCTTCCTTCTTCACACACAACTGATGATATCCCGATCGAAGGTCAATCTTTGAATAATATTGAGCTCCCTGAAGTTGGATAAATAAATCATTAATGCGAGGTAGGGGATACTTGTTATTTATTTTTATAGCATTGATCTCCCAGTAGTCAATGCACAACCTCATAGATCTGTCTTTCTTCTTAACAAAAACGGCAGGGGCTCCCCATGGAGAAACACTTGGGAGAATAAATCCTTTATTACTCAATTCATCTAGTTGTTTCTTTAGTTACACTAATTCCATAGTGTCCATTCTATAAGGGGTCTTCGATATGGGTCTTGAACCATGAATTAAATCAATGGAAAACTCAATTTATCATTCTGGGGGATGTCCAGGTAAATCCTATGGAAACGCGTCAACATATTCTTGCACAATAGGTAAATACTCTATTTGAACATTCCATTACTCACCCATTTTTATTTCATTATCTTCCTCCCTAATAATTTAATTTAGTTGAGCTACTAGGGGTGGATCTCGATAAGAATCGGGTGGTGACGTTTCTGTTACAATGATAAGGTTCTCCTTATCATCATCGAGAATTGTAACCACATTCTTCTTAAAATAAATTTTCACATCATGGTCAAAAATCTAATCCATACCAAGGATTATATCAAATTCAATCATGGGTATGATGATGAGATCCTCAAATAAAGAACATTTATATTCCCTAATGGGAACTGATTCAAAAAACTTTATTGCAATGATACTTCCCTTAGGAGTTTGGACTGACAACTCCCTTGTTAAATCAAATTGGAAATATCTAATTTTCTTAGCAAACTGGAAAGATATAAAAAAATTTGATGATCCAAAATCAAATAAAGCATTGGATAAACTTGAAGAAACCATTAAATTACCTGCCACCATGTCTTTCGGAGCTTCAACCTCAGCAGTAGTGATCACATAAGCTTGGACTTTCTCCATAGGCCTTTTCTGAGGTAAGTTCCCTTGGCACTTAGTACATTCATTTACATAATGCCCCTTTTCTCTAAAATTGAAGCATTCAACAATGACAGCCTGTTTCTTCCCATTACAATCACGATCTTGGAGTCCTTTTTCACCACACTTTTAACATACTCTCATTCCCTTCAGGCAGGTACATGGGTGTTTCTTCCCACATTTACCACGGGATGGATATTCAAATTTCCCCTTCTTCCCCTTATTTCCATTTCCAGAGTGTTCAGAAGATCTCTTTTTCTCTTTATTTTCTTTAAAGTCATAAGTCTTAGATAATTCTTTTTCTATCTTGATAGTGCATGAGGCAATATCTTTGTACAATGAGAAGGATTGTGAAACTAATTCTCAACAAATAAATGGTTTTAACCCATCAAAGAATCGATCAATCTTACTCTTTGGGTTACGTATATAATCTTCTTCATGTCTTTATATCCTTGTAATTTTAGCCTCATACATTGCGACATTCTCATCCTCCTTTTGCCTTAGACTCAGAAATTGTCTTTCCATATCCACTCTATGGTCACGAGGAAATTATTTTTCCAAGAAAATATTTTTTAACTCCCTCCATTCTATGTTCGATACTTCTTCATCTTCCTTTGTGTTTTGGATTTATTACCACCATTGATCTGCATCTCCCGTGTGGTGATAAACTATCATGAAAACATTTTCCATTTCACTACTCCCTAAAGCATGAAACATTTTCTATGAGTAATTTATCCATGGATCAGCTACTAATGGATTTTTACTCCCATTGAATATTGGTGGTTGTTGCCTTATGAAGTGGTCTAACATTGATCCTCTGCATTATGGTTCAGGGTGCTCCATACGGGTACGGTTATTATTCATAACTTGAGTGAGTTGACCCAGTATGGTGATAAGCTGATCAACACCAGTTGCTTCACCAGCTCTACTATAATTATCTTGAGTAGGAGGGAAATCCCTACATGGATTATGTGAGTTGATATGGTTTCCATTCCTTCCACTAGGCACCATTTCTAAAAAAATTCATACACTAGATTAGTTTATGAATCGCAATACATAATTCCAAACATGTAAAACACTTAACATAAATTGAACAGTTTATAGATATAATACATAATAATAAAAATGTTTTCTTTGATAAAGTATATACTCATAAACCCTTCATAATGGTTTGTAAATAAAATGAGAATTATCCATATCATATCCCCTGGGAGTGTCGTAACCAAAAGTGCAGTAAGGCCCATTGTCGGGCACCTGTTCCCGTTTGAGTCTAGCTCAAAGCGGGGTTTTTGGATTTTATGCCTAGGTACATATGTTCCAGAGCCACCTCTACCTGCTCATTTCCATACAGGGATGTATTTCATGGAAAACTCACCAAATCTCTACAATACCAAAATTCTAGGAAGTTCATATATAATAATCCTTAGAGCCTATCTTAGGTTAATGTTCTCTAATCAGAGTTTTTATAAATATAGATTCCATGGTTTGTACAAAACTTCCCCTAATACCAATCGTAACGCCCCATCCCCAGTTACCCAGAGTCGACGCATTATTACATAACATTGGAATAATAAAAAAGAATCATATCCTGAAAGACCGATTAGTTTTGTAGCATTGGAAGTACTAGATACATTCATAAGTTTTACATTATATCATGAAATAAAACTATCAACAACATTTTTCCCCTTTTTAACACACTTATATCCTTATATTATCCATGCAGAGCAACCATAAAATACTTCTTCACTTACTTGGAAAAATAAAACATAGAAAGGGGTGATCTCAGATGCTCAGTAAGGATAAAAATATAGTAGCAACTTTCATAAGTAAGCATAAACATTTAAGGCAATGTATAAGACTGAAAAAACTTTTAAACATAAACTTCAGCATTATTTGGAAAAGATAAAATCAAATAATTCCATTTACATAATCACATGGATATTCTACTAGTCAAATAATCACATGCAATATCAATAGCCACTTTCATAATGAAGGAATGCATAATGCCGGAATTCATAACGACATAGTCAAGGCCTGGTTCCAATACTAGAAATAATATTTTTTCAAGGTCATGTTCCAACACACTAGTTTGTCTCATGGGACCTACTAATGCATCGAGGAGCTATAGCGGGCTCCACCCGTCACTTACTAAGTCCAATGCATTCCTCATATGAAAACGTTTAAGCATAACATAAACATTCGTATTAAAACTAGCATATGAAATTTAAATACATTATCCATAAACCATGAATGGTGTAAAAATAACACATCCATAGTCAAACATATCACAAAACCTTCAATACAATATGGAATATTTTTATTATTATAAATTAACTTCAAACAAGTTTTAAATCTATCAAAGGATGTTGACATAGATGAAATCAAAACTTTTTGAGAGAAATATCTTTCTCTATTTTGAAATAATTTAGAATTCATGTAATTATAAAAGAAAACATTCATTTTGAAAATATTTTTATAATATTGTAAGGGAAGCTTATAAGGTGTTATAACAGCGGAAAATAGCTGCACCCGCCGTATAAGTCAAAAAAACATTCTTACCTTAATTTTGTCGAAATGGTCGTAAATGACCTTGTTTGGAAAATGATGGAAAGATTACTTTATAAAATTTTTATAAAAGGTCAAAAAAAAGGTATAAATGACATTAACCTATAGTCTAGGAAATAGTAAAAAAATTGAAATATATTTTTAATAAACACGGATGTTGATGATAAAGAGGTCCCAGTAGATACTTACGTAAAAACAACCTCGTATAATAAAGAGATTGTGAAATTAAGCCTTACCTTGTACTTTTACTTAGTGGATATTATTTTAACCTCCTATACAATATTTAAGAAAAATTATTAAATTATGCAATAATCATATACATAAAGATAATATCATTTATGATCTTATAATATTTATTTGTTAATAATATTTTAGTAGTATCATCGTTTCGGGTGTTAACTGATTCGTTTTCCTTTATATTCTTGGTTACGTAATCCCTTTTTGTTATGGATAGGATGTATTTGATTCAAATATAGAATTATATTATGTTCATAAATATTATTTTTAATCATAAAGTGAAAACTATTCTTGAATGATTATCATGGGGAATGAATCTCATCGCGTTCGTGGAGACGGTAATCTATACGTACGCACGAGCGACAATATCATTATATTGATAGTGATATCTTATGTAATTGGATGTTATATCATGTATAAAAAATCATTAACATGTTATATTTATTATTTACATTAGTTATATTCATTTTTATATCCATCCATAATAATGAAGTGTTTGAATAACAAACTACACAACAACGTGGACAAGGTATGTCGTACGTACGCACATATGGTGAATTTGTCATTTATAGGATGGATAGAATAATGAATAAGGTTGTACCATATTTATAATAAAATAATAGTATAAATAAGTTACTGGAGTTATTATTTTATAATGGAAACAACAAATAAAGAGGAAGTGGAAGAAGAAAAGAACTTGGAAGAGGTGATGAAATATTTACCTCTTCTTCAGGTTCTTCCTTTTGATTTGATCAAAAGGGCTCTTTAGGTTGGATTTCTAACCAAAGGAAGGCCTATAGGATTAAGGGAGAAAAGTTGGAAGGATATTTGGATAGTTTTTGGCCGAGACAAATGGATTTGGAGGTGTTAAATTAAGAGAAGGGGAAGTACCCTTTTATAAGAGAGGTGAAGGTCACTTTAGGAAAAGTTTGAAATATTATTTTATAATAAAATAATTTTCGGGTTTTAATGGCTCAAAAATGGTTTATTTAAAGGAAAATTTGGGTATGGGTCGAAAACCTCTCAAAAATTTGGTTTTAGATAGGTTTAGGTCACCATATTAACCTTATCTTTTATGTTTAACTCTTAGTTAAATAGTTTGTCATTTACGTTTTCTCTTTGTAGTTTTATATTATATGGTTAATAAACATAATATAACAAGCCTAGAGAAACCCAAGTGGTTAATTATTAATATCTATAACTTTATATAAGTCCTTTGGCTGAACATTATATTTTTAGGAATATTATATCAATTTATAATATAGTATTTGTTTTAAAAACTGAATTATGTCAAGTTTGACACTATTTAGTATTCAGTTTTTGTGAAACTCATAACAACATGATTACTTGGAAATAAAATTATTTAATCAACCCTAAAATCTCATATTAACCTATAAAATTAGTTTAATTCATCAAATGTCACAAATTACATTTATTTGGATATTTATAATATCAATTATTTTAATCTTTCATTAATAAAGTAATTACTGCATCATCATTGTGTCATAAATAAATTAAATTATTTAATGTCTAAAATTTATAAATAAAATACCATTATATAGGAAATATTTTTATATTTCTGATGAATTTTTATAGTCAAATTTATATTATGTGTAAACCTATATTAAAAATGGCTTAGTAATTAGACATTGAATTTAACTTTTTTAACTCTTCTTTAAATAAAATAATAATAAATGTCCTAATCTAATCTAATTGGACCAAAGAGGATCATATTTTATTCCTAAGTTTATTTTTGGTCTAATTATACTTATCCAACAGAATTAGGACATGTTTTAGGGTAAATATGATTTCATTTTTACCCTTAATTTCCCTATTTACTTTTAACCGTGGTAAATAAAAGTCAAAAGTTACTATTCACCAAAAATTATTTTCATCTTATTGAACCACATTTTACTTACTGATACCAACTTTGTCTCTCAGATTTTTGAAATTCAACTCACATAAGTGGTAAATTTTTTTTATCCATATTTGAAAATGCTCCATGAAGGTGGGTAAAAGACGGTAAAAAGTTCCATAAAAATTATATATATAAAAAAACATATTATAAAATGACTCAAATGAATTACATTGAACTTATATAGGTATTATGTATATATTTTCACCTAAAATAAATTTAAATAAATTAAAAATTTATTTAAATAAAAAATATGGTTTTAACCAATAATGCAGTGTTTTTCACTATTCATAAAAAATTGAATGTTTTCTAAAAAATACCAAAAAATCACCCTATGCTAATATCAATATTCCGAATTCAAAAATGAAGTCCATTTTGAAAAATAAACTATATAAAATTTTAAAAAGTCAGTATTACTATTCATAACGGCTAGTTTGATTGGTTGCGGTGTGTTAGAATCTCGAAGTTACATACAATGAAATATATTGCATTATTCAAAGGGAAACGTATCATGGAAGCTTAGGGTGTTACAGTTAATCATGGAAACATTGGAAGTTATGGCTGTTTTGAGACTCTAGGATTTGTAGGAAGGAGAGACACCTCAACCTAACAAACTGTATGACCGATATGACTCCAAGTGCTACTTTTTATTTAAAATTGACATTAATTTTAGTAATATTGTAAAATAACTTACTCAAAACTGAAAAAACACATTTATATTAGTTGGATACTTTAAGAAAATTATCCATAAGCCATTAAGGATGTGTAGGAATTATCCACACATCAATATGATGCACAGTGTGGCCAGTATGACTCAAAGTGTAAGTTATCAGTTTAAAATTGAAATTTTAATTCAAAATATATCACACATTGAATACATATAAAACATGATCATATCGTCTTGATAATTTAGTTCATCAATTCATAAATAATTTTTGACATTTAGGAATTGGTCTCATGTCAAACCGATACACAATGTGACTTGTATGAGTAGGAGTGTGTTTCTTGTTTAAAATTATGTTTTAGTAAAAAAGATAGGTGATATAATTAAAAATAAGAAAACACGTTAATATTATTTTGATACTTTGGGAAATAGAACTATAAATCATTTGGATCATATAGAAATCAACCACACCTCAATCTAATGCACAGTGTGACCAATATGACTCTAAGTGCAACTTTTTACTTAAAATTAACAACATTTTTAGTAAAAAGGACAATTAACCTACTAAAAAATAAGAAAATGCATATATATTGATTTAATACTTTAGGGAAATGAACCAGCAGTCATTTGAGATGTTTAGAAATCACCCTCACCTCAATATGATGCATGGTGTAACTAGTATGACTCCATGTGCATTGTTTTATTTAAAATAGACATCAATTTTAGTAAAAAATACAACTAACATACTCAAAATGAAGAAAAATAATTCATATTTATTCATAATTTAGTAAAATGATCCATAAGTCATTTTTTATGTTTTGGAATCATCCAACGAACAGTGTGACCGATATGACTCCAAGTGTGTCTTTTATTTTTAAATTGAAATTTATTTTAGAAAAACAAAAATGTGATATACTGAAAACCATTAAAATGAATACATATTATTTTTATTCTTTAGGAAAAATATCTCTAAGTAATTTCTGATATATAGAAATCAAACACACCTCATTCTGAAACACTTTGAGACCAATATGATTCCAAGTGTGTCTTTTTAATTTAAATTGACATTAATTTTTTTAAAGGCGAAATATTGAAAACTAAGAAAACCCATTCTTATTATTCTGATACTTTTATTGAATCAACTTGTGATACATTTGGTTTCTGCCGGAATTAGTCGCACCTTAATCTGACGCATGGTGTGATCGGTATGACTCCAAGTGTGTCTTTCTATTTAAAATTGACACAAAGTTTAGTAAAAACGAAAAATGACCTATATAACACCAAGAAAATGAATTCATATTGATTCGATACTTTAATAAAATGATCTATAAGTCATTTGAGATATGTAGGAATCAACCGAACCTCAATCTGATGCACGGTGTGACCAGTATGACTCCAATTGCATCTTCTTATTAAAAATTGAAACCAATTTTAGTAAAAAGGATAACTAACCTACTCAAAATCAGTCAAACGCATTCAAAATATTTTGATACATTATTAAAATGATCCATAATTCATTTTGGATGTGTAAAAATCAACCAAAACTCAATCCAATGTATGGTGTGACTTTTATGACTCTAATTGTGTCTTTTTATTTAAAATTGACATCTATTTTAGTAAAAATGGCAATTGACCTACTCAAAACTAAAAAATGAATTTCTATTATTTTGATACTTTTGGAAAACTATTTATTAGACATATTTGATGTGTATGAATCAACCTCACCTCTATCTGACACACTGTATGACCGATATAACTCCATGTGTGTCTTTTATTTTAAATTGCACTTAATTTTTGTAAAAAGAACAAGTGATATACTGAAAATAGATTAAAAACATTTGTTTTATTTTTATATATTAGGAAAATTATCAATGTTTCTTTCGAGATGTGTAGGAACCACCCATACCTTAATATGACACATGGTGTGACCTGTATAACTCCAATTGCATATTTCAATTTAAAATAAACATTAATTTTAGTAAAAAGGAAAACTAACCTACTCAAAATTGAGAAAATGATATCATATTGTTTTGATGATTTAGGTAAATGATAAATAAGTCATTTTAGACATTTATAAAGAAACCTTACCTCAATAAGATGCGTAGGGTGACCGGTATGACTCCAAATGCATATTTTTATTTAAAATTAACATCAATTTTAGTAAAAAGGACAATTGGCATACTAAAAATAGAGAAAATGAATTCATAATATTTTGATACTTTTAGTAACATTATTCATAATTCATTTTTTATATGTAGTAATTAATTGTACCACAATATGATGCACGGTGTGACTGATATGACTCAATGTGTGTCTTTTTATTTTAAATAGACATTAATTTTTGCAAAAAGAGCAAGTGACATACAGAAAAAAATAAAACACATTTATATTGTTTTGATACTTTAGGTAAATGATATATAATTCATTTTAGATGTGTAGAAGTCATATTCAAATTAATATGACACATGGTGTGACCGGTATGACTCCTAGTGTGTCTTTTTATTTAAAATTAACACTAATTTCAGTAAAAATGACAAATGACCAACTCAAAACTAAGAAAATACATTTATATTGTTTTAAAATTTTAGTAAAATGATAAATAATGCATTTTAGATTTTTAGTAATCAATTAAACCTCAATCTAACACATAGTGTGACTAGTATTACTCCTTGTTTGTTTTTTTATTTTAAGTTGACATCAATTTTAGTAAAAAAGACAACTGACATACTAAAAACTAAGAAACACAAAATAATTGTTTTTATAACAACCTAAAATTATCCATAAGTCATTTTTGACTTATATGAGTCAACTTCAACTAAATCCAATGCATGGTGTGATCGGTATGACTCCAAGTGAGACTTTTTATTTAAAATTGTCATCAATTTTAGTAAAAAATAACTAACCTAATCAGAACTAAGAAAACACATTCAGATTATTTTAATGCTTTAGTGGAATAATACATATGTAATTTTTTATGTTTAGGAATCAACCACACCTCAAATAAAATTTACGGTGTGACTGGTATGACTCCAAGTGTTCGTTATCAGTTTAAAATTGGCATTTTAGTTCAAAACGTGTGTCACTCACTGAAAACCAAGAAAATGCACTCTAAATGTCTCGATAATTCAGGGAAATAATCCATAAGTCAATTATGATGTATAGGAAGAAGTCTCATATCAAACCAACACACAATGTGACCATTATGACTCAAAGTGCGTGTTTCCAATTTAAAATGACATTTTAGTAAAAAAACACAAGTGACGTACAAAAAACTAAGAAAACACATTCTTATTATTTTGATACTTTAGTAAAATGATCCATAAGTAATTTGTGATGTATAAGAATCAGCCTCACCTTAATCCCAAATACAGTGTGATCCGTATAACTTCAAATGTGTCTTTATTTCAAATTGGTAGTAATTTCATTAAAAAGAACAATTGACATACTCAAAATCGATCAAACACATTCTTATTATTTTGATACATTAGGAAGAAAATCCATAACTCATCTATGATGTGTTGGAATCAACCGAAACTCAATACATTGGACATTGTGACCGGTATAACTCCATGTTTGTCTTTTTATTTAAAGTTGGCATTTTTTATGTATTCTTTCATATTAATGTTTAATTTATTTATTAATGATATTACTAACATATGATTTATTTTCCCATGTAGGTGTATTATTTCTCATGGGTTGCGGTTATTTGTTCGGAAAAGTATACCATGGGTGGAATGTTTTGAGAGGGGATCACATGTTCCAAAGATGATGAAACATTAATGCTTTTAAATGTTTGTGGATAGTAACAGTGAATGTAATTATACAAAACATTTTTTGAAATTTATATAGTAGTGTTTTTCTTATTCATGATGTAAAATTTATTTCAACTAAATTATATTTTTTGTGTACATGTTACAAGTTTCTACAGTGTGTTATTACACAAAAAACACACTATAGTAGGTGGGGCCTTTATTAGTGCTAGAAATACCACTGATAAAGGGGACACAGTTTATCAGTACTGCAATTAAGAGAGATTTTTTAGCACTATTAAAATCCTTTTTTCATGATGATAAAGGGAATATTTCTAGTAGTGGTTGCATATAAATACCCAATAGTTGGATTTTGGGATAATATATTAAGGAAATTACATAATAAAATGGAATCAGAATATTTTCACCTTCAGAAAAGAGATGATTTCTACTCGGTGATCCCATCATTAATGATGAGTTATTTTCCTAAACTTTTGAAGAAGTTATATTGGTGTAACATCATGATATCTAAAATTATATTTTCATCAAAACATAATGTGTTTGATAACTTATTTCACAAGTGGCATTGAGTCCTAGTGAATCACAGAATGTTATATAAAAGTTAATATGTAGCCATAGAATTGGGGAGTAAAAATAGAATAAATTGGATTATTAAATATATATAGAAATAAAAAATAAAATTCATTACTAATAATAAGTCACTTAATAAAAAATCACTTAATTAGGTAAATAACTAAAAATATTGATTTATGCTTTAAAATATTACCTTTCTGAAAATTAGATTTTTATATGTTTTTTATAAACCAAATATGTTATGGAAAAAAACTAATTTTGATATGAATAATATATTAACACTAAATTTATTCTTAATTGACTGAAAATAATAATAATAATAGTTAATGTTTTAAAAAATACATTTTCCTATGAAAATAGTTGTCATAAAATTTTTATATTTTTATTTAAAAGATAAATTCTGAAATTCTTGATTTTTAAATTTGTAAAATATACTTAATTTTTAGATTCATACTTTCAATTATAGATAAATATAAAATTTATGGGATTTTTATCGAAATAGTTTATTTTTAAGTGAAAATTGAAAAATATAGTTTTAACCAAAACATTAAAAGAAATTGTTTATCAGTATTTTATTTTAATAAAATATTATTTTGGAAAAAAAAAATCGCCTAATTTAAAAGAAACCAAAATTTTATTTATTTTATCATAAAGAAATTTATACCATGAAAATAAAATACATCGATAATTGTACTCTACACATAAATTTTAAGCTTTAAAATAATCTTTCTCTAAAAATGGGGTTTTATATGTTATATGAAATAATATCAAACTTAATTATTTTCTTACACATAGATATATTATTTGACAAAATGAATAGTATATTTTTAATCATTAGATGAAAATTTTATAAAAATGCACATTTCATTTTTAGGCATATAAATAAGTCTCTTAGGATTAAAGTTAATTACTATAATAATGGAGAAACTGTTTTTTCAAATAATTGTTTCATTAAAATTGCATATTTTTTATCAAATAAAATAAATTAATATCTTCTCAAAAATTTATCTAATATAAATTTCCAACCTATATATATATATATATATTAAAAAATTTAATTGATAATCAATACTAAATAAGGTGAGGAACACTTACAAAACAAGAATTCATTTTGCTTCAAAAGAACTATTTTTCTATATATTATCTATTTTAATTTAAAATATAATTTTTTTATATTTTAAATTGATTTTTATTGAATAGGGAGAAATTAATATTAATCACATAAAAATTCTTCCAGATTGGTTATTTTATATTTTTTATAAATCATAAATTACTTGGGTGAAAACTAGTAACCATGGAATAAACATAAAATGTAAAAGTAAAAATCTAAGAATAAATTATTTGAACCATGTTTAAAACATGTTTTAAAATTAGTGGAAAAGGATTTATAGTCTATATATCACCCCACACTTCATTTTATCTCGATTTTGGAACTACTAACAATTGAATAGTGTTATTCCATTATTAAAAGTTAACTGGTGTTCATAAAAGTTCCCTTTTGACTGAAGATTAATTTTTTTATTATCATAAGTCCCCTTTTAATGGGTGAGGGGTAACCAAACATGACTTCAATTAATAAAGACTTCAAACCATGCTCTAATCGTCCAGAAGCCAAAAACCCAGATTAAACAATAAAGAAATCCCCTCCCATCATAAATGACATTAAGATCAGTTTCCACCATTCCAACGCTACGAGACAAGCAATCCCATACAAAGAAGGGCTGGTACCAATGGCTAAGTCCATACCCTCTCAAACATCCAAAACCGAATCATGAAAGTCTGGTGAAAACTTGCATCTCTAATCCTCATCTGAGGCAGTCTCTAAAGATAATCTGGAATCATGAACCCTTGAAATGAGATCGCAGGCCAAACAGCAACAATTCATACCATACTATCACAACAAATATTTATTAAATGAAAAAATTTAATAATAAAATTAATAAAAAATGATAATTGTTTTATTTTTAATACCCCAACCTCGTTCTATGAAAAATGAGTGCATCGTCCATGTATGTTCGAAATAATGGTTCCACATAAAGATATATTCATTTTCATTTTCCACCTAACAATGAGAAAATTAAAAATTTATCCAATATATGATCATTTTATTTATAACACTATTGAAATTATGGAAGTATAATGTTGTACATTCTATAATTGATATTAATAATAAATGTCTATAGTAATATTAACCACCTAAAATGAACTTGTCGGAGTAACCATCCTAATCTAAGATCATTTTATAAAAACCTATATAACTATATAAATTTTTATAATTGAATAATATAGTACATACACTGCTATAATTTTTAATATTGTGAAGTTATTATAAAACTCCTTAAATAATGGTCTACATACCAAAAGAGTTACACAAAAATTGAACGAACCACCTCAAAAATCAAACATAATGAAAAACTATATAATAAATAAATAGAATATGATAGTGAATAATCCTTATAAATATAGATGAAGAAGTAACCATGTAAAGTTTCTAGTAAACTTAATTATATAATTCATGAATTTAAGTGCATGTGTAGAGTGAATCAGGACCATCGTAATGGTTTGTGCTAACTCAATTTTCTTTCATTATGTTACAAATATTCTTATTGAACCTTATTATTCCAATGTTGAATTATTTAAACTAATGAATACATTTTATTTTATTTCCTCCTCCATTAATTGGGTTCTATGATTATTCAAAATAACCAAATTATATAATGAATGTCACCTTAAATATTATGGTACTTGAAAGTGTTTTCTTGGTATGGATTCCTAATTTTTGAGACATGATTTTTATTATGAACCAATATATATATATATGGTAAATATACCACGTATTTGTTATATTATATCATGAATAATATTTCAAGGTATTTAAATTCCAGTTTCAAGAACATTAACCTTCCAAGTTTGTAATTTAGATGATACTTAATCTGTAATGGTTTCTTGTCTCAATTTCCACCACTTGAGACATATTTCTTATTATACTATATGTTTTCTCTTGTATGGTGTATCTAACACCATTTAATATTTTTTATCATGACCCTATCATTATTTATTATATTTAATGTTTTATATGAAGTTTTAACCTTTAATAGGGTTTGATTTAAAATTTTCTAAAGTTGTAAGTGTTATTTGTATCAATTTTCAATTCCATGAGACATTATTGATATTAGGGACCATATTTCCTTTTATATGGTGTATTCACTACCCTATTTCCTTCAAGTAAAATGATTATATTTCATTTCAATATATTTGAATTTCATGGTATCCCTATCTTGTACTTTTGATTCTTAAGTTAACATTTCTGTAGGTGTTTTTTCATATAAATTTTACATCATTGATATACGATTCATATTTACCATTTGTTTCAATTTTTTTGTATATATTGGTAATGGATTACCATTTAGGTCATATCATATTATTTTCTTTTAGGGATTAAACTCATTTAAATCCTTCGTTTCCTTTTCTTTTCCAAATCCTCCTATGTTATAAGTGTACTTTTATTCCAATGCCTTTCCATTGGGAAAAATCAATATTTACATCCTTTGATTGATGGGTTCTCACCTAGAGTCATTACATATATTTATTTGTGGAAATTTTTAATTTATGTATGGTTATTATTATAAAAAGGATTTTTTTTATTTCTTATGAATGTTGATTATGTATTGTTTAACCATCCACCTTATTTATATGGATGACTTATGTTTATTTATTGACTGGAAATTTATTGACATTCCTTATGTTTCTATCTCAATATCGATGTTTATTAAATCCTATGAAAATTTGATTATGTTTTTTATTGATATTAATACCTTTCATATAGTGAATGCATTGAAATAAAATAACAGATGGCTAGGACCCGTATTATATATCACCTTTCTGCATTAGTTGGTTTCATGGGATAAAAGTGTTTGTATATTTGGTGTGTGCCTACCCAATCCAATCATGGTTTAATGGTTAATACAATAATAAAAAGAACAATATCTTGGTTGAGGACATTGTGGAATGAAAAATTTCTTGTTTAAGGTGTTGATGATAAAGATCAAGATGGTTGAATTATGCATTCCATCACTATGAATTCAATTATTGTTATCCATGTGTTAGGTTATATCGTTAACCATGGATTTATTTAAAACTCATGTGATCAATTATATGGAATTATTTAATCCTTATTTTTTTCAATATTATCCATTTAATTTTTATTATTTGATATCTCCTAACATGCATTTCCCCTTACTGAGTGTTTTAGATCAACCTTCTTATGCTTTAGTTTCCTTCGGTTATAAAGAAGAGTACAACACATGACATTTCTAGAAGAGAAGTTTTTGTGAGATATTTAAGACTTACTAGGGATTAATAATTCTCATATATAGTGGAAAAATTTCCATAAGATGAGAAATACATGTGGTTTGATAGTTAATTTATTTTTCATATTCTCTATAACTCTAAAACTAAATGGTCCTTTGAATGTAAGTTGCACAATATTTTTTAGTTATATTGGAACTATTTTATGGTTAAAATTGTGTCTCTCATATCATTTCAAATTGGATATGTAAATAATGTGTTTATGAGAACCATATTCCAAGAGTGTGGGTCCAAGGAATCAAAATAGGTAATTCCAAATCGAAAGCCATTAAAGTAAGGAAAATTACTATGAACCCCCTTCATAAAGGATATCTTGTGATGTCCCTTCATGAAGTGCACCATGAGAAGTATCATTTTGAATCCCATTCATGAAGCATGTTCATAGAGCACATCTATAAAGCCCCTTCCCATAGGGAAGTTCGTGAGGTTCTTCACGATGCCAACCTATAAACATAGTTCAAGAAGTGCCATTCAGGAACCATATACCTTTAATTATATTGATTTTTCTTTTTTATAATTCTTTTTGAAACATCATTTTTCACTTTTTTTTCTTCCCTTTTTGGTATTAAAATAATGTATTTTATGTAATAATTAACTACTATTTTTTTGTGTTTGTCAAATTGTTATAATTATGTTCTTATTTTAAAATCATGTATTTTAGTGTTGAATTTTGTCATTTTCAATAATTTTAAAATTAATTATTTAATTTTGTTCTAACATCAATTTTTTATTCTTTTGTTTTTATTTAAATAATAATTATTTCTCATTTTTTTATTCATTCATTATTTCATTTATTTTGTTCAAAATAATTAGTTTAATTAATTCTTTAGTTTAATTAATTATTATGTTAATAAATAAATTTTTTACTTTTGTTTACGATACTTTTAATTTTTCGTAGTTTTACACAATTCTTTAATTATTTTAATTCTTAATTTTAACATCATTAATTATTTAATTAATTAATGTGTAAATCAACCGATGCAAACCGATTTAATTATTATTATTTTGATTAATTGTGAATAAACTTTAAACCAAAATTAATTATTTACTTTTTTTTAATTTAATTTAATTTAATTTTGTTTTTAACAACTTCTAATTGTATTTTTTTTAATTTATTAATTTAGTTAGATAATTTATTTTTCGGTTTTATTGATTTTGTTTTGTGTTGGATTCATCATTGACGTCCGTGTGGCGACTCATTGAGTCACTGTTTCCACTGCTGCACCACTCCCAATGGGGACTCGGAGTCAGTATTCCACTATCACTGCCAGCCCAGCCACTGTTCACTCCTCCCTTCACCTCACTATCGCCGCCTGGTGTAACCTATATCCGCTGGACTGCACCGACTCGTAACCTGAAACCGCCCTCATCCCACCTCTGATCGCCACTATACCCCTATGTCGTAGATCCTCCGCCATCATCCCATGTCCCCTTTCACCCGAGCTAAGACGATTTTATGCTCCATCACTGCTCTTCCGCACCCCCACCCTCACTCCACCGGACTCGCCTCACCCTCCTCTCTCGGCCGCCGACCGACCGCACCCTACCCATCTCTCTGTTTTGTCCGCCAAACCCTCTCCCATTCTCTTCATTTTTTTTCTTTCTTTTTTTGTTTTTATTTTATTTTATCATAATATATAGAAATATATATATATTAATATATATCATATAATATATAATAACACTAATATATATATATATATTAATAAAAATAAATATACTTTTATTGACTTATGTATATATAGTATTCTGTATTTATATTTGATAATAGTAAGTAGAAATAAATAAATAAAACAGTTATTATATATATTTATATTTTAGTAATAATTATTTCCTCTAATAAGTATATATATATATTAAATATAAATATGCATTTTTATAGTATCTAATACATATTATCTAACTTTCTGATGTCTCTTTCATTTTTTATTACTTTTCATAGAGGAACATACTTGTGGAGGCGAAACTGATCATGATCGTGAGAAAATGTGGAGATTCGCAGGTCGTTTCTAGAGGTTGAGTACTTTTATAGAGATTTTACCCAAGAGTTGACGACATATGTACTGAAGGCATGCCATGTGGGGGATACCACTTCCTATTAGTTTAGTTGCACTTGTCATTGTCATATTTTTTCAAGTAAGTGGAACACTTATCCACATTTGTAAAGGGAGGAAACTCCAGAATTCACCCCACACTTCGTATCCATACACACCATCCATTTTAACTTCACCGGATTTGGGAATCATCTTTGACTTAGAGACGAGACCCTTCTCCTCTATCTTTATCTCCATCTCCATCTTCATCCCCTATTTTTTCTATTTTTTGTGTTTTTTTTCTGTCTATAAATACAGTTGTGCGCCATTATGTTTTGTTAATTATACTGTAATTTTTATGTGTTTGTTCTTATCTTCATTTTCTGCTCGTGATCTCATATCTCTAGAAATTGAGATAGAAATTGTAGGGCCTGGTTCAGGTTAATAAACCTGATTCAACCTGGAGATCCAATATGCATCGCAATCATCATTTTCTCTTGTTACCCTTAAAAGATCGTGATTGTGATCTGGGTGACCGAAAGTGACACTTAGAACTAGAACGCTAAGATAATTTTTCTCCTTATCTCATTTCCCCTTCCAATATCGATTTCTTGATATGATAAGTTGATATTGGATGTGTGATCTAAAAAACATGACATGCTCATTCTGATTAGTGACATCCTAGCTAGAATGAGTCGTTTGAAGGAATTAGTTTTCAATTTTGAGAAATATTCAAGAGACAAATAATTTTAGTGTTTGATTGTTTACTGTATAGATGTGATTGATGGGTGTTCCAAGCCATTAGTCATAAATTTCATGGATTTAAATTTGTTGATTCATTTATTTAGAAAATCAATGATGCGATGTTGAGGGTGGATCAACCTAGATTTGGCCTTGTTCTCGTTTTCTGACTGTTGTGTCTGTGTGTGTTGTCTTTTCTAGTTCTTTATAGTTTTGTTCAATGACTTCTGTGATTTCCCTTTGTTTCTCCATTCACTATTTCCTTTACCACTATGATTTTCATCACTATTTAGTGTTTTCTTAAGAGGTTTATTTTACTATTTTAGAAATATAAAAAAATGAAAAAAAATTCGAAAAGACCACTTAGTCATTTGACACTTCTTCCATGAGAGCGACCCTAAGGTTAGCCACTATGCTATATCCTGGGTTTTATAAATGGAAACTTGACCATCCTCACGATACGGATAACACCATATGTCCTATGTAATTTTACACAACATATCAAATTATACATGTAAATAGAGCTTCTTGACTATATCTTAGAATCGTTCCAATGGTCCATGAGAAAAAAGCATATAACCTAAGGATTTCCACTTCATGAAGCAATTTAATTATAAGTAGATGGAAATCCTTATGATACTTCCTTCCACTCAAGTAATCTATATAAGTTGGGATCACCAAAATGACATTATTATATTATATTAACCATTTTTGAATCCCTAAAAAGACTATTCCAGTGAGGCATCCTACATGGTCACATGAGATACATGATTAGGCTACAAACAATATCATGTACCACTTAAATCATGTATTCCCTTGATTATGGACTATTCATATATTTAATCCCAATTTGATAGGGACCTCATGAGATTTATAATCATGTATCACCTTGATAACAAGGTTTATTATAATGGAGATACTGGTGAAATCCCACCTAGCTCAAGTTACCCATCTTCGTTTCCCCATATCAATAATTATTTCTTCTTGGGAACTTACATTTGGTCTATTCAATGGGCTAGGGAGAGGGAAATGGATTGGGAATCATCTATTCCTATTGTTCATATCACTAAATAATAAATTTATTTTCTAGAACCAATTCCATCCTCATATTCCGTATGAATTCACTCACCCATTCTAATCTCAAAACCAGTAGATAGGGAGTGAATTTCCTCACTTCATGGAAACATATATATAATATCCACACATACCCACACTGATTTCTAATGTAATCCAACTACTCCCTTCATAATCCCTAATCACCTTCCAATTAATTCATATCCCTACATGGGTACAATTTTCCTTTCATAGAAAACTATTAATCTATGGGAAGTGGATGCGTATGTGGGAAACCTTTTAGGTGTACACCCCAACATATCCCAACGGGCCTCCTATTATGTGTAATCCTTGAAAACCCTACCTTCACCTAAATCCCCTTCAAATTCAAAAATATATGGGCCTCCCACATATCATCCCCTACTAATCCTTTATTTTTACCCCTTCCATGACACTCGCATCCTTGTCACATGATGTAAAAATACATAAAAAAATACTTATTTCTTGAAAAAAAACATTAAGACAACATCAGTGTTTCATGATGAAAAACTATATGAAAACATTCTTACCACATGACCTTAAACTGCATGGAATGGTTCTATCACCTGACCTTAAACTACTTGGTTTTAACTACATTGGTCTTCATTCCTATTAACACGTATATATAGGACACGTCTCTATGGTTCAAACCCAATATCCAAATCTATTCCCCCATTGGTCCATACTCCCTATGAAACTTGTATCCTCCCCATTCCATATTACTTATTATCTATACCAATCCATCCCATTGGGTCTTATTCCCATTGTTTTGTATGATACACAATCATTGGGTCTATATTCCTCATGGTTCTATCATGCCTTCTCCTATTTCATTTCCAATAGACTGAGTGAATTAGAATGTTTAACCCACACGTAAGTCCCACAAATGTTGTTGCTAGGCCCCTTTTCCCTGCAAGTCTATTTTGTATGATGCTAAACATATTGAAATAGTTCCTACATGCCTAATCCTAAAATTTACATCACTTTCTCATGGTTACATAATCATAAAAGGCACCACATTGGTGTCCACTACACAAACATAAAAGGTATGGCATGTCCCATTAAGTGAGACTAAAATTCAGGGGTTCTGATTCCTTTTATAGTGATATGTAGAAATCCCCTCTCATGGTCTTGATCTCAATTAAAAAACAATTAACACCTCCCTAGATAGTGAAAAATTCCATAGTGCCTAGATATATAGATCTAAACCATTGAAACACCAACTTAATAAAGAAATATAGAGAACCTCTGACACATACAGATGGTCCCCTCAATGGAGAACCTAAGATATAAAATAATAGTCATGTTACTGTATGGTTTCAATAAAATAGAAAATAAAGAGGTAAACATTCCCAATCATAAATTTGGTATGTATTTTTGAATATATATTAAATTAAAAATAGATTCCAGGTGTATGAAATAATTGTACCCAAAAGGGCGTGATATGCTAAACCACCCATCCTCTAGGACAATATGCAACCTAAGTGTCACTATTAAAGTCCCAACGACAAACTGCCTTTGGAAAGAAGGTCCACATCAACTAAAAAACACATATAAATTTTGTATTGAAACAATAATGACTAATTTGAAATACTATAAATCTAAGTGTTCGAGTGATATCAGGCATCGAGAATTACATTTCTTATAACACATCCACCCGCGATTGTGCATCGGTAAAAATTATCATACACCAGACTTGAGTCTGAGATAATTAGGGGGTTTTGGGTATATTTTTTATCATGTAGTAAGTTGATTTTATCCAATATAGTATTTATAAAATTGTATTAAAAGTATAAAATATGGTCATTTGATTGAACTAGACTGAGGAAATTCACGACTATGCTTAGTTGGGTGATATATGATATGCTAAACTACTTGTATGAATTAAATGTGATGTATTAATTCAATTTTTTCTATCTTTTTTAAATAATAAGGAATTTATGATATGGATTGTACTATATTGATATGTTCCATGTCAATTGGTAACATAATGTAATAGAAAAATCAATTATATAAGAACGAATATGATTTATAAAGATATAACTTGGAGTGGAAATTTTCATATATACATATGAGTGTGTTTGATTGAGATATTTGTAGAACCATTTGAATATGTTGAAGAAATGATATTTTCCTATAGGCCACTATCTATTTATAATTATGTATTAGGGAATTCATTATTGTTTTCAATAGTATAAAGACTTGTAGGGTCACACAAATTTCCTTGGAATGAGGATTGTTTTTGGAATAATGTGTTCTTCCAAAACTTGGGAGATACAATGATAATCATGTCAAATGATGTTTTGGATAAACAGATAAATGGTTTTGAAGTTTCTAATATACCATATACAACTTTATTGGAAGCATAATATTGTTGAAAATTATGCATTAAATCATATAAAAGAGTGTGTTCAAATTCAACACATTATATTCCCTATATTACCTTGGTCATTGGAATCATTTATTATTGCATCAAAGGATTGTATATGATATTATCCAATCAAACCAATCATATGGATTATTATTCATCTTTAACTTGAGACACATCATTAAATGACATTTTAGATAAATGTAAATTTTGAAAGAGTTTTAAAATTAAATTTAATCAATAAATTAGATGCCAATGATTTGGTCATTCCATAATGTCTAGAAAGTTATAAAATCCTAAAAAATATTTTTATTTGACGCATGTATATAATATGAAGAAGTTATATCACTTTATTGGTATACAAAATATCATTCTATTTTAACTGAAACTCTCTCTCGACTTCTCTTCTCTCGTTTTCCCTTCAAGGAGGAGGTACTTTCATAACATTGTGGATAAGAATTTCTACCGACGAATTTTTTAATTACACTAGAAATTGGATACCTTTATATGTATAAACCCATGGGTTTCTACTAAGGGGACTTCATCAAATTCAGTTACATTGAATATTGAAATCATGTATAGTGTGATATTCTTGTTTCATGGTTTTCAGGTTTCATCATATCAATTCCACTACCTATTGATCTTGGAACCAATTTCATGTATTATTAAACTAGTAATAGACATTGATATATCCCACAATAACCAATAGTTTATACTAATTGTACTGTAATAATATACCCCACATTCCTCATCATGTGATACAAAAAACATGGAATGTCCTAATTTTGGACATAGTTTGTGGAACATTAGAGTAAAGATAGACATGTACTCCATTATAGTCAATTCACGAGGTTCTAATATACATGAAATGTATTTCATCATAACATAATGTGTAGAACATGAGGGAAAATATAGGAAAGTACTATAGTATAACTAGTATATTTGGTTATGATATACACAATGTGTTCATCCTCTAAACATGACATATAGAACTTGAGGGTTCGTTAGCATGTAAAATTGAGAGATAAGTTATGTTACCTACTTTAGATATAAAATGATTCCTACATTTCATGGTAGGTTCATCTAGAGGGTTATCCAGACATGTACCCCAGTACACCTGGTTTTGTTTCTTAATGATAAACACAATGTTTATTCCACCCCTATACACCATGTGATACATGTCAGATATTTGAAAGCCCGATATAAAATAGATGTATGAAAGTGTATGTTACTAGTATATACATTCCATGTAATGTTTAAATCCTCTTTTAAGACCTATCAATCACATGTAAATAAAGAAAACTGTTTTCCCGAATGACCACCTGAATTGTCAGTGTGTGCCCGAATGACCATATGCAATCCGGTTTCCTTTTCATCTCCAAAAATCATTTGTGTCATATCTTTCATACATCACCTGAAACTATCATTATCTACTACCATTTTACCATATTAGGGCCACATATCATGCTTTCCACTAGAAATTTACTGGTTCTATAAATCCTCCACCTCATCACTATTCTCAAAAATCATTCACATCTTTTATACCATGTCTCATCATCCTATAGGAACCACATCAAACACAAAAACAACTCATCATTGTTTCACCTACGTTGGATCCTTCATTATCATTCCACCATCTAGGTTACCTTTATCAAATCATTGACCAATGAAAAATCAGGTTGTGATCATTCATCATGAGCGAGAGGATAGAAAATGGAGAAAATAAGAGAATGTAAACATGAAAATTCTTCACCATTCTTCTCATGAAAATAGATTATTCTAGAAATAAAATAATAAAAATTATAATTATAATAATCAATGAAATTGAAATAAGATCCCATGAATAAAACACTAATTTATAATTTGTAATGATGAGTGGGACGTAGAATATAATAAATGTCTTACCACAATGGAGAAGTGTTGATGCTTCAAAATTTCATCATGGTTAGCTCATTTGTCTTCCTATACTTCTCTAATCCCACAGATGCTCTATGATTTTGTCCTTTAATCTAAGAATCCTATCTACAATTTATCCCATCCATGATTTCTAACCATAGTAAAAGAGACTAAGGAATGAATTTATATTAGAAAGTTATTTTAACTACACATTTATGATAATTATCAAAACATCTTGGTCCCGATCCCATCACACAAACACATCAATATTTTCTATCCTAGGTAAAACAACTCATTATAGAAATAATTGGACTATCAAAATTTAAATATGTGGATTTTTTGTGAGATAATAATTTTCTATTACATGGGATAAATATTTTTTATTGAATCAATATTAAATATCACATAAAATTTGACTATCACAAAATATCATCAAAACTCATCGTGAGGGTAAACACCACAACTCAAGATAAAAAATGTAACTTCCTGGTTCTAGGTGCTGCCCAAAGGATCCCCATACCCAGTTGGTCATATGGCCTCAAGCACATTTCCCTGAACACCAGAGGCTACCGACTAGCAGCGAGGGCCTTGAGTGTGATAGTGGGGAAACAATGCCCTCATTGGAAGAGTAACATAGCAGAAAAAAAAATAACAATAGCGAAACAAGTAATACCATACATTAAATAAACATTGGAAGACTAAAAATTAATAAACAACCGCAGCATAGATATATAAATAATGATGCAAGTCACAAGTATCTAGGAAAGAAGCCAAATAATTCACAACACTGGAATACAGTACTAAAACAAAGTACAAAGGAAAACAAGTAAACAAATCCAACAACATCACAAGACTAAACTTGGCCTCATGCTCTCCCGCTCTACAAAAATCACGTACCTGGTGTAGAAGGGTGCTTGGCCTTATCTTTACCTGCAACAATATAATCTATTTGGGCCCAAAATCATGACCCATACAGGGTGTGAGAAGAATCCCAGTAGGCAACCACCCAATGACCTGTTCCAAACAGTTAGTGAATATATATATAGAAAGAAAAATGAAAAATGAAGTAATAAACAAGGAAGTAATCAAAAGTAAACAATACTATAGTTTCATCTACATTAATTTTCATTTATCAACATAATTATCCAAAAAATCACAAGAAACCCTCTAGGATGTACTCCCACTCCAACCCCTCGGGTTTAGCTTAAACAAAGACTCTATGAGGAATCACTCACTGTCAATTCCCCAAGTGGTCTCACAAAAGTAAACTACACACACTCTGAGGAAGCACTCAACATCCCATTCCCCATATGGTCTCGCAACGTGGAACTACAAACACTATGAGGGAGCACACACATACATCCCCCCTATGGCCTCACAATGTAAAAGTATAACAGACACTTTGGGAAATCCCTCAACATCCATTTCCCATATGGTCTAACTAAACTAGGTTCCCACATCCCTATGTAAGTCAATCATGCACAAATGATATCCATCATCCAAAGTAAAACATGATATACTACTTGTCTAAACAACTACAAGGCATGTCATAAGCAATTCAGATAATATCACTCCATCCTAACAGCACAAGGCATGGAAAACAGAGAATCTTAACAAGAAAAAATAGACAAAATGGCCAATATCTGTTCAAAAATTGGTACACACATCCATAGAAAGGTAAATAAACCCTATTCTCAATAAAGATCCAGAAATCAAGCAATCAAGGCATAACAGGAATAAAAGGTTTAAATTCCCTAAACATGCAATACCCTAAACTAGGTTATTGGGAAATTTTGCCAATATAATTCAAAAACTATCTACGAAAATGCACAAACCACTAACCTCGACATTGTACGATCGATATAGTTGAACCTCAGCCTTTGAATCGACCTAGAACTCCATAGATCTAAAAAATGTAAAAAAACTCTTAACAACGGATATCTTAAGAAAGAGAGGGAAACAAGAGAAGAGGCTCCAAAAGAATGAAGAAATCACCGTGGTGATTCCAACGCAATTGAAAACGGTTGATTCGGAGTACGGGTGGTGGTTCGGGGGATCGGAGAAGAATCATCAATCCCAGTCTCTCCTTGATAAGACAGAGCCAAAAGAAGGGTATTCTGTAAACGAGATGTGATCCCAGTCCGATTTAACAAATAAAAAGTAAAGTACATGGTGTGTTCATTTAATGTAAACACCATGTACATACCTTAACCTGCCTCCTCTTTAGGTGGTCTCAAGGTCACCCCACATGGCCATGTACTCGACCGTTACACGACCAGTACACGACTACCGGTGGAAACCAGGTACACGACGTGTACTCCTTAAATTTCCAGAAACTTATATTTCTCTAAAAAAACCAAAAATCAAGATCTATACATGAAAAGAAGATCCGAGTTCTTAAAAACATCCCCTCTTAAAGAAATTTTTCCTCGAATTTCCCTATGAAGGAGGAGCATATGAAGAATCCTCAAACAGATCCGGCCACTGTGATTTCACATCATCCTCCTTCTCCCAAGTCTCATCCTGTACTCTCCTATGATGCCATAACACCCATACTAGAGGAACAAACTGACCATGGATAACCTTCGCGCTTGTATCAACAATTTGGATAAAATTTTCCTCGAATGATGCATCCACCTCTAACTCAACCTCATTGGGTTGAAAAACATGCGACGGGTTTGAGAAGTAACGCCACAACTAAGAAATGTGGAAGATGTCGTGCATATCCTGGTACCTTTGAGGTAATTGCAGCTGATAAGAAACTGGTCTGACTCTCTCCAAAACCTCAAATGGCCCAACATATCTTCGCGAAAGTTTACCATGTCTCATAATCCTCCAGTGTCCCTGCCTTAGTGTGATAGGTAGAAAAACCTAACCTCTAACCTCAAACTCCAGAGGTCGTCTTCGTCAGTCAGTATAAGACTTCTATTGTGACTGTGTAGTATCCATCCTCTTCTAAATCAACTCTATCTACTCTGTGGTCTCCGGGACAAGACGAGGTCCCAACATAACTGCCTCTCCTACCTCCATCCAACATAGGGTTGATCATTATGGCCTACTATACCAAGCCTCAAAAGGTTCCATCTGAATAGTTTCTTGAAAACTATTATTGTAGTAAAACTCCACCATGGTTATTTGCATCTACCAAGAACCTCCAAAATCTAGGACACATGCTCGAAGCATGTCCTCCAACACCTGTATCAAATTCTAGGACTAGCCATCTATCTAGGGATGGTAAGCTGTACTCAGAAGTACCTATGTACCCAAATACCTCTATATTCCCTACCAGACCCAAGAAGTGAAACGAGCATCCCTATCTGAAACGATGGAGTGTGGAACCCCATGTAACTGTACAATCTCTTGGATGTATAACCTTCCAAGATCATTAACACTAATGGTCTCCTTGATCAGCAAGAAATGTGAAACCTTTGTGAGTTTGTTAATGACAACCCAAACTGCATCATTACCTCAAGGCGACCTAGGGAAACCTATCACAAAGTCCATCGAGACATCATTCTACTGCCACTCAGGAATGGGAAAATGCTGCAAAAGACCTACTGGTCGCTGATGCTCCACCTTTACTACATGACAGGTGGAACACCTCATCACAAAACTAGAAACATCTTTCTTCATTCCTATCCACCAATACTAACGGTGTAGATCACTATACATATTGGTGACACTAGGATGAACTGCCCAAACTGAAGAATGAAAATCCTAAATCAGCTCCTCATGTATGTCTGCTGACACCCATACGCATCTATGGAAGCACAAGATCTCATCCTCTCTCATGGTCGATCCTAGAATAGGGTCCTCTCCAAACACACTCTCCCATAGGACTATTCCTTCAACATCTAATAACTGCCTCATTTGCACTCACTCAAGAATAGTAGAGGTAATATCTATAGAAGAAAGAAACGTCTGACCATGTCTATCATGAGCCTTTAAATTCATCTCCGAGAATAGAGCCATAAGCTATCACTCATTTCTGGCCTCCTGAACTTCCTGTTTCTGAGTCCTCCTGCTCAACGCATCAACCACTACGTTGCCTTTCCCCGACATGTAGGCAAGCTCAAAATCAAAGGACTGAAGGTAATCAACCCACCATCACTGTCTCATATTCAGATCGCGCTGAGTAAATATGTACTTGAGAATTTTGTGGTCGGTGAAAACCAGAAAATGCTCTCCCATAAGATAATGTCTCAAAAACGTAGAGAATGAAAATATGCATCCAACTCCAGATCATGCATTGGATAATTCCTCTCATGTGTCCTCAACTACCGAGACCCGTACGTGATGACTCTTTCCCCTTGCATAAGAACTGATCCCAGCCCGATACCTAATGCATCATAGTAAATAGTATAGCTCTTGCCTGGATCTGAAAAAACTAGTATCAGTGCTGAATTCAACCTCCATTTCAACTCCTAAAAGGGTGAATCATAGGAATATGTCTATAGTTACTTCACACCCTTCTTAGTCAGGCCCATCAATGGCACTGATAAGTGTGAAAATTCCTATATGAAATGTCTGTAGTAACCAGCCATCCTTATAAAACTCTGTACCTCAAATATGTTCTTCGGATGCTCCCAGGAAACTACTGATCTCACTTTCTTTGGGTCTACTAATACTCCTATCTCTGAGATTACATGACCCAAGAAGTTAATCTAGTCCATCTAAAAGTGTCATTTTGAGAGCTTAGCAAATAATTGATGCTCTCATAGTGTACTCAAAATGATCTCAAGATGGATATCTTGGTTGTGTCGAGTGTGAGAGGACACCAATATATCATCCATGAAACCACCACAAAGGACTCCAAGTATGTATGGAACACTCGTTTTATCAGTCCCATGAAAACTGCAGGCACGTTCGTGAGACCAAATGGAATAACCACATACTCACATAGACTATACCTTCCCTAAAAGGTTGTAGGAGGTATACTTGATGGTCTAATGCACAACTGATGATAACTGGATCTCAAGCCAATCTTTGAGAACACCCAAGAGCCTTGAAGCCGATTAAAGAGATCATCAATCCTCATTATGGGATATCAGTTCTTAACCAACAACTGGTTCAGCTTTCGATAATCCACAAAAAGTTTGATGGTGTCATTCACCTTCTTCACAAATAGAATAGGAAAACCCCAAGGAGAAGTACTGGGTCAGATGATACCCTTTTCCTATAACTCCTCTAGCTTCTTCTTGAGCTTCTATAACTATGGTGTAGCCATCCTATAAGGGGGAATGGTCACTGGTGCTACTCCTGGAACGAGATCAATAGAAAAGTCTACCTCTCTCTCTAGAGGCGAACCTAAAAATTACTCTAGAAAGACATCCCTAAAATGATCCACCACTAGAGGAAAGTCCATATGTGAAGTCCCCTAGTCATCTAAAAATATACTTGCTATCTGAGTTGTAAATCCTCCCAACCGATGACGTTCGGGTCCTGTGCTGCTTTCCTGGACATCCCATTCGCCCTTCTGTAGAAACAAACCACCCTCTAGTGATGTGAAACTCACCCTATGATGATATAAATCAACCACATCATAGAAGGAAACTAAAAAGTCTATTCCAAGAATGAAATCATAGCCTATCATTTCTAATACATAGAGGTCCCATAAGAAGTGACACCCACCAACCTCAAGAGGTCACTCCTTTCACTAACATATACTAGCCGTTCTAGACCCCAACAGAGTGTCTATCATGAATATGTTAGCAGAAGTAAAGATACATATCCCAAGGCTCTCCATAATATCAACATATATGAAACTATGGGATGAACCTTTATCGAAAAGTGCAGAAGCTAAAACTGAGGCAACTAGAATCATACCTCTAACTGTAGAGGGTATGGGATCCTTCTCTTAATGGGTCTGCTCCACTGAAAAAGTCTAACCTATAGCACGGCCCCGTGACCCTGCCTGACCACCATGAGTTGATCAACCCTATTGTCACTGAAAGCCGGGTGACTAGCTACCATGACCAAGACCTCCACCTCAGCCTAAATATCCAGACGAACTCCAGTTCCCAGACTGATGAGAAATTGGTGGTCCTGCTCCTGAAAGAGGAGTCATAGAAGAACCTCTGTCACTAGCTATTGGTGAGAAAAACTAACGGAAATGCTGGAGATGACCCATCTTGCCACAAGATCAGCACTAAACTGGGTCTCTTTGGTAATGTGGCCTTGTATGCCCACCCTTACCACATTGGTAGTATACCACCTAGCTACCAAAAGGTGTATCCCACCTAACCGGATCTTTAGTTGTAAACTCCCTACTGCGCTTCCTACTATCATCCGAAGATGTACCAACCCTATATACCGAACCACCCTATCCCATATATCCATAATCCCCCATGTTGTGCTCTGTGATCAGCGCATGGTTGACTATGGGAGATATAGAAGTCAACCTGAATATGTACACCTGAGATCGGATGTCATGCTTGAGACTATCCTCAAAATCCCTCACTAGGAATAACTCATCACCCCCTAGAATGGGTGTGATGATCTATAGATCTAAGAAGAGAGAATAATACTCCATGATCGAGAGAGTACCCTACTCTAAACTCATGAACTCGCAGGCTTGATTGGCCCTCAAAGTCTTTAGGTATAAGTAATCATAAAAGGCATGCTGGAACTCATCCCTAGCCATAACCTGCTAGTTTCCTCCCTGTGATATCACATCCCACCATCTCTTAGAGGAATCTCAAAACATGTACGTAGCAAGATTCACCCTCCTCTCTAGAGGCATCTTGAGAAGCTCAAAGATAGAAAACATGGATTCTAACCATGACTCTGTAGCCTGAGTTCCTCCATACCCTTAGAAAGTGGGAGGATGTTGTTGCTGAAAAACCCACATCAATTCTACCATAAACAGGGCAGGAAGTGGTGCTCTCTGGAAAGTATTCATAAACCTCATAAAGCCTTTTCATAACTATTCATCGGCACCTATATCCAAAATAGCGGATGGTTCCATGATAGACACATAGGGAGGATCTACTGGTAGTCCTTGATCTACCATGTTCGGTGTCTGATTGTTGCCATGTTTTTAGTGTACAAACAGAGGACATCATGGTGGCATGAATCTGTAAGGTCAAGCGCACACCTTAGTTCAAGAATCTCAAGGAATAAAACATAGAAGTGCAAGAAGGGAACTTGAGGAAGAAATCATTAAAGTTCTTCAAAACATGGATATATGGTGTGTATAACCCCTAGACATTGTGTTCCATTAATCCCCTACATGGGTGTGTTCTCATAACAACACTGGTCATGTGACACCCCATACACATGGCGTGTTATCCTTGAACATGGCGTGTCCTTGAATCATATTCCTCTACCCAAGTTCCCCTACATGACAAACCCACATGGTTCTCTTAGGACAAAACTACACAATGTGTTTTTGCGAGACACATCCTGAACTAGAAGGAATCCACCAACCCGTATCATTAGTCACACGACTGACTCCACACAGTGTGTTCAAGATGGACACGACGTCTACGGCCCAATTTTCAATAACCCATGTCATTAGTCACATAGTTGGAGACACGGTTGACTCTACATGGCGTGTATATACAGTACACAGCGTGCTACCTCAAATACTTATCAACCGCATTTCTCTACCCACATAGTCAGTCACACAGTTAAAGACTACACGATATGTATATATGGTACACGACATGTACTTAATAAAAACATTTCCTTCCCAGAAATAAGGACACATCACATGTATTCATCATTACACACCATGTATTCTGGGTTTTTCAAGACAGTAATCCTCAGAAACTACTTTCAAACCCATAAAAACACTAAATCAATCATTTAAGTGAAAAATTACAATCTGTGGGGGTCCATACTCTCCATGAATCAAAGCTTGGCCTCTTATACATGTACATCACATGGAAAAAATAGTGCAATGATACACCAAATTCCAATCCAAGAGGGTGCATAACACCTCAGGGACCAAAGTTTGGCATTCATTCAAATGAAACCTTTCAAAATCCAATACCCTATTAAATAGCAGGTATTTTATCAAGGAATCTGTCACAACAACAAGCATATCTATCACAACACATATCACAACAATATGCAGTCGATAATACACCCTAAATGGAATGAAAAGAATGTATGACATGTGATCTCTAGCAAGTGCCTATATGATGCATGAGATAGAATACCCTCATATCCTCAAGTTGCAACATAAATAGAACCTCAATAACATCAATGATAGCACCATAAAATATGTGAATCACCCCAATGGTGAAATCAAATCAACTGTAAAATTTCTAAACCAGAAAATTGCAATAATTGAGGTAAATTAGCTTTTCCATGTACAAGGGTTAGCTACTCCCGATAACAACTCATTACCAACTACCTATTTCTTCCTATCCCTATCTATAGGCTCCAAATAGTAAGTCATGAAGAAAATAATTCCTCTAATACCACTTTGTAACGTCCCAGTTCATGGTGGTGCTGAAAGGTGCCCTATACCTAGTTGGTCACATGGCTTCAAGCGCATTACCCAGAATACCAGAGGCTACCGACTAGCAGCGAGGGCCTTGGGTGTGATAGTGGTGAAATTATGCCCTCATTGGCAGAGTAACACAATAGAAACAAATAGATAAAAATAGCGGAAGCAGTAATACCATAAAATAAATAAATAGTAGAAGACTAAAAATGAATAAACAACTACAACATAGATATATAAATAATTATGCATGTCACGAGTATCTAGGAAAGCAACCAAAAAAGTCACAATGATGGAATACTGTACTAAACGAAACTATAAAGGAAAAAAAAGTAAACAACTCTAATAGCATCTCAAGCCTCAACTTGGTCCCATTCTCTCTAGCTCCAAAGAAATCAATTACCTGAAGTAGTAGGGCACTTTCCATTATCTATACTTACAAAAATATAATCTTTTTAGGCCCAAAATCATGAACCAAACAGGTTGTGAGACGAATCCCAGTAGGAAACCACCCAAATATATATGCCTAATAGTCAGTGAATATTTACATAGAAAGAAAAATGGAAAATTAAGTAATAAACAAAGAAGTACTAAAAAGTAAACAATCATATAGTTTTAACTACATTCATTTACATCTATCAACATAATCAACCCCACAATCACAAGCAACCCTCTAAGAAGTACTCATAGTCTAGCCCCTCTATTTCAGATTAAACAAAGACTCTCTGAGGAAGAAATCACCATCAATTCACCCTGTGGTCTTACAACGGTAAACTACAGACACTCTGAGGAAGCACTCAATGTCCAATTCCCCTTGTGGTCTCGTAATGTGGAACTATAGACACTTTGAGGGAGAACACACGTCCATCCTCCCTATGGCATCACAATTTAAAAGTATAACAGACACTTTTGGAAATCCCTCTACGTCCATTTCCCCTATGGTCTAATTACACCAGGTTCCCACATCCCTGTGTAAGTCAATCGTGCACAAAAGATATCTAGAAGCCAAAGTAAAACATTATATACTACTTGGATATACATCGAAAAGGCATGGACCAAACATGTAAGATAATATCACTCCATCCTAACAGCACTAGGCATGAAAAACAGAGCAACCTAATAGAAAAAACTAGACCCAATGACCAATATCAGTTCAAACATCATAATACACATCCATAGAAAGGTAAATAAACCCTATTCTCAATCAAGAGCCCTAACTCAAGAAATAAAGGCATAACAGGTAATAAAGGGTTAAATTACCTAAACATGCAATACCCTAATCTAGGGTATTGGGAACTTTTGCGTATATAATTCAAAGAAAATCTACAAAAAGGCACAAACCACCTACCTCGACATTGTACCATCGATATAGTTGAACCTCAACCTTCAAATCGACCTATAACTTTGTATATCTACAAAAACATCATAATCACTCAACCACGAATATCTTAGGAAAGAGGAGAAAACAAGAGAAGATGATCCAGAAGAAGGAATAATTCACTATGGTGATTCCAAGGCAATCGACGGCGGTTGATTCAGAGTATGGACGACGGGTCGTGGGCTCAGAGAATAATCGTCGTTCTCAGCCGCTCCTGGAAGAGACGGTGCTAGGAGAAGGTTTTTCTATAAACGATACACAATCCCAGTCTGATTTAACAAATAAAAAGAGAAGTACACAGCGTGTTCATATAATGTACACACCATGTATATGCCATAACTGGCCTCCGCATTAGGCAGTCTCCAGGTCACCCCACACGGCCATGTACTCAGCCGTTACACAACCAGTACACGACATGTACACCTTAAATTTATAGAAACTTCTATTTTTCTAAAAAATACCAGAAATCAAGATCCATACCTAAAAAGAAGATCCGGGTTCTTACAAAAAAAATATTCAAAATTTATATTTGATTTTATTTTTATGAAGTAAAATAAAAATATTACACTTTTTATGGGTTTGAGGTATCAAAACTATAAGAGGTGTTAATTCATGCTTGGTGAAAAACTTGGGCCATTATATTCTCCCCACCTTCAAAAATTTTCTTCATCAAAAAAGAAACAACCAAATCTTTCCAAACCTATAAGCTCCTAAGACCACATCATGTGAATAGAAAATCCACCCTTGAATGAACTTCATCTACCATTATAGATAAAAATTATATATAAACAAAGAAAACAACCAACATTAGAAAAATATCTTATTTCTGTCACTTTTATTTTGATTTATTTCCATGAATTTCAACTCCTTATATGAATTATTGGCTTGTTTATAATTTGGATAGATGCCTCAAAAAATTACAGACTCTCATTACCCAAACATTTATTTCTAATATTTTTTTACCAATAATTTTTCTTCTAGATATCATCCATTTCATGTAATGAAGTGTATCAAAAAATCATCAACATCCAACATTAAAGTATTATCATACAGGGAAAACTTTTTTGTGAAATTTATGCTCCCCAATATTAAAGAGTGATCCAGATGTTAGTCATAAGAGAACAATATATCCATGCCAAAATCTATTACATTGCGTAATAATCTAATTTCTACACTAACCCTAGAATAAACTCAAAGAAAAATTCTCCTCAAGGTCTATTGAAACTGATCATAATTTCTAAAAAAGCACACATACCAATGTCTCCAACTAACAGCTTAATGGAAACACATATCCACTCATTTCAATTTACTCTACCATCAGTGGAAACCATAAATCCACACCTCTAAATAAAGATAGAATCAAACCCTCTATTGTAGAAAAACTATTTAGGTTGTCTTCACTCCTAATGAATGATAATTATGAGCACATCAATAATTATAACTAGCCTCCTCAAACTAGTACACATCTGAAAATTACCTCCTCAGGTACCCATTCTTCCATAATATAAAGATAAAAATTTTTAATCACTTAGATGATCCTATCATATCATCTTGAGACTATTGAAGTTGGTTCCCTAGAACCAACTTACTTTTTACATTATGATAAAAAAAAGTATTTTTTTAATATTAATAAACTACTTATCACATCATGACTGTTCCTCGATGTGACAAATGTGTGATAATATCTTAAGAGTAATCATCACACTAAAAGGTCATAAAAGTTCTCAACTATTATGAGAACCTTGAAGTGCTACAACACTATTCTTAAATATATATTCTATATCCAGATGATATCATTTGAGGGACACAAATTATATAGGTTATCAGGGGTGGAGACTCATAGGACTTTGAGGCAACATCTCGTGGTATACACCCTTGGTAATATCCAATATAATATTATGAGAACGATACCTGCCATCTGGAAATACACATTTATATGTGTCATTGAGTGTTCCTATATACATATGTGTATATTGGTCCTCAGAATTTATGATTATTATTAATGGGTATTATGAGTCACTCACCAAGATGTATTGACGCAAACCATGATGACAGTTGTTTGCAGTGATGTAGGATATGTTGGGTGTGTCACGAGTAATATCTTTTTAATGAATAATGAGAGAAAGGATTAATCTATTCTATTATTTAAGAGAAGTTAATATCTCAGGATCTTTGATGGAAATGATATATCTGAAATAAATCCATGGCCATGGTGTTCAATAGGCAATTTCTATTTCTAAAAATTCAAAGAAAGAGACAACGATCACATAGGTTGGTGGCATCGATATGAAACCTACTTGATTCGGGATATTATGGTAAATGGATTATATTACACTGTAACTATATATATTAGGTGACATTTTGTTGTCATGTTAACTTATTTCTCAATTGTTGTCTTGATATGTTGATAGATGCTAACCTTGACTTTGGGATGTTTTGCCTAATCCCACTAAGAAATATGCCTAGAGGGTCACAAACTAAGTGTATCCAAAATCTTAGTTAAATATTATATTATTATTTTTTATTTAAAAGTTTTAATAAATATCATTTTCATATGTAGTTTAATAATTATTCATGTTTTCTTGATTTCATAAAAATATTAATTTACTTTTTAGTAAATATAATATTTATTTATTCATTGGTGAATAATGGAGTGATATTTTTTTAATAAATAAATAAACATTATTCAATGTCTGATTAATATTTTAGAGGAATTAGAGACCAAGTTTAATGGTCTAATGTGAAATAATAATTTTGAATACTTCTTGATTAAATAAATTTTAATTATAATTCGGAATTTAAGCTCATGTCAATAAATAATATTAATAATAATAATAATTGACATGGGGATTTTATTGGATTAAATAAATAATTAAGGGAACTTTTGAAATTACTTTATTTCAACCCTAAAAATAAAAATAGCCAATTATATTACTTTTTTAATACCCAATTAAGTGGTTCATAATGAATATTGGAGGATCCTCTCAAGCCTAGAGAGCTCCCTTCTCCAAGAATTATCCCATGAACACTGAGAAATCCTCCTTCAATGGATCATGGAGAACACTTTAGAAGTGATTATCAAGGGGATCAAGGTGGATGATGCATGTGCAAGGACCTTCTAGGCTCAAACCTGGACTCTACTTTGGTGATTTCTAGAGATTCTTGGAAAAATGTTGCGTCACTTCTTGTGGAAATATACACTTAGTTTATAAAACACAACGATAGTGCACCACAGATCTGTCATTGGATTTATCAAAGAATAAATAATTACTTAGAGAAAATTATTTATATAATTAAATTAATTATAAACAATTTGTGTTGATCTACACTCTTTGGTTCCATTTTGATTAATATTTTATATATTATATTCAATTCCATTGATCACAATGATTAAACATTGTATAGATCGTGGATTGATCATCGATCATGACAAAAAGCAATGTTGGGCACCACCCATCACATGATTCCACTACACTCAAAACCTACAAGCAGTATCAGAGTGGGAACATAATTGTTTATAATAATTTAAAAATCATTAGTGATTTAAAAATTTAGAATTTTGTTTATCAATTCCTGTTTAATCATTCTTTTAATCTGAATTAAGAGATCTGTTTCTTCCTCCTTCATTTCTCATAGATCTAATCAAGACAATTAATTTTATGATTAAAATAAAATTGAGGAACTCGTATGGAGGTGCCAAGGTGTCTGCCCAGACAACACCAAACTACACACCGTGTAACTAGAGTTACATGCTGTGTAATAAGTTTCAACGCAACAATATTTGATTTGGAAATCAATTCAATATTATTCATTGATTATTGCATTAATGACACCATTTAATGCATCAGGTATTGACCAGAATTAAATGGGGAACAGTAGGCCATACTACATGCTGTTTATCCCTTTTACATGGCATGTAGACCCTTTGGGTTAGATATGAGTTGTGTATTCCATACACTACCAACCTGACTGGTGACCATATAACATGGATTCAATACAGTGTGTGTCCCATTGGACACACTGTGTACTCCAAATTTACTGAAGTACGTTTTACACATCGAGTCCCTAGGCGTGTATCTCGAATAGATGGTGAGAGGGGTACATGACATGTAGATCAGATCTACATGTCTTGTACATACCATGTTATAAATACCTAAAATTTATTTTTTTTACTATGTAATCCTTGAGACAAGTACTTTTTTGTGGTCATAAAGATAGGACACACCATATGATAGGTTTTAATATACATAAATATTTAAATTTTTAATTAATATCTATGAAATGTTCACATCTGCATATCATGTATGAGTCATATTACAATTTATTTCCCTATGTACATTGAAGCATTACATGTGACCAAAAAATCATGCAATTTGTGTAATCATTCGTGAAGTACACATTGTGAAAGTACATGATAAGTCATCGATTCCATATGTCACTAGAGTAAAATAGTATAATAGTATAATATATGTTGGGATGAATCAGACGGATGTTCGCCATATTTCCTCCAAGGTACATTTATGTACAAAATTAATTTTAAAAGAATTTATTTAATTTTATTAAAATTATAAGGGATGAGACTCTCAAGTAAATTCAGATAAGAATTAAGATAAAAGGATTGATTAGTTAAAGATAATAATTAATCTATTCGAGTATGATTTATATTAAATAGGAATGATTAAGAATTGAATGCAAGTTTTATTAAATGTGTAATTTGTTTTAAGCATGTAGATGATCATGAGCTAGACCAAACCTTTTTTATGTTATTAGTTTTATTTAATTTATTATTTATATTAAATTGTTCTCATGCATTCCTTCTCTCCTAATTATTATATAGGGAATGCATTCCCATGGTTTTTTATATAAACTCTTTTTCCCCTTACCTGCATGTGAGGAAAAGGAATATGTAATGGATGAAGCTCCCAAGCTAGAA
This sequence comes from Viscum album, assembly GCA_963277665.1. Lineage (NCBI taxonomy): Eukaryota > Viridiplantae > Streptophyta > Magnoliopsida > Santalales > Viscaceae > Viscum > Viscum album. The sequence goes on from OY728122.1 coordinate 869,694,943, forward strand.
GAGGTGGTTCAAGTTTGGAGCTGAGGTGAAACCAATCCAAGGAGATAGAAATGTGGATAGGTGGAAAGCTCTAAACATGATCTTCAATTAGTTCAAGGTGTTTCTACCCTATGTCAATTGTTAGTTTATCAACCACTAGATAAACTAACCATTAGTATCATCTCATGATCATACCCTTCATTTTATTTTTTTCAAGTTTCATGTTTATCTAATTATGTATGTTTTTCCGTGATCACATAATTAATGAATTAACGAGCATTCAAGATAGAATTAAAATAAACTCGCTTATGCATAAATATTATATAAGACATGGTTAATAACTTAATAAATCCGAGTTAATATTAAAAAACATGTGATAAAGATACTAATTGGATATTTAAGCATAAAAGGATAAAATCCCTAAATAAAATATTATGTCAGTATAGCCTTCCATTACTTCAGTTAGAATCAAACCAAAATTCAAAGTGATTAACCAACCAATGTTTGGGTGCTTTCAATTATTGGGGAAATCAAACATGAGGTTTTGGGTTAACTTAAATTGGTTCACATCAAGGGTTGACTAACAAATTAGGACATGGTGTAACTGAGAGACAAACTTTGAGGAGATCTAATTAAATGACTTAAGGATTGGGGAGTCCACTCAACAGATCAAGGAAATGTGAGTTAATACAGTTGGCATTTAGAATGCCTACCTAAAACCATTAAACTTGCTTGACCAACCAATGTGAGGGTAATGAGAAGAGGAATATGGTTTTTTTCCACTAGGATGTCCAAGAAACATGATATTCCAAATCCAATGGTGAGGTTTATTGGGTTTTGATAAAATATTGGGAGACTAATAAATATAATATTTATTTATTTGTCTAAATTTTATTAGATAAATTACTAAAATTATGCTTATATTATTTTTTATAAACTGTAATAAAATGACATCAAACGTATCACTATGATCCATACATGAGAAGGAAAACCTTCTCACTAGCATAAATTTCCATGAGTGTAAAAGGTGCATATGTGTCAACCTTCACTATGAAACAAAATTATATGTGCTTTAAGAAACTTTACCGGTTTAACCTAGAAATGAGGCAAGTGATGAAGATCTATCTCTCTATGAAAAACATCTCAATTATGATACAAATGATTATTTCTTTATGATATCCTCCATATCCAATGATATTTTGAAGAACCCTGAGGATATGGATGCCTATAGCATGATGACTCACCATCTGGATCTCTATCATGAGAAGGTGAGATAATAGAGGTACGAGATCTCTAATGATTTGTTCACAACTAAGCTTAGAGATTCTTCGCTAGCTAGGAATAATGTAGTCATGATTATTGGCTGCATTGAATGCCTGGACATCTTAGGGATTAAATTCCAAGATTAGTTGCGTAAAAATCTCACACTTTCATCACTTTCCAAGACCTTCTCTATATTTATTGTGAATTGTAATATAAAGAATAATGATAAGTCTTTCAGAACTTCTTTCCTTGATTCACCAAGTGGATAAGGACATGGGCCTTGATAAACTTTAAATCCTTATGGTGAATAGGAAAATTAAGAACTAGGAAAAGGTTTACAATATTTATAAATAGTCTAAGGATCCCGAGCACTATCCTTCCAAGAAGAAGATGATCCAAATGCAGGGTAAGGAAAAGGAAGCAGTGTGTTTTACATTTGGAAATCTAGTCCACTAGAAGATGAACTACAGCCAAAAGAAAGGGGAAGAAAAAGTTGCATACATTATCGAGTATGATCTTCTAATTTCTACACATTGGGTATTAGATACATCTTTTAGTGCTCACATCTGTATCCAAATATAGGAACCATGTAGATTCCAAAAAAATTCTAGAGGAGAGGTGGATCTAAGAGCTATTAAGGATGTGAGGATGGCTGCTCTACACATTGGTTACTATGACCTTTCATTGCTAATGGGAATGATTTTGGTTTTAATATATTGTTATTATGTACCTATAGTTACCAAGAATATAATTTATGTGTTATGTTTAGATATAGATTGGTTTATTTTCAAATTTGGGAATAAAAGTTGTTTCTTTTATAAGGACAACATATGTTATGGTATGTCACATTTAAATAACAATATTTATTTATTAAATTATGAAAACCAAGTGTTGTAAATTGATAACAAATCATGTTCATAAGACTCATATAACACCAAACTATGGAATCACCATCTTTTTCATGTAAACAAGAATAGCTTGGAAAAGATTTTCCATATGGTTATTTAGACTCTTCTAAAAACCACTTGATAGATGTCATGCTTGTTTACAAGGAAAAATAACCAAACCACCATTTTATGGATAGTGTTAAAGGGCCACAGAACATCTAGGATTGGTACACACTAATGTGTGTGTACAATTTTCAATAGAATCTAGAGGTGTATATTTTTTAATTCATTACTTTTACTAATGACTTGAGTATATTTGGATATATCAACTTGATGAGGTACAAGTACACATCCTTCATGAAATTCATGGCACTCAATAATGAAGTATAGAATCATCTTGGTAAGAAGAAAAAGATGCTTCAATCAGATCAAGGTGGTGAATATGTAAACCAATAGTTCATCTATTCTCTACAGGAGTTTGGGATTCTATCTCAAATCACTCCACATTGCACACCACATTGGAATGGTGTTTGTGAAAGGAGGAATTATACCTTGTTAGGCATGGTAAGGTCAATTATTAGTTATGTAAATCATCCATTATCCTTTTGGGTATATGCATTACAAACTATGGAATACACATTAAACAAAGTATCAGCTAAAGTAGAAAATGGAATTCACTTTGAGCTATAGAGTGAAAAATAAACCCATTTTATCTCATACATGTGTATGGGGTTGAGAGACATTTTTTGAGGCCTTATTAGAAAAAAAAATAGAATGTTGGGGCATGAATTGTATCTTTATAGGATATCCTAATAAAACAAATGGACACTACCCATAGAACCCCTCAGACAAGAAAGTGACTATCCCCAGACAATCCTTCTTTCTTGATAGGGTTCACATCCTCAAAAAGGACAATAGAAACAAGAGTGACATCAATGAAGTTGATGCTCAAGATGCACAAGAGTTACTACTAGAACAGATTCTATAGTTCCCTGTGGAAGAAGTAGTTCCTAAAACAAAAGTATCGCATAGGAGTAAAAGATAGGTATGTGAACTATAGAGATATGGTTTTCTGGTCACCGAGGATGGTGAATCATTATTGGATGACAATGATGAACCTCTATCCTATAAGGAGGCAGTGGAGAGATTAGAATATTCTTGATGGATAGAAGCTATGAATTCATATATGGATTCCATGTATCCTAACCATGTATGGGTTCGGGTCAATGTCACAATTGATGTAATGCCTATCTATTGCAAATGGGTATTCAAGAGGAAAATGGACAGAGAAGTTAAAGTATGTAACTATAAAGAAAGGATAGTCGATAAAGGATTTAAATAGAACTAAGTAATTGACTATGATGAAAACTTTTTACTAGTTTCTATTTTGAAATACATCAGAATCATACTTGCTATAATAACTTACCATGACTATGAGATTTGGTAGATGGATGTCAAAACTGCATTCCTTAATGGGAACCTTCAGGAATACGTCTATATGACACAACCAGAAAGGGTTTTTGGCTCCAAGTGATTCCAAATAGATTTTCAAGTTATAGAGATCCATTTATGGATTAAATAAAGCATCTTGGTCATGGAACATTTGATTTGATGAATCCATAAAATAATTTGGTTTCATTAAGAATGAATTTGAGACATGTGTTTAAAAGAAGTTTAGTGGTAATGTCGTCTTTATCCTAGTATTGTAGGTTGATGACATATTACTTATTGGAAGTGACATGTTAGTATTATAATCTATTAAGGTCTGGTTAAAAAAAGTGTTTCTCTATGAAGGACTTAGGTGAAGCAGCCTATATTCTACATATAAATATCAATCATGAGAGTTCCAAAAGTCAACTTAGACTAAGTCAAAGTACATTTGTCGACCAGATACTATAGTGATTTAGTATAGAAAAATCTAAGAGGGTATTGCTTCTAGTTTCCCATGGTTTACATCTTTCTAAGAAAATGTGTCCTCAGAAACAACATTAGAGAGATAGAATGAGTAAGATCACAAATTCTTTGATGATACGATCAATCATGTATGTCATGTTATGTAATAGACTTGACATTTCCTATGTACTGAACATGGTAGGAAGATATCAAGTGGATCCAGGAGAACAAAATTGGACTATTGTTAAGTCTATCCTTAAGTATCTAAAAATAACTAAGGATATGTTCCTGCTGCATGGAGGAGACAAGAAACTGGTTTTCATAGGTTATATTGATGCTAGTTTATAGACAGATCTGAATGATCTGAAGTCTCAATCAAGATATTTTTTCTGTCTTAATGGAGGGGAAATAAGTTGGAAGAGTTAAAATAATCCATTTGTCACTGATTCTATATTAGATTCTGAGTATATAGCAGCTTCTAATACAACCAAAGAAGTTGTCTGGATTCAAAAAAAATTCTAGGAGATTGATGGGGTACCTATCATTAAAGACCCCATCACATTGTATTGTGATAATAATGTAGTGGTGTCTCTTGAAAACAGCCATGCTCAGACCAACAGACAAAAAATATTCTCCCGAAGTATCACCTCTTGAAGGATTTCAATTAGAGGGGTGATGTTATAGTGAATAGATTACCCACTGAAGCGAATTCGGAAGACCCCTTGACTAACAGCCCATCAAAATAGATGCATGAATGTCATGTGAGAGCTGGCGGACTGAAGGTTGTCAGTAGTTGGACCTAGTGAAAGTGTGAGTCTGTTGGAGTTAGTTCCCTAGAAACAAAATCTTTGTACTTTATGATAAACATTTATAAATTGTTTTTAATATTAATAAACTACCTATCACATCATGATTCTTCTTCTACGTGATAAATTATGTGATATTTTCCTAAAAGTAGCAGTCGCACTAAAAGGTCATAGCATTTTTTCACTACGATGATAACACGGAAGTGCTACAATACTATTCTTGAATATATTTTCAATAGACGAATGATATCATTGGAGGGACAAAAATGATACAATCTATCAAGGGTAAATATTCATAGGACTTTGAGACACCTACTCATGGTGTACGACCATGGTAATATCCCTTAGGATATTATGAGAACGAGACCTCCTAGTTAGAAATCCACATTTATATATATCGTTGAATTTTCTTATCTATGGATTCTTGTATTGGTCCTTATACATTAATATTATTATTAATGAGTATTATGAGTCACACACATAATTGTATTGATGAAAAATGTGATGATAGATGTTCACAAAGTGGTAGGATACATTGGGTGCATCACGAGTAATATTTCATTAATGAATTATGTGAGAAAGGATTTATCCCTTCAGTTATTTAATAGAAGTTAATAACTCATTCCATTTTATGTAAATGATATACCTTAAAGAAATCCATGGCCATGGTGTTCAATAGACACATTCTATTTTTGGAAAGTCAAAGAAACAGACATCGTGCACATAGGTTGATGGAATCAGTAGGCAAACTTCTTGATTTTAGATATCAGATAAAGTTATTATATTACATAGTAAGAATCCATATGAGGTGACATGTAATTGAGGCATTAAATTCTTTATTTATGGGTTCCTTTTCCTGTCACTCAAAGATAAACTTGTTCTTTAGGCTGCTTCGCCTAATGCCACTGAAAAAGAGGCCTAGAGGTCCACACACTAAGTGAATCCAAAATCCCTATTAAATAATATATTATTATTTATTATTTAATAGGTTGAATAAATATTATTCTCATATGTGGTTTAATAATTATTAATGTATGATTTATCGCATATAAATATTTATTTTATCTTTAGTAATTATAATATTTATTTATTTATTGGTGAATAATGTAGTGATATTTGTTTAATAAATAAATAGACATTATTCAGGGTCTCATAAATATTGTGGAGGAATAGAGAACTAAGATTAATGGTCTGGTGAGAAATAATAATATTGAATATTATTTAACTAAATAATACTTAATTATAATTCCCAAGTTAAGTTCATGTCAAGAAATAATAATATCAGTATTATTATTTGACATGGGAATTTTCTAGGATTAAATAAATAATTAATGATACTCGTGATATTTTTTTATTTTAACCCTAGAAATATAAATACCAAATTATGTTGTTTTATTAAGACCCAATATTTGTTATTCATAACAAATCTTTGAGGCACCTCTTAATCCTAGAGAGATACCTTCTCTAAGAATGCTCCCAAGAATGGTGAGAAATCCTCCTCCACATAATCAAGGATAACACTTTGGAAGCGATTCTCATGGTGATCAAGGTGGACGACACAAGAGAAATGATCTTTCGTGCTAGCACACAAAGACTCCTTTAGCGATGTTTGGAGAATTCTAGAACACATGTGGATCAAATCTAGATGAAATATACACTTGGTTTCTACAATGAAATGATGGTGGACTATTTATCTGTCACCAGATTCAGCAACGAAGAAAAAATTCATGAGAGGTAATTATTTATCTAATTAAATTAATTATAACAATATGTGTTGATCGCCTCTCTCTCTAGTTCTAACAAGATTAATGTTGTCTATCGTTGATTCAATTCTATTGATCATGGTGATTAAACATCATATAGATCTTGGATTGATCATTAGTCATGACTAAAAGAAATGTTGGGCACTACCCATCACACACTTCTACTGAGCCCAAAACCTAGATAGACCCTGTGATAACACATTTCAAAATGTGATTGACCAAAACCATAAACTACAAACAAAAATCCCCCATAATGTATCTATTGAAAAATGAAAATTATGATTGAATGATCGGTTAGTCATATATCATCAAGGACACAAGATTTATACTTATAACCCTAGATCAACATCATTTATCCTGATAACCATGAAGATCCTCATGTGAATACCATTATCTAACCCTTTAATAGGATGATGTTCTCACAATAATTAAAAAATAAATCATGTGAATTTCTTGAGAATACATATTCATTAAATATTTGAGAATAGGTACTTCCCAATTTGGATTCCATATCATGATGAAGAATATGGGCATCCATGGTTGATCAAAGATCACAAATATCTCCATATTTAATCAAATCAACCACATCGATGAATGATACTTAGACACATCATCCATTAGATGATCCCAGAATATACAATTAAATTTATTATCTAATACACTAATATGACACCACAATAATCACAAAAGTCATTATATCCACAAACATTGGGGATTTCAATAACTACTTTACATTACTAGATAAAATTACCCTAAAGAATGGATCACTCAAATCTAGAATTTTTGTCTTGAGACTTCACCATATAGCTAGTGATCTTAAATAAAGCCGCAAAATAAGCCCAAATACTTTGGATTCACTTTTTATAACCCAAATTAAATGAAGTTTTCATCAATTAATACCGATTTAAATAGGTTTAGAGTATCTATTTACATTGGAGGAATGTTTACCAATCATAACAACACCATGAAAAATATATAATATATTTCCTTATTCATTTGAAGAAAAAGGATCAATAGGTTGTGAATTGATTCCTTTAAATAATTTGAAAAAAATCAATCTTACCTATTAAAGTAGTTAAAAACTGTCATTCTCTTTTCAGCGATCAATATAGAGGAAATAAATAAAGAAAAAAATTACATGACCTGACAGGTGTTTATATCAATTCAAGGCTACAACAGATCCCACTAGTCTACTCCACCAACTCCCAATGAAATATTGTTGACTTAATCAAGATCCATTTACTTCAGATATCCTAATTGTGTATAAGAAGCTTTCACTTTGAATAAGGATTTTAATAGGACCTCACATCCTTTTACGGGCGAACTCAGAATTGAGTACTGGTAGTTGAAACTTACTCCACAACTATGAATAGGAATCTAGAACGTAACCTCATATAAATACAAGTATCTAAAACTTAATCAAAAACTAAGTAAAATCATATGAAACTTATAATAAATAGATGAAAAATATGGAGGAAAAAATAGTTCCAACACTTAATTTCAAGACTCTTTAAATAATTGATAGGTGTATTCTTCATATAGAGAATATATAAACATAAAGGTGAGGCTCTTGGAAGAGTATTTTCCATGATATTTAATAAATAAAATAGAAGTAGAAAAAATCCACTATAGAGAACTATAAAAACGTTTTCTTTCTCCTTCTTCTTTTCTTCTAATCCTTGCTCCGTTAGAGAGATAGTAGAAGAAAAGGGAGTTAATTGAATATAAAAAGTATTTCAATTATATTTTCTGTAGCCTGGGTATATATATTATTGTAAATATTATTTATCATACAAAAAATAAAAAAATAATAAATAATAAATAATATAATTTTTAAGATTTCTTTTTCCATTATAAATTCAAAAATGAGTTGTAAAATCATTACATAAATTTCCCTATGATTTAAGAATATTAGTTCTATCTTGATTTAATAATATTCTTGAAATAAACTTATTTAAATTCATTCCTAAATATCCTCAATAATATTAGTATCTTAAAATTTTAATTTAACTCATTGAATCATCCATGAAATCATACAAGTGTCTTCATCATTTTTAATGTGAAATATAGAAAAAATCATATAATTTTCATGAACCGTCCCCCGGGTCCCATGCCATGACTACCCCAAGCCCGCCTTCCATAGGCCTGGGGATGAAGACTAGCATTAGAAATCTATATCCCTAAAATGGGAAGACATTGCCTTTAGACCTGTAGAAACACCTAGAGTAGAAAACAAAAAGATGCAACCATGAAGTAAACTACTGTAGTAAAAGGGTGCTAAAAGTAAAGGGGACAAAATACAAGCCCAACGGGAAAAGTACAAGTACAACTGAAAAGTAAAAATAGATAAAAAATGAAAAGTAGCTCATGGATCGTCCACCATGGATCCTACCTGAAGGGTAGGTATAACTCATGACAAGTAGTCCCTAGTCACATCATGCCAAATAGTCCACCTCCGTGAACCGTCCAGTCTTGTCTCCCTCTACCTCGATCAATGTTGTCTCTTGTCTACAAAAGACACAACATGGTGGAGGTGTAGCCCGTGCAGGGGTGAGTATAATGATACTCAATAGGGACCCCGAGACCCCATAGGTCTTCTAGATTTCCACAAAGAAATACCAAAAAGAAATACCTCAACTCTACATAGGTATATGCCCATACATATACCTAAGTTATAAATATATACTCATCTCATACCTTAAGGGAATAATAACACAAAGGTATCACCACGAAGGTAGAAATACCACACAGGTAATAACCCTAAGATAGAAGTACCACAAACGCAACACCACAAAGATAGAAGTACCACACAAGTAATACCACTGAGATAGAAGTACCACACAGGTAACCCCACGAAGACAACACCACAAAGGTGAAAATGCTGAGCTCACAATCAGGTATAACTTAAGTATAGAAGTACATATGATTAGTCATAAGGATAGATCACCTTATTCTATTAAGTTTCACTGCTTCTGACCCACACAAGATCGATAGGTAACTAACACCCACTGAACCACACAGGATCGAACCCACACAAGATCGATAGATAACTAACCCCCACATACCCACACAGGATTGGTATGTGCTGACCCACACAGGTTTGCTGAGCACTGACCCACACAAGATTCGACCCACCCAGTATCAGTATGCACTGACCCATACAAGATTGTTGAGCGCTGACCCACATAGTATCTGATAGATGCTGACCCACATAGGATCAATGTTCTTTCTTCACGTTACATCCAGACACAGGATTCCTCGCACCCGGTGTGCTTGAGTTCTGTGGAATCTTCCCCTCGAGATATCGATCATACCTCGGCCTCTACTAAGCTCTATAATGGAGTATTTTGAAGTTCCTCTATGTCGTAAGGGTTCTAATTCCAAAGACGGTGCGTCAATCAGACGCGCAGTCTGTGAGTTTTAAGCATCTTGGTTTTGAGGGCCTTGTTGGATTTTGGTTCGATCCTACCCGGATGTACTCCAACTATCTCTAAAACTCAAGTGCAGTATACCAAAAGGACCGTCTATATCTAAGGATCTAAACTCCATCAACAGTTCTTAAAATGGATTTCTAGTTATCAATATGTGGCCCTTGAAGTGTTTCTGGGTCCGGTTGGGCCTCGGTTTGGTCTGACCCAGCCCGACCCAGTCTGGGCCGACCTAACCCGGTTTTGGTCAACTCAACCCGGTTTGGGTCCGACCCGCCTGGGTTGTGCCATGAAGGGCTCGGCCCGACATGCAAGGGGCGGCCCGCCGGTCTGGCCCGATATGGGGTGTGGCCCGGCCCGCTGGGCAGGCGGACCAGTCAGAGGTGGCATGGCCGTGTGAAGCATGGCCCACGGCTGGGTGGGGCGGACCAATGTGGTGGGCCTGCCCTAGCCGCTACTCGGGGGTGCGACTCTTGGTTTTCCTGAATGCCCGTGAGAGTCGTTCGGTTTCATCTACAACGGTGACACCACGTGGTGCCTCTAGGTGGCTCACGGGACCCGCTGGAGCGGGTCATCCCTCTTTTCACGGCCGACCGGCATGCCAGCCGCCATCTCCAGAGGCGCGCGATGGTGTGCCGCTTCGCCATCAGCAGTAGGCCGGTGTGCCAGCCGCCTGCCGATCCACCGGGTCTGACGAGCTGTGGCCTGCGACCTCCAGCGGTGCGTTGGTAGCGCTTCCCTCCTCCTCTGCGGCTGGCGACCGGTGTGTCGTCTTCCTCTTTAGATCACCGCGGCTGACGAGCTACAGCCGGTTCCTCCGGCAGTGCGGGTGCACCGCCTCCTCCATCGTGGTCGGCCGGTGTATCGGCCGCCGCCTAAGTCCCTTTCGGCACCGGTCGCCAGTACTGCTGTGCCGACAGTCTTCCATGAAGGTAGAAAAGTGTAAAAAAGGTTGTGGAGGGTTCGGGCGAGGTTCTTAGTCTGGTTCCATCCTTGTTAGTTTGTAATCACAAGGGAGGATTAAAGGGTTCATGGAATTCACTTGAATTAAACAAAAATCAAACCCCTACCTCGTAAACCCGTTGGAGAATGTTCGCGCTTGAAGGTGGATCGGTGATCTTCATTCCTGCCATAGGCTTCCAACGACACCGCTTGCACGTCGTCCTTCGGTTCAGGTTTCAGTGTTGCTCATCACCGCTCACCGGAACTAGATCCATCCTCCAAGGGTTTGGCATCTTGGAACTTCTTCATCACTTCGTTTCTTGGTGAAGCTATGCCAACACCTCTCTCCAGGCCCCATATAAATAGGAAAGGGGGAGGGTGTCTAACGGTGTTGGGAATTAATGTGGGCTCATTAACTAGGAAGCTTCCCAATTCTCCAACGATATTTTTACATAGGAATGAAAGGTTAGACATTTATTGTCTTGACATGTCATTGGTCCCACATCATCTTGTCCGTTGGAGGATAAGTTAGAACCAAATAAAATAAAAAGTTATTTTATTTATTTATTTTAAAAAGTCACAAAACATAACCTTTTTTTTCAGACCTGCTATGGTCAAAGTAAATTGTCCCTTATGTGAATCCCGATGTTTCAAATTCAACGGTGCCCTCAGATTTTTAATCCGAGCACTGGTTCAAAAGTTAGAAATCGCCGCTCGTTCGTTTGATGAACGTACCATAAAAAAATTGGAAATTAATTCTATGCACACTGGTCCTCGGAATCATGTGCCTTCAATTTTTGCAGACTCAAAATAATTCCATATAATTAAAAAAAATTGCATGGAAAAAACTGGTTCATTACATTCTCCCCACATTAGGAATTTTCGTCCCCAAAATGCATAACATAGACTAAGAAAACAATTGGGGGTAATGAGCATGAATATGAACCTAACACTCCCATATTCTTTCATGGAGGTTCCCATGCTACCAGCAAACCTGCACCAGAGGTATTGACTGATAATGAAGGACTCACTCCAGTTGATCCTCAATCTCTACTGGAACCTCCGTAAACATCTCCCCATCATCAAAGACATGCTCATTGTGGTTGATGATGTGAGACGGTTCATGAACGTATCTCCTCTGCTAGGATACATGGAAGACGTTGTGCACCCTATCCAACTATGGTGGATGTACCAAGCGGTATGACACCTCCCCAATCCTCCTATGTATCACAAATGGTCTGATAAACCTCAGTGATAACTTGCTGCCTCGACCAAATCTCTGTAGTCCCCATCAAGAAGAGACTTGTAAGAATACATGGTCCTCCTTATGGAACTTTAAAGGTATCTTCCTCCTATCAGTATAAGACTTTTCTCTGCTCTGTGCAGTCTTCATCCCCTCCTGGATGATCTGCACCTTCTCAGTCGTTGCCCATACCAACTCTGGCCCCATAAGTGCTGACTCTCTTGGGTCTGTCTAGCATAGAGGTTATCTGAAAGGATGGCATTATAGGGCCTAGAATGGTGCCACATCGATGGTGGAGTGATAATTGTTGTTGTATGTCAACTCCACCAAGGGAAAGTGATCCTCCCAACCGTGGCCAAAATCTAGGATGCATGTACGTAGCATGTCCTCTAGTGTATCTATGGTCTGCTCTATCTGACCATCTATCTAAGGATAAAAGGCGGTGCTCAAACACAGCTATGTCCTGAATTCCTCCTGCAACCCTTTCCACAATCGGGAAGTAAACCATGTGTCACAGTCAGAGACGATCATTGATGGCACCCCATGGAGTCGAACAATCTCCTGTACATAGAGGCATCCCAAGCCCTCTATGGATCCCTACTCTCAAATAGGTAGGAAGTGGATGGACTTGGTGAGTCAGTCCACAATCACACAAATGGAATCATGTCCCCTAGATATATGTGGAATCCTGTCACAAATTCCATATAGATACCATACCACTTCCTCTCCATCACCTCTAGTGCGAGAGTTAAGCCTAGTAGAACCTGATGCTCGACCTTCATTCGCTGACAAGTGAGGCATCGTGAAACAAACTCTATTACTCACTTAATCATCACTATCCATCAGTGTTAATGCCAGAGGTCCTGGTACATCTTCAACACACCAGGATGTACCACCAGAGTGGATTTATGGAACTCTCTCAACTACTCCTCCCGTATCACCACCAGTACCATGGTACATCCTCTGAAAAGTATGAATACACCCCACCTTCAGAAAATCCATCAGGTTTCTGTCCCAACAATATCTGAGCATGTCGAGCCTCGTAGTCAATGTTCCCAAGATGGGCCTCCCTAACTCACTAAAGGAGTGGGGGGAGTGACTATCATAGACTGGAGGTAAGATTCTCCATCTCTATCCTTGAAGGATATTTACAACATAGCTAGCTACTCCGTTTCCTCACTAGCAACTATAGACCAAACCTCCTACTGAGTTCCTCAGCTACCATGTTCCCCCTCCCAGGAGTATAGACTATCTCAAAGTCACAATCTTGGAGAAACTCTAGCCAATGCCACTGTCTCAGGTTCAGGTCCTTCTGAGAGAAGATATACCTGAGACTCTTGTGATTAGAGTAGACTATAAAATGTTCTCCCATCATGTATTTTCATTACATCTTCAAGGTGAATACCACTGCTACTAAATCTAAGTCATGGGTAGTGTAGTTCTTCCCATGTTGCCTTAGCTATCGTGAGTCGTATGTTATCACTGCTCGCTCCTATATCAGGACACATCCAAGTACGATCCCTAATGCATCACAGTAGACCGCATTCCCAACTCCCTCTTCTAGTAGCCTCAATATGGGGGAACTCTTCAGTATCTACCTCATCTCCTGGAAACTCTACTGGCATCTCTCTGTCCATACGAAGGGTTTTCCCTTCTTTGTCAATGATGAAAAAGGTGCCTCAACTCTGGAAAAGTCAGGCATGAATCTCTGGTAGTATCCAGCCAACCCCGGGAAACTCTGCACCTCGGTCACACTCCTGGGTGGTTCCCAAGAAATTACATCCTCTATCTTCACTAGATACATTGCCACTCCAGCCTCTGAAATAAAGTGTCTTATAAAATGGACCACTCTTATTTAGAATTGGCACTTTTAGAGCTTACCATAAAGCTGGTTCTCTCAGAGTGTATCTAGAACAATATGCAGATGATAGGCATGCTCCTCCTCCATCGCTGAGTATATCAAGATGTCATCCATGAAGACCACCACAAATCGATCGAGGTATATCGTAAAGATCCTATTCATGAGTCCCATTACCACTTCTGGGGCAGTGGTCATGCCGAATAGCATAACAAAGAACTCATAGTGGCCATACCGACATCTGAAAGACGTATTCTACACATCCTCATCTCGTACCCTGAGCTGATGATAGCCTGATCTGAGGTATATCTTCGAAAACCAACGATCTCCCTTCAGTTAATTGAAAATATCATCAATCCAGGGATGTAGATACTTATTCTTCACTGTCACTTGGTTCAGGCGCTGATAGTCCACACAGAGTCTCAAACACCCATCTGCCTTCTTGGCGAACTAAATCGGGGATGCCCATGGAAAAACATTGGGCCTTATGAACCCCTTTCTCTGCAAGTACTCCAACTATACCCATAACTCATGAAGCTCTATCGGAGCCATCCAATATGCTAGTGTAGATATTGGTGTCGTCCTGGTGTACAGGTCAATGTAAAACTCTACCTCTCTATATGGAGGTAGTCATGGAACATCATCAGGAAAGACATCGCCATATTGGTCCACCACTACAGAATAGCTCGGACTCTCAACATCCACTACTCCAAGGGTAAGGATATTCAACTGATGTGTAATTGATTGCACCCTCCTCTGGGTAAATCCATCCTATGCTTCAAATGTTCTCTTCTCGTTGGTGAAGGAAACCATGGCCCCATCCGTGCAGACACACCGCACTTTGTGCCTAATATAATCAATCTGAGCATGGAATGTGGATAACCAGTCCATACCCAAGATGATGTCATAAGGCCTCGACGCTGCTACTAGAAGATCCAAGCCGAAGATCTCACCTCCAAGAGTAATCTCACACTTCCAACACCAATGTGTAATCGTCAAATCCGCTCCTGTAGGAGTCTCGAGCTGTAAGGATCGAGCCAAAAAATCCACTGAAATCTCCAAGCCTCGAACGAGGGTCATGGAAATAAAAGAGTGACTGGAACCTGTGTCTATGTGTACTAAAACTAAGGTGTAGTAGACACATATTGTACCACTAATAATCTTTGAACCATCGTGTTCATAAGCCTCAGCTACATGGAACTGAAATCTTCTCTGTCCACCTGCTCCTTGTGGTCGGGGTGGACCACCTGGAGGTGGTGGCTGTAGAACCTCGAATCGTTGCCCACCACCTGCTGCACGGATATCTCCTCAACCATGTTCTCATGCTACCTGCGAACCTCCTCGATTGAACCTTTGCCTCAGCTTTGGTGGTTCCTCGACCATCTGTTGGTTGTCCGTATGGCAGGTCGTGCAGTCGCGAGCCATGTGATCCTACCCACTACATGTGTAGAACTGCCAACTCCTCAGTTGTCCTCTATCTCGTGATCCCCGCACCACCAACCTTGTATCTTGAGGTCATTATCCAGAATTTTTGGCCCACTTGGTCGCCTACGTTATCCGCCTACTGCCTGCTGCAGATTCCTCTACTACCTGACATCCGGTGGTGGCTCTCACTATTGGTGCCAGCTGAGCTAGGAAGCTCTCCAGCAGAAGTGCTCGCTCTAGCACCCCAGGCTATATCGGAATGTTGAGTGATATCATCGATGCTCTAATCTCCCGTCAGAGACCCTGGTCAAAGGTCTGGCCCTTGAACAAAGGGTCTCATACCATGTTGGTGGTGTAGTAGGAGATATCACTAAACCTCATTGTGTACTCGGCCACAGTCATGTCACCTTACTTTAAGTGCAACAACTCCTGTATACGTGCTGAGCATAGAGTCGTTGGGTTAAACTCTACCCTGAAAAGGGTCTCGAAGTTTGCCCAGATGAGGGTCACCTCGATATATATCTGGAGCATCAAGATCCACCATCTCCCTGCTACTGCGTGAAGAAGATTGGCTACTAGGATCACCATAAGATCAGCTGCTTTCCTAACCAGGTGGAAAACTCTGGATACATCCTCTAGCCAGTCCTCAGCTGCATGCGGGTTCATCTCGCCTTGGAAACTCAAAGGCCACTACCACTGAAACTCATAAAAAGTGCTCAGTCGGCGTGCATCATCTACTGGTGGGGATGGTGGAAACGGCTTCCCAATGGGTAGTGGTGCTGCTGGTACACCACCCGAAGGTGCTAACACCGTAAGAGGGACCTGCACCGAGGCCTCATTGGTCGGTGGGCCATCATCACTTACTCTCTCGGGAATCCTGGATGGCTGTCTATATGGAGGCATCCTGAAATAATACCTGTGTGCCTTGGTCAAAAAGTTATACCTGGTGACCTAACTCGAAGAGGTCATAATAAGGATTTTTCAAAACACATGCAATAATTGTTTTCGTGCATTGAGTCAGAAATTAGAATTTAGGGTCCTGGTGTATGGATATGTCGGTCGCCGCACCAACACTGGACTCCCCAAACTAAAAATCACACTCAAAACACTTATCAGTATTGTTCCATTGAAAATATCAGAGTCCTATTTCTTCAGTAGAACCGACTCCTCTGATACCACATTTTCACTACTCATCCCCTTGGGCCTGTGCTGTGACTACCCCAATCCCGCCTTCCATAGGCCAGGGGATGGCGAATAGCACTGGAAAGGAGTGTCCCTAAAATGGGAAGGCATTGTCTTTAGACCTGTACAAACAAACATAGTAGAACACAACATGATGAAACCACTAAGTAAACTACTATAGTAAAATAGTGCTAAAAGTAAAGGGGCCAAAATACAAGCCCAACAAGAAAAGTACAATTTAAACTGAAATGTAAAAAACAAATAAAAAGTGAAAATAAGCTTCTGGATCGTCCACCATAGATCCTAAATGAAGGGTAGGTACAGCTCATGACCAGTTTTCCCTGCGTCATGTCATTCTAGATAGTACACCTCTGTGTACCGTCCAGTCCTGGCACCCTCAACCTTGATCAATGATATCTGTCATTTGCACAAGACACAATAAGGTGTGGGTGTAGCCCATGCAGGGGTGAGTATAACGATACTCAGTGGGGACCCCAAGACCCCATAGGTCTCTTAGAGTTACATAAAGGGAAAACCACAAATTAATCCCTCAACTCTACTTAGTTATATGCCCATATATATACCTAAGTTATGAATATATACTCATATCATAAATGAGGGAAGAATACCACAAAGGTAACACTATGAAGGTAGAAATACCACACAGGTAATGCCACTGAGATAGATGTACCACACAAGTAACACCATGAATATATAAGTAATACATAGGTAATACCACTATGATAGAAGTACCACATAGGTAACACCACAAAGACAACACCACAAAGGGGAAAAGACTCAGCTCATAATCTGGTATAACTTATGTTTAGAAGTACAGATGATTAGTCGTAAGGCTAGATCACCTAATTCTATTATGTATCACTACTTATAACCCACATAAGATAGATAGGTAAATAACCCCCACTGACCCACATAGGATCTGACCCACGCATGATCTGACCCACACATGATTGGTATGTGCTGACCCACACAGGTTCGCTGAGCGTTGACCCACACAGGATCGGTATGCCCTGACCCATATAGGATCGCTGAGCACTAACCCATACAGGATCTGATAGATGCTGACCCACACAAGATCTGATAGATGTTGACCCAAACAGGATCGATGTTCTTCCTTCACGTTATAGCCATCCACAAGATTCCTCGCACCTGGTGCGCTTGAGTTCCATAGAATCTACCCCTCGAGATATCGGTCATACCTCATATTCCACTAAGCTCTACAAAGGAGTATCCCAAAGGTCCTCCATGTGGTAAGGGTTCTAACGCGACAGACGTTGTGTCAATCGGACGCCCAGTCTGTGAGTTATAAGCATTTTGGTTCCGAGGGCCCGATTGAAGTCAGGTTTGATCCAACCCAGTCGTACTCCATCTATCACCAAAACTCAAGTGGATTACACCAAAAGGACCATCTCGATACAAGGATCCCAACGCCACAGATGGTCCGTCTAACGGATGCCCGGTTTTCATGATATGGCCCTTTAAGTGTTTCTGGGTTAGGTCCGACCCGGCCTGACCTGGTTTGGGCCGACCTGACCCGGTCCGGGTCCAACCCGGCTGGGCTGGGCCGCGACAGTCTCGGCCCACTAGACCGAGGTCTGACCCGACCCAAAAGTTGGTGGCCAGTCAATCCAGCCCGCGGTGGGGCGCGGCCCAGCCTGCTGGGTAGGCGGCCTGACCGTGTGAAGCGCAGCCCGCAGTTGGGAGGGGCGACCCGATGTGGTGGTCCCTGCACTAGCCGCTACCCTGGGGTGTGACCCTCGGTTTTCTCGAATGGGCAGGTGGGCCGTTCAGTTTCTTCCCCAATGGCATCTCCATGTGGCACCACCAGGTGGTTCACGACACCTGTTGGAGCGGGTCCTACTTCCAACCGCTGCCAACGGGTGTGCGGGTCGCCTTCTCCAGTGGTGCGTAATGGTGCGCCGCTCCACCACCCGTGGCAGATCGGTGTGACAGCCACCTCCCGATACGCTGCAATTGACGAGTCCTGGCCTGCGACCTCCAGCAGCACGCTGGTCATGCCACCCTCCACCTTCGAGGCCAACTGGTGTGCCAACCGCCTCTTCTGATCACCGCGGCTGACGAGCTGGGGCTGGTTCCTCTGACGGCGCTGGTGTGATGCCTCCTCCCTCATGGTCGGCCGGTGTGTTTCCCGCTGCCTTGGTCCCCGCCTATGTCTGTCGCTGGTACCGCCGCACTGATGGTCTTCCATGGAGGAAACATGAGGTAAATATGGTTACAGAGGGTTTGGTCTGGTTTCGTAGGCCATCTCCCTCCGTGTTAGCATGTAATCATGAGGTAGGATTAAAAGGTTCAAGTAATTAGCTTGAATTAAAAAAAAAATCCCATACCTCGTAAACCCAGTAGAGAACATCCGCACTTGAAGGTGGATTGGTGATCTTCATTCCCGCCACAGGCTTCTAACAACGCCGCTTGCACGTCATCCTTCGGTTCGGGTTTTGGTGTCACTCATCACTGCTCACCGGAACCAGCTTTGTCCTCTAAGGGTTTGGCATCTCGGCACTCCTTCAGCACTTTGTTTCTTGGAGAAGCTATGCCGACACATCTCCCCAAGATCCATATAAATAAGAGAGGGGGAGGGTGTCTAACGGTGTTGGGAATTAATGGGGGCTCATTAATTAGGAAGCTTACCAATTATCCAATGATACTATTACATAGGAATGAAAGGTCAAGCCATTTATTGGCTTGACACGTCGCTAGTCCCACCTCTGCTTGTCTGTTGGGGGATAAGTTAGAAACAAATAAAATAAAAAGTTATTTCATTTATTTGTTTTAAAAAGTCACAAAACTTAACCTTTTTTCAAACCTACTATGGTCAATGTAAAGTCTCCCTTAAGATAATCCTAGTGCTATGGATTCAACAATACCCTCATATTTTTAATCCGAGCACTGATTCAAAAGTTAGAAAACACCGCCTGCGCGTTTACTGAACGTACATTAAAAAAATTCAGAAATTAATTCTGGGGACACCGGGCCTCGGAATCACGCACCGTCAATTTTTACAGACTCGTAATAATTTCCATATAATTAAAAAAAATTACATGGAAAAATCCGGGTCTTTTCAATAATATTCATAAATAATATTAAATTAAAATTAATAGATTACTTATCCATTCCTTCATGGTGTCATGGATTACATCACGACATGATTCATTTAATATTCAAATTATTTTTTGCGTGACGCCCCCTCCACAATTTAGAAAATATTAAATAAAAATAAACATAATAATTTAATCTTTCCAAAATATGTAATATAATATTAATAACTAGAAAGTTCAAAACTTTTCCACTATATTGAAATCCTCATTATAGAATAATATGATATTTAATCAATATGAAATATATATTTCTTTTCCACAGGTCAATACATTACATAGTTCTCATATTAACTCTCACGAATAATATATTATACTTACTCTAGAGAAATATTTTAAAAAATATTTCATAACAAAAATCTTAATACAACTATTTCATAACATATTTTATTACACTACAGAGATGTGTAATATAAATTCCAAACTTAGAAGAGCTATGTAAAATATTTTACATAGTAAATATACAATACATAATATATTTTCCCCAATGTGTCACATTTTATTATTAATTTGATTTCCCAAATGTATGGGTTTTAATCATCTTTAAGATGAGTATGTTTTTCTACTTGTAAAACGTTTGTAAAACATTATAAAGCCCTGATAGTATGTTTTTATTCAATTTTAGATGATATATAAAATTATAGACTTAGGTAAATTTCTAAAAGAACCATACATAATATAATATTATGTATGTGAAATATTCCAACTTTACTGAATTTCCAAATTATTCTAGAATATTAAAAACTCAGATCAAAGATTATGGACTCCTCTAACTAAAGAACTATTCTATGTTTTATTTCTAAATCATAAAATGTGAGGAATCATAGAATATAAATTCTATATTATTAAAAAAACAATATATTAATAATGAAACCAATTATAAACCATGAATTGGGAATAATTTTAGTGAATAACATATCATAATAGATTTCATCATTTCCCAATAGTTAATATAATGAAAAGTGTGAGGGGTAAATAAATTTTCAAAACATAAATAATGAGGACTGAAAATAATTCACTCAACATTCTCTTCCATTTTTGAAAATTATAAAATTGAAATACATAATGGAAAGACATGGAAGAGTAGATAAAGTACATATAGATAATCAACACACTCTTCCCAAGGAAAATAATAATAAAACACATTCTCCCTTAAATAGGAAATAACAAAAAATAAGCACCCTGGTCATGTGAATACATTCAACCTAATTTCCATAAATAGTAAAAAATAAAGACCATAACATGATTTAATGGATAATCTTGAACAGACTAGCATAATTTCAATAACTGAGAAAAAATATAAATAACACGCTCAAACAGGAATATAATTCTCTAACTTTAGAGATACCAAATAGTCATAAAAATTCAATAATGAAAGTATACATGTTGTCTTATAAAAAGTAACAATGAATAAAAATTATAATATACATCTCCCATAATGAATAAATAATACATACGACATTCTATAAAAATACTACGCATGAGATAAACAATCATTCTATAATAGTGAGAAATAATAAATGAACAAAATATAATAGAACAACTATATTTCAACACATAAAATAATAATTCATTATATAACATATGAGTAAATAAAATTGATAATATAGTACTCACAATATTACTAGAAATGTATCAACATACAAATCATCACATTCCAATATAATATTAAATAGAAATATAAAGTGTATGTCTATTGTCCATATGATAACAAAACATTAAAAATAGAATATCAAATTATGAAATAAATTATGAAATCACATGAAGAGCATAGATAATATTGAAGGAAAAAAGGTAAAATATTTATGAAAGAATATTCCATGTAAAAAATAATAAGTTTACATCAAGAAATCATTAAAACATATATATAAATTAAAAAAAATATTTCCACTAGAAATTTAAAAAAATATCTAGATAAATCCATTACACAATACTTCAATAATCCTTCCATTAACATTATTTCCATGATTTACATCAATTTAATAAGATATAGTTATATAGTATGACCTCATTTAAATAAAGACACCATCTGTATTGTGTTTAACAAATTAAATCTTATGTTGTTTGTTTATTATAAAATATCAAACAAGAATGACTTTTGGTGACCATATTATTTTGGATCTAGTAGTGTCAGCAATAAAATATTTAGATATATAGAAATATTTACTTCTAGGATAAATTCTATCATTGAGTTTATATAAATCTTTATAAATATAGGCAATATTTACACTATAGATTTGAGTATTTTAAAATATCTTACACTATCATAATTTCTAGTAATACTATAATGAAATCATAAAAATTAGTGATTCTTTTACTTCTTAAAAAAGGAATAACGTAATTTTTATATAGTTTAATTATTTTACCATTTCTTCCTATTCTAAGTTTCCCTATACTTAATTTAATAATACCGAGGTTTGTTTTAAGAAATCATCACCTTTAATAAACACGCTAGAATCCAATTTTAAAGAATCAACATTACATAATAAATTTTTAATTGTATCATCATGCATAGTGAAAAATAAATCTTCTTTATCAAGTTTATACATTAATTCTAAAATTTATTTTGAAATTTCATTCATTTCGGTAAGATGTTTCATTCCTTTAATTAATATTTCATTACTTATTTATGATTTTTTATAAAATTATTACATGTAAATTCTAGCATAAAACAATACTCATTAAGAACATCAAATTAATAATTTACAATTTAAAAAGGAGAAAATAATAATGATTCTATCTCTTTAGTCTGAGCCATAATACTGTGATTTACCTTTTGATTGCATCCTTAAAATTTCATTTTTATTTTATTTTATGGAAAAACCCGGTTTTTTGGGTTGATAGGGAACCATTAAATGACCTAGGGGTTAAAATATTACATGGAACAAAGGATTAATGGCCTAAATACCATTATATTGGGTTTCCATCAGTCACTATGATGTGGTCTGCAGTTCCTTGAACAGCGCACTTGCATCACCCTCCTTCATCAGGGATGTCATGCCTATGTAGTTCTTCTCCTCACTTTATGTCACATATCTCATGTTACATAATGTGGTGTCCCTCATAGAGTATCCATAATCAGTTCCACATTGTGATTCTCATATTCAATGAATATGTAATGTCATTCAATACATTGTGGTCCTCCAACTTGTTCCATTTCTATCAACCATCACTATGGGCTCCACCCTTACATTGTGGGATATTGTTCCCCCTATAAATCTCCCATAATGGGGGATTCCAATACTGTAACCATGGTCTGATGCAAAATTTCATGGTGAAATTTCTACCTCTATGCACTATGACCTCCACCCATGTGTATTGAGATATTATCCACCTATAAATCCACCCTAAGGAGACCTTCCAAGATTTGAACCCAATTCTAATGTAGAATTATGGGGTGAATTTACCCCTCAACATCATTATTAGATATAGAATCATTATTAGTGTCCTCATAAGAACTCCAAGTAACATTCATATCAATTTTACCTTTCTTCTTATAATCTTATTTTCTTGGAAGATTCTTTTCATTTTTTTTTGAGGAAAATAAGGCCAAGATATCACTTTTTCTAACATTTATAGCATTTAACATCTTTTTTATCATCCTTCCAGAATTTCTATTTTCTACTCTTATAAAATATTTTAAATATTCTATAAATCTATGAAAGTTTATCACTTGAATTCAATGTTCTAAAATTAGTATTAGATAAATAAAAATTTATATCACTTGAATTAGAAAATTTAAGGGTATCATTTTCATTCCTGGATAGTTTGCGTTCATCAGCTTCTTAATTCTTAGATTCATACATCGTGTGTTTTTTATTAAAATTATTCATTATTTAATCATTAATTGGTGTAGACTATCTAATATAAGAATATATTCCACACTATATAAAAATTAGAACTTTAAGAACATTAAGTTTTTAATCAATCCTAGGAATAATAGTTTTCAAAGAACTATCATAATTCACTAATTTAGTGAGAATTTTATTTATTCATGAAATTATTTCTCCATAAAACATATTGAAAGTATCAATGTTATGTTTTTTATTGTTATATATTAATTTTCTAACATTATTGGTTAATTAATAAGAAATTAAAATAATCACCCATATGTAATAATCAATTTAACATTTAGAAACTCTATTGAATTTATCAGGTAATAATCCATAAATTATAGCATTCATTACTTTTTAATTCAAATAATAATTTGTCTTTTACTATTGGACCTTTATCTATTGATTTGCTTTAGCTAAAAAGAAAATTTCTTTGAAACTTTTACTTCAAGTTTCAATTGACTATTATATATATCTCAATAGTCTTACCATGATAACACTTATTATCCCAAATAACTAGAAGGAAAAAACTCAATATGTGATTGATTGGGTCCTATATTTATTTTCCCTGATTTTAAACTTCCTGCTTAAAGTATATAGAAATTTTTTCTATATTTTAGTTATGTAATGAAATGAAAATAAATAGTAATATAGGTAAGAATATGAAAGGTTTTATAATGGTTACTGGATAAGGAAACATCCCAAAGTCCACCGCACCAACACAAAATTTTTTCATGCTGATTTTATTCTGATCCTTTCCCTAGGGATATCCTAACATAGTGAAATATCTTATAACTTAGTATAATTCTCTTTACATACCTTTAAATACTTTGTCCAAAGAAAACACATATAATTACAATAAGTTTAATCTTATTGTATACCTAAGTACAAGTAGAAGGTACATAACCACAATTGAGTACAAATGGCTGACTCTTAATCTATCAACGAGTATGAAAAATCGTCACTTAGAATAAATAGATGAAATTTAGAGACTGAAAATAGTTCCATCACATAGTTTCCTCAAGCTTTCAGTAACTTATAGATGTATTATTGATCTAATTAATGTTTAAATATTATGGTAAATCTATTGAAAAACTCTTCACCATTATCTTCACTGAATAAATAAGGAGACACAAAAATCATCAATACAACATAAAAAAATTACTCTCTCTGTTTCTTATTTTATTTAAATCCTTCTTCTAGTTGAGTGACAGAATTAGTAATGTGAATTAATTGAATAAACAAATTATTTCAATTACATTTGGTTTATTATGTGTTTATATGTTGTTGAAGATATTCTAGATCCGTCTAAAATCATATATATAATAAATAAATAACAAATATGTTATAGATTTATTCTTTAATTTTTATTTCAAAAATGTGTAATCAAAGCATTATATAAATTTATCCACAATTTATACATAGTAAATTTAGATTCTTTAAATAATATTCTATAAATAAAATAATTCAAATTCTTTCTTGAATCATATCCATAATATTAGAATATTAAAATCATTATTTAACTCATCGAATCATCCCTAAAATCTTACAATAGTCATCCTGAATAATTCAAATATTTGAAGATGAAATATAGTTAAAAACTTAATTATATCCATGTATTCTCATTCTTAACTTTTACTTTCCTTCGTAGTTTGACCAATTTCTTTATAATGAAATTCTATTATGTTTCAAACTGATGGAAATATGACTTCTCCTCTATAGTGAGACATCTTTCAAATAAAAAAACCACTATAATTTATTCTTATAAAATATATAATACAATTCATAACATACAATCGATTCAAAAATTTCCCAAAAATATAAAAAACATCATAATAGACTAAATAAGAAAGATATTTTCTCAACATATAATATATATTCCTTTGTTTTATATTAATACATTGAAAAATTCACAACGTAATTGCAATACATAATATATTATAATTTCTATAAAAAAATACCTATCATTTTTTCCTTACAAAAAATCTCAATACTTTCATTATATAACAAATTGTATTATTCCAGTGAGGTGAATAATACATATTCCGGAGTCAATAGAGGTGTGTAACATATTTTACATAATGAAAAAAAAATAACAACTAACATATTTTTCTCAATTCATAATATTTTATAAATAAGTTTATTTCCCAAATTTATGGTTTTTAAAACCTACTCTAGATATTTAAGATTTATAGTTTGTAAATATTTATAAAATCATTACTCAACCATTATACGTAAGTTTTTCTTCAACTTATAAGTATACATAACATTTTAGACTTTTGAGGATTTTAAAAAACCCCATAAGTAATATAATATTCAATATGAAAAATATTCATATTTAGTTTAATTTTGATAATTATTATAGAACATAAAAAACTCATAATAATGAATCAAAACTTCTAATCCATTTGAAAGAACTATTCAAAAAATAATTTCTCAAACATAAAATGTGATTGATCACATAATATAGCTTCCAAAATAATAACAGATAGATAAATAATAATGAAAAAAAATATAAACCTTGAATAATAAATAATAATAGTGAATAAAATACCATTAAATATTTCATAAATGAAAAATATATAAAAATATATAAAATAGAGTGAGGGATAAAGTAATTATCAAAATAATTATAATGGATAATGGAAATGATCAATTCAATAGTTTTTCTATAGAAATTCCTAAATACTTTCTTCAGAATATATTTATCATAAAACCAAATATTATGATGTCCAAACCTACTATAAACTCCCAAGCACCACCGTACTCTTTTATATTAGTCAAGGGGTTCACACTAGATATGAAAATACCTTTTTCCAAAAGGTATTTTAAATATTCCATCATTTCCTTGAGCTAAACCTAACTATCTGATAAACTACAAAAATGTTCTGCTGTAATGAAAATTTATTCAAAAATAAATATATTGATAAGGGAATCCTATGAACATCTTCTAGATAAACATCATTATATACTACCAAAACTACATAAAAATTCTCCTTTAACACATCCATACAGCATATAGATAAACAATCCAAATTTTTGGTAATTGCCCAAATTTTGTTTTAGGTTTTTCCCTACATATCTAAACCAAGGGTACCAATAACCATTATAAGTCAATATCAAAACATCATATCAACAAAATAACACCTTTCATTGAGATAAATCCACCCAATCTTGGACATTAAATAACTGATCTATACCAAGGATGATGTCTAAGTGTCTCATCTCAACAAGATAAAATCCTATGAAAGACCTCTCTAATTGATAAGAATAATATCGAATATTTGTATATATGAGTGAGACGATGATAACCTATTATAGTAATATTTAACGAAAAACATCTATCCATGGTATTTATTAGAGTCAAAAACAACAGAACAATGACACATTAATAAAATAATAGTTTATTTACTTTCTATAAGTAAGAGTGTAAATATATAAATTAATGAATCAATACCTCAAACCATATTGGAAACCACCAGATATGATTCTTCCATCATGAATATCAGACCACCAACACCATGTGACAGATAACAACAACCTGGAGGTGGGTGTGGTGGAAGTGGATCGAAGGGTCATCCACCTATACCTACTCATGCATAACTAGATCCTATAAAAAATCACCTCCTAGTGGGCCATGAGATTATAGTAGGAAATCCATTAATCTCAATATTGTCATCAATGTGGAAGCCTTTCCTTTCAAATTATTTGGTTTTACTTGAGAAAAAAATTGGCATATTTTCAAAAATTAGGGTGCATTCCCACCAGGAAAAGAACATAACCATCAAAGCTCATTAAAGGGATCTGATATGGGTGGGGACACAAAAATTCATAAATCCATATCAGATCTATATATTCAAATACCTCTCTTTGTATTTCATGGTTAAATAAAACCATCAGGAACCATTTCTAGGGATACCTCTGGAGGTCATTGAATCTAAAAACATACTCAGTCATGATCAATAATCCTCAGTTAATGTTTGGAATCTATAAAACTCAAAATATTCTCAATATCTATTTATATAACTCCACCATAATAAGATATCTAAAACCTACGAACATAGATTATCACTGTAATGAGTTTGGATAAGCAATGTACACCAACAATTCACTTTTTTTCCTAAAATATTCGATTAGTATACTATCATATGAACGATGGGTTCCCAAAATCGATGTAAAAATTTAGAATAAATTGTTAATTATATACCCCCTACTCATGGGGAAAATATAAATCTGAATTGTGTCCCATAATTGTCACATTATGAGTCAACTAATTATTATTTTGTGGTTAAATAATTGGAATGGGATAATAGAGACCCATATTCTAAATTTGAGTTGGCTAATTTCAGGAAGAATCCTTTACTCAAAAGAATAGACCAATGATTGTTAAATCATATATGTATGTACTAACATAAAGAGGAAATAAATGATCGTAACTAACCATTTTATGATTCGTGTTCCATCCTAGATATACCCTATAACTAAAGCCTCAGAGTTTTGATCCAATCAATATATTTTTAGAGTATTTTTTAATTGATATTTTATCCACCACACCAATATTGGTTTCCCTATACTGAAAACCAAATTACACACAATTTAACACTATTTCCCTAAATTCCCAATAAAAGCTTCACAGGACTACAAAATTAAAACTCCATATCTAGAGCTTAAACCCCACTGATACCATTCTAGCATGACTTCATCCATTAGGATCACACCTAGGTAAGTTCTATACCAAGTGTGCCACCCTAAGACCACCTCCAAAAGGCGGGTGGCTAGGTAATAACATTAATAGTGTACTACATGAAGAGAATACCTTGAACTATAACAACCTGAAATAGATATACAGCTCTAATATAAAATATAACAAACAAGGACTAATAATATATATGAATAAAAAACTATAAAACCAATAAATGCATGAGAAATCATCAACATAGTGTAAATACAAAAATGAAACCACCTAAATGGGAGAAAATCCATAATACGGTATCAATGGGTTTAAATAATGTAAATTGATGTAAAAAACCTCCCTCTAAAAGGTCTCCTAGACCAACACAAATAATATCCATCCCAACCATTCACCATCGTACACAATTGACCACTATATCTACCTACTCCATTCCTACTAACATCACCAACAAACAATTAATTTTCTATACAAACACAACTTGTGTTGCCAAAAAGTCCTACAGGGGTGAGTATAGACATACCCCTATGACTCCCTGAAAACATAGATTAATAATGGAATAACAACCCTTCATAAGGTATTGGACAAAATCATATATGGTTTAAGGTCAGTAAAACTATGGATAATGGAAAAAACCTAATATTTAAAACTTATCTCCATAGAAATAACATATTAATTGGAATCCAAAATATTGTTTAATCTATAATGTTTAAACTACCCAGTTTCTCATGAATCCAATGTCAACTATCTTAAAATATAGTGTGGGGCCCATACCTCATTGATATATAAGTGTTTTAAAAGGCTTTATTAACCCCAAATATTGAGGACCCTCACCTAATTTCAAAGGTGGTTTACTTGATCCATCCTTAATATAGATGAACCTCTCCTCGTTAATGAGAATTGAATAAAGGGTTACTAAAACCTATAAAGAACCCTCACCTTTTAGAAACAAGTGGTACAAACCATATGCTAGAATATCCAATGTCAATGGACTATGACTCAGATCCATGAGGGGGTACTAAATCCATAAATCATGTAGAATAACCTTAACCTTTCATTTGAATGCTTTTTATGGTTTTACCAACTTCATTCCTACTCCAAATTTCTCACCCACACTATCACCATATTCATGAAATCAAGGAGATCCATTATGCTAGAACACCCTAAAAATACCTAACAACAAATTTATATGAACTATCATATTCCATGTGGAAATGAATCATAATAGACAATTTTTTTATCTGATTCTAATAATCTTGTGAGAAATGAATGAAAATTCCAAAGTAACAAAAGCACACACAATTTACTTCATTCATGAAGTGTGATCCTTATGAAATAATTAAGCATGAATATTGAACATCCAATCATGAAATCACAGTATAGTTGTAATGTCACATGGATTGTATGACATATTTTCCCTAAGTTCACTTGGCCATGTACCCCACAACCCACATTAAGGGGATCAACCCACAGTGCATTTCCTCCTTATATATATATATATATATCATAAATGAGGAATGTGATCCAATTAAATAAGTTTGTTTGGTTTTAATATATATGTTTTTTATTTCCTCCATAAAATATGAGTGGAAATCAATAATAATGTGAGGCATGTAATCCATTACATCTAGGTTTTTTGGTCTCACATATACAATATGTATTCATTCAAACAAGGAGTTTAGAACTTGAGTGTTGGCTGATAAGTACATCAAAGACCAAATTCATGCAACCTAATTTAGAAACTAATACATTTCTTGTGTACATAGTGTGTTCATATATATGGTTAGTTATTCATGTACTCCAATACACTACGCCATGTTTCCAAAGGATAAGCACATCATGTATTCTTCCCTTACACACCATGTGATAACTATCAAATTCCTAGAAACACAAGCCAAAAAATATATTTGGTACAAAATATCCCTAATAGATAAATTTTGTGTGATATTCAACTCCAAGAATTAACCCTTACACCACATAAAAATGATACATGGAGTGTTCTTGAATGAATATATATCATTGGATTGGATTTTCTTCTCTAGGAAGGTGTTGTATCAGATTTGTTTTCATCCAACCAACACCATTATTTTAAACTCTCATTCACTTGTATAAGGAAATACTCACAATCCCTCCACCACCACCTTGTTGGTAATCTGATTCAACAGCATCATCACAATTCATAGAAATTCCTTCAATCATCTTCTCTTTATGTTTTTCTCTTACTAACCCCACATTTAACATTTCACTCCCTCATCATTATTTCACATGTTCTCATGCCTCCGTTTTCATACCATCATCCAAGTTACCATCATCTGACCACAACCCATTTTAAATCCTAGTAGTGATCATACATCATGAGAAATGAGGTATTAAAATTTTAAGATAATAGAAAATAAAAATATAGACTCTTCATCATTATTTACACAAAAATAAATTATTCTATAAAAAAAATTACTAAAAAATATAATCTTAATAATCAATGCAATAAAATAAGAAGATATTTTGACTAGAAAACCATTTTATAATTTTTTATGATTAATGAGGTATGTAATATAAAAAATGTTTTACCACATTGGAAAAACATCAACTCTTCATAGTTCAATCATTATTGGTTAATGAATCTTTATCTACTTCTAAAATCCTAAGGATACTCTAAGATATGGATCTAAAATCCCCTCCCAACCTCTAGGATTCATACCATCAATAAAGGATAACCCTAGGAAGAGAGGATATTTGAGTAATTTATATGATAAAATTAGTTTAACTATACATTTTTAATAAATCTCCAAAACAACATGCTATAGGGACCATAACCCAAACACATAAACTATACCTTTTTAGGGTAAATACCATGTTTTTGATAGTACTATAGTTCAAATATTTCCATTTTTTAATTTTTTAGGAGATATCAATCCACTATTTTATGGGATAAATATTAATTTATTAAATAAAAATTAAATAACCCTTACAACATGACTAGACAAGAATCTAATCAACACTTGGACTAAGGGTAAACACCATGTACCACAATTAGTAAAATAATCATAAAATATTTCCATAATCATTCACTAAGGATAATTTACCATTTTATCCTTTTATTTTTTTGAATAATTAAAACTCATAAAAGAGTTAAGTAATTCATGTGAAAATACATTGGCCACTATATTAATAGATCACTTGTCTTCAAGTAGTTATTTAGATATTCTGTATCTATTTTTCTACTTTCTCAAATAAATAGTTTGTTTATCCATTTTCCCTTTCTTAATTTGAATTGTAGGATGTGGATTTCTAATATTCAATATTTTTTATCTCTCAATTTTCCTCGTAATTATTTGAGACGTATAGATAGGAACCAAAAAAAATTCTAACAATTTGAATTGTCTTTTTCTCACTTGAAGTCATCTTATAATTTATATTGACCCACAATAACATTTATCCATGTGTCCCACTAAAGTTTCTTGATTCACAACTTCATCAATTGACCATAACAAAATCTAACTCAAAAAAGTAAATCATACATTGGTGTATGCTTCTATGATTAAATCACAATCACAAATAGTCAACTTAATGCACTTCGGTGCCTTATTTTTATCAAAATTCAGGCCATAAATTCCCCACAATCCCACATCCTTTGTTTAATGCTCCATAATCAATTTTATTCTTGATCAATGATGATAAATTACTTTGGAATAATTATCTCACATGATCATTACAACTTAAATTCATTGAAAAAACCATCTAGGTTTAAGAAATATCCAGGTATAACACCTCGCAGTAAGGAAAAAACGTATTATTGATTTTTTTTAAAAATTACTCTTTATGGTCAACCAGTAGTCCAAAACTGAAAGTCATGGTTGACTAGAATATTTGTATAGTTTATTGAGCCTTATTTTAAACATGATCATTATCTTATAATTTCACTACATTATTAATTATCCTACATTTCATGGTTGATGTTAAAGTTGAAAATAAATTAAAATGTGTATCATATGTCACTATAAATTTTATCCAAAATATATAAAATAGGGGAACAATATTTCAAACTCTATTACTTGATTGATCCATAAATAACAAAATAATTGTATGTTCAATCTATTTTCAATGAATAGTAGATTGTTTAAGAGAAAAATGTGCGTCAATAATTTCAATTTTTCATCCATTTCTATAATAATACCAAAATTTTCCATGCACTAAAATTAAAATTTAAAATTATTTTGGAAACATATTCAATAAAAAAGACTATATTGTTCTCAAATATCAAGACCTCAAACCGAAGATTAAAAACAATTCAAGTTTTTAATAACTAATAAAAAACATCTAGATTATATTAATTATTTTATATAGATATTGTAACACCACCAAATTATTTATTTAAGTTAAATTTATTATTTTTATATCTCTTGTAAACATTTTGAGTTGTTTAAAATTTTTATATATTGCATGGTTAGATGTGTGGTCTTACTGACCACACATATTAACCTTGTGTAGTGGTTTTTAGAGGCATTTCCATTGCATGAATATGTGAATTATTTTCCAAACCTTTCATAAAAACCATCCAACCCTTAATAATTAAACAAAACAACAATTTTTCTTTTCTAGACTCTCTAAGGCCTTCCCTAATTAATTTATGGATATTTATAACATTATTTTTAAGTGTTTTTTATGATTATGTATTTTTTAAAATATGGTTTAAATATTTCATCTATGTTTTATAAAATGTAATAATGTATATTTGATGATATTTTTATTATTATTAAAAAAATTTCTATAAAAAAATTTCAATTTATGTGGGAAATTAAATATATAGATATTTATATATTACAAAATTCAAGTATATGTTAATTTTACTATTTATATAATAACATTATAACATATAAAATCATTACTATTATTTAATAATTTAATAAGTATTATTATTAAATCTATTTTCAATAAAAATGGGGAAACATTCATCTTTTCTTTACTCTTATCCAGCAACACACAATAAAGTGGAGAACCCCTCATGTCCTTTTCTTCTAGGTTATTCTCATATATTCCATTTTATAATCTAAGTCATGTATCCATCTTATTCCTATTTGACCATTTTTTTTATTTTATGAACATACACATTGTGACTAATTTGGAACTCAGTACAATCCATCAAACACATTAAAATCCACCTACACCATAAATACATCAAAAAAGAGATCAACTTAAAGAAATTAAACATCTCAAATATCAATAACGGCTACCCAAATGGAATAGAAAATATAATTTGGATAAAATTTATGAGTAAACTGGGCCACATCATAAAAAAACCCAAGGCTATTAGTCACTTCAATGCATTCCGAAAGGCACTTGAAATGTGCCACCCGAGGAGTATTTTCATCAGGGAAACTCATCCATAAAAGTATAATCAATGTCATGTTATTTTCATCAATCACACATATCACCATAAAACATAAAATATCCATGAAACTTCATTAACCACCATTGGAATGTAGAAATAGAAACCCATCAACATGATGAGATCCATAATTCTTGAGTCCGTCTTTCTTTATAAAATCATATCACTGCAACCAAATTCACCATAAAAAATCCTCTATTTGGAAGACCACAACTATTATACATCATAATAATTTCACCAGATAATAACACTTCAAATATCCCTAGTTAACTATTACACTAATACTATAATATAAATATAGGACTGGAGAAACTATGAGAAAGAAACTGTACTTCCATCAATAACTACTGTATGGAATAGAGAACACAAATAATATTGAGAGGTAACCCTGAAAAAGAATTCCAAGGCACCAACATTTCAAATAAGAATTCAATAAAAGTAATAAAAACCATATATATGACATAAAACCCCACTAAATATTGTTAAATTTTAAATAATCAGAAGATGTCAACAGGAAACACACTCGCTTGTTCTGTCGTTGAATGTAACCACCATTGTAGTCCCAAACCACCTTAAACACCAATGTGATTGAACCAATATGGGGTTATGTGTGATGATTCAACAAAAATATATATTAGTTTTTAATAATGGGAAAAATATGGCATGATAGGAGAAGAATAGATCATGGACACACCAAAAGGGGAGATGAAATCGATACAGGTCAAATTCACGGGATATACTTCTAAAAAGAATCAAAAATAACTATCCCAACCCTCCATATACACCAAAATTAAATAACAAGGATGGGGTTAATCGTAATAGTTTAATTAGATAGTGTGTAAGTGGATGGTAAATGAACCCCTCGACTACAAGTGCCAACTATTACAAGCATCATCCCCTTCCATGGGAGGGTTAACAGATCAAAACTATTGGGAATACCTAAAACTATAGGTACCATAGGAAACCAAAAGAGGTGAAGAATTCAATAAAAAACAAAACATGAAGAGATATATAGGAAATTAATATTAAAGGAAAAAATACCACAAAAGTAAATAGATGACCCAACAATACAGATATGTGTGAAAAAAGAAGGCTCATTGCTATGTAAGGATATAATATACTCTATAAAGGGGTTTTAATATGAAACAACCATATACATTTATAGAGATAATTAGAGATAAGTGAATAATAAAAAACAATTTATGGTTATCTCATAATATAAATTTTAAATTTGTTCATTGAGCATGATCGTTTTTTTATTTTCCCTATTTTTCTTTAATATTCTACTTCTTCCTTATATTTTTCACTCTCATAGGGTTTTTGGACGTTTTGGGGTATTCCATTTCAAGGAAGAACACCTAGAATCAATATGTATTTTTTTATTTATACTATAATTACCCTCTGTGTGTCTACAATTTCCATTTGGGGTTATTATTTTCATTTTATGGATCTATAACAAGTATTTCCACTTTTTTAGATTCATAAAAAAGTCTAATTTATATGTTATTATAGTTATGAATCATTTTTAGTGATTCTATAGGTTCTTATGGAAACAAATATAACCATAACACCACTAAAATTCATTAGTTTCTAAATCAGTTGGTGGTTCTATAAATTCTTCCTTTTATAAACATTTCTATGAGTGATTTATATTCTAAATTTGGATTTTATTAATCTACAATCACAATTAAACATTTATAATATAAATATGAAGTTTTTTTAAAGATTCTATATGATTTTAAATTGAATTGAGAGGTTATTATCAAGGAATATAATTAATAAAATTATTTGAGATGTCTATGTGCATAAGGTTTTCAACAAAATACCTAGTTCATATTAAATATAAAATAATGGATTTTTAATTGATGAAATGATATCTATTGGATTTTAACATGGTTATGTCATGGTTTTAAATTATCCTTTTAATTATAATTGGATTTCATAATAAGAAGGAATAAGAAATTTATTGATAAATTATTTGATTATTTTTAAATAGTGGAATTTTACCTAATGATTTTTAAGAGGGAAGATCAGTATTTTATAAAGTTTTATAAAGGAAATAATATTTTTAAAATTGATTAAAATGTGTGGTTATTATTGTTTTTACACCCTTGATATTGATTCCCCTTTTTATTTTTGTATTTGTAAATATGGAATTATTTTGTAAGGATTTATGAATTTTGGTTTTCAATGTGATTAAAGGAAATTTTTATTTTAATGGTATTTAAATGTAAGAATTTTTATTTTATCAAATTTCATATCGAATTTATTAATCACAATACTTTGTAAAACTTCATAGAAAATCATTTGGTATATTGGAGGTTTCTAGTGATAAGTAAATTACTATGTGATGATTTCTCACTAAATAGTTTCTCATTCACTAGCTGTGTATTAAACTATAGATAGTGTGGGATAAATCTATATTATTATATGGATAAGTCCATTATGATTATATTAACTAGTTTAAGATTTTATGTTACCTATTTTCTTCACATGTTATTTTATAATTCTGCTATGACCAGAGACATGTGTGAAATTGGATTATCGATTGGGTAAGAGGATCCTATATTTACTTCCTAGATCCCTAGATAGCTATGCAGTGATTCCTAATGATACTATATTATGTTAGATTAATGATGGATATCATTTAATTTTTTATTTTATTTAATATTATGAGGTTTAAAACTAATTTTTTGGCATTTAATCATGGTTTTAAAAGTAAGGTAACTAATGATATTTTTTTTCTTTACTAATTATACTTAAAAAATGATTTTTCAATTTTAATTTACAAATTAGTATTAATGATTAGACTTTTAAGATGGAAATTATTTAATATTTGATTTATCATAATAGTTTATGCGCTCACTCCCTACAAGTACAGGTTTGGTGTATAAGTGGATTGTATTTCTTTATCAGTTTTACAATTATGGGATGTCCCTTCTCCTTGATAGTTATTGGACCATAGACTTGGCTATGATTCCATGGAGGTGGTTTAATTAATATTTGTTCATGAGAAATAAGGTGATAATTGGTGACACATTAGATGTCAATTCTTATGTTCTATCCACATTGGCATCACATTTATATTAGATGTTTCTATATTTCATTGAGTATTGATCTTGAATTATGAATTGGATGATTTATTATTGGTTCTTATTTTATAATGTCCTCTTTGGACATTGATTTCTTCTAAAATTTTACTTTTAATATATCGTTTCTTGTCTACAATATGGAAGTGTCTTGAATGATTTCTAAATAAAATCATTTATTTATTTTTTATTGTTTCTGAATGGTAAAATATCTCATTTTATAGATTGATACCCTTAAAACTTATGTGATATCATCATAATAGGGAATTTTATTTAAGTCCATTATATATTGTTTCAGGTAATCAATTAGAGTATTTGGGCCAGTTCATGGTATCAAATCATGATTGAAAAGTTGGATCATTAGTAGGTTGTGGTACGATTGTCAAAACTTGATAAGTAACACATAGAAAATATTAAACACCCTCTTCATGAAATGATATCATTTTATGGGGGAATTATTTGATTTAATGGGTAAAATCATTCCATTATTGGCTTGTCTTTTTTTATTTATCTATAGTAAGGAGACTTGAGAATTATTTTCCAACATAGTTGATAATAATTTAATTCTATTATCAAATGATTTATTTTAATTTACTATAATTCTATATGATATATTATCCATATATAGTCTAACACTATCATTCACTATATTCATTCAACCACATCAAGGCTACCACACAATATTGACATTGTCTGTTTACAGGTTCGAGGAATAAAAACTCATAAATGAGTTCATTAATGCTTGAGGAAAAAACATGGTCACAACATCTATTAATCACTAATATTCAAGTAGTTATTTGAGTGTTATAACACTATTTTTTACCTTTCCTTGATATATAGTTGGGTTAACCCTATTCCATTTATCAATTATATGTTTATGATGAATATTTCTTATATTCATTATATTATATCACTAATATTTCCTTTTAACTATTTAATATTTGTAGATATGAACCAAATATCATTAATAAAAGTTTTAATATAGTATTTTCCCACTCAAAGTCACATTATAAATTCCATTAACCCACTATCAAATTTCCCAATGTGTCCCATTAATGTTCCTGAATTCACAACAACACCAATTGAACATAACAAAATCCAACTTAGGAAAAGTCAATTTTACATGGATTTATACTCCCATGATAAAATAATGATATTAATATAATTAACAAGATATTTTTTTAATATCTTGAGTCTTTGGGATGATAGATGATATCCTAAGGCGAGAGATGAAATCTGTAATTAAAGAAGGTTCAACTTGTCTTGTCGTATTTCTCTAGGGATGAATATTTAAATAATTTTTTTGAGTGGATATGTTTTTTATGTAAGATTTTTTTGTCAATGAATAAATCTTATTCACGATCACATTAAATAATGTTCAATATTTGAGGTGAATTGTATTTGGTTTTTTAGGGAAGTTTAAAATAGGTTAAGAGAAGTTTAGAGAAAAATTTAAGAAGTTCATAAGTTATATAAATTAGACTATACTTCCAGTTTTAGAAAAAATTGGGTAAGTACTAATTTTTAGGGGTCATTCCAATTCTATATAGGTTATTTTACAATTCAATAATGGTCATCAATGAGCAAGAATATTGGAAAAGGAAGCTAAATATTGTGTTATGTAGGGGTTATTTGACATTTTCATATGGGTTGTTTCTATATTTGATATTGTAAATTTGGAAAACTTAAAAACACTACCTAGAGTGAATAAGGATATTTTTCTAGTTCACTATCAGTAATTTACCTAATATGTATGAGTGATTTCCCCATTATTTAAGAGTTATTTACCAATTCTGCATAGTTTATTTCCCAGTTCTATAAGTTTACTTCCCAGTTTCATAATTTTAAATTTCCATATCATAAGGATCATTTCCCCACATCATAAGAGTCATTTCCCCACATCATATGTGTGAATTTAAGAAAATTGAGTACTATAATTTTTCAAAATTGTGATTTTAATAATAATATAGTGACGTATTTTGGTAAAATAAATATGTAATTCTTAGTAAAATTATTTTTTAAAATTAAAGATAATTTTAGATATCTAGATATCACAAGGTTGAAGCTATGTGTGTCATCATATAAATTTTTTTTACCCAAACTATCACCTAATATAACTCACAAAAATAACACATGAATGAATCCTCATACACCAGAGGCTTAAAACTAAGGGAAACAAACTAAAAGACTAGTGGAAATAGTATTACCTCGATTCAGAGTGTAATAACCATGGAGGTAAACCCAAAAAAAATACACATACATGAAAATAAGAGTTCACATAAATAAATCACTAAAATGGAAACATACTAAAATAAATTTAATGAAAAATACATAACTAAACAACCAAAACATACATACATTGGTCTCCCATTGGGAAAACCAAATAAATAGGAAAAAATAAAAAGAAAATTAATACACAAAGATATAATGCTACTCTAAGATGAACCACATACCTGGTCTCTAGGATGGATGAACAAATCCTATATAAAAAATCCCCATGAGAAATCCCTCTCAATCATGCAGCACTAGGCCTCTACCCGATCCACCATCATGTTCTTAACTTGAAAGAATGCTTGTGGTCTTTACACAGACCATTGTGAACATACATGGGTGAGAAAAAATCTCAATATGAAACCAAAAAAGGTGTACCTAACATCTACTGTAATAACATGTGAATTCAACACATGATATTCCCATCCTAGCTGAATAAATACTACTGGAATAAAAAAAGTTAAAAAACAAAAAGTGATGAAAATGAAAATGACAAACCTCAGGTTCTAGACGGGCACCCAAGATAAATCTATCCATTATATTGTCTAAGATAAATGGATTATGAAACATAGATCATATATAAATAACATCAAGAACATCCTCAAAATCAAGAAATATCTCTGAGAGTCTAACATATGGTTAGGCATGAATTCCAAACCATATGATCTCATCCTCAATATCTAACCAATGAAGCATATCTTATGAGATTAAGGACTCAAATTTTATGATTTAAACTATAGATAGGAACTATTTTTAGCCTGAAGAGAATCCTACCCATGTCTTATATGTCCTAAAATACTACTTGGGTGAATGAACCTGTCAGTGTGTCACTTTCAAACTACTTTACCAGACCCCAAACTCATAAATCAAGCCTCGAGATCATAAAAGACTCCATGGTCCACTACCCATATCCAGGGTGATCAAAAACACTTGAGTGGATACCCACATCTAGATCATACACTAGTTCCCTAGACCCACCTCACAATAAACAAACAATATAGGAGACCCATTGGATTAATCTCAAGGACAACGCCCAGTCTTGTAACATCCTAAAGGAATCATCCCTTATCCAATCATGAACCTAAATAACCTCACACCTCCAAACCAAAAACTCAAAAAACAGGGTTTGATAACACTATAACCCACCAGCCAAAATAACTAAAATTATAACCAAACATATAATAAGAAAAAAGATTAGGTAACCCTCTAAGGCCCCCAAAACCTCAGCTAAAGAAGGTCTCCCTATAAGGGGATCCTTTAGAAAAACCAAATGTTAGTCCAAGCCTATCAGATGGGAACCAAAAAAACTTCAAGGATCACAACCCATAGATCACCACCCAAAAGGAAAACCTCAAGCCACACCAATACTATAAGGGAAACTATGTAATGAACCAAAATTTTATAAATTAAATTCCCGTTTGGAAAGAATATATTACTTATTAATTTATGTAGTTATAGAAAAAAATGCACTATATTGGTTAATTTGGACAATTATATCCTTTTGGTTTTAAAATACCACTTATCACCATAATAATTTATAATGTATCCATTGAATAGTGATCTTATTTGTATTATATATTAATTGTTATAATAAAGTCCAATTGAAATAGAAAAAGGAGGTGCTAACCTCGACTGGTAGGATCATACCCTATGAAGCCCATCGATCAAAGATTCTAAGGGAGATAGCTTCACCGGTATTTTCCTTTTATCAATACTATGTCAAGATTTAATAACTTAATCATGAAAAAACTGATTATGGGGGAAATTGAAGCTCATCAATATCATATACCAAATCATGTTCTCCGAACCACACTAATAAAATCTCACCATCACACAACATACCCTTATAGAATTCTGTGGTGTAATAAAGGGTTATGAATCTAGACCTTAACAGTATGAATTTAAAAAATTATTTTTAATAAAATTATTTTTATATTTATTCAATTTATTATTACTTATTAAATGATTAGATAATGAGTTTGATAAAAATTTCATTTTGATATGATGAAACTCAATTTTTATTTTTTTGGGAAATATATAGTTTTAATTAAAACACTCAATTAATGATTTCATGAATTTTTTAAATAAATGATATTTTAATAAAATATAATTATTAAATAATAATTATTAAATATAAATGATGATATGTTTTTTTATGTCAAATGTAATTTGTATAAGGGTCGAGAAACTGTTATTCTAAAAAAAACCAGATTTTTTAATAAATTTGAATTTTTTATTTAAAATATTAAATTATCATATTTAAAGTATTTTTTTTATAAAAAAGTATTATTTTTGAAATCATTACATCAATATTATCCAACAATTATTTTTTCAAAATTTTCTAAGACAACCAAATTTTTGGTTAAAAATAATTATAGTATAAATATACAACATGCATTATATGCCATAATGACCCAAAAGTGATGTAATATATTCTATAAAATGTATACATGACCAAATATATATATTTACCCTTTAAAATAATGTGTTTTATGTTATTTGATTAATTTTATAAAGCCTTAATGAATCCTAAAAAATCTATATTACATTTTAAGGTATTAAAAAAATTCTTTATAAACATGTAAAACTTATACATCATGAAGGGTAATATTTTATTAAGATTGGTTTCTAAACCTATAAAATAATTAAAACAACTTCACTTTGGGAGAAACCATAGGAAAAACTATGGCATGTTTTTTGGTTTTGATTACCTTATCATATAGAGTCTGAATCCAATGTTTGTAAATTAATATAGAATTCTCCACTCTTATTCTATATAAACCCACACACTGTCTCATTCATA
Source organism: Viscum album (assembly GCA_963277665.1). Classification (NCBI taxonomy): domain Eukaryota; kingdom Viridiplantae; phylum Streptophyta; class Magnoliopsida; order Santalales; family Viscaceae; genus Viscum; species Viscum album. The sequence continues at coordinate 869,736,818 of OY728122.1, forward strand.
TTCACTAAAAACCATTATATCAATAAATTAATCTTCTATTAACTCTCTAAAGACCTCCCAATGTGCTTAAAAGACCTTCACAACCTCCCCCCAAGCTTTAAGAAGCACCCTATCAAGGTAAGGAATCCTCTCATTCTCCTCTTTCTTCATGAACCTCCTTTATATTATCCATTTTTTTCAATTACTCATGATGGGATATGTTTTAAAAAATCCTTATTACTAAACTTATGATTTCTAAGTGATTAAAGAACCCTTTCACTATCATTTAAACCCTTCCATGATCCTTTAAATTCACTTTCTATAATGCTGATAGTACCCTATGATTTTCCATGTTAAATAGTTGTATAGTGAATACCCATACCCATTTCCAATCAATGTTATTCACCTTGATGTACCTATCCTTCATTGATTGGAATATTCCATATATTTAATCCAACACTCCTTAATCGTCAGATTAAATGTGATGAAATATGATCCTATGTTTAATGATATATGTGGCACACTTATGTATGTAAATGATATGAATATAATACGTGGGACTGAAATTATATAGCCCTCCAATAATGTGGGTAATATTTTAATCTCATGATATTCCTTGTATGGTGAAATAGAGGTTCTCCTAAACACACTATGTAATATTTTATTGGTGGTTAGGCTTGAATTATGTTTAGGATGTCATGTTTTAAGATATTTACACATTCATATGTTTCCTTTATGAAATCATTTTATATCTTGCCTCATTATTCATGATTGTGGTGTTCAATCCTCTTATTTTACCTTGATATGCCTCTTGGATCACATGTACTACATTACCTCATGATATGATTTTTTATTCCCTAATTTGGATTTATAGATCACCACTTTCTTATGTATATCATCAGATTATTCAATTTATTTTTAGAAGAATAATGAAATTTTAGTATCATGTTAAGCAAGATTTCAATAATTTCATTATATTCATGTTTCAAGTTTTTATGTTATGTCCTCATTTACCAAAGACACTATGATTAAAAATCATTTGGGATTTTATTATGTGTACTATTAAGAAATAAATTATGAATTAAAGTGAATTAAAATTTTGGTTTTCATAGTTGGTATTAAAGGACAGTCTAGTTAATTTTGGGATTAGGATTAGAAAACTCTAGTAAGATCCTTAGGGATGAGACTATACATAGGAAAACATATCTATATTTTGGTAAAGTATAGGGTAAGTGGTTTCCATGAAAATACACCCATGTATGGATAGCATAAGTGTATAAGTATATAGAATAGACTTACGTAGGGTTAATAACCCATAAAATGCTACATTGAGATGGAATTTACCATTTCCTAGTACATGGAAAAGGGCCTTGTTGTGTGCATGGGTTGACACTCTCAAGGGATATACTTTAGTAAAATCATAAATTTTTTATGAACCATTTTTAAGGGAAAAAATCCCATTAGATTTTATATTAAGAAATACATCATAGATAGCTTATATTGAAGCCTATAAATTCATCTGTTAAGGAATACAAGTCATTTATGAGTTATCCCTTTAATGTTTATGGTTTCACTTTTATGTGTTTAAGAGTTTGAAAAGTATATTCCTTGAGTCTAGTTTGGATGATTTATATGATTACAACTAGAATAAAATAGTGAATGGTAGAATTTTTAGCCATTTATGAACTTCAATGTCCAATGTGATTATGGTTCTATGCATTCTATCATATCATGAATGTTTAGTAGAATTATTCAATCACCACCAAAAAATGTGGGAGTCAAGTTATCAATGAAGATAAAAAAAGGGGTAATTATTGGATTAAAATTATACAACTCATCACCTATTCAAATTTGTGGATTGGATTTCCCAGAAACAATTGTGATTCTCCCTTTAGTTTAATTTGATGCAATTATGGGCATGAATTGGCTTTTCTTATATATATCCCGCATACATTATCAAGAGAAGGAAATCACCCACCATATCACAAATCACCGTCCTATTTTATACAAGTGAAATGAGTAGTATGAATCTTCTTTGGTACCAATATCTCAAGAATGGATATTATTGTCTTATAAGAGAGAATGTCTTTCTTAAATGATTGATACTAATGAAAATATTATCCTTGATGACATACCCAGTAAAATTTAATCCATTAATCTATTTCCTAGTGAATTTTTTGTATTACTCCTAGACAATAAGATGATTTCTATAAAAAAAATTATTCCCAAATATTTTCCAATATCGAAGTCTATAAATATAATGTTCATTGTTTAACTTATGGAGATGAAGAAACAATTACAAGAGAATTTGGATAAAGTGTTTATACTTCCAAGTGCTTTACCATGGATTTCACCAGTCCTCTTCATCAAGAAGAAGTATGGTTAAATATGCCTCTATATTTATTATCATGATCTCAACAATACCATAAAAAATAATAAGTATAATCTTCCATATATTAAGGATATGTTTAATCAGTTACTTAGAGCCCAAAAGTTTTCTATGGTGTATCTTTGGTCGATATATAACAAACTGAAGGTGAATAAGGATGATATCCTTAATACAACTTTTCATACAACATACGAGTACTACGAGATCATAGTGACATCATTCAGAATCACTAATTCTCTAGATATATTCATGGACATGATGAATAATATCCTTAGGGATTAGCTTGAAAAATATGCAGTAGTTTTTATATATGATATTCTTATTTACATAAAAGGTAAGGAGGAACATTAGAATCATTTAAATACTATACGGAATAACTTGTCTAAGGAAACATTATAAGTAAAGTTTATTAAATGATAGTTTTTGGGGAATTTAACCTTCATGGAGAATTTCATCTTAAATAAAGGGATATCAAACAATCCGTAAAAAACATAGGAAATTTAAGGATTTACAAGACCAATATCTATGAAACAAATATTAAGTTTCCTTATATTGTATGGGTATTATCATTGATTTTTGAGATACTTTTCACAATTTTAAAGAGCACAATCCAACCTTACCTGGAATAGATTCATGTTTGTTTCGACTGATGAATGTGAGAATATATTTAAAGAGTTGAATATGAGGCCAATCACTGCATCTATTCTCATATTACCCACCAGCGGGGAAGGATTTATGATCTATAATGATATGTATAAAAAGGGAATGTGTTGTGTAATCCTAAAATATGAAAATAAGATAGGCTATGCCTCACACCGATTAAATATCCATGATCAGAACTACCAAAACTAAGATCTATAATTAGCTACAGTGATCATTGCATTGATTATTTTGAAACATTATCTCTATAGGGAGAATAATGAAACTTATATGGCCCCTAAAACCCCCTAGTACATATTCACACATAAAAAAATTAATATGGTCCAACAAAGGTTGTAATATTTGATTAAGGATTATGATTTTTCAATCCATTAACATCTTTAGAAAGAAAAAAGAGGTAGATTCTTTGAGCATAAAGGATCTCGCAACCGAATCCATGATGATATTTGAAAGGATCTAATATTATTGGAGAAGAAAAGTATATATGTGGGAATAATAAAATGATCTTCTTCCTACCTTTCTAAAATAAGTACTCAACCATCTATTCTTGAGAGGATCATGGAGGATACGAAAGATGATGATTCATGTCAAAAGAAGGTATAAAATATTATAGATTTAAACTATTCTAAAGATAGAGTTATAAGGTTTGAAACCCAGATATTCATTCCATAAAAAACTAAATTGGGATATTGTGGATGATGTGCATATCTGATCCTTCCCTATTAATCATAGAAGCACTAATATCTATAAAGAATTGAAGAAAAAATACTGTTGGGAAAACAATAATAGGGAGATTGTGTAGTTTTTATATCGATGCTTGTTATTACAACATATCAAGATGGATTGAAATATTTCTAGGGTTATGATGGAACAATTTCTCAAACCATTTTAGAAATTGGAAAATATAACAATGGATTTTATTCTAGGACTCCCTATGATACCAAAAGGAAATAATGATGTATGGGTGGTAGTAGATCACATTAGAAATTCAATTAATTTCATTATTATGTAGGAATATTTCTCTTCTAAAAAAATTACTAAGATATAAATAAGGGTAGTGGTAATACTTTATGGAGTTCCACTCTATATTGAATTTAATCAAGATCTGAGTCCTACCTTTTGGTTTTTGAGAAGCCTTCGGTATAAATTTTATATAGAATTGGGCTTTATCACTACTTATCACACTCTAATGGATGGTCATTCTGAAATAAAAAATATAAATCTATAGGATATGTTAAGAACATGTTCAATGTATTTCCAAGGATATTGGGACTAACAACTGCCCCTTGTGGAGATATCATATGACAATATTTTCTTTTCTAGTAGTAACACCACATTACCTTTATTTAGGAATGATTTCACAATTGTTTTGGTCTCCCATTTTTATGGGTGCATTATGAGATTCTCAAGGATGGAGATTATTTGATGGGGAAAATCACCTAAATTCCAGAAATATTTGTTTGTTTGAATTAATGATGTTTGGGTATAAATGCTTAAATGGATTTAGAGGGAGATTCTTGGGTTTAGAGAGCCTTAAGAATTGGTTGGGGTATTTTTTTTCAAGAAACTGGACTACGTACTTCTTATTGGAATTATTCACAACTAGAATGGGTTAAATCACATAAACCTATTGTAGGGAATATTTTGTGAGTCTTGTCCAAAGCCTGACATTTTTGAATACGTGAAACCTTTACCCATATTGAATGGGTTGATCAGGATTTATTTTAAGTTGAGGTGATTCATTTTTTTGTATACTAGATTTTTTTTGTAATTCATGTTGTGAAATGGTTTTATGATGTGAATTATTTGGGTTCAGTAGTTTTATTTAGGATTCACACATAACCCTTTTTTTATCTAGTGCACAGACCTCCATCTTAAGCTTTAGGGTGATTTTTGGGAAATTTTCAGTAATCTACCTCCTTATGAATCACTCTATTCAGTGTCTTACTCCCACGAGGTTATGTCACATATCCCTAGTAATATTTCTTCATTCTTCTTCATTTCATTTGGTCATGGAAGTGGTATTAGATACGTTTGTGATTTATATTATGATTAGTTAGCTTTTTCTATCGATCCATTACAATTTTCATTCATTCCTTGTTTCTCAAAGGTTGATCTGTTGGTTTCAAATATCCTTTATCAAAGGTTTCTAGGTTTCCATCATTAATGAAGTAGGTGTATCTATACAAATTATACTTATTTTTTAAAATCTATATGTTCATTTAAATTCCATTGGGTTATTTAATGAAAATGACTATTTTGATATTTTAATGGATTTTATGGAATGTATTCATGTGTTTAAATTAAATTTTCTTTAAAATGGATTTGGTTTGATGTGGAAATTTTTTATTAAATGTGATCATAGATTTTGAAATGTATTTGAACAACATAGAACATTTGGAACCTTGGGAATATTAGGAAATAGACATGTCACTTTAGTGTGTGTAACACCACTTGAGGTTTTGTGATATCAATAGACTATGGAATGACTTGATATCTCTTAGAACCAACATATTCCTGGGATAGGCTTGTTTTATGTCTAGTATGAATTAAAATAGGCTAGAGCCCCAATGGTGTGCTTTTTCATTTATACCTCATTTCTCACATGATGTTTTATTTCATGGATATTTTGTCACATGTTTATCGTAGGGTGTATGCAGGGTTTTTTTCCAATACTTACCTATTTTTTACATATTTTTAGATTTAGTGAATATTGTTATGAATTTATATAAAATTAAGGAATTTCTACAAAATGTTTTCTTTTATAAATTTTTTTTATAAATTGTATTTTGTTTTAATGATAGAACTTCTGCATTCTTGATATTATAACTTGTATAGGTTTTTTGGTGGTATCCTAAGGGGCTCTGTGATCAGACCCTACATTTTTCATTAGCTGATCTTATACCTTCTTTTATATTACTCGGGTAAATATAAGGGAATCATATGGCATGATGGGTTATCTTGTCATTTTCCCCCTTCATAGTGTGATGGTATAGTGGTAAAATATGGTCACATAAAGACTTTTTTAGTATAATCTACATTATCTTTCTAGTCTGGCCTATTTATATTGAATATTAAATCTCATGGAAACATATTCCTTTATTTTGAATTGTACTTTTATGTTTCTTTTATTATACATAATATTTGTAGATATTTTCTTTATCTCACAATGTGGTGGACCATTGAGGGTGGCTTATCTTTTTGACCTAGGTTGGTTTGTTACAATTTGAAATTATATTTAATAATAATATAAAAGTTTTATTTACACTACCTATGTCTGGTTGGATATTATAGGATACGGAATTTAGGAACATCATAATTTGGGTAGTAAGTGAAGAAAAGAGTCCCATCTAACTCACTTTTGTGTCTGAAACTATGTTACAATGGGTGGTCATGGATTTGTTTCTAATATTAAGACATTGAGGATGAGGTTGTTTGAATGAACCATATATGGGGTTTATTTAAATGAACATATTCCATTTTTTGTTCAATATGTGTTTTAAGAGTTCATGATTGATTTAATTTCATGTTGTTTTAATGCATTGATATGGATACCTGATGTTGGTTCTGTGATTTTATAATATGCTTGTGAATGATTGGTTTTTTCCTTGTAATTATTAGAAAATTACTCATAGAAGATATATTCTAAATCTATTAATGGAAGCTAATAGATTTGTTTCATAGGTGAATCCTCTAGTGGAACCTTATTTGGTAGAATCTATAATCTACACTATTCAGAATCGTTGTCATCTAGGATTTTTTAACTCAAAATGAGTAGTGGATCATGGATCACAATTTATTAAGAATTATCCACCTGTCTTATATGGTGACAAATGACCCCTATAATCTATTTAATGGCTTGAGAAAATTGATAGGAACTTCAAATTTATGAAGACTCTTCAATACTCTAAGTTGGGTTTCTCAATATATACGCTAGATGGACCAAGAAGTAGATAGTGGGACTCTATTGTGCAAGATAAGTTTCATGAGTATATAACCATGATATCTTTCAAGAAATCCTTTAACCAACAGTTTTATCCTAAGAAATTATGAAATGAAAAGACCCTATAATTTTTTACCATAGATAATGGATAGCATTCTATTCGAGAGTATTTCACCTATTTTTCTGAGTTGGTTTACTTTGCACAGGAGCTAGCCACCAATGATTACCTAAAGGATTAGAGTTTTTAGTTGTGTTTGAGGGATGATATTTTCTTGATGATGATTCTCATGTTTCTTTAAACTATTTTGGATGTTTTAGAAAATGTATCTTTTGTAGAGGCTGACATAAAAAGAACAACATGTTTTAAAGGAGCTTCAGTTGGTACTGTAATTAGCCAGGGTATATATCCTATCAAAAAAAGTATGTTCAAAGTTAGCCAGTTTTCTGTTGGAACTATTTTAATGGATTCATATAGATTGAAGATGGTTGTTTTCTAATATTGTATAGGGTTTGGTCACAAAAAACCTAATTTCATGGGGTCTCCTAATATTTATCATTGTTGTAAGAAATTTGTTCTTCTACATCATTTTTGTAAAAGGATCTCCCAAGGTAGTAATCCTAGATCCACTCTTACCAAGGGATACCATGTTCATACTAACGCTTCCAAGGGTGGTGGGACTTATCCTCGGGCTAAATGGGACATTTATGTGGTTAGAAAACCTCATGGTGGATCTAAATCAAGACTTTTTTAAGAGGTGGATTATGAACCAGAGGAATATGAAGTAAGGACAACTATAGTTAAGTGTATAATGTTTATTTCCTATTCTATGGTGCTAGATTTTTTTGATATAGAATCTTGATAAAACAAAATTTTATGGAATATTTTATTGGTAATAAATTATATAACTTCCTCAGATTGTGGTAACTATGTTCATTTATGTAATATTTGGGATTAGATCATTCATTTGAAAATTTGATGAAACTTCCAATTTTACCCTTTAAAAATTCACTAAAGTATTTAGAACATAAATAATTTTATTTGAATTATTTTAACTTAATATTTTTTAAATGTGTTCCTGAAATAATTTTCTACAACATTCATTTAGGACATTGAAGCTAAATCATGCATTTATTTGGTAAAAATGGGCCATGAATTCAAAGTTGGGCTAGACTCGCCAGATTGGACATGAGTTCTGTATTTGGGCCATAATTTCTTCATCCATTCTTGGATTAGGCCCAAATTTTGATAGGATATCTAGTAGGAATTTTATCAAGAATCCTCCATATGTAAGGATAGTTGATTAATGCGTTGTGTGGTCAAATGGGCGGTGAATGTTGGAATAAAATATTTGGCCGAGATTTCCCATTCACACTTGAAATCACTTTGAACCTAGCCTACCCACCACTCTATAAATTAGTTTTTTATCATTTGGTGGGGTTGGGACGTGAATTAGGAATTTCAGGGAATATTAGAAGAGGTTTCACTCCAATTCTCCAAGCAATTCAATAAGGGTATCTCTTGAAGCAAGGATCCCTTTGTTGAAGCCCTCTTCTTCTTCCTCATGTTGTAATGTTTGTGTTTTCATAATAAACTTCTTTGTTATTATTTTATTTGTTCTCTTATATTATATTTTGTTCAAATTACTTCTTCTCTTAATCTTTCTAATTGGTCTGGAATCAAGAGTAGAAAAGTGATTTGGTTCTACCCTTTCGAAACCTTTGCACATGCAAAACGTTTCTACGATGACTACACTGCCCATGTAAGAGTAGTTCTTTTAGAAATCAATACATCTCCAACCCTTTAACTCATTTATTTTGAATCAATGAGATACTATAATTCAATTAATATGATATATTAATTGATTTTTTAATTTAAATGAATCTATGAAAGCAATTTAACAATTGATACAAAAAACACCTGGGGTCGGAAGTTGTGTAAATTATGAGAGTGGATTCTTATTCGGTAATACAAGACCACCTAGGATAAATTTTTAGAGTTCAAATATAATACCTAAACTCAATTAATTCTAACTTATAGAGTGTATATGTGCTCTAATAAACCAATTACCATAATCTAACCTTAGAACATCAATCAAAGTAGGGTGTTGCGGTTGCATGTTCCGAAGCTAGCCTATGGTTTATGTAATTTCATCTTTGCGGTTAAGTTAACTCTCATAGGGTTAGAGGGTTAAAAAATTAGAGGCTTATAATTAAGTGGATGTTAATTTAAATGATAATGAAAAATAATTTAGTGAATAGGTATAGTTATATCTATTACACCTATTAAATATTTTCTAAAAAAAATATTCTTGTTGTATCATTTTAATCGAACTTCATTTCAAAACTAATATAAAAAAAATACAATCTTCTTCCAAAAAAATTATTCTAGATTTATAAACTATATAAAATCCAAATACTTTTAATTAATTTTTTTATTTACATTTATTGTACTTTCAAAATACCTTTAATATTTTGTTAAATTTACTTTCTCCTTTGAGAGACGACCATGGTCAGCCACTCTATAGCACCTAAGTAACCAACAATCAAATATCATTTCAAAGAACCCACGACAACACCTTTTAAATTAGAGCCATTTCTAAAGAGTCAAGTAATTATTTAAACCAATTAGAGGTATTTATTTTATTTTACATTTTATTCTCTTCTTCTCTTATTTCTTCCTTCTTTACCCAATCTTAATTTTTCTTCTTCTTCTGTTTTCTTATTCATCTTTTTTTGGACCATCAACTCAAACTTCTCATTTTTATTTTACTATAGTACACCTTCCTTATTTTCATTTTTATTTGATTTATGAAATGAACTAATCTCAAGGATCTTTTAGATCTTCACCTGGAGATTGAATGAAGCCTTAGGGATCAAAACAGACATTCTCAGTCTATGAGAAGTATCAACATTCAACCAGTTGGAGAATTGCTCCACTCCCAGAACATTGAAATTAGAAGAAATTCAAATTAAAACATAAAAAATAACCAATGGATGAAAATAATGGAAATGAACTTAATATAACCATTCAGGAATTGGCTACACCTGATATTAATTATCAACCAAATTGAAATGCATACCCAAATCTCGAATCAGAATTTGAACTGAAATCTGGATTAAGTCACCTTCTTCCAAAATTTCATAGCCTCTGTGGTGATGATCCCAATAGACATTTAAAAGAATTTAATGTGGTTTAATCAACCTTAAAACCAAGAAATGTTTATGAAGATAAAATCAAACTAAGAGCATTCTCATCCCCACTTGATGGAGCTACAAAGGATTGGATGTATTATTTACAATATGAATGTGTAACCTATTGGAACAATTTGAAACATATTTTCTTGCAGAGATTTTTTATAGCATCATGGACCACATCCAATCTAAAAGAGATCTCATGGATCAAGAAAGAAAAAGGGGAGTCAATCTATGAGTGTTGGGATCGATTCAAGAAGTTGTGTGCAAGCTGCCCACATCACCAAATCAGTGAGAAATTACACATCCAGTACTTCTACGAAGGACTCACACCTATGGAGAGATGACCGGTAGATGCTACGGTTGGAGGAGCATTGGTGGAAAAGACACCAATAGTTGCACATGCATTGGTAACAAAATGTCCCAAAACTCCTAATAATTTGGTGATCGAGGTACACCGCATATCATAGGAGTACATTAGGTAAGTACTTATTCTCTTGAAAGTAATTTGATTGATACTAAGTTAGAATAATTGACCATTATGGTGAGGCAGATTGTATTGGCTCAAAAGACACCCCAACAACCTCCTTTAAGGTCTTGTGGCATTTACACTAAGACAATCCACCTAACTGACTGGTTCCCCCAACTATAAGAAACAGAAGATTGTGTAGCAGTGTTTCCTGGGAGACCATATCAGCAGAAAAAACAGCCACATCCCTAAAAGAAGTTTGATTCATTTGATCCAAAATACAACCAAGGGTGGAAGGATCAATCAGACATAAGGTATGGCTTTGGACAAAAACAAATACCCCCTTTTCAACAGAACTTCCATCAGCCTGCACCTTACCAATAGGGTTTCCAAAAACCCCAATGGTGATTTTAATCTCAAGCATCAACAAGTAAAACACAAGGGATTTCTAAACCAAAGGTAGATTCTAACACTTATGATCTTTTAAATAAAATTTTCCTTAATTAACAGAATGAGATTAAGATTCACGGTTCGGAGATGGGGGATTTGAAGATTCAAATGAGCAATATTTTCACTTCCCTTCATGAATGCGTAAGTAAGAACTCTAGAAATATTCCTTCCAAACCTTCTAAAAATCCCAAGGGGAATTTCAGTTCCATTACATTGAGAAGTGGGAAGAAAATAACTGATAAATATGCACCAATCGTTCCACCTGGATTCACCCCATCTCCGGAGAAGCCCCATTCCATACCAACTGATGAGCAATACAAGGAAAAAGATAAAGGTGAGAAAATGATTGATGAAGTTCCTCCTAAACCCCTTCCATTTCCAAACAAAGTTGTACAAACCAAGAATATAGCTGAAGATTTGATACAAAACTAAGATTTGGATACATTCATGAATGTGGAGATCAACATCCCTCTACCTTAAGCCATTAAATAAATCCCGAGGTATGCGAAATTCTTAATAGAACTTTTCACCAATCAAATAGAACTCAAGGGAAATGAGAGGATCAATCATGGAAGGAATGTGTCTGTACTCATTAAACCATCTCTAGAAATTCCAACAAAGTACAAGGATATGGGGACATTAACCATCTTATGCACCATCGGAAAGTTGCAATTTTCTGATGCTCTTTGTGATTTGGGAGCTTCCATAAATGTGATTCCTCACTCTGTATTCTCTTATTTATAGGTTGGTGAGTTGAAGCCCAGAATAGTAGTGGTGAAATTGGTGATAAGAGCTACAACATATTCAAAAGGAGTCCATGAGGATGTACTTGTCCAGGTAAGAGACATCATCTTCCCAGCAGATTTCTACATGCTTAATATGGAAGATGATTAGGTAATTTCACATGATCCCATTATCTTAGGTATACCCTTCCTCAAAACTGCCAAAAATATCATAAATGTTTATGAGGGTACACTTTCCATGGAATTTGGAGATGAAGTTGTGATATTTAATGTCATGGAATCCATGAAGTGCCCCTCCGAGGACCATTCTCATTTGTTATATTTCATTTTGAACCACAAAAAAATACTCCATGTAATTTGATTGTCCTATACTTAGGGAGATTATGAGTATTGGTTCTAGTTTAATGTCTAAGAGCACTTCCACAACTGTTTCTAATAAACAAGACTCTATAATATTTGATTTAGAAATGAGTTCATATTCTAATCTTGATCTTGTGAACTTTGATTATGGCATGGCTGTTGAGTACGCTGATGGATTTGATGAACTATTCTCTGATTTTGATGATTTATATTCTGATACTAATGTTATTTGTGCACATATTTCAGTTCCTTCACTATCTCTATCCATACATCACCCCCAATTATTGGAACTCAATCCATTGCCACCAAATCTCAAATACTCATACTTGTTGAGTGGAAAAAGATTACCTGTTATCATTGCTAACGATCTCTCTTTTGAACATGATGAAAAACTTTTGAATCTTTTGAGGGAGAACATCAGGGCAATCAGGTGGACCTTAGCTAATATATCATGCATTATCCCCTCTATTTTCATGCATAAGATTCTTTTTGAGGATGGGGCTAAACCAGTTAGGCAGCCACAAAGGAGACTTGATCCAACACTTTTGGAGGTTGTTAAAAAAGAGGTTGAAAAATTGCTCGAGGAAGGTATAATATATCCCATTTCAGATTCCCAGTGGGTGAGTCCTATGCAGTTTGTGCCTAAGAAAAGTGGTGTTACTATTGTTAAAAATGAGAAAGATGAGTTAGTTCCAATAAGGGTGAAAAAAAGTTGGCGTGTGTGTATTGATTATTGGAAACTAAATCAATCTACTCGCAAGGACCATTTACCCCTCCCATTTATTGATCAGATGCTTGAGAGACTTGCTAGGAAAACGCACTATTGTTTCTGGGATGGATTTTCTGGATATTTTCAGGTTTCAATTTCTCCAGAGGATTAGGAGAAGACAATATTCACTTGTCCATTCGGTACGTTCACAAACAGAAGGATTCCATTTGGGCATTGCAACGCCCCAGGTACCTTCCAGAGATGCATGGTGAGTATTTTTTTCAAATTTTCTTAAAACCTGAATGGAGGTATTTAAGGATGATTTTATAGTGTATGGATCATCATTTGATGAAGTCATGAGTAGTTTGGGAAAGGTGATGAATCGTTTTATTGAGAAGAATCTTGTCTTGATCTTTTAAAAGTGTCATTTCATGGTAGAGCAAGGCATTATCTTTGGGCATGTAGTGTCAAAACATGGGATAGAGGTTGATAGATCTAAGGTAGATATTTTTTTATCCTTACCATATCCTTCATGTGTGTGTGATGTTATATCATTCCAAGGGAATTCGTGAATTTATCGGTGCTTCGTCAAAGATTTTAGTAATATTTCTCTTTCTATGTCATGATTACTTCAAAAGGATTCTGATTTGTCATTTGATGATTCTTGTAGGACTTCCTTTGATGAGATAAAGAATTTTCTGACCACTACACCAATCATACACCCCCCCCCCCACAATGGGAGCTTACTTTTGAGATTATGTGTGACACCTCCAACTTTGCAGTCAGAGCTGTCTTATCTCAGAGAGTGGAGGGACATTCACATGTGATTGCATATCCTTTGAGGACATTGGATTCAGCCCAATAAAACTACACAACCACAGAAAAAGAGTTTCTTGCCCTTATATTTGCTTTAGATAAATTCAATTCATATTTATTAGTCTCTAAAGTAGTTGTTTTTTCAGACCATGTAGCTCTGAGGTACCTATTGAAGAAGCCAGATTCAAATCCCAGGCTAATCCAATGGGTGATCCTTCCTTAGGAATTTGACAATGAGATAAAGGACAAGAAGGGGTCATAAAACTTGGTGGCAGACCACATGATTTGGCTTACTCAAGCACTAGAGGATTACACCATTGACCAGATACCACTTTGGGATACTTTCCCTGATGAGCATCTTTATTCCCTCTTAGGTACACATCCTTGGTATGCTGATTTAGTTAACTATCTTGTGGCCTATGAAATTCCTAAAAATTTAAAGAAACATCAAATCCAAAAATAAAAGAGTGAGTCTAGGTTTTATGTGTGGGATGACCTATACCTCTGGAGCATGTGTAGTGATCAAGTTATTAGGAGGTGTATTCCAGTTCATGAGTTTGAGTCTATTCTGAAATTCTGTCATACACTTTCTCGTGGTGGACACTTTGGACCCCAGTGGATAGCTAGGAAAGTCTTAGACTCTGGATTATATTGTCCAAGTTTATTCCATGATGCCCATGTGCTTTGTAAGTCATGTTCTCACTGCCAATACACTGGGAACATTACTAAGAGACATGAGATTCCCCAATAACCCATACTCTTTAGTGATATTTTTGATGTATGGGGATTTAATTTTATGGGTCCTTTTTTAAGTTCATTTGGGTTTTCATATATTTTGGTTGTAGTTGATTATGTGAGAAAATGGGTGGAGGCTAAGGCCCCCAGGGCTGCTGATTCTCATGTTGTTGTGGACTTTGTCAAAGCACAAAATTGTTGCAGGTTTGGAGTACTGAAGGCCATAATTAGTGACCAAGGGACACACTTTTACAATCTGAATTTGGATTTCCTCCTTCATAAGTATGGGGTGACACACAAAACATCAACACCATACCACCCCCAAACAAATGGCCAGGCTGAGGTTTCAAATCGTGAGTTAAAACAAATTTTGGAGAAAACCATGCATCCGGATAGGAAAGATTGGATAAAGCACATGGATGATTCGCTTTGGGCTTATAGGACGGCATACAAGACACCCATTGGTATGTCCCCATTTCATATTGTTTTTGGGAAAACATGTCATCTCCCTGTGAAAGTTGAGCATCAGGATTATTGGGATATAAAGAAATGCAACATGGATTTGGCCCAAGATGGAATCTAAAGGAAGTTTCAAATTAAAGAGCTTGAGGAGATTAAATTGTCTTCATATGTGTACTCAAGGCTATAAAAGAAAATATCAAAATACACTAATGATATAATGATCCAATAGAGGGAATTTCATGTTGGAGAGATAGTCCTTCTCTACAGTTCATGACTGAAGCTGATGCCTGGTAAGTTGCATTCAAGATGGTTGGGTTCTTATGTTGCGACTAATGTTTTTCCTATGGTGCAGTGGAGATCACACAAGAGGACACACGAAGGATCTTTAATGTTAATGAGAAAAATTTTAAGAAATACATTTAGGTAATTCCTATTGATGCAGTGGATTTCATCACACTGCATGACCCCATCATCACTTGAGAAAATCAGGCTATTCCTAAACCTTTCACTTTTTTATTCTTTTTCCTATTTAAAATTATGCATTTCATGTGCATATATCATCTCATGTGTTCAAATTTAGGAAAATGAAATATTTTATGTGTGGGGGAGGGAACCTTTTATTTTAGTAGTTTCAATTGTTTTCCTATTTTACAATGATTTAAAAGGAAAGAGTGTTTTTAAAATTTTTTGTGTATATGTTTCAATTTTTTGTGTGTTTTTGAATATTTTGAGCTGAAATGATTCTCATCACCATTTTTAAATTCATATTATTAAGTGAATAAAATTTCCCTTGAAATCGATCTTAAATTAATGCTGAAAATAACTTTTTTTCAAGTTCAAATATTTAGTAATTTCATTAAAATTACTTTGAATTTTGAATCCCATGCCACATCTCACTTTCTTTATATTTGAAATCAATTTCCTATGAGGATTCTAAAACATTTGTTTCATATTAATTAAATTTACCTCATTTCTTGAGAGA
Organism: Viscum album; assembly: GCA_963277665.1. Classification (NCBI taxonomy): domain Eukaryota; kingdom Viridiplantae; phylum Streptophyta; class Magnoliopsida; order Santalales; family Viscaceae; genus Viscum; species Viscum album. The sequence continues at coordinate 869,752,707 of OY728122.1, forward strand.
ACCAAACCATGCTTTATTTAACCATAATTTTATTTATTCTTGTCCAAACATGAGGGTTTGAGGTACTTATGTTTAAATGATTGTGGCCTTTTTTGGTATCAAAACCCCTTTTTCAAAGAATCATTTTTTATAATGACCTACCTTGAACATTTAATCCTCATATCCATTAGAACCCATGAATAGTATGTTAGTTTAGCTACATTACAAGCCAATTTTCCTTATCCAACCAACTCTTGAAGTGAAATTGCATAATCTAGTTGAACATAAGTGTGGGGGAAGCTGTATTTTGTTGTGCTACCACATTCTGTGATACTTTTGGTGGGAAATTAAATTATGAAGAGATGTGTTTGCTGCTGAAGAAAATAATTATATTGAAAGCTATGCCTTTTCTGGATCATTCATGATAAGTGAAGTTGTGCCTTTTTTGAGCTTTTAATAGAAGAAGAAAGTTGTGCCTATCTAGAGCTTTCAAGAGAATCATTTTTGAGAAGATTGAGATTTTTTCTGCCAAAATGTTGAATGGTGCGAACATTCCTTTATTATTCATGATGATTAACATGAATTGATGATAAGGGGATTGATGACGAGACCATATTTAAGAGAAAACTGGATTAATTCAATTTTTCTTCAAAAAGAGTCAAGCCCCCCTCATTCAGCCTTAGAATTTTTCAAATCTAAATCCTACCAACTGAAAGCCAAAAAATAACCCTATAAAGTCCTCATGATAAACATATGTCCTTGACTCACATCAGGTGGTTATGTAGGAATTTATCAAGCCTATGGAGACAACTGTATGAGTTTGGATGATAAATACATTGTTGAAAAATTGACATTTGTGTGATAAGAGAAAATTCGAGTGAGGTAAGTGTTTTGTGTGCATGAGAGGATAAATGAAGTGGAAATTTATTGAATGATATAAATAGAGAACTTGAAATAATGTTTTTTTTATGAGGCATGATACCATTTTTTTCTTGGTGTGGAATTTTTGGATCTCAAGAATATGTGTTTTAAATGTTTTTTGATTTTATATTGATGTTTACTTGTCATAATTTTTCGGAATACATGATATGAGATTTTTCCCGGGAGTGCAAATGGGTAAGTGTGGGGGAGTTGATAAAACACAATTTTATTGAATATTTTTCTGATAATAAATGATATAATTTCTTCCCATTGTGGTAACTATGTTCATTTATGGAATATTTGGGATTAAATCAATCATTTGAAAATTTAATGAAAATTCCAGTTTTACCCTTTAAAAGTTCATTGTAGTATTTAGAACATAAGTAATTTTATTTGAATTATTTGAACTTAATATTTTTTTAATGTTTTCCTAACATATGTTTCTAAAACTTTCATTTAGGACATTGGTGCTAAATCATGGATTTGGTTGGTACAAATGGGCTATGAAGTCAAAGTCGAGCTGGACTCGTCATATTGGACATGAGTTCGGTATTTGGGCCATAAATTCTTTAATCGTGCTTAGATTAGTCCCAAAATGGTTAGAGGATCTCTAGGACGCATTTTCACATGAATTATCTTTCTGGAAAGATAGTTGATTCACGCGTTTTGTTGGTAAAATGGGCGGTGAAAGTTGGCATAAATTATTTGTTCGAGATTCCCCTTTCACACTTGAAAACACTTTGAACCTAGCATCCCCACCACTCTATAAATTGATGTTTTTATCATTTGGTGGGGTTGTGACATGTATTAAAAATTATATGGAAGAGGAGAATAGTTTCCACTCCAATTCTCTAAGCAATTCAATAAAGGTAGCTCTTGAAGCAAGGATCTTTTCGTCAATGCCCTCTTTTTCTTCCTCATGTTGTAATGTTTGTGTTTTCATAATAAAATTCTTTGTTCTTATTTTATTTATTCTCTTTTCTTGTATTTTGTTAAAATTTCTTCTTATATTTATCTTCCTAACTGGGATAGAATCAATAGTAGAAACGTGACTGGGTTCTACCCTTTCTAAACCTTTGCACATGCAAAATGTTTCTACGATGACTACACCGCCCAGGGAAGAGTAGTTATTTTTAGTAATCGATCTACCTCCAACCATTTCATTAATTTATTTTGATTAAATGAGCTACTATAATTCACTTAATATGATATATTAATTGATTTTTTAATTTAAATGAAACTAATCAGGAAATTGAACAATTGACATAAAAACACGTGAGGTCGGAAGTTGTGTAAATTGTGAGAGTGCGATCTTAGTCGGTAATACAAGAAAACAAAGTATAAATTTTTAGAGTTAAAATATAATCTTTAAACTCTATTAATCCTCATTTACCGAGTTTATATGTGCTCTAATTAACCACTGACCATATTCTAACCTAAGAACATCAATCAAAGTAGGGTGATGCAATTGCTTGTTCTGAAGCTAGCCTAATTTAAGTAATTTCATCTTTGTAGTTAAGTTAACTCTCGTAGGGTTAAAGGGTTAAAAAATTAATGGATTATAATTAATTGGATGTTAATTTAAATTATAATGTCAAATAATTGAGTTAAGCGGTAGAGTTAGATCTATTAATCTCATTAAATATTTTCTAAAAAAACTTCTTCTTGTTGTGTCATTTTAATCGAACTTCATTTCAAAACTAAAAACAAAAAAAATACAATCTTCTTCCAAGAAACCTCTTATAGATTTATAAAATATAAATAATTCACATAATTTTAATTAATTTTATTATTTACATTTATTTTACTTTCAAAAAACCTTTAATATGTTGTTAAATTTACTTCCTCCTTTGAGAGATGACCTTGGTCATCCACTTTGCTCCACCTAAGTAACCAACAATCACATATCATTTAAAGGAACCCACAACATTACTTTTCAAAGCTACTCATTATTTTAAATCATCCAAGCTAGTATATGTGTTGGTCTTTCATTCATATATTATTTCAATCTTATTAGAAATTTCAATGCCTTTAGGGGGAAGGTCTAAACATGATTTCAATTGTCTATCATGTCGAGTGATAATAGAAGACCTTGAAGTGGAGTGGGACTTATCAATGTTTGATCTTAATATCATCAACCTGATTATTAGCATGTATTGAATGATCAATATTTAGGACTAGATTGATTATTATCACCATCAAGTTCATTTTATATCTTTGGATGGAATCAATATTGACTTTCAGGGTGAGTGGTATTCCAGGATGAGGAGAGTAGGGATTGTTGTTCTTTACTCATGGGTGATCTCATGTTTGTTTTTAGAATTATTCATCATTTTCAGTGATCCTTATTTTATAAATCCTATTCAATTAGTGGTGTGTGTGTGCCCTATGGTCTTTACAAGTGATTGTTTTGGTTGAAATCCATAGATACAAGTAGATCTTACCATATAATTACTACTTGGTATGATGACCATTTCTATTATATCATATTATATAGATCTAATTGAGTTGGTTAAAATTAAAGTTTTGCTTGTGGATCTTGTGAATATGGAATTTATTACATCCTTTCCTATCACCATGGGATTTTACAGTACTCCTTGATAAAATTAATACGGGAGCCTCATACTTTTTATTGGTTATGAGAATTTAAATTAGGTGACCATCAATAAAAAATATCCCTTTCTCATGATTGGTTATCTCTCTGATTAGCTTAGATGGACTCATTAGTATCTAACGATTTTCTTTTAGTCAGGGTATCACTAGTTGAGAGTCCATGAATAGGATATTCATAAGATAGTGTTTAGGAGAGAGTATGGTAATTTTGAGTTTCTACTTACTCTATTAAATTTCATTAATTCTCATGTGGTGTTTATGAAAATGATAATCTAGAACTTTCATTGGTTATTGTCCTCTTTTTTTGTTGTGTTTGTGGATGATATTTTTTTACTTCATATCATAGGATGAGTACATTTACCGTTTAGATATCATTCATAGAGCTTTGAGGAAGCATCTCTTGAATGGTAAGGATTCCTAATGTTAGTTTTGGATTCAAGAATTAATGTTTTTGGGGAATGTTATATAAGGGAGTGGAATATCCATGGACCTATAAAAGGTACAGGCTATTACATCCTAGGAGTTCCCCAGAAATGTATTTAATATCTAAATATTTTAGGGGTTGTTTGGGTATTATAAGCAGTTTATTTGGTACATCTTAAATCATGCAACTCCAATAAAAAATTTAACAAATAAGAGTGAAATGTTTGACTGGAATGAAAAATTTTATATATCTTTTTAGTAAGTGGGGTTAATGTTTAATTTATACTTAGTTTTGATACATCTAGAACCAAGTTTTAGTTATTATGTTTCCTGTTATTCTTCTATCATGGGTTTTGGGTGTGTCTTAATGTCGGGGAGATAGGTAGTAGCCTACAACTCTAGGTAGTTATTCCCTCATAAGCAGAACTACTCTACCCATGCTATGGAGTTTGAAGTAGTTATGCGCACACTCAAAATATAGGATTACTGTATATTTGTGGATTTGATTACTATATATTCTAATCATAAGAGTTTAAGGTATATTTTCATACATATGTATCTAATCATTTGAAAAATATGATAGTTCGGGCTTCTCCACAATTTTGTTTTTTATTTTTCATAAAATCATTGAAAAAGGATTGTGGTCACTAATTCACTGTGTAGATAATTAATTTCATAGATAGTGAAGGGATTAGTGGAAGAGTGGTCTCTGATGATTTTTTTTTGCTGATATGGTATTTAAAAAGAGGGTGGGTAGGTATGTTTGGCTTTGATGAAGGCTGACTTGTAATTTGATGAGTAGGTTCGGCTCGAGCTGATATCTAACCACAAGTGATATAGCTCCTATAAAATCATTTATGGTGGAGATAAATTAAGTGACTGGTCTCGGTGTCCTAGTAGTGCTTTATTTTTTCAAAACAAGTTGTTTTTCTATTTTCTACATGGAAGGGGTTTATGTATAGTGGAAACCATTCTTCTTGGTCCATTCACCCATGATTTGAGACCTCAGTATTGGTGGTGAGGGATGATATGGTCGATTGATGTTTCTTTATCATAGTTTCCTACTTGTCATAGAATTAAGGTGGATACCCAGATACCTACTAGTTTTTTTGTATCACTTAAACATTCCAGTATGGAAATGGTATGAGTTTCAATGGATTTCATTATTAGTTTATCATATACTCATAGTGGGAAGGATTTAATTTCAGTGATCATTTATCAACTCATGAAATTATTGTATTACCGCCCTATCACTGAGATGATGAAAGTGGAATATATTGGGGACTTGTATGTATGATATATTGTGAGACTTCTTGGGGTTCCCACTATGGTTGTTTCAAATAGGGACCTAAAGTTCACATCCATGTTTTGGAAATATTTTAAGAAGTTAAAGTGTTCCAAGTTGAAATTGAGCATAATGTATCATCAATAGAAGGATGGATAGACAAAGAGGGATATCCAAGTTATTGTGTATATGTTATGGGATTATGCTCTTTATTTTGGTGGTTCTTGGGAAAACATTTTCCTTTAGTCAAGTTTTCCTGTAACAATATTTATCAGGACTGGGTCAAAATAGTTCACTTTGAATCTTTTTATTGGTGTCCATGTATATATCCCTTTTATTGGGAAGTATTGGGAGTGTGTTCCTTAGTTGGGACGAGTCTTTTTCAGGAAACAAAAAAATGTGTAGTTTATCTAGAAGATATTGATCACAACACATTGTCATCATAAATCTTATGAAAACCACTTTCATTAGCCGCTAGAGTTTTAGTTTACTAATTATATCATTCTTGTATTATCACCTCACTTGGGAAATCAGTGGTTGGGTAAGTAGGTTCAGTTTGATCCAATGATTATGGGCCCCTTTTAGATCACTAGATGACTTGTAAAAGTAGCATATCATTTTTACTTACTATCTCATTTGACATTGATCCATGATTTTTTAATGTTTCCCAACTCATATTGTATCGACTGGATCCTTCCCATGTTATTGAATGGGATGATATTGATCTTGATCCTAACACAATGGTGGTTGAGCAACAATTTAATTTTATGGATCACCAAGAGAAGCTAATTCATAACAAAAAAAAATTCCTTTGAACCATGTACTATGAGAGTGAATATAGGATAACCGTGATATATAAGAGCCTGAATTGTAGATGAGGTAGTAATGGCCTTCACCTTTTATGAGTCCAAGATCTTGAGGAATTTTTTTGGACATATATATTTTATGGCATGGATATTTTATCACCTCTTTCCCCTCTTAAAGTTATTCTTTGACTCTTTTTTTGGTTACCTTTTTTTTGGATTAATTAAACGCTTCACAGTAATGGAGAGCCTTTACCAGGGAAAATGAAATAAAGCCTTGGGATGTATGTTTTTTAAAATTAATATAGTTTGGGTATAAATGTGTAAATATAATTAGAGGGTGATTATTGGGTTTAGAGAGCCTCAATAATTGGCTCGGAAAGTTTCTATAGAAAACTAGACTATGAACTACTAGTTGTACATATTCATGTCATGAATGGGTTACATGGCATAGACCTATTGCAGGGAATATCAAATGAGACTTGTTCAGAGCATGGAAAAATAAAATCCATGAAACTTTTACACATCATTAATGGGTTTATCATTATTTAATTTCACCCAAGAAAATTCCTTTTTCAGTATTTTTAAAATTCATGGAATTCACACATTGAATGGGGTTTGCGATGGGAATTTTTTGGGTTGAACACTTGTAACAACAATTCACCCATAACCCATTTTGTTATCTAGTCCATAGACCTACCTCTCAAACTTTGGAGAGATTTTAGGTGATATACATCCTTTTTTATCACTCTATTTGTAATTTTACTCACATGGTGGTTGCATCACATATCCCTATTAAGTAGTCTTCTGGCTTCTTTGTTTCTTATTGATGTGGTGGTGGTGTTGGCAATATTTTTTATTCAGATTATGATTGGTTGGTGTTTTCTATCGAATATTTACAGTTTTATTTCATTACATTAATTTTTAAGGAGTATTTTTTTCCAATTTATGTTGTCGAAGGATTATAGGTTTCCCCCATTTTTGAGGTTGGTGTATCTATGAAAGGGGTTATAATTCATGAATTTGTATATGTTCTTTTCAATTCTGTTGGATTATTCAATGAAATGGATGTTATGAAATTTAAAGGATTTGATGGAAAGTATTAAATTTTTTATAGGGATTTTTATTTAAAATTGTGTTTTATTTGATTTATTAAAATTATTAAATGTTATCATTAATTTTGAAATGGATTTTCCAAACAAAGGACACTGGTAACCATGGGTGCATCGAGAAATGGTCATGTCACTTTAGTATGTGTAATTATACTAGAGGTTTTGGGATATAGACAGACTATGGTAGAATTTGATATCTTTTGGAACAAACATACATGTGTTTTATGCTTCTTTAATTTTTAGTATGTATTCACATAGGTTAGATCCCAAATGGTGTTCTTTTTCATTTATTCCTATTTTATCATATGATGGATTATTCGAGTGATATTTTCTCACATGTTTAACTTATGTTGTATCCATGGGTTTATTTTTATATGCATACATACATTTTACATAATATTATATTTTGTGAATATGGTTATACATATTTAGAAAGTGAAGGAATTTTTATAAAATCGTTTTATTTTTGAAATTTTTTTATAAAATGGATTTTTAAATGCTAGAAGTTATTAATTCTAGATATTAGAACTTGTATAGATTTTATGGTGGTATATTACTAGTGTCATTACTCAAAACCTACTATTTTCCTTTAGGAATTTATTGACATTTTATTAGTACTTAGGTAAAGGGAATGGAATCATATAGCATGTCGTGTTCTCTTGTATTTTGTTGCCTTTGTAGTGGGAAAATTTTGTGGTAATGGATGGTCAAAAGGAGAATAGTTTTGTATAGTCTGATTTATCTTTCTAGTTTATCCTATTTTGATTAATATGTATTTATAATGGATATATATTCCTCTATTTTCCATTATACTTTCATTTTTCTTATGTTATAAATGATAATTGTGTTTCTTTTCTGTATCTCACCATGAGGTGGACCATTCAAGGTGGCTATATAGATATCTTGAGTTGGTTCATTACACTAGTATTGAAATGGTACCTTATGAGGCTCTATATGTGATGAGGTGTTGAACTCCAACATGTTGGGATGAATTTTGAGAGTGGAATATTATGCAACATGATCTTGTCTATGAAATGATAGAGAAGTTTTGAACCAATTAGTGTCATAATAAATACGCACAAAGTCTATAGAAAATCTATATAGATAATCAATGAAGAGACCCATAGTTTGAGGTTAGAGATAAATTGTTCCTTCATATATCACATTTGAATAAATTAATGAGTTTTGTGAACAATTCAAAGCATATTCCAAGATACATTATCCCTTATGAGATCCCTGATCACATAAGATCAGTGGCCTATCAATTGTCAGTCCCAACTAAACTATCTCATGTAAATTATGTATTCCATGTATCTGTCTTTAGTAAGTACAAAATACACCACTAACATGTACTAAATCCAATGGTGGTACCATTATATAATGATGTTTTATATAATGAGTATCTAGTGAAGATCTTAGATCATAGATACAAGGTTTTATGAAATAAAACAACTCACCAGGTCAGAGTGTTATGGTGGAACTAATTGTTTGGGAAAAAACGGAAACCAGAAGAGGGATAAAAATATAATTTCCCTCATCTATATTAGTGTATAAAGTGAAAATTTTGAGGGATTTTTTTTTGGGAATAATTTAATGAACTAAAATTTTATAAATAAAATTCCATTTTTGAAAGAATAAATTCCTTATTGAGTTAAGTAGTTAGAGAAAACACATGCCCTACATTAGTTATTTTGGAACATTATATCCTTTTGGATATAAAATAAAATTTATAATCATAACCCCTAAAAACATATCCATTTAATAGTAATCATAATGGTAGTATATATAAATGGTAATGATAAATTCCAATAAACACAAAAAAAGGAAGTGATGGCCTCAATCAGTTTGATCATACCCTATGAAGCCCATTTATTAGAGCTTTGAAGGGATATGGAAGCACTAGGATTTTCCCTTGATCAATCCCAAGAAATGATTCAACAAATGAATCCTGAGTGAAACCATTTATGGTAGATTTTTAAGCTCATCAAGATCATATCCCAAACCCTGTTTGCTCAACCACCCCATGAAAATTTCACTATCACACACATTACCCTTAGGGAATCAACTCGTGTAATAAAGGGATACATATCAATACCCAAATAGTATTAATTTGTATATTTTTTATTTTAAATAAAATAATAGTTAAATTTATTCCATTTATTATTATTTTTTAAAACATTAAATAATGAGATTGACAAAAATAGATTTTGATACAATGAAACAAAAATGGTATTTTTGGGAAATATATAGTTTCAATCATGATGCATAGTCAATTAATTCATGAATTTATAAAATATTTTTTTTAAAATAAAATGTTACTATTAAATAATATTTTTCAAATATAAATGATAATATAATTTATCAATTTAAAATGTAATTTTTTAAGGTTTATAAAACTATTATTTTCAATAAAAACCTATATTTTCAATAAATAGGGTTTTTTGATTTAAAAGGGTAAATAAAATATTTAAAAAATTATTTTTCAAAAAATTATAATATTTTTTTAATCTTAAAAAAAATTATCCAATGGTTAATTTTTAAAAAAATTTAAAGACTGTTGAATTTTTGGGAAAAAATTAAATTTGGTATAAATATATGATATTTATTATGGAACCATATTGAAAAAAGTGATGTAAAATATTCCAGAAAATTTATCCATGACCAAATATATATTTACCCTTTATAATAATTTTTTAGTTATTTGATTGATTTTGTGATGCCTTAATGAATCCTCCAAAACCAATATTACATTTTTTATGTTTTAAAATCATTTTTTTATAAACATGACTCACTTCCACATCACCAAGAATATTATTTTAATGATATTTGTTCTTAAATATGTAAAATAACTAGAAAAAACATCACTTTAGTAGAAACCATGGGGAAAATCAATTTAGGGTTTGTGGTTTTGATTACTTTACCATATAGAGTCCAAAACCTATGTTTGGAAATTAATAAAGAATTATCCTCTCTTTTTCTATATAGTCCCACCCAAAATCCCATTACTCATCACTCAAAACTGTTGTAACATGAAGTTAATAGTCATATACATCTATAAATTCCTCCCATAGTTCCCCCAAGATCTTAAGAAGCTCCTCCCAAGCTTTAAGAAGCACCCCCTCAAGGTAAGGGTTCCTCCACTTCTCCACTTTATTCAAGAACCTAATTTATATTATCCCTTTTCATTTTCAATTTAACATGTTTTTATTTGTTTTAAAAAATCCTTATTACTCTCCATATTATTTCCAAGTTATTATAGAACCCTTTCATTCTCATTTAAAAGTTTACATGAACCTTTATGTTTCTAGGTTTTGATGTAAAACTTTCCCTATGATTTTCCATGCCAAAAAACTCTGTAGTGAATACTTGTACTTATTTATGCTCAAGGGTATTCACCCAGATGAACCAATCATTAATTTATTCGGAAATTCTATGTATTTAATCCCACATTCATTAATAATGGTATTAAATTTTATAAAATAAGATCCAATGTTGAATGATCTATGTGGAACACTTTTGTATGTAAATGATATGAATGTGACAGGTGGCCTAGAATTATATAACCCTCTAATGCGTTGGGTAATGTTTTAATCTCATGAAATTCTGTGTGTGGAACATGGTAGGTTATCCTGAGAACACTACGTTATGTTGTATTGGTTTTTATCCTTGACTTATGTTTATGATTCCATGTTTTAAGTTAGTTCGACATCCTATGTTGCCTTTATGCTATCATGTTATATCTTTCCCAATTTTTCAAGATTATGATTCTCAACCCTCTTATATTACCTAGATATGAATCTTGTAACACATGTACTACTTTAACTATGTTACTATGTGTTTATTCCCTTATTTTAATTTATATATCAACCATTTTTTTGTGTCTCCCTAGGTTATCTCGTGTAGTTCTGTAATAATGATGGAATTTTAGGGGCAAGTTATTCTTTTTTTCAATAATTTCTTTTTATTGCTTCTGTAATTATAATATATACCTAATTTCACAAAGAAAAAAGGATTAATAATATTTTCTTATTGTATTATGGGTAACTTTATGAAAAATCATGATTTAAAGTGTATTAAAATATGGGTTTCATAATCCTCAAGAATCACCATTACTAGAAGGGAAACATCACATAACACATCGACCATTATTGCATTCCCCAAATTGTTCCCTAAACCCCATCTCAAACTCACACAAGAGTACCCGGATATACCTGAAATCCTACGATGTTGTCCCATCCCAAAGGCTCCAAAATAACTACACCTTGAGCCATAAGCAAGTGAAACTCGTCTGAGATTCCACTTGATCCAACCTTATGGGATATTCCTAATGAACCCTAAGAAAACTCACCCAGAATTCTCAATACAAGGTGATCATCAAGTGAAAAATCCTCACCCGGACCTCAAAAATAATAATCTAACACCTAGAAGGATTCTAGGTCAACAAAAATGATGGAATCCTACCTCCAAACAATCTCAATAAAAAATACCATACAGAAATACTCAAATCACCGAAATGATTCAAGAATCACTGTCTATATGGAAAAACTCAGAATTAACTCCACTTATGTATGATTCTAACTCCAGGTTGAAAAAAATAATAATTAACCATGGAAGGAAAAGTATATTGTGTTCACCTTAGGTACATGGAGTGTACCCCCAAAGGTCATCCTTGGTCATGTATCCTAGCATGAACTAGTGTGTACTTTCAAAAGTGCATGGAATTCATACCCTATTCATGTCGTGTACCCTACATGGGGTACTTCCCATGTACTTCATCCCAACTCAACATCTATAATTTTAGACAACAAGTCATGTAATGAAAAAACATAGTGTGTCACCTTTATGGGGTTCCTAGATATAGAACCTATATGGGGACTATCCAAGTACCCTATAAAGCCACTTGTCATGTACTAAAGATGAGCTCAATTCATGTACCCTACACATCTGTATGCCCCGATGCGGGGTGTCTTTACATTCCCTTGACTACACCTCAAGTCACCCCAACATCAAATCTTTTAAACACACATTTAATATGACCCCTCATCTTCAACATCCTCCATAAAAGGGGAACACATGGCATGTTTTCTTCAATTACAGTCTATGTGATCAAGTTTTAATGAACAAAAATCACTTAGGATCCCTAAATATTCTCAATTATCTTCAAAAACCCACCAGATTGACCTTATGAGTGTCCCCTACAATCCTAAAACAATATTAAAACACAAAAAATTACCTATGGTTATTTGTGGGGAAAACATTAAAAGGTCCAAAATATGAGTGGAAACAATCGATGATCCAGATGTCGCACAACAATGTGGCTCCTCTCAAGCTCCATGGTGACACCTCTCTCTCCCTCTCTCTATGTTGATGTCCCTATCTATATTTCTATATTTTTAATACCCAAAGGGGATATTCACTTGGGAATGAGTGACAATAAATATTTAAGAGTAAATAAAGTATAAAAATTAAAGAGGAAAATGAAAAAAGATAAAAGAATAGAAAATGAATGAAAATGAAATGGGGGTTGAGCATGGGCCAGACGCCAGTCACAAGTTCATGCTTTTCCCAGAAAAAATCCATGGTCTAGACCAAACCAAAAGGTAAAAATTAAATATAAAACATTGAATAGAATATAACATCAAATTAACAATCATGCTTAAAGAACATTTAATTAATTAATTAATTAATATTCCATCAAAATTCAAATGATTGAGAATTTCACCAAATCTTACCCTAGAGTAAAGCCTCAATTCTGGGTATAATGAAGTTATCATAAATAATATCCATTTTATAATAAAAGAAAAAATAACCATTTTTACCATCAAACATCACCTGAGTGAAATAAAATTTCCCCTTATTTTCTAAAATTTTCATGATGGGGTTTGGGACAAGCTACCCACCATAAATTCTTATCACCCCCAAGAAGCCTCACTAGTCAACCATCTACCAAACATCACTCTCAACAGTAGTGCTTCCAATTCTACCATGACCATACATCGAGTAGTATCACTATACACATAACTATCATAGTTTGAGTGACATTCAATCCTAACCAATCTAATGCTCCCCACCATAAAAGTGTCCATATTTTTTCCCATCAACCAAACTCAAAAATTCAAATCCCATGCTCTATATACTACCAAACTCAATGGTTGTACATGGATACACTACTCAAATACATACCCAAATTTAAACACCAAACACCTCCCATTACTGGTTCATAATGAACAAAATTCCCACACAAAATGTGCCACTTAAAACAAGGACCACACCCTCTGATTGTATGTGGGTCAATTTTCACCATATGGATTCACTTAAATAATAATTAATTCTCCCCAAAATATAATTTATCCACCACTCTCCCCCTTCTTATATAGTGATTCTCCAAAAAACCTCTCATAGACTCTCATGCTCAAGCAAGCCATGCCTTGACAATCCCAGGAAAATATAACCAAACCAAAGACCATCCTCCTCATGCATGCCTTTTCCAAAAACCAGATCACCATCAAAACACCTCTACAAAAATACATCTCTCATATTCCAAGATCTTCCAAATGACCACTATCCACTTAGTGGTTGTTCCCAAACTAAGAGCACCTAACAAATTATTGACAACACAAATCTTTAATAAACATTAATTAACGATCCTTTACATAAAGATACTCCAAATAAAATATCAAAAGATCAAGAGACTTGGTTTATTTATGTAATTATATAAATAACATAATAACTTTAAACAGGGATACACCAAAAAAATTAAACTCCTTATCATGTTCATAAAATTCCATCGTTCTTCTAAAACTGAATAGGATTATCTAGTGGCTTATATAAGAAAGAGGTTAAATATAAAGCCAAGTAAGTGAATAAAAAAAGAATAACCAGATGAAAGTAATACATGTGAGTCAAGAGGGATATCAAGGTGACATAATGTTTCAGGAATCATAAACATGTTCATCAAATCATGATATAATATGATAATATAAATTCTTCATAGGAATGTGGAAACAACATAAAACCTGACATCATAAGCATAATTCAAGCCTAACTATAGATAAATCATAAAGTAGTTTTAATAGGATAACCTCCCATGAACTATAAATGTAATATCATGAGATAAAATAATTACCCAATGCATTAGAGGAATATATAATTTCAGGCACACTCACCAGCCTCATATCATGTGCATGCATTTTTTGGCCATATAAATCATACAACATGTGGATATATTTCATCATTTGAATCCCATGACTAAGGAGTGTGGGTTACATACATTATATTTCCAATTAAATTAATGATAGGTACATCTAGTTGAATACCCATAAGTGGAATGGGGATGGGTAATGACAATACTAATGTTTGACATGGGAAATCATGGGATAACTTCACCAACATAATGGGTATACATAATTGTTTTTAGATGGGTTTAATGAGATTAAAAGGTAGTCTTTCATTACATGGTCATAATAAGACTAGTAAATGGATGTGTAAAAAATATTCGAATAAGAATAATTGGAAATAAAAAGGTATAAATCTAATAATGTGCTTGAATAAAGAAGAGTAAGACATAATCCTCCTACTTTTCCATAGTAACAAATTAGGTAAAGGTTATAACGAGAGGATATATATGATCTATCATTATGAGATCATAAATTGGATAATAATGGGATATTTATAAATATATGAAAATATAATAAATTGAGATTCAAAAGGATAAATAAAAATATGGTTCTAGAATGGAAAAGAAGAGAGAGAGATCCCTTACCTTGAATTGGTGCTTCTAAAATCTCGAGAGGATCTTCTTATGAGATTAGGAACACCTTGGGAGGGACATAGATAGGGATAGGGAGAGGATATTTGTTCTAAATGGGCTATTAGTGAATAGGAGTGAGAGGTGTGGTAGCTATTCATAGGAAAAGTGAGGGGAATTTTTTATTAATTTCTAAACATCGACTTTTGAACTTTATATGATAAAATAATCAAAACAAAAAACCTTATCACGTCTTTTCCAATTGTTTCTTCCAAATATAAGTGGTGTTTAATATTTATAATTTCAAGAATCTAACATATCAAAAATAATTCACATGGTGATATGGAAGTTATTTGGGATCATAAATAATTGATTTTAAAACCTTAAGATATAATATAGGTTTTAAAAGATTCATTAAAGTATTATAAAATTAATCAAATTACTTCAAAAACACATTATTTTAAAGTAATAATATATATTTTCCCATGGATACATTTTATAAAATTTATTATAAAACTTTTGGGAAATTATGATGTCATAATAAACACAGTATATTTATACGATATTTTATTTTTACCAAATTTTTTGACTATCTCAGAAAAATTATTAAAAATTCACTATTGGATAATTTTTATTTTCTAATTTAGAAAATAAAATTTATTTTAGAAAATTAATTTTCTAATTATGAGACAGTATTCTTTTAAATAAGAATCCTTATTTACATGAATTTTTTATATGAAAATATCAACTTTTTGACCCTTATAAAGATTTCATTGGACTGCATTAAATTATATTATCATTCATATTGAAATAATTATTATTTAATAAGATTATTTTTTTGAAAATAATATTTATTTCTAAAATTATTAATTTTATAAAAAAATGAGTTTTAATTAAAGTTATATATTTTAGAAAATAATTTTTTTTTGTATTTCAAAATATTTTTTTTATTAAACTCATTACATAAGAATTTATAAAGTAATAATAATGAAGGATAAATATTTTCTTTTATTTTTTAGAAATAAAACATAAAAATAAAAAACTACCAAGGTATAGATACATAATCCCTTATTACACTAGCGTACTCCCTAAAAAGAAGGTGCACAATGGTGGTTCTTTCTTGTAGTGGTTTAGCGAACATGGTTTGGGTCATGATCTCAATAAGCTTGAACTCCTCCTATAAATGGTTTTTATCGAGCTTCAGTTGTTGAATCCTAGATTATGAATGGTCAAAGAAAAATCCCAGTGATACAATCTCTATAAGAAGCTCTGATAAATGGTATTCATAAAGTATGATCCTACTGGTTAAGACCATCACTTCTTCCATCTATGTAAAATATAATTTATCGTAACCTTTAATGTATAATAATCTGAATGTTCACTGTACAATATCTATATTATCAATAGTTATTATTATTAATGGTCAATAAAATATAAAATTATAAATTTAATAATTTTCTAAAATAACCAAGTTGTGCTTGTATTTTATATAACTATAGTACTTAATAAATAATTTATTCATTACAGAAATGGAATTTCATTCATAAAATTTTTTGTAGTTATATTATTCCCCACTTTATAAATTTAATATTTGAAATTTAATTTCATAAACTAAATTAGATGATGGTACATTTATTTAATTACATCTTCTAGTTCCCTTGTTTCTTACCCAAACATATGGTTCCTCCATTTCACTTTGATCAAGTGTGTTTCCTTTATTCATGGAACATTTTCTCTATGATATAAGAACTTCATTAGATACTCTTCATATGAGAGGTCATTTTTCCTGGGTAAGACCCATAGATTTAGTACATGTGAGTGTTCTTTGATTTACCTCCTCAAGAGGGATACATAGAACACACCATATTCTTGGGATAGTTTTGGTGGGAGTGCTAGTATATAGACCATGACTTTGATGTGATCAATGATATCAAAGCAGATGATGCATCTTGAACTAAGAATTCAAACAATCTCATACCTCATTACTTTATAATATTGTGATATATGAATGAACACGTTATCTCCGACCTCAAACTCGAGGTATTTTCAATGATTATCTCCATATATTTTCAGTTGAATATTTTTGGATTTCATATGATGTTGAATGTTTTGTACCTTTTATATCATCTCTCAAATAATATTTGTTCTTTTAATCATCATCTCTTCAATGTTATCCCAACATATTGGAGTTTGACTCCTCTTTTCATATAGATCCCCATAAGGGTGTAGTTGAATTCAGGAATAGAAACTATTGTTATATAATAACTCCACTAGGGGAAGGTGTTGATCTCAACATCCTTTTAAATCTATTAAACATGATCTGATCATATCATATAGATTTTTAATGGTTCTCTTAGAATAAACATCCATATGAGGGTGATAAGAAGTACTAAAACTCATCCCATTATCCAATTATAGTTGTTATATTCTCAAGAACTATAAGTTGAACCTCGGATCTCTAGTAGATATAATAAAGAGTTCATGACACAACCCCCTCCCATGAAAGATACTGCAATGAGGGGAGACAGAGAATGACCTCTAGTCTGTCCTCCAATCGGTCTAGTGTTGGAAACTATCACCAAGGGTGTAAGAATCTCACAATATGGGAGGAATTAACCTTTAAAGGAAACAATATCATGAGATATAATGAATCAAAAAAAGTCAACTCCATGAAATATATATAAAAAACTAAAAACCATCCCACAATGAATGTGTGAATAAAATTAAAATAAATAAAATCCTCCATAGTAAATACCAAAAAACAAAACTTGAGCTACAGCACAAAAAATATCCAAACTTCCGAGCTAGTAATTCCCATAACGGTAAACATAATACTCTTAGAAACCTGAAAATATTTTTTATATATGTAGGGTGAGCATATAGGTATACCCAGTTAAAAACCCAAAGTCTCTTGTGGATAGCTGGTAGGATCAAACTAATTCACCTATGAGAAAAAAACAAATAGAACCTAATAGGTAGACTATCCATATCCCAAAAATCACCAAGCCTCACTCACAAAATAATTCATCCAAGTAATAAAACATAATATAAACAACCTCAATGATATGGTACCCTGCACTACTTTCCCACTGATTAGCCGCTTTCACACCCCAATGACAATTGTCATAGCTCTCCCACCTCTTCATAATATATCAAATCGCACCCCACCTACACACGCAGACCTAGGCCACACCTCACAACACATCCCATATATACACACGTGGTCAATAGCAACACATCACATCCCATTTACACACACCTAGGCCATCACAACACATCTCATGCTAAAGATCCCTGGGAAAACACAATACATCTCATCCGGAAGACTCCTGGGATAGAACAACACATATCATCTCAAAGAAACCTGGGAAAACACACCACAACTCATCCTAAAGACACATGGGACCAAATATCACATCTCACTTGAAGACACCTAATCTATTATCTCTTGGAAGAGGGAGCATGGAAGATCTAGTGACCAACCATCCATCCTCCCACTAGGATGGTGGGAAAGACACCCTCACGTGACTATATGGGTGTCGACACATAATGGTTGACATGGGTGGGTGAATATATAAATCATGAGAGTATATAGTTTATACATATATATAGAAAAAAACACAAACCCAACCTATGGGTTTAAAAAAAACACCAACCTACTCATAAATTCCTCCACTTTTCTACCACCTCAAAATGCATAACACCATACAAGAAAAATTGAAACCATAATCATATTTCAGTATAGAACTATCATTAATCCTTCTTCTTAGTTCTCTATTTCTGACCCATTCCATTAAATGTGTAGTTTTATTTGTGCATAAATACCATCATCAACTCATGGATTGAACATTACATTTAAATCATTATCATGTAATAATTCTAGTTAATGATTATTATTCATTTCTCTATCTATACCAACTAGTAAACTAATACATAACAAAAAAAAATAGTACTATGAAACAAAATCCCAATAGACAAGTCCAAATCCATATTCCACTACATCCCTACTACACAACCACATCATGACCATCACAGCCCCACCACATATGTCATATAACACACCACACCACAACATAATTTCAGATTTATCAAGGGGTATCTTATTCAATTTCACTGTGTTAATTAAGGGTGTTATCATAGAAACCATATGATCTTGGGGAATCATTTTTATTAAACAAATCTATGTGGTTAACTAATTACATAATACGTGACATCAATAGCCACACAATGAGCATGTATTGCACAAACCATAAACTAGTGCACAGACAATGACCCCCAATGGCCATGATTTTTAGTGGGTAATCAGCCCATAAAATTGACAACATTATTCAATTTCAATAAAACTATAAGTTCAAACATTACATTACCCTTCCCCTTTTTATATATTTTATGAGAATTTTATTATCTTTATCAACTCAGAATCAACTATCTCCACAAGGATAAAAATTTATATACCCATACCACATGATAAGTAATCAATAAAGATGATTGAAATCCTGACTGGAAGAATTATGATCGACATAACCTTGATGTACCAAAAATAGAGGTGCCTGTACAGTAGGAAAAATTTCCAGGAAAATAAGAACTAAATGAAGTAACTAGGTTACTCCACTACAAGGAAGAATTATTTGGGATGTTCTGTCTCAAGAAAAATCCAAACCAAAATTAAGAAGGAAGTATTTTTGGTTTAGAAATATTAGATTCTGAATGTTTGCAATTAGATACAGTTTTGAATTTCCATTAAATCAAATCTCATCAAGACCACATGTTTTAGACATTTATATGGTTTCTAAACTTTTAGAAAAATCAAAGATTCTATTAATACATTTTTAAATGGCTTTAAAACCCATACTGAAAGAATTTAAACCCATTTTTCCCTAAAAGATGTAAAATGTAAATTCTATATTTTTTCTGGAAAACTGAAAAATTATGGGAAAATGAAAAACTGTTGAAATGATTCACTACCAGAAAATTCATGGCTAGAAGATTCACCTCGAGACGAGTCTCCATTAGAAGAGTCACTACCAAAGGAGTCACCTCTATACAAGTCACTGCTAAACAAGTCACTACCAGATGATTCAACTCTAGACGAGTCACCACTAACCGAGTCACCGCCAGATGAGTCATTACCAGACTAAGTCACTTCCAGATGAGTCACCATCAGATGAGTCACCATAAGGCGAGTCACCTCCAGATGAGTCACCACCAGATGAGTCACCGCCCGGATGAGTCACTTCCAAATGAGTCACCACTAGAAGAGTCATCGCCATGATGAATTACCACTAGAAAAGTCACCACTAGGATGAGTCATCATTGGAAAACATGAAATTTCGAATAATGTTGAAATAAATCACCAATGGAATGACTCAAATGACCCAAAAACACTATAGACTACCCTCAGAAACCTCAAGCATCATATTTTTGTAAAATTAATACGTCAGAAGGTCTAATCCATCACATTAGATATATCTCCAACTATTATCACCCATGAGAATTTAAAACGAACCAGAATATAAGGAGTGAAAAGGTCCAAACAAACATCTCTAAAGATACCTCTCAAGGATATAATCACACTTTAAACACTACCATCAACCAAACCTTCTATTGAAAACACCCACAACAACTGAACAAAATATAATTCCCTGGATGTAGGAATAAGGGAATTCTATCTTCCATGTTAATATTTTATCTTCTTTGGGAAACACTTACTCATTCGCACAGGTTTAGTCACATCGTAGTAAAATGTGTCTTGATTATAAATCAAGTATTACCTTTTAATGATGTTATAACATCATCTCAAACCACACAATACACATTACATCAAGGTAAAAAACCATATCTCATAAAACACCAAGTTCCAAAGAAACGAAAGATAAAGGAAAACTAAAAATAACTCTGGGTACTGGGATCGTGTCTGTGTCTCACGCTTCCAAGTACAGTCCTCTAATCCACCATGCCACCATAACACCTAAACAAGGGGACTTGTTCTTCATCATAGAACCTTCTCCCATTGGTATTGGATCTCCACTAGATGCTCTATGAATGTAGTTTAATCCTCAATTTAGAACTATCCTAAATCAATGACATGGGATTAATCATGAATATATCGATGAATTTCAAGATTTGGAAGACATAGCGGATCCTTCCCAGCTACGGTGACAACACCAAATGATATGCCACCATGAAAAATTTCCCCAACACCAAAAAAGGGCTAGAACACCGGGGTAGATATTACTTCCCTTCGTAAATATCTTCTTCCTACGTTGAGGGGAAACCATCAACAACACATGGTCTCCAACCTCAATCTCTAGGGGACTCCTCATGAGACCAGTATGAGACTTCTGCTGGTCTTGTTCTTCTTTCAACCACTCTCAAAACAACACAACCTTATTTTTAATGCTCTACACCACCTCAGGACCAAGAACTATAGTCTCCCTAACCTCATTCTAGAATAATGAA
Source organism: Viscum album (assembly GCA_963277665.1). NCBI lineage: Eukaryota > Viridiplantae > Streptophyta > Magnoliopsida > Santalales > Viscaceae > Viscum > Viscum album. The sequence continues at coordinate 869,774,049 of OY728122.1, forward strand.
GAATGACATGACCATCTGTAAAAACCCTCAATTGGGGTCTGTCCAACAGAAGATTAATAACTATCATTATAAGAAAACTAGATCAAGGGAAGGTATTGTTTCCATGATGCTATGAAGTCTATGAAACATGCGCCCAACATATAATCCACCATCTAGATTGTCTGTTCTATATACCCATCTTTCTAAGGGTGCAAAGTAATTATGAGGTACAACTAGGTGCCAAAAGCCTACAAAAATCCCCTCTAGACTCATGAGGTAAAACAAGAATCTCGATCTGATACAATGGACCTTGGAACTACATGAAACCACACTAAATCATCCATGTACCTCTTAGCCAAAGCATCCAATATTCTTGAATCCTTCATCGCTAATAAGTGGTTCAATTTCATCAATTGGTCCAAAATCACCTAGATAGAATTACAACCTCCCTAAGATTTGGGTAATTCTAGGATGAAGTCCATCGAGATGTCATCCCATTTCCACTCAGGGACATCCAAGGGTTGAAACAAACCACCAGGAACATAATATTCTTCTTTAATTGCTAGAAAACTAAGCACTATACCACAAACTCCATTACATTCGACTTCATCTCGATCCACCCAAACTGTAGTGTCAAGATGTGGTACATCTTAGAAATTCATAGGTTTACCCACAAAGGTGAGCTATGAAACTCAAAAATAACTCCCTTGGAAATTTCTACTAGAACAAACTGCATCCCTATAAACAAAACTTGGTTCTTATTATCCTTAGAACATCCCTAAGAAGCATTAACTTGGCTAACATGATCATGCATCACCTCTACCTATAAATCTCCCCACCAATACTCCCCCACTTTCCACATTAGAGAATACTACACCATCTTCTGAAACATTAAATCTCCTCCATCGACCACACTTTCATTCAAGTGCATGGATACCAATTCATCCATTTCTCTCTAACCATCTATAGGCTCCTGAAAAAAATCCTTTTGTGACATCCTACTCAAAGAAGTGGCCATGAAATTTCCCCTTATAGATGTGTAGGTGACCTCAAAATCATAGTCCAGAAGGAACTTCATACACCTCTATTATTATAGATTCCGTTCACGCAAGGAAAAGATATACCCTAAACTCTTATGATCTATGAAGATCAGAAATTGCATCCCAATGAGGTAATGTCTCTACAACATTATCACAAAAAATTCCATTAGCTCAAGATCATGGGTGGAATATTATCATTCATGAGGGAATAACTACCTAGACCTATAATAGATTATTTCCTTCTGCTACATCAAGACGCACCCTAAGAAAAGATGGGATGCATCATACAAAACCTCAAACTACACACCCTCCTCTGGTAGCTGAAGCACATGATCAGTGACCAACATCCCCTTAAGTTAGCTAAATGATGCTTGTAATTGATCGGTCTATATAAAAACTTGATCTTACCAAGTCAATAAAGTCAATGGGGATTCAACTCAAGATAAATCTGGAAAAAACCTCCAATAATAACTCGTGAGAACAAGAATTCTATAAAACTCTACCACATTCTTAGGTGATTCCCAAGAAATAACTGTCTCAAAATTTGTTGGTTCAACTTACACACCCTACTGACACACCACATTCCTTAGGAAATGGAACTATCATGTCCAGAACATACACTTGGATAAATTTCCATAGAGTTGGTGGCATCGAAGAACCTGTAAGATATCTCGGAGACGCTCATAATGATCCTCTTATGACTTTGATTAGATGAAGATATCATCGATTAATACAAAAATGAACTAGTCTAGAAACTCATAAAAACAGAATTCATGAGTCCTATGAACATGTTTGGTGAGTTCATAACACCGAACGACATGACTACAAACTTGAAGGTCCCATACCTACATCTGAAGGAAATCTTTGGGATATCACTCTACTTCACCCTTAACTGGTTACATCTAGACCGCATGTCAATCAAAAAAACCAACTCAAACCTCCTAGATAGTTGAAAAGATCATTGATCCTCAAAAGTGGGTAAAGGTTATTGATTACCACCAGATTCAACCTTCGGTAGTCTATCACAACCTCATACTACGATATGCCTTCCTATAGAAAAAAACATTGTATTTCCCCACAGTGACACACTAGGCTAGATGAAGCCTTTCTGCATCAGATAATCCATTTGAATCCTCAACTCCCACAACTCAAAGGGTATCATCAGATAAGGATCCATAAAATTTGAGAAGCACAGGGATATAGGTCTATCACAAAATCAATTTCACGTTGAGGGGGTAGTGTCACAACCTCCTCTGATAAAATTTATAGGAACTCCTTGAAGACCCTAGTAACCTATACTATCAAAGATTCCACTGATTCTACCAAAAAATCAACCAACAAGGAAATAAGGTGCTCCATAGGCCGACATCCCACCTAACAACTCCACTCACCAAAGACAACCATGCACTGACCATCTACATATGAAAATAGGATTCTCCTCTAAAAGTTGTCAATAAAAGAACAAATATAATGAAAATATTCAATGCTAGCGAAGACATCATATTGATACATCTGATGAAATAAAATATCCTTATTAGACTGATGCGGCCCCATCCTCAGTCTACACCCCCAACACATATCAAACAAGCTGGTATGGCCTCTGAATGGTGTAGTCAACTCCTGGGGTACGTTAAGCCTCTCTAAATCTAGTCCTAGAGCTTGGGGTAGAGTGGGTTTAATAAAGTAGTTTGAATCTATAGAATAAAAAAAAGCATAGACAAGCATAGATGATAAACTGATCACAACTCTAATGGTCTTTGGCCCATCTAGTGTTGCTACCTCCATTACATGAAACTAACCACACCCTACTCCCCTAAATCGATAAATGATGACATCCTCCACACTCACACTCAGGCCAAGGTACCTAAGCTCGAGGAACATCTACTGGTCAGCCTCTACCATCCTAATATATCCTAGCTAGACCATAAGATTGCTTCTCCTTCTATTGGAATAGCCTCGTTGGTAACTGTTGCTGAGGCTAATGTTGAACTTATCCATCTCAGCCAAACTGAGCTTCAGAAGGCACTAGGAACTAGTCTTAAAGATGGATGTGAATCCCAAAGAAGAAGTACATTGGTTATAAACCCATAGGAAAGGCACAAAAACCATAAGGTTGAAAGGTAAGCTACCGAGGTCGAGTCTCAGCTGGTAGAAAACACTAAGGACTTGCCACTCAAGTATTTCCATTGATAACTCTTCTCCTTATGGAACTTTATTGGTTCCCCTCTCATAGAAAACCTCCTCGTGAGTGAAACCACTCGATCAACTCTACCTTCTTATGAACCTCCATGTATGTTGGAATAGTGAAAGGTGTAACTACATACAGGGTTGAATTATGGAGTGCCTTTTAAAGATGCCTCTCTTGGGAATCCTCATCCATAAAAAGATCTAGGGAGAAGTGAAAAAGGTCCTTGAACATAATCCCAAGATCCCGCACAAACATACTCTCCTGCTGAAGGGAGATTATCTCCTTCCTCTTCTCAGCCTTCATGGTCAATAAGAGAAGTTGGGCCCAAAACTCCACCTATAAGTTGTCCCATGAAACATTTGTCTCCATCTACTCACCAAGGTAAAATTTACACCATTGATGTGTAGCTCCTTGCATCTGACTAACTACCAATGGGGCCCGGTACTCTTTCAGGGCTTGGATCAAACTGAATGTGATCTCCAAATCCTCTAGCCAACTCTATGTTTCTAAATCAGAAACTCTCCCATCATAATTTTCCAAAGCCTGCCACTGAAAGGCATGGAAAATAATCTACCACTGATCATCATCCTTAGTCGAATCAACCCTCTTTCAATCAATAGGGTAAAACTATTAAAAATCCAGTACCTGAGAGACATGCGAACAAAAACCAAGAGCCATAGTTGGAAGAGAAACAATGATTTATTAATCCTAGTTGTATGGATTTTATTTATGATATATTTTAATTAACTTTAATCCATTTAATTATTTTATCCATTTTAATATTCCCTAAAAAAATTCAAACAAGAAAACATGTTATCCTGATGTATGTACCTCTCCTCGGTATCTACCCTACAAGTATTCCATTCTCACTTGGTCATTAAATAAGCTCAAAATCTATGCACTGGATCATGGGGGCCCAAAAATCCTATGTCGTAGCTGGTCTCTATGGATAATGTTATGTAGAAAGGTCAACGTACACAGTTTCCATACCAACCAATATAAACCTCACACTTCCAAACCCCAAACCTCATCCTATGTCTTAACCATCACCTTTGATACCACTCTATCACATCCCTCTCTAAAAAATAACGCAATGAGGGGAGAGAGATAATGACCCATGAATCCCACTTCATGCAGGCCCCAGGTTGGCCAACAATACCAAGGGTGTAAATATCTCACAATATGGGAGGCATTACCCATTATAAAGAAACAAGATTTGGATATAGAATGAATCAACTAAAGTAAAATGTATGACATATATATAATAAAACTAAAACACACCCCACAATACATGTGTAAATAAAACTAATACAAATAAAAATATCCAAAGAAAATAACCAATAACAAAACTAGAGTAGTAACATACCAAGTGTCCAATGGTTTGAGCTAGTAATGACCAGAACAATCCTTGTAATCCTCCATGAAACCTGAAAAAAAGTATTTATATATAGGGTGAGAATATATGTATACTCAGTAGGAAAAAAAGTCTCTCATGCACAAGTGGGAGAATCATACTAATGCACCCATGAGAAAACAACAAAACGAAACAACACCTAATAGGTAGACTAACCACAACCCGAACCTCAATGAGGCTCTCTCACCAAATAAAGCATTCGATTTATATGATATGATATAGAGAACATCAATGATAGGGAACTCTAGGACACTTTAACAATGATTAGCTGCTCTTACACACCAAAGACAAATGTCCTAGAGCTCCCACCTATTCTGAATATAGAACATCACACCCTGTCTGCACACACATGTTCCAGAACTCACAACACATCCCACTTCCACACAACTGGGCCATCACAACACATCACATCCCACCCAACAAACCTGGTCCATCACAACACACCTCATCCTGAAGACACCCAAGACACCACAACATATCTCATCCTGAATACGCTTAGGACAACACACCACAACTCACCCCAAAGACCACAGAACCACTTATAACAACTTGCCTGAACACACTAGGTCCATTATACCCTTGAAGATGGAGTAGGGAAGAGTATGTGGCCATCCATTCATCCTACCACCGGGATAATGACAATGAAACCCCAGCGTGTCTATGCAGGTGTCGGCACATTGTGATTTACATTAGTAGGGTGAATATATAAATCATAAGAATATACAGTGTATAAATATATATAGAGAAAAGGTAGAAAATACCATCATATGGGTTTACAAAAAAACACTAATCTACTCTTGACTTTCCCCACTTTACTGCCACCCCTAAATTCATAGGACCATATAAGAAAAAAAGAAACCCTAATTCATATTTCATTCTCAAACTATCATTAAGAAATATTCCAGACTCTCCATTTATGAAATGTTCTATTAAACATGTAGTATTATTTGAAGTTAAATCCCATCATCATTTCACCCATTAAATTAACTGTTAAAATAATTATCATGTAATAATTCTAGTTCATTATGATTATTTATTTCACCATCCATACCAACTGGGAAACTAACACATCATAAAACACAATAAGCAGTACATTGAAACAAAATCCCAATAGCCAAGTCCAAATCTATATTCCACCACATCCACCCTGGAAAACCACATCACGACCATCACAACCCCACCCACACATGTCATATCACAAACCACATCACAACATAGTTTTAGATTTATCTAGTGATATCTTATTCATTTTTTCTTTGTTAATTAAGGGTGTTATCATAGAAATAGTATGATTTTGGGGAATCCGTTTTATTAACTGAACATTTTTCACTAACCAGTTATATAATAAGTTACATAAATAGCCACATAATAAGCATGTATTTCAAAAACCATCAACTAGTAAAAAAACAAGGACCCCCAATGACCATGATGTTCAATGGGTAATTAGCCTATACAATTCACAACGTCAATCAATTTTAATAAAATAGTAAGATCAAACATCATGTTCCCCTTCCATTTTATATTTATTTTAGATTAATTCTATTAACATTATAAATTTGAAATAAACTATCTCTATAAGGATAAACATCTATATTCCCATCTCACATGATACATAATCCAGAAAGATGAAGGAAAACATACTTGGACAAAAGATGATCGAAAATCCTTATTACAAAAAAACTGAGGTGCACATACAATAGGAAACAATTTGGGGACAAAATGAACAAACTACAAAAACTAGGTTACTCCACTCCAAGGAAGAAGTATTTAAGACATCCAGTCTCAAGAGAAATCCATACTAAAAGAGAGAAGAAAATATATTTTCTCTATAAAGATTAAATTATGAACAATCATAATTAGACACAGTTTATGAATTTCCATTAAAGTAGATCTCAAAAAGACCATGTGTTTTTAACATTTAGAATCCTTTAATACTTTTAGAAAAATTAAAGAAATAATTGATACATTTTGAAATGTCTTTAAAACCTGTATTTATGTCATTTAAACACATTTTTCATCATAAAAGATATAAAATGGAAATTCTATAAATTTTGGAAAATTGGAAAATTTTTAGAAAAGTAGAAAAACATTGAAATGAATCACCACCAGGATGAATCACCAACGGATGAGTCACATCAAGATGAGTCGCCTCTAGAAGAATCACTACCAAATAAGTCACTGCTAGAAAAGTCACCCCTAGGAGAAGTCACGGCTAGGATGACTCACCACCAGAGGAGTCACCACCAGACAAGTCACCACCAAATGAGTTACCATTAGGATGAGCCACTTCCAGATAAGTCACCGTCAGACAAGTCATGACTAGAAGCACTAGTGGAAATATGGGCTTTAACGTCATCGTAATAACGTCGATTTTCTAAAAACCGACGCGAATAGTATGTGCGGGGAATTTTTGGCGTCTGTTTTACAAAAAACTGACGCCAAAAATAATTATGCGTTGATATTTCGCGTCGGTTTTGAAGAAAACCGACGCAAATAATATTAGTATACATATTTTCCGCGTCGGTTTTCCTGAGAACCGACGCAGAAAATAAATTTTTAAAAATGTTTCGGCGTCGGTTTTCATGAAAACCGACGCCGAAACTCATAATTCTGCGTCGGTTATTTTAAAACCGGCGCAGAAAATAATTAAAAAAAGTTTTCGGCGTCGGTTTTTTTAAAACCGACGCCGAAAATAATAAAAAAAAATATATTCCGCGTCGGTTTTCCTGAGAACCGATGCAGGAAATAAATTTTTAAAAATGTTTCGGCGTCGGTTTTCATGAAAACCGACGCCGAAACTCATAAGCGAACATATATTCCGCGTCGGTTATTTTAAAAACCGATGCCGAAAATTTTAAAACAACATTTTGGCGTCGGTTTTTCTTAAAACCAACGCGAAAAGTCTTTTAAAAATATTCACGGTCAGAAACCCTCATTTTGTTCGATCGTCGAAATCGAGTTCCGCTGTGGCGCTTCGGACTCCCGACGACCTTCGAACCTGATTTGCGATCTTGGACGGCCATTGTTGAAGGTTTTTTGTCGTCTGCACGATTTTGGGTATGTGTTCTTCCTATTTATCTTTTGTTTCATATCCCATTGTTTATTTCTTTATCAATAACCCTATTTTGCATGATTTTGATTATTGGTTAGATTTTAGTTGTAATTTATCATTATTTTTTGTTTGTATTATCATTGTTGGTGTAGATTTGATATTGTTTGTTTTTGGAAGTAATTATACCGGTCGCAGTTTGGATTTAACATCTCCATTCGGGTTGAACTTCTAATTTTTTGTTTGTATTATCATTATTCCTGTTTAAAATGATCTTTCATTACATTATGAAGTACTATGTTTTTAATTCCATTTCCATTTTAATAAATTCTTCTTCAAAAAAATAATTTTATTGTGTTAAATGAATTCACTCACATTTTTGCATGTAGTTTGTTGTTATTTCATTCCTTCTTGAGATTTACCATGCCAAATTCCTCAATTCTCTTTGGTTCTTATCATTTAACTAAGACATGAATAATTACCACTATCTATTATGTTAAAAAAAATTGAATAATTATTTTCATGCCATTATATAATAAATAATTTTTCTTGCAATGTCCATAATACGACTAGAATCATAATGTATTGTATTTATTTCTTCGTAGATAATAATATAATCATTATCCCACTATTAATCTTCAAAAATACCTTTCCACTTTCATATGTGGGGTTAGATTCATGCATTTTTAATAAATGTCCTCTTAAACTAATCTCATTCCATTGATTATATTTATTCATCTTTCTCTCCATCTAAATAATAGTCATGAAATGATTTACTTCCCCCTCTAAGTCATAGGCTGCAAATAAAACATTCTCATGATCTAATCTTTCATGGATGGATAATATATTTCTCTTCATGTTGATCCATTCCTTGACATGTTTTGCTGCAATAGACCCACGGATGGGGGTGTAAGTTGTCACCTACAATATGAAATGGAATTTTTATCCCTCCATAATGAATTTATATGTTCATAGTTCCCTATTATAAAACTCATGGATTAAGGGAGTTGAGTTATCATAGTCACCAAAAATTGTATCATGTCTCTTAATACACATTGTCTTAAATAAGGATAGTTATTGCACTATTTTTCACATTAATTTTTCCATGATTCATTCATGTTACATCAAATGAATAAAAAAATAAATATAGTGTGATCAATAGTAGTCATAGAGAGAAATCATATTATCTTGTATGTCATTCATATAATATTTATATCATGAAACTTTATTTTCAAAAAATAAAACCTTTGATTTAAACATTTTTTCCTTGTATTTCAATATAACACACATGTATATAATATGAAAATAAACTGTTTACTCTATTTGTAAACGTGTTTCATATCTAATGTCTTTTATCTGATTATCAATAGTTTTTATGGAATATGTTTTTGTTTACAATTTATCTGATAGATATTTAAATGTTTCTATGTTTTAATATATTCATCAATTATATTGTGATATCAGGTATTAATGGATCATAATTGGATTTATCTACAAAGAACTACTAGTGAATATGAAAGAGGAGTTGACAATTTTTTGGAATTTTCTAAACGGCATAATCAAAATATTGATTTGATTTTCTGTCCATGTGTGAAGTTTGTAAATATGAGAGAGTTAAACTTCAGAGAAATCAAGGATCATCTCATTTGTTATGGTTTTAGCCTTAATTATACATGTTGGATCTTGCATGGTGAAAGAACTGAAAATTCAACATCCAATGTTGATGATGATATTCATAATGAGGCAGAGGATCGTATTGAAGAATTAATTCATTATTTAGGTGTTGAAACCATCGAAAAAACACCAACTATTGAACGATTTTATGGAGATTCTGAGAAACCATTATTCCCAGGTTGCAGTAAATATACAGTGTTATCAGCAGTTTTGAGATTAGTTAACTTAAAAGCAAAAAATGGGTGGAGTGATAAAAGTTTCTCCAGTTTACTTGAGCTTTTAAAAGAGCTTCTTCCAGAAGGCAATGGGCTTCCAGATTCCAATTATGAGGCGAAGAAAATATTATGCCCAATGGGATTGGGGTATAAAAATATACATGCTTGCCCCAATGATTGTGTACTGTATAGGAAAGAAAATGAACATTTATCAAGTTATCCTACATGTGGAACATCGCGCTATAAGATGGATGAGAAAGTCAACTCAGATTCATTTTCAGGTGATGTCATGTAACGTTATGAAAAATCAATTTTTTTACTTTCCAATGATATCATCCAATATTTTTTTCAAACAATTCTGATAATTCAATTCTGATTTATTTTTAGGTACCAAAATCAAAACTCCATCTAAAGCATTTTGGTACCTTCCAATTATTCCTCGTTTGAAGCGTCTATTTGCAAATTCAAATGATGCAAAAAGGTTAAGATGGCATTCAGATGAGCGCATTTCTGATGGTAACTTACGTCACCCTGCCGATTCACCACAGTGGAAGAGTTTTGATAAAAAATTTCATGATTTTGGAAGTGAAGTTAGAAATATCAGAATGGGATTGTGTACTGATGGAATGAATCCATATCGGAGCCTCAGTAGCCAACATAGTTCATGGCCTGTTTTGCTGGTACTTTACAACTTGTCCCCACATCTATGTATGAAGAAAAAATATGTTATGATGAGCTTGATGATTTCTGGACCAAAACAACCGGGAAATGATATTGATGTGTATCTTACACCATTGATTGGGGATTTAAAACTGCTATGGGAGAAAGGTGTTACAGTTTTCGATGCATACAAGAAAGAGTATTTTCTTTTGCGTGCTATGATAATGTTCACTATAAACGACTTTCATGCGTATGGAAACTTATCTGGATATAGTGTTAAGGGACATAAAGCATGTCCAATTTGTGAAGAACAAACTTCATATTATCAATTGAAGAATGGAAGAAAGACAGTGTACATGGGATATCGAAGATTTTTGCGAATTGATCATCCTTATCGTAGATTGAGAAAAGCATTTAACGGTTTACAAGAATACAACCTCCCCCCTCAACCATTGTCAGCTGAAGAATATTATGACAGAGTGAAAGATATTGATTCAACATTTGGAAAGAGAAAAAGTTCTGGTTTACAAAAACATATCTGGAAGAAGAAGTCTATTTTTTTCGAACTACCTTATTGGAGATTTTTAGAGATAAAACATAACATTGATGTTATTCATGTTGAGAAAAAAATATGTGATAGTTTGATTGGAACTTTGTTAGACATAAAAGGAAAGACAAAAGATGGATTACATGCTAGATTGGACTTGATATTAATGCGAATACGTTTGGAGTTAGCTCCCGCTGTGAAAGGAAAAAGAACATATTTACCTCCGGCTTGTCACACATTAAGCAAGATTGAAAAGATGAATTTTTATCAGTGTCTTCATGGTATTAAAGTACCCAGCGGTTTTTCTTCAAATGTGAATAATTTTTTGTCATTGAAGGATTGTAAATTAATAGGTATGAAATCACATGATTTTCATGTGTTAATGCAACAAATTCTACCAGTAGCAGTGCGTGGTATATTACCGAAAGCTGTCAGGAAGACAATCATCAGGTTATGTAATTTCTTTAAATCCATTTGTAGCAAAGTCGTTGATCCAAATTTGTTAGATTTGTTGGAGAATGAAGCAACTCTTATTCTTTGTCAACTAGAAATGTATTTCCCACCCACATTTTTTGATATAATGGTTCATCTATTGGTTCATTTGGTGCGTGAGATAAGAATGTGTGGGCCTGTTTATTTAAGATGGATGTATCCTTTTGAAAGATATATGAAAATTTTGAAAGGATATGTTAAAAATCCTTATCGACCAGAGGCCTCTATTGTTCAAAAATATGTATCAGAAGAGGTGATTGAGTTCTGTACTGATTATTTGAATGAGGTGGAGCATATTGGTCTCCCTCTATCTCGACATATGACAGTTGACAGAGAAGGTAGAGGGGTTCGAGGCTTAAAGGTAAAGTTCATTCCACGTGATGAAGTGATGCAAGCACATTTATACATTTTGAACAACACAGATGAGGTTCAACCATATATATCCTCACATATTGCTGAATTAAAGTTACGATATCATAAAAGAAATGAAAAGTGGTTGATGATTGAGCATAAGAAGACATTTGTTTCATGGTTTAAAGAGAAAGTCACCTCAGATATATCTGTATCAGAAACATTGAAGTGGTTATCAGGGGGACCATCTTTTAATGTGATCACTTGGTCTGGTTTTGATATCAATGGCTACACATTTTACACAAAAAACCTGGATGACAAGAGTACCGTTCAGAATAGTGGTGTGATGGTATTCGCTGAAGCAGTGCATTTTTCGAGTGCAAAAAGATAAAAACCCAATTTCTGCATCAACATCATATTTTGGAGTTATTGAAGACATATGGGAAATTGATTATATTAAATTTCGAGTCACTATTTTTAAGTGCAATTGGGTTGATAGTAATAGTGGCGTGAAACATGATGAATATGGGTTTAAACTAGTTGATTTGAAAAGATTTAATCACAATGAGGAACCATTTATCTTGGCGACACATGCAAAACAAGTATTTTATGTCATTGATACGTCGAATGATCAGTGGTCAGTTGTTTTGCAAGGGAAAAGATATCATTTGGGTGATGATGATGATTCTGATGATGCTAGTGATTTACATGAGCCTTATTCATCTATTATGCAATTTTCAGATGATTACAATGAATATAAGATAGCCATAGTGCATGCAGTACGTACCGATCATGATTAAGGGACGTGGGAAAACACTAAATTAGTCTCCTAATTTTTCTGGTAAATATTTATATTTTGTGTCTATTTTTAAAACTTACAAATGCATGCCTCTATTTTTACATATTTATTTTTCATTTCCTTGTTTCTAATTATTCAGTTTTCTAATGATATGCAGGTACCCAAAATTTCATTACACTTTCTAGTAGCGATGTCAAATACAGGTAGAGAGGAGCAGTTACCGAGGTATATCTATTTTGACATATTATTAAATATTCAGTAATATACATATTTAATGAAATAAAACTGTTAATTTATAAAAAAAATTGCAGGACTACTGATGCGTCCTCGGCGGATGAGACTTCTCCAGTTACTACTCAAAAATCAAGTTCTCTAGTTGGTAAACGTGGTATTACACGTTTACCAAAACTATCACTCGCTCGTGATGATAACAAATTACACATCTGTTTTGATGATAATAATAATGTAGTTGGCCCAAATGCAGTTCAGTTTGTCAGTTATATAGCGATGTAGAGCCGTTGCAGGATTAGTATTTTATATCCTGATTGGAAGTCAGTGGACAGGACGGCGAAGCAACAGCTTTGGGAGGCCGTGACGGTAAAATATCTTTATTTATTTATTTTATCTCATTTTTTTAATATTATATAGTTTAAATGACATATTTAATTTTTTCAATTACAGATGACATTCAATTTTGAGGAAACCAAAGAAATTAGGAAAAGACATCTCTCTTTAGCGGCGGTTCGATGGAGAGATTTTAAAAACAAACTGACGAAAGATTATGTTTTTTGAAAGAGAAGGTTTGAAATCCCATGTCTTAAGTATCCATATATAGATGAAGAAACATGGAAGCGATTTGTTGACAGTCGTCAGGAAGAGAAATTTCAGGTATTGTAATTGTTTTATATTTTAAAATTTCTGCTATATTTTCCTTATTACTTATGTGTTTATTTTTATGTAACAGGCCTCCAGAAGATCTCATCAGGAGATCCAGTTGAAAAACGTATAACCTCATACTTTATCACGTGGAGGATACTCGTATTTGGAGCAGAAAATTATTGAAGAAAAATTTGAAGCATTAAGAGCTCGATCAAGTAGTGGTTCAGAAGAGGTCCAGTATGGTCCTCCATCTCCTCCCACTCGCCATGAGAAATGGAAACGAGCTAGAAGAAGAAAAAATGAACAATATCTTACAGACGAAGCTCATCAAGTGGCTGATAGAATTGTAAGTAAATATTAATTCTTTGTTAACAATTTTCCTTTTTTATAATTTATAAACACTAATATAAATTTTTTATTTTTCATTTCAGGATGAACTTCAGGAGAAAGAGACACAGGGCTCTTTTATCCCCGAGGGTAGGATGGATATCCTAGCCACTGCTTTGGGAAAGACTGAACACCCCGGCCGTGTTAGAGGATATCAGGCGGGTGTTAGTATTCGGAAGGTTTTTGGTAAGAGTAAGCAACCAAGAGACCCGGAAATCGAATCCTTAAAAGAAGAGCTGCAGGATATGAAACGGTCTATGGGTGATCAAATTCAAGCAGCAGTATAGAAGGATTTATTAGAACACTTGGAAAGACAGTCACAGTCTTCTCATCCTTCCGAGTTATATTATTTACTGTTAACAATTTTTCTTTTCTATAAATTATAAACACTGATATAACTTTTTCATTTTTCAACATTCTCAGCCTACTCACTCAGACTATCCTGCCTCATATGCTTACCCAACACCGTCTGGGCAGCCTTCCGAGGTATATTATTTAATGTCATCAATTTGTCTATTTTATAAATTATAAACACTGATATAACTTTTTTATTTTTCAACATTCTCAGCCAACTCACCCGGACTACCCTACCTCATCTGCTTACCCTGCCCCGTCTGCGCAACCATTTGAGGTATATTATTTTATTTAATTTTTAATCAATTTTTCTATGTTATAAATTTTAAAAACTAATATACCCTTTTCATTTTTCTGACTTCTCAGCCTGCTCACCCTGACTACCCTGCCCCACCTGCTAACTTTGAGCCTCCACCTCCTCCATCGGATCGAACCTTATATTGTGGGTTGTTTGCGGGAGATCCTCATGTACATATTGTTGCGTTAGGACAAGTGTATTTTTTGGGGGACTCGGTACATCATCAGCCTATGCAGATGGGTCAGGTTAGAGTATCAGTACTTGTTATTATAGATCCTACTGCTCTACTACCATTTCCTACTGCGGAGATCACCAGTGTTGGGGAATGTATGGGCCATTTTTTACTTTTTCCAACTGCACTTCTTCGTTATATTTCACATGAGGTATGAGTTTTTTTAACTAGTAATTAGAAATGATTCCAAATTACTTATAATGTTTTCTGACATTTAACTTATATAGGAATTTCTAAAAGCAAAAGAAACTGTACAAATGCAGCAAAATGTTCAGAAACAGTCGGCTGTAGATACTTCTGATATTTCTTCTGGGTTGAAAAGATTATCTCAATGCTCTTCTTCCTTGAATTTTATCTATGAGTTTCGGATGACGTCCGATATATGTGGAAGAAATTATAAATTGAGAATATTGAAAGAAGATATCATGAATTTAGTTAATTTTGAAGAGATCGGGCTGAATGTGGTGCAGTTGTTTTCCATGTAAGTAAATTGACGTTTGAATTGATATTTCTTTAATAAAATATTGTTATGTCATTGACTAACTATATTTTCTTTTTAAATTAGGTATCTATACAGGATTCTTTTACAAAATGAAACTACAAGAATTTATAGCTTTATAGATCCAGAGTACATTTCCTTGGAAGTCAAACATGTGAAAAATGATGAAAGAGTTCAATATATATCCGAGAGATTATCACAAACAGAGATTCAGTGCTGGTTTTTGCCATTTCTTGATAAGTAAGAATATCAACATAATTTTGAACTCAAGATCATTATAATGTCATTAATTATGAACTTTTTGTATTATAGGGGGCATTGGATGTTAGGTGTATTTTTCCCAAATGAATACACCTTATATTGGTTTTGCTCTTTATTAGGAAAAGTCCGTAAACCGTTTTCCAACTTATTAAACAGGTAAGTTGTTTTTTTATTTTTAGAAGTTTGTTATGTTTAATTTTAATTGTTTACACAAGTTTTATTAGTTCTTATATAAAAAAATGCAGTTCATGGAAACATTTTACAAATGAAAAGAAACCAACGAAAATCAAATATGTGGAAGTACAGGTAATTAGTTTTTATATTTTTGTTATATATTGGGTTTCATTATTAGTTAAATGTTTTATAACTGCAGTGTCATCGTCAAAATGGACATGTTGAATGTGGTTATTATATTCTACGATTTATGTACGAGATAATCACAACTGGGGAAACTACTGATTTTCATAAGGTTAGTTGTATTAATTTCTTTATATATTTTCATCCACTTTCTTCTATTTATTAATTTCATATCATTCAATATTATTGTAGGTATTCAATGATTCACAGTCATATTCTCAATCTGATATGATCCATATTCAATCTACTTTTGCAGCCTATTTGTTAAGTCTGATTAAGATTTGAGGTATGTATACTAATATTTATAAATAATAATATATATGGGTTTAAAAAACTAACTCTTATGATATATTAGGTGTTTGAACCTACTAATAATCAAATGAATGCTTCAACAATAACAAACAATGAGCATGTCATATATTTCAGGTACGTGTATTTTAATTCTGCTTTACTGAGTTTTCTCAAGTGCCTCTGCAAAAACTGTTTTATTGAATCTACTAATAATCAAATGAATCCTTCAACAATAACCAACAATAAGCATGTCGTATATTTCAGGTACGTGTATTTTAATTCAGAATTAGTTATTATATTTCTTTTCATTGTTATTTCTTAAAATCATTTGTCTGTACAGTGACAGATCTATAGGGTGGTACTTGGATCATGAACATAGAGATTCGTATAGCGAAATAACATTCACAAACACTAAAAATTGTCTCCCTTGAATGCACATCAATATCTTCTAGGCCTTTTTATTTTTTATGCAAATAAATTGCACATTTTCATTTAATGTTTATTCATTGCACTAATATCTTGGATTGATTTTTTCACGCACATCTCCTTAGTTTCATTACTGTTTTGACAGGATTGGTGCTATCTATGGGAGGAAACTTACAATGATTGATACTGAGTATGGTTAGATTAAGAAAATGCACCACGTAGGTACATGTATTTTAATTCTGCTTTACTTTGAGTTTTCTCAAGTACTTCTGTTAAAGCTGTTTAATTGTTTTTGTATACTTCGTTATTTTTTTTCAGGGTTCTGATTTTTTTGGAGGAGAAAATATATGTATTTTATTTTAAAAAAAAATTTACGGCGTCGGTTATTTTAAAAACCGACGCCGAATATTTTAAAAAAAAATTTATTTACGGCGTCGGTTTTTTTAAAAACTGACGCCGAATGTTTGATATGGCGTCGGTTTTTTAAAAAACCGACGCCGAAAATCCTGTGTAAATTGGTTTTCCACGCCGGTTTTTAGAAAAACCGACGCAGAAAACCGATATTCCGGCGTCGGTTTTATATAAAACTGACGTTGAAAACCTATTCGACTATATTTTCCGCGTCGGTTTTTTAATGAACCGACGCGGAAAATAATGTCTAAATGTAGCTTCGGCGTCGGTTTTATAAAAAACCGACGCCGAAGCTCATAAGAGAATTATTTTTCGCGTCGGTTTCTATGAATGGACGTGAAAATTGTATTTTTAACGTCGCCTATAAAGACGTCAGTTTATAACCGACGTTAAAAATTAAAAAAAACCGACGCTAAAAAGTGTTTTTGCACTAGTGAAGAGTCAATTATAGATAATTCATTGTTATATGATTCACTTCTAGATGAATCACCACCTGGTTGAATCATCAATAAATGGGTCATCGCTAGATGAGTCACCTCTGGGATGTGTCACCATTGGAAAAGTAGAAATTTGGAAAAAAAAATAAATGACTCACCATTGGAATGATTCACATGTCCTAAAAACACCCCATTCTACCTCGGACACCTCAAAAATTATATTTTTGGGAAAGGAATGGGTCAGAAGGTCTGGTTAATTATAGTGGAACTTCAAATATTCTTACCACTTCCCTCATGTATATCATGGAATGTTTTTTAAGAGAGAAATATTCCTTAGTGGTAATCAAATGTTCTGATTTTTTAAGGTGGTAAACTACAACCTAGAGAGAATTATTTCCTTTAGATTTCTAAGGGAGTCCTATAATGAACTCCATAGTTATATTTTCCCATTTCCATATAGGTATGGGTAATTGTTGCATCATACAATTAGAATCCATTCATTTATAATTGAATTTTTGGCATAAATAACATCATGAAAAAAAATTCAATAATATCCCTCTTCATATTATCCCACAAAAAGTTTTGATTCAAATCTCAATAAATCTTAGTATTTACATTTTCAATAATGAAGGATGAGTTATTTATTATATCTATAAGTTCCCAATATACCATTGGTTTTAATAGGAAAAATATTTATCTTCAAAACCTTATTACTCTATTTTTAGAAAAGTTAAACTTCTAAATATTTGATATCTTTTTTATTGTTGTACATCATCTTTTTAAGCATCTTCAACCCTCTCAATAATTGACGGTTGGATAGTTAAATGAGAATAAGATGTTTAATGTCCATTTATTATTTCCATTTACATCCTATTTACGCCCAAGATGATTACATCCCTTTAAATATTCATCATTGATTGGGTCGTCAGATATTTTCTACTCTGGCAATCAGCCACTATATTTTCCATACCAAGATGGTAATGGATATAACAATAATAATCCTTGATCAATTATATCCCCCTTCATTGGTCTATATTGAACTTATTTTGGGTGAATATAAACTTGACTCTTTTATAATCTGTGTATATGTCACACTTTTCCATATATAGAAAATGTTTCCAAATATTCAACATGAAGATCACTATATCCACTTCCAGATCATGAATTCATAACATCTTCTAATGAATCTTTAATTGATGTAAGGAATATGCTATATGTTTATTATCATACATGAAAACATAACCCTATATGTTTTTGTATTCATCAGTTTTGATCCCAAATCCATCCCCATTGGTGGGTAATATGGGTACATGTGTAGTGAATAACTCTTTTTGAACTCTTTAATGATCTCCTCAAATTAATTAGTCCAGAAAAACTAAACCCCCTTTTAGATTAACTTTGTTATTAGGCTTTAATATCATGATATGCTTCTCATAAATTGATTCAAATGAAACTACGGATCTCCATCACATATGTTGGTCCCTTCCATCCTTTAATTTTCACTTTTTATGATCGATCCAAATACATTATTAGGATAATGGTAACATTACCCAAGAATTTTAATTTCTCCATCCAAAACTCATGTTTATTTTACTTTACATATAAATTTTCCTTTTTCAAGGTCTTCAATAAGACATTCATATTCTCCTCATGTTCTTCAGTAATTTTGGAGTAGATAATAATATCATCTATAAATACTCCACAAATTTATCAAGGTAATCCTTAAAGTCCCTATTCATTAATTCCATTAATATTTATAAATCATTAGTGAATCCAAATAGAATCACTCTTAACTCATAGTTCCTATAATTTGTATGAGAAATAGTCTTGGGGATATCCTTTTTCTTCACCTTAACAAGATAATATCTCACCTAAAGATACATCTCAGAGAAGTACAGGGATCAACATAGTTGACTGAATAAGTGATAAATCCATGTAAGAGGACACTTATTCTTTATAGTGATATTTTTGAAGTCAATATAATCAATATAAAGGCACATTAAGCCATCCTTCTTCTTCAAAAAGTGGATAGGAACAACCCATCATGAAGCAGTTGGGTGTAAAATCCATCTACCCTGATTCTCCTACCATTTATTCTTCATATCTTCATGTTAAATAGTGGAAATTGTATATGAAGTCTTGTATTATCAAAGAATCAGGTTTAATATTGATTTAGAAGTCAAACTCATCAGTTTAAGGAAGATTAGGAAATCTTCAGGAAACACATAAACATATCACTACTAGAATGTGGGTTTTTTCCAACACTTCCTTACCAACGGTTTCATAAAACCATTGGTAAAGAAGGGTTTTACAAACAGTTTCCTAAAACTATTGGTAAATCACCTCCTAAGCAACCTTTACCAATGGTTTACATAGATTTGTTGGTAAAAGGATGGATTAGTGGACCTTTTACCAGTGGTTATAAGGAACCATTGGTATAAGTGTGGCCCTAACATTTTTACCCACAGATTTTAAAAACCATTGGTAAAAGTTTCCCCAAAATTTAACAGTCGCCCCTCTTATCCCCCATTTGTGATACAAAACCCTAAACCAGAGCACTTCCCCCAAATTTGCAACATCCCCTCTCTCTCAGAGATCTAGGAGCTACTTCGGCTTCCTCTTCCTCCATCCCATCTAAGATGCTGAATCTCTTACTTAATCTCCATCCGAACCATCCCAAATTAGGTATTTTCTTATGTGGTACCTTATTTTTATTGAAATTTATCTAATATTTCAGTTTTTGGTTTTGATTTTGATGTGTATAAGTTTTTGTTTCTCTTTTGACTTAACCTAGAATTTATTCATTCCAATCCATTTAATTAATTAAATCTTTAACCCTCCATCGAAGATGAAGGGATTTTTTATCCGGAACCATAGAAAAACCTTTTAGATTTTTTAGTTGCTGCTTTAATTTATCATATCATTTTATTGAAATGTTTTATAAATAGATAGGATAGTTATAGACCTCTCGGTGGTCACTTACATGAATTGTATCTCACACATTATTCGAGATGCCATTGGGTACCCGGATAATCTACATGATTATGTGTTTAAATAAGGGGAATCACCATCTTATAGATTCATGACTACTCATATGACATATGATGGAGCATATAGAAGATGATTGGGTTTTATCTCAAGAAGCTAAGTCGAATTTTAGTATTTATTGAGCCTCTTCTATAGTACTATTTCCTACTAGTTGTAACTATGTTTTTCTTCTTGGTACATGACATACATTACAATCATTCGATTTATGATTTTGTTATTAGTTGGTATTACTGATTTTATTATTTTCATCCATTTCCAAAAATTTTCCATTGTTATCTTTCTTCCACTTTTTAACTGATAATATTGAAATTGTGCAACTTAGGTAATGAGGGAATAGTCTCCCCCCAGACACACCAAAGGCTCTCACTATTAGTCAACAACATTTGGAATTTTTGTAGATGTGCTTCAGGCCATGTGGCCATCTGTGTTTAGGTCAATAATGAGTGGAATCCTAGTTTGGGATGTCCCAATTCCCAGATATCCTTTTTATAGTTGTTTCTAAATAAGAAATTTATGGAATGAACCAGACAACCTGATCGGAAACATTGAAACTGAATCATGCTTCTAGGTTATACCCAAGACATAGGTGCCTCCTCATTCTTAGAACCACACCTACCATCTATGCCATAATTGACCCAATCATGGCTAGGCATGTACATGCTCTGCATACTTTTAGGTTTCAATCCCAAGTAATAATGTACTCTAAGTCATTAGGGGTGGTAAAATAAATCTACTTATTATAATAATCAATGTGATATTTATAATATGTAAACTGTATCTTACCAAAAATAACATCAACGTTCTTAATATATTGGATCATGATATACCATTGATGTCTATAACATACATCCACTACAGGAAACATTGGTCATTTCTAATAATGATCCATCCTCTTATAAAGTCTTGTATTAAGGCCCTAAAAAATAGGGGGAAATCTATCAAGAACAACAAAAAAGAAAAAATGAGATCAGAAATAAATGAATGTGAAGACCGAGTAGTACATTAGTGAACTAATAACATTAATATAATCAAATCCATACCTTTAACTATTGAAGGTCCCTCTCTAAAATCAATTGGTACATGATTAAATGAATACTCCCTAACAACCTATGATCTATGGCCCCAAACCTAGGATCCTTTAATCAATGGTTAAGGTGAAACATGATGAGGCCATAACTACTTTTAATGTGATCCTCATAAAACTCCTCATACTAATCTCCCTGAAGAAGTTAAAGTATAAAACTCATGTATTCCTAACAAGACCCTTAAGGATTATGTATTCCATGATCCACTTCCAATATCTTACTGGGAAATACTTGAATATAGGCATTAGAAATTCTGTATCTTATTTTCTTATATACACTGTATTTTGTTGTGTTTCTTAATATGATTCTCATATAGAGTAATGTGTCAGTTATGATTTTATATAATGTAAACAAATGTTATTTACCTAAATATTTTTTTTATTGAACTTAAATATTATTTAATTGCTTTGAAATGACTTATTGAATTTTTTTTACAGAATGTACAGTAGTTAGATGTACGAAACTGGTCATATTTCGACCGATTTTCAAAATTATTCGAACAGCTTTTTAGATTTTGCATTTGACAAGGATTCAGATAGTGGTCGCATACACTGCCCATGTTCTAATTGTGTTGGAAGACCTTGGTTGAGTCGGGAAGAAGTTAGCAATCATATAACCAAATATAGTTTCCAAACAAACTATTATGTGTGGTATCACAATGGAGAGAAAATAGAATCTCAAAATGTTGATGATCGAAATGATAGGACCAAATTGGAGAGTTTTATATATGATTGGTTTACATTTATTCATCCTCATGAGAAGGAAAGGATGTCCATCCAACAAGATTTTGATAAAATCACACATGATGTGTCAAATGAAAAAGATGATGTTGATAGGGTGAAAAAATTGATTGATGCTGCGACGACTCCAGTATATCGGCAATGTGGTAAAATGAAAAAGTTGGAATTTTTAATCTGATTGTTTCATGGGAAAAAAATGTATGAGATTTAAAATACTACAATCAATTACATTATTACCTTCTGGAAGGACTTACTTCTGGATGATGCATATATTCCCTCAAACCACTATATGGAATGGAAGTTAGTTGATGAACTTGGATTCTCAAAAAAAATTCATGATTTTCTAAATGATTGAAACTTATTTTGGGAGGAAAATGCTGAAATAAATGATTGTATATAATGTGTAACCTCCTGATGGAAGCCAAAAGATGATGGAACACCATCTCGTGTGCCACAAAATGTAATGTGGAACTTTCCATTGATCCTCAGATTACAGAAACCTTTCATGTCTGATGAAATATGAGTAAAAATGTGATGGAATGACACCGAGAGAAAAAAGAATAATGAAGAGTTGGTTCACCCTGAAGATGGATTTTAATGGTAGAGATTTTATTCTCAATGTCCTGAATTTGTAGCCAATGTGCGTAATGTGAGACTGGGTCTTTTATGTGACGGTTTTAATCAATTTGGGAAGATGCTTACATATCATAGCACATGGAAAGTTTTCATGCACATTTATATCCTTCCCCCATGGTTTTGTATGAAAAAGCCTTACACTTTCTTGAGTATACTGATATCTGGACCTTCTGATCCCAGAAATGATATAGATTTATACATGCAACCTTTAAGAAAAGAGTTGAAACTTCTTTGGGATGTGGGTGTGCCCACATACGATGCATGTTCGAAATACATATTTCAGATGCATGATGCGCTTATGTGGATGATCAATGATTTTCCTACTTATGCAATGATGTCTGGATGGTGCAAAAAAGGAAAATTTTCATGTCCTATTTATATGAAGAATACTTGATTGGGAAGACTAAAATATCATCGTAGTTTTAGTATTATGGGACATGGACGATTCTTTCCAATGAACCGTCCATATAGAAACAATCATCGAAGATTTGACAATACCATAGAGACTGATGATCCACCTAAGCGTATGTCTAGAAATGATGTGCTTAATGAATCAAAAGATTTTATCTATTCATTTGGTAAGGGTATAATGAAATCTAGAAAGAGGAAAAAAGTTTCCAATGATACATGTAACAATTGGAAGAAGAAGAGAATATTCATTGAGTTGTCATATCGGTCAACCAGCTTGTTACGTCATTGCTTATATGAAATGCACATTGAAAAGAATATATGTGAAAGGTTGCTTTCAATTCATCTAAATGTCAAGGGGAAGACAAAAGATGATTTATGATCTCGGAGTGACTTGGTAGATTGGGGGATCAGACCAGAATTGCATCTAGTCTGTATCAGTGAAAATAAATGTCAAGTTCCATGTGCTTCTTATGTGATGACACCTGCTGAAAAAAATCAATTTCTAGAAGTCCTAGAGACTATTAAAGTTCTTGATGGCTATTCCAGAAATATATCAAAATGGGTTAATAGAAAATAGTTGAAGCTGAAATCTTTGAAGACTTATGATTATCACGTCCTTTTGCATGAGTTTATTCCTATAGAAATCCGTCATCTCTTGTCCAATAATGTAAGAGTCTCAGTTATTCAGTTTTTCTATTTGTTTAGATATATTTTTGCTAAGAAGTTTTCCAAATCCTTCTTACAAAAACTATTGGAAGAGACACCATTAATTTTGTGTGAGTAAGAGAAAATATTCCCTCCATTATTTTTTACATGCATGTTGCATCTGACTTTCCATCTTCTGACAAAAATAATTCTTGGAGGACTTGTTGGTTTCCGTTGTATGTATCCAACTGAAAGAAACATGTACAAATTGAAATAA
This sequence comes from Viscum album, assembly GCA_963277665.1. NCBI lineage: Eukaryota > Viridiplantae > Streptophyta > Magnoliopsida > Santalales > Viscaceae > Viscum > Viscum album. Next base: position 869,798,131 of record OY728122.1, read on the forward strand.
TATGTTCAGAACATAAATTATACCGAAGGTTCTATTGTGAATGGTTAATTGGCTCAAGAATGTATGGATTTATTCTCAATGTATTTGTCTAATATAACTATGAGAATAAACAGACCAATGAGAAATGAAGAAGAATAGTATGAGAAAATTGAACCCAGTTTTCCATCACTTCCTCAGATAGGAGGAATTCTGGGATCATATACATTGACGACATTAAGCCTTGACGAGCGAGATATGGAACACCTCATAGTGTTGTTCAATTGTGATTTGTTTAATGAGTATATCAAGTAAGTAAATTTTACATGTATCTCTTATCTTATCTCATGTAATTTTAAATATTTGTTAAACTATTATTATTTTTATCTACAGGGAATATAATGAATTGATATATAGAAATCATCGTTCTTTATCTTTGAGAAGGAAAGAGACTTTTCATAGCAAATGGTTTTCTGCTTGGTTCAAATTGAAGGTAAAAATATTTCTGTAATAACTAAATGAAAATAATATTTAATTAAGTTTACTATTTGTTTGTTTTTAAGGTATCAAATTTTCCTGCAGACTCTGTTTCTGAGGAAATAAGATCTTTGGCTTTTGGTCCTAATACCATGGCTCGTTCTTGTAAATCACTTGTGATCAATGAATACAAATTTATTATCACTGAATGAGTAAGGAACATGAGAACCCAGCATGATGGTGTTATTCTAATTGCCACAACAGACAGTTCTACCAGTTCATCAGATAATAGACCTCATTTTGAAAATGTAGCTTATTATGGAGTTGTGGAGAAAATAATAATTTTGGATTATTACTCGCATGGTTGAGTCACGATGATGAAATGTCAATGGTTTGATTCAATGAAGAGGCAAGGCACCTTTATTGATGATTGTGGATTTCGAGTTATTGAAATTACTCAAACTCTTCCCATCGATGAACCATATGTATTGGCATCAATGGTGAGACAAGTTTTTTATGTTAAATATCATCATCATCCTAATTTCGGTGTAATTATTGAAGTAAATCCCAGACATATTTTTGATGATGGTGATGATGAAGTAGAAACTATCCCTACTGCAATTGGAAGCAATCCGTTTATTAGTTATAATGACTCCAATAGCTCAATTGTCAATGTTTATTGTGAACCCAATGTTGTGGTGGGAAATAAATAGAATCGTACAATTGTGTTCTCACCTACATGTTTCACCTATATCATTCAGAGTGTGTATCCTAGTACTTACCTTCAAACCACCATAAATCTTCTGTTTCTTTATGTTTATTTATCAGAATGGTTTTTCTATATTTTTTTTGGTTACACATTAGTTATTTGTTTCTAATTACTTCTATATTTGTTTTCATTGCAGTAAATGACACCCATTGAAGAGATGCGGTGGAAAAAGTTGACCGAAAATAATCATCGCATGACACAGATGGGTGTTCCTCCACTCATCCCTATTATGAGCATTTTATTTCAAATATATATTTTTCAATAACTTATAATATCATGTGTTTACTTGTTTGTTAAACTTTTTTTCAGGATCCACCCCCTAGACAAGAGATATCTGATGTGGAGCCTGATATTTCTCCCAGTATAGAGGCTGGTGGTAGGAGGCGGGGCGGTGTCAGTGTTAAACAATCATCTGGTGGTCCTGGTACTGAGGCCAGTTGTATGAGGGCTCATGCTGTGAGATTTAGACGATCCACTGGTCATACCCGATTGGACTATTCTCCTACCACAGATGTATCTTCTACGCCGCATTTTGATCATGGTGTGTCTTTAGGGACACATAGGATATTTACGCCTATGATGTTTACACTACCAGTTGGCCAGACGTCTGTTCCATCATATTTTTCATCTGGTTCATTATCTCAAAGCTATTATATTCCACCTTCTTCAACTCCTACTCTGACACAGTATGTGGCTGAGGAGCATACACTAAGGGACAATCCACCTGTATAGGATATTCCTTCAGCTTCTGCACATCCAGTGACGCTCATTGTTTTGACTACCACAGGTATATTTATATACCTCTAAAAAAATTATACAAAAATTTATTTTTATTATAACTTGTACTGATTTTTTTTCTTTAATAATAGATTAATCTACTGATAGTAGGGGGAGGGGGGGTACTCACTTGCGTGTGGTATGGAACCACCAGACAGAGTATATGGTTGAATACAATGATGATGGACAGATGATTGATAAACATGGGCTGGAATGTTGGGGTTTTTTTGAGACGCTAGATAAATACTCCGACATCATTCTGATCAGCCCTATCTCTTGGAGACATCTACCACACGAAGTCAAGGATAATGAATGGGAACAAATATGGGTAAAAAATCTATTGGATTTAATTTAGTATTTTTTTGTATTTATATGAAATAATCTATTGGGTGTTAGCTTCGGGTTAACTTCCCTGATGGCGAGGGTGCACGACCAACATGTTTAATGGAGATAGGAGAGATTTGGAGAGATTATAAGTATGAGTTGTATGTTGGTTGGTGTGATAGAGTGGGCATGGAGTTGGAGATAGTACCTAGCGTGGATGACTTCCCGATTGAGCAATATCGCCAAATGATTACCCTTTGGGTGACTTCCAAATTTAAGGTATTAATCCCATTTGAGGTATTTAAAGGAAAGTTTGCATATTTTTCATTAATATTATCTTATTTATTATAAAAAATTATTTAGTAATCATCTGAAAAAAAATTTATTCAAAGCAATACGTCCATACCTTGGGGTGCACTACTATGCCAGATCATGAGAGGCTGCTGGTATGATATAGTTGTTTATAATTTTTCATTAGAACTTGCGCTTTTTATTGTTTCCTACTTAAATTATGTGATTTATTTAATATTGAATATATGATTATAATTGCACTTTATATTTTTTCAATGTCATTATAGAAGCACAAATTGAGTATTGAAGGACGTCTCCCTCGAGAAAAATTGTTTTGCTCGAGTAGAAGGAAAAAAGATGGAACTGCGGTTAATGAACTGACATAAGAAAAGATTGTAAGTTTTAATTTGTTTATTTCAAAGTTTAATATATCTTTAGAAATTTAATAATCTATTAATATTTTTAATAGGATTCTTTAGAGGCCCTTGATGCCTAGGATCCTGAATATTTTGGTCCACACAATCATTTATACCAGGTTTTGGGAAATGAGCACTCTGGTCGAGTACGCTGCCGACCTGGTAAGAATATAGTCCCGATGAGGTATTGGTCCTATCCAGGTATTCATTCTAGTACCACCGAGTTGGAACAGGTCAAGGAGCATGAAAGACAGTCTGATAAAAGGGTCACTGATTTGGAATAATATGTTCAAATGAGGGAGAAAGAATTTATGAAACTGATCAAAGATTTATCTTTATCACTTCCACGAGAGGATAGTGCGGCTTGTCAGACATATATGTTGTTTATGGGTGCATTATCCAATGCACCATGCAGCAGTTCTAGTGGCGGTTGATATGATGATATTCCTGGTGATGACGAGGATGTTGAAGAGGAAGATGTTGGGGATGATGTTGATGCCGAGATCGAGGGCGATGATGAAGGTGAGGGCAAGGGGGAGGATGAGGTTGATGACGAGGTCGAGGATGGGGACGAGGATGAGCACATGGAAGATGATGAGGATGATGATGAGGACGGAGATGGTGGTGAGGATGAGGCTGATAATGACAGTGGTGATGGTGATGGTGATCAGGTTCAGATTGATCCTTTATATTTTTTACTGATATTTATGATATTTGATTTATGATTTAATATGGATGTGTCATTCTACTTCAAAGCCTAGAAAAACTTGCAGTCACCCATCACAGCCCCCCACCCTCCTCCCTGGACCCCCAAAAACCCCCCAAATAGCCGCCCGGAGAGCTCCCTGGACAGCATCCCCACCCTCTGCCCTGGACCCTAGACAGCCCCCCTGACAGCCCCCCCTGAAGGCCCCCCGGACAGCCCCCCATACAGCACCCCAGACAACCACCGAACAGCCCCCCACCCTCCGCCTTGGACCCCGGATAGCCTACCACACAGCCCCCACCCTCCTCCCTGGACCCCGGACAGCCCCCCGGACAGCCCCCCTAGACCCCGGACAACCCCTGGACAGAATTGTTCTCAAATAAATTTTTACCACCCATTGAAGGTGAACATCAGGATGAGTTCCTTTAAATGGGATGAATATAAGTACCTAATTTTTCACTCTGGTATGGATATTTTTTAATTCAGTATACCTCTTTTTTCTTGACCAAATATGGAAGCCTAATGATGTTATAATGGTTTATGGGGCTTCTGGGGCTTGTTCAGAGATCTAAACCCCGGTCAGTGTAGAAAAACACTATGCCTAACGGTTAGTAAAAAATTTAATTCCATCCCACAAAGTATCTACCAACCATATAGGGATATATATTAGAAGCAATGCATATGATTTTCCCTAACCATGCACCAGGGGATGCACATCATGCACAATGTCTATAGTTTTAGTATAAGATATTATCACTGTTGTTACACGATTTTCTTGACTGGCATACATAAAACTGACCAAACGCATTCAGATTGTCTTGATAATTTAGTAAAATTATTCATAAGTCATATGTGATGTGTATGAGTCAACCCCACCTCAATCTGAGGCACTTTGTGGCCGATATCACTCAAAGTGTCTCTCTTTTGTTAAAAATGGACACCCTTTTAAGTAAAAATAGCTGGCATATGGAAAACTAACTAAACATATTTTAATTGTGTTGATACTTTAGTAAAATGATCCATGGGTCATATGTGACATGTACGACTCAACCCCGCCTCAATCCAAGGCACAGTGTGGCCGGTACCACTCAAAGTGTCTCACTTTTATTTGAAATGGAAAACATTTTAAGTGAAAACAAAAACTGACTAATGGAAAACATACCAAACGTATTCAGATTCTATTGAGACATTAGAACAACAATCCAAGGGAAATTTTTGATGTGTAGGAGTCAACCCCACATCAATCTGAGGCACGCTGTGGCTGATACCACTCAAAGTGTCTCACCTTTATTTGAAATGATCAACATTTTAAATGAAAACAACAACTAGCATACGTAAAACCAACCAAACGAATTCGGATTATGTCGATACTTTAGTAAAATGATACATGGGACATTTTTTATGTGTATGAGTCAACCCTGCATTAATCTAAGGCATGGTGTGGCTGAAACCACTCTAAGTGTCTATCTTTTGTTTAAAATGGACAATGTTTTAAGTAAAAACAACAGGCATAAATAAAACCAACCAAACATATTCATATTGTGTTGATACTTTAGGAAAATGATCCATGGGACTTTTTTGACGTATAGGAGTCAACCCTGTATCAATCCGATGTGTGGTGTGGCCGGTACCACTCTAAATTTCTCTCTTTTGTTTAAAATGGACATAATTTTAAGTGAAAACAAAAACTGGATTACAGAAAACAAACCAAACGCATTCAGATTGTGTTTATACTTTAGTAAAATGATCCATGGGACATTTGTGAAATGTAAGAGTCAACCCCATATCAATATGAGGCATAATGTGGCTAGTACCACTCTAAATGTCTCTCTTTTGTTTAAAATGGACATCATTTTAAGTGGAAACAACAATTGTCATATGGAAAACCAACCAAACGCATTTGGAATGTGTTGATACTTTATTAAAACGATCCATGAGTCATATGTGACATGTAAAAGTCGAACCCGCCTCAACAGGAGGCACAGTGTGGTCGTTATCACTCAAAGTGTCTCTCTTTTTTTTTAAAATGGACACCATTTTAAGTAAAAACAACTGGCATATAGAAAACCAACCAAACGTATAAGTATTGAGTTTATACTTTAGAAAAAAATCCATGAGTCATTTTTGACGTGTACGAGTCATCGGAGACTCAATCTGAAGCCCGATGTGGCTGGTACCACTCAAAATGTCTCACTTTTATTTGAAATGGACAATATTTTAAGTGAAAACAACAAATGACATATAAAAAAACAACCAAACGCATTCAGATTGTGTTGATACTTTAGGAAAATGATCCATGGGAAATTTATGATGTGTATGAAACAACCCTGCATCAATCCAAGGCATGGTGTGTCCGATACCGCTATAAATGACTCCCTTTTGTTTAAAAAGAACATCATTTTAAGTGAAATCAACAATAGGCATACGGAAAATGAACCAAACATATTCGGATTTTTTTGATACTTTAGGAAAAAGATCCATAATTCATTTTTGATGTGTACGAGTCAACAATTACTCAATAAAAAGCATGGTGTGGCCGATACCACTCAAAGTGTCACGCCTTTATTTGAAATGATTGACATTTTAAATGAAAACAACAACTGGCATACAGAAACCCAACCAAATGCATTAATATTGTGTTGTTACATTATGAAAAGGATCCATTGGTTATTTTTGACATGTACGAGTCAACCCTTCCTCAATACGAGGCACAGTGTGGCTGGTAGCACTCTAAGTGTCTCTCTTTTGTTTAAAATGGACACTGTTATATGTAAAAACAACTAACATACATAAAACAGAACAAACATATTTGTATTATGTTCATACTTTAGAACAACAATACATGGGTCATTTATGATGTGTACGAGTCAACTGAGCCTCAATCTGAGGCCCGGTGTGGCTGGTACCACTCTAAGTGTCTCACTTTTATTTGAAATCGACAACATTTTAAGTGAAAACAACAACTGGCATACGGAAAACCAACCAAACACATTCAGATTGTATTGATACTTTAGGACAACGATACATGGGTCATATGTGACGTGTATGAGTCAACCCTGCCTCAATATGAGGCACAGTGTGGCTGGTATCACTATAACTATCTCTCTTTTGATTAAAATGAACATCATTTTAAGTAAAATCAACTAGCATACGGAAAACTGACCAAACGTATTCAGATTGTGTTGATACTTTAACACAACGATCCATGGTCCAGCCTCACACAATCCACCTCTCAGGTGAGGAACTCCAACTCCTATTCTAAAACACATGACATTTAATATGCCAAGGACAACTATATTCCCTATGTCACACAATCTCATTGATACATACCCATTTTCATCATCACTAAGTTCAAAGACACCCACCCCAAACCATGACATTATATTTGGATTTGGTTGAATTCATTTATTCATTTCCTTATTTTGGGTTATTAGCTTCTAATTTCTGAATTCAATCATGTATGTGTTATAAAAAATGCAATTTTGTATGTATTCTTAATTATGTATCACATATAATTACGTATTTAGTTTTTAATGTATTGTATTCATAATTGATTATTAAATTACGTATCCTTATTATTATCAGTTGGTAATTATGTATCTTTATTATTTATTGTATTGTATTCAACATTTACTGTTGTAAAATTCACACACCAGCACAGAGAGTAGGCTATTGTGTGAATTGTACAGCAAAGCCTATACCAATGGTTTTAAACCTTTGGTATAGGTTCTGTATGTATTTTTTTACCAATGGTTCTGAACCGTTGGTAAAAACCTTTACCAATGGTTGAAACCATTTGTATAGGGTTGAATGGAAGACTAAAAAAGATATGCCAACGGTTTTGAAACCGTTGGCTTATGTGTTGTATAGGAACTCTATACAAACAGTTTACATAAACCGTTGGTATAGAGTAGATTTCTTCACATATACCAATGGTTTATCTCAAACCATTGGTATATGTCTATTTTCACAGCTTATTGGGCTACGATTTTCTAAAACAATTGGTATAATTTATACAAACGGTTCTACACCCTATACCAACCATTTTCAACAGTTGGTATACATTTCATTTCCAGTAGTCTATTCCCTTACAATGGGAATGTCATCAAGGATAATCATTTTATTAGTCTCAATAATTTGAGCTAGATATAATTACACATATGGAAATAATATCCATACGTGAGATAATGATTCAAAAATATATTAATCATTCTCATTGAGCTTGTATAAAATTAGGGGGTGATTAACGATACAGAGTATAATTTCCTTTTCATGATAATTTTTATTTTCTCTGTATAAGGAAATCGGATCCATTACATGAATTAGATTAAATTTAGCTAAATGTAGTATCAAAAGGTTCAGTTGGTAGTTCATCCAAAAAATATACATATTTTATAAGTTATATTCTTGGGATTCAATAGTTTACCCATTTTCCATTTTCACTGAAAGATCTAATTCTATGTTTTGTTATGGTGTTTGAATAGTTTTATTAAACTTTCATGATATGAAATAATGCATGTAAAAAAGGATTAAAAACATATATTACACTATTTTATTATAGTTCTAATCATTTAATTCATATACAGTAGACTTAGGAATGATAATTTTCAATCTAGTAAACATATAAAAAGGAAACCGTTACCATTAAAAGGATAATTTGTAAATTACATGTATTACTTCACTTATGAATTTCTAGATATCAATCTAAGTTATCCAGAATCTATTTCCTAAAATTAAATTTCTTGGCCCTATTTATTCCCTTTATGAGGGTTTGAAAGGATATTATGAATTAACTAAAGAATAATTCCCCAAGAGTGTCAAACCAGGTGTGCAATAAGGATTCATTATCATTCACAAGGTGATGATTGAGTTAACACCTTATGCTCCCTTTTCGAGGTTATTACCCAAAGGTACAACCATTCAAGATCCACATATACTTGTAGTATAAAAATATTATTTTGTTTCTCAAAAACAACTTACTCTATATTTTATTAATCTTTAGGGAGTATATCCTTTTTTAGTCTTATCTATAATGATTTTACTGAGTTTTTATAATCCTAATCCTCAAAAATAACTATAACTTTCTATGATATCAACTATGACAACCCTTATCTTCAATAAACCATAATTTAGGATTTATTTCATAAAGATGCACTTAATAAAATACCAAAATGTCAAAAGTACAACTCTGTTTCAGAAATTAGATATGTAACACAATAAATTGAAACATTTATATAACAACATTACTTAAAACTCCTCAACAGGCTCTTAAAAATCAATCTCTCTTATAAAACTTCATGGGATAACCTAGGGATGTACATAAGAAAGGGGAAAGATATAAATTCTTTTAAGGTAATGATTAACGAATAACATGATAAAATAAATAAATGTGAGTCAAGAGGAATATATAGGTGACATAAGGGGGTGAGAATCATAAATATGAACATAGAATCATGATATAAGATTAAAACATCATGGAAAATTTATATTATGGAAATAACTTAAAATATGACATCAAAAGCATAGGTCATGGAAAACTGCTAAGAAAAAAATAACATAGTGTTCTTAGGAAAACCTCTCATGCACCATAAATGGTATCTAATTGAATAAAAACATTACCCAATTCATTTGTGGGCTATATAATTCTAGGCCCAACCATAGCATTCATATCATGTACATTCATTGGTGTGCCATATAGATCATAAAAAATAAGAATGACTTTCATCATTTTTAATCCCACTATTAAGGGGTCTGAATTATATACATGGTATTACCTAACCAATTAAGTATAGGTACATCAATTTTAATACCCTTGAGAAAAAATGGGGATGGGTATACACAACACAAAATCTTGGCATGGAAAATCACTAGATAATTTCGGCAGAATAGGAGGTTTACATAAAGGTTTATAGAAGGTTTTAATGTGAGTTGAATGTGGTCTATCATTATTTAAGAATCATAAAGAGATAAAATGGAAGTGTAAAAACGATTTCTAATAAGAAAAATTGGTAATATAAAGGCATAACCTGGATAAAGTGCTCGAATAAAGAGGAGGAGGAGAGAATCCACTTACATTGGCATAGTAACAACTTAGGTAAAGGTTATAACAAGAGGGGATAAATGATTTATAATTATTAGAACATAAATTAGAGAGTAGATGGATATTTATAAAGATATGAAATCATAATCAATTGAGATTAAAAATTCAAAATAAAAAGATGGTTCATGAATGGAAAAGAAGAGAGAGATCCCTTACCTAGAGTGGATACTTAAAAAATCAGAGTAGATTCAACATAAGAGCTTGGGAATAATTTTGGAAAGATTGTGACTCGAATAGGGAGAGTAAATTTATGATCAATTGATTTTGAGTGAAGTGTAGTGGGATTTTGGGTTGGTATTTATAGAGAAATATAAGGGAGTTATTTATTAAATTATAAACATAGGTTTTAGACTCTATTTTATAAAAAAAATCAAAACCACAATACTTAGCCTAGTTTTAGCCCATGTTTTCCTCTAAATAAGAGTGGGATTTAATATTTTAAAAGTCCATGAACCAAAAACATTAGAACAATACCATCGGTGATGTGGAAGTGAATCATATTCATAAATAATTGATTTTACAACCTTAAAACACAATATAAGTTTTTGGAGAATTCATTAAATGATTATTAAATTAACCAAATAACTTCAAAAACTCGTCATTTTAACGGGGAAAAATATATTTGTTCATTGATACCTTTATATATTTTTTTACATCACTTTTGGTCTACTACAATGTCATAACACTATCCTTATATTTTTATAGTATTTAATTTTTACCCAAAAAATGACTCTTAGAAAATAATGAAAAATCCACCATTTGATAATTTCAATTTATAGATTTTAAAAATAATATTTATTTTATCAAAATAATTTTCCAAATATTATAATTCACACTTGAAAATGAAAATCCTTATTGACTAGAAAATACTAGTTTTTTATTAAAATATTAATTTTCTTATCCTTATAATGATTACATCAGAATTCCTTAAATTATATTAAGATTTATATATAAATATACTTTATTTAATAACATTATTTTATGAAAATAATATTTATTATATTTTTTTTGAATTTAACAAAATGAGTGTTATAATTGATACAACATATTTCCCAAAATACAAATTTGATCCCTCTGTATCAAGATCTAATTTTTAATGAACTCATTATATAATCCACTATAAATTAATAAAATATGTGTAAATATAAACATTATTTTTATATAAATAATAAATAAAAATTCATACTACTAGAGTCTAGATACATAACTCCTTATTACACTGGCATATTCTATAAGGATAGGGTGTGTGATGGTGGTGCTTTCTTCAGGAGGTTAGGAAAACATGGTTTGGGTAGTGATATCAATAAGATTGAACATATCCTTAAAATGGTTTTTCTCATGATTTAGCTGTTGAATATTGGAATTGGTTTGTTCAAGGGTAAATCTTGATGATTACATGTCCCTTTGAAGCTCTAATAAATGGGCTTCATAGGGTATGATCCTATTGGTTGAGGCCATAACTTTATATGTCTGTGTCAAGTTGACTTTATCATAACACTTAATATAAAATAATTTTAACAGTCACTTTACAATGGATATATTATCAATGGTTATGAAGATTAATGTTTATTTAAATATAAAAGTCTATATTTAATAACGATCCAAAATAATAAAGGTATTGTTTCTGCTTTCAATAACTATATTACTTAATAAGGAATTTATTTATTCAAGAAATAAATTTCATTTATAAATTGTTTGGATAGCTACACATCTTATCACAATTCCACTAGAAGAATAAATAGAAACAAATGGTCTATACATCCAAAAAAAGCTTCCCTATCTAATTAAATAAGAAACCATGAGCACCCTCATCACTTCACTTCTCAACAGAAGGTATTCCCATGCCTGACCACAAAACATATCAAGGAAACTACGACCTTGGGGAAACTAAAGCCTGATTTAAAAACCTCCCAGGAATCCTTCCCTTCACCAAGAAAACCACACTAGAAGGACATCCTAAGGACTAAAACAACCCACAAGGGTCCCCATGCACCCCTCAATGAAGGGATTCTGTCTCTATCACCAAATGACACCTCGTCAGGAGATCTACATGACCTTTCATTAGAAGATAAATACTTTTGGTTTAGTTAATTATAATTCCACCAAGAGGTTATATAATAATATTAAATATATGATATTTTTGAAACATTAGACAACTAAACCTTCATTTTTGATAATGTCACAAACTGTCTGGAAAATTTCAGGAGGATCCTACATGTCTATCACGATACAAGAACAAAACCCTCTTTACATTGATTTAAGATCCAAAAAAATCATAAATCATAGAAAAATAACATTGAACACTAAGAACAACAATCCTCTAACCTCTGTAGAATGTGATTCCAACTGGAATTTTTGTTCATGATGTACACTCTTTATATCTATCACAATCTATAACAAATTACTATATCTTCTATATCTCAACTCCCATAATAGTAACACGAATAAAATAATTCTTTGATACCATTTTTTCACAAATCATCTCATGTCGACTAGACCCATCACCTAATCTAGCTCACAATAAGGTAAAAACCATGCCTCCCTATAATATCAAGGCTTCTAATTGTCATCGAGGGAGTAAAAAGATATAATAGGGATACTATTCCCTCGTATCAAAGTTAAATAATTGTGAAAGTAAACAAACAATACATGTCCATTAAATTAAAAGTGTTAATTAATTAATAACTAAAATAGAAATATACTATAATAAATGTAATGTCACATACATACATAAAAAATAAAAACATACTGATACTATTCACATAATGGGATGACCAAATAAAAATGATGAAATAAAAGTAAAATAAATTCACAAGGCTCTAATGATACTCAGATCTAAAAGAAATACACAGTCTCCATGACTAATAAACAACTCTATTATGAACCTCATAATCCATATGAACAATCCTTCCCAATCATTCAATATTGGACCTTCACTCTATCCACCATTATGTTCTCAAAAAATGCATATATAATGTCTACATGTACACCGAGGTGCATGTACATGGGGTGAGAAATAAATCCCAGTAAGACACCTAGAAAAATGTTCTTAGAATCTATTTCATAACATGTTCATGAAATATGTGACATGCCTAGAAAATTTGACCAAAGTCAACTAGTATAAAAATAGGCAAGAGAAAGAAAATAAGACAAGAGGGGAAAACAAAAAAGGAAAACATTGAACCTTGTGTTCTAGACTAACAACCAAAGAAAATCTACCACTTATATGGTCGAAGTTATAATAATTCTAAAACATTTCCCATGAAACTTTAATATAAATCACATCTATCTACTTAAGAAGGACCTCCAAGATTCCAATGCAAGGATAGGTGTGAATGGCAGACCATAGGATCTCATCCAAGGAATCTAAAAAATATGCATCTACCTAGATCTATGACTCCAATGGTACATTATGAATTGGAAGTAGAGACTCGTGTTAACACTTAGAGAATTATGTGAATCTCCCAAAAGTTTGGCATTAATAACTGGGTGGGTGAACCTGACAGTGTATCTCTTTCAGACTTCCTGAACATGCCACAAACTCCTAAACCATGCCTCAGGAGAATAATACCCTCTAAAATCCACCACCACTTATCTAGAGTGATCAACTAAACTAGGGTGGCTACACTTATCCATATCATTCATTATCTCTTGAAAAGTTCCTTAAAACAACCATACAATATTAGAGAGAAACTAAATCAACCTTAGGTCTAATGACTTGTACAATAACTTCTCCAATGTATCCTCTCTCATCTAATACCGAACAAGAATAGCCTCAAACAACCAAACCAAAAGCACAAAAACTAGGATCAGATAATACTTATACCCACCAACCAAAATTGGTAAAACTATCACCATCCATATCACGGTCCAAAAAAGCATGGTGCACCCTCAATGTTCCATAAACCCCCAGCTAAATCAAGATACCTTAAAAGTTGATATTCTAGTGAAACCAAACTTCTTGCCAAGACCTCTAAAAAGGACCCATAACTGGCCTCCATGATCACAACCTATAGATCACCACCTAGAATGGAAACCTCAATAAAATAAATACCAAAAAAGGTAAACCTCAAGTAGCACAATCCCTGAAGGAAAACTACACATAGTACCGTTTCCATAAGATTATTACACATAAAAGACACCAGATCTATCGCAAACTCTCAAAATGAAACCTATATCTAGATAACATCCCACATTTTCTTCTTATCACAAATTCTACTAATGAACTACACCTTGAGAAACAATCTATTGAAGACTATCCATGAATCCATTTGATATCCCCTTCTTGAATCAGTCCAAAGAACCCCAAGTAAACACACTTGGAATCCTTAAGATAAGGTGATCACTAAATGAACAATACACACTCAAAAATCCCAAGTCACAACCCAACCCCATAAAGGATTCTAGATTATCAACCATTATAGAATCAAACTAAAAATCTCTCTTTATCCAAAACTCCAATCACATGGCCTCTAAACATTGAAAGTATTCCACTATCTTTATCTTGATGGAATAATTCTTAGAATAGAATCCTCTTATGAAAAATTATAACTTTAGGGAGAAAAACATGTAGAATGCAAAAAGGATGGAAAAGTAAATGACATGAACCTCAGGTACACAACATGTACTCCAAATGTTCCTCATATGTCATGTATTATGACCCAAACTAGCATGGCATACATACCCTATATTGGGTGTGTACAATACATGGGGTAGTGACCCATGTACCACATCCCAAATTTTCATGTAAAACACCAAACTATATGCTATATACAAAACACATATGGCATGTCTCTTTCATAGTGTTCCTGCTCATATTCCCTACTCAAGGTCTGGTCAAGTACCTTACAAAACCACTGACCATGTACTTCATAATAACTCTAGTCTTGTAACCTACATGACTATGTTCCCTAATATGGGGTGTCTATTCATGCCATCAACCACACCCTAAATCACTCATACATATAATGTACAAAAAACACCATATGTGTGATCCTGCATCATCATCCTCCACCATAATAGAGGAACAAAAGACATGTATTCTTGAACTGCACATCTTTTGATTAGATTTTTCTAAATATAAAACCCTTCTGATCCTATAGAATGCGTGATTATTCGTAAAAACAGAATAGATCAACACTCTAGGGGGTATTAACAAACCCAAAACAAGATTAATACATAAAAAATAATATGGTTTTTTGTAGTGAAATAATTAAAATGGTCCTATATCTATGAAGAAATTAGTGAATCTTTGATTTGATATGATCTCTACAATTTCCATTCAATGATCTGGCTCCTCTCGAGCCCTGGGGAGACACCCCCCCCCCCCCTCTCTTCCTCCCTCTAACTCTCCCTCTCTCCCTCCTTCCCTCTATATATCTCTAATTAATTTCCAAATGGGAAGGTCCCCCAGGAATACATGGAAATCAGGATAGAAAATAAAATAAATGAGAATAAGGAAAGAAGAAAAAAAGAAAAAAATAATTAGAAAGGAAAAGGGATTTGTGCCTGAGCCTGATGCCTGACACAAGGCTATACCTTTACTAACCCCCATTTTAGACTCAACCAGGAAGTTTGAGTTTAAGTATGAAACACTGAACATAATAAATCACCAAAATAACATTCATGGATATATAATATTTAATTAATTAACTAAATATAAAATATTACACTAAAATTAAAATGGCTCAAAATTTCCCTAGTCGCATGCCCTTTGGTAAAAACCCTTTTAAGAGATTAAAAAAGTGGCCATAAAAATTATCTATGATCTTATAAGTGTATAAATTAACATTTTATTCTCTCAAACATCAATTGAAAGAAAATTCAAATTTCACTAATTTTTCCAAAACATCATCACACAGTTCATAACAATTCATGCATAAATTAAATGTCACAATGAAAGTTTGTAATTCAATCAAGAGAATTATATTTTTTCACATCATGAAGGAAGATATCATAGAATAAAATAGAAAAGTAGTTATGAATAATCTTCTTAGTCTCATTACAACCAATGATGTTGTTTCCGGAAGACCGGGAATATATTCGAATGAAGAGAAAATAAGAGATAAAAAATGTTTAGAGTGGTTAAAAATAGTTATCTATCTGATTTTTTAATTTTAAATTCTAATTTCAATGAAGGAAATTATTGTTGTTAAAGAATATAATATTTATATCATCGTGAAAATATTATACATGATAGATAAGTTCATAATATAAAACATGTAGAATATCTAATATATAAAAAGGGAGAAAAATAATAATATACTTGACATTAAAAATTAGAAGAAGAAGAATAATAATAAGAAAATAAAACATAATAGAAACTCGATGACAGTCTTATTCTATGGAAGACTATCTTTTTGTTAAATATTTCATATCATTATACATATCTGAGAGAAAATTTTACAAAGTTTGGATTCCTTAGTGTAACTTAAGTTCTAAGATAAACCATTCTCATTATATTAAATGTGTTGATACTAGTTTACCATATGGTCTCTAGTGAATCCAAATAATTCCAAGTATTTTCCTTCCCATTTTGTTAGTTGAACCTTATAAAGATCAATTTTACCCTCTTGATGTTTGTTTGAGTTTGTGATATTGATGAAAGTTAACACTTTAACAATTTGTTCAATTTGTTTCTAAAAGAAACATAAAAAATGAAATAATAATTATTGATTAACCCTCCAATAGTTATTTCAATTATTCATGCATGTTTATTCAAGTGTTATCAGTTCCATGGTTCTTGTTATCAAGGATATTGCGTTTGAAGTTTATATTAAATAATTTTATCTCTTATTAAATATTATCTAACTAAATTTCTATTATTCATAATGGAAAACCAGATTTCAATAAGAAATAAAGTGATTAGTACCTTTAAGTGGGAATTACTACATATGAAAATATTTGATAATTCATTATAATTTATAAATTAGTTTGGATATTATGGAGGCTACAAATGATAGATTTTTTCCTTATAATAAATGTGTTTCTATGAAAGAAACTAATAGGAAGAACTTAGAGAATAATGTCCTTCCTAGGAAATTGATTTTATAATATCTTTTATACAAACAGTTTTTTATGTTTAAAAGAATCAAGATAGAAAAAATAATATAATATAAACTAAAAAATATCTAGGAAGGAAACAAAAAATTGAAGAAGTTGTAACTATAGGATTTATTATTTAAGTATAAAGACCTCAAATTCATGGAATATGAAACTGTGGATTATTTATTTATATGGTTAAATGATATTATTACCATAGTTATAAGTTTTGGTGAAAATTTTGATGATATAATGGTTATAGAGAAGATATTATGCATTCTCCCATACATGTTTGATAATAGTGTTAACACTTGAAGATCGTGATCTAGGGACAATGACATTGGATAACATACCCAAAATTCTTATTGCATATGAAATGTGGAACGTTTTTGTTCTCTATGATAAGTCTACATATGAAAAAAGAAGTTTCCTTTAAATCCTCAGAATTGGGAAATTTAAAGAAAGAAGAACATATTTAGAATGAAAAAGAATATTCATACAAGGAATAAGATATTGCAGATAAGTTTTAATTTTTTTATTCATATATATATGTTTAAGAAGAGGAAAATGAATATTTAAGGGGAAGATTCCATTATGTTTTTCAATAATGGAGTAATTTTAAATTTCATAGAAAACTTCGCAATGTCAAAATAATAATTATCTAGGGATGATAGTGAAGAGAGGTCAAGGAAATCCTTTAAGAAGAAATCTATAAAATTTGATAGATCAAATATCACCTCAAAATGGAATGGTAAGAATATATTTGAATTAAAAATGATAAATTCCTCATCTAAGTTAGATGATGATGAGAGTTATGATGAGGATTTGAAAGTTTATACTTCTTGTGATGTTGATGAAAATCTATTGATTGTTAAACTGAAAGAAGAATAATTCACTAGTGTATAAACTAGTGTTTTTAGAAGATAAAAGGAAAAATAAATAGAGTTTATATTGAAGTGATAACTCAAGTAGTTTCTTTAAAAGATCTACAATTGGGAAAAGGGATGAAAAATTTGAAGAAATATAATAAATATTCAAGAAAAAAAGACTATGTTCATGCTAAAGAAGAAAAATAATTACTGAAATAGACTCATAACATGGAGATATTTCTTACCTAATAGAATTCTAAAAAAGGTGAGTTGTAAAATAAATTTTAAAACATGGAAATACAGATTAATACTATCCAATCCAAGTGTAGCACCCTGACTTGGAGGCCACTCGAACGGTTCCTTGAGCCAATGTGTCACAAGCCCTCAGGAATGACTCCACATACACTAGATAGTACGAATATTAGCAAGGGTAGATGATGTTATTATGGGGAGACAATTCCCTCATTATCAGAGTGCAAAACATAGTGTAAATAAAATAAATTATATACAAAATCTTAATATACAACATAATTAGTAATGTTCCAATATACACAAATAATGAAAGATGTAATAATAAATAAATGTTTCATATATACCAAATTGGATCACCCATGAGTGGATCATATAAAAATAGTACTAAAATGAAATAAAGTATAACTAGGCATAACAACCCATCCCCACCTAATCTTGAGAACTTCTTAGTCCCATTGTCTCACTCAGATCTCTATGGCCAAAAACCACCATCAACATCTTCCTTTAAATCTGTACTTACGACAAATAATAGTGTCTTATAGGGTTCCCATGTTCAATGGAATCCAAAATAGTGTGTGATTATAACGTTGAAGGACACCACTAACAACATCCCTAAAATAACCAATATGATAATTAGTTTATATATAAGTGCAATAAATAAATATTTTTATTATATAGAAATATATATATAAAAATAAAAACAACCACTGATTCCCCAAGTTCAAGATGACTCCTAGTTTTTCATATACCATTGCCGATATTTAGGTTCAGGACCCTCATCAACCCAAACTACTTCAGCTAGTTCTGGGTGTCTCTGAGCATATATCATTGAAAATTCCAACTATAAATATCCATATTGAATCTATGAAGTCATCCTATAATTCCCCAAAACCATAAAGAATTACATAGAATTAGACTGCTCATCTGAGAATTCCCCAATTTTCAATCATCAAATGGAATACAAATGCTCATACTATAATTCTCATGGAATCTAAGCTCTAATCCCAAAATACCCAACATTTCCCCATAAAAATGTATCACATGGAATCTACATGATCATCCAAGCCTTCCCATAGATCTAAGAACTAATCTTGTAATTTCTCATCACTTCCTTGCATCAAGTGTCCAACAGAATCAAGGTACTCATCCTAGAATTTCCATTTCATGTATCATATTTCATATGGAAGTCGAATTCTCATCCCAAAATTACAAGGTAGCACAAGTGATATAATATCATGTCACTCATCATAGAATTCCCAATAATTACACATCATTCAAAACATTTAATTAACTAAATATTACCTCTATTTAATCCTCATTAATACGAAGGACACCACTTTCCATTATCATGGTATCATGTCTTAGTTTCCATTTCCTATTTTAAAAACATGATTTATCATTTTTACAAAACAAAACCATTCCAAAAAAACATGAAATTTAACTTTAATTTCCATTATGTTTACCCTATAAAGGTCCATTACCCATTAACTATGTGATTTACTAAATTAACATTCTAATTAATTATTAATCCACTTAATTTAACTAGAAATTTTACCAATATCAAACTCAAATTACTTGTAAAAACATCAAGGTAACAAGTCCCATATTCCCACTTCTCTCACTTATTAGGTTATGGTATTTCACTAGGCCCATAAAATGTTAAAACCATATAAAAATATTTATGGTTGTGAAATTCAATTTCACAAAAATCAATTAAAACCACTTATTTTATTTAAACGTTAAAAACACAACTTTTGAA
The DNA here is from genome assembly GCA_963277665.1 of Viscum album. NCBI lineage: Eukaryota > Viridiplantae > Streptophyta > Magnoliopsida > Santalales > Viscaceae > Viscum > Viscum album. Next base: position 869,817,888 of record OY728122.1, read on the forward strand.
TTAAATACATCATATAATTTCAATGTTATCTCGTCCACTAGGACTGCCACTTGAAATAACCATTTACTATGGTGTAAGGATTCATGAATGCATATTTATATAATACATCTGAAACTATTTTTTTAAAATATATTGGATCAAGAACATCAATGATGTCATGATCATACTGGGAACACACTTATAAAATACAATAAATAATATTAGTTAAATTAAAGGAACCATAAACCGTTGCCTCATAGGATCCTACACAATCTATATTAGCTCCTAGTTTGAGAATAAATTGGAGAAGAACTATGACACACCCTAAAAATAGGGCTTAATTCCCAAAAATATAATTATAACAAAATATAGAGAACGAAATAATGAAAAAAAGGTATAGAACTCTTAAACTCACCTCAGACCTTTAATCATATCAAATGGAATTATAACAGGAAAGTAAAAGGGTGATATCCATAAAAATAGAGGATATATAAGAGAGGATGTGTGAAATGGATGTTGGTCCAATCAGAGAAAAAGGGAGTTAAACCCTTTTAAAACGTTGAGGGAAAACATTATTTTCCCTCTTTATAAAGAGATCATGGTTTAGATTCATGATCATCCAAACAATGAATCAAATTTGATTCCTCAAAAACATAGGTAGAAAAAAAAATTCATGGTTACCTTGTAGGGATTCAAGGCCTTATGTCAACCATGTGACATTTCTCTACTATTATAAAGTAATTTTCAAGGTTTCTAGGACCTTCTTCATTGTTTCAAAAATAATGCACCTACAAAATTCAGGACATATGTTTAGGGTGTATGATCAGCAATAATTTTTCTCTAATTATGTAACCTAGGATACCACTCTAAAAACATGGAATCTGACATTTAAACCTCTATAACACCCCTAGTACTTTTAACCCCCCTAGAAAACTTTATTACAAGACCAAATTTGTTTTTTCATGGATTACACCCCTCATGACTCCATTATGAAATTCAATCTAAAAACTACTTAATCTAATAGATTAAAAATTTATAATTTCCTAAAATTATAAGAATCTATATAGGACTGAGGCCTCACATAAAGTTGAATAGTAAAAAAAATATCCAGACAATTATAAATCGATCTTTTAGAACTTAGTTGAAGAAGATGGTGAATGTTAAAAGAATAAGGCTATAACAAATGTTCAAGTTTCATAGATTGATGAAGCTCAAATAAAATAAAAAATATCACAAAAAAGGGTGAAAATGATATTAAATTCATTATGGGAAAGTTTGAATTTAATTCATCACTGAAGAAAACTAAATATTTTGTAAAAGAAATTGACTCTTATAAATTTGAAAATTCTCAGAACATTAAATTCAATGCGAAAAATTATTAAAAATTTTGATTTAGAAAATTATGGAACTAATCTTATATTAAAGGAAAATATATTATAACTTTGCCAAAATTTTGGTTAACAAATAATAATCCAAGATTTATGGTCAAAATAATGAAGAAGTGTAGCTGTAAACATATAGACAACATGCTATTCATAGGGGTGAGTATTCCATTTATTGATAATATATGCACTGTGGAGGCTCTAGGAACATGGAATAAATTTTTTGGTTTAATTGAATATATTTTTATGATCCTAAAATGTTTAGGAGAAAAAAATGGAGAGCAAGTCATACTAATCAAAGAAGAAAATTTTTGAAGAACCCAGAAAAATATGGAATAAAGTTTGGAAATAAATTTCAATCATTTCAAGAAGTTCGTGGGAGATGTGAGCAACTAGTTCAATTTTTAAAATATTTTCCAACCATCCCACCATCATAATTGAGTCTGAATCAAAATAATCAACCTTGATAGAAGAATAAGGAAAAAGATATTTAAATAAAATTATTTTTGATGTTTTATTTAAATAATCTAAAAGGGAATTCCCATGGATTGAGGATAGTATATGTTTTTTATATATAGGGGAGATAAAAGATATAAAATTTGTTCAAAATTGAAAGGAAATATCTAAGACCATTATAACTGATAGGTTAATTAAAATAAAGGGAGTTGGTTGAGTAGTTGTTGGTAAAGATAATATAGAGTCCAAGAACACTTTATTTGTTATTGTGATGAAACATAATATATCAGGTGTGTCTAGGCTATGAGATAAAGGTAAGAAATATTTTTTTACAGAAAGATAGATTCTTGATAAAGAGTTTGAAAGATGGAAATGTTTTTTATAAGAGGATAGTGAATAATGTGAATCTTGAGTTTTATTCACCTTGTTAGAAGAATTTCTATTATGGAATCAAAGGCTTGGTCATCGTGGGAAAAATACCATGAGCAATCTTACCCAAGGAGAATTTTTTTTGATCTTCCTATTCAAAAAAGAGAGAAACTGTGTGTGTAATATATATAAAAATGGGAAGATTACTAATTATACACATAATAAAATTAATATTAAAACATAATATGAATTTGATCTTATATATTCAGACATTTATGGTCCTTTTATGAATTAGTAAAAAAATAAAGGTAATAATTTTATTTCCTTTTTTGATGAATTTAGTCATATCATTTGAATTATATTTATGGATCACAAAGATAGGCTCTAAAAATGTGAATGTTTTTTAGAAAGAGTACATAAAAGGATTTTTCTCACCTTGATGAAGCTCTAGGGAGATAATAGTACAAATTATATTATTTTAAGATTTTATTCTTATCTTTATAATCCTAATATTAACCATGAAATCAGGGCATTATAGACAATATAAAAATATGGTGTTTATGAATGAAAAAATATATGTTGAGGTGAGAAGGATTAATCACCCTAATTTTTTATGAATTATTTTTTAAAATAAAATAAATTTCTTTGATACCTTTCCATTAAACGCAATACCAAGTTAAGATTACGATACACACAATACTGTGTTATCTTGGGTTACATATGACACTGAGTTTTAACAAAACCACGATATATTGTTAATATTTTTATTTAAATGTAAGAGTTATAACCTAGACAACAAACTTAGTGATATGATTAGTAATAACTAATTTTCAAATATTAATTATAATGACTTTATATAAATGAAACATATTGATAAAAAATAATTAATTTTCATTAAAGTATCTATATGTTTCGAAAATAATAGTTTTTCAAAAAATTGCTTTTATATAATTTTATGAAATTAATGAAATTAATTTTTCACAAATTTATAAAATTAATATGATAAAATAAGCTTCAATTTTTAAATAATCATGTATAAACGAGGTTATGTTTAATTTTTGGTATTATTTTGAAAAGTTTAATTTTTTGATGGGTGGTGAAAAATACTGAATTTCAATTGAAAACTACCTATAAGATTAATTTATTTATAAAGTTAAATTATATTTTAAATTGATTTTAATTTAAAATTATTTCAATTATACTTTTATTAAAAAAACATAAGTATTTGTAATCAATTTCATATTAAATTTAGATATAAAAACTTTGTAAAGGTTTGGAAATTTTCTCTTTTAAAACTCGTTTTCTCGTCAAGTCTGAGGGATTAACATTAAATTATTTTTTTCCACTTATGTGAATGGAATTTTTGAAAAATTTATTCCATATTTTTAAATCTAATAATTTATATTATCTAATATGTTCAACTTAATTTTACAAAAACATGAATAGTAAAATCATCAAAAATTATTTATCACATTTAAGGTAAAAATGGGTTCACTGAGGGTTAAACTAAATAGATAAGGGTTAAAAATAACTAAAAACATGTATAAAACCCTTTTTATGGACATATTTAGACCTTATATCTTATATTTTCTAATATTTTTTATTATTTTAGAATTTTTAAATGAAAAAAATGTGGGTACACCATTTTATTTTCAATAAAATTACAACTGTGAAACTCACCTCACTTATAAAAGGACACCTCCACTCCTCTACCATTTACACCTTAAAATACTTTTGGTGCATACAATACCTACCTAAATCACATATAAACTTCCCTCATATATTCCAAGAATCATTAGTTTTTATATAAATCCAATCCAGGAAGGATTTTGGTGGAAACCTTAAGAGGATACTTAAAGAAGAGGTCACATTAATCAACAAGCATTTTTATTTTATTTCTTCCCCCGTATCCAATTTTTATTATACCATGATGATATAATAAATCCAGTATCATTCATATACTAATATGTTATTATGTTAAGTTTATTACCTTCAACCGTCTCCACTTTCATCAAATTGGTTACGAAATCATTGTTTATGTGTATAACGTACTACCGCCACACAAACCGATGTGATTCATTTTCCCATTACTACCTATAATGGTTTGAAATAATTATGGATTTATTATTTATATATTATATTTATGATATTATTATACTTTTTGAATAATTATATCACATATACATTAACACTCTCTATTTTTGGGATACGATAACGTCACTTGTGTGTACGATAGACTATTGCCTCACAAAGCGATGTGATTCATCCACACTTTACATGGATGATAATAAGGATGTTTTAAATGAAATTATGTGGTATATATGATATATAAATTATTCTAGAATAATAATATTCATTTACCTTTCTTACATTAAATCCTTCAAGAGAATGGAAAGATCGTTTATGCATACGTACTACCCACCGTCTCCCTGAATGATGTTTTTCATTTTCTATCCCTAATTTTATGGATTACTCTAAATACATATATACTGAATATATATGATATTTATATCATGGTTTAAATTCTATATATTATTATATCATGATCAAATTAATAAGTCCATAAATAATAAATCAAAATATATAAGAAAAACATAGCGGTTATTATCCAAAAAGTATCATTAATATGGAATTTTTAATAAATGGGTAATAAAATGTCATAAGTAAATAATATATTCTATGATATATATAAATATTTTTATTTAATAGATTTATAATATATTCATATTTAATATAAAGGTGGATTGAATGTGTAGGATGAAAGTCAAGACTAAAGTAAAGGGATTTTATTCACGCTTTTATTTTTATGAAAAAGATACAAATTCATAATTATTATCATTTGTGTAATGTGTATACTTAACCTTTAACATGTTATATCACAAATATACTTATTTTCATGACATTTAAAGTTTCATTTTAATTTAGGATTTATTGGGTCTTATGATTCAAAAGATTACTTAAGCCGTAAGTGATTTCAGTCTCACTTTTTTACTTCCATGAGACACATGGAATATTCAACTCCTATTTATTTTATGTGGTGTATATACTTACCACTAATTTTTTTATGATTATTATGAAGAAAAGTTTTGGGATTAAATATCCATTTAAGGATCTTTCTTTCATAGGTATTATTTTTTAAATGATTACCAATGTGGTAATGGATTTATTTTACAATATCATCATTTATCCAGATTATTTATGACAAAGTATCATGTGATGATATATTAAGATATAAATCTCTATAATTCACATGAATTTTCCTATACACTTTTTATTCATGTCATTTTCAATTAACATAACATTTTCCACTCTTTATTACTTAAAATAATTGAGAATTTTTTAAGAAAATATAACTTTATTTGACTCATTGGTAATAATTTCATTATATTCTAAAACCATTTTTTATAAAAATATTTTCAATAAAAGTTTTATTATTCTCTTAATATTCTTAAAATACCTTTTAACCATTTTTAACTTTACAAAAATATATGTAATCTTCATGGAATTTTCCAAATAATGCTCATTTTGGATTTTACCAAAAATGTTAATGGAATATTTATTTTAACATGTATGATATGAATGAAACATCCCATAATTAATAAAAATATTTTCTTTAAATATTAAATTATATGTTTTGAAGTTTATTATCATGGAAAAATATTTTCAAAATGTTTTATTTTATAAAAAGAGGTTTTCAAATCAAAAAGGACAATCTCCTCAAGAAAATTTTTAAATGATCATTGAGAATACTTTTTCAACTATGTTGACATATGTTGATGTTAACTATGCCTTAATGGTGATATTATAAAAATATAAAATTATTATTCCTTCACAAAATTTTTTATTCTTATAATGGAATGGTTTTTATAAAACTCATTTCTTTCCCGCAAATTTTACGATGATAATATTCTTATGACTCCTGATTATTTTTCCTCAAGTTATTCTATTCTTAAATTATGGAATGATTATGAAACCTATCTCTTTTCCATGTGTTATGATATGATGAAATGTTTATGAAAACCATTTCATTTCATGGGTTATTATATGATGAATGGTTTGTGATCTTCTAGAACACATAAATATGGATTTCATTATGGGATAGGTGGGACCTATATCTCTGACCAATGTATTCTGTAATGATAAATGTTCTATGAGCTGAGAGGGTGAAATGGTGGTTAGTACAAGCTGAAAATGTGTGGTATATGGGTGGCTATCCCAATCCCAAAAGTGGGTACATGGTTGGTTATCCCAATATTCAAGTAGGTATACAGGTGATTAGCCAAAGCCTAACATGTTATAAATTTCTTGGTGGGTAGCCTTGACATAATATATTCTATTCTTATCTGTATGACAAAACTATATGTCGTGTTCTACTATTATGATATCATAGGTAATGTTATTTGATTCCCTTATGATTCATGTGTTAGGAACTACCAATATTTATGTCATGACTCATGATTATGATCTTTCATATTGGGGTATCATTTTCAAATGTTATGGTCATTCTCTCATACACTTAATTTCATGTTATACTTATATATATTACTTGTTTACCCTTACTGAGAATATGATACCACCCTTTCTTATGTTTCCTTTCCCTATGTTATGAATCAATGTATTACATATTATATCTCTAAGATAGGTGCTTGTTGTGAAGGTCATAGTATGAGATGATGTAGTTTACATATAGACTATTTGTTTATGATTCCATGTTTCTAAAGACACTAAACTATTTTGGTCCTTATGAATTTGTTTCTTTAATGTAATGAATATTCATAAAAAATTATGTAATATCTAAGCATGATAAGAATGGGTTTCTATAAAGGCTCTGATCAAGTTGAAAGATCATGATATTTCTCTATATTTCAGGAGATAAGATATTAGTATAATGGTTCACATTCAAAATCATTGATTGTATAGAAACAATTATGATATTTCAACATATTATATTTATTATAATAATTACCCATGTTTTTATTATTTATTGGTGTTTAAAAGAACTTATGTAATCAAAGTGAAAGAAGAAAATATTGGGAAGTTTGAGAAGAGAGGTGTTGATGGTATCCTCATAGTTTATCCTCTAAATGTAATAGGATAGAAATGATACAATGATTATACATAGAATATTATAGATATTTATAATTTTATAGATTTTTAATAATCAATTAATGACAACACACATCATTAATAATTTTCTTGAAGTGATGATGAAACTTTTTTAGTTGAAAAGAAGAAATAATTTTTTGAAAACAATGTGAGTTTAAAATAATTATAGAGTAAATATAATGATTTAGCTATTTCTAGTGAGGGATAGAATCCTCACAAAACCCATACAAGTCTTGTTACTAAGGTTTTTGTCTAAAATACCATTAGATTACAAGTATATATTGTTTAAACTAGAATAACATTTAGGACAATAACATATACCTCAATGTTTTCACTTGTTAAACTAGGAGATGTGAATTAGGATTTGGACCATAAAGAGTGTATTGATGATATAAATGAAAAATTAGATCAAATAAAAAATAATGTAACATAATATTTGGAAATCAATCCTATAAAAAATAATGTTATCAAAACAAAGTGGGTGTTTAGAAATAAACTAAATGAAAAGGGTGAAGTTTTATGGAAAAGTAAATACTAGTGTGTAAAGTGTATTCACAAGTTGAATTAATTGATTTTGATTATACCTTCACATCAATTTATAGAATATAATCTACTAGGATATTTATTTATATTGTATCAAAATGTTAATATAATTTCTTCCAAATAGATTTTAATACATATTTTCAAAGTCACTACTAAAAATTTTTCTTATAACAATGGGGATATAATTACATGAGTCTTTTCCCAGGGATATTAGTCACATATAATAGTAGTAAATAGTTCCTATAGATATTTATGATATATATCCATGAGGTAACTTTCTAATGGAAATAGCCTTGTGGAAGTAGGTTCCATACTACCATGGGCCACATGACTTTGGCTATAAGTTGATGCAGAAATATGTTTCGGGTGAGATCAAGGTGGTAAATGGATTATATGGTGGGAAGTAACTATATCCATGGGAAATAATTCCCATTTATATATCCACGTAAATAAAAACGTATATATATATATATATATATAATTTTATATAGTCAATGAAGTAACTTATTCTAGCAGAGTGGTATATGCATTCCATGACTTTGCATAAGTTTATGGTATGAATCTCTATCTTTTGTAATTTTACTAAAAATTAACTATATATATAAATATTTTTTAAATATCAAGGAAATTAAATTTTAAGTGGTGGAGTGGCGTTGTTCAATTGAGTGTTTTGACGAAGCCCCAATTCAAATTTTAAAGGGTACTTTATTTTACCTATCATTAATATATATATATATATACTTATATAGAGGCATGAAAATATAAATAAATATACTGAATTGTAGTGTACTAGAGGAAATCTGTGGATATTTTTAGAAGCATGGTTTAAATACCCCGCAATGTGGATTATCTTTGAAAAACCACATAACCACTCTCAGAATGATCGTGGAAATCGGTTTTATACATGTGGAAATGGATGCCACATGGACTAGCCAGTATATAGACATGGTAAATACCTATTTCTATATAATATAAGGAATGTGGCTATAGATTTTAAGCTATAACCATTCCAATAGTGTACATGGGATCAATGTCCATGGATATAGGTTATAGTATTGAGCATTTGGGCTATATCCATAGGCAACGACCGCGACGACATCCCCATTTTCTACTTGTGAATTGTGATTTAGAAGAGGAAGTATATATTGAGAAACCTAGTGGTTTCTTTAATTTTAAATATGAAAGTTAGTTTTCACTGTTAAATAAGGATATATATGAGTCAATACACACCCCAAGATTATTGTATTCCATGTTAAATACTTGGTTAAAAGAGTTCATGTTTAATAAAGTGTGAGTAGAAAACATATATACATTAAAGATGAAAATTAATTGAAATCTATTTTTATTATTTATATATATTTTCACGAAACCCTACCAAAAAATTGTACCCATCCTAGGAAATAAATTCTATAAGTTTGATAATGACCCCTGAGTCCTACCTCCAGTAGGCCTTGGGTCGGAAACATGCACTGAGGGTACAGTAAACACACTGATGGGAATCATTACCCTCTAAGAGAACACATGTGAAGGAGAGAGATAAGATAGAAACAAAAAAACTCTTGATCAGAATACAATATAAAATAAATCACAAGTACATACATATAATGTCATAAAAAACCACTACAACTGAAAGGGAAAACTCTTAATACCAAAAGAACGAAAAATTGAAGTGACCATAAAGTCTGAAAAGCTCCTGCAAAACCTGCCAGAAAATAGTAACCATTGAAATCTCCAATCTTATCCAAGTGACCTAAAAAAATAGTTTATATAACATAGGTTGAGTATTACTGTATACTTAGTAGGATCCTCCTTAGATCCTCTCATTCAAAAGTTAGGAAAGCATGCTAAATCACACTGAACAACAAGTGAAACTAACTCATCACATAAATAGGCATGCTATGTTCTATGCCTCACCATGGATACTCTCACCATGTATTGTATACAATAGTATATAATATAATACATAATATCATGCATACCCTGATACCACTTCCCAACTATTTTTCCACTTTTCCCCAATGTCGCACATCCTAATAATCTCTCTCTAAAAAGGCTATCTTGTAGACACCTGGGTGTAACACCACAACATGAACCTCATGCAACATAAAGGCTTTCCTGGGGACACATGGGTGAAGCACCACACCATCCACACAACCATAAGTAACCAAGTAGTTTCTGGGATCCACCACAACTCACATAAAGTGTATCATATGATAGGTATTATACCACAAGACATTATAGCCCATACACCACGTAAGGATCCAAAAGCCACCACAACCTATAAAAATTATACCTATAGTAGTCCTTAGGAAACTATATCCAGAATATATGTGTGTGAAATAACCACAAGCCATTAAATCCCTCTACAGAATTATATAGGGAAAACTAACTATCATGTATACTAGCACAAGTAACTACAAAGAGAATAGAGTATGGTAAAATGGGTTAGTCATCCATCCATCCTCCCACTGGGATGTTGGGGAAACACCACACATGGCTCACGATCCATGTGGTGTCAATTTCTCTAACTGATAGGGTAATGTATCATGTCAAAACAAAAAAAATTACAGGATATAGAATAGCTTACAGTCACACAAAGGAAAAAACCTAGTCTTTGAATCATCCGTAACTAATGTCTCGCAGACTCCCTGTTGCTACTGGTAACATTATATATCCTATAAGAACACAACCATTTAAATATCTACATTAATTTAATTTCTCCTTTTTTATCATTTTGACATTATGTTAATTAATTCATTAACCATTAATTAACCATTATCAATTCCACATTATATTTAATTAGCATCACAACAAAGATCCATGCCCTCTAGGAAAAACCAACTCAAGTCCATGGATGACCAAAAGTATAACCTCCACATTACATCCCAGAATGATCCAAAACCATGGGTTCAACATCATTTATTCAATAATTTATTAATAGCATTATCACTTCTCCATAATTCTTGGTATTCTAGAAAAGAATTCGAAGCTACCGGACGCTAGGGGATCAACATGGTGAGTAGATGAACTACATTTAGAGTATTTTCCACCTATATTAAGATCATAGACCCATCCATACTTGAGATTATAATCATGGAAAGAACATGGAATACCCAGTGTGTCTTCACCTCTTTTGGAATGATGTTAAGAAAAACCATCTATCTCATGTAGTAGAGAAAGTAAAACATATAAAAACTACAGATTCAATAGAAACCACTTTCACATCAATGGTTAAGCCCATCTTCAACCCGTTCCATCATCCTTGGTGTCGTCCCTAACACCCACATGCATAAACCTATGCATATCACCACTCTATGGTTTAATGTTTTCACAACTACTGGTCCTACCTTCCCCCATATACCATAACAACCCTCCAGGTTCAGCCATCCTAGTCTCATGTAACATCTGGGCCTCCCTGCCCCCTTAACCACAATTATCATATCTAGATCACATCACAAGAAGTAGGAACAAACATATAAATGGGATCTCAGACCTAATGCAAGGCATTCAGTCTTCACACATAATGATCTCTCATAGCTCTAAAACATAAGCACTCGGCCTTCATAAGAAATTAGAAAAATCATGCCCTACAAGGAATTAACTTTATCACATGACTGGTTATTATTCCATATTGAATTAACCGATTCATTATCATAGCTTATAACTATAGGAAACCTAAAAAAATAGCTATCTCAAGCTATCAAAAATTAATTAAACAATTAATTTTAGATTCCTTTAATTCCCCTATCAACAAGAATCAACATTATTCAGGTTCATTAACCAATTCTATTAAACATGGTCACTTATATCAATTTTATTATCATCAAATTACAACAACAACTGGATTCATTAAACATACCTCTTTATCCTTTAGAATATTAATTAAACAATTAATTCTTACATTATGTTCTTTACCAATTTCCATCAATAATAGCATGTTAAATTAATCAAAACATAAATATTACACTATCTTTAAAATCAAGAGGCAAACTGTTATCATGGTATAAAAAAAACAACATCGCTACGTGATCTATACCAATTATTTAATCTGATTCATATAATTATTAGGTAAATTCCATTATGATACAAGAGATAAAACATGATAACTCTACGATTTAACATAAATAAAAAGGGAAGCTACAAATCCCCTACCTCAAAATTCATTGATGTTCTTTGCACAGGAACATATCAAATCAATCGATCGTGATCACCTATCACCAAACAACTGCACCCACCCATGGATGTCCTGGCACAACCACACCAACCAATAACCACAAAAACTCCATTATAAACAAGGAAATCACATACCATCACATGAAAAAGAGAAACGAGAGGAAATGGATCAAAGAAACCTCAAAAATGGAGGTAGACCATACCTTATAATGAAGATGGATTTCTACGGATTGAAGAATGGAGTGAGGGATCGTTCCTTGATGGAGGAATCCCCACAATGCTGAATGGAGGGTTGTCAGGTTGCATGGAACAAGGGATAATTTAGCTGTAGCTATAGGGTTAGAAAAAACTGAGTGACTGAAATGTTTTTAAAAACATACAGTAGTTGGGAATTACTTGAAGTGTAATCTCTACTCGTTTCATGTAATACCTCGAGGTTGAGATCCACCAAAAAACGCCTTGCCTCAATTATTTTTTTTTATTTTTCAAACCATGAAACATTTAATGCCATGAATCCATATTTCATGCCATCAAACAACCCATGAAACATGATTTTACATCATGTAACACCCTTTAATGAAGTGAATGCTCCCTTCTTCGAGCTTTTAATGTCTAAACCCACCAAACTTATTACAAGCCACCTCCGAGAACTTCAACATTAGAAAACACGCAAGGGGTTGATCCACATGGATCTCTACCCTTACATCAGATACCTATAAAACATTTCTCAACCTCAGGAATCCTAAACCAACATAGAGAGGAAACATAAAAGGTTTTATCCAAATAGTCACCCCATGAGATACCTATCGAAGCTTTTTTTCACCATAGAAGATCACCACCTCACTAAAGGAACAGGTGAAAAACCATGAAACAACCACAAACCACTCATAAACACTCTCCTAGGTGAGATACCTCCCAAAAGAGATAAAGACACAACAAAAAACAAGAGAAATCCATCTCATGACCAGAATGGGTCTATAACCACAAAACAAATAGAATTATAAGAGAATAGATAAACATAAAACTTATCAGGGTAATGAGAAAGTATCTGCGACTCACATTCCCAGGTACTCTCATCCACACCACCGTGGTTCCACAAGACACTGTCTAAGGGGATAGTATGCCCGCGCAACACATTTTCCTTGTAGTAATAGATCTCTACTAGATGATCCTAAAAGTTCACATCATCGTCAACATTGATCTAACACCAATTGTTGATGTGAGAGTCATCATGAAGATAACGATGGATCTACGATACGTTAAAAACATTTTGTATCTTGATCATCTATATGGGAAGTTCTAACCAATATGCCATAGATCCAACATAATACAACACCTTGAAATGCCCAAAAAAACAGGGAGAAAGCTTACTCATGTGACCAAACCTTCACTTCCCATGAATGGGAGTCACCTTCAAAAAAACATGATCCCAAAAATCAAACTCTAGAGGTCTCCTCCTTTGATCGACATAGGATTTATGATGATCCTGTGATACCTTAATCCTATCATGAATCAACTGAACCATCTATATCATATTCTATACTATTTATGGACAGAAAATTAATGACTCTATGACCCCAGTCCAGCACAAAATGGAATGGAAAGGTTTTACAAACAATGGTTCAAACAACACCATACCGATGGTGGAGTGAAAACTATTATTTTAATAAAACTCTATCAATGTTAAGTTCCTCATCAACGAACCTCCAAAATCCAAGACACAAGAGAGAAAAATGTCTTCAAGAGTCTGGATAGACTACTCTACATGACTATCCATCTATGAATGAAAAATTATTTCTAACACATATTTGCGAACAAAAATTACACTAAATACCTCTCCTCACACTAGAGGTAAAATGGGTATCTTGATCGGAAATGATCGTCCTCATAACTCTGTCAAGTCTCACCACCTTTTCAAGATACTAACTCGAATAAAACTCCATGATATTAACTCCTTGATCACTATGAAGATGATTTATTTCATCTAACGATGCACTACCACCCATATAGTGTCATAGCCTCCCAGAGATCGAGGTAAGCCGGTAACAAATTCCATCGAGGTGTCCTCCCACTTCCACCAAGGAAAATCTAACAGTTGGAGAAAACTGCTGGGAACATGGTTCTCAACCTTCACCATCTAGAAGACAAAAAATTGAGACATAAACTCCGAAACTACATGATTCTGCATAGGCCACCAAAACATACCTCCCAAATCTCGATACATCCTTTTCACAGCTGAATGTTCCACTAAGGGAGAACAACGGAATTCTGTAAGAACAATCTCACACATCTCAAAATATATGAAATACCTTACCTAAAATATCAATTGGTGTTTTTCATCCTTAGAAAAACCATCAGGAGCCTATCCATAAACAACTTGGTCACTCCGGACCTCCACCTCAAGATCCCCAATTGGGACTCTTCCACTTTCTGCACCAGAGATGACTGCACTATCATATGAAAAAGACAACTCATTCCCCCAATTTCTCACATATTGAGATTTAATGCTGAAAATTCTTCCATTACACTATAGTAATCACTTGATTCATGCACTACATCACAATGAAACTTTCTACATAGTGAATTGGATAAAACAATCCCCTTACCCTGTGTATACGAGATTTCAGATTCATAATCCCATAAGAACTTCATCCCCTGATGTTTTCGCAAGTTCAAGTCATGCTGGGAGAAAACATACCTCATGCTCTTATGGTTGGTGAAGACCAAAAAATTCATTCCAATGAGGTAAGGTCTCCACAACTTCAAGGAAAACACTACTGCTACCAAATCGAGATCGTGGGTGGCATAGTTACATCCATGTGGATGTAACATCTTGGCCACATAAGAAGTGACTGATCTCTACTTCATTATAACACAACCTAACACCAAATGGAAATCATCACAATAAAACCTCAAACTAAACTCCTTGTGTTGGAAGACAAAGAACCGAAGCACTAACTAACTTCTCATTAAGATACTTAAACGTTTCTTAACAATGATCAGTCCATAAGAACACCTGATCCTTTCTGGTCAATGTTGTCATAGGAGTCACAAATCGAGAGAAATCAGTAAAAAACCTCAT
The DNA here is from genome assembly GCA_963277665.1 of Viscum album. NCBI lineage: Eukaryota > Viridiplantae > Streptophyta > Magnoliopsida > Santalales > Viscaceae > Viscum > Viscum album. The sequence goes on from OY728122.1 coordinate 869,832,978, forward strand.
GTCATATCTTGCAAGACCACAGAAACTTCTTACCTATGCTAATTTCTTGGGGGCTTCCCAAGACACAACTACTTATATCTTTGATGGATCCACAACTAATCCCTATTGAGATAAAACATTCCCTAAGAAATGGCAATCTTGAGCCCAAAACTCACACATTTACAACTTCCCAAATAGCTGATGTTGATGAAGGACTCTTGAAATAGAATAAAGATTCCCTACATCCTCCTCCTCAGACACTGAGTACATAAGGATATAGTCAAAGAAGACAACTATGAACTTATCCGGGAACTCACAGAACACAACATTTATCAACCCCATGAACTCAACTAGAGAATTTTTTACACAGAATGACATCACAATGAACTCATAATTCCCATGATGACAATGGAAAGAAGTCTTTGGGGGTATCCTCATCCTTCACAAACATCTGATGATATTCTAACCACAAATTGGTCTTCGAGAACCAACTTTCACCCTTAAGTTGATAGAATAAGTCTTCAATCCATAGAAGAGTATATTGACGCTCCTTTCCATCACAGATTCTAATGAATGAAAAGGGAAGATACCTTAACACAAATTGATTCATCCTTTGAAGAAACATCAAAAATTGACAAAGGTGTGAAAGAGGATTTGTTTTCACTTGGTTTGTTCAAGTTTCATCATGGTCGCACAGGGTACCTTCTCGCCACATATTGGGTGTGCAGGTGATATGTGCGCCCTATTTGATTTTCTCCTGGGGTCTTTAGCAGCCTATAAATCCCCTTGTGGGGGCCCCATTTCAGGGACGAAAAATTCAAAAAGCCAGATTTAAGCTCCCGACGCCCTAGTCTCTTCTGGAAGTCTTCCGAACACTTCTAAGGTAATATATTACCTAGAATGGAAGCTCTAATGAGGGGGAACAAGGCTTAAGTGTTGAAATTCATCAACACATGCGCACCTAGGTTTCTAACCCTTAAGGGAAATGAAGACACCTACGCACCGCCTTGTCCCTTCACCAGAACCTGTGCACCACTCTTTTAGAAGCCCCTAGGGATAATACTAAGGGATTGAGCCATGCCTCTCCCAAGTACTACCCCATGGTTTGACAATTACGCAATTACCCATTTGTCGCGCAGGTACACGTGTGTGACCAGGACTTGCGCACCCACGTAGGACTTGCACGCCTCTCTCTTTTTGGGTGCCTCTCATGCCTATTCACTTGTTTTCTTCAAATCCAATTTTCCTCTTCAAGATTTAGTCTTCAAGATACTCTTCAAAGCTATTTATGGCATGTTTCCTTGATTTACATCCTTATCTTAAAGGAATTCTATGGAACATCTCTCAAAACTTAGTGATTTACATGTCTTCATGTCACTAAGGTGAGAGATTTCATTCATTCAGCCTCATCCTTTAAGATGCGAAGATCTTTAAATATGGGCCTTCTTCTCAGGAGTAAGTCCCAATCTCAAATTCCCAAATATGGGCATCCTTATTAGGTGTAAGCCCCAAGTCCTCTAACCTGGGCCTCCTTTTCAAGAGTAAGCCCCAGTCTCCAAGTCCTCTAACCTGGGACTCCTTTTTAGGAGTATTCCCCAGTCTCTAAGTCCCTTAACCTGGGCTTCTTTTTCAGGAGTAAGCCCCATTCCAAATTCTCTTAACTTGGGAATCCTCCTTAGAAGTAAGCCCCAGTCCAAGATATTTAAATATGGTCATCCTCCTTAGGAGTAATCCCCACGTTCCCAAATCTAGGCATCCTCCTTAGGAGTAAGCCCCTACCATAATTCCCCTTAACCTGGGCCTCCTTCTCAGGAATAAGCCCTAGTTCTCAAATCCCTATAACATGGGCCTCCTTTTCAGGAATAATCCCCAGTCATAATTTCACTTAACCAGTCTTAATTTACATTTTATTTGGACTTCCTTCTCAGGAGTAAAACACAATCATAAGTCCCCTCTAATTTGGGCATCCTTCTCAGGATTAAGTCCTAAGTTAAGTATCCAAATCTCTATAAAGCACATATACCTTTATGGACCTTGTTCCTAGGTTTCTTCGCTGAAGTAAATCCTAATATTCATCTATCTGGGAAGTCATACATACATAATCCCCACATTATTTCTTATGATTGCATATTTTGTGGCACAATCGTCTGGTTTTACCAATACCTCTTGTTTCTCACACCGAGCATGACTCACATGATCTTAGAGTGTAAAAGTAATTATGACATCTTTCTTTGGGCCATCAATCATGCATAAACATCATAATCCCTTACTCGAACTACGTGGGTTCTGATTCCTTTTCTAAAGAAGGATACGTAGGTAGCCCATCTGCAGGTACGATCCCAACTCTGAAATTATTCATGTCCTTCTGAATGACAATAAACTTCAAGTGCCCCGCTGAGTGTCTTTAAAACTAGTATGGTTATCATGATGACCAAGAGATATCAATATAATGTGTTGAAGGATACCATTGAATAAGAATCTCTAACAAATACATATGATTCTCTATCGATGAAGAACCTCAAATACATATAAAATATTCACTAAATTTCATACATATTAATCATTGATTTTCAGATCTAAAGGAAAGCTCATTTTCATACTTGGTAATTTAATAAGGATTCACAAACGTAACTTAAATCTATAAATAGATTCCTGAAGTACACAATAATTCCCCCGAAAAAAGATGTGATGAGTCTGACCTCCTATCCTCTCGACCAATTCAAATTCTTAAGCCTCATCAGTTCACAACTAATGATCACCTACCTTTGGAAAGTAGGTCTAAATGGATATAGAATCATTAGATATTTCCGGTTCTACGAACTAACCCGTTAGAAACTGATTGGAATGTTTGAACCTTAAAAAAACAAGGTCATCCCCATATTCTAGCGCAAAACAAAAAATGGTGAACCCAACGTAAATCCTTAAACAAGTTAAAGTGATGTTTTACTTATTTGTTAGTCCCCTATTTAAACTAAATGAGAGGGCCAACAAAACAATCAATAACATATGTGCTCATCCAAAATATGTAGTGGCCAAAATTATCTTGATTATGTCTGTTATATCAAACATGCACTCTTTTCCAAGATCTTCTACGTTACATAAATGGCCTCTCTTAAGTTCACACCTGTGAATACCTCTGTTGTGAGTGCCTTTGCTGCTACTCGTACTAGATCGTCGTCTAATCTAAGGAAGACATCACCTACTCAACATCTTCAATGCTAGGTATCAAATGCGCTGGTTAAGTAATACCGTCAAAATGGTACAATTATGACTCTAGAGGCCGCTTGATAAGCCCTCCAAGTCAATAATTCAACCCGGTTGTCCGGACAACAACGACCAGCGATCAAGAAGCAGGTGGTTCCAATCACCATCTCTAACTGTTTTGGGTCGTTATCCCAGGAAGAAATCACTAGTCCCTCCCATATTCTAGGGAGGTGAATAAGAAGGCCACTGAAGGCGTTAATTCAAGGAGACAGGAGTACTTCCCAAGGGATCCCATCAACAATCGTCGCCAGACTCGTGCGGAAGTGCGCCCTCAACGGGATGAGGGTGTCTTCTCCAGGAATTCAGCTTAGGTTCCTTGAACACGAGTAGGCAAGACGAACCACCAGAGGAAAAATCTGGTCAATAGTGAGCAGGTTATTATCTCTTCCATTTCCGGAGAAGTCCACCAACCTAGCTTGGTGGAAAGCAACAAGCGGGCACATACACTCCTCTGTTTTAATCCCGCTGTCCAGCAGACTCGTCTGGAAGCAACACGCCAATCCCGCCAATAAATTACGGTGGAGTACTATAGATAGGAACATAATCCTGTTTATAAATCATCATCTAGTCAGTAGGCTCGTCTGACTACATACGATGAAGCCCGCCAACCCAATGTGTTGAAAACTGGTAAAAAGGTACATACACTTGCATACACTCATCAATCCTACCAGCAGCCTCGTCTGTCAGTATTGAATGAAGTTCATCAACCACGTTCGGCGAAGTGCAATCAGCAGGCACATACACCTGATAGTATTGATATATTCTACCAATAGTCTTGTTTGGTAGCACCCGGAGAAGTCAATTGGAAATCCCCATTGAAAAATAGTAGTCAGACTCAACTCTTTGTGCCCAAAATTGAGTAATATCAGAATTAACTGATAGGAAAACGAGGACAGGGACAGGCACATACACCTACTCCAAGCACAGAATGGACGTATATCCCCATCCGGTAGCTGAAGTCACCAAGCATATTCTGTCAACGGTGAAAGAGAAGAAGCAAATCCCTGCTCATATTCTGGATGCCTACCAGAATATTATAACAGCTTTAGCAACATCATAAGGAAAGAAATGAAAATATATCCCTACCAGTGGAGTGACACGTCAACATATCACTCCCGAACAAACACACACCATTGTTCCAGTCCAAGAGGGTTGTGGGGCACACTCCCCCATATCATACGGACAACCAAGTCAGGCACATACACCTGATCATTTCTCCTTAGCAGGCACATACAACTTCCCATAATAACCAATTTCGTCAAAAAGTGGTTCCCAAAGTGAGTAAGAAGTCATCTAAGAAGAAGACCCGCCCAACACGGTCAAGAAATCAAGATACGATCTTTAATAAGGCCTTGCTTGATGCTGGAGTTCTTGAGGCCTTCAGACAATTATCTGTTTGAATTAAAGATTCTACTCCCTCATTTCCCAATAGTGATAACATTAATTTCAAAGGCCTTCATCAGAAACATCCTCATGAAGGCTTGCTTCATGACAGTTCGGTCGATCTCAAAGTTTCATCTTCAGATGAGAGCCACAAGAACCCTCTGTGTGGCTAGAAGATCATGGAGAAAAATGTTTCATCTTTTGCTGTAACCCACCATGGTGGTCCTCCCCATGATGATGAATTTAGCTGTGAAATTCCTCTCCGCAGTAGTAATACACATTGCCTGGAAAATGCTTCAATGGACAATGTAGTGACGAGAAAGACCTATTATAATAAGGCACTTGCAAATTTGAAGCCAGTCATGTATAATGATTTACCACTATCAGGTGAAATACTTTCTCAATAAAAAGATATCCCGAGGTGTATGTCATTCTATGAACCACCCCTGGGTCATTCATCTTCTAGTTTGGTCAGTGAATTCTCTACCAATATTGTTGAATCTGAGGAAGCAACAAGGAAGAACCAGCTCTAGTCTAATCAGGTAGAATAATATTCATCGAATGATAAAGTGGATGTGCTGAATATGAGAAAACAACTGGAAAAAGGTGAAGTGCTAGTTATGTTTTGGCCTTTGGATGACTCTCAGTATGACATTCCAGAGATGTTGATGGAAGATTTTATTTAAGATCTTCGTCTTAAAATATGGAAAACTCTTTGTCAGTTGAAAAAGAAAATATTATCTTATGATGAATATGAAAATCATGTCAAGATAATAGAAAGGTTACAATGCCAAATTGACTTGGCATCTCTCTCAGTTTCTCGATATCCAAAGGCTAAAAAGCAGCAGAGAGCCCTTCAACGTTCATGCCTTGGCGCACTAAGAAGATTGTGCCAGTTAATTGCCAATGCCTCATCTGGTATTCATATCATGGGAGGGGGTGTTCATGGAGCACATCATTTCACTATACTCTCCAGTCAACAAATCCTGCCAAAGATGGTCTCATGCAATGTTACTGCTCCTGGTCGGCCACAGCCAACTGGCTTTGTTTGTAATCAAAGGCTCACTCAGGAACAAGCCTCAACTATTTCTTCTCAAATTCAGGCATACAGAGAACAAGTTTTTGAATTACTCCTGCATCAAGCAAATGATAATATTTAACAAGTCTCTCGTTTAGAGCGAGCACATCATCAGGTAACAGAAGTGTCGAAAATCATCCATCATTTATTTGAGCCGGGTGATAAAAGTGGATGAAGGTTGATGCATCCAGCCAATTTGCGGACTAAAGTTTTCAAGATCAGGAGAGATTTTAAGAAAGTCTCAAATATAGCATCTCAAGAACCACCCCAGCTTGCCAAACTGGGGACTCTTTTAACCCAACCCTCATAATCAACAAATAGGATTTGAGGAGTTGAGCAGAAACAGTAGGAACAGCCCCAGTCCACCGAACTGAGGACTTTTTCAAATCCTCAATCTCTTTCTCAGATAAATTCAGTCTTTTCACGATTAGGGAAGACGCCACAAGAGGAACAAAGAGCCTAATTATTTGGATATTCCCTATAAATTATGGTTTATCAAGAATTTCCTGAGGGATCAAATAAAAAAAAGGTAATGTCTCATCAAAGACATGGAAAAAGACAATATCGCAGAAATGTCGATATAAGAGATGCAATGCGTTATTCATCAATTAATGTCATCAATGTCGTTGTTGCTGATCCTATAGAACATGAGTCTCACTCAGAGGGATAAAATTAAGAGGTTCTTTCTCAATAATTTTTACGCACATACACAAATAAAGAAGGTGTGTGTACACGAAATCAAAGGCTTACCCAGAATCTAGGTATTCCTTCAAGTAACCAACTTCCCCCTCTCCGAATGTCATCCAACAAGGGGAAAGGAATGAATCCTGTTATATACCCTTCCTTTGGAGAAGGCCAATCACTCTCACTAGAGCAAATATTCACACAAAAAGATGATGAAATTTAGGAGTTGAGGAGGTTGAATGCATAACTACTCCAAGGTAGTCTTTCTCCTAAGCGTGATGGAGTCAGTCAACCAAGAGAATTTTTTGTAGTTACTGAGATGGATCAAGAATATCCTCCTCTACCAGTACACCCTCACAGGTCTAATCCTATGGGTCTTGTGCAACAACAATCGGCGGTGCTACCATCAGTTGCAGTACTAGCCACCACATCTGTCCAAGCTCCAGTTATTGCACCTGCTCAGGTCCAAGCTCAACCGAATGTCTCTCAAAAGTTAATAACTACTATTGAGTCATTAACAGCTCGGTTGGAAGCTATGGAGGGAAAAAGTTCTCAAATTCAACCAGAAAAGAGAGCTTACCCTGAATGGGTTGATGCAATTCCTCCCCCATAAAATTTTTCAAGTACCACATTTCCAATATTTAATGGTTTGAGAGACCCAGAGAAACACATAACATATTTTGTTTCTCGTTGTGATCATATGATGGGAACTCCTCAGCAAAAAGTAGCAGTTAAGCTCAGGTGTTTTGTACAGTCATTACAAGGGCCTGCCTTTGTCTGGTATACAAGCTTGCAATCCCGATCAATTACTGGATGTGAGGATCTCTACCAACGATTCCTTCTTGAATTCAGCTCAACTTTGCCAAAGAAAATAGTTTTTTATCATAAAAATTGTAAGAAAATGAAAAATGAAAGGGTTTCAGATTTCATTTCTCGCTGGAAGGTATTAACATATTCCCTAATATTAGAACTCACTCAAGAGGAATTGTTTCCAATCTGTGTGGAAAATTTCGATGATGAGTTACCCACACCGTTGATCCCTGTGAAATACACAGGAGGGTTTCGAGACCTTACTTCGATCTCTCAACAGATTTAAGACTCTCTTACAAAGAATAAGGATAAAACTTGTGTAATTCCATCAGCTCCAGGAAGGAGAATGGGTAGAGCATATACTGCTACAATTACGCTTAAACAAGCACCTGTACCTACTTCTACTTCGAAACCTTTATCTTATCGAAGGTTTAAACCTCCTGAGCCTGTACAACAAAGGCCATTTCTTCAAGATGATCAAAGAGATCAAAGACGGAAACCATTTGAGGATGTAAAGAGCAAAGTTTATTCTTTCCAAAATGAACCACTTCTTCGTTACTTCATTTAGGATCTGGAGAATAATTTGGTTCAATTGACAAGCCCTAAAAGGCCAAACAATGAAGGAGATGAAGATCGTCCCAACTATTGCCCATTTCATCAGATGTTGGGGCATCCCATTGAGGATTGTTTTGCCTTCAAGGAGCTTCTGCAAAAAATGGTTGACTCTGGACCAGTAAAATTTGAAGGTTTTTCAGCTCAGGTAGCATGTGTTACTGCTACAGATCTAGAGGAAGAAGGCAAGGGGAAAGAAGTAAAAAAGAAAAAATGTGCCGAAATGTGATGATTGAATGGTCAGAAAAATGATCAACCGAACTCATGCCATTTTGCGAATGCAATTGAAGAAACCAATTTTGTCTTCTGTTTTGAATGCCACATCAAAACCCTCTTCATCAGAGGGAAGATCCTCAAAGAAATGGTATAATTCAAAGAAAGAGGAATAATCAAAAGAAGATGAGATCATGTCAAAGCCCAAGCTGTCTTTGACTTTGGAAGATTTTATACCATCTACTTAGAAGCCACAAGCACCGCCCCACCAAACAGCACAACCCAAACTGGCTAATCAGGTAGAGTCTTCATCAGATGAAGAGTTGATCTTTGGTTTTGTTAACATGATACACATAATAGATCCCTATGCCAGTCACAGTTTCGATCTCAATGAGCATGTGTTCCCTATATCAAACAGATTAATTAGAGGAAATTCTAGAGTTCTGGGATACAAAGGAAGATGTGGATATCACAGAAGCCACTATTCCAATTCTACCCCTTCTAGAACTGTATATGCAGAAGAAACTCGTGGCAGATCCCTTCAGTGAGCTCAACAAGAACAACAAAGTTCTTCCACACATGGCAGATTCAGTCCTAGCATAGTCATTCTGGAGGATCGGTTGGAGGTTACACCTTCTTCCTCTCAGCAGGTAAATAGACATATTCTGTCTAATCTTCCAAATCCAGGAGTATTTCCGACTCCTATCCTGATACAAGATGCATGTACTTCCAAAGCATCAACTTATAAGGAACCGGAAAAACCACATGTTCCTGTTGGGAAACGCAGACCATTGGATCAAAAATATGATGTCTTAAAACATTTGGCCCAAGTACCGGCCAAGTTATCAATTCTGGATGCCTTGAATCTATCAAGGGATATTCGGGAGGCACTCATTGAGGCTTTGTCAAGTCCTCAGGAATTTGAAACTGAAATTGTTATGGCTAAATTATACCATGTAGAGAATAATCCTTTAGAATGCCATGTAGTGATATCTTTCCAAGATGAAGATGAAGTAGATGTTGTGCAAGGACACATTAGACCTTTGTACTTATCTATCAAGGTCGATGATGTAGACTTCCGAAGAGCTTTCATTGATAATGGTATAGGAGTCAACCTCATCCCCATTCGTACACTTCGTCGATTGGGCCTCACCGAATCTGATTTATCTCCTTCTACTTTGATGTTTCGAGGATATGATAAAAACAAACAAGAACCTCTGGGTGAGATCACACTCAGAACTCAGTCTGGAGATCTTGTATCCAATTCAGATTTCATAGTTGTTCGTCATGACACAGCTTTCAACATTTTGTTTGGAAGACCATGGCTACATCAACATGTAGTTATTCCTTTTTCATACCATCAATGTATCAAATATTGTTTCAATGGACAAATTGGGACATTGTATGGTTATAAAGCCCCATTAAAAACATGTGAATCTCAATACATTGAGGCGGAATTCTATCACATGGAGGGTAAGGAGAAATCCACAACAAGGGAGGTTACCAAAGTTAATGCTCCATATGGTTTAGAAAAGATTCCAGTAAACCCATTCATACATGTGAGTATAGATTGTGTGTTTCCAATCAGTAAAATTGACAGGATAGATCCAAATCCAAATACTCTTATGGAAACTTCCATAATGTCAATTATGGAAATCTAGCCAGACATCATGGGAGAAATTGGTGATTCACCAAGCAATAATGAAAGCTCAAATGGAGATGTCTTCATTTCATCTGCTGAAATCCAGGAAGTCTATACTTCTCCAACCAAGCCATAAGAATTTATAGCAATTTAAGAGGTGAAGGATGATGTCAATTCTCAATCCATCATATCCTCTTTATTACCCAAGGAAGACCCTTCATCATCAATAGGGTCAGAAATAGAAGCCTCTTCTTCAAGATGTTCAAATTTTAACATCTCTCTTGATCCTGGAAATTTTGCATCATCATCTACTATGCAAGTAGAAATAGAAGAAATAACACATGTTGAAGAAGAAGAAGAAGATATCAGGGATTCTCCTCCATGTTTTGAAGAGGTTATCTCTATCGTTGTGGATGAACTTAGAGAAATAAATTTGTTTACAAAAGAAGATCCACGCCCCACTTTAATTAGTTCGGCCATGACTCTTGAAGAGCAGGAAATGTATATTTCATTTTTGAAGAAAAATTGAGATATATTTGCTTGGAACTATATAGAGATTCCTGGGCTTGATCCTGATGTTTCTACTCATCGTTTGGGTTTTCCAAAAGAACATCGAGGATTCAAGCAAGCCACAAGAAGAACACACCCAACTTATGCTTGCAAAATTGAAGCTGAAGTGGATAATCTTATCAAAGCTAACTTCATCAGAGAAGTTAAATATCCCAAGTGGTTGGATAATATTGTCCATGTGAAAAAGAAGAATGGACAAATTAGAGTTTGCATTGATTTTAGGGATCTTAATCGGCATTGTCCCAAGGATGATTTTCCAGTTCCGATCACAGAACTCTTAATTGATGCAATATCTAGCTACGATGAACTTTCCTTCATGGATGGATATTCCGGGGATAATCAAATCTGAATGGCTCCATAAGATGAAAAATCTACAGCATTCAAAGCCCCTTAGGGTGTGTTTTGCTATCGGGTAATGCCATTTGGATTGAAGAATGCAGGCGCAACAAATCAACATTCCATGCACCGTATCTTCAAACCCTTTTTAGGGAAGTTTGTTGAATGTTATGTGGACGATTTGGTGGTTAAATTCAGGCAACGTTCTAATCACTTGGATGATTTTGAAGTCATATTCCACAAACTTAGACAATAAAATTTGAAGATGAACACCTTAAAATGTGCTTTTGGGTTAACCTCAGGAAAATTTCATGGCTTTGTTGTATGCCATCATGGTATCGAAGTCGATCCTGAGAAGACAAAGTCAATCCTTGGTATTTCACATCCTTGAAATTTGAAATAATTTAGAGGACATCAAGTACATTGGGCCTATATTCGGCGATTCATCGCCAATTTGTAAGGCAAAAGTATACCCTTCACCAAATTGATGAAGAAGGGAGTCACTTACCAATGGACTGAAGAATGTCAAGAAGCATTCATTATTCTCAAGAAATATCTTTTGATTCCACCAGTATTAATGCCACCTATTGAAGTAAGACCACTTATCCTCTATGTGAGAGCTTTAGAGAGATCATTGGGTGCCTTTCTTGCTCATAAGAATGATGCTGGGAATGAAAACAACCTCTACTATCTCAGTCGGACTATGCTAGAAGCAGAAACCCGATATTCAAGTATTGATAAGTGTTTCATAGCATTAATCTTTGCAATTCAGAAATTGAGACACTACCTGCAACATCATGAGGTTGAATTGGTATCTCGTAATAAGCCACTCAAATTTATGCTTAGTCGTCTAATGCTTATAGGACGTCTGGAAAGGTGGGCAGTTATTTTGCAGTAATTTGATATCAAGTATGTGTCTTAAAAGGCGATTAAAGGCCAAGATCTAGCTGATTCCCTTGCTGAACATCCTTCATTAGAAGATACATCTTTAGATATTGAACTTCTTGATGAAGAAGTCTTTTCTATTCAAGATAATATTAAACCATGGGAAATGTACTTTGATGGTGCTTCCAGAAGTTCAACAGGGAAAAAAATGGAAGATCCTAAATTCAACAGAGTTGGGTTAGGAATTGTGCTCATTTCCCCGGAAAAGGCAGTGCTACCTTATTCTTTCTTATTGTGGGAAGTTGGTACAAACAATGAAGCGGAATACCAAGTTCTCATCGCAAGATTGGAATTGGCGCTTCATGTACAAGTGAATCACTTAAAGGTGAAAGGTGATTCAGACCTGGTAATCAAACAAGTCGATGGGGATTATGCCATTAGAAAAGAAGAGTTAATCCCTTTGTATGACTATGTCAGAGAGTTAATGGCATAATTTCCTTCAGAACCGACATTTTCTTATGTCCCACGATCACAAAATTCCCAAGCTGATGCATTGGCTAATATAGCCACAGCTCTGGAAGATCCAAATCAGGATGAGACAATCACCAGTATTTCCCACCATCATACAATTTCACCTTATGTTCAAACCAGAATAGAGGAAATCAATGAAATTAGTCCCATTTCGGAACCATATGGTCATACTACAGGATGGATGACACCTATCAAGGAATACCTTCAAAATGGAATAGTTCCACCTGATAGAGCCAAGAAAGAACAAATCCAGCGACATGTGGTCAATTTTACTATTTATGACAGCCCTGATCACCTAGAAAAAATTCTCTAAAAAAGTGGTTTTGATGAAGTTCTCTTCAGATGCATTGATGGTGAAGAGACAATGGCTATCATGAAAGAAGTACATGCAAGAGTTTGTGGTTCCCACCAATCTGGACATAGACTATCTGATCAAATAAAAAGGTTTGGATACTTTTGGCCTTCAATGATACAAGATTGTGTTGATTTCACAAAGAAGTGTCATTCATGCCAAGTATGTTCCAATTTCATTCATCAAACCCCAGAGTTTCTTCATACAGCTAAATACTCGTGGCCATTTTCCACATGGGGAATGGATGTAGTGGGACCTTACCCTTCAGTTACAGCCAAGCAGTTTAAGTATATTCTTACTGCTAGTGACTTCTTTTCCAAATGGGAAGAGGCAATACCTTTCAAAGAAGATAGTTCTAAGAGCATTGTTAGCTCCATCAAGTCTAACATCATTACTATATTTGGTGTCCCTCATACCATATTGACGGAAAATGGCACCAACTTCTGTTCATTGGAGGTAAAGAGGATGTATCAAGAATACAACATCAAATCCAACCATTCATCTCGGTATCATGCAGCAGCCAATGGCCAGATATAAGCCTTCAATAAGACTCTTTCAAACATAATGAAAAATATGGTGGATAAAGATAATAATTCATGTCCTGATAAACTTTTTCATGCTTTATGGGCTTATCGAAACACTACCTGCACTGCAATGCGGTGAACTCCATATTCATTGGTATATGGAACAGAAGCAGTTTTTCCCATTGAAGTTCAATTACCTTCGTTCAGGGTAGACATTTGTGATCAGTCATCTATAGATGAACATTCTAAAAAGTGATTGGATGAATTGGAATGATTATATGAGAAAGGATTGTGCACCCTGCACCATTTGGAAGTCTATCAGAATCGAATGGCATGAGATTTCAACAAAAAAGTTCATCTCCGTTCATTCATTCAGGGAGAATTGGTATTGGTTATCAGAACTCCAATGATACCAGGAAAGAAACCTCCCAAGCTTGAACCAAAACGGGAAGTACCTTACTCAATACATAAGGTCTACTCTAATGGATCTTATTCTTTAATCTCAATGGATGGAGAACTAATCACGACTCCAACCAATGCCAGATTCTTGAAGAATTATTTTTTATAACACAAATACATCATTAAGGTCCATGTATATGAACTTAAAACATTCGCACCATCATCCAACATGATGTTAAACTATTTCCCCATTGTCCTCACTACAAGACATTAAACTTCATAGTAATACGTCCTAGTTACATGACACTAAACTGTATGGCACACTATCATCCAACATGATGTTAAACTATATTGTCCCTTATATGTCCAACATGACATTAAACTATGATGTCCTAGCTACATGATGCTAAATTTTACAGAATTCCCTTACGTCCAGCAAGATGTTGAACTAAATAACTATCGTCCTAGCTATATGACATGAAAATGTGCACCTATTTATCCCACATGACGTTAAACTGTGAAAAAAGTATCTAATATATCCTAGCTACATGACACTAAACTATACAACACTCTATCGTCCAACATGATGTTAAACTGTGTTGTCCTTACTGCATGACATTAAACTGCACAGTCCCCATTATCCTCAATGAAAGACATTAAACTGTATAGTCCCTCCTTGAGTCCTTACTGCATGACATTAAACTGCACAGCCCCTTCTATATCCTATATGACATTAAACTATGCATCCTTAGGGTTTTCGCTACCTCTTGTTTATCACACTGCGTATGACTCATGTGAGCTTAGAGTAAACTTCAACCATAACACCTTCACTTCTCTTCTAACCATGTGTAAGTCCCAACACCATTTTTTAGATCGTTGTCCTCAAAAACAACTTGATCACTAATTCATTATTCAATTAAACTACGCGGACTTTGATCCTTGCCTTCTAGGCCGGGTACGTAGGCAACGTCCCAAGGTTCAAGACCAAAACCAATCTCTTCCCATCAGTTCACCTCTCTCTCATACAATGTTAATTTGTGAATCCGCCCCCATAATCAATATCTTCACATTGGTTCACCTTTGTCCTTGCTTTATGATGTTAAACTGTATAGCACTTTTGTCTTGTATGACAATAAAATAAAACATTATTTGACACCCTCACCTGAGAGGGAATCATTATTTACATTGTTCTCCAATCATGTTATATTCTAAATACTGCGTGAATACATGGAAATGCCCGAACCTTTTCTCTTGGGTCAAACCATCATTGCACTAAAGTCCCCTTTCACCCTTCACATGTATGAACCAAATCTGTATATAGGGTATTTCAAGAACTATGTGTGGCTATATTTCCATCGTTATGGGATATGTAGGAACGTTCGAGCATCCCTCAAATCCAGCACCAAGTATTTGGGCCTAACCCCAAATTTCACTTTCAGTCCCTTGGCTGAAAAGTCCCCCTGTGAAAACATGAATGTGGTATGAAAACCCTGGACTTTATTCACATTAGGTTTATAAAACACACACTTTGTATTCATTATTATGGTCCGATCTCTATGACCATAAACTAAGATCTCCCATACTTTCATACCACATGATGTTAAACTGTATTTCAAGAACTATTTATGGCTTGATTCCCATCCATATGGGATACATAGTGAAGTCCAAAATTTCAATTCAGGACCCAGCCACAACATGATTATGGTTAGAATTGGTCTATGTATCTCTTTCATGCATTGGAAAATACCCATTTTGATGTTTCATACTCCTAACCTTAAATACTTCCAGACCTCCATAACCCTTTTCTTGAATTTTGGTCACAAAATGTCCAATTTCTGAGAGTTCTTTTTCCTAACTGTGCAGCATGTGCCCTTAAGCGGCCTTCCATAAACAGTCTACATAACAGACTTGTCAACTAAAAGATGCTATTATTTGACTATGCATCTAATGCCCTTAGGTGGCCCTGTATAATTCAACCCCCTAACAGGTTTGTCAAATAATTTTATCTTCATTCTTGGGAAGAAAACCTCTTTTTTCCTTAGTTTTCTTAACGAAAATATGTAGGGATCTGCAAAAATAGCCATCCTTAACATATTTGTCCCATAATATATTTCATGATCTGAATGTATTCAAGTATATGGTTTATATTTCCCTTCCCTACATTTGGGTCAGACCTTCGTAGCAGTGAAATTCATCTAGTTCTTAGACAATCTTGATTGGAAATATCTTCTCCATATTCAAGTACCTCTTACCATATAGAAAACTCTATGCTTTGGAAAATTTGAGTCTCCATAAAAATCCACTGTCTTTTTAGAAGTAGAAAAGTAAATTTTTTAGAGTTCTTTTGCATGACTATGCAGCACATGCCCTTAACCGGCCTTGTATAAGTAGTCTACATAATGGACATGTCAGCCAAAACATGCTATTATTTGACTATACATCCAATGCCCTTAAGTGGCCCTGCATAATTCACCCCCCTAATGGGTTTGTTAAATAATGGTAACTTCATTCTTGGGAAATACTTCTTCTAATTACTTTTAGCCATTTTTCATATCATTCCTCAGATTCAAAATTTCTTAAGTCATAGTTTACATTTTTTTCCCTCATACTTGAGTGTGGTAATATGTTTTCAAATAAATTGTCAAGGACTTGAGTCAATTTTAATCCATTTGGTCAAATATATTTTGACCTTAAACATTATCCTTTTTATGTATGATGTGCTTGACTTTAAACTACCCACAAAAGACAAGGGAACTCTGAACAAAAGTCAAGTCCCAGCTCACTAAACATACATTTTGTATGATTTTAGGTAATATTGAGAAATTAAAAGATTCAAAGTTTGTAGGGTTATTTATAATAATCCTAGAAAAAATAAAACTATGTTTACTAGGCCCATTGGATAAGGTAAAAATTTAAATCAGGTAGCAAGAAAATGCATTCACAGATGATTGGAGAAGAAGGTATTCTTCATTGATGCACAAGAGTTAGACGGACA
Source organism: Viscum album (assembly GCA_963277665.1). Taxonomy (NCBI): domain Eukaryota; kingdom Viridiplantae; phylum Streptophyta; class Magnoliopsida; order Santalales; family Viscaceae; genus Viscum; species Viscum album. The sequence continues at coordinate 869,849,235 of OY728122.1, forward strand.
TCGACAGACTAGAGTCTCTTCTCTTTTTCAGGAATTACAAAATACTTTCTACATAACTCTTCATTTGATTTATGACATCCTGAGCTTCATCAGCAGCCTCATGGAATTCATTCATTCAACTGGATACAATAAGAGATGCAGTGATACCAGCTCTTCTTGGAACAATTGTAAAATGATGTTCTTGAGTGCAGTTTGAGAAAATTTTCTACTGATCAAATAGTGACTCTGTTTTTTTCCAAGAGACTTGGAAGATAGATACATGGATTTGAGAATGGAGAATTGGAAGTAAAGAGTTATTCGGATAGATTACTCTTTTCAGATATGGTTCTAATACCATGATAGTCTTCTCTCCACCAACCGGCAGTGGAAAACATTTTAGCACATGGGTTTGCCATTTTCATATCTACAAGGAAATGGTTTGGAAGAAAATTTTGAAATTTCACACCATTTTTGTTTCTCTTAATGCACAGAATAACCGAAAGAGAGGAGTAGCAGTGCAGCTGTATCTCAGGCAGATAGTTCTTTGCATCTGGAACGTTGACTCCTTCTAGATGACCATGGCCATACAGAGGTAGGTAGATGCTCTATGGAAAATTAACATGATATTTCTTCAAGTAATTGGACAAATATGGGAGATTTCTATTTCAAATATCAAAGTAATCATGTCCAACAACGTTCATCATATCCTCAATCCTCTTTCTATCCAGTTCATCAGTCATTCTGATTCTTCTAGGAGCCATTGAATCTGCACAAAGGTCGAATAATTAACTCTTAAGTGAGTTTATTTTTCATAAAATTTTGTAAAGAAAAGTGAAAAATGGCTAAGGCATTAAGGCGCGCAAGTCCAATTTTGGCACATAGGTGTAACTGTGTCATGCAGGTTTTTAGTGTGCAGGTATCACCGCATAGGTTAATATACCTCTGCAGCAGTGTGACATGGAAAAAATCACTGAACAGCAGAAAACAAGAAACTTGCGTGATGAATGAAACTTGCACAAAGAGATCAGGAATATTTGAGAACCGGTTCCTTTGTGTGAGGAATGGATGCATATATATTGGCAAGGCCGCACCCCTATGCACTGAAGCCTGTGCGCTGATATCTGCATGCTCAAAACTTGCGCGCCGCCATTCCTTCTTTTGGATCCAACTCTCGACCAATGAAAATTCTTAAGCCTCATCAGTTCACAACTAATGAGAACTTACCTTTGGAAAGTATGTCTAAATGGATATATAATCATTGGATATTTCCAGTTCTACAAACAAACCCGTTAGAAACCGATTGGAATGTTTGAACCTTAAACAAACAAGGTCATCCCCATATTCCAGCGTGAAACAGAGTATATTTGTTATTTACTATCACTTTGTTCTAGCGATGATAGTTGACACACAACCACAAAATTTTGTCATCCTTCTTCATGAATAATACTGGTGCACCCCACGGTGACACGCTCAGCTGAAAAAAACTGAACATCAACATACCATCAAGTATTATACGTTTCTCTCACAACTCATAAGGCTCCATCCTTTATGGAGACATCGAGATAGGAGACATGCCTACCTGTATATCGATCCTGAACTCAATCTCCAGCTGAGGGGGTAATACTACAACCTCTTATGGAAATACCTCCAGGTAATCTTCCATGACCCTGAGAAACAAAGATAGTTGATCCTCCAATGAGCTCAAAATCAGATCATACCTCAAGGATGACAAGGAAAGAACAAGCCTCTGACCCATCCGAGGGTCTTTCTCTCCAAACAAACATTTTTGGCCCTTCATCTGCATCGAAGAACACCACCTTCCTCTAGAAGAAATCCATGATAGATTTCACCTAATACAACCAATACATGCTAAGGATTACATCTTATGGTTGTATTCATAAACATAGGAAATATCCCCAAGAGCAGTGCTTCCCCATCCCTAGATCATAGTCTCTACCTATTTCAAACAAGTTAGCTCAACCTCCAACTAGCATAGTCAAAACCAAGGGCACAGGAATCCTCTCTACCTCAAGTCCCAATACATGGACAAGGGTAGGTGATATGACGGAGTATGTCACTCCTAAATCAAAGAAGGCATGCACCCCAGTAGAAAATAAACAAAGGGTACCTGGAAAAATATCTGGATCACCTGGTTCTAACGATGCAAGAACATGGAGCTGACCATGACCTGCTCCACGACCTCTCTGACCCTATATATGACCACCTCCATGGCCACTCTCTACTCTATGAGGATAGAAATAATCCTAAGGCAATTCTTTTCTAACCCAGTATACTCTCTACTAATCCAAAACTAGTGAAACCTACTGTTATTACCTCGCCTAGAACTGCCCAAAGAGAGGATCTTGAAACAGAACACCTGACGTACAATAACTTCTCAAAAAGGTCAGGCACTCTCAATATTGTTGACCTCGACCACCACAAGAAAAAAAAGCACATGATCCCTTGAAATAGGTCTCAGAGCTTCTATCCCTTGAGAGACAAGATTCAGAGGGATAAGACCTATCCCTGGATGAATGAAAACTCTTCTGACCAGAAAAATACGAACCCCAAACCCTAGATCTACATCATGTGAAATCCTAAAGACTCCCCTATCATGATGATCTGGTTATGGATATCATCCTCTTAATGACCTATACCCTCTCCAAAACCTCAAGATATATCTTCAGTATAAACGGGGTGACCAGACGCTGGATCTCTAGACACAATGCCTCTTCAATATGCCTCTTTATGGAATCCTCATCTAGAAACATGCCTGAAGAATATTGTAAAAGGTTCCTAAAATGGATATGAAACTCTTATAAACTGGAGCTCCCTTGTCGAAGGGTGATCTTCTCCTAGTGACTGGACACCTTCGCAGTTGAAGAATGAAACTTGACATTAAAGTGGTCTTAGAACTCCTCCCATGAGATTGACGACTCCTCATAATCCCTGAGGAATAAGAACCACCACTCCCTCTCTGCCTCATGAAACATAATCAAAACCAATGATACCCATTTCTACATCTGAGCATGGATCCCGCTAAATGTTATCCCAACCTCCTCCAACCAGTATTCTATGAATGTATCTGAAATGGATCCCTCGTACTTCTCTAGAATCCGGCACTAAAACTCTCGATGTGTCCTCCTACAAGTGTTTTCATCACCAACCAGTACTCTGTAGTGATCTGCTAGCGCCACCTACTGAACATCATCTGCATCAACTTGATGGGGATGTCAACCAAGATTTATACCTGAAAAGGAACAATCATTTGGAGCTCCTAAAATGGAATATGGAAGACTTTAAAATTAGTTAATTATTTTATTTTATTCATTTTAGGTTAACATATCCCAAGTTCTACCCATTCAATCCCAGGTGAATAGAATAATGAAGTATGATCCTTTCCGAGTTCTTTACCTTGAAACCAGTATCACCTCATTTAGTATCCATTGAAATCTTAAAGGTTCGTGCATCAGATCACAAGGGGCCCTAAATAACTGTGTCTCAACCGGTCTCCAATGTTTATCTAACCTTCTAAACATGACAGACATTGATTCCCTACCAATCCATGCAATCTCACCTGTTCCTAACTCCAAACCCCATCTTATCCCTCAACCAGACCTTGGATACTACTCTTTCACAACCCACTACCCCCAAAGTGTTCTCGTCCTAGGATATAAATGCGAGAAGAGAGGTGGTGACCCCCCGAGTCCCACCTTCAATAGGTGTCGGGTTGGCTACTAGCACTGAAGGTATAATAAACACATCGATGGGAGGAATTAACCTCTAAGAGAACACATGAAAAAGAGATAGTTAAGATATATACCAACTAACTCATAATCAGACTAAAATATAAAATAAGTCTCAAGTACACATATGTAATTTCATGAAAATCTACTACAACTAAAATCGAAAACAACAAGTACCAAAACAACATAAAACAACAGTGACCATGAAGCCCAAACAACTCCAAAAAAATCTAAAAGTTAGCAGTAACCTTCCTGAACTCTAACCTTCTCCAAGAAACATGAAAAAAATAGTTTATATAACATAGGTTGAGTATGAAAATATAATTAATAGGATCCTCCCCAGAGCCCCTCGTGTAAAAGTAAAGAAATCATGCTAAATCACAGTGAACAAAAAGTGAAACTAACTCATCACGTAAATAGGTATGCTATGTTCCCTGCCTTACCATGGATAATCTCATCAAGTACAACATAGAATATTATATATTCTAATAAATAATATCAAGGGTACCCTATTACCACTTCCCCACTAGTTTTTTGTTTTCTCCAACGTTGCACATTCTAAGAATCCCTCTCAAAAAAATATTTTCTGAAAGATACCTTGGCATAGCACCACAACATGCACCTCATGCACCCTAAAGGATTTCCCACATACACCTAGGTGAAGCACCAAACCATCCGCACAACAAGAAGTAACCAAGTAATTTCCAAGAGCAACCACAACTCACATAACATGTATCATACGTCGAGTATTATACCAAAATCCATTATAGCACATACACTGAGTAAGGATACTCAAGCCATCACAACCTATACATATTATACCTATAGTAGTTTATAGGAAAATATATCTAGAGTATATGTGTCTGAAGTAACCAAAATCCATTACAGACCTTTACAAATAGATATAGGAAAAAATAATCATCATGCATACCAGCACAAGTAACTAACAAGAGAAGAGAGTGGGTCCAAAGGGGGTAGTCATCCATCCATCCAATGACATGGATGTTGAGGAAAACACCCCCTATGAGTTAGAATCCTTGGGGTGTTAGTTACCCAAACCGACAGGGCAGAGTACCATATCAGAACACAAAAATTATAGGATATAAAATAGATCACAATCATAGTATGGTAAAAACCTAGTCTTAGGCTCATCTGAAGATAATGTCTCTTGGACTCCCGACTTCCACTTCTAGGACGAGATATCCTATAAACATGCAACCATTTAAAGAGATAAATTAATTTACATTATCCCTTTTTATTAGTTTAACATTAAATTAATTAATTCTTTAACCATTAATTAACCATTATCAATTCCACATTAAATTTAATTAGAATCACAACAAAGATCCATTCCCTACAAGAATAACCCAAACGAGTCTATGACTGCTCAAAATTATAACCTCCGCATTAAATACCAGTAAGCCAGGACCTCATGGGTTCAACACTATTTATTCAATAATTTATTAATATCATTACAACTTTTATATAATTACAGGCATTCTAATAAATCATTCTAAGTTACCAGATGCTAGGGGATCAACATGGTGAGTAGATTAATTACTCATCAAATCTCTTCCACCGATATCAGGATATAGAGTAATCCATCCTTGATAAGCTAAGCCTTAAAATCATGGGACATACCCTGTGCATCATGACCTCTTTTGGAAGGAGGGTAAGCAAAACCATTTGCCTCAAGTAGTGGAGAAAGTAAAGAAAATAAAAAACATATTCAATAGAAACCACATTCACATCAACAGGTAAGCCCAAAATCAACCCGTTCAATCATCCTCAGTGTCCTCCCTGACACCCAAATGAATAAATTGATGCATCTCACCACTATAGGAATCAAATTCTTCTCCAACCACTGGACCTCTATAACGACCCATACTTTACATACATTGTTATTACCTCAGAATTGAAGCACACTTATTACAACATATAACAAAACCATGAAAGGACCGTATAGGTATAGTGTCTTTAGAAACTGGGAAATATAAACAACTGGTTCATAAAGCATCTACTTTGCCTCCCATTTATTTCATCATATCTAGAGTCCCTTTTTGGCATATTCTACTTAATAACCTTCTTCCTGGCCTGGGGAAATAAAAAATACAAAAGGGTGAGCTCAAATGCTCAGTAAGGGTAAACAAAAGAAATATCAATCACATCATATACATAAGCACATAACTTTTGGAAATCTTAACCTGCAAAAGAGATCATAATTTCATAACATGGGATAAATCATAGTAGTGAAATGAAATCCCAATAATCATAACTTAAAACATGAAACTTTGTGGCATACACACATAATCATAGAGAATCATTTCTTATTAGTCAAGACTCATTCACAAGACTATCTTAGTGGACAACGTCCATTTCTGAACCGAGTTACCCTCGTTTTAGTCCTGCTTCACTGAACCGGTATAACCTACCGTTCCATCCATGTCTGTCTCATGAGATATAAAATCTTTACCCAATGCATTGGAGGGAGATATAGGTCCCACCCATATCATAATTATACCATTCTTATGTGTGCTAGAAAATCATAAACCATATATCATGGCATAACCCATGTAATAAAAATGGGATTCTTAAACATCATGAAATCATAAAACAATTCATATAAGATAAAGGAATTCATAAAAAAAATTCCATCACAACATAATAAAATAAATGTAATAATAGGGATAGAAATAGAACCCTATATTATCTTATATGGAAATTAATTTTGATAAAACACTTGAACTCCATTCTTGAGGAAAATATCCTTTCTACTTAAAAAACATTTTCCTTTCTTAACATGTCATACAATTTTAAACTAAAATAAGTTGATTAAAAATAAACTTGAAAACTTATAAAGGAAGCTTCTTGGAAATAATGTTTTAAAAATCCATTCATGTCATATAAGTTAAAAAAACATTCTTCTCGTACTTTTGTCGGAAAAGTCAAAAAGTACCTCGTACGAAAAACGATAAAAGATTTCTTTCATATATTTTACTAAAATCTCACCGAAAAGTAAAATTGGATTTAAACAATTGTAGGTGGATGGAAATAATATTAAATATTGAAGAAACATGGATGTGGATGATAAAATACACCCCAGTAAATACCAAAGTATTAACAATCTCGGATAAAAATGAGATTGTGATATTTCCCTTACCTTAGGTCTGATATGCTTTGTACGTGTCCGAACCTCCAGTATAATGATTTAAATAATGTTATTGACTTATTCCAGAATCATACTTATTTTTATGATATCATATATGGTCATATTCTAAGCTTCTTAATAGTAATATTTCATTTCTACTTGTTGTTCGGGTGTTTATAACTTTTTGTTCTTATGCGTGTTTTGTCGAAAAAATTCTTATTCTTCTCTTTAGGTTATAGATACCTCATTTCCAGAATGGTATTAGTGTAATATATATCATATTAATTCATTCAATTCATTTATATAATCATTATGAAATGAATATCATGTAGAACGAGTCGCATCACATCGTGGAGACGGTATTCCGTACGTACGCACGAGTGATGATATCGTTCCTATGATCGTGGAATTGTATTGGAGTGTATGTATACTATTTCAGAATCAGTATAACTTTATTATAGTCATATATAGTCATTATTTACACCATTATACCCATCCAAGTAAGGTGGTGGTGGAAAATAGATTACACCACGGCGTGGAGACGGTATTTCGTACGTACGCACGCGTGGTGATTTCTTTTTCCGTAGGATGGATAGATGGTGAAATAGGGTTGTTTAATACTTATAATAACATATCAGTATATGAGTGATACTTATGTTATTACTTCATAATGAAACAACTAAAGAAGAAGAAGTGGAAGAAGAAATAAGATGAAAGAATCGGTAACGGACATTACCTCTTCTTTGAAGTGCTTCATTGAGACCTCCTTTTGGGGAACTAAAATAGGTCTTTGAAGAAGCCCAGAACCTCTAGGATGTTTCTAGGGAAGTGGAGAGAAGACATTGTTAGGGGTGGGCCGAGCTTGAAGGCTCAAAGGGATGTGTGGAAGAGGGGGAGGAGGTGCCCTTTTATAAGGGAGGAGAGGGACACCTTTAGAATAACTAAAAATATTATTTTATTATAAAGTCATGTTCGGTTTCAAATAGCTCCAAATTGAGTTATTTAGAAGATAAGGTGGGTATGGTTCTAAATCCTCTCATCCAATAGAATTTAGGCAAGTTTAGGTTCCTATTTTAACCTTATCATTTAGATTTAACATTAAGTTAAATAATTTTACTTTTATCGTGTCTTCTTGTGTTCTTATAATATAAGGTCAATAAACATACTATAAGTAGCCAAACGAACCCCAAGTTGTTTATTATTAATATATATAACCTTATATAAGTCATTTGGCCGAACCTTAGATTTTTAGGAATAAAATATCAATTACTAATATAATATTTTTTTTAAAAACTATTTTATGTCAATTTTGACACTATTTAGTAATTAATTTTTGTGAAAATCATAACAGAATGATTAGTTCGAAAAAAGTTAATTAAATCAATACTAACATGTCATATTAATCTATAAAATTAGTGGAATTCATAAAAAGTCTCAAATTACATTTATTTTGGTGTTTATAACATCAATTATGTCAATATTTCATTAATACGATAATTACTGCATCATCTTTGCGTCATAAATAAATTAAATTATTTAATGTCTAAGAATTACAAATAAAATACCATTATGTAGGAAACCTTTTTAACTTTCTAATGAATATTTATAGTCGAAATTATCTTATTTATAACCCCATATTAAAAATGATTTTCTTATTAAACTTTGATTTTAACTATTTTAACCCTTCTTTAAATAAATTAATAATAAATGTCCTCATCTAATCCAAGTGGGCCTAAATGGTCATATTTTATTCCTTATTTTGTTTTTGGTCTAATTACACTTATCCAATAGAATTAGTACATGTTTCAGGGTAATAATAATATCATTTTTACCCTTAATTACCCTATTTTCTTTTAACCGTGGTAAAAAAAGTAAAAAGTTACTATTCACCAAAAAATTATTTTCATCTCATCGAACAACATTTTACTTACTGACATCAACCGTGTCTCTTGGATTTTAGAAATTCCACTCATAGAAGCGGTAAAATTAAGTTTTATGAAAAATTCAGTTTTTTAACTACCACTTAGTGGTTTCACTATTCATCAAAAATTGAAAGTTTTCAGAAAAATACCAAAATTTCACCCTAGGCTAATTTTGATATTCCGAATCCAAAAATGAAGTCCATTTTGAAAAATAAAAATTATAAATTTTCAAAAAGAGGTTATTACTATTCATAACGGCTAGTTTTAATAATATTTTAATAGCATGTCATTGTTTAGTGAAACTCGGTATTGCGTACGACACAAGCTATCGAAGAAGGTCGCGATTTCGTGTAAAGCATGCCAAGCAAGTGTTGTGTAGAAAAGATTCCTTTGATGATTTATATAACATAAAAGTCTCGGGTGTTACATTCTACCCCCCTTAAAATGAATTTATCACTCGAAATTCGTCACTTTGTAACAAACATATGAGGATACCTCTCCCTCATCATATCCTCAAGCTCCCATGTAGCTTTTTATAATTGGTGGTTCCTCCATGAAACTTTCACCAATCGAGTGGTCTTGTTTCTTAGGACTTTTTCGCTACGATCCAGAATCTCTATCGGTTGTTCTTCATAAGAAAGATCATGCTCTAGCGGTAGAACTTCTGAGCTAAGTACATGTGAAGGATCAGGTATGTACTTTCTCAGGAGAGGTACATGGAACACATTGTGAACTTGAGAGATATTCGGTGGAAGCGTCAATCGGTAAGCTACCTTCCCAACATGATCCAGTATTTCGAAAGGACCGATATATCTAGGGCTCAACTTCCCCTTCTTTCCAAATCTCATAACCCTCTTCCAGGGAGATATTCGTAAGAACACTTTATCACCCACTTCAAATTCTAGGTCTTTTCTTGGGTTGTCGGCATAACTTTTCTATCGACTCTGAGCTACTCTTATGTCTTGTTGAATAGATCTAACCTTTTCTGCCATTTCATCAATGAGATCAGGTCCTAATAGCTTTCTTTCCCCAACTTAATCCCAACAAGTTGGAGTCCTGCATTTCTTTCCATAGAGAGCTTCATAAGGAGCCATCTGAATACTGGATTGAAAGCTATTATTATAAGAAAATTCCACCAAAGGTGGGTGTTGATCCCAACCACCTTTGAAATCCATAGAGCAAGCTCTCAACATATCTTCTAGAGTTTGAATTGTTCTCTCAGACTGACCGTCTGTCTGAGGATGATAAGCAGTGCTGAAACTCAACTCTGTATCCAGAGTATGCTGAAGACTTCGCCAGAACTTCGAGGTAAATCTCGGATCCCGATTAGATATAATAGAAAGTGGTACTCCATGCAATCTTACCACTTTCTTTACATATATCCTGGCAAGCTGATCCAGAGATAAATCCTCTCTAATATCAATGAAGTGTGCAGACTTTGTAAGATGATCAACTATGACCCAGATAGAATTATTGCCTTTGGATGTTTTAGGAAGTCCTGTGACAAAGTCCATAGTGATGTTTTCCCATTTCCATTCGGGTATGGGTAATGGTTGTAACATCCCCTTAGACTTCTATCTCTCAGCTTTAACTTGCTGACAAACCAAGCATCGAGAGACATATTCAGCAACATCTCTTTTCATGCCATCCCACCAGAAGTACTATTTCAGGTCCCTATACATATTCGTGCTTCTAGGATGAATAGAGAATGAAGAACTATGAGCCTCATCCAGAAGCTCCATCTTTAATTCGGGGATGGGAGGAACACAAACCCGATTCCTGAACTTTATTATCCCATCACTATCAAGGTTGAATTCAGGAACATTTCCCACCTTCTTTTGTAACTCGACATCTTCTTTATGTGACTATTTAATCTTCACATGTATAGATGGTTGAACATTAATTTGAGAAAGATAAGATTTTTCCCCTTCCATTATAATTCCAAGATCCATTATTTGTAATTCCATAAATATTGGATCTTTTGTGATCCTCATCATTGATAAACTGGCATGGTCTTGTCGACTTAATGCATCTTCCACCTTGTTTGCTTTCCCAGGGTGGTAATGGATTGAGCAGTCATAATCCTTAATCAGCTCTAACCATCTTCTTTGGCGCATATTCAGCACCTTTTGTGTGAAAATATACTTTAAACTTTTATGATCAGTATAAATATCACACCTTTCACCATAAAGGTAATGCCTCCAAATCTTTATTGAAAATATTACCGCAGCTAACTCCAAATCATGAGTTGGGTAATTTTTCTCATGTATTTTCAAATGTCGTGAGGCATAAGCTATCACCATATCATTTTTCATAAGAACACACCCCAATCCCTTCTTGGATGCATCACTGTAGATCACAAACCTTTCTCCACTACAAGGCAGTGTGAGCACAGGTGCACTGGATAACCTTCTTTTCAATTCCTTGAAATTCTCTTCACATTCCTCCATCCAAACAAACTTAACTCCTTTCCGAGTCAACTTTGTGAGTGGATTAGATAATCATGAAAAATATTTCACAAAATGTCGATAATATCCAGCCAAACCAAGAAAACTTCGGATCTCGGTTACTGTTGTTGGTCTCGACCATCTTTCGATAACCTCTGTTTTTTCTGGATCCACAGATATCCCCTCTTTTGAGATTATGTGACCCAAAAATCAAACTTTTTGAAGCCAAAATTCACACTTGGTAAATTTGGAATAAAGTGTCTCCTTTCTCAGGGTCTTCAATATAATTCTCAAGCGGTCTTCATGTTCTTCCTTGCTCTTTGAATAGACAAGAATATCGTCTATAAAGACTACCACAAACTGATCAAGATAGTATCTAAAGACTCTATTCATTAGATCCATGAAGATAGCAGGGGCATTATTAAGACCAAATGGCATCACTATAAATTCATAGTGTCCATACCTTGTACGGAAAGTCGTATTTGGTATATCCTCCATTTTGACCCTTAATTGATGATACCCTGAACACAGATCAATCTTGGAAAAGTATTGAGCTCCGCGTAGTTGGTCAAATAGGTCATCAATGCATAGGAGAGGATATTGTTTCTTGATAGTGATCATGTTAAGTTCTCGATAATCAATGCAGAGTCTCATGGATCCATCTTTCTTCTTAACAAACAGAACAGGTGCTCCCCAAGGTGACGCACTAGGTCGTATGAACCCCTTATCATGATTCTCTTGGAGTTTCTTCTTCAATTCCTGCAACTCAATTGGGGACATTCTATAAGGTGTCTTTGAAATAGGCAAAGCACCCGGTACGAGTTCTATTGAAAACTCAACTTCACGATTCGGTGGAAGACCCGGTAATTCCTCCAGAAACACATCATCAAACTCTCATACAATGGGAATATTCTTAATCATGAGTTCCTCACCAACCATTTGAGATAAATAACCTTCATTTAGTGGAATCAATACCCATAAAATGGAATAAATTTCCACTAGAAGGTTATGTTCATCCTTGCATCGATAGACGATCATAGATTGATCTGGAATATGAAATGTGACTTCCCTTCTTTGGAAATTGATATGAGCTCCATGTAGAGAAAGCCAATACATGACAAGAATCACATCAAATTCCACTATAGGAAGGATCACAAGATTTGCATGAAGCAATTTCCCACAAACTTCAATCGGAGAAGAATTATAAACTTTTGATGCGACTGTTGTGACATTAGGTGTTGTCACAGCTAACTCAACATCTAATTGTTGAGGTAATACGGTGATACCCGTAGAAAATTCTTCAGAAATAAAGGAGTGGGTGGATCCAGAATCAAATAAAACATTTCCTACTTTAGAGTGTATGGTAAGTGTACCTTTCACCACATCGTTATCGTACTTCACATCGCTAATAGAAATTGCATGTGACTTTCCTTTGTCTTTAGCCTTAATAGTTTTTTGACGTCGACCATCATCATCAACCCTTGGTTTAGGGAATTTATTGGAATAATGTCCCATCTCCTTGCACTTGAAACATTGAAGTGTATTAGGTTCATTCTCTGTATCCCTTCCTTTGTTTGCACCATTAGACATCTTCTTCCCATCATCGCGGCATTAAAATTCTCTATGGCCTTCCTTTCCACATTTGAAACATTTACTTGTCCCTTTAAGACAACTCCCTCCATGTTTCTTTCCACACTTTGAGCATAAGAGAAATCTCATCTTCTTTTCAGTGTGCTCTTTAGATTTTCCTTTCAATTCCATTTTCCTCTTCTTATCAAACCCATATGACTGATGGGTTACTCCAATCTCCATCTCAACTTTGAGAGAACATCGAACGATTTCCGCGTAGCTATTGAAGTCCCTTATGGCTAAGGCCCTTCGAAGACTTGGTTTTAAGCCACTAAGGAATCGATCGATCTTAATCTCATGTTGGATAATAATACCAGAAGAATACCTTGCAAGTCTTGTAGAATTTGCTTCATAGGTACCAACAGATTCATCATCCTTTTTCTTCAGTTCAAGAAACTCATTCTCCATCTTTGTTCAGAGAATACGAGGGAAGTACTTATTGAAAAATAAGTTCTTGAACTTGTCCCATTCCAAGGACTCAATTTCATCCCTTTGCCTCGTATTCTTAATAAGATTCCACCATTGATCAACATCACCTTCCAAATGATACACCGCTAAGATAACTTTATCATGCTCAGAACATTGAAGAACTGAAAATATCTTTTCAGTAGTACTAATCCATTGTTCAGCAACTAATGGATCAGTAGACCCGCTGAATAAAGGTGGACGCTGTCTCATGAAGGATTCAACAGAATGTTGCTCCTTCCTTTGCTTTTTTGGAAGTCCTGCATGATTCATAGCTTGAGAAAGTTGTGTGAGCATGGCTACAAGATTTTTCATTCCAGTTCCCATAAAGTTTGGTTTCTCAGGGGGGCAATCATTGCATTGCACGTCGCATTCCTCATTAACACGGTTCCTTCGGATTCCATCCATTGACTAAAACCAAGAAGAATAGTGTGAGCAACACTAATTATAATAGGAAAACCACATAATCAAGAATAAAATTTCACACTTAAGGTCTTATCCTAGGTTATTCATGGCCATTTCTAAAACACTAAGATTTTGTTCTATGCTTAGACTTATCCTTAGGGTTCTTACTAAGGCTTTCACATCCTAGTTTCCAAAGGTTGACTATACCTTTCCTCTGATACCAACTATAACGACCCATACTTTACATACATTGTTATTACTTCATAATTGAAGCACACTTATTACAACATATAACAAAACCAAGAAAGAACCGTATAGGTATAGTGTCTTTAGAAACTGGGAAATATAAACAACTGGTTCATAAAGCATCTACTTTGCCTCCCATTTATTTCATCATATCTAGAGTCCCTTTTTGGAATATTCTACTTAATAACATTCTTCCTGACCTGGGGAAATAAAAAATACAAAAGGGTGAGCTCAAATGCTCAGTAAGGGTAAAAAAAAGAAATATCAATCACATCATATACATAAGCACATAACTTTTGGAAATCTTAACCTGCAAAAGAGATCATAATTTCATAACATGGGATAAATCATAGTAGTGAAATGAAATCACAATAATCATAACTTAAAACATGAAACTTTGTGGCATACACACATAATCATAGAGAATCATTTCTTATTAGTCAAGACTCATTGCCAAGACTATCTTAGTGGACAACATCCATTTCTGAACCGAGTTACCCTCGTTTCAGTCCTGCTTCACTGAACCGGTATAACCTACAGTTCCAGCCATGTCTATCTCCTGAGGTATAAAATATTTACCCAATGCATTGGAGGGAGATATAGGTCCCACCCATCTCATAATGATACCATTCTTATGTGTGCCACAAAATCATAAACCATACATCATGGCATAACCCATGTAATAAAAATGGGATTCTTAAACATCATGAAATCATAAAACAATTCATATAAGATAAAGGAATTCATAAAAATAATTCCATCACAACATAATCAAATAAATTTAATAATAGGGATAGAAACAGAACCCTATATTATCTTAGATGGAAAATAATTTTGATAAAACACTTGAACTCCATTCTTGAGGAAAATATCCTTTATACTTCAAAAACATTTTCCTTTCTTAACATGTCATACAATTTTAAACTAAAAGAAGTTGATTAAAAATAAACTTTAAAACTTGTAAAGGAAGCTTCTTGGAAATAATTTTTTAAAAATCCATTCATTCCGTATAAGTTAAAAAACATTCTTCTCGTACTTTTGTCAGAAAAGTCAAAAAGTACATCGTACGAAAAACGACAAAAGATTCCTTTCATATCTTTTACTAAAATCTCACTGAAGGGTAAAATTGGATTTAAACAATTGTATTTGGATGGAAATAATATTACATATTGAAAAAATATGGATGTGGATGATAAAATACACCCCAGTAAATACCAAAGTATAAACAATCTCGGATAAAAATGAGATTGTGATATTTCCCTTACCTTAGGTCTGATATGCTTTGTACGTGTCTGAACCTCTTGTATAATGATTTAAATAATGTTATTGAATTATTCCAGAATCATACTTATTTTTATGATATCATATATGGTCATATTCTTAGCTTCTTAGTAGTAATATTTCATTGCTACTTGTTGTTCGGGTTTTTATAATGTTTTGTTCTTATGCGTGTTTTGTCGAATAAATTCTTATTCTTATCTTTAGGTTATAGATACCTCATTTCCTGAATGGTATTAGTGTAATATATATCATATTAATTCATTCAATTCATTTATATAATCATTATGAATTGAAGATCATGTAGAACGAGTCGCGTCACATCGTGGAGACGGTATTCCGTACGTACGCACGAGTGACGATATCGTTCCTATGATCGTGGAATTGTATTGGAGTGTATGGATACTATTTCAGAATCAGTATAAATTTATAATAGTCATATATAGTCATTATTTACACCATTATACCCATCCAAGTAAGGTGCTGGTGGAAAATAGATTACACCACGGCGTGGAGACGGTATTCCGTACGTACGCACGTGTGGTGATTTCTTTTTCCGTAGGATGGATAGATGGTGAAATAGGGTTGTTTAATACTTATAATAACATATCAGTATATGAGTGATACTGATGTTATTACTTCATAATGAAACAACTAAATAATAAGAAGTGGAAGAAGAAATAAGATGAAAGAATCGGTAACGGACATTACCTCTTCTTTGAAGTGCTTCTTTGAGACCTCCTTTTAGGGCACTAAAATAGGTCTTTGAAGAAGACCAGAACCTCTAGGATGTTTCTAGGGAAGTGGAGAGAAGAAATTGGCAGGGTTTGGCCGAGCATGAAGGCTCAAAGTGGTGTGTGGAAGAGGGGGAGGAGGTGCCCTTTTATAAGGGAGGAGAGGGGCACCTTTGGAATAACTAAAAATATTATTTTATTATAAAGTCAAGTTTAGTTTTAAATAGCTCCAAATTGATTTATTTCGAAGATAAGGTGGGGATGGGTCGAAATCCTCTCATCCAATAGAATTTAGACAAGTTTAGGTTCCTATTTTAACCTTATCATTTAGATTAAACATTAAGTTAAATAATTTTACTTTTACCGTGTCTTCTTGTATTCTTATACTATAAGGTTAATAAACTTACTATAAGCAGCCAAAAGAACCCCAAGTTGTTTATTATTAATATATATAACCTTATATAAGACATTTTTCCGAACCATATATTTTTAGGAATAAAATAACAATTACTAATATAATATTTGTTTTAAAAACTATTTTATGTCAATTTAGACACTATTTAGTAATTAATTTTTGTGAAAATCATAACAGAATGATTAGTTCGAACAAAGTTAATTTAATCAATAATAACATGTCATATTAATCTATAAAATTATTGTAATTCATAAAAATTCTCAAATTATATTTATTTTGGTGTTCATAACATCAATTATGTCAATATTTTACTAATAAGATAATTACTGCATCATCTTTTCTTCATAAATAAATTAAATTATTTAATGTCTAAAAATTACAAATAAAATACCATTATATAGGAAACCATTTTATCTTTCTAATGAATATTTATAGTCGAAATTATCTTATGTATAACCCCGTATTAAAAATTATTTTCTTATTAAAATTTGATTTTAACTATTTTAACCCTTCTTTAAATAAATTAATAATAAATGTCCTAATCTAATCCAGGTGGGCCTAAATGGTCATATTTTATTCCTTAGTTTGTTTTTGGTCGAATTACACTTATCCAATAGAATTAGAACATGTGTTAGGGTAATAATAATATCATTTTTACCCTTAATTACCCTATTTTCTTTTAACCGTGGTAAAAAAAGTAAAAAGTTACTATTCACCAAAAAATTATTTTCATCTCATTGAACCACATTTTACTTACTGACATCAACCGTGTCTCTCGGATTTTCGAAATTCCACTCACAGAAGCGGTAAAATTAAGTTTTATGAAAAATTCAGTTTTTTAACTACCACTTAGTGGTTTCACTATTCATCAAAAATTGAATGTTTTCAGAAAAATACCAAAATTTCACCCTAGGCTAATTTCGATATTCCGAATCCAAAAATGAAGTCCATTTTGAAAAATAAAATTTATAAAATTTCAACAAGTGGTTCTTACTATTCATAACGGCTAGTTTTAATAATATTTTAATAGCATATCATTGTTTAGTGAAACTCGGTATTGCGTACGACGCAAGCTATCGAGGAAGGTTGTGATTTCGTGTAAAGCAAGCCAAGAAAGTGTTGTGTAGAAAAGATTACTTTGATGATTTATATTTCATAAAAGTCTCGGGTGTTACAACCTCCATGCACCCACATACCATAATAGCCCTCCAGGCTCAGCCATCTCAATCTCACCTCACATATGGACCTCCCTATCCCTACAACCACAAGTCTTGTATCTAGAGAACATCACTAGAAGCAGGAATAAACATAGAAACTATCACCTGACCCCAGAGAAAGGCATTCAGTCATCACAAACAATGATCTCTCACAAATCCAAAGCACTAGCACTCATCTTTCACAATAGAGAGAGAAATTCAAGACCTAAAAGGAATTAACTTGATCACACAACCAGTTCTTATTCATTCTTGAATTAAGAGATTCATTATCACAAGTTACAACTATGGGAAAACTAAACAACCAGCTATCCCAATCTACCAAAAATTAATTAAAAAATTAATTTGACATGACTTTAATTCCTTTATCAACAAGAATCAACATGATTCAAGTTCATTAACCAATTCTATTAAACATGATCACATGAATCAATTTCCTTATCATCGAATTACATTAAAAAACTGGATTCATTAAACATAAATCTTTACCTTCTACCCAATTAATTGAACAATTAAATTTGGATCTACATTATTTACCAATTTCCATCAATAATTACATGTTAAATCCAAAAAAACATAGATATCACACTATATATAAAATCAAGAGGCAAACCATTATCACGGTACAAAGCAACAACATCGATACGTGATCAGAACTAATTCATTAATCCAGTACATATAATTACTAACTCAATTCCATTACTATCAAAGGGATAAAACATTATAACTCTACAATTTCATGTAAATAAATAGAAAATTGTTGAATCCCCTACCTAAAAAGGTCGTTAGTGTTCTTCACATGAGAACAAATCAAAGCAATGTATCTTGATCACTTGTCCTGTAACAACTACATCCACCCGGGGACACCACAGCCCAACCGCACTAACCAAAAACCATGAAAACTCTATTAAAAACATGGAGCTAATGTTTCATGAAATGGAAAATAAAAAAAATAGGAAACAGATAGAAAAAACCTCAAGAAAATAGGTAGATCATACCTTATATCGAAGAAGGATTGCTACAGATTAAAAAAGGGAGTGAGGGATCATTCCTTGACTAAGGAATCCCCAAAATGATAAAGGGACGACAGTTGGGTCTCCTAGAACAAGGGAGAAGGGAGATGCAGCTGTAAGTGTTGACAAACCCAAGCGACTGAAATGTTTTTAAAAACATACAACAGTAGGGCATTACACGACGTGTAATCCCTACTAACGTTGTGTAATGACTTCAGGTTATGTTTCACTGAAAAACCTGTCACCTTAATGATTTATTTTATTTTTTGAACCTTGAAATATGTCACATCGTGAATACCTATAGCATGTTGTAAAACAAGATTTCACATCACGTAACAAACTTTCATGATGTGAAAGTGGCCTGCTTCCGGCTTCCAATTTCTGAAAGAACCAAACTTCTTCTGATCCACCTTTGATCACTTCAACCTTCAAAAACATGGAAAGGGTTTATCCACATGGATCTAATCCTATAACTATATGATATCAATTTTTTTAGAAGCTAGGAAGGGGTATGTGAATAGTGTGTTTTTAGAGATGAAGAAGTTTTTTGAAATTTCCATTATTGAATGAATGATATATGTTATGGGTTTAGAAATTCTTTAATAGGAAGATCAATTCTTTTATATTAATAGAAATATACTTGGAAATTTGTAAAAATGTTTGGATATTAGGATTTAAAATTTGTTTCTACACCCTTAAATGTATGAACAAAACTATTTAAGGATTAGAAACTAAAATAAGTAGACCCAATATAATTCTTGATTATAATTGTAATTTTATTGTACATTATTGTTTTAAGACAGGACATTGTATGTGTTGTTACATTGCGTGTCAGGTATCAAAGTGCCCTGAAGGAGTCTCATTTCATGGATGAAAAGACAATTCTTATTAAAATAAATTTCATTATAGACTATGTATTGTATTATGACAAAAATATGAAGCTGAATCAATTTAACTATAAATATTTAGACTGCTCTAAGAATTTTTATTACATAAGTTCTACATCTATAGGTATTTTATTTTTGGGTTAAAGGTGTGTATATTGGCACATGAAAAAGAAAGATTATGTGACCTTCAATACTACGGGCCTTTTAAGGGTTCTCCCTCATCCCTTGAAATGGGGGTTATCAAAAATCAATAAAAATGAAGGCCTTCAGGCCATTCATGTCATAGCCAAGAACTTAGATGGAACATGTCGAGGTGAAAGTGATACTGACACTTCTTAAGGAATATGATAATCAAAGAGCTGTAAAATGTATCATGAAAAATTGTTCAGGATTATAGATCAAAACACATTGTTATAAAGTATTATTTTATCAATGAGATAGTGTATAATAATGTGTTATATCTAGAATTCATTCCCTTAAAAGAGGAAATGGATTTTGTGTTCACTAAATAAATATTAAAAGATTCATTAAAAAAGTGACGTTGATGATGATATTTCAATATCATTCCTCTCAAGGCTATGGTAGGGTGATTCCATCCCCTCTCTCACCTTTTCTGGGGATATTACTATCAATGGGGGACAAATACAACATAAATATCTTTGTGAACAATCCTTTATTTAAAAAATGTATTTAAAACGGGGATAAAATGATTTTAGATATAATTCGCTGATATATGTTTTACCAAATGGTAGAGAGATCTCTTATTAAGGGTAAACATATATATGAAGATATTTATTAAAAGGGTAAACATGTGGCATTAGTATTTGGGTATACAAATTTTGTGATATATAAACAATTCTAATAGTTTGTGAGTGTGAATACAAGAAAGTATAATCATAGATTTTTTGAAGAGTTCTTAATAAGTGGAAGAATATTTGATTCTCAAATAGTATCTCATAGTAGTTTTACGGATTGATAAAAGTTGAATTTTAAATTTGTATCAAGATGATCATATTTTTTAAAGAGGTTATCAAAATTCTCTGATTTAAGGGAAAACATATCGTTATTATTCCATGTTCTTATTTATTACACTGAGTTTACTCAAGTGTGATTAGAGTCATTGAATGTTTATTCATTACTAAATTTAATGAGTTTAAAATTTATTTCTATTGAATATTTAACAAAAAAATCAAAATTAAGAGATTTTTTATACCAAGATACGTTTTTAATATACAAAGACTTCAAAAATATTATTGATATCACAAGGTGATAGTTAAAATCTAAAATTGATGAAGGTTACCCAAGTATTGTGGTATTTGTGTAGGGAAGAATATTTAATTAATGATTTGTATTGGATATGTTTATTGTGTTGGATTTTGTTTTCAATGAATAAATCACATTAAAACTCAAATAAAATAAATTTAAATATACAAGGTGGTGGTTTTTTCTAAGTTTAGGGATGTTTGGAACTTGTATAGAAAATATTATAGTCAAATTTTAGAATTTATAATTTTTTTTAAGAACAAAATAATTATAAAGTTGAATAAAATTGGATAGATTCTCTTTTTTTTAAGGTTTATTTGTCTCCCACAAGGGTCGTTTAACATTTCTATATTGGTAATCAATGAGTAAGAAAATTTAAAAAGGAGGAGACCAACTGTGATCTTTATGGGTCATGTGAACTTTTCATAAGGTTAATTATTGAAAATGAAATTAGAAATATGACCATGGAAGGAACACAACCCTAAGCCTATTGGGCACATTTTCCATTCCTGTATGGTTCATTTACAAGTTTTGTATGTTCTATTTTCCAATTGTGTATAGTTTATTTCTTAGTTATGTAAGTATCATTTCCCAATTCAATAAGATACATTTCCCAGTTCCATTAGGGTCAATTTTGAAATCTTAAGCATTATTTCCTTATAATGTAAAATCCATTTCATCACATCATCAGAGTGAATTCTAAGACAAAGGGAATATCAGAATATATCAAATTTAATATTTTTATAGTTTCATGGGGAAATATTTTTTGGAAATAAATAGTGAAATATTAGTTTAATTATCTTTATAAATTTAATGGAAATATATATGTCTAAATCTGATCACATTTTAGTTGTTAATTCAAGAATTAAATATCAAAAAGGGAGTTTTTGATTAATGAAATAAAAAGAAAAGTGTTTGTACTATTAATGAAAATATTCAACTACAAAAGAGAGAAGTAATAATGAATAAACAGATTGATCATAATGTAAAAAGTTATAATACACCATTATGACCTAAAATAAGATTAAAAAAATTATAAAGTGCTCTAAATAAGTAGAAGTTGATTGTAGTTAAAATCATCTATTGATATGACTTTCAAATTTTAAATTTGACATTTGAAGATGGAAAATGATGATACTGAGGAATATAATATTTGTACTATTTTTAAAATAATATACATGATAAATATTCACTATATGGAAAAAAATACATGGATTATCAAAGAGATAGAAATGAATATGGAGAATGATATACTTTCTATATAATAAGAAATGGAAGAAGAAGACACAATAGGGTTACAACATGTTGGTGGTCATATTTTTTGGAATACTCTCCTATTTCAAATCTTCTATATCATTATAAACATGTGGTAATAAAATTTTTCACAATAAATAGAATTTATTTTAAAATGAAATTTAGAATAAACCCTTCTCATTTTTATCCACATGTTGACACTTATGGACTGTATGATCTTGGATGAAGTCAAATCATGCCACAGAGTAGTATTCTCATTTTGAGAGGTGGACCTTCTAAATATCTATCATACCTTTTGTTTGAGTGTTTATATATTTAATATTTACCAAATTAATCACATTAAAAGGTGAGAATGGCTATTTTAAAAAGAAATATAAAAAATAGATTAGAATGGTTTATCAGTCATAGGGATTTCCACTGATCTTAAAGGCTTTTTCACTCACATAGTTAATTTAATTCCCTAATATCTCCTATATATAAAAAATCATTCCACATATCCCCCACAATACCATGTATTTTTTTTGATACACCATTATCAATTTAATGTTTTATCTATAGTGATCATTTATTTTTTAAAACTATTTTAGATGGTCATTCCATCTATCAGTCTAGGGAAAAAAGTCTTTTCTTAATGTAATATCTATATATATCATTTTTCAACAAGGTATATAGTTTTGATTGATTTTTTTATGAATAGTAAATCATTTTTCCAAAAATTAATATCATGATCAATTAACCTCTCTACATTGTTGATTGATCCCCTCTGTAAACATTATCATTGGCTCAAAATTTAACTATATGGTTAATTAACATACATTTTATGGTTTATGGAAAAAATTTAAATGGTGGGTCATATTTGAGGACATGATTGATACACTATTCAAAAAACAAGGTATAAATGTTTCTTACTCAATTGCATTATTGATCCACTACTCAGAAAATAATTGTATGGTCAATCTACTTTAACCACACGATCGATTGGTTAGGAAACAAATTTGACTCTATAATTTTAATTGTTCATACCTATATTAAAAAATGATAAATATATCCAAACCTTCAAATAAACAAGGAAAATAATTTTATTAAAAAAGAAATACCAAAGTCATAAATCTTCAATACTTCAAACCAAAGAAAGAAATCAATTCATATATTCAATGAAAAATAAAAAACATTATTAATTATATTAAAACTATGATAAAGATATTGCAACACCCCATATTTAGTCATTGAAGTAAATTTTAATATTTTTGTAATTTTTAATATATTTACTTTTTAAAATGATTTATAAGTTTTTTCATTACATTCATGGTGTTATAGACCTTGCATAATAACTATGCATGGTTGTTTTTAAAGGTTGTAATGATGCAAAATTAGTTGAAAAATTTTCTTAACCATGCATGCTAATTGTACCACCCATAATAATGAACTGTAATTTCTATATTCATGTCTAGACTCTCTAAGACCTTCCATAATTTATTTATTGATTTTTATGATGGTATATGTTTTTTTGTGATTATGTAATATTTGAAATATGGATTATATATTTCAGTTAGGTATTATAAAATATATTGCTAGTTTTGTGTGATGTGTTTCTTATTGTTTTTATTATTAGTATTATTATTATTATTGTTATTATTATTAATATTTCAATGTCAAATTTACAATTTACATGGGAGATTTAGGACATGGAAATGTATATATATACCTATATCATGTATAAGTTCTATAATATTTTAATCTAATAAAATTATAATTTATCATATCATTACTATTATTTTTATTCCACACTATTATAAGTAATATTAATAAATTCATTTTCAATAAATGAATAGTAAAAATCTTCTCTTCCTACTCAATGCAAAAGAAGTTTCCTTCCTCTCTGTCTAATTCATTTTTTTGATTTTAAAAAATCGACATTGAGATTTAGTGGGAATTGTATACAATCCTTCAAACATATTACATGCCACAAGGATAAAAAGGAACCAAAAAACATACCATATAATAGGAATTAGGTCACCCAGATACCAATAAGAGCTTCTTGGGTGGAATAGATGATAGATGTTGACAAAAATAGATTGGGACACATGTTTAGGTCAAGCAGAGCAACTGAGGGCAAGAGTCGCATTAACACAAGCCTATAAGAACATAAAACATTCTAAATAAAGATAATTTTAAATAGTGCATCTCATCTATTGAGGTCCATTCACCATCACCAATCACACCTACCATCCAACATCCCAAAAATCACCATGGAAGATAATAAAAACATGTAATGTCTACTGAACTGAAAGTAAGGTTATGACATAAACATAGAACATGATCTCTAGATCTACCATCAAATACACCCACCATCATAGTCCCAAACCACAATGACCACCACCAACCCAGAATTAATGGGTGGTATTATTAGATAAGTTAGGAAAAAAGTGAATAGGTGAAACACAGGAATGCAAGGTCATACAAGGAGAAGAAGATTCCATAAACACACCAAAATGGTAGATGCAAACAACATAGGATGCACTCAATATATCTACTTCAAAAATTATCAACCAACCCCACACCAATCCTACATACGCATAATCTATCCTTACCAAAGATGGGGTAAAATGTGATGGGTTAGGAATAAAATGTACAATATTATATTAAAGAAACCCTCTATAGAAATCATGAACTAAAATAAGTATCATAAACTACCATAGGTGGTTGAAAAACTCAAAACTAGATGAAAAAATCAAAAAAATTGTGAAACAGACACATCTTTAGGAGGTAAAGAATCCAAGAAAAAAATGACTAGAGCTAAAAGATACAAATATCTGGGAAAAAATACATATAAATGGTTGAGATTACCTAAAATGGTAGGAAATATAGAATAGAGAAGGATCTTCACTCGGAAGAAACACCATCACCACTATGAATTATATTAACGAGAAACCTGGGAAACTACAAGCATCAAGATTGAGATAGATAATAGTTAAGAATTTGGATGAACAAAGGGTTATCTACTTACATAAATATTAAATTTTTCATTGAGTCTAATCTTTCATCCTTTTTTTCTATTTTACCTTCCTCTTCTACATTTTCCTTATACTTTTAACATTCATAGGGTTTATGGAAGTTTTTGGGTATTCCATTTCAATTAAAACTCATATAATCCATAGGTCTTTGGTCCATATATGCTATAAAAATCCTTTATATTTATCTTCTACCTAATAAGATCATGTATATTAATAGCGTGGAACTCTAATAAATATTTCCACTTTCTAGGATTTAGAAAATTATTTACTTTTCATTTTTTTATCCTAGTAAATAATTTTAAATATTTTTATAGTATTAAATGAGGTAATATGACCAAAACACCATTGAAATACATGGAATTATTAATTATTATGTGGTTTTATACTTTGTTACTTTCATTATCATTTTCATGCATTCTTTTAATTTTAAATTTAGTTTTTATTAATATAAATTCCCTAATAATTATTTAGAATATAAAAAGGAAATTATTTTCATGATTTTTTATAATTTGATCCTAATAAGAAAGGGGATTTTTATGGAAATTAATCAAAAATATTATTTTAAATATTCAAGCATACAAGGTATTAGATTAAATGTTGAGTTCAAATATAATAATAAATAATGGATTTTTTATTGATGGAAATATATCATATGGGTTTTAAAATGGTTATGGAATCACTAGTGAAAAATACATGATTTAACGTCAATGATTTTCAATTTAAATACCTATTTTTAACTAATGTCTATACAGGTTATGTTAAAATCAAAGGTTTTAGCATCATATTTTGGAATATCGACACTAAAAACCATTATCAACTCATATTCAGGGTCGATTTCATTAAAAAACTGATGCTGGATATGGGTTTTCCGCATGGGTTTTCATGAAAGCTAATTCCAAAAACCCATCGAATTTTTTAGTGTTTCAGCGTTAGTTTTTAGGAAAACTGAAACGCACGGCCGATTGTCGCCTATCGACCGGTCAAAGTTCCGGTGCTCTGCTAATGTGTATAGCAGCACTCGGGTCGAATCCTCGGTGATGGTACTTCGTAATAGTCGATTGTTTTTAGTTGATTGTATTTTGATTGGGGGGTTTGTTTGCAGAGCTTAATTGAAATGTTTAATGAATGATTTTTAATTTAACAAGTTTATAAATATTGGGGTGAGTTCATCATTAGGTTAGTTAAGCTTGTGATATCCTTGAGCTTTGCTTTATATTCCATTTAAATTAACACCCATGTCACAAGATGATGTTGATTAGAATTCCTAAGTGTTAAGGCTTTAATCCAAGCCTTAAATTAACTTAGGGTTCTAATATTGATCAAATATTGTTTATGGTAGTGTATTTATGGTTCCAATAATCCATGGAAACCACACGTTAAACAAATCAAGTCATTAATCCATGACATGCTAAGTCCAACATACACAATGTTAATTCAACGAATACTCATCGAGAAAAAGCTCTCAATCGCTTAACATACCTAAATTAAAACTCACCCCAATGAGAAATTTACTCAGCCATTATGATGTTTATTAATCTGGTAATATATTTTTATGGTGATGAATTATAAAGAGAAGAAAAAGAAAGGGACAAGATAAGAGTAGTGTGCCGAACACACACACGAAATATTTTTAGAATCAAAAATGGAATTTCTATTGAATAAGGACGCAAGATAAGGTACTGTAATTTAAAATGATTCAAACTATTTTAAGACCATGAATATTATACTACAGAAGGTGGAGGAGAATAAGATATATTGAAGAAGAAACTTTCATTAAAACAGAATTACAAAATAAAGGACTTACAAAATTACAAAAATGAAGAACACAAAAGTAAGTGAAAACAAAGAGAGGAGGAAAGGTCTCTCAAGTGAAAACTTGAGTATGGAAGGTCCTCCCAAGCCTTTGGAAAAGCTTTGGTCGTTCCAATATGATCTCCTCTCTTCTGAAATTCCAACCCCTCTCAAGGAGAGAAGGGGAGAGTATTTATAGCCCAAGGAGTGGACTGTTTGCATTCCTAATATGTCCCTCCACTTTCATCGCCAATTTGGCTATTCCGACAGCCGAATATACAAATATTTCTTTGTTAATAGTTGTAGATAATAAAGTTTTTTGACTACTGGCAAAATATGGAGGCATTTGGACAAGTGGATCCAAAGTTATGGCGGTTTTATTAAAAAAAGGTAAACTGTCCATTTCTATCCATTCTTTTTCGATGTCCAAAATGTGAATGGATTTTTGAACAGGAATATGCCTTCAAATACGAATGAATTCTTCAAAAAAGTCAGCAGCATATATCTCCTCTTTCCCACTGCAAAATCGCAGCTTGATTTGATGCTTACATCATGAGATATGTCATGAATAGTATACTGATTTTAATTCTCGGACAGAATGGTGGACTGGACTTCAAAGCTTCATTTGGGCCCCTTTTACTTGGATTTGGGCCATTAAATTTTTATCCAAGATGACATGTAGTGTCCCCCGAATTATGGTGGAGATTTAATGTTTTTGGACTTTTGTATTGAGCCCAGTAAATCAATCTTCATGGCTGGTCCAGTTTGTTCACAGATTCTTTGGTCTTGTTTCTGAGGACCATATGACCCTTCAAATGGCATAATTGGATCGTGGTTCCTTCTAATGAAATGTTGTATAGTGAAAGGAAAATCCTAAAAAACAAGAACCACACAATTTGGATCAGTATAGTGACAGTTATGATTAAAACATTAAACTGACTCAATTGGACTACTTCTAAAAATGCCCAAATATTATACTTAATATTAAAAAATTAATATTTCACACAAATTATGCACATTTCTTATAAAATAAGTAAAGGGGGAATATAATAAGTCATGAAAATATTAATAACATCAAATTCCCCACACTTAGATTTGCGTGTGTCCTCATGTGCAACAAATATAAAAACATGACAAAATCATTTTCACTCACCAACAAATATTAAAATTTTGTTTTCTCCAATCAGGGGAGGTTTAGACTATTTCACTCATCCATATTGAATTCCATCACAAATTTGGTTCACAATAATGCATCAGAAACAATTCATTTTTTCATGTTCAAGGTTTGAATTAGAAAATGTAGGCACTCAAAACTTACTCCTCTCAAGATGATAGAAATGTATTTTAGGAGGTTCACTCATTCACCAACAAAAAGTGAAAATCAAGAGTTTGTAAGAGCTCTCTGCTTACATTCCCAAATCTAATGTGTACAGGAATCAAGAGGTATTTTAAGGGGTTTTTCAGTGGCTATGGGACGGTAGGTATATAATGTCCAAAGGAAAAGAGGGGTTAAAAACACCAACATGGAAAAATCAATGCACATTTTTTTGAAATTTGCTTTGAAAGGAAATAGAAACACATATTTAAAAGGGCATGAATGTGTGATGAATGAAAAGTGAGGGAGATAGAAAATGGAATAGGGTGAGATGATGGAATATGTACAACATGGAAGACTTCCAATAATGACACAATACAAGATGATTCAAGTGTTCTTTTTTTCTCTTTTTGCTCTTTTTTTTCGAAAGTTGTGCTTGAAACAAGTCTCACAGTCATCTCCCAAACCATGTTTGATCTTCTCGTGGAACTAATTTTAGTATTTATAACACGATCAAAGGTTGATGATGAATGATTTTTGACCCACCCAAGACACAACCCATTCCTTTTTTTTCATTTTTTTCTAATATAATTTTTTTTCATTTTTTTTTTGAACACTTTTCAATAACTTTTGTACAAATGAAAATTACACATATACACCCCAAAGCTCATAGAATTACAACCTCTCCCCCACACTTGAATGGATGCTTGCCCTCAAGCATATGATGACACATTGGAAATCAATGAAAGTACGCCCAAAAATGAAGTCCATTCCCCCCACACTTAAATTTCAATAAATTGTACAATGAAAATCCATGAAGATGTTGGGTGGGACAAGGTATTAGGCTTGTAATGTGGCTGTCAAAAGAAAGGTTTTCATAGGCTCAAATGGGCTTTCAAAAGTAGGATCAATGTAAGGGTAACAAGAGGCTATTTGGCTATTCTGATTCTCATGTGGCTTAGAAAATGCCTATATCATATTAATGCACACAAAAGATGGAAATTCAGCTCGAAGGTCCACAAACTCAAGACTCACAATCAATGGTGAAGACACAAAATGAAAAAGATGGCCATAGATGACCTTGGCATGAAGGGTAATGTTATTCCTCACGGTAGGGGAGAATCATTTTCCACCAAAAATTGTTCATTCAAAATGTTTGTTATTGACACAAAATTGTTTACCCAAGTTTGAGATAAAAATTCAATATATTTGAGTTTAAAACAAGCCTTTTGACTCCCCAAAATGGTTGGAAAGAATTTCAATATTGGATGATTAGTAATTATGACACACCTTTTTTTGTTAATTTTCTTTTTTTTAATTAATTTTTTTAATTTTTAATTTTATTTTTAATGACACATCCACACAAAAGAGAAAATAGAAAAAAAGGTTGTGGAAGAATATTGTAAAAAATGAGAGGGAGAGAGGAAGAAGAAGAAATAGAGAGAAGAAGAGAGGGAAGAGAGATTGAGGAGAGAGAGAGTTAAAGGGAAAGAGGTGCCCCCTGGTTTGGATTTGGTGGGTTGCCATTTCCATCTAGTGGTGGTTCAATAGAAGTCGATGTGGAAACTGAAGTGAATGGCCTCTAATGGTGATGCTTTAACCGGTGTCCATTTACCATGAATGTTCTTTTTGAAGAAGGTTCTTGGACTTTCACTGCACCAAATAGGTAAATATTAGTAATAATAAAAGGTCCATCCCAACGAGAATTGAGCTTACCTGGGTGAAGTCGAAATTGAGAATTGAAGAGCATTACCTTTTCACCTTCATGAAATACCTTTTGAAGAATGTGCTTGTCATGGAGTGAATTTGCCTTTTCTTTGTAGAGAATGGAGTTCTCATACGAATCGAGTCGAAGCTCCTCCAATTTAGTAAACTGCAACAATCTTTCTTCACCAGATTTTTCACAATCAAAATTACATGTTTTGACAGCCCAAAATGACTTATGTTGGATTTCAACTGGTAAATGACAGGCTTTACCAAAAACTAGCCTAAATGGAGACATCCCAATGGGTGTCTTATAGGCTGTTTAATAGGCCCAAAGTGCTTCACCAAGTCTATCGGGCCAGTCTTTTCTTGTGATCTTAACAATTCTTTCAAGAACTCTTTTCACTTCTCTGTTAGAAAGTTCAGCCATTCCATTTATTTGAGGGTGATATGCAGTGGATTTTTTATGTACAACCCCATTCTTTTTCAAAAGTGACTCCATGGTTCTATTACAGAAATGAGTTCCTAAGTCACTTATCAAAGCAAGTGGTGTTCCGAATCGATGGAAGATATGGGTTTTGAGGAACTCACTCACAGTTTGAGCATCATCTTTCCTAGTGGGTTTGGCCTCGACCCACCTAGAAACATAGTCAACAACAAGGAGAATGTAGGATAATCCATTGGAAGGTGAAAAGGTCCCATGAAATCGATGCCCCAAACATCGAAAAGCTCACAGAAGATTAATGGATTTTGAGGCATTTCGTTTCTTTTGGAAATTGTGCCAAACTTTTGGCAAGTGGGACATGATTGACAGAACTCTTGTGAGTCCTTGAAGAGTGAAGGCCAAAAGAATCCAGAATCTAGGACCTTTTGAGAAGTCCTTTGTGGTCCAAAGTGGCCACCTCCAGGCATTGAGTGGCAGAATTCCAAGATGGAGGATTGTTCAGTTTCATCAACACATCTCCTAATTACCATGTCAGCCCCAGTTTTCCAAAGTTTATTATCTTCCCAAAAATAATTCTTTGAATAACTTTTCATCTTTTCTTTTTGTTCTTTTGAAAAATATTCAGGGAAAACACTAGAAACCAAGTAATTGACAATTGGGTCATACCATGGTAACTTTGGAGTGAGAGATGAGAGGTGTTCAGTTGGAAATTTAGGATCAATTATTTTAGAATGAGAAGATTTAGAAATTCTACTCAGGTGGTCAGCCACAGGGTTTTCTTTTCCAGGTTTATCTTTTATCACAAGGTCAAACTCTTGGAGCATTAAAATCCATCTTATTAGCCTTGGTTTGGAATCACTTTTCTTAAGTAAGAACTTTAATGATGAGTGGTTTGTGAAGATGATGATTTTGGCACCTAAGAGATAGGGCCGGAATTTATCTAAGGCATAAACCACAGCTAAAAGTTCCTTTTCAGTCACAGTGTAGTGAGATTGAGTTTCATCCAATGTTTTTGAGGCATAATAGATGACATGAGTAATTTTTTCTCTTCTTTGACCAAGAACAGACCCAACAGCTCTATCAGAAGCATCACACATCAATTCAAATGGTAAGGACCAATCTGGGGGTTGGATTATTGGAGCAGATGTGAGAGAAGATTTGAGTTCAATGAAGGCTCTCTTGCAAGCCTCATCAAAATTGAATGTGACATCATTTTGAAGTAAACGAGTGAGTGGGAGGGAAATCTTGCTGATGTTCTGAATGAATCGCCGATAGAAACCGGCATGAACAATGAAGGACCAAATGTATTGAACTGATTTGGGTTCAGGAAGTGATTGAATCACCTCAATTTTGGCTGGATCAACTTGGATACCCTCTGGAGAAATTATGTGCCCTAGAAAAATCCCATTTGAAACCATGAAGTGACATTTTTCAAAATTCATCACAAGGTTGCACTTGACACACTTTTGAAGGACTAGAGAGAGTGAATGTAAGAAAGATTCAAATTACTCGCCATAAATGCTAAATTCATCCATGAATACCTCCATGCAATTCTCAATGAATTGAGAAAAGATACTCATCATACACCGCTGGAATGTTGCAGGAGCATTACAAAGGCCAAAAGGCATTCGCCTATAGGCATAGGTTCCAAAGGGGCAAGTGAATGTGGTCTTTTCTTGGTCTTGAGGTGCGGTTGGAATTTGGAAGTAGCCGGTGTAACCATCAAGAAAGCAATAGTGTGACTTTCCATCCAATCTCTCAAGCATTTGGTCAAGGAAAGGAAGTGGGTAGTGATCTTTTCGTGTTTCAGCATTCAATTTGCGATAATCGATGCACACACACCATTTGTTTTTCACTCGAGTTGTGACCACTTTTCCATGTTCATTTGTGACAACTGTTATCCCGCCCTTCTTAGGAACGACTTCAATTGGACTAACACATTCACTATCAGAAATTGGGTAGATAATACCAGCTTGAAGAAGCTTGGTAATCTCTTCCCTAACTACCTCAAGTATGAGTGGATTGAGTCTTCTTTGAGGTTGCCTAATTGGTTTGGATGATTCCTCTAGATGGATGTGATGCATGCAAAGGGTAGGTTTTATTCCTGGAATATCCTCTAGGGTCCAACCTAAGGCATTTTTGTTTTCCTCTAACACTTGAACAAGTTGGGACTCCTCAGTTTCAGAAAGTAAAGCAGAGATAATGACAGGGTAGGAGGGATCATGGAAAAGGAATGCATACTTGAGGTGTGAAGGAAGTGGTTTTAGATCAGTTTCAGCCTTGATTTGAGAGCTAGACAAGTTAGGAGCAGTAGAAGGGATTCCAGATGGTTTTGGATCATTTTCCTCAACACTGTCCAAGGTGGAGCAGTAGAGATCAGAGTTGATGTGGGATTCAATAGAGGTTTCAATTTCCTCTAGATTGATGGAGTCTATGAATGAGAGGTCCACATCAACTTCACCATTTATGACTTTGTTAATCATGGTGAAGATTTCACAAGATCCTTTATCATTAGAACATGAATAACATGGTGGATTGGGGTTCGATTGAATCTTAGAAGTGTCCTCAAAACCATGGATTGAGAATGCAGAGTGATCCTCAGATGGGTATTGCATGGCTTGGAAAATGTTGAACTTGACCAGTTGGTCACCGAATTCCATGTATAAGATGCCTGAATGGACATCAATCTTGGTTCTCGCAGTCATGAGGAAGGGTCTTCCTAGAATTAGGGGAGATCGAGAAGAAGTCGTCTCACCTTCCATGTCAAGGACATAGAAATCAGCTGGGAAGATAAGATCATTGACCCTAACAAGAACATCCTCAATTATCCCCTCAGGACTGGCAGCGCATAGATTGGCTAATTGAATGAAAACACCCATTGGGTGCAAGGGACCTAGACCAAGGTTGGAGAAAATGGATTTGGGCATGACATTTATTGAGGCTCCAGGGTCTATGAGTGCATCATCAAAGTTGGAACTCCCTATTTGACATGGAACCGTGAAGGTCCCTGGATATTTTCACTTCATAGGAATGGACTGTTGGGTTGAAACATTTTCAATGTTCCTAAGTTGCCTCTTATGGGTGCACAATTCCTTAAGAAACTTGGCATACTTAGGGATTTGTTTGATGGCATCTAAGAGGGGGATGTTCACTTCAACAAGTCTAAACATGTCAAGCATTTCAGGATCAGGTTCAAAGGACTTCTTAGGCTTGGAGATGGCTTGAGGAAAAGGAATTGGGTTCCTTAGAGTAATGGAAGGAGGTGAAGGAGTGGATTCATGTTCCTTTTACAGCTTTTTGTTCTTTTCATTTTCTAGATCAACATCGAAAGGGGAGGTAGAGGAATCAGCATGGGGCATAGCAATTTACTTTCCCGATCTAAGTGCAATTGCACTTACATTACCCTTAGGGTTGGGTAATGGTTGAGCTGGGAGTTGGGATGAATTGGATGGTTGTTGCTGGCTAAGGTGGGATGCAAGTTGACCTATTTGGGTTTAAATGTTCTTGAGGCTAGAATGGGTGAAGGAAGAAAGATCCTCTACAGCACTTTCCCATGGTTGTTTAGAAGAAGAGGCTTGTCCCAAATTGGGTTGGCCTTGATTTTGGTTCTTGGGAAAGCGATTGTATTGGGTGGGGAATTGGGAAGGCTCGTTAGGATAGTGGAATCCAGGAGGAGGATTGTTCCTTTGGGGTTGAGGAACAAAAGGATAAGGTTGATGGATGTTACCACCACTTTGACCATATTGTAACTGGTTTGGATTTTGATGAGGGAACTGAGGAGGATGAGAAATGGGATTACCATACCTTATAGGTGGGTTAAAGGTAGAAGAGAAGGGCTCAGAGTGGGGTTGGTTGAAGTTTCTAAAAAATTGACCTGATTGTTGAGGGTTGAAGTTTCGCTGAGCATATGCCGCATTGAGCTTCATTGGACTAGATGAATCAGATGGATCATCTTGAAGTTGTGGACATGTGTCAGTCGGATGAGATGGAGAGTTGCAGATTCCACAATTCTTGATAGGTCCAGGGAATAGTGACTGTGGAGAAGATGAGGTTGGGGCTTTGGTAGCCACCGCTAGTTGATGCACAAGACCTGTAAGTTCACTCATCCACTCAGTCATCTTGTTGGGCTCTATGGATTGATTCTCTTGGGCTTGTTTCACTTGAGCATGTGCTCGAGTATGGAATTGCTGCGTGTTTGCAGCCATGTTGCTTATGAGTTCTCATGCAGATGCAGGAGTTTTGTCAACAAGAGCACCGCCACTTGCGGCATCAATGAGAGTTCGCTCCATAGCCAATAACCCCTCATAGAAGTATTGGATCAGGAGTTGGTCAGGGATTTTATGGTGTGGACAAGTTGCCACAAGCTTTTTGAACCTCTCCCAATACTCATTGAGTGATTCATTAGGGAATTGACGGATGCCGCTTATTTCCTTTCGGATAGAAGCTGTTCGGGAAGTGGGAAAGAACTTCTCAAGGAAAAGTCTCTTCATGTCAACCCATGAGTTTATGGAACCAGGTGGGAGGTAGTAGAGCCCTGACTTGGTAGATTCAGCTAGGGAGAAAGGGAATGCTATAAGTTTGACTTGTTCTTCAGAAACCCCTTGAGGCTTCATGGTAGAGCACACCACTTGGAACTCTTTAAGGTGGAGATGTGGATCCTCACCGGCTAGCCCGTGAAAATGAGGGAGAAGATGAATCAAACACGATTTGAGTTCGAAGTCAGCTTCAATGTTTGGATATTGAATACCAAGAGGTTGGTAATTCATATCAGGGGTATCAAGTTCTTTCAATGTTTCTTCCCTAGGATTGGCCATATATAATTCAATTGGTAGGGAAATGATTGGTTCTTGGGTGATTTGGTTATCCCTAATGGTCCTCCTAAATCGACGAAGAGTTATATCAATTTCAGGGTCAAACAAATCCGAGGTATTGTTTGGAAGGCTACGGTTCATTCAGAGAGATTTTGGAAGAAAGAGGAAGACGGTTTTTTTCTCTTTTTTTCAGTTTATGATTTTTAAGAGGAAGACGGGTTTTTCTTTGTGTTTTTTTTTTCAATTTTTTTTAAAATTTTGTTTTTTTCTGGTTTTTTCTACAATAACCAGAAACTAATGACTACTTAAAGCACCATCCCCGGAAACGGCTCCATTTGAAACGCACGGCCGATTGTCGCCTATCAACCGGTCAAAGTTCCGGTGCTCTGCTAATGTGTATAGCAGCACTCGGGTCGAATCCTCGGCGATTGTACTTCGTAATAGTCGATTATTTTTAGTTGATTGTATTTTGATTGGGGGGGTTTGTTTGCAGAGATTAATTGAAATGTTTAATGAATGATGTTTAATTTAACAAGTTTATAAAGATTGGGGTGAGTTCAACATTAGGTCAGTTAAGCTTGTGATATCCTTGAGCTTTGCTTTATATTGCATTTAAATTAACACCCATGTCACAAGATGATGTTGATTAGAATTCCTAAGTGTTAAGGCTTTAATCAAAGCCTTAAATTAACTTAGGGTTCTAATCTTGATCAAATATTGTTTATGGTAGTGTATTTATGGTTCCAATAATCCATGGAAACCACACGTTAAACAAATCAAGTCATTAATCCATGACATGCTAAGTCCAACATACACAATGTTAATTCAACGAATACTCATCGAGCAAAAGCTCTCAATCGCTTAACATACCTAAATTAAAACTCACCCCAATGAGAAATTTACTCATCCATTATGATGTTTATTAAACTGGTAATATATGTTTATGGTGATTAATTATAAAGATAAGAAAAAGAAAGGGACAAGATAAGAGTAGTGTGCCGAACACACACACGAAATATTTTGAGAATCAGAAATGGAATTTCGACTGAATGAGGAATCAAGATAAGGTACTGTAATTTAAAATGATTCAAACTATTTTAAGACCATGAATATTATACTACAGAAGGTGGAGGAGAATAAGAGATATTGAAGAAGAAACTTTCATTAAAACAGAATTACAAAATAAAGGACTTACAAAATTACAAAAATGAAGAACACAAAAGTAAGTGAAAAAAAAGAGAGGAGGAAAGGTCTCTCAAGTAAAAACATGAGTATGGCAGGTCCTCCCAAGCCTTTGGAAAAGCTTTGGTCATGCCAATATGATCTCCTCTCTTCTGAAATTCCAACCCCTCTCAAGGAGAGAAGGGGAGAGTATTTATAGCCCAAGGAGTGGACTGTTTGCATTCCTAATATGTCCCTCCACTTTCATCGCTAATTTTCCTATTCAGACACCCGAATCTACAAATATCTCCTTCTTCATAGTTTTAGATAATAAAGTTTTTTGACTACTGGAAAAATATGGAGGCATTTGGACAAGTGGATCCAAAGTTATGGCAGTTTTATTAAAAAAAGGTAAACTGTCCATTTCTATCCATGCTTTTTCGATGGCCAAAATGTGAATGGATTTTTGAAAAGGAATATGACATCAAATCCGAATGAATTCTTCAACAAATTCGGCATAATATATCTCCTCTTTCCCACTTCAAAATCTCATCTCGATTTAATGCTTACATCAAGAGATATGTCATGAATAGTATACTGATTTTAATTCTCGGACAGAATGGTGGACTGGACTTCAAAGCTTCATTTGGGCCCCTTGTACTTGGATTTGGGCCATGAAATTTTTATAAAAGATGAAATGTAGTGTCCCCAGAATTATGGTGGAGAGTTAATGTTTTTGGACTTCTTTATTGAGCCCAGTAAATCATTCTTCATGGCTGGTCCAGTTTGTTCACAGATTCTTTGGTCTTGTTTGTGAGGACCATATGACCCTTCAAATGGCAGAATTGGATCATGGTTCCTTCTAATGAAATGTTGTATATTAAAAGGCGAATACTAAAAAACAAGAACCACACAATTTGGATAAGTATAGTGACAATTATTATTAAAACATTAAACTGACTCAATTGGACTACTTCTAAAAATGCTCAAATATTATACTTAATATTAAAACATTAATATTTCACACAAATTATGCACATTTCATATAAAATAAGTAAAGGGGGAATATAATAAGTCATGAAAATATTAATAACATCAAAAACTGAAGTCAAAATTTAATCAAATAGATTGTATCACTGCCTGAAAATATATATAAACAAACATAATTTTATCAAGTTAATAAAACAATTATCTACACATTTCTATTATAAAGAAGAATTAAAAACATATAATTGAAATTTATAACATGATCATTATCGGTTGATCTTGAAGCATTCTTTTTAGGTCATTATGTCCATGCACCTATTATAACAAAAGAATTTGTTTTTGAATACTTGTTATTATGAAAAATTAATATTAATCATAAAAATTTGAATATACATACCTTGAATCATTATCATATGTAAGAACCCGGTTTTTACTATAAAAGGCTTTGGAAAATTCTTGATGTTATTCCAGAGCAGTGCCTTCAGACGGCATACGATTCTGAGCCCTGGTGTGGCTGAAATTAAATTTTCAGTGCGTTCACACTGGGCACGCAAAATAAATGGAATAACTCCTAAACGGTGTTTCAGATAAGAAATCTATGTTTATGGATGGGTCCGAAATTTGTTGTTTACCCTATGAACGACATAAAACATATCGGTGTGGGGCATTCAGACCCCTCGCTCATTAGCGGTGTGTTAAATGGATAAATTAAATAAAATTATTCATTTAATAGATCAAACCCGAGGAACTCCTAAATGGTTGCTCGGATGGGAAAACCAAGGGCACCATTGAGTCCAGAGCATGTCGCTTTCCCTAGGCAGGGAGTAAAAGTTGCGGGCACGGGCCTGCTGTGAGCGATGTCACCCAGGGGAAAAATGGTCATTTCAAAATGTCCACTTAGTGATTTTTATCACTTGTGTTCCCTTTAAAATAACTTTCAAACGATGTCTTTGAATGGAAATCTAAGACTTTCGTTGAGTATGAAATGGGGCGTTTTTTCTATGCGCAATATAAAATAAGTGGGTGCGGAGGTTTCGGAATCTGTGCCCGATGAGAGAGTTTCAATGGATTTTTATAAATTTGCTTAAGTGTTGGGAGGGGACAACCCAATTCTCTCTCTATCTCTTCCTCTTTCTCTCTCTCTCATCCGTTCTTTAGCGTTCTTCGCTGTTCTTCACCAGATTGAGGAGAGGACTCAGGTGGATCGAAGACGGATTGAGCAGGAGCATCGCCAATGACGAACGGATCCAACGAGGTAGGATTTCTGCTGAATTTCCACACCTTCGTCAATTTCTGGTGTTTCTTTCAATTTTATTCTTTATTTTCATTAATTCATGAATTTGGATGATGGTCGAACGAACATGGCCATCCTATGAACCCCGTTCTAAAAATAGTTCTTGAGCGTTCATCGCCCAAAACATCTGACGTGCCAACTCTCGTCAGATCAACGATCAGAGGAAAGTGATGCGAAGGCCTCGTCCCAAAGATCCCGAACCCGTATTTTCTTTTGAAGTCGCGCCACTGGAGTGGGGGAAACGACCGTCGGAAGTCCTGGATCTAGCAAGGGCAGTGGCTGGAGGACGGGTGTCGACAGCGGGTGCGACCGGGGGTTGGGGGGAGGCAGCAACGGCGAGCCGAAGTTGCGGGCTGCGGCAAGTGTGGCCGAGCGGCCAGCGGCTGCGCACGGCGGCCGCGGTGTGTCGAGC
Organism: Viscum album; assembly: GCA_963277665.1. NCBI lineage: Eukaryota > Viridiplantae > Streptophyta > Magnoliopsida > Santalales > Viscaceae > Viscum > Viscum album. The sequence continues at coordinate 869,888,214 of OY728122.1, forward strand.
GGCCAGAGGTCGACCGTAGGTGATGTTGGGACTGTGGGTAGCAGGGTGGTGCTGCGGAGGAGGATTCGGAGCGGTGTGCAGATGAGGAAGGGGTGTGGCCGGTGGGTAGCTGGGGCAGCATGGCAGCGCGAGCAGGGGAGCACCAGGGAGGAGTCGAGTAGCTCAGCGGAGCTCGACGGTGAGGTGTGGAGTCGGCAGTGGAGCGGGGAGATCGGAATGACGGCTATGGCTAGTCGCGGTTAAAGGGATCCCAAGGCCCAACTTCGGGTGTGTAAAGAAAGTTAGGACCTGCCCTTTGCGGGTCTGTGGACCCGTCAATAAAGACCGGCCAAGCGGCCGGTCTGTTGGGGGGCAAAGACCCGGGCACTGCGGGTCCTGTTGGGAGACGAAGACCGGCCAGATGGCTGGTCTGTTTGGAGGAATCTAGACCCACTCAGGTCCAGTGCTGCTGGGTGGGCCGCGGCCAGTGGGCCGTGGTGAACTGGACCGGACCCACGGCTGGGCCACGGGCATGTGGTCCGGACCGGGCCGGTCGGGGTGGACCGGCCCGGTTGGGCCCCTTGCATTCAAGGGACCGTAATTCCTAAATGGCGCGTTTGTTTGAGGCGTCGTTTGCGGCTGCATGTCTGTGTTAACAAGACGGACTTTTTGAGGTATGTTTTAGGGTTTTTGGGTTCTGCACCTGAAGACGGGTGCCCCGAAACGTTTTACTTTAATAATATTAATTGTTATTAAAGTTGCGTTGAAGGTGGTTCACGATCTGGACGTCCCTTTGACGCGTCGTCAGAGGCGTTGTGGCCCTGGAGCTGAGACGGTCTTTCCAAGTTGGTTCGGAACCTGTGTGGGTTGGTTTCATTGCTCAGCAGCATGAAACGCAATGTGAGTGATCAATTGATTAGTTAATTTATTGTTGCGTCAGACCTAACTCCTATGTGGGATGTCCGATTGACGTGTCGTTAGCGGAAGTGTGACCCCAGTCTTTGTGCGGACTTTTTGAGATGATTTCTAAAGTGTTCGGGTTGGAGACAAGGTGCGGGTCCCACATGGCCTAGTTCATATGTTTTACGGTAAAATGCCACTTTTTCACCTGTCATCTGTTTAGGGTAAATGAGAACTTGTTTCAGAGTGTTTTTTTGAGAGGATTGCAACGGTTCAATCTGCCCACCTAAATTCGGGTTCGAAGTCCGGGCCCCACAGGGCCCCGTTTGTGTATAACGAGGGGAGTTGCAGCTTATGCATCCGGAGTCCGTTTTAGGCGCTGTCAATGACGTTGTGACCCTGGAATCGAGGAGAATTTGAATAGGGTGGTTTCAGGCATTGAAGCTGGAGTTGAGGCCTGGGCCCCACGGGCCATCTCTTAAGCTATGTGCAGCATACTGCGACTTTTTCATTAGGTGTCTATTTGGGGCTTATGAATAGTCGATTTCAGCATGATTTTCTGAGAGAATCACTGTGGCGCAGTTCGCCCGACCTCTTTCGGGACCGAGGTGTGGGCCCCACAAGACGATGTGTGGGCGTAAAGCGGCGTTGAGTAACGTTTCCATCGGGAGCCCATTTCTAGTGAGTTAGTAGTCTAACTCGCATGTTTTTCCACGAGGATTACAACGGTGTAATCTGTTCAGGTGAGTGGAGACTCTTACATGATCTTATTAAATTTGGAAACATGAAAGGGCATTGGTTGTAGGTTCCTTTGACGCACTCGGAACCTACGCACGGTAGCGGTACTAGTGACACCCAGTGATGGCATGGGCGCTGAACCTCTATTAGGTGTTTTGTTCTGGAGTTGGGTGGTTCTGCAATACCCCCTCCATGTTCTGTTGGCCAGTGTTATACCATGCAGTAGGGATGTCCAGAGCAGTTCTGAGTTTACCCTCAATCGGGGCTGGGCAGTGGGTTTCTAATCGACTTCTTTGGGTTTACCCTCCAGTAGGGCTAGGTAGTGGGTCACCCGACGAGTTATTCCAGGTCTACCCTCCAGTAGGGCTGGGAAGTGGGTCGCATGTCGACTTCTTCCAGGTCTACCCTCGAGCAGAGACTGGGCAGTGGGTTGCCTGTCGACTTCTTCCAGGTCTACCCTCCAGCAGAGACTGGGTAGTGGGTCACCTGTAGACTTCTTCTAGGTCTACCCTCTAGCAAAGACTAGGTACCGGGTCGCCTGTCGACTTATTCCCGGACTACCCTCCAGTAGAGATTGGGTAGTGGGTCGCCTGTTGAATTATTCTAGGTCCACCCTCTAGTAGAGACTGGGCAGTGGGTCGCATGTCGACTTATTCCAGGTATACCCTCCAGTAGGGCTAGGCAGTGGGTCGCCTGTCGACCTCTTAGGGTCTACCCTCAAGCAGAGACTGGGTAGTTGGTCATCTGACGTCCTCTTAAGGTCTACCCTCCAGCAGAGACTGGGCAGTGGGTCGCCCAAAGACTTCTTTCAAAATCAGTATTTTCTACTAGGCTAGTCTGTGGCATTTCTCTGTGACTACCGAAGTAGGACTCTTGGATTGTACGAGTCAATGACTTGACAGCTTTGACTTTGAGAAAACCTCTCGACTGTGTGACAGTGAAGAGGTGTCGTTTGACTTTCCCCATAACTCTCATATATGAGGGCAACATTCCCCACTGAGACGCATCCTTGTGACGCGACCTAAAACAGTGCAGGCGAGTTAGTGCCTCCCAAAGCGGATAGTGACGAGGTGCGGTGATTTGAGCCCCTTGACTTGCAGTTTGGAACAGACTTACAGGATGCTGGCCATCAATTGTGTCTACTTCTGGGACTGTTGGCTACTCACTTTCTTGGGCTAATCTATGAGATGGAGATCCCCTATGACCTTGTTCGGGTTTCTAGTTTGAGCATATGGATATGTATATACCTTGTTCCAGTCCCCACTTCTTGGGTTTTGGTTACTCTCATTCTAGGAGAGCCGAAGACGCACGAGGTATGCCACGTGATTTCCGTGTCTAGATTCTCGTGGTTGGATGAGTCTACTCTCCTTCTATAGGTAGATAAGACTTGATGAGAAGTTCATCTTCTCACCGTTCCTAGCTCTTTGTGTTAGGATGAGTCCACTTCCTTCCTCTTGTTGGGTTGAGCTATACTCTTTACTGCACTCTCTGTTGTACTCCATTACTATTCCCTGTTCGATCTACTGCTCACTCTTTGGTACCTCCTTTGTTTCCCCCTTGAGCCTTCGAGGTATCCTACTGAGTATTTTTATACTCACCCCTACTTGGGCTTTGCCTTCACTTGGTTCCCCTTGCAGACGACGGATAGGTTGCTCGTGACTACAGAGGAGAATAGGATTTTGGGATCTTGGACCACGTGCGGTGGTCGTAGTTGGGTTCCAGGTGTGGGACCCTCCCAGCTGTTTACTTTTGTTTACCTGTTTCTTGGTTGTGGAACTTTTTTGGTTTGGCGTGTGTTTTTTCCCTTTTCTTTTTAGTTTACCATCATCATTTACATTGTACTGTTTAGAGGTCGATGCACTTTGTTGTTTATTTATAGCATTTGGTACTTTACTTTTCTTTTTACTCTGCACTTCTGCATTGAGTGGGTTGCGTGTGTGTGTACAGGTACTTAGGAAAAGGCCTCCCCGAGTTGTTTATCCTTCAACGCTTGTCACCAGCCCCTGGCCTATGTAGGCAGGCTTAGGGTAGTTGCGTCTCGAGCCAGGGTAGGGTCGGGTCGTGACACCATACTTAATAAATAGTTCAAAAATAATGATCGAAGAAGGGTAAGTTTATCTTTCCTGTAATAATTGGAATCATTGAATGCCTACAATAACATTGAATGATATAAGATTAAAAAATAGAACAATATGATAGAAAATATAAAATAACTAACATAACTAACTTTATCAAATTCAGTAGTTACCCTAGTTGTGATTATCTCATACATGAATTATAAAATATAATGACCACATTTAACATATCCTTGTTGGTGAAGGAACTGTAGTTATATAAAATTAACTTGATAAAAAAATCCAATATATATATATATATATATCAAAAATTAGAATAATATCTAATATAAAAAATAATTACCATTACTTTTACATATTGAATTTCATCTGGGTTCTTTATCGACAAGTGATCATTGTTAAATTTTTTCCATGACCCGTGTTTTCATATATATCATCTAATAATACATTTATATACAATAAGAATTAAATAAAATGAAAGTATGAAAAATAAGAAAACTTTCCTTTCTAATAAGGTTGTAAATTTTCTATGAACAACACCTAATAATGAAAAAACCCATTATAATGTGATTTCACTCTTGTAAAATACGCCTAACATATAATTTCCCAATAATGAAAATATTTCACACTTAATAAAATTATAATAAAATTTAGTTCATAATTATGTTTGTCTTATTACTAAGGATGAAATGGAAAAAACCAACACCCAACCTCTATCTATGATAATCTCTAACATATATATATATATATATATATATCAGCAGTCTTCAAACATTGAAAATAAATTAAAATAAATTTTGGATCTATAAAATGATAAATTTTTATGGAATAATTTGGAATAATAATAATGTGTAGATACCTAATTAAAAAAGTAATATAGTTAGTCAATTTTAACCATCTGTAATTAATTAAATAAAAATTAAACCATCAATTTACTTGCATGGAAAGAAAATACAACACAATCATGATGAGATCTTTAAAATCAATTAGACCCATGATATATTTTTTGGAATATTCTCAATAGATAGTCTCTTCCATATATATCGAATGTCATATGAAACTCATTGATATTATCCAAGGAATAAGAAGCCTAAGATAATCTTTGTATCCCATCAAAAATATCATAAGTATATATAGTGGTTTGTTCCTAAAGGTTTTGTTTCCTTTGTTCTATTTATTTTGGTTGTAGATACTCCCATATAAGTTAAATGTCAAAAAACATTACTAGTAATTTTCATTCAGATGTAATTAATATTAAAAAATTCATTTCACATATGAAAGATAAAAATGAAGGTCAGATTCCCAAAGTAAATAATCACCTATACAATCCCCAACTCTGGTAACCGTCTTAGTAGGAAACTGTGGTAGAGCAATAGGATCAATAATATCATGAACTAATCATCTAACCTAACCCATCTGCATAGGATGGTGATGTACAGAATCCCCCAGAAAATGAACAAATAAAAAAGCTACCGTATTTACACAAGGATCTCTAGCATACAACTCACATTATAAGGTTGGGTATAAGGGGGGAGGTGGACAATATGTGTAGGCAGGCTAGGTGGGATGATCTGTCTAGGAGGGCTATATAGTCTATGAAATCGATAGAAAATGATAGACATGCTGGGAAGGTAGTGTAGACTGGGATTGTCTCATCATTTTTTATAAGAAAGCATACATAGTTGATTTAATTTGATCACTCATGGACGGTTTCATATCTTTTAGCTTAACTTTTAAGGCATCGATTTTAGGACCTATTGATTTCTTACTTTTCTAACCAAAAACTTTCTAAATACTAACACCCGCATCATATCCGCTTATGCAGCCAGGGTGTTCTAAATTTACAAAAGTTGTGGCTATGATGTTTATCAAATCCTCAGGGATAAAATTTCCCTGTGATGATTTATCTTGATGTTCATCCTAAAATGAAATATTAAAATGGCATATTAGTGTTGATAATTTATAAAATTGAAAAATTAATGAAAAATAAAAAATATTTACCTAAAATTATTTCAGCTACTTCCTTAGTTTTATCTGTAAGATAATTTTTATTTTTTATTCTTCTCATTTGTTACCATTTTTCATAGTGGGTAGGGGGAGATATAGGATCAAACTGGGCCACATCATAACCAATAGAAAACTAAGATCTTAATGCTTAAAACATTTCCTCAATCATGTTTTTCTTAAATAAATGATACCCTCCAAATGATAAAGTATGAGGGTATACATTCTGATACAAGAGTTATTAATTGTATTTCCTGGAGCCCTGTTATATAAAAGGTAAACTAATAAGTAATTAGGTACATATATATGAAAGTTTATAATATAATATAATTTTCATACCAGAAAAGTATTACCATGTTAGCTGGAAAAAAATTCTTCCAGGTCTCTTCATCTAAATAATTATACTTGAGGCATGGGTTTTTTTATATATTTCTAAAAACATGATTTTTTGCCAACTTTTTTTTGAAATCTCTCCATCAAAATACCACTGAAGAAAGTCATATTTTCTTAATTTCTTTTGTTTATTCAAAATTCAATTTCATTTTTAATTGAATAAAAAAATATTACTCATTTATAATATATCATATTTGAAAAATGAGATAAAATAAATCAATTGAAATATTTTACCATTACCGCTTCCCAAAGCTGATTTATAACTATATTGTCAATGGAATTCCAATAGGGATATAAAATACTAATCCTATAATGACTCTTCATAGATATATAGTTGGTAAACTATGATTAATTTGGGCTAGTTTCATTATTATTTTCATCAAAACTAATATACAAGCACTTGTCTATATGATAAAGAGTCAGTTTAGTAAATATGTAAGGCCACATTTACCAATTGGAGAACTCTATTTCTTAATAGTTAAAGTAGGAGAATCCAACTTTGAAGTCTCATCAGTAGTCCTGTAATTATTTTATGTAAATTAAATGTTTTTTTAAGTAAATATTTATATTACTAGATATTTAATTATATGAAAAAACACAAACACCCTGATATATGTTCCACTATCTCCGTATCTGTATTCATCATTAAAATAGAAAAAATGTAATAAAGTTCTTTTGTTGCAGCATATTATAAGAAAAGTAAATAATTAGGAAATATTAAAAGTGAAATATTTAAGTCAAAAAACTGTCACACATGTGTAAACTTAAAAAATGATGTTATGATTATTAACCAAAAAAATATACAAGGTAAACTATTAAATATAAAAATTACTTATAAAATGATTGAAACATTTATAAATTTAAATATCAAAGTTCAAAAAATGGTTCTCATATGCGTAACTTTAACAAAAATATAATAATGTACATCAGGTATTTCAATGAAAAAATGTTTAACCATAACCGTAGAATATCAAAATTAAATAAACAAAATAATATAAATAATCAAATAAATATAATTAAATAACCAATAGTTAGTAATGTTTATATCTTTTACACACGTAAATTTCAATAAATAAATAAATATAATTTAAATATTTACCAGATTAATTATGGGATTATTTTAGTGTTTTCCCATTTCCCTTCAGGATGATCATTTCATACTGCATGCACTTTGTCTGCATTATAGACATTGTAATTCATAAATCATGTGACACACGAAGATGCCTCATATAAATCAATAACATCATCATCATCCTCATCATCCAAATGGATTATTTTCTCTTAAAAAATAAAAAACCAAAAATCATTCGATGAATCAAGGACATAAAATATTTTTTTTTATGTGTGGCCATGATGAATGGTTCCTCATTGAAACTAATTTTTTTAAAATAAAACAGTTTAAATAAAAATTAATCTAGTTTCATACCACTATTACTTTCAACCCAATTACACTTAAACAAAGTGACTCTAAATTTAGTATAATAAATTTCCCATAAGTCTTAAATAACTCCAAAATATGACATTGATTTAGAAATTGTGTTTTTATCTCTTGAACTCGAAAGATGAACTACTTTAGTGATGACCATTACAACACAATTTTGAATGGTACTCTTGTCATCCATTTTTTTTTTGTAAAATGTGTACTCGTTAATATCAAAACCAGACCATGTGATCACATTAAGGTATGGTCCCACTACCAACCATTTCAATTTTTCTGATTCAGATGTTTATTTGATGAAATTCTCTTTAAACCATGAAAAAAATGTCTTGTTATGATCAATCATTATCCACTTTTCCTTTCTTTTCGAATAGCATAAATTTAATTTAGAAATATGTGATAATATATATGATTAAACCTCACCAGTGTTGTTCAAAATGTATAAATTTTCTTGTATCACTTCATCACGTGGAATGAACTTTACCTTTAAGCATAAAATCCCTCTACCTTCACTATCAGCTATCATATTTCGAGATATAGAGAGACCAATATGCTCCACTTCATATAAATAATAATTACATAACTAAATCGCTTCTTTAGATTCATATTTTTGAACAATAGAGGCCTCTGGTCGATAAATATTTTTTACATATCCTTTAAAATGTTTCATATATCTTTCAAAAGGATTCATCTCTCGTAAATAAATTTCCCAACATATTCTTATCTCACACACTAAATGAATCTTTATATGAACCTTTATATAAATAAATCTAGGTGTGAAATACATTTCTATTAACAAAGAATAATATAATCTTCATTATCAAACACATATAACAAATTTGGATCAACTACTTTTCTACAAATGGATTTAAAAAAATTGGATAACATGATAATTTTCTTTCCAATAGTTGTCAAAAATATAACATGTAGTGTGACTGGTAGAAGTTGTTTCATAAATACACGACAATCATGATATTTTATAACTATTAATTTATAATCCTTGAATTATAACAAATTATTTACATTTTATGAACAAACACTAAGTACTTTAATACCATGAAGATAGTGAAAAAAATTCATCTTCCCTATCTTTCTTAATATGGAACAAGCCAGAGGTTAATATGTTATGTTCCCTTTTATAGTGAGAGCTAACTCTAAATGTATTCCCATTAATATCAAGTATAATCTTGTATGAAATCCAAATTTTTTCTTTAATTTTTTGTCAAAAAATGTTCCAATCAAACTTTCACAATTTTGTTTAACATGAATAACATCAATGTTATGTTTTATCTCTAAAAATCTCTAATAAAGTAGTTCTAAAAAGATTGACTATTTCTTTGAGATATTTTTTTGAAGACCAAAACTTCTTTTATTTCCAAATGTCGAATAAATATTTTTCACCCTATCATAATATTATTCAACTTACAATAGTCTTCGTGGAAGATTTTATTCCTATAAACCATCAAATACTTTTTTCAATCTATGACAAGGATGATCAATTTGAAATAATATTTGATGTCACATGTACAAAATATTTCTTCCACTCTACAATTAATAATAAGAAGTATATTATTCATAAAATGGACATGATTTGGGTCCATAAAATTATATTCATATGAGTTTCTATATGTTGGAACATTATTTATAGTGAACATTAGCATATCCCGAAGAATAAAATAATATTTCTTGTATACATAAAAAACATAAAAACATGTCTCCTATAGAAGTTTCAAATCATCAATCAATGGTGAAAGATACACATAAAAATCATTTTTAGCTCTTTTGGTCCAAAAATTATCATGCTCATCACAACATATTTTTTCTTCAGAAAAATATGTGGAGAAAAGTTGTAAATAACCAACAAAACAGGCCCTAAAATATATTTTTTACTTAGGCTCCCATGTGGATTGATTACATCAGTACAAGATCCCATTCTAGGATTTCTATCTTCACTTCTAAAATCACAAAATTGTATAACAAATCTCTTCCACTATGGTGAATCCACAGGGTGACGTAAGTTACCATCAGAGATGCACCGATATAAATGAAATCTTAACCTTTTTTCATCAATTGAATTTTAAAATAGATGATTCAAATGAGTAATTATTAAAAGTTGTACCATATTTCTTTAGTATAAGATTTTATTGTGGTACCTAAGAATGAATTAGGGTTGAATTGTTTGAATTATATGAAGGAATTTTTGGATAATATTATTATTATTTATAAAAAAATTGATTACTCATGAGGTTACATGCCAGAACCTGAGAATAAATTTGAGTTGAATTTTCTGTCCATAATTTAGTATGATATCCCACATGTAGGATAGTTTGATAAATATTCATATTCTTTCTTATAAAACAGACAATCATTAAGGAAATAAAGTATCCTTTTATTCCTTAATCCCATTGGGAATAATATTTTATTCACCTCATAATTGGAATATGGAAGCTCATTTCCATTTTTAAGTAGTTCTTTTAAAATATCAAGTAAGTTAAATAAACTTTTATAACTCTACCTATTTCTTTCTTTGAAGTTAAATAATCACAAAACTACTGATAACAATGTATCTTTATTGCAACCTGGGAATATTTGTTTCTCAAAATATCTATAAAATTGTTCAATAGATGTAGTTTTCAATGGTTTCAACACCTAAATAATGAATTAATTCTTTTCTACGATTATATGCCTCATTATGAATATTTTCATCAACATCAGATGTTGAATTTCTATCTCTTTCACCATTCTAGATCTAGCGTGTATAATTAATGGTAAAACCATAGAAAATGAGATGATCCTTTATTTCTCTAGAGTTTAATTTTATCACATTCAAACACTCCATACATGGATATAAAATTCAATATGCATTTAAAATACTTATTTTAGAAAATTATAAGAAATAATCACTCATTTTTTATATTCACCAGTGCTTGTTCGTAAATTTATCCAATTACAATCGATTCAAAACCTGATATCATAATATAATCAATGAATATATTAATATATTTAAATATTTAAATAAATATATATATAGATAAATTATAAACATAAAAAATTCAATAAAAATGATTGGTAATCAGATTAAAAACATCAACAGTTATTAAGAATAAAATAAAATTTAATTTACTAAAGGTATTTATTTTGTGTGATGTGTGTCATGATAATCCAATGAAAATCAAATTTAATGACCCTAGTATTAATTTTTTTTTTATATTATGTAAATATGGTTTATTGATATTATAATTTAATTATTTTACATCATCTATCATATATTAGTTCATTTTACATAGTTGTTACATTAGTTTGGTGTTGCATGCATCAAACAGTATTGGAGATTGTATTATTTTAATGGGTGAAAAATATGTATTAATTACATGTGACGTACATTATATTGATAAATGATGAAACCATATGTCATTGTTAATTGAATAATAGTATCAATAAAATTTAAAAATTTCATCAAATAACTTTTTAAAAAAATAAACAAACTTTAAAAACAACATTTATAAATAATAATCAACTACCGAAAAATAATTGAAATAATAAGTAAAAAATATAACTAAATGATAAATAATTTAAATTCAACATTAAAAATAACTTACAAAATTTATATTTCAATAATTAAAATGGATCCTTAATCTGAATGTGCACCCACAAATTCATTAGAGGTATAAACACAACATGATCTAACAAAAATTCTTATAGAAATGAATAATAAACAAGAATAGTGAAATAAAATCAAACCACGATTGATTGTCGGACATAAAATGGTTTACAAAGAGAAATAATTTATTTGCTTATGAAACAGTAATAGAAGATGATGAATCAAGACCACATATCATGAAATGATGATAAAAATAAAGGAAAATCAACAATAATGACCGTTGAGGATGAGCAGGTCACCGTTGGGGTCATTGTGAGTCATGAAACAAGTTTCTAAGAACCAAAATATGAGGGTTTTGTGATCCCCAGATTCATTTAAAATGTTTTTTGTGTCAATTTATAAATAAAATAATGCAAACAACTAATTAATTATGTCGGTATTGTAAAACCCCACACTTTATTTATTTCTTTTTGATTTCTAGAGTCAGTTTTTTTAAAACAACTAAGATCATAAATCAATTCTATATATTTTTTGGCATCATTTTTTTAAAAAAAAGGACCCCATAAATCAATAAAAAAATTCAAAATTTTTTATGTTAAATCTGACACCAAAAAGTTCTTGAAACTACATTTTTCATCGTTTTATGAAAAACTGACATCAAAGATTCAACGTTGAAGCCACTTCTCCTACTAGTGAGCGTTTTAAGACATCCTTTTAATTATAATGGAATGTTTTTATATGATGTAATAGGTATATTATTAAAGAATAATTTTATTATTTTAAAATGAGGAGATTTTACTAAATGATTTTAAAGTGGGAATATCAATATCTTTTCAACGTTTTTGAAGTAGAAAAGCTCTTTTAACTTGATTAAAAGGTGTTATTATTTTTGGATTTAAACACCTAATATTAATTCACCTTTTTATCTATATAAATATAGAATTATATTGTATGGATTTATGAATTTTTCTAATAAATGTTTTTATGGGAATAATTCATTAAATGGTTTTTGGAGATGAGAAGTGGGATTTCATTAAATTTTATATTAAAATTATTGATCATTTTACTTTGTAATACATCATTGGAAAAGCTTCGGTATCTTGGAGGTTTCTAGTGAAAAGTACATTACTAGGTGATTTCTTTTCTCTTTATATTATCTAATTTAGTATAAATGTATCATACTTTGACTGGTGTGGGTTATTTATCTATTATTATCTAAATTGGTTATTTACAATAATCATCACTAGTCTAGAAATTTATTTTGGATACTAACTTTACCCTTTAGTTAAGGATTCTTCTTATGACTACTAAACTACATGTATTTATCTATGGTTTGGGAATTGGGATTTGATATTCACTCCATAGATCCATGGGTAGATATACCATGATGCCTAATAATACTAGAATATGTGAGATACTTAATGGTAGTTGATTTAATTATTCTTTATCGAATATGAAAATGTTTAAAATTAAATGTTTTCTAATTAATAATGTTTTTAATGTAAGGTAACTAATAATATTAAATTTATTTACTTGTCATACATAAAATTTGTATTTTCATTATTTATTTTCAATCTTGTATTTATGGTTGGTATTTTAGGAAAATTGTATAGGATCTTAGAGGTATCCTATAGGTATTTGTGATCACTCCCAACATTTATATACTATTTGTACATGAGGTTATATTTCATGATCTGTTATGTTGGTATCATAAATACCTTTAAATTATATATTTATTATACCACCAACATGGATATGAGGATTTGGAGGTAAGATCCCATTCTCGTATGTGTAAAAAAATTCTTGAATAAATTTTATTTTCAATTACTTAATTGGTTGATTTTTTATTAGATGTTTATAATTGGATTTTTATATTTAGATCACCTTGAGTTGATGTGTCTAGATTTGTAATGAGGCTCGAAGGGAATAATGGGAGATTAGGTAGGCCTCACAAGATTTAGTAAATGTTTTGTATGTTCAGAGGATTTTTCATCAGGAACATAGTTTAAGGTTCATGGTTTAGGGTAAACTGTGTGTCATCCTGAATCTTAGGGAATTTTAAATTGTTTTTCTTAGGAGCATAGTTGGATCAGATAGTTGGAGCCTAATTAAGGCCAAACCATTTGAGGTTCTAGAGGGGTGGAAAATATATCAAAATGATTGGTGAATGTTTTTTAAACCATATGAGGTGGATGGGTTTGAGTTATGGTCATCCGCATAGTTGGAGAATGGTTTGGGAAACTGTGTGGCCACACCTTGTGGCTCATTAAAGGGGTAGTTTTAACATTTATCCCCTATGAGTTTTAGAAGGGGTTATTCCACTTTTCTTTCTATAGCATGTGTCCATAACCCACCCAACTCATCCCCTATTCTATGTTCATATACCTTTATTTGAGAGTGTATTTTGATGTATTTACATAGTGTTTTGATGTAGAAATATTCCTCGAGTGACCTCTATTTGTCCCCAACTTTTACCATTAATAATTTTAAGACCTCGAGTTAGGGTTGTTGGTTTTGATTCCATGGGAGAATGGTGGGATCAAATTTTTATGATGTGTTATTACTTATAATTGTTATCTGGCCATCCTAAGACACCATCTCCACCTAGTTTCTCAATAATTTGGTAAGGTATTTTATCATTTGAAAAATTCTTAGTGATTTTTATAAATTTTAATTAAATTAATTATGGAATCCAAAACGTGTGCTAGATATTTTACTCAAATTGGTTTTGGGGTTCTATTATGGGCCTTCAATGGGGTGTTGGCCTCAGTTATATCATCATAAGACGATGTGGTTGGTTTTCTTAAATATTAATGTTTAAAATTAAATTATTTAATTAATTATATTTTTATAATTAATTTTTTAAGCTTTTTGGCCTATTTTATGATACCAGGTGGTGAGAATTGTGAGGATTAGGCATAGACAGGCCTTGATAGCAACTGCTAGCCCTTGGACATGAATGGAAAAACTTCAAATAAAAGGTAGGTTCTAATATGTACACACCCTATGGTGTATGAATTAGATTATATACATTGTATCATGTGAAATTTTTAACCTTATGGAGATAAACCATTGAATTAAAATAATTTTAAAATAATTAAATAGAAATAATTTTTTTAATTAATTAAATTTTTTAATTAAATGAGATCTCATTGACCTTATAGAGATCCAAGGGCCACAACGGGACCTTAGTCCCTTGATGGATGCTTTTCCAGCTGATATATGAGGTTGTGAATATTGATTTAGGTGTCCTTTGATACCATCATATCAAGGGGGGTTTCTAGGATTTATATTGGAATGGACATGGGTCGGGTTAGTGAATTAACAGAGTGGAACTTTAAGCATTGAGATAATTAATGTTCTATTTCTTGAGTGATACCATGTATGGAAGACATAATGTGTCTAAAAAGGCCATGATACACTGCTAATGATTTTAAAGGATGATAGTTCCTTAGAGAACCAAGTTTCCTCCCAAGACATAGAGCCAGAATGAGGACCCACATGATGGTACCTCTACTATACTGTGACCTAGGGGATCCAAGTGGGTGCCTCGGTAACTAACTGACCATGAGAAAGTATGTATTGCGTAGTAAGAGAGGGTATTTAGTGTCACCTTAGAACCAATACTAAACTTTTAAGCCTGAAGGAGTGGTGATTATGAGAATGGTTTAGCTGTTCGGCCATCCCAAAACTTACATACATGCTTCATGTGTTTTTTTTATGTAACCATGATTTATAGACGTACTTCTTGGATCCCATCTTATGGTATTTATGTAATCATGATAGTATAAGGGACACTCAGAGGTTATTAATGGGATCCAGTCTTAGGCATTATGTGAAATTATTATGAGGTAGTTTAGATGATAATGTTGTCATGGATTCTTAGTGCCACCTGGTATCTTGCTATTGATCAATGTAAATAATTCATGGAATACTAGGATTTGACATTAAGTCTATATAGGATACCCAATATGCCATGGGTTCCGAATATGACTAACCTATAAATTATTAATCCATGTAGGACTAGTGAATTATTATATTATGATTACAACTATTATAATGATATTCTATGGTCAGCCCAAGGATTCATCCGGTTGAGCCTCGTTATATTACCTATTCTTGATAAGGATGCCATGTTTCCTTGAATCTATCTATTTAGCATGGTAATATATGGGTTAAATTTTATTTAGTGATTTCCTAGGATTCTTGGGAATCTTCCTCAATACATTATTTATACTCATAGTTTGTATAGATTCTTAGGAACCTAAAATTTTAGTTTTTTAGTTCGTTATTTTGAGTTATTGGTCATTGATTCTAGATACATTGGATTCCTGGGTTACACAAGGATCCAATATTTTTATTGTTGGCATGGTATCATAGATTTCTTATGGATACCATAAAACATTCCAAACTAGGTATGATATATTAGTTTCACATTCCTAGTGATTGAAAATTGTATAGTTAAATTAAATGGGATGGAATGGTCCATAAGACATTCTGAGAGACATTTTTCAATTGGTTAGAAGCATGTATGGTTTATTAAATCTGTTAATTTTTAAGTGGACTATTTATTTATATTGAGCATATCACATGATCATATCACTATATATGATGGTTGGTTTGGGACTAAGTTCATGGTGACCTACTAAAATTTTCACTCACACCTTGCACAGGTCTCCATTCCACTTGGGTGCCCTAGAAACTTCTACATGGTTATTGTAGGAACTGGTTGGGTAGAGGTCTATTATGTCATCATCAAGGGGAATACAAGGGTGAGGTCATAGAATAGGATGAGGTGAGGCTGGTTGTATTCATGGGGCTGATATCTTTTATAACTTTGTAGTGGTATGTATAATTGAATGACCTAGAGGGTGTTCATCAATTTTATATATAGTATGACTATTTAAACCTTTGTTTTATTTAATTTTTTAATCGTATTGTTTATATTTAGTGCTTCCTATTATGATTTATTTTTTGATATATGATATTTAGTTTTTTACCCATTATTGAGCACTCTGATCAGGGGGTATAGTATCCAATTATTACTATCCTAAACCAACTATATTTACCCATTATTTTCATACATGTATATTATATCTTATTGAAAGAATATTCATTACATTACAAAATGATCAATACTATAATAGTATGTATATAGTGCCTTTGGAAAGTTGGAATCATATAAAATTGTTTCACATATGAACTAAAACATCTTATTATAAGTTCTTTATAACTATAACCCTTCTTAAACATATCATTCATAATACCTTTCTCCATAACCTATAGAAACACAGCATAATAAGGGGTGAGCTCATATTCTCAGTAATGGTAAACAATGGAGTTATCAACAGAACATGAATATAAGGGTATGAGAATATGAGAACAAGATTTGAAATACATACCATAGATTTCCAAGATTGTAACTTGATTCATGACATAAATCTTGGTAGTTCATAATATATGAATCAAAAATTAGTAAAAGAACATAATTTATGGGAGAATAATATGGGCTGAGACAAATGTTTGTGGCATATATATATATAATCATAGAAAATATTTTGTGAATAATACCCACCAAGACCTTAATTACATGTTAGTATTAGGCTAACCACCCATGTATATATATTAGGATTAGGATAACCTCCAATTTACCCTCTTGTTTTCTTAGGATAACCTCCCATGTACCCTCTTTTGGGCTTTATATAACCCCTTATATAGACTTTGAGCTCATAGAACATTAATCATCACCCAATGTATTGTAGGGATATATAATTCTAGGCCCATCCATCAAATAATTAAAATCAAACATATGTATTTCATGAGGTTATAAAAAATTCATCATTTTATAACTCATATAAATTAAATGGGTTTCATAAACATTTCATCATATCATATCATGTGGAAAATAAATGGGTTTCATAATCACCACCCATGGAAATGAAATTGATCTCATAAAAATATTATCTTTATAATCATAAAACATATAGAAAAATAATAAACATGGTAAAATTGGATCATATCCCTAGTATGTCACAAGTATAATCAAGGGTTGTTTTCATTTATGAATATAAATACCCTTAAAATAACATTGAAAAATCCTTAGAAGAATACCCATTCCACTTAAAAAATAAATTTTAAAAATAAAAAAATTACCAAATATTAATGATAAAATTTTATTATAAAATAAGATTGTCAACTTGTATTGGAATATATAGATAATTGATTGTTCATGATTTTTTGAAATACCATTCATGTTGTACACATTAAAAAAGTTTGATTTCATATTTATGGAAAAAATTCAAAACTACCTTGTTTGGAAAATAACAAGAAGATTCATTTTAAACCATTTTTAAAAAATTCAAAAAAATGATAAAATGAATTTAAAAAATCACTAGATAATAGTAAAATAATTCATTAAAACATTTTTATAATTCTTGGGAATAAGAGAGAAATTATCTTAAACTAAAATAGAGAAATATAGTCAGTTTTCCTTTAAAACACACTTTAGCTCACTTGAGTACATAAATAGAGAAAATGAAAGGAAAAATATTAATTTCATGAAAAAATTAATTATAATAAAATTAATGAGATTCATCAGAGTTATATCAATAAATTTGATCATCATAGTTATAATTAAAAAAATCTTGATAAACTATGAGATTATGACATCAAACCCTTACCACATTGGTAAATTTTCAATCATAATACTCATTAAATAATAATATAAAATGAAACATTAAATAAAATTAAAATATCTATAATCATGATATAACATTCCAAATTGATGATATTTACACCAAAAAATATAAATGAGCAGTTTAAACAGAAAATATCTTGCAGAAATAAAAGAGAGAATATAAATTCATTACCATTTTGGTTACTTATGAATTGTATTCCCCTTGAATAAAATAGCCTTATATGGATATTTATACCCCATAATTTTCATTAAAAGAATCATAAAATACATTAATGGGTAGTATATAGACCACACAAAATAAAAAAGTGGTGAATATATCATGTGTCCCCTAGAAATCAAAGTGAGACGAAAATCCATTACCACTTTTGAAACTTTTGAGTCATACTCCCATTAAAGAATAACATAAAATAAAATATTAAATATCCTGAAAATGTTATATTCATAAAATTAAATTTAAAATAGGTATTCTATTCAAAAAATAAAATAAATTAGCAGTCAATTGTATATTACATACTTATAACATTTTGTCACCCATTTATTAACAATTCATTGTTAAAATTAATCTTTCAGGTAATAATTACTTTTATTTTCATCTATGTGTTGGTTCTGTAGTTTTATTATTTTTACATTGATCATAGTTCAATAATATTTAGTATTTTAATAATGATATAAATATCATATAAATTAATTAAATATATTTAAAATAATCTATAAAAGTTATATATATAAAATGAATTACATTATTTATATAAATGGTACATCATTTATACGCCTGAACGCTCTATTAATTTCTTCAATGTATTGAAAAAATGAAAGGAAAAAAATAATTCAAATTTAAATAATCATTATTATATCATATACATAATATATGTTCATAAAATCCAACCCGATTACCATCCATGTCAAAATTAAATGAAAAATGATTTACATTACTTCATGTAGAAGGTAGTCTACACATACACACGAGCGACGTTATCTGACTAAAAAACTATGTTATAAATGTCACTTTAAATAATAATGTTTAGATAGTATATCATTCTTTATTTAAACTCTATGTTTCATGTAACACAAGATATGAAAAAATGAAATTTATTTAAAGAGAAATATATTCCACAATCTAAGGTCATTACACTCTCACTTCTAGTCAGAAGACTCTAGAATATAGATTGGTGTGCCAGAAGTCTTTTAGAAAACCAAATTTGGGAACCAGTCTAGTGACTTCTAGATCAAGGAGTTATTAAGAAGGTTATAGTATTCTGAGTTGTTCATGGGACACATTGTGAAATTTTATGTTTCATTTATTTGAAATCCAAATATATATATATATTGGAAAAATCAGGATCACTGTAATATTAGAGGTTTTTATATTTCATTTGGGAATGATTTTGTGTGTTTTATTTGGAGATTTATTGCCAGATATAATTTTATAATGTTGTGTTTAGACTATGATTTATTCTAAAATTTTACTCTATTTATATTATTTCAAGTAAAAATTATGGACATGCCTTGTATGATTTCAGAATGAAATTATTTTTTATTCTATATTAGATATGAAGGATAAATTGTATTTATTTCATATATTAATACCCATAGCACGTTTTTCAGCCTATGCTGATAGGAAACTTTCCTTAGGTTTATGAAATTTATTTTCTGGTATTCATTTACAATAATTATGATAATTATACAATTATGATATGGTATTTGGGTCACTGGTAAGTATTGGTTGGATCGTCATAACAAAAAGATTAACTTATAAAAAGGCATGACCATTATCTTCATAGAATAAGATCATGTTTTGAGATAATTCTAGGATTTATTGGTTCTAGTAAACCATTTATTGGGTTATCGTTTATTTTATTTATGCACAATAAGGAGTCTTGAATATTTTTTAAAAAAAATTCTCAATGATATTTTTAATTTCTTGTCTCATGAATCATTTTAATTGTCTAGATGCCTCTTTTTCACATTTTGTGTTTTCCTTAATGGTTATTAGTTTTAATACAATATATTTAAATCTATATTGATATATTTTTCATTAATTTTTCTATGATATTTCTTTGGGTAGATTGACTTTTTTCTTTCATGATTTATAATAAGATTTACTTATATAAATTATTATAATAAATATTTTTGTCTTGGTTTTTTAGTAAATTTTAGATATAAAAAATATTAAATGAATGTAGTTTTTTAATCAGTTAAATGGAAGTAGTTTTCTTATTTAAAATGAAATTAGGTATTTAAATTATGATTTTGAGATTTTTTTAGCATAAAAAATATGTTCTAACATTATTAGGAATGTTTTAGGTGTGATTGAAAGTGTTTAAAGGTTTGATATTAATTTATAATATTGTACCATTGTATTTCCAAATGCAATACTTATAAAAATTTTAATGGAAATTATGAAAAAAATAGAAACATTAGGATTTACATAAATAAATTGAGATATTATTTAGTTTTTACCTCAAAATTGATATTTTAGGAAGTCCAGTATGTGTTTTTATTTAATTTAATAATTTTGAATCATGTATTACACTACCTAAATAGTATTGTATTATGATTATCTTGGGTTATGGTTGTATTTTTGGTAAATTAAGATTTCTATAGTTATTTCATTTATAAATGCGTGGATAAAATAGAATGAAATGGAATATAAGTTAATTTAAAAGCCCTATAATAACCACATAACAATGGTTAAAAAATTAATTAATATGATGATCTTATTAGTTATTGATTAATATTTCATTTTACAGACTAGTGTGTCTCATATACAAATATAGTTAATGTAGTAAGTTTAAAGGAGAATGTTCATGATAATTAGTATAAGTTTTAATGAATTCATAATTTATTATATGATTTCATTTTATTTGTTTATTTTTGTGAAAAAAATTATATTCAAGAAGATAAAATATATTTTTCTTAATATGTATTAATATATTTAAGGTTACTTAGAATAATGGGTATTTACATTTACATTGATTTTCATGAAACACAGTGTTTTAAATTCAAATTATTTAGCTAATTATTTTATGTTTTCCTTTAACAATCCCATTTAAAGGCATATGATTTCAATTTTTTATGCTTTAATAGAATAGAGATTTTCTATTCAAGTTATGTTTTGAAAATATTCAGTTAATACTTTAGGTAATTTTTTATTATAAATGACAATAAATTAATAAATGTTTCCCATTATAATTTTATATGTGTATCTAAAATCATAATTTTCCTTAGAAATGTTACATATATTTTGGATATTTAGATTATTTAGGTTAGAGTTTGGTTTCTAAAGTATTTTATAAGTTAAATAAAGATATTTTTATTTTAAAGTAGATATTATTTAAAATTTGTATCTGTTTGGTTCTCAATTGGACTATTTTTTCACTTGTGTGGTTAAATATATATTATAAATGAAAAATGTTCTTATAGTTCTCTTATTATTTAGTTTCATTTTAAAAATTTTGGATTTTGATTTATGGGTTGTTTATTTATTGTTTAAGGTATCTATTTAATCCTATTCTTTTATTGTGTTTTTCTAAAAACTTATATATTTGAAAAAAAAATACTCTGATTTTTAATAAATTAACTTATTTAAAACCTATAATGTGATGATTTAAAGAAATTATTAGTGTTTATATTTTATTTATTTAAATAGTAAAAATAAATTTTAAAGAAAAACATTTTTTTATGTGAAAACATATTTTTTAGATGTGTTAAATTAATTATCTTCATTGCACATGTAAAAATTACACCTAATATCCCATGTGGTGTTAGACGAGGGGTGCCCACTGGTTTCACCCCTCCCTCACTATGAGAAATATCTTAGGATTGAGTCCCACTAGGCTAAGACATTGTGCATATTAAACATAGGGTGATTCAATGTCATTTCATAGTTGAGGTATGTGTGACATGCTTCGGGCCTGGCAAGCCTCCCCTCCAATGGGAGCCAAGCATTACCATTACACACATTTAAGGGAAATGAGATAGTTGTATAAGGGTCCTCACTTCTACTCATGTGCTTCCTCATCTAGGGTTTTCTTCTTCCCCGTAGTGATGGCCCCTAGAACTATTCTTGGCTCCCCTATCCCTATATTGATCATCCTCTTATACACCAAGATGTTTCAGATCCTTCATGGTGAGAATTCTACGGATGACATCCCTAGTTTTACTCAGTAGTCTTTTTCAGGTGCTTAGATGGTCGGGTTTGTTGGATTCAGAACCCATAAGGGTCATCCCTATCTTCTTGGGCCATTACATGGTTGTAAGAGGGGGCCTCAAGAAAGACTGGAGCTGGCGGCGTCCCCTTTATAGTACTCCTCTCAATCCTTCTTGTCTTTCTTTATAATTTTGGTCCTATCATAGTATATTTTCCCCTAGTCTTTGATAGTTTTACTTACCATGGATTTATCTTTAATTTCTCTTTACACCCTTAGGCATGACCCCATCCTGGTTAGGTTTGATAGATACCATGGAATTTTGACTATGTCTACCACCTCAGAGATGGCATATCTAAAGTGGTGTTTTTTGGTATGGTGGGGTTTTTTGTGGGAGTTCATTAGTATTGTGGTTCCTCATTCAAGAGATATTGGTGAATCCCTATCCATTGGTCAACCTACTTCAAAGGTTCTGGTGTGGATTTCATTCTGACATTCTGTTTTTTGTCTTGTTCCTGGTGGCCCGTTCTTGGTTGTGCGTTGAGGCAATGAGCATCGTCAGCATGTCGATGTTGATATTCAGAGACCATATCCCACTGTGGTATGGTGTGACGTATCTGTGCAGGCATATCCAGGGTGTGAGTATTGAAGTCGACTGTTAGGTTTCTCCGGGCCGGAGGTGAATCTTGGTTTATTTCATTCTCATACCCTTTTTTGGTTGTTATGGGTTATCTGCAGTTTCTCTATTTTACTTCAAAATGGATTTCTCATGCCTGTAATGGTGGATCCACATGGGAATATGGTCTTGTATTTTTTTTGCCTTTTTTGGTTCCCACTTAATAATAAATTTACTTTATTTAGAAAATAAAAAAAATATTTGGGTGTGTGTGGTGAAAATTTCACCTAATATAACAATTAAGTGGTTCTTAAAATGTTTGCAGATAAAATTAATTGTTTTATTTATTTTTTTGGTATACTTTTGGTGGGTTTAGTTGATATGAAATCAATATATTTTTTTTTATTAAATTCAAATATTTATTTTTTCCCAGGTAATTCTTTAAAAGAGAAATTATCCCGACTTTGACATGTTTTTTCCAAACCAAATGCTTGTAATTTATTTTCACATGTATTTATTGGGAGTTAATGTGGTATTTAATAATTACCATTTGATTAATCCAAAAAAATTTATATTTTAAAGGCTTGGTTGGGTGTGGGAGAGTATTCATAAAATTGTTTTGTTAAAAATAAAATTCATGGTTCATATGGAAAGTTTTAAAAAATGATTTGAGTTTAAATTAGTTATTTGTAAATTATTTGAAGATGGGTAGGTTTTAAGTGTATCATGATATGTTTGAGTTATATTTATATTTAAATATGTATATTAAAGTTAAAAATATGATTTAGTGTTGTAATGGTATGATACAATTTAATTTTCATTCAAGTTGATGGTTTTTTATTTTTTTAATTGGGTTAATGAAGATATAATTTTCTTATGTTGAATTATTTTCAAAGGTTTTTTCGGATAAGTGAGTTTATTTTATTATAAAAGGATAGTTGGGTCATAAACTATTTTAATGATATGATTCAGTGTTTGTGATAGAATTATATTATAGGAAATGTTTGATTAGTATAAATATTATGTGATTTCTTATTTTGATTCGATTTTATGAGGATTAGGGAGTATTAAATAGTTTGGGTTACATATGGATTCAAAACTGGAAATTCAAGTATACACCATCTGTAATATTCCTAAATATGAATATTGGGTATGGATTTAATTGTATTATCTTATTAATCAAAAAAATAAATTATCTAGTTAATGAATGGCAATGCTATTTATAATATTTTCAAAATGAAAAAGGATTGAGATTACTTGGAACAATTTAATATAGTTTCTAAATGCTAAATAAAATCTTTTATATGATAATTTTACTGTTAAATATGACCTATGAATGTAATAAATCAAAATTATAAAAAAAAAAATTATAATCTATGTGATTTTGGAGTTTTGTATACAAAAAGAACATAATGTATACCTTAAATCACGATTTCCAAAAATTATTCATGAAAAACATGTTTATAATATTAAGAAGGTAATATGGAGGTTTGGCTAGACGTGTAGTTAGGAAATTATGTATAACAACCATTTATATCAAAAATTTCTCTTTTTTGACCATAATGTTTCCCAAAAATCCTTCATCTATTTCTTAAACATAGTAAATTTTCTAATGGAAGTTCAAAATATAATTTGAACTTCAAACAACCATAAAATTTGATTTTGGTGTTTGTTTGTTATCTGTGAGCTATCAAATCATAGAATACAAAGTGATCTAAAAATTTAGATATCAGGGAACCAATATATTTTTTTCCATTATCAAAATAAGTGTAGACTACCTTTCCAAATTATTTTTATGTTGGACTATAAAAATTTCCACATCGAGTGAAAATTTTGCAATATTGAATTGGGAAATTAAATTTTATCTTTTTCAACTTTTTTATTTCAAATTTTGGTTTCCATATTTACATTTTAAAATAATGATTTAAAATAAGTTTTTAAATGGATTTTATCTTATAAAAGTAATTTCACACACATATTTCTATGTTTTTAAGAATAAATGTTCTTTAAATATCACAAACCAACCCATGAAATCCCTTTGACCATACACCCCAGGTGACCTATGATATAAATAAGAGTCATTCTCGATCCTCCTGGGCTAGATACTACCACTAAGGGAATCAAATGAGTTCCAATGAGCAATATTTCTCCCAAATGTTATATAATAAAACAAGTAATTCCACTTGAAAGTCCAGTATGACTGTTATTACCAAGTGATTATTTCATTGGATTTCAAAGATTTAATATATTTTTTGTGTAGTGAGGATAATTATTAGGTGATTCTTATAGACTAACATCATATATAGAAAATGAATCATGCGGCTATATCTTGAATAAGTAGGGTGGATAAGTTCAAGTCATATTAGAATTCATTAATTATGACAATTGTTAAGTTTATCTTTAAAGGATTCAAATAAATGTGTTGATAGATGAAGGATAACATTAAAAAAACTTTAATAAGTGTTAAAGTGTTTTAGAAGTCCTAGAATTCAGTTTAATGGATATAAGACTATTTGAGAAAATTCTATAATTTTTCATATTCATTTAAGGTATTTTCAGTATTTACGTAAATCCACATAGCCAATTTTGAATTCTATCCAAATGTAAAGGGTGAATGATTATACAACATAGTTGGATCTCCATTATAGTAAAATCCAACTATATAGGAAAATCTAGTGATATAGGAAAATCTTGGTAGTCTGATGATGCATCGTATGAAAATGTTGTCATGTAATTGAAAGCTGTTGTATATCCAAACTAATCCATTTAATAAAATTGTATTACATAGTTGAATGGAACCATGTATGTGAATTCAAGAAACATGTGTAATTAATGTAGCCATTTTATAATGTAATAATGGATTATATGCTTACATACTGGGTGTGATTTTAAAAAACCAAAATTCTCAAAATAGGAATATCTATGTAGAAGAGATTCCTAAGGTCATGCACAGGGAAAGAGTTATATATAATAAGTAGTTGTATATGAAATATTACAAGGGAAATAACTTATATTATTTTGGGTACTTTATGTATTTAAAAGTGGAGGGATTTTAGGAGTTTTTGAATAAGAAGATATTTAAATATAACATGACATAATAAATATAGATTCTTCAGGAGGGTTAAAATAAAATTCAAAAAATAATTCAAATGAGGAATATTTTTATAAATTTTTAGATCAATTTAATTGAAATAAGATCATGCAAGAGACTGAAGATAAAGGAGTTCATAAATATGAATTAAAACTATTTATGAGTAATATTTGCCTACACAAATACATAGTTAAGTGAAGAAGTTATCTGATAAAATATTGAGTGAAATTGAATACACTATGCAAGAGAGATCCAAGAAATTGATACACATCAGTATAATAGAGAGGGAAAGAGATTAAGCTAAGAAAAATTTAAGAAGATGGAGATCTGATGTGAACCTATGTATTCATAAAGCTAAGGATGATCCAGATCACACTTTATTTGGAATGAGTCTCTAGGCCAACACTTCTGTTTATGTTCCTGAGGGAGTACATGATAAAACCTAATCTTGTAGGCTCATTGAGGGAGTTCATAATTTCAAGTGGTGAAAAGAAAACAAAGATAAGAATTAGATCTATTTATCTATAAATCAACACTAAAGAATTCAATAATAAGTTATTAAGTGAATAACCAATTGATGTTTTTGTGAATATGCAATTGGAAGATGTTGTTGATGTATAGAGAGCACAGTGGAATCTGTGTTCTATAATTTTTGTGGATAATGAAGAATCGTTGTTATGGGGAATATCCAACATTTCAAGGATTGGTAAATTAGGCTAAAAAGTGTAAATATTATATGCCTATATCATTCATTTATCTACTTCATAGTAGGTGAGGATATGAGAATTTATTGAGTGGATTAAAAACTTAGACCAATTCAAGAGGTTGGATTTAAATTGTGAAGAATTTGTAAAAATAGTGTACCTCTGATTCACCCCCGCAGTAATACATAATCAGTCCATGGACTCCACAAGTTTTAATAGAGGAGATTACCTATAAATATTCAATAGAAGATTATGTGGGACATAGAATCTTTACTATTTCAACATTTGAAGTGTTCTAACATTCTATGGGAATAAATTTTATAACTAGAGGAATATAATTCTACCCAAACTCCTATCACATATCCTTTAAGTGATAGATGATGTAATATTTGGGATGGAATCCATTCTTGATGGTGTATTTTTAACTCAAGGAGACAAGAGGAACATGGAGTTAGATGTAAAGGCTCAAAATTCCCTCCCAAAGTCACTATAAGAGAAGGTCCACACGAAGTTCATGGGTAACTTAACTTCCAAAAAAATATGAGGCATGTTTAGAAGTAGCTATAAAGGTGATTTGAAAATCAAGGATTCAAAACTTAAGGTTTTAAGGTCCCAATTTTAATACATTAATATGAATGATGATGAAGATATTTATATATATTTCACCTTGGTAAATAAAATTATGAGAAACAAATGGGGGTTTGGTTCATTGCAAAAAAAATATTGGGAAATGTTCTAGATCAGTTTGATTCAAAAATATTAGCCCTGTAAGAATGATAATTAATGAAAATTGATGATCAACACAAAATACTCATGGCTTATTATAAGATAAATTAGCATACATTGAAAAATAATATAAAAGATGAAATGGATTTTGAAGTCATCTTAAAGGGAAAGTTAAATAAGAATAGGCTATATAATTTTAAGACTCAGATGCTGAGGAT
The DNA here is from genome assembly GCA_963277665.1 of Viscum album. NCBI lineage: Eukaryota > Viridiplantae > Streptophyta > Magnoliopsida > Santalales > Viscaceae > Viscum > Viscum album. The sequence continues at coordinate 869,915,542 of OY728122.1, forward strand.
AAATAAGACATCAACCAAATTGTTGATCTTCTAAGAAGTTGATTCATGAAAAGTAAATGGAAAGGAAAAGTTAAACATATACTTAGATGGTATAATTGTAATGATATTAATCATATTTTAATGTATTTCTCAGAAAACCATGTCGAATAATCTAAATTAGGCAAGGATGGTGTAAAGACCCCAAAAAAGTTGTCCATTATCAAAAGAAGAATATTTATAAGAAATAAATATAAATATGATTTATCTGGACACTTGAATATTTATGTCTCTCTATTTTCACATGTTTATAAAGAATATTATTCATTAAGAAGTGATTATGATAGTTTAGCAAGGATATAACTTGAGTGGGAGTTGAAAGAAAAATTAAAATTTTATATGAGAAAAATACAATAACATAAGAAAGAAAATAAGAATACAGAGAATGAAAACAAATACTGGACTACTGAGATGGAATATTATTTCAATTAGAACATTTCAATAATTTAGGATATTTAGAAGCACAATCTTAGATAATCTGAATAAGAAAATATTATCATTTATCTGAAGGGGGAATTGTCTATAAAAAAAGAACCTAATGTGAAAACCCATATGTATCATAGTGTGATATGATTGGGTAAGGATATAGAATACCACACTATAGCTAATGAGGTAAGTTAAGAATATTCTCATGATAATGAGAATAATATTTCATATGAAAAAGGTAAATCAATACATAGTGAATTTAAAAAAGAGCCATATTTTATCTAATAGTCCAATTTTAAAAACCAAATATTGTATTATTTGTGGCAATAAAACTAATATGTAATTTAAAAAAATAAAATCACCGGATAATATTTTGAGGATTCCATAACCCACAGAAAAAATGTGTGGCTCAGTTTTCAATAGAATGGTATCATGGAATTTTTTGGAAAAATTTGTTATCAAAATGGAAGATTTATTTTTAGTGGTTATTTCTAGTGTGGTGGAAGGTATGGAAAAAATATTATTATTACTAGTTCAACATGAGTTTATTAGTAAATCGGTAATAAATGAGGGAGAGTTTTGGTGAGAATCTAAGGAAAAATATATAGGGTAGGCAACCTGTGACAAAATCAACACCAATGATGTCTACACAAAACAAATTTTAGGTACAAAAAGAATTATTTGAAAGATATAGTTTGGATGGTCATAAGGCTAAGGAATGAATGATAATCTTGGAAGGATAGGTTCCTTATATAGTGAAAAGGAAGATATTTCTAAATAAAAATATTATTATATCATGTAAATATTTAGAGAAGACTAAGAATGTCAAGAAATAGTACCTTATTTATTGTAAAAATCAATTGAAATTTGACAAACAATTAGAGGTATCTAAAAAAACATACTGAGGCTAAAGGAAAGTAACTATCCTCAAGATATGAGGTTAAAATCAATGATATGTTATATTCCACAAAAAATAAGAAAATACAGAAGGATGAGGTGGAATTTTTTTACACACAACAAATAAGTTAAATGGAAGAAAGATGATAATAAAATATATAAAAATCAAAATTGAAATAATAGTCCAAATAAATTTTCTCATGCCGATATTAGAAATAAATAATGGCCTCAGATGAGTGGTATCTCTCAGCCTAAATGTTGTCTCGAATACATAAAAAGGCCATCCTCATTCTAATGTATTTTATATGTTAGTAACTAACATGTAATTAATTAAATGGGAAGGGTTGAGCATTTTACACCTGGTTTCATAAGGAAGATTATTATTTTTCATATAGTTATACTAAAAATTAGTCTCTATGATAAAGGGAAAGAGTTCATCTCTTTTGGGGGTAAAACTGGGATGGAATCTTCCATTCTACAGTTTTTAGTAAATATATAATTTTTTCAACTATTTGAAATATAGATGTTTGGGCTATTAAAATAAAAATTAATACCCTTGATAAGGAAGGTATCAAATGTATTTATTTAAGGAGAGTGTTGGATTTTAAAAACATGATAAATAGGGAGTTACATGACTTGTACATATATTTTTTATTTTTTTATTGAGATGTGTGCAGGTTAGATGGTTATTTAAAGAGAATCAACTTTATACAGACCCTATTTGGAAATAAGGGTATTTTGAGAATCATATAACATTCATGATAATGTATGAATAGTATGGAAAATATTGATTATTTCTCTCATGTGTTCTACATATTTTATTCCCACCAACTCATTGAGTCAAAAAATCCAACGCACTTTTCCAAGAGAAATACATGGAATCATCCTTCTCTCGGATTTGAAAAAAAATGAAAATACAATACAATTTCCTTGAAAATATAGGGGAAGATATGAGAAGACCCTTAAATTTACCTTTTCATTTGTTTTTAAATAATGGGAAGAATAAATAATTTTCCCAAGAATACATATTTATATTGAGGAATTATAGTATTACCAGTATATACCAAACAAAATATTTTTATACCCAAGGGAGTATTGTATTTATTATCAATGTTTAAATATTTTTTTGAAGTGGTGATGAATATTATTGGAGTATTTTTATTGAATTCCATTATCAATGTTAAAGGAATCATGAGGCTATAAGTATAATAACTCAAGTGAAGATGTTTAAGACAATAGAATTTAATAATTATGATAATTGTTATGTTGATATTCAATGTAATAAAAGACATATATTTATTGGTAAATAAGAATTATCTAAAATAATTAGATGTGTTGAAGTGGATGATAAGGATTGTAAGTTGAAAGAATAGGATCAACAATAGTATTATTGATGTCTTGAATTCTATTTATTCATTTAAGGGATAAGAACATATATAGATCTATGTAGTTGATTAAAAAACATATAAAAATTTCCTACGCAACAGATTCTATAACATAATAATATTTTTAGAATATGAAAATGTAGCTAAATAGATAAATACAGCGAATTGGGTGAATCTATGTAGTTCTATATTGCTATATATATGAATTTTGTTGCTTAAATAAATGTTGTTTCATAGTCAAAGTATACCATTAAAGGGAATACTATTGTGTAACTAAAGTGAACCACATGGTATAATTTAGGATAGATACTGAATTCACATTGGTTTTTCATAATTATGTAATAGATTATGTCCTTACATACTGGGAAATTTTTTAAAAATCTAAAATTATAAAAATAAGAAGATCTAAATTGTAGGGATGTATGAGGCAATGCACATGAAGAGATTTAATGAGAATAATCTATGGTAAATCAAATGATGGGGGGAGGAAAATTATGAGATAAAAAGTTCTTAATGTGTTTAAAATTAGTGATATTTGAGGACTTTTTAAAGAAAAAAATATTTAAATTTCTAAAAAAGAATAATGATCAATCCTTTTAGAGGTTTAAAAGAATATTCAAACAAGAATTCAAATGAGTAATAAATTGGAAAGTATTTTGACTGATTTAAATGAAAGAATATCACACCTACATCTGAAAATCAAGGAATTTCCATATAAAAACCTAGTATTTTTCATAAATAGATATTACTTCTTCTTCTTTTTACAGTCATTATAATACACAAACACATGCCTAAGAATTATAAAGTTATAATGAATTTAGAAACTTGGAAAAATACATAATAGGTTCATAATAGTTATATATAATCCCCCACTTATTTCCTCATAACGATGACACTTCTTATAAATATCACATGTAATACCTATCATCATGACTTATGGATAGGAAATATAAAAAATGGGGATCTCATATTCTCATTAAGGGTAAAAAATGGAAAAAATTTATCATAGAATGATCAAAATGATAGAGAACATGAGCATACCCTTTGAAAAACATAACTTGTATATAAAAGATCCTAATATTGAGGCATAACATACTAACTGATAGTTCATAAGAAATGAATAATGAGGAAATCAAATAACAAGATCCATGATATCATAACATTGGTATAATACTTCTAATTGTGTGATACACATAAGAATAGAAATTTATTTTTGTAGTAGTCAAGGCTCTTTCAAAAACTATCATGGTGGAATTAGTTCAAACCCTAATGATAATAGTAGTCAATTTTTAGTCCCAAGACTCTTATAGTAGAAAAATACCCTGACTGAACTAGGTTAACTCCCCCATTATATTTTTGTTTATCTCCTGGGATTTCAATTTTTACCCAATGAATTTGAGTGAGATATATACCTCACCCATCAAATAATGAGAATCATATATATGTGTTCCACAAGATGATAATACATTAATCATATCAATACCAATAAAAAGAAATGGGTTTGATAAACAATTTATCATAACATGTGGAAAATAAATAATTTTCATGATCATTTTATAATTTTTTAACAGAATAACCCATATAAAGAAGTGGGTTTCATAATCATTTTATCATGATATAACCCATGGAAGAGAAACTGGTTTCATAAACCACTTTTCATTTAAAACATAAACAATTATAAGAAATAATATGAATGGTATCCTTGGATCATATCTCCAGTGAAGTATAAGTTACATCAAAGGTTGTCATCTTGGATGAAAAATGATTTTGAGAGATCACATCGAACATTTCTTATGGAAAATAACCATTCTTTGAAAATCAATTTTTTTAAACTAGAAATTCATAAAATATTGTGGAAATAATTTTCTCCTGAAAATAACCTTTGAAACATATAAATTAATCTATTAAACATTTTGTGGTCATTACGGTGGTAAATTTGATTCATGTAGTACACGTTAAAACAAACATTCCTTTCAATTTTTTTCTGTAAAATCGAGACATGAATTGTTTAGAAATAAAAATGAATATTCATTTTAAATCATTTTTTTTATCGAGAATATGGAAGAGAACAGATTTTTGACCAAAGATAGAGATAAAGTCAATTTTTATTAAAACCCATCTTTTAAACTATTGAGTACAAAAAAGAGGAAAATGAATGGAAAATATGTATTCTCATAACATAAATATAGTATATGAAAATTCTTGAGTTTATTTATAGGGGGATCATAAAATTTCATCATCTTAAGTAGAATAATAAACATTCCAAATAAAATATGAGACTGTATCATAAAATCCGTACCACTTTGGTAATAATAAATCATAACCACCATGAAATAATAACATTAAGTGATACATAAAATATCATAAGAATAAATAAATTCATGAAATTAACTTTTAAAGTGGATTTATATACACCTCATAAAAGAAGATAGGTGCATAACATAACATATGTCTCATATAAGGAAAATTGAGACAAAAATACCTTCCCTTAAGTATCAACTTCCTTCATACATATTAAAAACACCTATATAATAAATATAATATTATATATATATATATATATATTATTACCATACTCGTATTCATACCATATCTGATTTACTTATGACTTTTAATTACCTATTTATCAATAATTATTTCTTAAATTCATATTCATGGTAATAACAGCTTCATTTTTCATGTACGTTATGGTCTGGTATATTTGATCCTTTTACTTTGATCATGGTTTCATCATCTATAAAATGTTAAAAATGATATAAATATAATATATATTCATCATATATTTGTTTATAGTAATCAATTAAAGTAAGATATATAATACGAGTTGCATTATCCATGGATATGGTAAGTCATATTTACACATTAATGTCATCTCCATTTTCTTGATAGGCCAAAAGAAAGGAAGTTAAATGATATATCACCTTTAAATATTAATTATTATTTAATATATTTCATTTATATTCATTAAATTTATCCTTATTACTTTCCATGTAAAGTGTTAGTGAAAAAAATCACATCACTTCACAATGTGGTTGTCCACCATACACACGAGAAACATTATTGTATCCCCATTGAATGGAATGTATGAAATAATTTATGATATCATAATTCCAGAAGCACAATAATATCAAAAATATCATATATAAATAATAAATCCTTCATTATATCTAGATTTTAGGGGTGGTGATGGAAAAGAATAACATTAATTCACGAGGTCGTTGTCCACCGAACACATGATCGATGGTAAAGTTTCCAGTTTTAGGGAAGAGGAGAATGATTTATGTTATTAAATTAACATAATAAATATAAATATATTTAATATAATTATTTTATTAGATTATCATGTTTTATTAATATTTTAAGGTGTTTGAAGAGGAAATAAAACAAAAACACGAGTTTAAGAAATTTACCTCTTCTTCGAAGAGCCTCTTTAGGTTTATACCTAAAGCCTTCATAGGTAGGTTTCCTAAAAACAATAATTCCTATATAATGATATTAGGTAATTAAGTAAAGTAATTTCATATATATTTTCTAAAAAAAGGGTTTCAAGTGGTAGAAAGAGAAGTATTCTGAGGATTTTTATAAGTTGGGTGAGGACACTAATGGAATTTTTTATAATAATAAATTGTTTCCATATTTATCACATTCTAAAAGGTTCAAAAATTGGTCATTATTGAAACTTATAGTTTATAAAGTATTTATATGGCTATAAAAAGTTTTTGGACAAATTTTTATTTCATTTACCACTTATCCTTTTAGTTTAACTCCCCCATAAACATGGTTTAATAAAAACCGCGAAAATTAATTTTTATTATTTTCACTATTCATTATGGTAAAAAAATAAGTTGGCATTATTTTATAATATTAATTATACCAATTAAAAATATGGAATATATTTTCCCAAATTCAATTCACATAATTGGATGAATTTAATCTAAAATTAAACCTATAAATGCGAGGAAAAAGCGGTTTTCCAAAGAGAAATGTTTCAAGAATTAAAAAAGTTTTTACATCCAAATTCAATATTAAATTTATTTTAATGAAATATATTGGATTAATTATAAAATAATTGAACTAAAATTATCTTTAAAACAATTTTAAAAAAAATTAACATTATAAAGTCTTTAAACAAAAATACAGTTTTTAATAAAAATGATTTTATCCCTATTTATCGATTAATCTTATGAGAAAAATACCAAATATTCACCCCATGATAGTTATTAAATTTTGAGTCCGTAAATTAAGTTAATTTTATAAAATAATGATTATAAAAGTTTAAATATTTTATTTTATTTCTTATTCACAAAAAATCAATTCAATCATTTTTTTGAGAAAATTGAATTTTTGAAACATAAAAAGACTTTACCAGAAATTATGTAACTTTTTATCAATTTTCTTTCATTTTATAATACCATTAAAATTAATATTTAAAATGTGATTATTTATATCCATATGATTAAATTTTATCGCTAGGTCATAACTTCCATGTAAAATAGTAATATAAATAGTATATTGTGGTTCATTGGAACTTGGTGTTGCGTGTAGCGTAATCGATCAAAGAAATTAAATTTATTTGAAAAAGAATATTCCATAAAATTTTATGGTGTTGCATTAAAACCCCATAAAAATGAATTTCACCCTCCAAATTTCATCACTTTAGTGAAATCAATAGAGGATACTTATAACGCATTACATCCTTAGTCTCCCACATAGATTCCTCAAACTGGTTGTTTCACCACACAAAAATTTATCAAGGTGAGTGGTATTATTTCATAATATATTCTCTATATGATTCAAAATCTCAACTGATTTTTCCTTGTAAGAAATATATTTATCTAGGGGTATAATATTTTAGTTCATTATATATGAAGGGTTAGGTATGTACTTTTTTGGAGTGATACAAGGAACACATTGTGGACTTAAGAGAGTTTTGGTATATATTCAAACCAATAGATTAATATGGTTATATGATCAATAATTTCAAAGGGAAAAATATACATATGGATTAGTTTTACCTTTATTCCAAATCACACTACCTTCTTCCATGGATAAATTATTAGAAACACCTTTTCACCAACCTCAAATTATAAAACATGTAAATGATTACGAGCAATACTTTTTTATAGACTTTGTGCCGAAATTAATTATTTTATAATATCTATGAAATTATCTTATATTCCTTCAGCTATCTCAGGTCTAAATATATTTATTTCCCCAACATCATTCTGGTATACTGAATTTCTACACTTCTTTTTCGAAGGTTTTCATGAGGATTGATCTGAATACTCATGTGAAATCTATTGTTTCATGAAAACTCAACTACAAGACGGTGTTGATCAAAACCACATTTGAAATAAAAATAACAAAATATCAACATATCCTATAGGGTTTGAATTATTATCTCATACTGACCACCTTTCTGGGGATGACATGCAGTGATAAAAATAAACTATGTATCAAGATATTGCTGGGTAATTTTCTAAAACATCAAGGTAAACCTTAGATCCCAATCAGAAACAATGTAATTTGATACACCATGAAACCTTAACACTTACTTAATGTATATCCTGATATTTTTATTCAAAGAAATTTTATTTGATAGAGATTAAGTGTGAATAATTTTTAAGGTGATCAACTAAAACCCATATAACGTCAATACCTATAGATTTTTTTGGGGAGTCTGAAGAAAAAATCCATAGTGGTGTTTTATCATTTCCATTCTGGTATACGTAATGGAGGTAAGAATCCCTTACAATTTTATCTCTTGGTTTTAACTTTCTGACAGTCTAGTCTTCGAGATATAAAACTCTTCATTATCTCAAATCATGACAACCCACTAGAAATAATATTTCAAGTAACTATACATCTTTATAAATCTGATATGAATAAAGAATGAATAAATATGATCATCCTCTAAAAAATACATCCAATATGGAATGGGTGGAAAAAATACACGGTTCCTAAAACTTATCATTCCTTCACAATCATGGTTAAACATATGAACATTTCCCACCTACTTTCGTTGACCTATATCATCCTTCTATGCTAATTTAATTTCAATTTGTAGATGGTTGAACAGTCACTGGAGAAAATAACATTTCTCCCCATCTATCATGATTTCCTAATCCATCCTTTTCAAATCCATAAATATTGGCACTTTTTTTTATCTCAATTATGGATAATATTGCATGATTCTTTTGATTGAAACCATCGACCACCTTCTCCACTTTCCTAGGGTGGTAATGTATTAAGTAGTCATAATATTTAATCAGATCAGAACACCTCATCTAGATCAGGTTCAATTACTTCTATGAAAATATATTCTTTAATTTTTTTTGATCTTTATATATATCACACTATTACCTATAAATATAAAGAATGCATATATTTAATTCTTAAATTACATTATATAACTCTAAATAATTATTTTGGTAATTTTTATCATGAACCATTAATTTTTGTGAGGAATAAACTATAATCACATCATTAATAATAAGAATGAATCACAATCCTTTATTCGATACATCACTAAATATTACAAAATATTCTCCACTACATGGTAATCTATTTATAGGTGCACGGAATAATCTCCTCTTCAGTTCAATGAAATTTTCCTAAAATTCATTTGTCTAAAGTAACATTGATTCCTCATGAGTTAACTTGCTGAGTAGATTATATAGACATGAGAAATTATTGAAATACCATATATAATATCTTGTCAAACCAAGAAAATATCTGATCTCATTCACTGTGGTTAGTCTTGTATAATATTTAATATCTTCTATCTTGGATGGATCCACCAATATACTCTTGCTTTAGATTATATTACTAAAAAATGAAACCTTTTGTATCCAAATTTTTTCCTTTTTAAATTTTTCATATAGATTATCATTTCTCAGGTTCAACAATAAAATTCTCAAGTGAACTTCATGATCTTACTTTCACTTTAAAAAGATAATAATATCATCTATAAAGACTATGAAAAACTGATCAAGGTAATATCTAAAGTTTGTATTCGTTAAATCCATGAAGATTATAAGAGAATTAGTATGACCAAATGGAATCACTATATAATAATAGTTTCCATATCAAGTACGTAATATTTTCTTGGGTATATCCTCCTTCTTAATACTTATTGAATGATATCTATAAAAAATTTCAATCATTGAAAAGTATTAAGCTCTGCATAGTTGGTTAAATAAGTCATCAATATGGGGTAGAGGCTAACGGTTCTGGATCATGATTTTGTTTAATTCCAAATAATCAATGAAAAATTTCATCGACCCATCTTTATTTTTGAAAAAGATAATGGTTGAACCCCAAGGTAATACACATGGATAAATTAATCCCTTATAAATATTCTCCTAGAGTTTCTTCTTCAATTCATGAAACTCAATCGTGGGAATTATATAGGGATTCTTTGTAATGGTTGTGACACCATGTATTAGTTATATTGAAAACTATAATTCACAATTCTATATAATACAAGGAAAATATTCTATAAATACATCAACAAACTATTACACAATAGGAATATCATCGATTTTGATATTCTCACAAACCATTTGTGATAAAAAAACCTTTTTAATAGGGATCAAAACCCATATATTAGATGTTATTTACATTTTAAATTAATATATATCACTACACTAAAATATTACCATAGGTTCATTTGGAATATCAAATGTAACTTCCCTTAAAAAACAATTGATGTGGGTTTTATTTAGAGAAATTCAACAAATTCCTATGATAACATAAAATTCAGTAAGAGGAATAATGATAGGATTTACAGGAAGCATATTCATATAAAATTAAATTAGAGATAAATCATATACTCAAGATGTTATCAACATTCCATTAGGGGTTTTGTGGAAAATTATATATCTAACCATGTGGGTGATATCCTGATACCCCTATAAAATTATTCATATATAAATAAATGTGTAGATACATAGTAAAATAAGACATTTTTAGTTCTATAGTTGATGGTAAATATACCTTTTATGGAGGCATCATCACACCCCTCATTAAAAATATTGATCGCATGTGATTTCTTATATTCCATCTACTTACGAGGTTGTTGGTGTCCATTATCATAATTCACCTTTATATTTGGGAAATAGTTAGCATAGTTCCTATACTCTTTGAGCTTGAATCACTGGAGTGTGGGTGGTATATTCTGTGAAGATTTCTCTATATTCTTATTATTAGTTAACTTCTTCCCACCACTTCTTCAATTGATTTCTCAATAACCTTCACTTACACACTTAAAAAATTTATTGGTCCCCTTTAGAAACTTTCCTCCATGTTTACTACCACACATATAATAGGAATGAAATCTCAACTTTTTCTCTCCATGGTAATTAGTGTTTCCCTTGAACTCCATCATTATTTTCTTACAAAAACCATGCAGCTTATGGGTAAACCCAATATACACTTCCACCTTGATATCAAATCAAAAAAATTATTCATAGCTACTGAATTCACATATAGATAACCCACATTCGGAAAATGGTTTTAGTCTACTAAAGAATCGATCAACCTTACTTTTAGGTAGATAATAATTCCCTAAGCATACCTCACAAGTATTGTAAAATTTTCTTCATATGTACCAAAATAATCATTATCCTTCTACTTTAGGTCAAGAAATTCCATAACCATTTTTTATGAAGAATATAAGAAATGTAATTATCAAAAAATAAACTCTTAATCTCATCTGACTCCATGGATTCAATTTCATCTTGTTTTATTTTATTCTTGATGAGAGTCCACCATTCATCAACTATGCCTTCCAAAAGATTGACAGCCAAAATGATTTTTTCAAGTTATAAATATTAGAGAATGGAAAATATATTTTTAGTTATTCTGATCCATTTCTAAGTAATTGGAGGATCCGAGGAACCAATGAAATATGGTGGGAAATTACTAATGAATGAATCAATAGAATGTTGTTCCCACTTTTTCTCATTTGGAAGTTTAGTATGATTCATAGATTGATAAAGTTGTATGAGTATAGCAATGAGACTTTTCATTACAGATCCAATAAAATTCATTTTCTAAAGATTAAAATCATTGTTTATTCTATTATATTAAACATTAACATAGTTCATTTAGGTCCCATCCCTCAACTACGACCAAATGGAAGAGTGTGATCAACAATAATCATAGTGGTAAAACACATTAAATTGAAAAATAATTGATAAGATATCTAAATTAATAAAAATTATTTTAAATAAATGAAATATAAAATTTAACCAAGGTTATTCATGGTCATAATAAATTCAAATCCTTTATAATTGTTTCTAAATAAAATCTAAACTATCTAAAGCATCCCCCCTGGGAGTATCAAACCAGGTGCGCAGTAAGGCTCATTTTCATGTACCAAGAAATGATCGAGTCAATCCCAACATGAATTTATGGAGTTATTACCCCTTGGTACATCAATACCAGAACTACGTCCAATTGTACTATCCATAAAAGAAAGTATTACTAGGTAAACCACATAATGTCTTCCTTAACAAAAACAATTGGATGTTACCTTGTACCTAGGATTATCCTAAGGGTTGTCACTAAAGTTTTCAGATCCTTGTTTAAATGGTTATCCAAACATAGCATGTGATACCAACAATAATGACCCAGGATTTTTATAAATATAGGTTACATCTTTTTTATATACATTCATTACATTATAGAAATAAATTCTAGAGGATCATAAATGTATAGAGTCGTTGGAAACATAGAAACATAAAAAATTTGTTCTTAAGATTTCCACATCATCTCACAATTAATTACTCATAACTATAACCCTTCATAAACATATCAAACATAATAACTATCATCATAACCTAGGGAAATGAAACATAGTAAAGGGTGATATCAAATTCACAATCAGGGTAGATAACACAAATACATAAGAATAACATGAGAAAAAAGGTATTATAACGTGAACATAACATTTGAAAAAAAATTCCCTACATAGAAAAGATCACAACATTATGTCATTTCATATAGATCACCATTTCTTGCAACATGAATTATAATAAAATCAAAGAACACAACCAATGAGAGAATAAAATTGAAATAATAAACAGAATTATTGTATACACATAAGTATAGAAAGTTATTTATTTTGTAGTTAAAGATCATTTAAAAAACTATCATAGTGGAATGGGTTAACTCCTCAAACCATTGTAGTAGTCAATGTTCACTCTTGAAACTACCATAGTGGAAAAGGTCTCTTATTGAAATGGGTTCACTACCCATTACAGTCATGTTTATCTCATGAGATTTGAATCATTACCAAATGAATTGGTGGGAGATATAGGTCCCACCCATCACATAATGAGAATCATACATATGTGTGCCACAAGATTGTAAACGATTTATCATATTAGAACCCATGAAAATAAATGGATTTCAAAAACATTTCATCATAGAATAACTTGTGTCAAATAAAGAGGTTTCAAAATCATATCACCATTTCATTATAATTTGACCCATGGAAAAAGTAGTGGGTTTCATAAGAATTTTATCATGATATAACCCATGGAAGAGAAATAGGTTTTATAAATGTCTTTTTATGATAGACATAAAACATTCATAAAAACAATAAAAATGGTATCCTTGGATCATGTCACCATAAAATCTTAAATAACATCAAAGGATGTCATCGTATATGGAAAATGATTTTGAAGATCACATAGAAGATTTCATGGGGAAATAACCGTATCTTAAATAAATATTTTAAAACTAGAAATTCATAAAATATTGTTGATATTAGTTTTTTGAAGATAAAATTTGAAACATATAAAGAAATATCTTAAACATTTGTGGTCTTGATAGTGGTAAATTTTGTTCATGTCGTACATGTTAAAATAACATTCCCTTAAACATTTTTGGTAAAATCCAAACAAGATTTGTTTGGAAAAAACATGAATATTCCTTTTAAAAAATTGAAAAAATTAAAAGAGGGTAAAAATATTTTAAACAACCATTGGGGAGGAGTAAAAACTTTTTAAAAACATTTTTTTTTTCTGAAAACATGGATATGTAAGAGAAAGGATTTTAGACCAAAGAGAAAAATAAAATCGATATTATTAAAAAAATTATTTTGAACTATTGAGTTCATAAATAGAGTAAAATGAAGGGAAAACATATATTATCATTACATAACCAGAGGGAAAAAATTCAGGATTTTCTTAAGATATGCATCAAAAATATTTCTTTATAGGAAGCATAAACATGAAAAATCCCAATAAATGATGAGATTGTATGATAAAACCCCTACCAGTTTGGAAACATTGAATCATAATCCCTCTGAAAGAATTAAATTAAATGAAACATCAAATATAATGGTAATAAATAAATTCATGATATTATATTTACAAGGGTCTCTATATAGACCTCATAAAAGAAGATAGGTGCATAACCCAACAAATGTCTCAAAGAAGAAAAATTAGGAAAAAAATCTATTACCTTAAGTCTCGACATCCTTCATAAAAGTTAGAACCTTATATATAATAAATATAAGTTTAGTATTCATATATTATAAAACCATACTCATATTTATCATATCATATAATATTTACATATGATGATTTAGTACCCATTTATCAATAATTCATTATCAAAATCACATTTTAGGTAATAATTACTTCATTTTTCATGTATGTTTTGGTTTGAGATTTTTTATCCTTTTAATTTAATCATTGTTACATGATCTCTAGAATGTTAACCATGATATAAATATCATATAAATTCACTGTATATGTATTTAGATCAATACATTAATGTTAGATATAGATAATGAGTTACACCATTCATGGAGATTCTAACATGTACATACACATCACTATAACAAAACATGTTATATACAATGTTAGATATTATCAAAACTAGAAAAAATTGTTGATAAAGGAAGTGATTATCAGTTCTAAAAAATCATTGATAAAGGTACCCTTTATTAAGGATTTTTAAGCACTTATAAAGTGCACCCTTTATCAACATTTTTTAGCACTGATAATTTTCCGGATCAGGTGAGCGAGACCCAAATTGAAATAGTGCAAGGGAGGTCGATTCATTATATATCATTCCACCTAATGTTAAGATCAGAAGCCTATTGTGGGGATGAGATCCCGCATACACTACATTCACATACATGGGCTCGTTCACATGCCCACACCAGCATTTCCCCATCCACTACTTCTCATAGGTCTTGCCCGCCTCATACACCCTACTCGGCCCTACACAACCCAGACCACTTATCTGAGAAATTATATGGCCTGAACCAGTCCATGACCAGTTTTTTATATAAAACAATAAAAAATACTAGTATTAAAAATATTAAAAATGGAAAATAATTAAAAAATTAAAAATTAAAATGAATAATTGAAAAAAACATGAATTTTTTTAATTGAATAATTATTAATAAATTTAATATATATATATATATTATAAATACTAATTAATGGTATATATTAAATATAGATATATAAAGTTAATAAATTGAAATAATTAAACAAATAAAAATAAAAAATGAGAAAATTAAAAGAATTAAAAAAACTATTAATTAAATAATTATTAATAAAAATGATTAAATTTAATATATATATATATTATAAATATTAATAAATAGTATATATCAAATATAGATATATAAAAGGACTAAATTCAAATAAGTAATAAAAAAATTAAATATTAATAAATTTTAAAATTATTAAAACATTATTAATGAAAACATTATTAAAAAAATGAATAAATTTAAAATATATACATTTATATTAATTATAAATAGTAATAAATGATAAATATATATATGTAATATAAATACGTAAAATTAATAAAATATAATAACTAAAAACAAATTATTGTCTTATTAATTTTTAGTGGTTTTTATATATAACATTCATTAATATAATTTATATATTTATTATAAAAATATATTTAGATATATTTATATATATATATATATATCATTCACTAAAATATGATTTATATAATATAAAATATTTTTTCTTATAATAAATATGTCTTATATTAATGAAAAATAGTTCATAATAAAAATAATATTAATAAAAAATATTGACAAATTTTATCCAGTAATGGACATTTAACTGAATGTAGTTTAATTTTTCCATATAATGTGTATCAAATGCATGTTACATTGATATTACACATATATATACGTAATTAATGATCATTATATACAACAAACACAAATAATATTTCAAAAAATATTCAATTTTTAATATTAGTTTTAGAATTATATTTATTAACATAATATATCCAATATGTTCGTAATTTTATCCATTTTCAATATTTATGTGTACATGTATATTCAGTAACATTTAATGTTTTTAATATTGTTTTATTTTAAACAATTAACATGTACTCATTAGCATATATAAATATTCATTATATAATTTTTTAAATTATCTATATAATTAATAGAAGTTATTATTTTTTTAAAAAAATTCAATATTATTATTAATTAATTAATTATATATTCTATATGTTATATAATTTCATTGTTCAATTTATCATATATCAAACTTGTATGTTATATATGCACATATTAATTTCACACACACAAATATTTTCATAATTAATGAAGTCTTACAGAGAAACACATACCACCTAATATTTATGCAATTTGTTCAAATATTAATATTCATTTTAGAAATTTATTTAGTAAAATAATATATTTAATATATTATGTTTTTAATCAGAAAAAGTTATTTATTTATTTTTAATGTTATTATAGTTAGTATTATTTATTCATTTTGGATATTGTTTATTTTATATTCTTTTTATAATTTCATAATTTTATAATTTTAATTTATAAGTATTCATTTACTATGTTTTAATATTTTCAATATGTATTATTTTTAATTTCAAAATATGCATATACATATTTTTTTTAATAATTAGTATAATTAATGAAACATATACTTTTTCCTATATTTTAAAATTCTACTCATTTTTAATTATTCAATTTCAATCATTTTTAACATTCATGAATTTAAGATTATATATTAATTTATAATGTTAAATATATATTTATAAAAATATATTTATAAATAAAAATATTTATAAATCTATATTTACTATACTCATAAAATTATATATTTTTAATTATAAATAAATAATTATCATTCTTTGAAAAAGTTTTTATATAATTATAAATATATAATTATAAATTTAAAAAATTATAAAATTATAGTAAATATATTTAAATGATGAATATATTTATTGTATCTATATTTATATATATAATATATATACAATTATATAAATATATAATTATATAAAAATATTTATAATTATAAAATTATAATAAATATAATTAAATAATTAATATATTTATTATATTTATATTTATATTTATTTATTAAATATATACAATTATATAAATAATTATAATTATAAATAAATAATTATAACTATATTTATAAAATTATGTATTTAAAATTACAAATAAAAAAATATAATTTTTAAAAATTTATTTATATAATTATAATTAAAATATTATATATTAAAATAATTATAAAATTGCTATAAATATATTTAAATAATTAATATATTTATTATATTTATATATATTTATTAAATACATATATTGTTATAAAGATATGGATGGCACCGCATTCACTTAGAAATTCCTTCCCTCTTCTCTAGGGTTTCCCTATGTAACCTCTATAGTGAGCTTTCATGACCACCACCCTCGTTCATTACTTCAACCTAAGTGGGTTGATCTTTTTTGGTTGTGCCTCAGAGGATATCTCTTCTCTGGATCATGGAGCTTTACTATGGAATCTTTCCAGCCACTATTCTTTTCAGGACTATTCTTACATCATCATCTAGGTTCTCCTTCCACATCGCTCATTTTGCTTCGAACCCCATATCACTCGATTTCTTGATGATGGTGGTTGTAGTGATGCCAATTTTGTGGCTTTTCTCAAAGATTGACATTGGTGGGTTTTCATCCCACCGCTCATCATATAATGTTTCATCTAGATTTAGGCACCCTATTCGTTTCATTCATTATTGTGATATTAGGTGAGGTTGATGCTTAGTGGATGAGGTCAGTTTGAGGTCATGTGGGAGATGAGGTTTAGGGATGGCCTTGGTTCGACATGATAATGATTTCTCTGGTGTGATTTTAGTGTGTGTTCTCTGGCACTAGTGGGTATGGATTTGGTTCTAATTTGGAAGATAGTAATGATGGAGTTATAGAGGTTTTGGTCATCATTTTTCACATTTGTGATTGTATGTTGGTTTCTATTTTCCTTTAGTGTGTTTCTTTTGGATTTTTCACTGTTGTTTGGGACCGATTTTCAGTTGGGTTACTAATGTATTCTCAAACATTGGTTCTATTCTAGTTGCATTTAGAGTGGTACAACATTTTACAAGTTTCAATGGGTGGAAGAACTCAAAGAAGTGATGGGTGTGTTGACACCAATCATCAGCTATATGACCTCTTACTTGATGGAGAGATGGGTATCATGGCTTCGACATATTTCACAAATTTTTCTTCCTATTTTTGAGTTGCATTAGGTTCACATTATAGTGAGTTCATTACTTATTTATCGGGTGGGTAGCTCAAAAGAGGGATAGGTGTGTTGTCACTTGTCATATGGTCCTTCTTCCCTATTCCAGTGTCAGTTGGAGGGGTTCCCTAATACTTTGTGTTGACCATCATGACACAAATTCTTAGGAGGGGGAGACACATCACCATTGACTGACTCCTCTATTGCATTTCCTGGTGTGGGGAGTCTTTTAATGATTCTTGTTTTGATATTCTCATTCTTTTAATCATTCGGTACCATGTTAGACCTTCATGTCATGTTTCATAATGGCATATTAGCCCCCATATTGTATGGGTTCCCTCTACCCAGTTTTCAAAAAGGGATTCTTATTTTATGTTTAATAAAGGGGGATCATCCCTCAACCATTTTAAAAATTATAAATATATATAATGATAGAAATATAATTATAATTATATATAAATATTTCTAAATATACTGAAAAATGTATTTATTTAAAAATATAATTAAAAAATTATTTAAATATATATATTTATCAGTGATAATGTTTTATAACTGATAAATAAGGATTTTTATCATTTCTTATCTAGTGATGATAAAGATATATCTTTATCGGTGCAAAAAAATTAATTACCAAAGGCCTTTTTACAGTGCTTCTTAATTTACCACTAATAAAACCCATATTTATCAGCCCTTTTTGGTAGAACTGATAAAACTCTACCTGGTCTATTTAAAATAAACTTAATTGAAGTTATTTATTCAAAACTCACAAGCTCTCGTAGAAGTCTAGTGCTATCATCGTTCTATCTCGAACTCCCCTCTAAAAAATCAAGCATTTAATATTAGGTATGTTGTTTTTTTCCTCTCTCACTTCTTACTTTTTTTGGTTCTGTAGTGTGTGTTAGTGTGGTGCTTTCTTGTATTAGTGTTCTCATGGGTTCCACAATTTCCTTCTCCTTCATTTTACCCTCCATCCATCATCTTCTTTCTACTTTCTCAAAAAATTGAGAAATTTCATGAACCCTAATTGGGTTCTGATTCTAAATTTTTAATGTCTCGATCTGTAGGGTGTTCAGGTTCTATTTGTGGATATATTTTATTTTCATTTATTGGTTTGTATTTTTGTTATTGGTATTAATTTCATTTTTGGGGTTATTGATTATAGAATTAAGTTTCATTTTAATGGGACTGTTATGGATGTCCAAATTTTATGTTATTTATTGATTTGGGTCACTTTAGTGTTTGTAACACCACTTGAGGTTTTTTGAAATCAACAAAATATGGTAGGACTCGATATCAGTAGGAACCAACATATTCTTGGGTTAGGCTTCTGTTTTTCTTAGTATGCATTAACATATTCTAGAGCCCAAATGGTGTGATTTTTCATTTATACCTATTTAATCACATGATGTTTTATTTCATGGATATTTTTTCCCATGTTTACCTTATGGTGTATCCATGGTTGTTTTTCCTATACTTACCTACTTTTTACATATTCATAGATTTGGAGAATATAATTATGAATTTATATAAAATTAAATAATTTTTACAAAATGGTTTCATTTTTAAAAATTCCTTATAAACTGGATATGATTTAAAGCTAGAACTTGTGCATTATGGATATTATAACTTGTATAGATTATTTTTTTGTCCTACTAAGCATTGTGATCACACCCTACATTTTCCTTTTGGTGATTTTATACCTTGGTTTTTAGGACTTAGGTAAACAAAAGGGAATTATATAGCGTGTCAGTTTCGTTTTTCATTTTCCCCTTCATAGGGGGATGGTTTAGTGGTGAAATATGGTCACATGAATACTTTTATTGTCTATTCTGCATTATCTTTCTAGTTTGGCCTATTTGGATTGACTAATATGCCTCATGTATTTTTAATCCTTTATTTCGCATTGTACTTTGAAGTTTCTTCTATTATAAATGAGACTTGTAGATCTTTTCTGTATCTCCCCATGTAGTGGACCATTCATGGTGGATTGTCTTTTTGAACTAGGATGGTTCATTATAAATTGGAATTTTAGGTAATAATCATCTACATGTTTTATTTAAACTTCCTCTGTTTGGTTTGATATTATGGTATAATGAATTTAGGACCATCAGAATTCGGTTAGTAAGTGCAGAAAATGGTATTGTCTAACACACTTCTGTGTGTGAATATGTGTTACAATGGGTGTTCAGGGATTTGTTTCCATGCTTGATAATATTTGGTTTAGTTTTTTATAATGAACCATATATGGGGTTTATTTAATTGAACATATTCCTTTTTTTGTTCAATCTCTGTTTGAGGTGTTTATGTTTGATTTAATTTCATGTAGTTTTAAAGAATTGATAGGGATACCTGATGTTGGTCCTATGATTTTTTAACCATCTTGTGAATTATTGGTTTTAGTACTGTGATTATTATAAAATTCATCCTAGAAGAGATATTTTAAATCTAAGTTCAGAATCTAAGATACAGGTTCCATAAGTGAATCCTCCAGTGGATCCTTCTTTGGTATAGTCATTAATCTTCACTATTCAGACTCTTGGTCAAGTAGGTTTTGGTAACATGGTAAGAGCATTGGATCATGACTCATAATTTACTAAGAATCATACACATGTCTTCTATGGTGACAAATGACCCCGAGAATCTAATGAATGGACTAACAAAATTGAGCAGAACATCAAATTTTTTAAGACTCTTCAAGACTCTAGGTGGTTTTCACCACATATATGATTGATATGCCAGGAAGGAGATAGTGGGAATCTATTGTGATAGATAAGTTTCATGAGGATATAACCTAGGTATATTTCAAAAAAATGTTCAACCAACAGTTTTATCCTAAGATATTATGACAGGAAAAGACCATAAAATTTTTGATAATAGAGAAAGTAGAGCATTCTGTTCTAGATAATTCCACCACTTTCTTGAGTTGGTTTAATTTGTAGTAGTGCTAGTCACTAATGATTACCTAAAGGATTAGATGTTTTAGTTGTGTTTGTGGGATGATATTTTCTTGATGATGATTCTCAGGTTTCTTTCAACCTTTGTGGAGGTAGTCGATAAGGTAGAGTTGGTAGAGGCTGACATAGTTAAAAAAACATGATTCAAAGGAGTTTAGGTTGGTACTATCCTTATCCAGGGAATATCATCTATCCAAAAAACTAAGTGCAATGTTGTTCAGTTTTCTCTAGGAAAGACTTTGGGGGCTTCATCTGGATAGTATTTGGTAGTTTTCTATTAGTGTGGAGGTATTGGTTACACAAACCCTAATTTTTTGGAGGCTCCCAAGACTTATCGTTGTTGTGGGAAATATGTTCATATATATCATTTTTTTAAAATAAATCCCCAAGGATTTATGTCTATATATAATATCACCAAGGGTTCCTAGGCTCATACTGATGCTCCCAAGGGTGGTGGGTCTTATCCTTAGGATAAAGGGGACATTTAGGTGGTTAAAAAATCTCAGGGTGGATCTAAATCAAGAAAACTTTATGAGGTGGATTATGAATGAGAGGAATATGAAGTAAAGTTGGATATAGTTAGAGGTATGGTGTTTATTTCATATTATCTGGTTCTAGATTTGTATGATATAGGTTTTACTCAGTATTTTATATCATCAAAGTTAGCACATGTGTTGGGCTTTCATTGGGAGCTTCATTCATTCTTATTGGAACTCTCTATGCCTTCGGGGATCAGGTCTAAAAATGGTTTCAATTTTCCAGCATGTTGAGTGATAATAGGAGACCTTAAGGTATATTGGGACCTCTCAGTGTTTGATATTGATATCATCGACCTGATTATTAACATGGATTGGATGATCAGTTTTAAGGACCATATTGATTATTATCACCATCGAGTTCATTTTATATCTCTAGATAGAATCACTCGTGTCTTTTAGGGTGAGTGGTATTCCAAGACAAGGAGAGTAGGGCTTGTTTTTCTTTACTCTAGGGTGATCTCATGGTAGTTTTCAGAATTGTTCCTCATTTTTATTGATCCTTGTTTGAGCAGTCCAATTTCAATGGTGGTGTGTGTATACCCTAAGTTCTTTCTAGAATATTTTTTGGGTTTACATCCATATATACATGTAGATATTACCATATATCTACTACATGGTTTTATTCCCATATCTATTACATCTTATCGTATGGATCTAATTTATTTTTTTAAAATTAAGGTTTATCTTATGGATCCTGAGGTTGTGAGATTTATTTCATCATAGCCTATCACTATGGGAATTTCCTATACTCTTTGATAAAAAGGAATATAGGAGCCTCATAATTTTTAATGGTTATCAAAATTTAAATCATGTGACCATCAATAATAAATATCCATTTCCCATGATTGATTATCTCTCTGATTAACTTAGATGGTGTCATTAGTTTTTAGAAGATTGAACTTTAGTTTGGGTACCACTAGTTGAGAGTCCAAGAAGAGGATATACATAAGATAGTGTTTAAGAGATTGTATGGGAATTTTGATTTTCTATTTACTCTATTCATTTTCATTAATTCTCCTATAGTGTTTATGAAAATGAAAAAATTGATCTGTCATTGGTTATTGAACTCTTTTTTTGTTTTTTTCACGGATGATATTGTTTTTTCTCCAAGCCATATGAGGAGGACATTGAATATTTATATATCATTCTTAAAGATTTGAAGGAACATCTCTTGAGTAGTAAGCCTTCCAAATGAGAGTTTAGGATTCAAGAAGTAAAGTTTTGGGTCATGTTATAGCTGGGACTGGAATCTCTATGTATCCTTAAAAGGTATGGGCTATTATATCATTGGATTTTCCTAGAAATGTGTTTAATATTTTAATATTTTTGGGGTTGGTTGGTTATTACAGGAAGTTTATTTGGTACTTCTGAAATCTTTAATTTCCAATGAAATATTTAACAAATAAGAGTGTAATTTTTTAGTGTAATGACAAATGTTGAAGATATTTTTTTGAACTAAGGGTTATATTTACTTTATCCTTTGTTTTGATAGATCCATAATGATGTTTGGGTTATTATGTTTTCTATGATTCTTCTAGAATGGGTTTTAGGTGTGTCTTAATGTAGGGGAGATAGGTAGTTGCCTACGTCTCTCACTAGTTATTCCCTCATGACATGAACTACTCTACCCGTGATTTGGAGTTGGAAATAGTTATGTATACACTCAAAACATGGATTTACTACCTCTTTGGGGAGATATTTACTATATATTCTAATCACAAGATTTTGAGTTATATTTTGAACCATTGGGATATTAAAATTTTAAATAGATGTTGGGTACAATATCTCCATACTTTTGATTTTAATTTTTCCTATACTTCTGGAAAAACGAATGTGGTCGCTGATGCACTGTGCATATAATTAATGCATAGGTACTGAAGGGATCAGTGAAATAGTGGTCTCTGATAAGTTTTTTCTAAGATGATATTTGAAATAGAAAAAGTATGTGGGTAGGTATGTTTGGCTTTGGTGAAGGCTAAATGTTCATTTGATGAGTGGGTTTGGCTTGAACTGATATATAACCATGGGTTACATAGCTTCTATAAAATCCTTTATGGTAGGGATATATCAAGTGAGTGGTCTCGGTATCCTTATGGCACTTCATGTTTTAGAAACAAGTAATTGTTCAATTTTATATGAGTTATGATTTCATGGATAGTGGAAACCATTATTATTAGTCCATTCACCCATGATTTGAGACATTAGTGTTAGCGGTTAGGGATGATATGGTTTATTGAGGATTTTGTATCATATTTCCTTACTGGTTAGAGAACTAAGGTGGAGACCTAGTGACCTACTAGTTTTTGGTATCCCTTAACTATTCTAGTATAGAAATGGGATGATATTTTTATAGATTTCATCATTGGTATATCATATACTCATAGTTGGAAGGATTTAATATGGTTGATCATTGATCAACTCATAAAATAAGTGTATTCCATCCCTATCAAGGAGAGGATGAAAGTTTAATATATTGGGGACTTTTATGTATGATATATTGTGAGATTTCTTGGGGTTCTCTCTGTAGGTGTTTCAAACAGGGACCTGAGGTTCACATACAGGTTTTGGAAAGGTTTTTAGGAGGCTAAGTGTTCCCAGTTCAAATTGAGCATAGAATTTCATCCTTATAAAGATCGATAGACAAAGAGGGATATCTAGGTTCTTATTGGTATTTTGTGGGATTTTGTTCATTATTTCAGTGGTTTTCAGGAAAAAAATTCCTTTAGTCATGTTTCCCTATAACAATATTTATCAAGACATGGTTAAAATGGTTCCCTTTGAAGCATTGTTTTAGTGTCCATGTATATATCACTTTTGTTGGGAATTATTGGGAGGGTGTTTCTTAGTTGGGATGAGTATTTTTTAGGAGACAAAAAAAGGTGTAGTTGATCAAAAAGAGAATGATCACAACACTTATTCATCAGAAATATTATGTGAACCATTTTCATCATCCACTAGAGATTGAGTTTAGTGATCATATCTTTCTTGGATTTTCACCTTTCTTGGGAAATAATCAGTTGGGTAAGCATTTTATGTTGGATCCAAGGATTATGGGCCCCTTTTAGATCATTGTATGACTTGGAAAGAAAGAATATCATTTAGAATTTCCATCTCTCTTGACATTGATCCATGATGTTTTTCATATTTACCAACTAATGAGGTATAAAATGGATCCTTCCCATGTTATTTAATGAGAGGATATTGATCTTGATCCTAACACCATTGTGTTTGAGAAACCAGTTCATATTATAGATCACCATGAGAAGGTGATTCATAGTAAAATGAATCCTTCGGTCCATGTACTGTAAAAGTATAGATGGGATAGTCATGAGATGTGGGAGAAGGAATTGTAAATGAGGTAGTAATGGCCTTCACATTTTACAATTCCAGGATATTGAGGAATTTATGGGGATAGAAATATGTTATTTTGTGGAGAGTGTAACACCTCCTCACCCTCCTAATTTTATTCTTTGACTCTTTTTTGGTTACCATTTTTTTGGTTTCATTACGGGCTTCTCGGTAATAGAGAGCCTTTATGGGGGAAATGATGTAAATCCTTGGGATATTTTTTTTAAATTAATAGAGTTTGGGTATAAATGTGTAAATATAATTATAGAGAGCTTCTTGGGTTTATAAAGCCTAAATAATTTGCTCAAGAATTTTATATATAAAACTTGACTATACACTACTAGGTGTGCATATTCATGTCATGAATGGGTTACACGACATGGACTTATTGCTGGGAATATGTCATGTGACTTGTTTAGAGCATAGAAAATTACAATCCATGAAACCATTACACATAATTAATGGTTTTTTAGGATTTAATTTATCCCAAGGAGATTCCTTTTCAGTATAATTGAAATTCAAGGAATTCACACTTTGAATGGGGTTCACAATGTGAATTTTTCAGGTTCAACATTTCTATCCATGCTACACAGATAACACTTTTTGTTATCTAGTTCACATACCTCATGATCAAACTTTAGGATTATTTTTAGGTGACATTCATCCTTTAGTATCACTCTATTTGGAATTTGAATCATGTGGAAATTGCATCACATATCAATGGTAAGCAATCTTCCAACTTCTTTGTTTCCTCTATTCACGGTAGTGGCGTTCTCTATGTTTGTGATTCAGATTAGGATTGGTTTGTGTTTTCTATGGAAACAATGTAGATTTAACTCATTTCATTTCTTTTTTAAGGATGTTTTTTTGGTTTCCAATCTATTTTAGTCAAAGGATTATAGGTTTTGATAATTTTTGTGGTTGGTGTATCTATGAAAGTGGTTCTTATTCTTGAATTATTATACGTTCTTTTCAATTCATTTGGGTTATTCAATGAAATGCATGTTTTTATGTTTGAAAGTATTTAATGGAATTTATTATAATTTTTAAATGAATTTGGATTTAAAATTGGATTTTAGTTCATTTAAAAATGGTTTATTAAATATTTTCATTAATTTTGAAATGGATTTTACAAACATAGCACATTGGTAACCATGGGTGCATCGGGAAATGGAAATATAAATTTAGTGTGGGTAATTCCAGTATAGGTTTTGTGATATCGACTGAATATGGAAGGATTTGATATCTATTGGAACCAACATATACTTGTTTTAGTCTTTCTTATGTCTATTATGTATTCCCATAGGTTAGATCCCAAATGGCGTGATTTTTAATTTATGCCTATTTTATCATATGATGGATTATTCTTAGGATATTTTCTCACATGTTCATATTATTGTGTATCAATGGGTTTCTTTTCCTAGGCTTTCCTAGTTTTTACATATTCCTAGATTTTGTGAATATGTATATACATTTTTTTAAAATGACAGAATTCTTATAAAATTGTTTCATTTATGAAGATTCTTAATAAAATGGATTTTTGTAAACCTATAAGTTGTACATTATTGATATTAGAACTTTTATATATTCATTGGTGGTATCTTACTAGGATCTATGATCACACACTAATTACTTCGTTTAGGAATTTTTAGACCTTTTTTCAAGGCATGGGTAATGGGAAGGGAATCATATAGCATATCGTGTTCTCTTTTCATTTGATTCCTTTGTAGTGGGACAGTTTTGTGGTAATGGATGGTTACATGGAGTATTGTTTTGTACGGTCTGGTTTATCTTTATATTTTATCCTATTTGTATTGACATGTATTTATCATGGATATGTATTCCTTTATTCTACATTGTACTTTGATTTTTCTTATGTTGTAAATGAGGCTTGTGTTTCTTTTATGGATCCCACCATGTGGTGGACCATTCAGGGTGGCTGTCTAGATTACATGAGTTAGTTTGTTGCACAAGCATTCAAATGGTACCTGATGAGGCTCTATATGGGATGAGTTGTAAAACTCCAACCTAATGGGATGGATTTTGAGAGTGGAATATTATGCGACCAGGTCATATCCACGAAAATATAGAGAATGTTCAAAACATTCAATGTCATAAGAAATCTATCAGTCTACATAAAATATATGTAGACAATCATCGACGAGACCCGGATGTTGGACCCTCTATGATATAGTAGTTTTCATAATCACAAATAAAATCAATCTACAGATTCTACTATTTCATATAGAATATTATTTTCTTAATAAGTCAATAACCTATATTTATGAATCAATATGTTTACAAGTGTATTTTTGCATGTATTTTTAGATGTCACTTAATATATTAATGTTATGTGTAAGATAGACACTTCTTAAGTTTCTTAGAGTTCTGGAACCGATAGTATGCTCGACACACCGATGCTTGACACACTGACATTCGACACACCGATGTTTGGCACACTGATGATAGACACACCAATGCTCGACACACTGATACTCGACACACCGATGTTGGACACACCGATGATCGACACACTGATGGTCGACACACCGATGCTCGACACACCGATGCTCGACACACCGATGCTCGACACACCGTTGATCGACACACCGATGCTGGACACACAGATACTCGACACACCAATGGTCGACACACCTATGATTGATACACTGATGGTCGACACACCGATGTTCGACACACTGATGATGACACACTGATGCTCACAGACCGATGATGACAGAACAATGATGACACACTGATTCTAACAGACCAATGATGACAGACCAATGAAAAACTGATGCTGACAGACCGATTATGACACATCGATGATGACAAATAAATGGTGGAAAACCAACGATGACAGAACAATACTTATGACTCCCTGATAGTCAAAAATAACTGTTCTCAAATTTATTAATTCAAATTTCTTTCTAACGATCATATTTAGACAAATTAATGTTTCTAACATTATTTAATGTTGTCTGTAGAACTATCCATAGATAGTACGAGGTACATGCACATGGGTATATCTTCATGCCTACTGGACCGTGAAGTATAAAAGGATTACAAGATCAAACATAAAAGATACATGATGGGAACCCACTAAAAAAACAAAAAGGTTGGCTATTCGGATATGCAAGATATTGAAAATAGAAGAACTCAAATATTGAGTATACAAGGAGTCTAATATTACAAGCAGCAATCTGCTGAAGCTTGTTGAAAATCCTCACATATAAGAGTTGAAACTTTTCACACCTCGAAGCTAGATTAAAAAGACTATGATACTCTATTTTTGAGCCAACTTCCAGAACAGGGATCAAATATCATTTTCTCTACATCTATTGAGTCCAGACCTTTACTGCACAACTCATAGAGATTTCTAAAATCTATTCTTCTTTTATAACTCTGTTGTGATCTTGTGTTTACTTTTTGAGTAGTGTGTGTATCTGTTTGGGTCACACAAACTGTATCTTAAGTATAACTGGAGGATACTAAAATATCCTCACACTCAATCCCTTTTTAACTCTTGTATCCCACGTATAACTTTGGATGAGATCCTGTGTGATCTGTTTGTTAGTTTCCCCATGAATAAATGTGGTAGAGGTCAAGTGTGATCTGGACAGCCCTGTGTGGTGTTGTAAATCCCAATCCATGGAGTGGATCAAAATTTTATTAATATAAAATTCTTAGCAGCAGGAGATCACCAAGTGGAGATGACTAAGTCTCAGCTTGAGATGGAACCTCTTGTTTTTATCTGCCGTGTAGTTTGTCTTGTGTTTTAATCTAATATGTGTTTAATTCATTTCACATTAATATAAACAAAACTTTTATAGTTATTTTATCATGTTTTTATATCTTTTTTGAATCAGTGTATTAGTTTCAAAATTTTGACTAATATTTATATTGGTAAAGCTAAGAACTAATCAATCTTCTGAGAAATTAATTGAACATTCACGAATTTTGTAAATTCACTTCAAACTGATTTTGATTACATTATTCAGGGGTATTCTTTTAAAAAACCAATTTTTAACAGAAATTTGTATAGATACTCAATTCACCCCCCTCTTCAGTTATCTACTCCGACAAACATTTGGTATCAAAGGAATAATTGAAAGTTATTGTAAGTTTTTCAAATATTGTCAACTGTGATTATAGTTGTTTTTCAAGGATCTCAAAATTTCATTTATTTATAAATTTTTATCTCTTTGAAATTATTCTACAATCTATATCATGGAAAATAGATAATAAGGTGCTGATATCAATATACCACCTTTATTTAATGGAACTAATTATGCTCAGTGGAAACTTAAAATGAAAATACATCTAGAAAGCATGGGATTTGAAATCTGGACTCCTATTGAATGTAAATATATAATTCATGAAACTTCTAGAAACACTTGAGATGAACCTACCAAGACCACCTATAATAATAATTATAAATCAATGAATGCTCTGTACTGTGCACTAGGATATGAAGAGTTTAATCGTATCTCTGCCTATAAAACTACACAGGCGATTTGGGACACTTTGTCTATTTCTCATGAGGGAACATCTAATGTTAAAGAGATGAGATTAAATACTTATACTATTAAATAGGAAAACTATAGAATGAATCCAGATGAGTCTATTTATAATATGTATATGAGGTTCAATGAAATTATGAATATCATCATTTCTTTAGGAAGAGAAGTAACTTCCAAAGAACAGATTATGCGGATTATGTGTTGCTTACGAGAAAGATGGCGTGGAACATCTGTGTATATTAGGGAATCATACGATATTGATAAAATCTAGGTGAAGTAATTTATTATAAAATTAATATTTATAAAGAGGAATTCAAGGTAAATCAAAAAGAGGATGAACCCATACAAAAGATTGTAGCTTTCAAGAAAACTACATCTAAAAGTAAAGACAAGTAGAAAGTTCAATCTACTATTGAAATCTCTAGCAGGGAAGATGTAGCTTCAAACAATGATAAAGAAATGGCCCAGTTGGCTAAAAGATTCAAAAAAATTTATAGGAAAAAGATGTTTTTTATAAAGCCCAATTACAAAGGAAAGTATGATAACAAGAGAAATTGGGAAAAGGATTAGAAGAGAAATGATAAGTTAGGAGAGATAATCTGCCACGAATGTAAAAGGAAATCACGTGTCAATGATGACTATCCAAATATGAAATACAAGAAAAAGTATGAAAATAAGGATAGAAGGTAAAAGAGAGAAATGAAGGCCACCTGGAGTGCCTCTAAGGACATCTCAAGTGAATCTGCCTATTCTCAAAGTGAGAAGGATGATATGGTTAATATGTGTTTTATGAGAAACACAACTGAGGTAACCTTAGACTCTCCTATACATTATTATTATTATTCTGAAAGTGAGTCAGAGAATATGAGTAATGATGAATTATTAGAATATTAAAACATGCTAGAAGAAACATGTAATGAGTTGAAAGATAAATATAAATCTTTTAAGAAACAACATTCTCTTACTGTGACTATTAACTCTGAACTTACAACTGAAAAAGATAAAAATTCTCAACTGCTCAAGGATAACAATGAGTTAAAATTTTCTAATGAAAAATTGAAGAAATACTTGGAAAATTTTACTAATAGTAAAAATAATCTTACTCAAATTATTGGTAAACAAATATCTCTTAAGTATAATTATAGGATAGGATATCAACTAGGTCCAAGAAATTTATCCAAATCACGTTTTGTAACCAATTCTAGAAAATATAATACCTCTTTCAAAAATGAGAATTTTATAGCAAGTTCCAGTTCTAATAATTCTTTTACTACATCCAATTATTCAAGGAAAAACATAGTTTATTTTTCAAACACTCTTTATTCTACCTTTTGGAATCCCATAAGACAATTGTAGGTTATTAAAGATTATATCAATAATGTATGTGGACCCAGACTAATATGGGTAACAAAGTCGTTTCTTGGATGAACTATTTTGTAAGTAAACTGCCTAAAGAGATCCTGTAAAAATATGTGGTACTTAGACAATGGTTGTTCAAGACATATGACTAGGTATTATTCAATATTTAAAAGTTTTATCAAGATTGATGGAGTACATGTCACATTTAGTGACAAAGTTAAAGGAAAAATCATCTGCCTAGGCTAGATTGGTAACCCTAACTCTATTTCAATTTCTAAAGTATTATACATTGATTGATTGAAGTATAACCTGCTCATCATATCTCAATTTAGTGATGATGGATTTAATGTTAAATTGAAAAATGATCCATTCTATGTTTTTGATCCCAAGAATAACTTAGTATTTACTTCCTTTAGAAATGATAATGTGTATGATATAAATCTAGACACACTATCCTCATAGAATGACTCTTGTGTAAATGTCATTCACAAAGAGTCTTGAGTCTGGCATAGAAGACTAGGACATTTCAACATACACTCTCTTAGGAAGTTAACTTGAAAAGTTTTAGTTAAAGACTTACCCAAATTAGAGTTTCCAGACAATAAAGTGTGTAATCCTGGTCAAAATGGAAAGCAACATAAAATCTCTTTCAAACCAATGAATGAAGTAACTACTTCTCAACCTCTTGAGTTTGTTCACATGGAATTGTTTGGACCATCTAGAGTTTCTAATCTCAATGGGAAGCACTATGTTTATATTCGTGTAGATGATTTCTCTAGGTACACCTAGACCTTTTTCCTAGCTCACAAAAGTGAATCTTGTTCACACTTTACCTATTATGTGAGGACAGTAGAAAATCATAGTGAACTGAAGATTAAATCCTTAATAAGTGATCATGGTCGTGATTTTGAGAATCAATATTTTGAATCTTTTTGCTCAAAAAATGGCTACAATAAAAATTTCTCTACTCCTAGGACACGTCAATAGAATGGTGTGTTAGAAAGAAGAAATAGAACCCTACTGAAAATTGCCCAAACTATGCTTAATGAGTATGACCTACCCATTTACTTCTGGGCTGAAGCTATTAATACAACTTGTTACATAATAAATAGAGTCTTAATCAGACCCATCATTAAGAAAACTCCTTATGTGTTGTTCAATAATAGGAAACCCAATGTAATTTATTTTAATGTGTTTGGATGTAAAGTTTATAGTCTGAACACTAAATATAATTTAGATAAATTTACCTCCAAAAGTGATGAAGGAATATTTCTTGGATATTCTACATCAAGAAAATCCTATAGAGTCTTTAATAATAAAACCAAATGTGTGGAGGAATCTGTACATATCATGTTTGATGAAGTAGATCCACATGATCCCAAGACCTCACAAGAAAATATTGAATAGGATATGTCTAATATGGACATTAATGATAAAACCTCAAATCATCATGTGAAGGAATCTTTAAAAAACTTCCAGATCTGTAAATTATCCAGATCCAAACCGTAATGAACTATATCAACCTGAACAACCTGAAATTTCAAGTCCTACCTTCTCTAGACCAACTAGGACCCTTAATAATCATCTCCTAGATATTATTGATGGAGATTTAGATAGGGTAACACAAACGAGAGATTCCTTGAGAAACCAGGTAGAACATTAAGCTTTCTTATCACAACTTAAACCTAAAAATATCAATGATGCGATCAATGATGAGTTTTGGGTACATGTTATGCAAGAAAAACATAATCAGTTTTAAAGAAATATAGTTTGGAAACTTGTAGATAGACCAAAGGATACTTTGAAAATAGGAACCAAATGGGTATTTAGAAATAAAGTAGATGAAGATGGAAATATAGTTTGAAATAAAGATAGACTAGTTCCACAAGGATATAATCAAGAAGAAGTAATTGATTATGAAGATACCTTTACACGAGTAGCTAGACTTCAAGAAATTAGGATCTTACTTGCCTATGCAGCGCACATGGATTTTAAAGATTATCAAATGGATGTCAAAATTTCATTCTTAAATGGTTATATAATTGGGAATGTTTTTGTCGAACAACCCCCAGGTTTTACAAATCCACACTTTCCAAATCATGTGTTCAAATTATCTAAATCTTTATACGGTTTGAAACAAGCTCCAAGAGCTTAGTATGAAAGTTTGAGTAATTTTCTTATTTCTAAAGGCTTTAGAAAAGGACTTGCAGATCCAAATTTATTTATAAAAATAATTTCAAAAGACTTTTTAATATTCCAAATATATGTAGATGATATTATTTTTGTATCTTCTAAAAATACTTTATGTGAGGATTTTTCAAAAATAATGAAAAGGTGTTTGAAATGAGTTTAATGGGTGAAATTAAATATTTTCTTGGATATCAAATATTTCAAAATAAAGAAGGTATTCTTTTATATCAAAGTAAGTACACAAAATATATTTTAAAAATATATGGATTTGATAACATTAAGAGTAGTGAAACCCCGATGAGTTCTACATGTAAGTTAGATCTTTATGAAAATGGAAAATCAGTTGATCAAACTGCTTACAGAGGAATGATTGGGAGTTCAATGTACTTAATTTCCAGTATTCCATATATTATGTTTAATGTGTGTATGTGTGCAAGATTTCAAGAAAACCTAGAAAAGTCACATTTAAATGCTATTAAAATAATTTTCAAATACCTCAACTATACAACTAATTTAGGGTTGTTCTATCCTAAAGGACTACAATTTGATTTAGATTTAGACGAAAACTTTGGTGGATGTATGTTAGATAGAAAGAGTACCTATAGAACATGTCACTTATTGGTAAAGTCTCTAATATCACGGGGTAGTAAAAAGAAAAGTTCAGTTGCATTATCAACTGTTGAAGCAGAATACATTGCTGCTAGTTTTTGTTGTGCACAAATTTGGTGGATGAAACACACATTAATAGACTATGGATTTAAATTTAGACATATCCCTATAAATCATTACAACAAAAGTTCTATTAACATTTCTAAGAATCCAATTTCTCATTCTATAACAAAGAATACTATTGTAAGACATCACTTTTTGAGAGATCATTATAAAAAATACAAT
This sequence comes from Viscum album, assembly GCA_963277665.1. Classification (NCBI taxonomy): domain Eukaryota; kingdom Viridiplantae; phylum Streptophyta; class Magnoliopsida; order Santalales; family Viscaceae; genus Viscum; species Viscum album. The sequence continues at coordinate 869,949,641 of OY728122.1, forward strand.
ATAACTCTTGAGTTTGTTGGGACTGAGCATCAGCTTGATAATATATTCACTAAACCCTTAAACTCTGAGAGAATGAACTACATCAGACATGAATTAGGAATGATGAATCTCTAAGATCTTGTTAAACTGGTCCTTGAAACCGATCTTGTGAAACCGATCCTTGAAACTGATCTTGTGAAACCGATCCTTGAAATTGATCTTGTGAAACCGATCCTTGAAATCGATATTGTGAAACCAATCCTTGAAGACGATATTGGGAAACCAATCTTGTGAAACTGATCCTTGAAACCGATCTTGGGAAACCAATCCCTGAAACCGATCTTTCAAAACTGATCCTTCAAACCGATCTTTCGAAACTGATCCTTGAAACCGATCTTGTGAAACTGATAGTGTAATATCTATTGAATGACACCGATGTATTTAATGATTCTTTAGTATTTCTATCTGTTTTAAATAAAATTATGTTGTTTTGTATTCTATTTTACACATTTAAATTTTATGCTTTACAATTTAAAATCTCTAAATGATATATTAATTTCGATGCATCCTGAACTTTCACCTTCCCACATTCGTAAAACCTTTTACCTTTTGTCACTCTATCTCTCGACCCTCAACCTCTCAACTCCTTTGGAATCCAAAACCCCAAAATGGCAAGGACCAAGTGCGCTATGGAATAGATGATCAAATCTCCATCTGCTAAACGTCATAAGGGTGAGACAAGTGGGACTACAAAAACGTTTTTGGAAAGCTAAGCAGTTACAGCTGAGAAGGAAGTATCTGTAAAGTGGCTTCTATCAAGCATGTCATTTTTGTTAAGAGTCTGGAATCTCAAGGGTGGCTTATCTGGTTCTCTAACAATGAAAGGACTTATTATCCCCAGTTAGTACATGAGTTTTATAAACATTTGAAAATATCCTTGGATGAATATGAGGAAGCAAGGATAAAGTCAGTGGTAAAGGGAAAGGAAATAATTTTTTTGGCTAAGGAATGGACTGAGTGCTTGGAGATGCCCCATGAAGGTTTATTTTCTAATTATCAAGGTAATATTCAACCTTCCTCTAACTTTATCTCTTATGAAGATGTTCTAAATGAGCTGACTAGAAATGGTGAATCTAGGAGAACAATTTCAAGTGAATTTGATGGATAGGAAAGGTTACTTTTTAATTTTATACAACATGAAATCTGTCTAAGGGAGATTTTTCAACTCTGAAGTATCAGGATGTTTTCCTGATCTATCTGTTGAAAATGGGATAAAAGTGAACCTGTGTAGGTATCAAATGGTGCATGTTTCTGACATAATAAATCCATCCAAGAAGGAAACATGTTTGTACTATCCTAGAATGATCTCTGCCATGTTAAAAATGTTAGGTTGTGTTAAATATGGAGATGAAGTGATAAGTGCAGGTAGTGGTTTCTTCCATCAAAAATATACTTGTAAAAAGATTGATATCTTTTGGATCCCAAGGAAGAAATGAAGGGTAGGAGATGAGGTAAGGATGTATGAGGAATTAAATCTAATTGACCATCCTACCAGACCAAAGGATCAAGTTTATTCAAGTCTCAAACCAAGAGAGAAACCTGTTTATTCTGATGAGGAAGCTGAGAATGAAGTTTCAAGGAAAGAAGGATCTTCTTTTGATGATAGGAGTGATCATGATATTGATCAAATCCCCAAAGATATTTCTTATGGACCTTCTAGTCCACCTTTGGATATACCCTCAAGAGAATCTTTGTTAGGTGATGAGGATGAGGAAGAGACTGAGGTTACTAGAGCTGTAGGCTATGTAAGTAAATTATATTTGGCGTCTGATGATGATGATTATGATGATTAAGGAAGAAATGATGAGAATTTAAGTGATTCTTTAAATGTGGGACAACAATTTTTTGATAGATCTAGTGAGGAATCTGTACATGGAGCTGGTGATGTTGTTGAGCATGTTGAATAGGAGGATTTTGAACTTAGAGATGATGGTCATGAGGACAGATCACCCCATCCTAATGCCGAAAATAAAGAAATAATTTAGGAATTGAATGAACTTATAGCTGGTGGCCATGAGAAATTATTTGGGGATCAGGTACCTCAAATTGATGAAGTTCCCAGAGAAGTTGAAGTGGTTGGAGTACATGCAGAACCTCAAGCTCAGTTGATACCAGTACCCATAAATGTTATTATGGCTAGAGGACAGGATGAAGAAGTTGATGGAGATAAAGTTGTTCTTGAGCCTCATGGAAGAAGGATTAGGATTGACACTGTTGATCTAAGAGACTATACCTATACTCTATAATGGAATAATGATCCAGGATACATTCTTTTTGGGTTGGAATATGAATCATATGAGGAGAGGGTGCCTCCTCCAGCTCCATAATCCCAAGATGAAGCAGAACCTATTGAACCTCTTCCGCCATTTGACCCTCCAGTAGTAGATCCAGTAGCACATACCATGCCTAGTGACTATGTCACTAAGGCCGATTTGGAGCAATTAAAAAATGATATTTGTGAGTCTTTGAAATCCTCTATTGGATCCAAAAGTGAATTCTCCACTTCAATAGGTATATCGGATTTGGATGCAAAAAATATTGCAAGAATGGTGATCCAGGAGATTCAAAGAAATCTCATTACTACAGCAGAAACCATCATTAGACATAATACCTAGTTGAGAGAATAAGTAAGGAAGATGGGAAATGAGTTAAATTCTCTAAAATATGATTTCAAGACCTCCTTTAGTGGTTTAATAGAAGTTCTTAGGAACGTGGTGACTCATATACTAAGTGTAGATATGATGAAGTTGAAAGAGGATCTTGGAAAAATGATTATTGGCCCATCCAGTTCTAGGAGTGGGAAAGGTGTTGTTTCTAATTTGGAATATCTCAAGGCTATGATGAGAGAGGAACTCCAAAATCTTCAGAGTGTTTTAGACAAAAAAAACTCTTAAAAAGGTACATAGAAATACATACCTTGTGTACAATATGGTAAGGTTGTGCAAAAATGAAGCCTCTACTGCTCAAAAAGAGATTAGAGAGAAAGTGGATAAGTACTTTACTAAGATTTATTCCAAGCATAATCTCACAAATAGCTTCAAGTTTTTAGTAGAAAATCCCAGAATTCCGCCAGTCAAAAAATCTTTCAAGAATAAATTTACTCAATTGAAGGATTTTACCCCCTCTAATGAATAAATTCATGGAGAATAAGGATGACTTCGAGAAAGCTATGCAATGTGGTGGTGAAATCATAATCCATTTCATCAACCTCCTTAATCCATATCTCCATGTCCAAGCCCAAGCAATTGTAGTTCCTCTTGATGCTTCCATTGGCACTCCCTCTCAGCCTCCTACTCCAATGACTGTCTCTAAGGATCTTTCTCATATTTGACCTTTAATTATAGAGCAATCTCCCAGTTGCGTGTTGTCATAGAGAAGGCCTAACCTTGCAGAAAATGTTCATATAGGTGTTGCTTTTTACAGGTGTTATCTTCAGACCACCTCTTCCTTATTCCACTCCCAAACCTTCTCATCATACTCTGAATCCTTCAGATAAAGGTAGAGCCACTCAGAATCCAAACCCTTAGGGTTTTATTGTGTCTTTGATAGGGATTTATCCCTTATTATTGACTGTACTCTTTTTCTTCTTAGTGGAACTAATTCTTGTCTTCTCTCTGTCTATTTTTTTATATATTTATCTTCTTAATTTTATTATTTTTTCTAATCCCAAAAGGGTGAGAAGAAGAGGCATACATTATTAATTTCATACATTATTAATTTTAGGTGAAGAAATTCTATCATAGGATACATGGCATGTACTCAACATAATAAATTTTTTGAGGGGGAGATTTGTTTTAAAAACTCAAACAAGGGAAAGATTTAGTTATATTGACTAATCACATAAAGTGAAGTATATGATAAGTCCAATTATTATTATTTCTTATATTTACATGTATGCCATAATTTTTTATTATCAAAAATCAGGAGATTGTTGGACCCTCTATGCTATAGTAGTTTTCATAATCACAAATAATGTCAATCAACAGATTCTACTATTTCATACATAAAAATATTTTTTAAATAAGTCAATAACCAATATTTATGAATCAATATGTTTACAGGTGTATTATTACATGAATTTTTGGATGTCACTTAACATAGTAATGTTATGTTTATGATATAAACTTCTTAAGTTTCTCAGAGTTCTAGCATAGATAGTATGCTTGACACACCGATGCTCGACACACCGATGGCCAACACATCGATGCTTGACACACCGATGCTCGACACACCGATTCTCAACACACTGATGCTCAACCCACTGATGTTCAACACACCGATGCTCGACACACTGATGCTCAACACACCGATGCTCGACACACAGATGATCGACACACTGATGTTCGACACACTGATGCTCGACACACCGATGGTTGACACACCAATGCTCGACACACCGATGCTCGACACACTGATGTTCAACACACTGACGGTAGACACACCGATTATAACACAACGATTCTCATAGACCGATGATGAAAGGCCATTTCTGACAGACCAATGATGAGACACCAATGCTAATAGACCGATGATGACAGACCAATGACAAACCGATGCTGACAGACCGATGATGCCACACCGATGATGACAAACCAATGGTTACAGACTGAGGATGACAGACTGATACATATGACTCACCGATAGTCATAAATAACTATTTCAAACATATTAATTCAAATTTATTTCTAATGGTCATATTTAGACAAATTAATGTTTCTCACATTATTTAATGTTGTCTATGGGACTATCTATAGACAGTATGAGGTACATGCACATGGGGAGATATTCATTCCTACTGGAACTTAAAGTATAAATGGATTACAAGATCAACCTTAAAAGATACATGATGGGAACCCACTTGAAAAAAAAGGCTGGTTGTGAGAATATGCAAGATATTTCAAATAGAAGAAATCGACGCTTGAGTATACACGGAGTTTAATTTTACAAGCAGCAATCATCTGAAGCTTGATGAACATCCTCACATAGAATAGATGAACCATTTCACACCTGGAAGATAGATTACTAAGACTACGATACTCTGTTTTGGAGCCAACTTCCAAAAGAGGGATCGAATATCATTTTCTATACATCCATTTAGTCCATAGCTTTACTGCACAACACACGAAGATTTATAAACTCTACTCTTCTTTTATAACTCTATTGTGATCTTGTGTTTACTTTTTGAGAAGTGTGTGTATCTATTTGTGTCACACACAATATCTCATGAGCATAACTAGAGGATACTAAAATATCCTCATACTCAATCCCTTTTTCACTCTTGTATCCCACGTAGAACTGTGGATGAGATCCTCTGTGATCTTTTTGTTAGTTTTCCCATGAATAATTGTGGTATAGGTCAAGTGTGACCAGGATAGCCCTATGTGATTTTGTAAATATTGATCTAGGGTGTCGATCAAAAGTTTATTAATATAAACTTCTTGGTGGCAGGTGATCACCAAGTGAAGAGGACTAAGTCTCATCTTGATATTGAACCTCTTGTTTTTATCTATTGTGTAGTCTGTCTTGGGTTTTAATCTAATATGTGTTTAATTCATTTCACATTAAGATAAATTTAACTTTTATAGTTCTTTTAGCAAGTGTTTATATCTGTTTTGAATTAGTATATTAGTTTCAAAAGTTTGACTAATCTTTATATTGGTAAAGCTAAGAACTAATAAATCTTTAGAGAAAATAATTGAACATTCATGACTTTTGTAAATTCACTACAAAATGACTTCAATTACATTATTAAGGGTTATTCTTTTAAAGAACCGATTTTTAATAGAAAATTTTATAGATACTCAATTCACCCTCCTCTTGAGTGATCTACTCTGACCAACACTGAAGTTTGCGGTCAGAGATAATGTGTTCCTTCAAATATCACTATGGAATAAATTAATGATTTTAGGGAAGAATAGAAACCTTAGTCCTAGATACATTAGCCCCTTTCCGATCCTTGATCACATCAGAGCAGTGGCATATCGATTAGCACTCCCACCTAAAATATCTAAAGTACAAGATGTTTTCTATATACCCTACTTGAGTAAGTACAAAATATACCTCCCCCAAAATGTACTAAATACAGAGGTGGTACCATTAGATAATTATATTTCATATAAGGAGTAGAAACTAAATATCTTGGATCGTATAGACAAGGTTCTATGAAACAACATAACTCACCTGGTTATAGTGTTATGGAGGAACCACATGTTCGGGAAAATGAAACGGGAACCAGAAGATGGGTAGAAATATAATTAACCTCATTTATCTTAGTACATTAAATGAATATTTTGAGGGAATTTTTTTAAGGGGGGATAATTTAATGACCCAAAATTTTATAAATAAAATTCCCTTTTTGAAAGAATAAATTCTTTATTGAGTTATGTAGTTAGATAAAACACAAGCCCTATATTGTTTATTTTGGAAAATTTTATCCTTTTGGATTTAAAATATTGTTAAACAACATAACCAATGATAATATATCCATTGAATAGTGATCATAATAGTTGTATATATAAATGGTTATGATAAATTCCAATGGATATAGAAAAAGTAAGTGATGGATCAATCCAGAGAATTATACCCTATAAATACCATTTGTTAGAGATTCAGAGGGAGATGGAATCATTGGGATTTTATCATGATCAATCCCAATCCAAGATTCAACAACTAAAGCATGAGTGAAACCATTTATAGGAGAAGTCTAAGTTGATCAAGAGTATAGCCTAAACCATGTTTGTCGAACCACCCCATGAAAATCCCACCATCACACACATTACACTTGGGGGATTAGCTAGTGTAATAATGGTCTACATATACATACCCAAATAGTATTAATTTTAATATTTTTTATTTTAAATAAAATAACAGTTAAATTTATTCCTTTTATTATTAATTTTTAAAATATTAAACAATGAGTTTGAAAAAAAACCCTGTATTTTCAAATAATATGTGTTTTCAATTTAAAAGAGTAAATTATAATATTTATAAAATTATTTCTAAAAAAAAATATTATTTTTGAAATCATAAAGGAAAAATTATCCATTGGTTAATATTTCAAAAATTTAAAAGATAGTTTAATTTTTGGGAAAAATTAAATATAGTACAAATATAACGTATTTATTATGGAATCATAATGACCCAAAAGTGATGTAATATATACCATAAAAGGTATCCACGACCAAATATATACTTACCCTTTAAAATAATTTTTTATGTTATAAAATTAATTTTATAAAGCCTTGATGAATCCTCCAAAACTTAAATTACATTTTTAAAATCAATTTTTTATAAACATGACTCACTTCCACGTCACCAAGGATATTATTTTAATGATATCAGTTCTTAATCATGTAAAATAATTAAAAATACCTCACTTTGTTCAGAACCATGGGAAAATGAAGTAGTGGTTTGTGGTTTTGATTACATTACCATATATAGTCCAAAACCTATGTTTTGAAATTAATAAAGAATGATCCTCTATTTTTTTATATAAACCCACTCAAAATAACATTCCTCGCCTCTCAAAACCCATGGTGAATGAAATTAATATTCTCATACCTCTCTAAATTTATCCTATGGTTACCCCAATATCTTAATAAGCTCCTCCCATGCTTTAAGAAATACCCACTCAAGGTAAGGGATCCTCTAATTCTTCACTTTATTCAAGCACATACTCTATATTATCCCAATCTATTTCCAATATTTAATGTTTATTTATATTTTAAAAAAATACTTATTACTCACCATATGATTTAAAAGTTATTATAGAACCATTTAACTCTTATTTAAACTCTTCTATGAACCTTTAAGTTCATAGGTTATGCTACCAAAATTTCCATATGATTTTCCATTCCAAAAAATTGTGTAGTGAAAACCTATACCCATTTTTGCTCAAGGGTATTCACCTAGATGCACCTATAATTCATTGATTGAGGAATTACAAGTATTTAATCCCACACACCTTAATAAATGTATCAAATATGATGAAATATGATCATATATTGAATGATCTATGTGGAACACTTATGCATTTACATGATCTGAATGTGATTGGTGGCCCAGAATTATATAGCCCTCTAATACATTGTGTAATGTTTTAATATCAGGATATTCCATGTTTGGAACATGGTAGGTTGTCCTAAGAACACTATGTAATGTTTTATTGGTGTTTATACTTTAACATATATTTATGATTCCATGTTTTAAGTTGTTGAAACATTCCTATTGGTCCCTAAAACAAATCTCAAACTCACATAAGAGAACCTAGATATACTCGACATCCTACGATGTTGTCCCATCCCAAAGGCTCCTAAATAACTACAATTCGAGAAATAAGATAGTGAAACTCATCTGAGATGCCACTTTATCCCACTGTATGGAATATTTACAATGAACCTCATACAATATCACATAGAATTCTCAATCCAAGGTTATCATTAAGTGAAAAATCATTACTATACCTCACAAATAATAATCTAACCCTTGGAAGGATTTTAGGTCAATAAAAATTAAGGAATCATACAACTAAAATATATCAATAAGAAAATATCTATAAAGCCTCTAAACACTGATATGATTCAAGAATCACTATCTATATGGAAAAAAACTCTGAATTGACACCTCTTATGTTAGATTTTGACCACCGGATAAAAAAATTCAGTATGCACCAAGGAAAATTAAACGGTGTTCCCCTATGGTACATGGAGTGAAACCCCAAAGGTCATCCTTGGTCATGTATCCCTTCTCAAACTGGTTTTTACTTTCAAAAGTGCATGGAATTCCTACCCTATACTTGTCATGTACTCTAAATGGGGTACTTCCAATGTACTTCAGCCCAACTCAACCTGTATAATTCCAAACTACACATCATGTAATGAACTCACATTGATTGTCACCCACATGGGGTTCCTAGATATACAACCTACATGGGGACTATCCAATTACCATACAAAGACATTGGTCATATACTATTGATGAGCTCTATTAGTTTACCCTACACATCTATATTACCCAATGTGAGGTGTTTTTCCGTTCCCTCGATTACACCTCGAGTTGCCCCAAAATGGAATTTTCCAAACACGCATGGAATATGACCCATAGTCTTCAACCTCTTCCAAAAACGAGAATCACATTGAATGTTTTCTTGAATTACAAGCCATGTGATCAATTTTTCTTGAACAGAAAACACTTGGGATCCCTAAAAATGATGGATTCTCTAATAAAACCCACCATATCGACCCTTTAGGATTTCCCAACAATCCAAAAACAATATTAAAACATAAAAAATTACTTCTATGTATATTTGGGGAAAAAATTAAAAGGGGCAAAATATGAGTGGAAACCAATGATGATCCAGATGTTTCACGATGATCCATCTCCTCTCAAGATCCATGGTTACAAGATACCCACTATAAATTCTTATCAACACCATAAAGCCTCACTAGTCAACCAGATAAAAAAATCCCCCTAAACAGTAGTTCTTCTAATGCTACCATGACCATCCATCGACTAGTATCCCAGTACACATGATTTCCCTAGCATGAGGGACATTCAATCCTGACCAATATGATCCTCCCCACCCTAAAAGTGTCCATATTTTTTCCCAAAAACCCAACCCCAAAATTCACTTCCCATGCTCTATAAATTAACAAAATCAATGGTTGTACATGGATAAACTACTCACACCTGATACCCAATGTCAAACACCAACCATCTCCCATTCTTGGCTCACCATGAATGAAATACCCACACTAAACAACCCAATTAAAAGAATGACCACACCATCTGATTATATGTGGTTCAATTACCACCATAAGGATTCACATTCAAAATAATTCATTCTCTAAAAAATATAATTTACCCACCACTCTGCTCCTTATGAAATAGTGATTCTCCAAAAACCCTCTCATAGACTCTCACGCTTAAGGGAACCATGACCTAACAATCCTAGGATAACATAACAAAATCAATGACCATGCTCCTCATGCATTCCATTTCTAAAAACTAGATCACCCACGATACTCCTCTAAAAAACAAGACATATCCCATATTACAAGATCCACAACATGACCATTATCCACTTAGAGGTTTCTCCAAAACCATGAGCACCAAACCAAGTTATGAAAACACATATTTTTAATAAACATTAATTCACGATTCATTACCGAATGATATAACTAATAAAATATCAAAAAATCGAAAGTCATGGTTTCATTAGGTAATTATATACATAACATAATAACTTCAAAAAGGGATACACTAGAAAAATTCAACTCCTCAACATGTTCACAAAATTCCATATCTCTTCTAAAACTGGATGCGATAATATAGGGACATACTTAAGAAATATGGTACATATAAATCCCAGTAGGTGAATAAATAAAATATAACAAGATGAAAGAAATGCATGTGATTGAAGAGGAATATCAAGGTTAAATAAAGTGGTAATAATCATAAACATGTTCGTAAAATCATGATATAAGTTGATAATATAAATTCAACATAAGAATGTCCACAGTTAAAAGATGAAATCATAAGAATAAGTCAAGGCTAACCGCAGAGACATCATAAAATAGTTTTTATAGGAAAACCTCTTGGGAACAATAAATGGAATATCATGAGATAAAATTAATACCCAATGCATTGGAGGGATATATATTTTCAAGCACACTCATCACATTCATATCATGTACATGAATTTGTGTGACACATAAATCATATGACATAAATATATATCTCATCATTTGATACAAATAAATAAGAGTGTGGGTTACATAAATTGGAATACCCCTTAAATAAAGGATAGGTACATATAGTTGAATACCCATGAGTGGAAATGGGTTTGGGTAACCACAATACTAATGTTTGACATGGAAAATCATGGGATAATTTTGGCAACATAACTGGTGTACATAATGGTTTACGGAGGGTCTTAATGATAGTAATAGGTGTTATTTCATTATATGTCCACAATAAGAATATTAAATGGATGTTTAGAAAAATATTCTAATGAGAATAATTTTAAATAAAATGGTATAACTCAAAGAATGTTCTTGAATAAAGAAGATGAGGATAGAATCCCCATACATTGGTATTATAACAAATTATGTAAAGGTTATAACGAGAGGAGGTATATGATCTATAATTATTAGATCATCAATTTGATAATAAAGGGATACTTATAAATATATGATAATATAATGAATTGAGATTCAAAAGGATAAATACAAATAAAGTTCTTGAATAGAAAAAAAGAGGGAGAGATCCCTTTCCTTGAATGGGTGCTTCTAAAAGCGTAGGAGGAGCTTCTTAAGAGATTAGGAACACCTTGGGAGGGATTTAGAGAGGGATATAGAGAGGATATTTATGATAAATGGATTTTTAGTGAATAACAGTGATAGGTTGGATAAGTATGTATATAGAAAGTAAGGAAAATAATTTATTAATGTCTAAACTTAGGTTTTTGGACTTTATATGATAAAATAATCAAAACCAAAACCCTTTTCGATGTTTTTCTCATGGTTTCAGCCAAATATGAGTGGTGTTTAATATTTTATAATTTTAAAAACCTAAAATATTAAAAACAATAACAATGGTGATTTGGAAGTGAGTTAGGATAAAAAATAATTGATTTTAAAACCTTAAAATACAATATAGGTCATTGAGGATTTAGTAAAGGATTATAAAATTAAAAAAATAACTTAAAATACTCATTATTTTTAATTAAAAATCTATATTTGGCCATGGATACTTTTTATAAAATCTATTATAACACTTTTGGGCTATTATCATGTCATAATATAGATTGTATATTTATACCATATTTGATTTTTACCCAAAATTTTGACTATCTCATAAAATTATGAAAAATTTACCATTGGATAATATTGATTTTAGGATTTAAAAAATAATATTTATTTTAGAAAAATAATTTTCTAAATATGATAATTTATTCTTTAAGAAAACTTATTTACTTAAAATTTCCTTTTTATGAAAATTTCATTTTTCTGACCCTTATAAAGATTACATTAGACTTCATTAAATTATATTATCATTTATATAGAAATAATTATTATTTAATAAGATTTTTCTTGAAAATAATATTTATTTATAAAATTATTTAATTTTTGAAAATGTTTGTTTTAATTGAAATGATATATTTCACAAAATAATTTATTAATATTTTTCATGTCATAATAAATTTTTTATTAAACTCATTATATAAGAATTTGTAAAGTAATAAAAAAATGCATAAATATAGTCATTGTTTTTTTAGAAATAAAAAATAAAAATAAAATCTATTATGGTTTAGATACATAATCCCTTGTTACACAAACATATTCCATGAAGAGTAGGAGTGCAATGGTAGTTATTTCTTGTGGTGGTTCATTGAACATAGTTTGTGTCATGATCTCGATAAGCCTAAACTGCTCTTGTAAATGGTTTTTCTCGAGCTTCAGTTGTTGAAACTTAGCTTATGAATGGTTAAGGAAAAATCCCATTAATACCATCTCTACTAGAATCTTTGATAAATGGCATTCATAAGGTATTATCTAACTGGTTGGGGCCATCTCTTCTTACATCCATGTAAACTAGACTTTATAATAACCTTTAATGTATACTAATCATAATGTTCACTATAAAATTACTATATTATAAATATTTATGATTCTTAATGGTCATTAAAATGTGAAATTATAAATTTTATCATTTTCTAAAATAACCAAGGTAGTGGTTGTGTTTTATAAAACTATAGTACTTAATAATTAATTAGTTCATTCAAAAATAGAATTTCATTCATAAAATCTTGGGTAGTGATACCATTCCCCCACTTCATAAATTTAATATTTGAAATTTATATTAATAAACTAAATTAGATTATGGGGCTTCTATTTCATTGCAACTTATGGTTCCCATGTTGCTTCCCCAAACATATGGTTCTTCTATTGCACTTTGATTAGAGGAGTTGTCTTATTTAATAGACCCATTTCTCTATGATATAAGATCTTCATCATATAATATTCATATGAAAGGTCATTTTTCAAAGAAACCACCTATATATTCAATAAAAGTCAGTGTTATTTGATTTAACTCCTCAAGAGGGATATGTGAAACACAACAAACAAGTCACCACCAGATAGGTCACCCCAAGAAGAGTCACTACCATATGAGTCACCATCAGATGAGTCACTATTATATGAGTCAATTCTAGACGAATCATGGCTAAATGTTTCACCACTATATGAATCACCACTAGGATGAGTCATCTCTAAAAGAGTCATCGCAATTTGATTCACCATTAGAAAACTGGAAAATTGGAAAACTATTGAAATGACTCACCGCTGGAATGACTCCCACATCCTAAAAACACCCAAGACTACCCCCCAAACAACTCAAACATTATATTTTTAGAAAGGAAAGGGTCAGAAGGTCTGGTCCATTATAGTGGAACTCCACAAAGTTTATAAATTCCCTTATATATATCATGGAATGTTTCTTAAGAGAGAGATATTCCTTATTGGTAATCAAATACATTGACTTTTTAAGGTGCTAAACTATGAACCTTATAGAATTATTAACTTTAGATGTCTAGGGGAGTCCTATAAAGAACTGAATAGTTATATTTTTCCATTCCCATATAGGTATGGGAAATGGTTTTATCATACCATTAGAATACATTCATTTAAATTTGAATTTTTGCAATAAAAACATTAGGATACAAATTTTATAATATCCCTATTCATGTTTTCCTGCCAAAAGTTTTGATTCAAATACCTATACATCTTAGTACTTCCTTGATCAATAATTAATGATGATCTATGTGTTTTATCTATATGTTCCCAATTTACCTATGGTTTTTATGGGAATAATATTTATATTTTAAAGCTTATAACTCAATTTTGAGAAAAGTTAAAGTTCTGAATATTTTTTACCTTTTTTTATATCTCCATATCATCTTTTTAAGACTCTTTGATCCTCTAAATAATTGATTTTTGGGTAGTTATTTGGGAAGAATATTTTTAATGTACTTTTATAATTCCCATGTCCATCCTTACGTCCAAGAATACTACATCCCTTTAAATACTCATCATTGATGGTGTTGTGAGATATTTTCTACTCCTAGAATATGCCACTTTATTCACCATCATGGGATGATAATGGATAGAAAAATAATTATTCTTGATCAGGTATAACCACCTTCATTGGTTTATATTGATCTTACTTTTGGTGAATATATACTTGACTCTTTTAAAATATGTATACATGTCACACTTTTCCCTATAGAGAAAATTTTTCCAAATCTTCAACATGAAGATCACTACATCTAATTCCAGATCATGCATTGGGAAATTATTATCAATAATCTTTAATTAGTGAGAGTAATAGTATATATCCTTATCATATTACATGACTAAATAACCCAAGATATTTTTGGATTCATCAGTTTTGATCACAAGTCCTTCCCCACCGGTGGGTAATGTGAGCACATGTGTAGTGATTAAACTCTTGTTTAACTCTTTAATTCTCTCCTAAGATTCATTAGTCCAAAAAAAATCCAAACCCTTTCAACTTATCTTCATTAATGGGATTTAAAATCATGATATGTTTCTCATAAATTGATGATAGTGCCAATATTTTCTAAAGAAACAATGGATCTCCATCATAGATGTGATTCTGTTACATCCATCAATTGTCACTTTTTTATGAATGATATAAATACATTCATATGATAGTGATAAACTTAACCGATAATTTTAATTTCTCCATCCAAAACTCACATGTATTTTACTTCACATATCAATTTTCCTTTTTCAATCTCTTCAATACAACATTCAAATTCTCCTCAGGTTCCTTCGTAATTTTGGAGTAGATAAGAATAACATCTATAAAGACTTTCAAAAATTTATAAAGTTAATACCTAAATACCCTATTCATTAATCCCATGAATATTTATAGATCATCAGTGTGTTCAAATTTCATTACTATTAACTCATAGTTCCTACAATGTTTTTGAAGAGTAGTATTGTGGATATCCTCCTTCTTCACATTTACATAACAATATATCACCTGAAGATCCACCTTAGAGAAATATAGGGATCAACATAGTTGATTTAATAAGTTATAAATCCATGGTATGAGATACATATTCTTCATCATGATCTTGTTTAATTAATGATAATAAATATAGATGCACATTGATCCATCATTCTTCTTGAAAAAGGGGATAGGAATAGCCCATCATGAATTTGTTGGTTTTAAATGTCCTTTATCTGGATTCTCCTACCATTTATTATTCATATTTTTAAGTTAAATAGTGTCCATTGAATATAGAGTCTTTGATTATCAAAGATTCAGGTATAATCCGGATTTAGAACTCAAACTCATGACTTAGAGGAAGACTAGGAAATTATTCAAAAACACGTCAACATATTCCCTGATAATGGGTATTTCATCAAGGATGATCTTTTCCGTAGTCTTAATAATTTGATCTAGACATGATTACACATAAGTATATAATATCCATATATGAGATAATGATTCCAAAAGATATTTTTCATCCTCCTTGATCTTGTATTTAATAAAAGGGTGATTAACGATACAGAGAGTAATTTCCTTCTTTTGATAATTTTTATTTTCTATGTATAAGGAAATCCAATTAATACCAATAATTAGATTGAATTTATCTAAAGGTAGTATCACAAGGTTCAGTGGGTATTACAGCCAAAAAATATAGACAAGTGATGTGTTATATTCTTAGGAATCAATAGTTTCCCCATTTTCCATTTTCATCAATAGATCCACTTACATGTTTTCTGATATTGCATTAATAGTTTTATTAAACTTTCATGATATGAAATAATTCATGTAACATTGGATTTTAAGCTTATATTACACTATTTTATTATATTTATACTCATTTAATTCATATAAAATAGACCTAGGAATGATAATTTTTTAATCTCGTAAACATATAAAAAGGAAACCAGGACTATTGAATGGATAATTCATAAATTACATGTATTACTTAAATTATGAATTTCTAGGAATCAATATAAGTTATCCATGGTCTATTTCCTAAAATTAAATTTTCTTATCATCTTTATTCCCATCATGATGTTTTCAAAGGATATTGTGAATTAGAAAAGGAATAACCCATTGGAGTGTCAAACTAGGTTTGAAATAAGGAATCTTTGTCATTCACAAGGTGATGATCGAGTTGACACCTTATTCTCCCTTTTTGAGGTTATTTCCCAAAGGTACAGTTGTGGAAGATCCACAACCACAGGCAGTATCCAAATAGTATTTTGTTTCTTAGAAAATATATACACTATACTTTACCAAAATTTTGGGAGTATCTCAATTGTTTAGTCTTATCTCTAAATCTTTGACAAATTTTTTCTAATCCCAATCCTTAAAAATAACTATACCATTCTTTGATATAAACTATGACAACCCATATCTTTAATACACCTTAATTTAGGATTTTTTATATAAAGATAAACTTAATAAAATCCCGAAAGGATAAATTTCCAACTATGTTTTGCTAATTAGAAACATTACACAATAAACTGAAACATGTATATAACAACATTACATAAATCTCCTTAACATGCTCCTAAAATTCAATCTCTCTTTCAAAACTGCATGGTATAACATGGGGATGTACATAATAAAGGGGTTAGATATAAATTCTTGTAAGGGAATAATCAAATAATAACATGATAAAATAAATACATGTGAGTGGAGAGACATATAGAGGTTACAAAAATCGGTAAGAATCATAAATATGATCATCAAAACATGATATAATATGATAAAATCAAGGGAAAATTGGATTGTGGAAAAAAACATGGCATCAAAAGCATAAGTAAAGGATAACTGCTGAGAAAAAATAACATATTGTTATTGTGAAAACCTCACATTCACCATACATGGTATCACACGAAATAAAAACATTACCAAATTAATTAGAGGGCTATATAATTCTTGGCCCAACCATAACATTCATATCATGTACATGCATCGGTGTGCCACATAGATCATAAAAAATAAGGATGTATTTCACCATTTTTAATCCAACTATTAAGGGGTTTGGGTTATATATATGGTATTACCCAATAAATAAAGGATTGGTACATATATTTGAATACGCTTGAGAAGAAATGGGGATGGTTATACACAAATAAAATTCTTGGAAAGGAAATCACTGTATAATTTCAGTAGCACAATGGGTTTATATAAAGGTTTATTGAAGGTTTTAATGTGAGTTGAAAGTGGTCTATCATTAATTGGTAATCATAATGAGATTAAATGGACATGTAAAAACTTTTCCAATAAGAAAAAGTGGGAATAAAAAGGCATAACTTGAAGAAAGTTCTTGAATAAAGAGGAGGAAGAGAGAATCTCGTTACATCAGTATAGTAATAGCTTAGGTAAAGGTTATAATGATATGAGATAAATGATATATAATTATTACAACATAAATTTCATAGTAAATGTATATTTATAAAGACATTAAATCATAATCAATTGAGATTCAAAATTCAAAATACATAGAAGGTTCTCATATGGAAAAGAAGAGAGAGATCCCATACCTTGAGTAGATACTTCTAAAATCATGGGAGGATCAATCATAAGAGATTTGAAAAAATTTAGGAAAATTTTTTAGAGTTATATAAAGAGTAAATCTATGCTCGATAGATTTTGAGTGAAGCAGATTAGGATGTTGGGTGGGTATTTATAGCGAAAGATAGGGGAATTCATTATTAAATTTGAAAAATAGTTTTTAGACTCTCTATGATAAAATAATCAAAAACACAACCCTAACCCTAGTTTTAACCAATGGTTTCCTCTAATAGGGGTGGTTTTCAATATTTTATAATTCCAAGAACCAAAAATTTTAAGACAATATAATTGGTGATGTGAAAGTGAATCATATTCATAATGAATTTATTTTAAAACCTTAAAATATAATTTAAGTTATGGTATGATTGATTAAATTATTATTAAATTAACCAAATAACTTCAAAAACTCATCATTTTAAATGGGGAAATATATTTGGTCATGGATGACTTTATAGAATTTATTGCATCTCTTTTTTTCTATTATGATGTCACAAAAAATACCTTATATTTATAAAATATTTAATTTTTACCCAAAAAATATTCTCTTAGGAAATTAGGAAAAATACACCACTGTATAATTAGAGTGTACATATTTAAAAAATAATTATTATTTTATCAAAATAATTTTCTATATATGAGAATTTACACTTGAAAATTAAAATCCTTTTTGACTGGAAAATACTGGTTTTTATGAAAATACTAATTTCATGATCCTTATAAAAATTACATTGGAATTCATTAAATTATATTATCATTTATATATAAAGAACCATTATTTAATAATATTATTTTATGAACATAATAATTTTTAAAAAAATTATTTAATTCAATAAAATGAGTGTTTTAATTGAAACAACATATTTCTTAAAATACAATTTTGATCCCTTTTTATCAAGATATAATTTTTAATAAATTCATTATATAATCCATTAAAATTAATAAAATATGTGTAAATATAAAAATTATTTTATTATAAATATAAAATAAAAATTCATACTAATAGGGTCTAGATACATAACTCCTTATTACACTATTATATTCCACAGGTATAGGGTGTGTGATGGTGGTACTTTCTTGGGGTGGTTAGGTAAATATGGTTTGGGTTGAGATCTCAATAAGCTTGAACATATCAAATAAATGGGTTTTCTCTTGACTTAGCTATTGAATATTGGAATTGGATGGGTCAAGGGTAAATTTTGATGATTCTATTTCCCTTTGAAGCTATAATAAATATTCTTCATAGGGTATGACTGTTTCGACCGTGGGAAAAACGTGTGCTTCCCGAAGGTTGATTAGAGAAGGTTGGGTTCAGCATAATAACTCATATCAGGTGCACCATTTTTGTTTCAAAACACCCAACGGTTCCGTATCCAATGATCTGGGGACCTACTTTCCAAAGGCAGGCGTTTGCTGGGCGATTCGGCCAGCGATGCTTAAAAACTCACAATGGTCGAGAGGATGGGAAGTCGGGCTCATCGCACCCTTTTGGGAGGTAATTATTGCCTATTCCAGGACTCTCTTATAGATTTAAGATGTATTCATATGTTCCCAAATATTTGGTTTGTCCCTAAGCATAGTATCCACGGATTACCCCTTACATGGAAATGATCCGCTGAACATAGGGATGCGGAGTCATTTAGGCCCAAGGTTTACCATCCCTCATTGGGATTAATGACTCCTAGGAGTTTGGACTCATTGAGATGACATGGGTTTGAAGCCTTATAACTGGGTGCTCTGGAGTTTATTGTCATCTAGGGGGGACAGATAATGACTTGAGCATTCAGATCAAACCAATGATACGGGCTTCCTACATATCCTCATGAGAGGGATTAGAATCCTTGTAGTTCTTGGAGATTAGGTCTTACATGTGAAAGTCTCATGTTGTTGGGATTGAACCTCAGAGAGGCATCCTATGTACCCTTTTTAGGAAACAGGGATCAAAACCCACGTAGTTCATTTTGAGGGGCATGATTGGGACTTAAACATGGTTAGTGGCCCGAATTAGGATTGAACCTTAGTGAGGCTTCCTACGTACCCTTCTTAGAAAACAGGGATCAAAACCCACATAGTTCGTTTTAACCGTCGTCGTTGTGTGGATGCTATGACCATCGCAAATCTATAAACCCATGTGAGTCATGCTCGGAGTGAGAAACAAGAGAATGCAACAGACTTGGAAAGCCTCACACATTCCCCCTACCGAGGGAAGGGTATGAACACGACGACTGGAGGAGAAGGCCAAGACCACTGGACTCTCCTTCACCCTGATGTTGGAGGAAGGTAGGAGTCATGCAGCAGAGCAATGAACCTTCCATGATGAGAGGGTAAGGACTATTGGATTCCAGTGAGGATGGTGTGGGGCTTCCTATAGGGGGGATGCCCAGCCACTCCCAAGAGAGGGGAGAAGTTCTCACCACTGGAACTCGTCAAAAGGAAATGAGAGTGGGGTCCCTCAATCCTGGAAAGTGGAGAGGCACAAAGGGGACTCCCGGGCTTGGACCCTGCTCTACCGTGGAAATGTGAACCCAGGAATGATTCGTGGATCCGCTCAAGAGCCTGGGAAACCCCTTTGTCCTCTCCTATAGTGGGTACGTGAAATCAAAGTGGTGCACTGATGCACCTGAAGGTTTCATCACACGAGTCGGGTGGCTTCATTAGAGGCCTTGGCTCGAGCCTGATGAATATGCCAATGAAGGGATTGAGAAGGATCGGGCCAGATTGGAAGGGTTCTATCTTTCTCGGGGAATGGGAACACCGAAGGAGTTGGCGGGCCGTATGTGTTCATGAGGAGTGGTGCCCTTCACGTAGGGGGGTGCTACACATCTGGAGAGGTCATCCGCGTACGAGGGTAGTACGCAGACTAATAGGAATCCCACGTACCAGGGCAGTACGTGACTTCGGGTTCGGCCCGCGTACCAGGTTGGTACGCGGTGGAGTCCGCGTGAACAGTGGCGACGAGGGGCAACGCCGGACGAGGGTTCACCGGTCAGGTATTCGCCCACATATGAGGGTCCTAGTGGTGCATCAGATCTAAAAAGGGGCATAAACTCCCTGGTCCGTGGGGAGTACATCTGCGGAGGTTCCATGGCTCGCGGTTCATATTTTAAGTTTGTGGTTCACTAATTTGTTATGCATTTTTTGGTTCCATATCAATTCATTTATAATTTTATACCTGTTCTAGTTCACGAATTGGAACTTTGTGGTTTGCGAAATCCAAAGCTCCTTCCTCTGGAATCCTTCCTTCATAAGTCGATCTCCAACCCTTCTTGTTGATGGAGTCCAATCAATCGATCCCCCGATCTCTGAATCCTTCTACCCGAATCTGATCGATCCCCTTTCTTCTCCCCCTTTATGTACTTTTATATAGTGGATAATGGATGTATCTGTGGTCATACAGCACCTTTTGCAGAGGCCCATGACCAAGAACTCGGTTTACAGATGACTTGGTCAATCCGCAACTCGCGGGGGGGGGGGGGGGCATTGAATGTACCTCACCCGCGAACCAAATCGGTTCGGGGGTGCTTTACGGTCGTGCAGGGATCCGACTCTGTTCTGTGAATGACAGCGCATGTGGTCTGGGCCGATTAGCTTGTTTCGTGACTGGGGTGGTTTGTGACGGTGGACCGGCCTGGCGTCCGTTCTGCTTCATACCTGCGGAGGGGTTCCTGCCTCCGTTTCGCGAATGACGCTGGTCCGCGGAGGGGGAGGCTCTCTAAACCAGCCACGTACTATCAATGTTGGACTGGTATATAGACTGGTAGGTCCTCTTCCATCTTGAGTATTCTCCACATTTTTGTCCAATTCTTTGAGGGAAATTGGGTAGAATACTTTCTCAAATTAAGGGGGATTCCCATTCTCCTTTGCGGATTTTTCAGGACCCTACAAATACCCCCCATCGGAATGGGGTCTGATCGAAACGAAGAGGAGGATATTCCGATGTAGATTGGTTCTAAAACTCAGATAGTTTGAGGTAGAGGAGTGGACCCAGTAGGGGACTAGGCCTATAAATAAGGGTGCCCCTACCCATGTCTTTTACCGGATTCTTCATGAAAACAGAGCTCTCACTTTTTTTGTCTCTGTGCGCCAGTTCCTTGTCCACGCTTGCCTTCACTCACAGACCAATCTCCCAGCCGCGAACTAAAACTTTTAATCAATTAAAAAGTGAGTCACGACAGGCCGCGTAGGAAATCTCTACGTGGTTTTTGGATGGTCCGTGGACAGGAAATCTTCCAGTCTTTGAAAATATTTTATGTTTTCCGAACTTAAACATTTAAAATCCGAATTGAGATTCTGTGGGGTAGCCTGGTTCGTGGATTTTTGTTCGAAGCTCTGCAGGCCAGAGTATCGTGGTCTTCTTCCACGTAGGGCTGGTTCGTGGGATGCAGCTTTCCCGAACCACCTTTTGATGCCAACCTATGGATTTTTTCATGAAGGATCCTTGAGAGAGTCCTTTGTTAAATACTTGGTGTTTTGTCCAAATTTTATTATTTTTGACAAAACATATGTATGGTTTCCATGATTCAGGGAGAAAATATGGTTCCTCCTTGATCTACGATTAGGCCTACGACCGAGCCTCTTCTGATTGGTGATCAACACTTAAAGTATGTGGCCAGCTTTATTCAAGATGGAGTCCGCCACACCCTACTATACCCCCTCCTTGCAAACTTTCTCTCTGAGTCACAGCGGGAGTACCCCTTTTCCAACAGCCTTCCTGCTTACGGGTTCGGTTTATTGTCTGATAAACCGATTCCAGTGCCATATCGCGACAACAATCCAGCAGCATGGATATTTACCTGTACTATCCCTCGACTTGTGATAACCTCCAGAGGGTGGCCTACCCCAAGGGATACAGCTGCCGGGTCTGTGCTGAATAATTTTCCTATGTCCCCGATAGGAGAACAACGTCAGCAGGATGGGGCAATTCACTGTTACTGAATCATTTCCCGCAATTCTATGGTAAAAAACAAACGTGGCTGGTCAGCAGACCGGGACCTCCGGCCCGGAGGGACGTTTAAGTCATTGGATTGGGGGTGTCTCTTCTAGGTTCTCCAGAGCAGTGCAGATTTTGAAGCGGAATTGCGATTCGTGGGTTTATATGAAGCTTCATGGGTGTCGTAAACCTATACCCACTGGCCCCATGCCCTTTCCAAGAAGCTTATGAGCCGTTGGAGTCCAGATACCGACACATTCCATCTGGTCCATGGGGAGGTGGGTATCGGTCTTTGGGATGTCTCATAGATTTTAGGGATCCCAATTGTTGGTGGCATGTATGATGAATTCTTGTCTCCCCCTTCTGTGTGGGATAACTAAGAGAGGACTCCACCCTTGGTGAAGTAGCTCATTGATCAGGCCCAGGAGTATTTGGAGGATATATCTTCGAAACAGCTTGTCCCATATTTTGAATAGATCATTGCTTTTTCTAGAGAGATCAAGTCCATGGATCTTCCACACAGGCCCATGAACTGTCCTTTGATGGAGTCTCGAAGGCAGAGGGGAAACTATTCGCTGATCCAGGAGGAAGGCCAGTTCAACAGCTGGGGCTGGGAACTTATACTGGGTGTTGATCGGCTGCTCAATCTGGCGGCGTTTCTGGGCATGTTCTTGAGTGGCTGGCTATTTCCCGTACGTGAGACTGGTGGCGTGTGGGTCTTTACTTTTTTTATGGAGGCACAGCTGGACACCGACAAGGTCATCAACTTGGCTGTCCCAGTACTGGAAAATATTTATCGGTTTCTTGGAAATATTACCAAGGGGAGTCGGCCAAACCGGGTGGCTAACCCTTTTCAAATCCTCTGGGGATGGTTGGGAGTGCATATTAAGAATTGATATACTTTATCAATCCTTTTCATATTTCGGGTACATTATTCCAGCCGTATTTGCAATCGACCAGAAGGGTTATGCCTGAGGAGTAGGTGGCCCAAGAGAAGGATGAAAAACGGAAAGATCAGAATATGCGTCTTCTATCAAGCCGGATCTCGAGCTATGATCATTTCAATTTTCGACCATATCCCTCCCTGACCAGCGCAATCAAGAATTCCATATCAGAGTAATTTAGCAAGCAGGGCTACCTCTTTTCCCTCCAAGAGGGTATTCTGGTGGCTCGTATCGGTGGGGAACTGATCTTTGAGGGGTATGCGCCTTGCCAATTCGGACGTCAATTTGGTGGCATCCAGGCAGTGTGTCCTCTTGCTCCCAATGGCCACCATAGGAACGGCCATATGATGGTGGCTAGAAAATTGTGGCTAATGTTCACCTGGGAGGGCACTGATTGCGAGGTTATGACCCCCACACTTGAAGACTCCATTCCTTTCTTATCCAAAAGCTATGTTGACTCCTAAGTGAAATCATACCCAAATGGTCAATTAGGGATGTGGTTTCCCACTATCTCGAGTCCTAATACATCGAAGAGAAGGAGGAAGCAGAAGGGGGGTAGTGCACCAACTAGGCCAGAAATGGTTCTCCGTAACCCTGCTGGTCACATGCTTCCGGGGAAGGTTTTAATGGACAAAGGTGTCTCCTCACATGCCCTCGAAGCTGTCCGGAGAGAGTTGGCCACTCATGATGATGATGCCTTCCCGACGGCCTAGGGAAAATGGGATGAATTCAAATTTTAGTCATCCTTTCGCAGCTAGTACCCCCATTTTGTGGCAGCATCTCCAGGAATAAGAAGTGGCGTTCGACGGGCTGGGTTATATATCTGCTCCTGCTGGCATCCATTATGATGTGGACCCAGAGAGGGTCAATCGGTATCTCTGGGACCTCGAGGCCTACGTTCATGCATGTCAGGGTTATGCAGTGTTAACTCACCAAGTCCATGACCTACTGTGATTAGTGACTGATAAGGAGGAGGAAGAGAGAGATCACTCTTCAGGGGTGATTATTTCGCTGGTTCCCCTACTGCGGCTGAGGCAAGGGAATTCCCCCCTGCCTATGCGGTCCCACCCACAGGTAGCTTCTGAGAGTTCTAGGGCGGCGGCAAGACCTAGAAAACAACCATGGATATTGGTGCATCCACCAGCCCCTATCACTGCCTGACCCTCTCAGGGTGATCCCCCCCAGCTATATCTTCCTGTTACGGGTGCATTTATAGACGCGTTGAGAATTTGGGATGACCCGAGGGTCAGTGGCTCAGATGAAGAAGTTTGGGCATTACTCAAAACGATCTCTCTTGAGCTTCCGAGTGTTGGGACCATCTTTGTGTTTGGTCGGAGAAAAACGGGAGTGATGGCAAGAGGGGGGGTGAATTGCCTTTTAAAAAAAATGATTAACAAATTAAAATCAAAGTTGAAATGCAGCGGAAATAAAGAGGCAATCACACAAGAAATTGATAACGGAGTTCGGCCAAAAACCCGGCCTACGTCTCCGCTCCCAACTCAACCGTTGAGAGATTCCTACCGCTTGCTTTTCAATGGTTTTAGCAAGAAACCCACTAGGCTTTGAGGTAGCACTAGGACCTATTACAGCTTGCTTTTGAATTGGTTAAGCAAGAACCCACTTGCTTTTGATGGTTGAGCAAGAACCCACTATCCTTCTTACAGGTGAAGGATAGCTCACCTATGTCTCAAGCTATTTAAAGGAAAGCTTGACAACCTCTTCACACCTTAATGGTGATGTGAAACCAAAAAGAAATAGGGGATGAGAAAAGTTTGGGGTTTGTAGGCACAAACCCAATTTTAAGCTCAAAATATATAAAGCAAGAAAAATCGTAATTGAGGAAGACTTGGGCGCCAAAGTATGATGGAGTTGATGTAGCGTGCTCTCCCAAGCTTCTTGAGGTGCTCCTTGGAATGGAAATTGGTTGGAGCACTTGAGGATCCTTGAAGGTGGAGCGTCGGAGGTTCGCCAAATGTTCAACAATATGTCCGAGCGCTTGGTATATTATCCGGGTGGTGTCCGGGGCTTCATTGGCCTTTATTTATAGGTATGGAACCCTTGGGGAGTCTTCGGAGCCGTTGGAGGCCAAAAGAGGGTTGACTGGTCAAAGCCAACGGCTAGTTTGACTGGGCTACCGGCTGGCTGGTGCAGGGCCACCGGCTGGCCGGTGCCTTGGCAGAGGAGAAGAATTTGGTCCAGGCTCCACCGGCTGACCGGTGGAGGAGCCACCGGCTGGCCGGTGGGGAGACAGTAGCTCACACTGTTTGACTGGATTCCACCGGCTGGCCGGTGGTCAAGCCACCGGCTGACCGGTGGAACCTGGCAGTGGGCAATGCCTCTGCCAGGTCCACCGGCTGGCCGGTGCTATCACACCGGTTGGCCGGTGGACTGCAATTCAGTCCATTTTGCCAGCTTTCTTGGGCCAATCCTTTGGCAATCAATTGCCTATCAACAAAAACACTTAAAACACAATGTTAGACAAATAATTGAGTGATTGTGATCATGAAAATAAAACCACGAGGGGTTCGAGAGGTACAACAATCTCCCCCTATTTTGATGATCACAATCACCAAAACAAACAATGTAGAAAATGAAATGAAAGGCATGCTTTAAAAGATAAATTGAAAACAAATACTAAGCATGAGAGAAAAGATTCTCCCCCAATCAATCAAGAAATTTCTCCCCCTTTGTGATTATCAAAAAAGAATGGGGCATAAAACTTAATTGAGGGAAAGCGTTGAAAAACAAGATTTGAGATTTGAAAATCAATTGAAATTTTGGAAATTGAAAGATTGAATAACAGTTTGAATTGAAAGTTTTGAATCAAAATTGAAATGAAAATTTTGAACCAAAAATTGAATTGAAAGTTTTGAATCTAAGACAAGGTTTTGAAAATTCTCCCCCTAAATAAAAACAATGAATCACCGAGGAGAGGGATTTTGAAAAGAGACAATTTTATGCCCGGAGAGACTCGCTAGAAGGGATTTTTCAATCCATACTTGTCTCATGGCGGGTCTTCTCCTATAGAATTCATCCGAATAAAAAATCGATTTGGGCCTACCATACTGGGCATTTTTGCAATCACACACATAAATGAGGTGCCCGGGCTTTTTACAATAGTTACAAAATTTATAACTAGAGCTCCCCCTTACAAAAACAGTTGGAGCATGGGAGGAGGAAGCTATATTGGTGTATCCTAGCCCTTGGGTGGTTCGGGAAACGCATTGGGAACCAAGTAAATTGTTCAAATTTTGTTCCCCTTGGGTGAACTTCGCTAGAGTTTCTCTAAGGTCCTTGATGGTTGATTCCAAAGAATCAACATTGGGAAAATTTTGGATTTTAAGTGAGAGTTCCTCCTTCTCTTTGAGAATTTGTTCTTTTTCGGAGGAGAGTTTTTTGAAATTCTTTTTCAAAGCGACAAATTTTGATGAAAGCTCATGAAAACCATTTTCTAATTGATCTATAACGTGTTGGAGTTCTTCATATGACAAATGATTGAAAGAATTTGAAGAACTAGAAGACGAGGAAGAAGAGTCGGAAGATGATACCTCATGATTTTCCATTAGGCATTTTTTACCTTGGTCGCTCGAGGAGAAGGAGGAGAATGAAGAGGTGGAGCTATCACTCCATGTTGCCTTTGAAGCCTTCTTCTTTTTCTTCTTCTTGGCCCTTTTCTTGTGAAGTGGGTAAGCGGGTACGGATTTTGCATCGGGTTCTTGCTTTTGAGCGGGTTCTTGCTTTTGAGCCATGCTAGTACCTTCATAGGTTAGTTCTAAAAATTTCCAAAGATCGTAAGAGGTAGTGCAAGAAGAAATGCAATTAAAAACATTTCGGTCAAGACCACAATGAAGAGCGTTCATGGCTTTTCCATCAAGCTCAAAATAAGCAATGTCATTGGGGGTCCATTTAGACTCATCGGGGGAAGTGAGGGTAAAACCATGCATAAAAATTCTAAAAATAGGATAGCCAATACTTTTTAAAAAAGTGGTCATGCGGGTTTTCCAATAATTATAGTCGGACCCATCAAAAAATGGAGCCCGACCCAAAGAAAAGCCTTCGGGGGCGAAAGAAGTTGAAGCGGTAGAAGCCATCAAAAAGGATCTTTAATTTGAAATCGGTTAGGGAATTATTCAAATACTCCCTTTGATACCAATTGTTTGGTCGGAGAAAAACGGGAGTGATGGCAAGAGGGGGGTGAATTGACTTTTAAAAAAAATGATTAACAAATTAAAATCAAAGTTGAAATGCAGCGGAAATAAAGAGGCAATCACACAAGAAATTGATAACGGAGTTCGGCCAAAAACCCGGCCTACGTCTCCGCTCCCAACTCAACCGTTGAGAGATTCCTACCGCTTTCTTTTCAATGGTTTTAGCAAGAAACCCACTAGGCTTTGAGGTAGCACTAGGACCTATTACAGCTTGCTTTTGAATTGGTTAAGCAAGAACCCACTTGCTTTTGATGGTTGAGCAAGAACCCACTATCCTTCTTACAGGTGAAGGATAGCTCACCTATGTCTCAAGCTATTTAAAGGAAAGATTGACAACCTCTTCACACCTTAATGGTGATGTGAAACCCAAAAGAAAGAGGGGATGAGAAAAGTTTGGGGTTTGTAGGCACAAACCCAATTTTAAGCTCAAAATATATAAAGCAAGAAAAACCGTAATTGAGGAAGACTTGGGCGCCAAAGTATGATGGAGTTGATGTAGCGTGCTCTCCCAAGCTTCTTGAGGTGCTCCTTGGAATGGAAATTGGTTGGAGAACTTGAGGATCCTTGAAGGTGGAGCGCCGGAGGTTCACCAAATGTTAAACAATAGGTCCGAGCGCTTGGTATATTATCCGGGTGGTGTCCGGGGCTTCCTTGGCCTTTATTTATAGGCATGGAACCCTTGGGGAGTCTTCGGAGCCATTGGAGAAGTCTTCGGAGCCGTTGGAGGCCAAAAGAGGGTTGACTGGTCAAAGCCAACGGCTAGTTTGACTGGGCTACCGGCTGGCCGGTGCAGGGCCACCGGCTGGCCGGTGCCTTGGCAGAGGAGAAGAATTTGGTCCAGGCTCCACCGGCTGACCGGTGGAGGAGCCACCGGCTGGCCGGTGGGGAGACAGTAGCTCACACTGTTTGACTGGATTCCACCGGCTGGCCGGTGGTCAAGCCACCGGCTGACCGGTGGAACCTGGCAGTGGGCAATGCCTCTGCCAGGTCCACCGGCTGGCCGGTGCTATCACACCGGTTGGCCGGTGGACTGCAATTCAGTCCATTTTGCCAGCTTTCTTGGGCCAATCCTTTGGCAATCAATTGCCTATCAACAAAAACACTTAAAACACAATGTTAGACAAATAATTGAGTGATTCTGATCATGAAAATAAAACCACGAGGGGTTCGAGAGGTACAAAACTTTGATCCACCTCACTTGATGTTGGAAGAGGATCTGGATGAAATAGTCGCCTCTTTGAAGTAAATGGACGCATATGTGCATTCACTCCAAAACCAGCTTTATGGGTCTAATCGGGTGTCCATAATGATACAGCATCCCGAATCGTCAGATCCTGAGGAAGAGGTTGCACTGCTTGTCCATCCCGACCTTCTTCTTTCTTTACTGTGATGATTCTAAATTTTCTTACCTTCATGCAGGGTGCCAAAGAATCTCGGGGGGAAATTCCTTCCCCGGAGTATACTCCTAGGGGTACCACAGCAGGAGAACACGTGGCTTCGACTACGTGGGTCATCAAGGAGGGGTCTCCTGGTGCAGTTGAGCACATGGAAGCGACCATCGTGGATCCGATTAGGGTCTTTCCTCCTCCAGCTCCTCCCAGTGTTCCGAGCGGAGAATTGTCCCCTGGGCAGATCCAGAGACATCGACAGGCATCCCGATTATCGGAACGACTCAGACAGGGAATGATAGGTAATCATGAATCTCATTTCCTCGATTACCAACTCATATGTTCTGACTCCGCCAGTTATTAACTGTTTTGGTGCTATGGTGCAGGGCCAATCGGTGACCTGACCGTGGCTGCCCAAGTGGTTTTACCTTCTGCCCCTTTATTATATGAGGGACCACCTGCGGCCATACCAGAGCGTGATGAAATGGCGGGCCCTACTGAAGGGTCTAGTGGTACATACTCTTTCCTTCTGTCTTCAATGACCGAGGAAATGTCAGAGGAGGAGCAGCTGGAATATGAGACTCTCGTTGATCACCCAGCCTCTATAGTTGTGGGGGAGGATGGGGTGCCCGTGATTCCCGAGGAGGCCCCAGATCCGACAGGGTCAGCTGCCTCAGACCCGATGGATCCCATGGTTATGTAAGAAGAGCCTGTTATCAGGCCAGTTGTTGAGAACCCAGAGTGGGACATCATTCTATTTACCGGGGGAGTAATTTCCCCGATCTTGATCTCCATAGATAACTTCTTGGAGACATATTTGGGAGTTTCTAGCCTTGGGCGTTGCCTTAGGTCCTAGGTACCTCTCGGGGTTTCCAGGACTCCATTTCCTATTGAAGATGTAGCGTCTCCTTTGAGTGGCAGTGGTGACGTAGAGCTTGAGGGCACCGATTACTTGATCATCGGGGGTAATCTTCTCAATATCTTGCCACTGAATCCTTTCTCTTTGCTTTTCTGATTAGGGATACTTATCTTTCTTATAGACTTTTGGGCTTTAGGACCACAACCTTCGGTGCTGGCGATTGTGCCATTGGATCCAATCGTGCCCGTGGCCACAACTGCTGGGGGCGAAGTTATCGCGGCGTCGGAGCTTGCGGTTGAAGCCGTATCGGGCCCCTCCTTGGTGAAGTTTATCCCATAATATGTATCTTCATCTTAGAGTGACTCCGAGCCTAATCAATGGGTCCTTTCCAGTCTTCGACCTGCTCGCCAAAGGGCATGGGAGAATATCTGGAAGCTGATTTCTCAGACGCCCTTGGCCGAGATGCCGACAAAATTGCCGAAGCTGTGAAATCTATTTATGATGTTGGGATTCAATGGATTTTACTACCATGTAATTTATGATACAGTCAATAAGGTGGTCACTGGCCGGGAGAGGCTTGGCGGTTTTGAATCTCTTCTTTCTACTGATCAGTCTGAAGCCTACCTTCCCGCGACCCGATAAATTTTCCTAATAGAAGCTCATAATCATGCCTGGGTAGTCACAGGACTTTAGGGAGAAGTCCTTAAGTAGCTTTCTTGACTGGAGGTGCTTAGGATTAACATACAGCAGCTACATCAGGAGGAGGATAATTCCACAGCCATAGTTGAATAAGGGGAGCAACAGATGGAGGAGGAGATGAGGGAGAGCTTAACGGCAGCATAGGAGGCGGAAGCACTGTGGGCTGATGCAGAAGCTAAGACGGCTTTGCTGAAGAATCTTCGTCAAGCGATCGATGATTCTCATAAGTTCCTGATACAACTTTGTGAATCCACTGAAAGTCTCATGTAATAAACTTTCACTGCTAGAGGAGGCTCCGGATTGTGGCAGCCCTTCTCATCAACTCTGTTATAGAACAAAATGATGTTTCTACTTATCACTCTTTACTTATTTCTCCTGTGATAGAAATTATTTGACATGGTTATTGTATATGATAATTCATTGAACTTAGAATAATCAGAGTTCAGGACAATTGATAAAATAGAAATGAGCTCTAATTTTTTGCCAGGCTATGGAATCCAGTGAGAATAGTTTGACTATTGCTAGGGTTTTATAGAAAAACCCCACAAACTTTTTCCTTTTCCGTCAATACCCTAATTTTTCTTGGTCCCATTTTGTGTGGACCCAACGGGGATGGCTCAGCTTTTTTTTAGGTCTCCCTTCTCAGTTTTTCGACCCAACGGGCTTTGCGCCTCTTTTTGTGAGCGGTTTAAAGTCCTGCCAACAAGACTATCATTACTGATGTTTTAGGTCGAACATCTTTGACCAGATATGAAGGGAAGAGGGCCCTAGTGAGGTTTGATTTATTAAAAGATGTCTCAATACCTTTCAGACGCACGTGTGGGGAACATTTTTAGATTCGAACAATATTTAGGGCATTTTAAAAGGCATGGGAGTCGTATCGGCGTGGAGAGGTAGGAAAACCATCACCTAAGGAAGACTTGCCTCTGTAAGACGGGCCATGGGAGATCAATATGCAGAGTCGCTGAGGGCATGGTATGCATAGTCATGAAAATGTGTCCTTAAGTCAATGACTATCCATTTCTGATGGCCTAAGGACTTCATGGAAGTCCGGGTTATGGAAACCACCGTGGGTGGCTTAGAGAATTTTGAAAACCACCAGGGGTGGCTCGAAAAGGATATGTGACGTCTGAAAGGGTTTGGGAACATTTTTATTCATCAAGAGTGTGGTCGGGAGGCCACTTTGCTACACATTTAGCTAGCATGAAGGATGGTTGGAGCTTGGCGCAGTTTAAAGTCATGCAACTGGGACATTCCTTAAAATGGAATGGCTTTTCCTTGTTCTCGGTAATCTCACCAGAGACGTTCAATATTACTCAAGAAGGGTTATGAGAAAAGGTTGGTAAACTGCAGATCAGAGGTTTTCTGAATCTCGGGATGGACGTGGGGCCTTAGAGGCCAAGAGGCGTACGAAGAGAAGTAGTCCCTAAGGAAATCTTGCCTTTGGTAGACAGGCCAGGGGCGATCAATATGCAGAGCCACTGAGGTCATGGTATGCATATTCATGTAAAGGTGTCCTTAGTTCAATGATTGTATTCTACCGATAGTCGAGAAACTTCTGGGAAGTTGAGATTCAGGACCAACATGGGTGGCTTACGAGAGTTCAGTTTTTTTTAGTACGGAGTGTGATTTATGAAGAGAGGGTGCCTAGATACGGGAGAAACATCTTGGATAAATTTTCCGGGAATGGGTAAAGTCATCCCTTCTCACGCTGGTGTGAGACGGTGGTTTGTGCAGGTCTGGCCCATGCACTGAGGGACTGAGGAAAGACTCCATTCATGACTGAACCCATGACAGGTTTGACCATGCATTTCAACGTCATTCAGAAAGGACAAAGTGAGTTGTTATTATTACTAAATCCGTGTAGTTTAACGTCATGCGGTGAGGAAGGAGGGAATTTTAAATTCCGTGCAGTTTAACTTCATGCGGTAAGGACGACTTCCGTGCATTTTAACGTCATGCAGTAAAGATGGGAAGCATTATTAAAGATACTGTGCAGTTTAACATCATGAAGAGAGGATGGGGGAATTTTTAAATCTGTGAAAATGCTTGTAGTTGGAGGCATTTCCCTGGATGTTTAATGCTTGGTCTTTGCAGTTTCACACCAAGCGGCAAAGACATGTTCCGTGCAGTTTTAATCATCATGCGGTAAGGACATAGTTTCAAAGGCCACTCTTGATTAGAATGTAACTGGGCTTGAATATCTCGGCATGTCTAAGACGTGGAGAGGGTTTGATGGTGTAAACCGTGGTTCTAGGGCTTCTTGTATCAAGAGAGATTATATGGGGGATTTGAAGTCGGTAAGCATATGGGGCTAGGAAGAGTATCACCTGAGGAAATCTTGCCTTTGGTAGACAGGCTAGGGGAAATCAATATGTAGAGTCTCTGAGGGCATGGTATACATAGTCGTGCAAAGGTTTCAACGGGTCTATGACTCTCCAATTCCGATGGACATGAATTATTATGAGGATCTGCGATTGTCCAAGCCATGAATTCTATCATTTGGTAAGGAAATATCTTGACATGTCGGGGATGTTCATCCCTGGTTGCTGTTAAAGCTCGGGGAGTTCCTTGTGCTGATTTATCTTGCACATGGGGTGTACCTTTACTCCATGCAGTTTAATGTCGTTCGGTAAGGACCAAGTACTATTAGTTTAACGGTCATAGAGTTTGGACCATTGGGTTACTATTTCCATAACCACCTAGAGGGAAATTGAGTTAGGATGCTCTGGTATACTCTGAAAAAGTGTGAGGGAATGAGGGTGTAAACTGTAACTCTGGGGTTTCCCGGATCAGTATATATGGTGTGGGGCTCTAAGGCCGGTAAGCGTACGGAGATGGGAAGGGTATTGCATGAAGCAATATTACCTTTGGTAGACGGGCCAGGGGATATCAATATACAGAGCCGCTGAGGGCATGGTATGCATAGTCATACAAAGGTGTCCACGGGTTGATGAATTTCAACTTCTGATGGCCATGGATGATTATGAAAATCCGGGAATGCTCATAGCACAAAGTTTAGCATATGGGGATAATAGTGTCCAAGCACACAAGAAACATCTTCACCGCAATCGCCCATTCAGTCAAAGTAGCCTAGAACTGGCTTGATGTTTGTAGATGTAGATCGTCATGTGAACCACAGGTGGATACATAGGCTAACCAGGTAGGGATACCCGGGTAACATTTGGATTTGGGAGGGGAACAAACTTGTAAACCATTGCTCCATAAATTTTTTGGATTGGGAGATATGATATGGGGGCTCTGAGACTGGTAAGTGTACGGAGATATGAAGAGTATCACTTGAGGAAATCTTGCCTTTGGTAGATGGGCCAGGGGCTATCAATATGCAGAGCCGTTGAGGGCATGGTATGCATAGTCATACAAAGGTGTCCATGGGTCGATAACTTTCCACTTTCGATGGCCATGGGTGGTTATGAAGATATTTAATTATTCGGGTCATGGAGTTTGATGTATAGAGTGGATGCATCCAAATGCATAAGGAGTATTCACATCCCGTTTCTCTATATATCTTGGGTGGGTCGTGACAAAGTCCATGCAGTTTAACCTCATGCAGTGAGGATGAAGTCCGTGCAGTTTTAATGTCGTGCGGTGAGGACGAAGTCCGTGTAATTTTAACGTCGTGCGGTGAGGATGAACTCCGTGTAGTTTTAACATCATGCAGTGAGGACGAAGATAAACTGACGTGAAAAGGGGATTCCGTGTAGTTTAACGTCATGCAGTAAGGACAAGGGGTATATATACCTGTGTTTTTTTATATCGTCGGCTAGGCTAGGAGATAAGATCCTGGTGTCGCTACGTATCCTGCGAGGTTAGGAATCAAGCCACACATAGTTCTTTTGGGGAATACACCTCGTGCAGGTCTGGTCTATATGGGGGAAAGGGGAAAAAAAATTCATATACGTGCAGTTTAATGTCCTGCGGTAAGGATGAGGAATACACCCTGTGTAGGTCTGGTCCTTACACGGGGGAAAGGGGGTATTTTTAGCTTCATTTAGGGTGGATGGGCCAGGGTGTGGAATTCTGGCATCACTACATTTCTTATGAGGTCAGGAATCAATCCATACATAGTTCTTTAGAAGATAATACACTCTGTGCATGTTTGGTCTGTACATGGGGGAAAATGGCATTTTTTATTTCATTTGGGGGTGGCTGGGCCAAGATGGGGGAACCTGGCATCACTACGTATCATGAAAAGACAGGAATCAAGCCATATGTAGTTCTCTGAAAGAGGTATATCCCGTGCATGGTTGGTCCATACACGGGGGAAAAAGGGCACTTTTAACTTTATTTGGGGATGGCTGGGCTAGGATACAGAATCCTGGCATCGCTACGTATCCTGCAAGGGCAGGAATCAAGTCGTACGTAGTTCTCTGAAATCCGTGCAGTTTAACATCGTGTGGTGAGGATGAAATACTCTTATTTTAGGGTCATATAGTTTGGACCATAGGCGCTTGGAAGTTTAACGTTCTTCAGCTCGGACGAGAGGGTGCTTGGTAGTTTAACGTCCTGCAGCTCGGACAATAACTGCTTTTGGTTATGCGAAATACTTCTTCAGAAATCTCGCATTCATAGGAGCGGTAGTGAAATGCCCATCCATGGAGATCAGGTAATATGCTCTGTTGGAGTAGACCTTGTGTATAACATATGGTCCCTCCCACTTGGGCTCCAACTTTGGAGGTTTCTTTTCGGGTATCACTGGGGTCCAGAGGACCAACAACAATTCTCCTTCCAAGAAAGACCGAAGACTAACCTTTTTATTGAAGTCTCGTGCAATGCAGTTCTGATATACCTCCATATGGTGCAAAGTGTGAAACTGCTTCTCATCCAGCTGCTCTAATTCACCTAGCCATTTTTATGATTGCTCATCGTTAAATAACTGATCACAAATGGAAACATGGAGCGAGGGAAATTGGAGCTCAATGGGAAGGACCGCTTATGTTCCATATACTAATGAGTATGGAGTAGCCCGATTAGCGATGCAGATTGTGGTTGGATAAGCCCACAATGCATGAAGGAGTTTATCGGGCCCTGATTTCTTGTCTTTGTCAGCCATTTTCTGGAGAATGTTGGACAGGGTCTTGTTGAAAGCCTCTATCTGTCTGTTGGCCACTTTATGGAAGCAAGATGAGTGGTTAGCCTTGATGCCATATTCTTGGTACAGTTTCTCTAATTCACCAGAGCAAGAGTTGGTGTCGTTATCCTTCAGTATGGTATGAGGGACGCCAAATCTAGTGATGATATTGGCTTTCACAAAGATGACAATGTTTCTTGCCCTGCCTTCCTTGAGGGGTACACCTTATGCCTATTTGGAAAAGAAGTTGGTTGTTGTGAGGATATACATCAGTTGTTTGGACATGGCAGGAGGATATGGTCCCACGACATTCATTCACAAGATGGAAAATGGACAGGAGTACTTGGTCGGATGAAGTAACTTTGGGGGTAGGTGAATGAAGTTGGCATGAATTTGGCAGGAGTGGAATTTTGCGGTAAAGTTCTCACAATCTCATGTCGTGGTGGGATAATATTACCCAAGCCTTTGAACCTGATAGAAAATCTTAGACCCTGATTGGTGTGCTCCACATACTTCAACATGTACTTCATTTATGACAGCAGCGGTTTCTTCTCCATCAAAGCATCTGAGGAGGACTTCGTCGAGGCCTCATTTGTAGAGGACCTATTGCTGACCCGTTCCGCCATATAGGAAAAAAGTTGATTTACCTTCTCTGTATTTTCTCTCATTCAGCCTTGTCTGATGAAAGTTCTCCCCTTTGAAGGTAGTTTGCAATTGGGGTCATCCAGCCGGTGGTAGGAGCATATGACTCAGGGACAGGACTAACTTCGTTGATTTCTTCCATCTTAGTCTGAACAAATGGAAAGACCATTCGACGATGAGCAATAATGATAATTGTTTCATCCCGGTATGGTTCATCTAGGGTTGTTGTCGCATTATCTAATGCATCGGACTGGGCATATGATACCGGGAAATAATGGTCAATGTTGGTTCTGTGGATAATTCCACCATTAACCCTCAGACATGGTCAAATAGGGGAATCAGCTCCTCTTTTTTAATAGCATAGTCACCATTGACTTTCTTGATGACCAGTTCAGAGTCACCTTTTACCTTATGGCATTGTACCTATGCCTGGATTGTGATCTCCAGGCCTGCAATGAGGGCTTGATACTCCGATTCATTTTTTGTACATCCTTCTGACAGGAGAAAGGAATATGGAAAGACTGCCTTTTCTGGGGGCATGAGTATGATCCCCAAACCCACCTTGTTAAATTTGGTATCCTTCATCCTCTTCCCTGTCGGGCTTCGGGATGCGCCGTCGAAGTACATTTCCCATGTTGGGAACTCCTCTTGAACTGAGAATATTTCTTCATCAGGTAGCTCAACGTCTGGTGTGGTGGTCCATTTAGAGGGGTGTTCTTTCAGAAAATCTACTAATACCTAGCCTTTGATTTCTTTCTGAGGCACAAACCGGATGTCAAACTATTGTAGGATGACTGCCCATCGGGATAGGCGCCCGGTCAGCATCGGGCAGTTGAGGATGTACTTGAGCGGGTTAATATGCGATACCAAATGGACTTCATGATTCTTCAGATAATGTCCCAATTTTTTAACTGCAAAGGCCAAGTCCAAACAACTCTTCTCGATGTTTGAGTATCGATTTTCAGCGTCGATAATGGTTCAGATGAGGTAATAGAGACTATTTTCACTGCTAGCGTCATTTTTCTATGAGAGGAAGGATCCCAGTGACTGCTCTAGGGTCGTCATGTATTGGATAAGAGGTCTTCCTTCAACTGGTGGCATGAGCACCGGTGGGATTAAGAGGTACTTCATTAGGCTTTTGAATGCATCTTGGAAATCATCTTTCCATTGGTACGTAACCCCCTATTTCATTAACCTGGTAAAGGGAAAACATTTTCCTGCCAGGTTGGCTATGAACCGCCTAATGTAGGCCAGGTGTCCTTGGAATCCTATCAACTCAGTGAGATTGTGGGGAGGTGGTAAACCAAGGATAGACTTTTTCTTTTCAGGGTCGACTTCAATTCCATGATGGCGTACGATGAAGCCAAGTAATTTCCCTGAGGTAACCCCGAAGGTGTGTTTCAAGGGGTTCATCTTAAGGATATGTTGTCGAAGTTTGTTGAAGAAGGTTTCAAGTTCTGATAGGTGATCTGAGCGCTATCTTGATTTGACCACCAAGTCATCCACGAATCATTCGACGAATCTCCCCAAGAATGTTTTAAAGATACGATTCTTGGCGTGTTGATATGTGGCACCAGCGTTCCTGAGACCAAAGGGCCTGACCCTCTAACATAATACTCCTTGAGGGGCCCTAAAGGCAGTGGCTTCTTCATCTTCTCAGGCCATCCTGATTTGATTATACCCAGAATAACCTTCCATGAAGGAAAGATCCTCATACCTAGCCATTGCGTCGATTAATAACTCGGTGATCGGGACCGGGAAATCATCTTTCGGGAAATGCTGATTGAGATCTCTAAAATTGATGCAGATGCGGATTTTTCCATTATTTTTCTTGATGGGGACAATGTTGGCTAGCTAGATGTTGTATTGGACCTCCCAAATGAATCCTTCTTTAATAAGCTTATCGACTTCAGCCTCTATTTTTGCATCATGTGTGGGGTGCGTCCTTCTGGTGGCTTGTTTATAGCCCTGGTGGTCTTCTGGAAGACCTAAGTGGTGTGTCGCCACTTCAGGATCGAGTCCCAACATTTCTGTGTAATTCCAGGAAAAAACATCTTGATTTTTCCTCAGAAAAGAGGTATATATCTCGTGCTCCTCGGGAGACATGGATGTACTAAGGAGAGTGGGCCTCGGGTCTTCCTCGGTACCCAATTTTGTTTCCCTGAGCTCATCCACAGTGGTGGAGATACCTTCCTCAAATTCGGGAGGTGCATCCCTGAGTTCTTCCTCCTCTTCTTCCCCCACATTCTCTTCTTATTGATCTGATGGGGGGAGATTTCTCAGCATGGGCTCTTGGGAGTCCGGAGGCAAGGCATTTTGGGCATCCTCTCTCAAGTATCCACCCTCATATTGAGGGTTTTCAGTCGTTTCGACATTGTCACGCTCACCCGTTATGGCTGAATTCATGAGGGAAACTGAGTGTGTGTCCAGACTTGAACTCCTGCTCTCAACATGATTGATGGGAAGTACGTAGTCTTCACCGAGCTGCTTGAGGGGGCCATCAGGAACCATTTCTAGTCCGTTTGGAGCGGGGATCTATTCGACATCATCGATCGAAGGCTTATTCTTCTTTTTCTCATAAAACCCAGTGTCAATGTAGTGTTACTCGGATAGATCGAAAGGGGACTTGTCAGCGTTCAGTGTTCCACCTTGTCCATTGACGCAATACTTAATACACTGGTGGTAGGATGAAGGAATGGCCATGTGCTTATGGAGCCACAGCCTTCCCAGCAGGGCATTGAATGACGTGTTCTACCAGACCACCAGGAATTCTGATTAGGTCACAAGGTCTCCAAAATGGCTTTTTAGCTTGATTTTACCATTGGATTCTGTTCACTCTTGTCGTATCCCAACAGAGTTGTGGCTGAGGGTATTTGATCATCCTCACTATAACCCAACTTACAAAGTGTCCATAGGGAAAGGAGGTTAACTCCAGTGCCATTGTCAATAAATACTTTCCGAATCTCAACATCATTTAGTGTACCAGACACATATAGTGGTTTGATGTGTCCTTTCATGATGGAATCTTCATCCTGGTCGGTGAAGGAAATCACCGCATTGCATTCAGCCGGGCCAGTCTCTGTCCAGTAAATCTCAGCGACGGCTACCTCGGCTTGAAACTCCTGGGGGCTGAGCAAGGCTTCTATAAGCGCCTCCCTGAGATCTATTGACAAACTCAGGGCATCCAGGATTGAAAATTTGGCTGGTACTGATGCCAGCTGCTTAAGGATATCGTATTTCTACTCCAGCGGCCGATGATTCTCCATTGGCGGGAGAGTTTTAGCAGGCACTTTGGGAGCTGGAGTATGTGACGAGGAGGGACCGGTCATGGGGTTGGATGTCGATGGTGTTCCCACGTTCTGGGGACTCGGCCCGGCCGGTCTATTTGTGCGTACTATGTAGCTAGACACTTGTTCCTCCTTTGATGGGTACCGTAGAATGACGGGACCATAGTGACTGCTTGTGGAGGTGGAGGGATATTATTTCTCCTGTTGAGTCTGTTGAAGGGCTCTCCCATGAGTTTCCGCGATATTAACATTTTGGGAAGGGGTAAAACCATAGGGTTGGTTTCGGCCACGACTGTGCCTCCCCTTTTATC
Organism: Viscum album; assembly: GCA_963277665.1. NCBI lineage: Eukaryota > Viridiplantae > Streptophyta > Magnoliopsida > Santalales > Viscaceae > Viscum > Viscum album. The sequence continues at coordinate 869,989,665 of OY728122.1, forward strand.
CCCTGCTTCTATGATTCTTCCTCCTAACCCCTTGTGTTGGGAACTTGGGTTTGTAAACATAGCCTTCGTCAGGGAATTATTCCATTAGATGGATGATGTTGATGGAACCAAAGATAAGCTCCTCATCCTGTGACAGGTCAACCTGGTCGGTTGTCCCTGATGGTGCCGTTTGGTGGGTTGGTTCCCATGGTGCCAAGTTTGAGGGCATAAAATCTGACAGTGTCGGGGCTAACTTCGGCCTCGTTGTGGACTTCCCCTCTTGCGCTTGTCTCCTCCATTTTAGATTACGCCTGGACGACCTGCTCATGGCGGTTTGTGAGGATGATATTGTTGGTTGTGCGATATTAGGGGCTGTTGGAGGCAACACTGGCTGCTGTAGTTGAGCTCGGAGTATACCCTGAGCTTGATTGACAGTCTTTTGAGTCATCCAGTAATCAAATTTCTCCCCCTTCTTGCTGGTGACTTCCTGCCACCCCTCTCCTTTGTCGGAGTCGGTGGTAGAAATATATCTCACATGTGATGGGGGTGGTCCCAGCTCGACCTGCCCGGAGTCTACCATCCTTTGCAGGACGTCTTTGAAGATGAAGAATTCCTTGATATTGTGCCCCAACATTTGATGGTAGGGACAGTAATATGTCCTATCATCGTGGTCGATTTCTTCAGGTTTCCTTGGCTCCGGGAGGTGGAGAAAATTTCAATTCATGGTGGCGAAGAAGTAGCTGCGGACTTGGTCCTCTCGGAACGAGTATACTTTGTGTCTTCTTTCCTCGAACTAGTTCTGCTTCGATCATCTCTGATCGTCCCTCTTGGGAGGAGGCGGCCGCTGATATACAGGGGGGCCTTGACGATTTGGTGGAGTCCTATGCGGTGGAGCAGGTGCAGGGGCCAGCTTGAGCATGAAAGAGGATGCTTCAGCTCTAACGGCTCTCTTTGATGGAGCTTGTGAGGCTATTCAAGACTTCAGATTAGTCCGCTGCAGGGAGTCTTCAATTCTATGGGCAGTGGCAGAGAGATTGCAGAATCCAATGGTGCACTCCACAGGTATGAGCGGTGTTCGCAGCTCATCTTGAAGGTTATAGATGCATATGGAAATCATCTCATCTTGGGGCATTGGTCTATTGAGAGAGTAGGTCAGAGCCTTCCATCCGGAGATGAAATCTGATACCCTCTCATTCTCCCTCTGTATACAATTCATGATGTCGCTGACTGTTGTTTTAGGCAGTGTTGAGCTGAAGTGGAACAGGAACTGCTACTGAAGGTCTTCCTAGATTTTTATTGACTGAGCTAGAAGACTTGTATACTAGACGAAGGCAGATCCTTGCAAGGTCCTCATGAATCATCTGAGTTTCACTGCTTCTTGTTGTTTCGGATTTCCCATCATAGGGTCATAATAAGACACGTAGTGCAACAAATGTTGTTCTGGATCGCTTAATCCATTGAAAATGGGGAATACAGGGCTCCCAAAATTGGGTGGAGGAGGAGTGTTGCTCACCCAATCTAGGTTGGTCTTTCACTCTAGCTATACCAGAGTGCGTCGATCATCTATTGCTTCCAATCATGATGTCAGTGCCTCGATGTTGTTGGCAAGACCCTGGTTTACATCCTTTTTGGCCCGGTCTTGGGCAGGTGTAGCCCGATACATTGCTTGAGAACCCGGATCGAACGATGCTAAGTGTGCATATGCAATTTGTGATGCCTTCAAAGGTTTTAGACGTACACGCTTCAGTTGCTTCTTGAGTGGAAGGAAGTCTTGGTTTTCATCTGAATCCATGTTCCAGTAGTTGGATGGGTCGGGCGCTGCATTGGGCGGGGGCCCTGACCACGCTTCGTTTTCTGGGGAAAACCTTGGTCTTTGATGTGCACTTACTGGGAGTGCAAGGTGTGGATATTCTTGGGAAGCGCTTTCAATAAGATGTTTCCTCTAGAGTAGCTCAACGTTAAGCAGCCTTAATTCTTTCATTTCCACTTCCTGTCGAGCGAATCTCTCTTCGAGCCTAAGTGGATCGTTTTTATCGAGAGAAGGAGGTGGGTTAAGGGTAACCTGTCCTTTGTTCTTATCCTTATTTGAAGCTCACAGGGTAAGTGGAGGAGGGTTGGCTGGAGGGGAGACCATATTTAGGGCGGCCCTCTGGTTCTTGGTGTGCACACCTGATGGTTTGTTGTGAATCACAGCCTGACTGAAATTTTCATCTCCCGATCCATCCGGATTTTCATCATCTTCAGTGTCACCCACGGGGTTAACCTCTATGGCATTGATGGATGCATATCGCGAGGTGGAGGAGATTTCATCTTCCAAATAGGAAGAGGATCTCCCGTGCCTTTTACTGGTCTTCCCCTTCCTATCCCGGGATTGCTTTCGGACTCCTTTATGAATGGTGACACAGAGAGTTCTTTGATGCGACCTTATAGTATGCCTCCCTCTTGAAGGGGATGACGATTCAAAGGATGGGATAGGTCATGAACCTACTCTTTTAATTGTCCTCCCTAGATGAGAGAATACTGATTCTCATGGGGGAGGTTGTTGTTGAGGTGGTAAAAATTCCCCCAGACCTGAGGGTTGGGGTTGGCTTCGTTCCTTAGACGTTGAGTCTCTTCCCATTTTTATTGGTCTTATGGGGGAATTTGTTGTTAAAAATTCCCCCAGCCCTGTAGTCTAGGGTTGACCCAGAATTGTGGCAGTGGCTTCGGTTATTGCTACCTGCCTAATCTTGTGTGCCCCATTCAGGGGTGAACGGGATCTGATGTTGTGTTCACCTGTCAATCAATCCCTTCTGGGGAGGCAAGCAATGACTATTGATTGGCCTCTCTTAGGTGAGAGGCATGTTGTATGCTTTTGGTGGCCTGATTTAGGAGTTCGTGAATAGCTTGTTCCCGTCGGGCCTCCCTCTTCTGGGACTTACTCAAGGCCGGTCTCTATTGGGTAGGTTGCCTTTCCTGAACAGGGACTCCACTCGATTTTTGTCTTGACGTGATGACGTTGCAATACATTACGCTGAACGTGTTATTCTAGGCGGGGAGAGGAGTGAAATTCAGATCTCTATGTTCTCCCCATCCTCTGATATGGACTCCTGTCGGAGCGTCACCAATGAGGTGGAGAAACTGGTGTAGTTCACGGAGGCAGGCTAACTCAATGTTTCCTTTACACCTCTCAGGTCGCGGTTGACGCGCTGAAGGAAGAGATTCCAGGTCGATGTGACGCAGGAGGTCTACTATTGTCTTGACATGGTCTACATACCCATTGTAGGGAAGGAAGCTTGATTTCAGCCGGTGGAGGGTTGTCTGTATATTGTAGCAGATGTCATGCACACATTCTTCTGGAAACTTTCTGGGTATGTCGAATTGAGAGGTGGTCGTGGGACAAAACATAACCAGTACATCATATTCAGCCAGTCGTTTCCTCTGGTGCAACATGTCGGCATACTCCTCCACTAGTGATTCCTCTTCCTGGACGGCCCAACTGAGATTCTCACTGATAGTGTGGTCGAAGGTAGTGGGGACGGTAGGTATTGAATTATCATGTGGAAGATTCCGAGGTGATTCAGAAGATGAACATGGCCTCAGACCGTCTTCTGATTGAAGAAGGGTGTCGTTGGCGACTAGTTGGGAATCTGACATGCTTGATCCCGTCCTTCTGAGTGCCTCGACATATGAGGGATTTTCTGTGCTTGATTCGGCAGGGGGAGGACCTTACTATTGATATGATATGTCACTGCAGGGAGGACCTTCGCAATAACTGCCATCTTGGTGAGGATGACCATCATGGTTTGACGTTCGATGTGTATCCTAGGGAGGACCTTCAAGACACACTACGACTAGGGGAAGAAATTCTTGTTGCTTGGGGCCATTGCAGGGAGGACCTTCACAATATCAGTCATGGTGGTGAGGACTACCATCACAGCTTCCGCAATGGTGAGGACTACCATCACAGCTGCCGTAGGGAGAATGTCTGCAGGGTACACCCTAGGGAGGGCCATTAGAATATACTGCAACAAGGGGAGGGCCTTATCATTTCTTGACGTATCTATAGGGAGGACCTCCGTTATCAGAGTGGCGAGGACTACCATCATGATATGTTCCCAGTAGGGCATCCCAAAGACCGTACCAACCCACAAGGGTCCCCTTGCACCCCTCAACGAATAAATCTATCTCTATCACTAAAGAACACATCATAAGGATATCTACAAGACCATTCATTAGAAAAAAATACTTTTGGTTTAGTTTATTGGAATTCCCCCAAGAGGCTATATAGGAAAATTCTATGTAGGATATTGTTGAAACTTTAGACAACTAAACCTCTATTTTTGATAAAATCACAAATAGACTAGAACATTTCAGTAGGATCCTACCGGTCTATCATGATACATGAACAGAAACCTCGTTTCATTTGTCAAGATCCAAAAAAAATCATAAATCCAAGAAACATATAATTGAAAACTAAGAAAAACAATCCTCTAACCCTAAAAATTTTTACTTCTTAATAGAATAGATGTTCGTGATATACTCTCTTGATATTTATTAGAATCTATATCACATTACCAGATCTCTTATATTCCAACTCCCCTAATATTAATACAAAGAAAAGAATTATATGATTCCATTTCATGACAAATCAATTCATGTCGACTAGACCCATCAAATGATCTATCTCACAATAGGGTAACAAGCATGCCTCCCCATAATCCAAAGGATTCAAATTAGCATCGAGGGACTAAAAGGATATAGTACAGAGACTATCCCCTCAGATAAAAGTTCAATAATAGTGCAAGTAATCCAAAAACATACATGTCCAGGAACATGAAAGTGTGCATTAATAAATAACTGAAATAGAAATATACTATAATAAATGGAATGTCACATACATACTTAAACAACCAAAACATACTAACATTATTCACTCAATGGGATGACCAAATAAAAATGATAAAATAAAAATAAAAATAAATACACAAGGCTCTAATGCTACTCTGATTTGAATCAAATAGCCAGTCTCCATGAATACTGAACAACTCCAGTATGAACCTCGGAATCCACATGAATAATCATTCTTAATCATCCAATATTTTTCCTTCACTCTATCTTCCATCATGTGCTCAAAACAATGCATACATAATGTCTGAATGTACACTGTGGTGCACGTATAGGTGGTGGGAAATAAATCTTGGTAACACATAATGAAATATGGTCGTAACAATTAGATCATAACATGTTCATGAAATACGTGATATTCCCAGCCTATCCGAACAAAGACTACTATCATAAAAATAGGCAAGAGACAAAAAATTACACAAAAGGGGAAAACAAAAATGGAAACAGTGAACCTTGTGTTCTAGACTAACAGCCAAGGTAAATATACCCATTCTCTGGTTTAAGATATAGTAATTATGAAACATGGCTCATGAAACCACAATATAAAGAATATATATTTGATTAAGAAGGATCTACAAGAGTCTGAAGGAAGGACAGTTATGAACAACATAACTTAGGATCTGATCCATGGAATATTAAAAATTGTGGATCTACCTAGATCTAGGACTCCAATGGTGCAGTATGAATTAGAGGCTGGACTCCTATTAACCCTTAGAGAATTGTAAACATGTCCCAAAATATTGGCATTACTAACTGGGTGAGCGAACCTGTCAGTGCATCACTGTCAGACTACCTGACCCTAACAAAAACTCATAAACCAATCCTTATGAGTATAATAGCCTCTACAATACACTACTCATTATATAGAGAGATCAGGTAAACTAGGGTGGATACACTCATCCATATTATTCATTTCTCCATAGAACCACCTTAAAATAACCATCCAATAGAGGATAAAAATTGAATCAATATCAAGGCCAATGACGAGTCTAATAACGTCCCCAAGGTATCATCTCTCATCCAATCCTAAACAAGAATACCCTCAAACCACCAACCAAAAATCACCAAAACTAGGATCAGATAACAGTTATACCCACCAACCAAAATCGCTAAAACCAACATCAGTCATATCATAGTCCAACAAAGCATGGTTCACCCGCCATGTTTCATAAAACCTTAGTTAAATAAAGATACCCTAAAATTGGATATTCTAGTAAAACAAAACCTCAAGCCAAGCCCTCCAAAATGGAACTACATTCAGCCACCATGCTCAAAACTTATAGATCACCGCCTTGAAGGGAAACCTCAATCCAAACAATTCCCAATGGGAAACCTCAAGAATCATAATGCCCAGATGGAAATGTTCACATAACACATTTCCCATAAGATCATTCTACATATAGGTCACTTGAAATATCTCAAACTCTCACAATAAAACCTATCTCTAGCAAACATCCCACATTTTATTCTTATCCCAAATGCTATTAATGAACTACACCTCATGAAATAAGAAAGGGAAGATCATCCAAGAATCCATTTGACCTCTCCTTCTAGAATCTATCCAAGGAACCACAAGTAAACACACTTGGTATCCTCAAGATAAGTTGATCAGTACATAAAAAACACTCACTCAAAAATCACGAGTCACAACCCAACCCCCAAAAGGATTCTAGATTAGTAACCTTGATGGAATCTACTTGAAAAACTCTAGTTATCAAAAACCCTAATCATATTTCCACTAAATGCTGAAACTATTCCACCATCCCGATCTATATGGAATAATTCATAGAATGTAATAATCTTATGACCAGTTCTAACTTCATTGTGAAAAACATGTATAATGCACTAAGGATGGAAAAATACATCGCATTCACCTCAGGTACACAATGTGTACACCAAATGGTACTCTCTAGTCTTGTATCATGGCCCTACCTAGTATGGTATGCCTACCCTATATAGGTTGTATACCATACATGCGGTAATGACCCATGTAGCACATCCCAAATTGGAGTATAAAACACCTAACTAGATTCTATGTACCAAACACACATGAAATGTCTTCTATATGGGGTTCCTGGTGATAATACCTACTCAAGGTCTAGCCAAGTACCTTGCATGGCCATCAGACTTGTATTTCACAAGAGCTCTAGTCTTGTAACCTACAGGACCATGTGCGCTAACATGGGGTGTTTGTTCATTCCCTCAACCACACCCCAAACCGCCCATATATTGAATGTACCAAACACACAATGTTATTGATCCCATATCTTTAACCTCCACTAGAAAATAGAATCAAAAGACATGTATTCTTGAACTACACATCATTTGATCAGTTTTTTCTAAACAGAAACCCCTTATGATCCCATGAAATGCTCAATTATCTATAAAATTCCAACAGATCGACACTATAGGGGGTTCCTAACAACCCAAAAACAAGATTAAGACATATAAAAATCCTTTTGGTATTTCTAGTGAAATAATTAAAATGGGCCTATATAATAGAAGACATCACTAAATCTTCGACCTGATATGCACTCTGTAACTTCCACACAACGATCTAACTCCTCTAGACCTCTGCAGTGACAACTACCTTTCTCTCTCCCTCACTCTCTCCCTCTGTCCCTCACTCCCACTCTCAATTTAGAATGAATCCCAAAATGAAAAGGTCACTTGGGAATACATGGAATGTAGGATATATGAGGAATGAAATGAGAATAAGGGAATAAGATGAAAAGAACAAATAAAAGGAAGAGAAAGGAAAGGGGGTCTGGGCCCAAGCATGATGCTTGACGCAAGGTTATGCCTTTACTAACCACACCATTCCGGACTCAAACATGAAGTTTTAAATTTAGTATAGTACACTGAATAGAGGAAATCTTTGAAAGAACATGCATGAAAATATAATAATTAATTAATTAACTAAATATTAAATATTATACAAAAATTAAAATGGATTAAAATTTCCCAAAACACCAACCCTTGGGTAAACACCCTATTATGATATTAAAAAGTAGCCATCAAAATGATATATGATCTCCTAAGAACATAAATTGCCATTTTATTCTTTCAAACACCACATGAGAAAAAATTCAAATTACCCTGATTTTCCTAAAACATCCTGACATTGTTCATAACAATTGATGCATGGATTAAATGTCACAATGGGAGTTTGTAATTCAATAAAGAGAAATAAATTTTTTTGCATCATGAAGGAAGATATCATAGCATGATAGAGGGAAGTAGTTATGAATAAGATTCTTGGTCTCATTACAATAGGTGATGTTGTTCCATGAAGACCTGGAACAGATTTGAATAAAGAGGAAAGAAGAGATAAAAAAAGAAGTTCAGTGTTCTTAAATTTATTATATGTCTAGATTTTGAATTTTATCATTGAATGTCAAAGATGGAAATTATTTTTGTTAAAGAATATAATATTTATAGCATTATAAAAATATTATACATGATAAATAGTTTCTTAATATAAAACATGTATATTATCAAATAGATAGAAAGGGATAAAAAGAATAATATACTTCATATTGAAAACGTAGAATAATTAAAAGAAGAATAAAATAAAACATAATAGAAACTCGATGAAAAACTTAATCTATGGAAGAATCTCTTGTTGATAAATATTTTATATCATTATACATATCTAGGAAGAAAAGCTTGCATATTTTAAAGAATTTTGTGTAACATGAGTTATAAGATAAACCATTATCATTGTATTACAAGTGATTATACTTGTGGAACATATGGTCTCTGGTGAATCTAAATAATTCCAAGGATTCGACTTCCCATTTTGTGAGGTGAACCTTATAAAAATCAATTTCACCCTCTCAGTGTGTGTTTGAGTTTGTCTTGATGATAAAAGTTAAAACTTTAACAGGTGGTGTGGGTTTTTTCTAAAAGAAACACAAAAATGAAATCATAATCACTCATTCACCCCTCCACTAGTTGTTTCCATTATTATTAAGGGTCTATTCAAGTGGTATCAGTGGCATTTGTCCCTTTATCAAGGATCTTGTGTTTGAAGTTTAGATTAAATAATTTTCTCTCTTGTTGAAGAATTTCTCAAAAAATTTATATTCTTCGTAATGGAAAACCAAAATTCAGTGAGAAGCAATGGTATTTCTACTTTTTAAGGAAACAATTACTACATATGAAAATATTGGATAGTACTATATCATATATCAGTTAGTTTGTATATAATGGTGGCTATAAATTTTGAATTTTTTCCTATTACTAATGATGTTTCTATGAAATAAAATGATTGGAAGAACTTAGAGAATGATGGTCATCCTAGGAATTAATTTTTATAATCTCATTCAGAAAAATAATTTTTGAATATTAATGGAATCAAGATTCCTAAATTCATATAAGATAAATTAAAAAATATCTATGAAAGCAACACAAAAGTGAATAAGGTAAAACTATAGGATTAAATATTAAATTATAAATAGATCTAATTGATGGAATATGAAACTGTGGATGATTTATTTATAAGGATAAATGAGATTGTGGCTATATTTAGATCTTTTGGTGAAACATTAGATGATATGATGGTTATAGAGAATATATTATTCATTCTTCCAAACATGTTTGATGATAGTGTTAGAATTGTAAGACCGTGATATAGGGACACTGCCTTTGGATAATATACCCAACATGATTATTTCATATGAAATGTGGAAAGTTAGTGTTCTCCAGAATAATTCAATGTCTAAAAAAATTTTCCTTTAAAGCTTCATAATTAGAAAACATAACGAACGAATCACTTAATGAAAATGATAAAGAAGATTCATAATAGGAATAATATATTGTCTAATTTTTTAAATACACTTTTTATCCGTCTCAAGAAGTTTAAGAATATGAAAATGAATATTTAAGTGGAATCTTCCATTTAAGTTATTCGATAATGGAGTCATTGTAAATTTCATTGCAAGATTCCTAATGTTGAGAGAATAATTATCCAAGGATTCCAGTGAATAGAGGCTAAGGAAATATATTAATAATTAATCTAAAAAATTTGATAGGTCAATTATTACCTCAAAATTTAATGGTAATAATATATTTAAATTCAAAAGGATAAATTTCTCATCTAAGTTGGATGATTATGAGAGTAGTGACGAGGATTAAGAAATTTAGACCTCTTGTGAAATTGATGAAAATATATTGATTGCTAAAGTAAATGAATAATAATTCACTAGATTATAAACTAGTGTTGTTGGAAGTTAGAATGTAAATAAAATAGAGTTTATATTTAAGTGATAACTCAAGAGCTTCTTTAAAAGATCTAAATTAGTAAAAGAGATCAAGGATTTGAAGAAATATAACCCATATTCAAGAAACAATTAATATGTTTTTACTGAAGAAGAAAAATGATTACTAAAAGGGAAAAATAAATTATATAAATTTATTACTTAAGAGATTGATCAAAAGGTTGAGTTTTAATAGAAATTTAAAAAAATGTAATGGGAGATTGAGACTATCAAACAAAAGTGTTACACCCTATCCTGGAGGCCACTCAAAAGGTGCCTTGGGCTTATGTGTCACAAGCCCCCAGGAATGACTCCCTGTACACTAGAGAGTGATGACTCTCAGTGTGGGTATATGAGGTCAATATGGAGAGATAATTCCCTCATTATCAGATTGCAAAACGTATGGTAAATAAAATAAATTAGATACAAAATATTGACAATAAACATATTCAGTAATGTTTCAATATACCCACATAATTAAAGATGTAATAATAAATGAATATTTCATAAATACTAAATTGGATCACACATGGGTGAATCCTATATAAATAATACTAAAATGAAAAAAATTATAACTGGGGATAACAACCCATCCCCAATAAGTCTTGAGAACTTATTAGTCCCATTTTCCAAATCAGATCTCTATGTCCAAAAACCACCATCATTTTCTTCCTTAAAATCTATACTTATGACAAATAATATTGTCTTATAGGGTTTCTAAGTTCCATGGAATCCCAAAAATGGTGTCATTATAACTTATAAATCCCCCACCAATTAAATCCACAAAATAACCATTCTGGTAAATAGTTCATGTAGAATTTCTATAAATAAATAGTTCAACTTTTTTAAAATAGATTATATAAAAATAAAAACAACCACTAATTTTTTGGGTTCAAGATGACTCCTGATTTTGGCTATTTAATTATAGATATTGAGGTTCAAGACCCTGATCAACCATAACCACTTCATCTAGTTCTAGGGTGTCTAAGAGCATATATCAATGAAAATTCCAACTATAAATATCCATATGGAATCTAGGAATCCATCCTAGAATTCCCCAATACTATAAAGTATTACATAAAATTGGAGCACTCATCTGAGCATTCCCCAATTATCAATCATCACATAGAATCCAAACACTTATACTAGAATTCCCATGGAATATGAGATCTTATCCTGGAATAACCATAATTTCACAATAAAAATGTATCACATGGAATCTAGATGATCACCATAGACTTCCCATAGAATATAAAAAAATTAATCTCAACATTCCTCATCACTTCCTAGAATAAACTGTCCAACAGAATCCAGATACTCATTCGAGAATTCCCATTTCATGAATCATATTTCTTATAGAAGTCGAATTCTCATCCAATCATTACTTGGTAGCACATGTGATATAAAATCCAATCACTCATCATGGAATTACAAAGAATTACACATCATTTTTACCATTTATTTAACTAATCATTACATCCATTTAATCCTCATTAGTCCCAAGGCCATCACTTTTCATAATCACTGTATCATGTATTAGGTTCCATTTTCTATTTTAAAAACATTATTTATCATTTTTAAAATACTAAACCATTACACAAAACATGAAATTTAACTTCAATTTCCTTTATGATTTACCCTATAAGGTTCCATTTCCCATTAACCATGTGATTCACTAAATTCAAATTCTAATTCTTTATTAATCCACTTAATTTATCATGGAATTTAACAAATGTCAAAATTTAATTACATGAAATAAAGTCAAGACAACACATCCCATATTCCCACCTCCCTCACTTACTATGTTATTTCATTCTACTATTCCTATAAAATGTTAAAAATGATTAGAAATATTTATTCTTGTAAAATTCAATGTCACAGACATTAATTAAAACAAATGATTTAATTAAAACATTAAAAACATAACTTAATCATTTAATACATCATGTAATTTCATTGTTATCTCAGCCACTAGGAATCCCACTTGAAATCACCATTTCTTATGATCTAAGGAATAATGAATGTGTATTTTTATAAATAAGACCAAAATAAAATATTTTAAAATAAATTTGATCAAGAACATTAATGCTTCCATGTTCGTACCATGAATGCACTAAGAAAATATAGGTAATAACATTGTTTAAATTAAAGGGACCTCCAAACTTAGCCTCATATGATCCTAAAAAATTGATATCATCCCCTTATTTAAGAATAACTAGAATAAGAACCACGAAACACCATAAAAATAGTGCAAAATTCCCATAAATAGCATGATAAAAAATGATAGAGAATGAAATAATAAAAGGAGGGGATAAAACACTTAGACCCGCCTCAGGCCTTTAATCACCTCAAATAGAGGGAGAATAGGAAAATAAAAGGGTGAGATCCACCAAAAAATAGAGGACATAAAATATAGGATGTGTGAAAGAGATGTTGGCTAAATTAGATAAAAAGGTAGGTAAACCAGTTTAAAACTGTGGGGGAAAATTTTCATTTCCCTCTTTATAAGGGGAGCATGGTTTGGCTTCATGGTCGGCCAAAACCTGTATCAAATTTTATAACTCCAGAACCTAGATAGAACCACTTTTAATGGTTATATTGAATGGTTTCAAAGACCTTATACCCACCATTTTACATTCCTCTATAGTTTTATAGGAATTTTCATGGCTTTTAGTACCTTCCACACATTTTCAAAAAATGGGCACCTATGAAATTCATGACACATGGTTAAGGTGCACGATTATCAGTAATTGTTCTCTAACTATGTGCCCTAGGACAAAACTCTAAAAACCTAAAATATGATACCTAAACCTCTATAACACCCTTTAGACTTTTGACCCCCTAGAGAACTTCATTACAAGACCTAATTGGGAATTTTCATGGGTTCCAACCCTCATGATTCCATTATGAGAGAAACCTTAAAAACTGCCTAATCTAATAGATTAAAAATTAAAAAATACATAAAATCTAAAGAACTCATATAAGAATTAGGCCTTAAATAATGTTGAATAGTGATGAAAAAATTTTGGACCAGTATAAATAAAACTTTTAGAACTCAATTGAAATAGTTAGTTAAAGTTAAAAGAACAAGGCTATAAAAAAGGTTCAAGATTCACATATTGATGAGGCTCAAATAAAATAAAAAATATCACACATAAAGGGTGAAAATGACCTTAAATTAATTTTTGGAAATTTTGAGTTTAAGTCATGATTAATGAAAACTAAATACTTTATAAAAAATTTGACTCTTAGAAATATAAAAATTATAGGAACAATAAATTCACTGTAAAAAAATATTAAAAATTGTGATTAAAAAAATGATGGAACTGATCTTAAATCAAAGAAAAATATATTTTAACTCTGCCAAATATTTTAGTTAATAAAAAATAATAGAATATTTATGGTCAAACGAAGGAAGAAGTGTGGGTGTCAAAATCTAGACAATATTCTTTTTATAAATGGAATTATTCCATTTATTGATACTATAGGAACTGTGGAGGCCCTAGGAACATGGAATAAATATTTTTGTTTAATAAAAAATATTTTTATGATCATAAAATATTTAGGAGAAAAAATGGAGATTTATTCATCCTACAAATAGAAGAAAAATTTAGAAGCACCTAAAAATATATGGAATAAAGTATAAAGTAAATATCAATCATTTGAAGAATTTCATGGGATATGTGACCAATAGGTTCAATTTTAAGAATATTTTCCATCCATCCCACCATCCCAATTGAGTTTTAATCAAAATACTCAAAAGTATAATAAGAACATGGGATAATTTAGTTAAAAACATTGATTGTTGATGTTTTATTTAAAGCATGTAAAGGGTAATTTTCATGGATTCATGATAGTATATGTTCTTTACATATAAAGGGAGGATAAAAGATATTTAAATATTATCAAAATTGAAAGGAAGTCTCTAAGACCATTGTAACTAATAGGTTAATTAAAATCTAGGGTGTTGGTTTAGAAGTTATTGGTAAAGAGAAGATGGAGTCCAAAAGAACTTTATTTGTTATCGGGAAGAAATATAATCTATTAAGTGTGTGTCGGCTATGAGATGAAGGTAAGGAATCATTTTTACATAAATATAGATTCTTGATAAAGAGTTGAAATATGGATGTTTTTTGATAAGAGGATAGTGAATAAGGTTAATACTTTGTTATTTTCACCTTGGAAGGAGAATATCAATTATGGAATTGAAGACTTGGTCATCTAGGACAAAATAACATGTCCAATATTACCCAAGGAGAATTTTTTCTGATCTTCGTATTCTAAAAAGAGAGAAACTGGATGTGTAATATATGTAAAAATGGGAAGATTATTAATTCTACACATATGAAAGTTGATATTAAAACATCATATTCATTTTATATTATCCATTAATACATTTATGGGCCTTTTAGGAAGCAACAAAAAATAATGTTAAGTATTTTATTTCCTTTTTCTATGAATTTAATCATATCATTTTTATTATATTTATGAATCACAAAAAAGGATCTAAAAATGTGCAAGAGTTTTAGAAAGAGTACAGAAAAAGAGATTGGTTTATCCTTAAATAAGCTCTAGACATATAATAGTACAAATTATATTATTTTAATACTTTATTAATATATATATAATCATAATATTAACCATGAAATCAGTGCACTATACACAATATAAAAATATAGTTTCTCTGAATGAAAAAATAGAAGTTGAGGTGAGGGGGATCTATCACATGGATTTTTTATTAATTATTTTTTCAAATAAACTACATTTATTTAATACCTTTTCTGAAACTCAATACCAATTTAATCGTGTGATAAACACAATATTGGGTCAGCTTGTGTTACACAGGACACCAGGTTTTGACAAAACCACGATTAATTAATAATATTGTAATTTAATGGTAAGATTTATAACATAGCCATTAAAATTAGTGATATGAATAGTAATAACTAATTTATAAATATTAATTATAATGGTTTTATATAAATGAAACATAATTATAAAAAATAATTAATTTTCAGTAAAGTATTTATATATTTCGAAAATACTATTTTTTCCAAAAAATACTTTTTATTTCCTCTTATGAAATTAATAATATTAATTTTTCACAATTTTATAAAATTAATTTGATAAAATAAGCGACCTTTTTTAAGTAATCATGTAAAATGATTTTTGTTTTAATTTTTGGTATTTTTTTGAAAAGTTTCATTTTTTGATGAGTGGTGAAAAATACTGAATTTTAATTGAAAACTACATTTTTTATTAAATTATTTATAAAGTTAAATTATATTTTAAATTTGTTTTAATGTAAAATTATTTAAATTATTCATCTATTAATCAAATTTTATTAATTTTAATCAAATTCATATTTAATTTAGATATAAAAACTTTGTAAAGTTTTAAACATTTTTCTCTTTAAAAACCCATTGTCTCATAATGTCTATGACATAAATTTTAAATTAATTTTTTTTTCATTTACATGATTGTAATTTTTAAAAAACTGATTCCATATATTTAGTTATAATAATTTATATTTTCTAATATTTTCAATATAATTTCTCAAAAAAAATAAATAGAAAAAATAGAAAAAAAAATATTTATCACGGTTAAGGTAAAAATGGGTTTACATAGGGTTAAACTAAGAAGATAAGGGTTAAAAATAACCCAATGTTTGTATAAACCTCATTTCATGGCCATATATAGAACTTATATCTTATATTGTCTGATATTTTTCATTATTTTTTCATTTTTAAATGAAAAAAATTCAGGTACACCATTTTATTTTCAATAAACTACGAGTGTGCAACTCACCTCACTTATAAAAGGATACATTTTATCCTCCCTCATTTACATCATGAAATCTTTTGTCTTAATCCAAGACATACCCAAATCACTTATAAAATTCCCTCATATTTTCCTAGAGGCCTCAGTTTTTATATAAATCTAACCAAGGTTGGATTTTGGTGGAAACCATAGGAGGATACTAGAAGAAGAGGTGACATTTATCAATAAGTGTTTTTTATTTTATTTCATGCTCCCCCTACTTGAATTTTTATTATACCATGAAGATATAATAACCTTAGTATCATATATATGATGATATTTTGTTATCTTAATTTCATTATCTTCAACAATATTCACTTTAATCAAATTGGTTATGAAATCATTATTCATGTGTACGGTGGACTACCGCCACACAAAATGATGTCATTCATTTTTTCCATTAACACATATAATGGTTTAAGATAATGATGGATTTATTACTTATAAATGATATTTATGCTATTATTATACTTTTTAAATTATTATATCCCACATACCTTCATACACTCATTTTTTTAGGAATGCGATAATGTCGCACGTGTGTACAGTTGACTACCGCCTCGCGAAGCAATGTAATTATTTCACACATTACATGGATGGTAATAAGGATGATTTAAATGATATTATGTGATATATATGAAAAAAAACTATAATAATAATATACATTTATATTTATTTCCTTAAATCTTTTAATAAAATGGAAGGATCATCCATGCATACATACAACCTACCGTCTCCTTAAATGGTGTTTTTTATTTTCTTTCACTAATTTTATGGATTACTCTAAACACATATACAATGAATATATATGATATTTATATCATGGTTCAATGTCTATATATGATGATATCATGATCATATTAAGAGGACCAAAAATAATAAATCAAAATATGTAATAAAAATATAGTGATAATTACCTAAAAATTAATATTGACAAGAAATTGTTAATAAATTGGTAATAAAATGTCATAAGAAAATCATATATTCTATGATATATATAAATATTGTTCTGTAATAGATGTATAATAAAATTATATTTAATATAATGGTGTTTTTAATTTTTACAAGAAATGTCAAGACTAATGTTAAGGGATTCTATTATCTCTTTTATTTTTGGGAAACATATACAAATGAACAATTATTTTCTTTTTTGTATTCTATATACGTCACCTTTGACATGTTATATCATTAGTATCCTTATTTTCATGATATTTCATGTTTTATTTAAATTTATGATTTATTGGGGATTGTGATCCAAAAGATTACTTAAGCGGTAAGGGATTGTGGTCTCACTTTTTTACTTCAGTGAGACACATGCCATATTCACCAAATATATCCTTTATGTGGTGTATATACTTCCCATGAATTTTTTTTATGATTATTATCCTTATTTTTTTTGATTATTACATATCCATTCAAGGATATTAATTTCATAGGCATTATTTTTAAAATTATTACAAATGTGGTAATGGATTTATGTTACAATCTCATCATTTATCAGGATTATTAATAACAAAGTATCCTATGTTGAAATATTATGATATACCTCTATATAATTCACTTGAATTTTAATAAACACAGGATATTCATAACATTTTCATGTAATATAACATTTTATAGTCTTTATTACTTAAAATAATTTAGAAACTTCTTTTGAGAAAATATAACATTATATCTCTCATTGGTCAAAAATCCATTCTCTTCTAAAACCATGTTTTATAAAAATATTTTTAAAAAATGTTTTATTATTCTCCTAATATTTTTAAAATAAATTTTTACCAATCTTCAAATTTTTACAAAAAAAAGGATTGAATCTTCATATTTTTTTCCAAACAACATATATTTGGATTTGATTGAAAATGTGGAAGGATTATATATTTTAACATGTATGGTATGAACAAAACTTTCCATAACTATGAACATTATTATATTTAAATACTTGTCTATAATTTTTCAAGATTATTTTCATTGAAAAATATTTTCAAAATGTTTTAGGTTTGAAAAACTATTTTTTGAATCATAAAGAACATTTTCCTCAAGAAATGTTTTAAATGATCATTTAGAATCATTTTTTAAATAATATGACAAATATTAATATTACCTATGCCTTAATGGATATATTATCCAATGATTAAATTATTATTATTTCCCCAAAAAATTATGTTTATGATAGAATGATTTTTATAAAACCCTTTTCTTTTCCACAAATTATACCTTGAAAATATTCTTATGAAACCTTCTTCTTTTTCGATAGGTTATTCTATGTTGAAATGATGAATTGATTATGAAACCTATCTATTTTCCATAAGTAATGATACGATTAAATGTTTGTGAATCCCATTTTATTTCATGGTTTATGATATGATTAATTCTTTATGATCTTCTAGAACATAGAAATATGGATTTCATAATGAGATGGGTGGGACCTATATCTCTCACCAATGCATTGAGTAATGGTAAATGTTCTATGAGCTCATAAGGTACACAGGTGGTTAGTATAAGATTAACATGTAGGGTATGTTAGTGGCTTTACCAATACTAAAAGTGGCTACATGGTAGGTCATCCCAAGCCTGAAGTAGGTACACATATGGTTAGCCAAAGTGTAACATGTTATAAATGTATTAGTGGGTATCCTTGACATAAGATTTTCTATTCATATGTGTATCAAACAATTATATGTATTATTCCACTATTATGATATCATAGGCCATGTTATTTTATTCCCTTATGATTCATGTCATAGGAACTACCAATATTTATGTTATGACTGAAGATTATGATCTTTGATATGCAGTGTATGGTTTTCAAATGTTATGATCTTGTTCTCATACACTTATGTTCATGTTATGATTATATATATATATATCCCTTTTTTACCCATACTTAGCATCATATATCACCATTTATTAGGTTTCTTTTCCTTAGGTTATGAAGAAATGTATTACGTATGATATATCTAAGAATGGTGCGGGCTATTAAGGCCATAGTATGAGATGATGTAGTTCAGATACAGACCCATTTTTTATGTTTCCATGTTTCTTAATACACTAAACTATTTTGGTCCTTTTGAATTTATTTGTTTAATTTAATGAATATTCATAAAAACATTATTTAATATATATGTATGATAAGCATGGGTTTCTATAAAGACTCATACCAAGTTGATGGAGCGTGATATTTCTTGTTATTTCTGGAGACAAGCAATTAGTATAATGGTTCCCTTTCAAAATAATTGATTGGATATAATGTTTTTTATATTCCATCATATGATATTTATTATAGCAATTTCTTAGGTTTTTAGTATTTATGGGTGTTTAAAAGACCTTATGTAATCAAAGTGAAAGTTGAAAATCTTGGGAAGTTTGAGAAGAGGGGTGTTGATGGTATCCTCTAAGTTTATCCCATAAATGGAATAGGATACCAATGATACATTGATTATAAGGATAATAATATAGATATTTCTAATGTGAAAGAGTTTTAACAATAAATTAATAATAATAAACATCATGAAGCATGTTCTTGAAGTGATGATGATTCTTTTTTTAGTAGGAAATATGATTTTTTTTAAAATAACATGAGTTTAGAATAGTTACAAAGTCAAGATGATGATTTAGCAGTTTATTATGATGGAGAGTAACCTCAAACAACCCATACAAGGATAATAAATAAGGTGGTGGTCTAAAATACCATTGGAGAACAAGTATGTATAGTTTAAAATAGAATAACATTGATGAAAGTAACACTTTCCTCAATTTTTTTAACTTGTCGAACTATGATATGTGAATATGGATTTGGAATATCCAGAGTGAATTGATGCTATAAATGAAAAGTTAGATCAAATAGATAAGAATGTAACTTTATATTTGGAACTCAAGACTATAAAAAATAATGTTATCGAAACAAAGTGGGTGTTTAGAAATAAACTAAATGAAAAAGGTGAAGTTGTAAGAAAAAAGTCAATAATAGTGTGTAAACAGTATTCACAAGTTGAAGTAATTGATTTTTATGATACCTTTACATCAATTAATAGACTATAATATATTCAAATATTTCTTTATATTGATGAAAAAAGTCAATATAAGGTATTCCTAATAGATGTTAAGACTTATTTCCATAGTCACTACTAAAAAATAGACTTCTAACCATGGGGATATAGTTACAAGAGTTTTTACCTTGGCTATTGGTCACATATATCAATAGGTAAAGTTATTATAGATATTTATAACCTATATCTTTGATAAAAAGTGCATATGTAAATATCCTTGTGGAAGTAGGTTTCCTATAGCCTCGGGCCACATGAATGTGGCCATAAGTTGATACAGAAACATGTTTTGGGTGAGAACAAGGTAGTAAATGGTTTATATGGGGGGGAAGGACCTATATCCATGGGAAATAATTCCCATGTTTATGTGTCCATAAATAATAATTGATATATATATATATATATAATTTTAAATAATCAATGAAGAAACTTATTCTAGTGGAGTGGTATATACATTCCATGACTTTGCATAACTTTAGGGTTTGAATATCTATATTTTTTAATTTTAAAAACAAATAACTATATATTTATATATAAATATTTGTCACCTATCATCGAAATAAAAGTTGTATTAGTGGAGTGGTGTTGTTCAACTCATTGTTGTGATGAATCCCCAACTCAAAATTTAAAGGACATTTTATTTTACTGGCCATTAATATATATATATATATATATACTTATATAGAGGATTGTAAATATAAATTAATAAACTAAATTATAGTGTAGAGGGGGAAATCGAGGGATATTTTCAAGAGCATCATTTCAATACCCCGCAAAGTGGATTATCTTTGAAAACCCACGTAGCCACTATCATAATGATCATGGAAATGGATTCCAGATAGACTAGCCAATATATAGACATAGAAAATACCCTTGGATATATAATATAGAGAATATGGATATATATTTTAGTCTATACCCACTCCAATATTATATATGGGTTCAATTACCATGGTTATAGGTTATAGTCATAAACATTTGGGCTATAGTCACAGGCAAGGCTCGTTTCAACATGCACATTTTCTACTTGTGAATTGTGATTTATAAGAGTAAGTATATATTGGTAAAAATAGTGGTTTCTTGAATGGTAAAGAATAAATTTAGGATTAAAGGTTAAATAAGGATATATATGAGCCAAAACAAACCTCAATTGTATTGTATTCCATGTTAAATACATTCTTGAAAGAGTTCATGTTTAAGAAAGGATGATTAGACAAAAATATCTACTTTAATGATGAAAAAGAGGTACCACCAATTGTTATTATTTAAAAAGATGACATCGATTTTTCTAGAAGTTAAGAATGTGTATGTGAAGAGTTTTTTTATATGAAGAAGTTGTTTTAAATGTCTATTCTTGAAGAAATTATATTTTTTATGGGTTAAAAATTTGTTCAAGAAGAAGATCGCATAATTTATATTAGGAGAAATATACCGGTAAAATTTTAAAAAAATTTGGATTTTAGGATTCAATTTTTTTTTCTACACCATTAAAATTATGAAAAAACTGTTTAAGGATGATAAAATAAAATACTCTTTTTTAAGGTTTATTTGAATTCTATAAGGGACATTTAACATTTTGATACTAGTAATCTATGAGTAGGAAAATTTTAAAAGGACGAGACCTATTGTGATCTTTATCGGCCATGTGAAATTTTTGTAAGGTTCGTTGTTGAAAATTATATTAGAAATATAACCATGGAAGGAACACAACTCTAAGTATGTAAGGTTTTTTTCATGTTCAGCATGGGACATTTACCATTTTTTATGGTTCATCATCCAATTGTGTATAGGTTATTTCCTATTTCTCTAAGGATCATTTCCCAACTCTATAAGAGACATTTCCCAGTTCCATAAGGGTAAATTTTAATTTCATAATGGTTATTTTCCCAAAATGTAAAATTCATTTCTCCACATAATCATGGGGTCTTCTGAGACAAAGGGAAGATCATACTTTATCAAATGTAGGATTTTTATAATTTCATGGGGAAGTATTTTTGGGAAATAAACATGGAATTATTAGTTGAATTATTTTTTAAAATTTAAAAGAATTATAGGTGTCTAAATATAATGAAATTTTAGTTGTTCATTCAATGATTAAATATCAAAAATGAAATTTTTATTTATGAAATATAAATAAAATTGTTTGTACAATGAAGGAAAATATTCCACTACCAAAGAGAGAATTAGTTCTGAATAAACTGCCTGATCATTCTAAAAAATGCGCTACTACACTATGATGACCTGGAATAGTATTTAATGAATAAGAAAGTACTGAGAATCAGAAAAAGTTTATTTTAGTTAAAATAATTTTTTTATATAAATTTGAAATTTGAAATTTGACATTTAAAGATGAAAAATGATGATACTTAGGAATATAAAATTTGTAGTATTGTAAAAATAATATACATGATCAATATTCACTATATGAAAAAAAAAATACATAGATTATCAAAGAGAGGTAAATGTATATGGGGAATGATATACATTATATGGAACAATAAATGGAAAAAAAGACACAACAGGGTTACAACATGATGATGTTCCTATTTTGTGGAAGAAACTCCTTTTTAAAATCTTTTATATCATTATAAACATGTGGGAAGAACATTTTACACAATTAATAGACTTTATTTTAATAAAAGTTTTATAATAAACCCTACTGACTATGATCCACATGTTGGCACTAGTGGACTATATGATCTCGGATGATGGTGAATGATTCCACAAAGTAGTCTTCTCTTCTTGAGAGTTGAACCTTGTTAAAATATATCATACCCTTTGTGTGAGTGCATATCTATGTGATAGAGATCAAATTAAGCACTTTAAAAAGTGACATGGGCTATTTCTAAAATAAATATAAAAAATAACATACAATTGTTTATCACTCACAGTGATTTTCACTTATCTTAATGGTCTTTTCACTCACACAAATAATTTAATTACCTAATATGTCGTATTTATAACAAAATTCATGCCACATTTCCCCCCATAATACCATTTATTATATTTAATTCACAATTATAATTTTAATTATTTCTCTACAGTGATATTTTATTTTTTAAAACAATTTTAGATGATCATTCCATCTATAATTATAGGGAAAACAAAATCTATTTCTTAATATAAAATATGTATGTATCATTTTTCAACAAGGGATATAGTTATGATTGATTTTTTTTTTAAATAATATTCATTGTAAATCATCATTCCAAAACTTAATAGCAGGATTAATTAACCTCTCCACATTGTTGATTAATCCCCTCTGTAAATATAATCATTGGTTCAAAATTTTACAACATGGTTAATCAACATACATTGTATGGTTGATGGAAAACATTAAATTGGTGGATCATACCCCATGACATGATGGATAAACTATTCAAAAAATAATGTTTCAATTTTTATAACTCAATTTCATTATTGATCCACTACTCAGAATATAATTGTATGCTTAATCTACCTTCAATACATGATTGATTGGTTATTGGAACAATGTTCCTCTAGAATTTTAATATTTTATCCCTATCTATAACAATGATAAAAATTTCCAAACCACAACATAAATAAACAAATTTATTTCAAAAAATATCAATACAAAAGTCTTATATTTTTCTCAGTCTTCAATACTTCAAACCAAAGCAAGAAGCCCATTATTGTATTTAATGAAATATAAAAACCTTATTAATTATATTAAAACAATGATAATGATATGGTAAAACCCCAAATTTATTCATTTAAGTGAATTTTAATATTTTTATCATATTTAATATATTTATTTTTTCAGGAATATTTATATATTGTGTCATTACATACATGGTTTTGTAGACCGTGCATATTAACCATGCATGGTTGTTTTTAAAGGGAGTGATTATGCAAAATTAGTTGAACAGTTTTCCTAACCACACAAGCTCATTGTACCACCCATAATAATAAACTTTAATTTCTATATTCATGCTTATACTCTCTGATAAATTTTGTAATTTATTTATTTATTTTTATGGTGTTATTTTTATGTTTTTTGTGTGATTATGTAATTTTGGAAATATGGATTATATATTTCAGTTGGGTATTATAAAATATATGGGTAGTTATGTGTGATGTGTTTATTATTATTAATATTAATAATATTATTATTATTAAATATTTCAACGTAAAATTTACAATTTACATGGGAAATTAAAAACATGGGAATGTATATATGTTCCTATGTCATGTGTGGGTTCTATACAATTTTTATCTAATAAAATTATAATTTTTTATATCATTATTATTATTATTCCATACTATAATAAGTAATATTTATAAATTCATTTTCAATAAATGAAGAAAAAAAACTAATATATCCCTACTCCATGTATTAGAAGTGTCCTTCCTCTTTGTATAATTCATTTTTTGATTTTATAGAATCCACATTGAGATTGAGTGGGGATCGTGTAAAATCCAAAAAACGGATTACAAGTAGCCTTGATAGTTAAGGAATCAAAATACATACCATATAAAAGGAATTGAGTCACCTGGATGCCAATAAGATATTTTCAGATGGAATTGATGATGGATGTTGACACAAACTGATGGGGACACATGTTTGGCTCAAGAAGAGCAACTAAGGCCATCAATTTGATCAACTAATGCCTATATAAATGTAAAACACTCTAAATAAAGATAATTTTCATTGGTGCATCTCATCTATTGATGTCTTATCACCATAACCAATCACACCTACCAGAAAGCATCCCAAACTTCACGATGAAAGATAATAAAAACTATTGATGATTACTAAATTGGAAGGAAGGGTAAGACAAAAATACAGAACATGATCTCTAGATCTTCCATTAAATGCACCTACTATAATAGTCCCAAAACACTATAACCACCATAAACCAAGAAAAAATGGGTGGTGTTATGAGATAATTTAGGAAAAAAGTAAAGAGGTGAAACACAAGAATACAAGGTCATACTAGGAAAAGAAGATGCCATCAACCCAAAAAAAATGGTAGATAAAGGCAACGCTATTTGTAATCGATAGATATAATTCAAAAATAATAAACCATCCTTATCACAATCCTCTACACACACCATATCTCCTTACCAATGATGGGGAAAACATGATAGGTTGGGCATAAAATGTAGAATTTTATGGTAAAGAAACCCTCTATAGTAATCATGAACTAAACAAAGCATCATAAACAACCATAGGTGGTTGGAAAACTCAAAACTAAAAGGAAAATACTAAAAGTTCATGAAATAGAGACAAAATTAGGAGGTAAATAATCCATGCACAAAAAAAGACATGAGCTAAATGATATAAATATCAAGGGAAAACAACACCTCTTAAGGGAGAAGATTACCTAAAAAGGTAAGAAAGATAGAATAGAGAAGGTTCTTCACATAGAATCAACACCATCACCACGATGAAGAATTTTAATGAGAAACCCAGGAAAATGCATGCATAAAGATAGAGATATAGAATAATGATGAATATAGATTAATAAAGGGTTATCTACTAACATTAATAGTAAATTTTTCAATGAGTCTATATGTTCTTCCTTTTTTATCTTTTTTCCCTTAATCTCCTAATTTTTCCTTATATTTTTCAAATTCTTAGGGTTTATGGAAGTTTTTGGGTATTCCATTTGAATTAAAACATACAAAATCTATAGGTTTTTAGTATATATATTCTATAAGAACCCACTATATTTAACTTTCACCTAGTACGAGGTTGTATTTTCATAGTGTGGAACTTCAATAAATATTTTCACTTTCTAAGATTTAGAAATTTATCTAATTTTGATTTTATTATCCTAAAAAAATATTTTAAATGGCTGTATAGTCTTAAATGAGGTAATATGACCATAACACCTTTGAAATACATTGAATTATTAATTATTGTGAAGTTTTTTTTCTCTGTTCCTTCAATTGAATTTTTCATGAATTCTTGTAATTTTAAATTGAGACTTTATTAATATAAATTACTTACTAAGTATTTATAATATAAAAAGGTAATTTTTTTCATGATGTTATATAATTTTAACCTACCAATAAAAGGGATTTTTAGGGAAATTAATCCCAAATATTATTCAATTTTTTCAAGAATACAAGGTATTTGATGAAATTTGAAGTTTAACTATAATAATAAATAATGTATTTTTATTGATGGAACAATATATTATGGATTTTAAAATGGTTATGGAATCACTAGTGAAATAACATGATTTAATGTTAGTTTTGTTTCAATTTTAACTTCGTTTTTAACTGATGTCTATAAAGGTGACGTTAAAATCACAGTTTGCGGCATCAGATTTTGGAAAATCGATGCAGAAAACCATAATCAGTTTATATTATGTGTTGGTTTCTTTAAAAAAATTGACACAGAAATTTGGTTTTCATCATTGGTTTTCATCAAAAATGATGCTTAAAACCCAGATATTTTTTTAATTTTTCAGTGTTATTGTTTAGGAAAACCTAAGTGGAATGTTAACAAATAGAAAATTTTGAATATCACTCACCCAAAAAAATAGGAATCCCTGTAATAGAAATGAAAATATACAATAATCAAATAGAATGTATTGTTGGATAAAAATCTATATAAAAAAACCTACTTTTAGCAAGTTAATCCAAAAATGATCTACGCAATTGTATCATTTAGTAGAATTATAAAACACATACCAGAAATTTATAACATGATCATTGTCGATTGATGTTGATACACTATTTTTAGATCATTATGTTCAATAACCTATTAAAAAATATTTATTTTTTAAACACTTATTATTAGGAACATGTAATATTAATCATAAAAATTAAAATATACAAACCTTAATTCATAATCATACATAACAAATAGTTCTCAATCAATGATCCAAGATGGGTAAGTTTATATTTCATATAAGAATCAGTTTCATTTAATGTATAGAATAAATTTAAAAGATATAATATTAAAAAATATAATAATATTATAGAAAATATAAAATAATTAACATAACTTACCTTATAAAATTTAGTAGTTACCTCAGTTGTGATTATCTCATATATGAATCATAGAACATAATAACCATATTCAACATATCTTTGTTAGTGATGGAACTAAAGTTCTAAATAATAAAAATGATAATAAAAACCAATATATATAAATATATATATAAAATATCATAATAGTATCTATCATAAAAAATAATTACCATTACTTTCACATATTGAATTTCATTTGGGTTCTTTATCGACAAGTGATCTTTATCAAAAAATTTCCTTGACCTATATTTTCATATATATATATATATATCATCTAATAAAACATTTATATATGAAAAGAATTAAATATAATGAACTTATAAAAAATAATAAAACTTACCTATCTAATAAGGTGGTAAATCCTTTATTAAAATCAACTAATAAAGAGAAAAACTAATATAATGTTCTTTCACTTGGGCCGAATATTCCTAACATACAATTCCCCTAAAGTACTAAATGTTCACAGTTAATGAAAATATAATGAAAATTGTTTCATAATTAATTCTTTGTTCTTACCCATCATGAAATTTCAAAAACCAACACCAAATATATGTCTCTCATAATCTCTCACATATATATGTAACTCAATTAGCAGTATTCAAATATTGCATAGCTGTTGACATCAATTCAAGATCCGTAAAACCATAAATTTATATGGCATCATTTGGAATAAGAAGATTTTGTAGATACCTAATTAAAAAGGTAATATAGTTAGTCAATTTAAACTATATTTAATTATTCAAATAAAAATGAAACTGTTAATTTACTTATATGGAAAACAACTGCAACACACGAATGTTGAGCTCTTTAAAATCAATTAGACTCATGATATCTTTTCTGATTATTCTCAATGGATAGAATCTGCCATATATATATGACTTCATCTTAAACTCATAGATATTATCCAAGTAATAAGAATCTTGAGATAATCTTTTTACCCTATTAAAAATATCAGAAGTATCTATAGGGGTTTGTTCCCGAACCTTTTTTTCCTTTTTTACATTTATTTTGTTTGTAGATACTCCTATATAAGTTAAATTTAAGACAAAATTACAAGTAATTTTTAATTTTATGTAATTAATTTTTTGAAAAATGAATACCTCATTTGAAAGATAACCAAGAAGGTATGTATAGGTTGCGCAGCCAATAGAAAAGGATGGATAGGGTGGGAAGGCAGTGCAGACTGTGATTGTCTTGTTAGTTGTTCTAAAACATCTTGCATAGTTGATTTAATTTCATAACCCATAGTTTGTTTCATATATTTTAGATTATAATTTAAGGCTTTGATTTTAAGATCTCCTGATTTCTTACTTTGTCGACCAAAAAAATTTATAAATACTGACACCCACCTTATATCATCTTATGTAGCCAGGGTGTTATGGCTTTCCCAAACCAGTGGCTAGGATGTTCATCCTGTCCTCAGGGATAAAAGTTCCTTGTGATGATTTCTCCTGAAGTTCATCCTAAAATGAAAAATGAAAATGGTATATTAGTGTTTTTAATTTATAAAATATAAAAAATCATGTAAAAAAATATTTAGTTACAATTATTTTAGATACTTCCTTATCATTCTCTATAAGATAATTTTCATTTTTATTCTTCTAACTCTTCTCTATTTTTCATGGTGGTTGGGGGCAATGGAGGATCAAACTGGACCCCACCAGAACAACAAGTTGACTGAGCTGTTAATGCTTCAAACATTTCCTCAGTCATTTTTTTCTCCAAAAAATGATACCCTCCACGTGATAAAGTATGGGGGTATACATTTTGAAACTCAAGTTCTTGATGGTATTTCCACGAGGACTCTTATATAAAAATTAAAATAATAAGTACTTAGGTAAATATATAAGAAATTTTACAATATAATATAATTTTCATAACAGAAAGGATTTATCACATCAGCTGTAAAACAATTTTACACTATGTATCTGCATCTAAAAACTTATACTTGAGCCATGTATTTTCATTTTGTCTCTTTCAAACAACATAATTTTCTTCTAACATTTTTTTGAAATCTCTCCACCAAACTGCCACTAAAGAAATATATCTTTTCTTAATTGATTTTGTTTCTTTAAAATTGAATTTCATTTTCAATTGAATAAAAATATATTATTTATTTAAAATATATCATATTCCAAAAATGAGATAAAACAAATCAATTGAAACATTTTACCATTACAGCCTCAAAAAGTTGATTTATCATATTTTTGTCAATGGACTTCCAATTAGGATATAAAATACCAATCCTACAATGAATCTTTGTAGAGATATAGATGATAAACTATGTTGCATTTGGTTCAATTCCTTTTTTTCATTAAAACTAATATGAAATCACTCATCTTCATGACCATGTGAAAGTTTTGTTAAACATGTAATTCCATGTTTACCAACTCAAGAACTTTATTTCATAATATTAAAAGTAGAAGACTCCACCACTAAAGTCTCATCAGTAGTCCAGTAATTAGTTTTTGTAAATTAAAAGTTTTTCCAATAAATATTTATATTAACGGATATTTAATAATTTCAAAAAAGACCAATACCTCAGTACATATTCCACTGTCTATATATCTATATCTATAATTGAAATAGGTAAATGTAATGAAATTTTTGTGTAGCTACATATTATTAGACAAGTAAATAATTAGAAAACTGTAAAAGAGAAATATCTAAGTAAACAAAGTGGCACACATGTGTAAATTTAAAGAAAATAATGATGTTATGTTTCTTAACCAAAAAAATATACAATGTAAACTATTAAATAAAAACATTTCTTCTAAATTCACTGAAGCATTTATAAATTTAAATATCAACGTTCTAGAAATTGTTCTCATATGCAAAGATTTAACAAAAATATAATAATGTACATCAGGTATTTCAATGAAAAAATGTTTAAACATAAATATAGAATATAAATATTTAACACAAAAAATAATATAAATAATCATACATATATATATAATTAAATATCTAGTAGTTAATGAATTTTATAGTTTTTACAGATGTAAATTTTTTTAAAAAAAGAAAATAATGTAAATATTTACTGTATTAATTAGGAGGGTAATTTAGTGTTTTATAATATCCCTATAGCATGATCATTTGGTACTGCATGCATTATATCTGCATTATAGTCATTGTTATATGGAAATCATGTTATAGAAAAAGAATCCTCATATAAATCAATAACATCTTCATCATCAGCCAAAGGGATTCTTTTTACTTAAAAAACAACGAACCACTAATCCTTCGATGGATCAATGATATAAAATATTTTCGTTGAATGTGTGGCCATGAAAAATGGTTGGTCATTGAAACTATATTTTTTTCAAATAAAACATTTTAAACACTTATTCATCTTGTTTCACACCACTATTACTTCCAACCCAATTTCACCTAAAAATGGTGACTTGAAATTTAATATAATAAATATCTCATATGTCTTAAATAACTCCATTATATGGTGTTTATGTAGAAATAGGGTTTTTATCTTTTCAAATTGAAAAATGTAGTGCTTCAGCAATGACCATTACACCATAATTTTGAATGCTACTCTTGTCATATAGCTTTTTTATGTAAAATGTATATCCATTAATATCAAAACCAAACCATGTGATCACATTAAGTGATAGTCCCCCTAGCAACCATTTCAATTATTCATATGTAGATATATATGTGATGACTTTATCATTAAACCATGAAAAAAATATATCTTTATACTCAATTATTATCCACTTTTCATTTATTTTCAGATATTGTAACTTTAATTCAATAATATGTGATGATATATATGATTGGACATCATCTGTGTTGTTCAAAATGTATAAATGTGCTTTCATCACTTCATCATGTAGAATGAACTTTACCTTTAAGCCTCAAATCCCTATACCTTCATTATTAACTATCATGTGTCGAGATATAGGGGGATCAATATACTCCACTTCATATAAATAATCACTGTAGAACTCAATCACATCTTCCTATGCATATTTTTGAGAAATAGAGGCCTCTGGTCAAAAATTATTTTTAGCTTATCCTTTTAAAATTTTCATATATCGTCCAAAATGAAACATCCATCACAAATAAACTGGCCCACATATTCTTATCTCACACACTAAATAAATTATTAGATGAACCATTATATCAAAAAACGTAGGTGTGAAATACATTTATAGTAGAAAAATAATAAGAGTATATTCATTATCAAACAAGTTTAACAAATTTAGATCAATGAATTTACTAAAAATGTATTTGAATAAATTACAAAAACATGGTGATTGTCTTTCTGATAGTTTTCGGCAATATACCACACAATGTGACTGGTAGAAGTTGTTTCTTAAATACATGAAAACCATGAGATTTTATACCTCTTAATTTACAATCCATCAATGAAACCAAATTATTTAAATTTGAATAATAACCATAGGGTATGTTAATACCATGAATACACTAATAAAAATTCATCTTCTTAATCTTTCTTAACATGAGATAGGCAGGAGGTATATATGTTCCATTTCCTTTCATAGTGGGAGTTAACTCTAAACATATTCCAATTGATATCAATACAATCTATAATGAAATCCAATTTTTTTCTTTTCTTTTATTTCTAAAAAAGCTCCAATCACACCATTACATATATTTTTGCAAACTGGCATAACATCCATGTTATGTTTTATCTCTAAAAATATATTATAAGGTAGTCCAAAAAAGATAAAATATTTCTACCAGATAACTTTTTGAAGACTAGAACTTCTTTTCTTTCTAAATTTCGAATCAATATTTTTCACCCTATCGTAATATTCCTCAATTGAAAATGGTCATCAGGAAAGATTGTATTCTTGTAAACCATTAAAGTATTTTTTTTAATCTATGATAAGGATGATCAATTCAAAAAAATATTTGTAGTACCATGTACACTATATTTCTTCCATTCTATATTTAATAATATGAAGTATCTTCTTCACAAATGGGACATGCATTGTGTCCCATAACAATATATCCCGATAAGTTTCCATATGGTAAAAGTCATTTATAGTTAACATTATCATTGTACAAAGAAGAAAATAGTCTTTCCTGTATGCATCAAAAACATTAACAAGTGTCTACCATTACAATTTAAAATCAGCAATCAATGTTGAAAATACACATCATTATCATTTCTCGGCTGTTTTGGTCCAGAAATCATCAACCACATAATAACATATTTTTTATTCATACATATATGTGGGGATAGGTTGTAAATAACCAAAAAAACAGGCCCTGAACTATGTTGGATACTTAGGCTCCCATATGGATTCATTACATCAGTACACTATCCCATTTTGAGATTTCTAGATTCACTTCCAAAATCACAAATTATTTTATCAAATATCTTCCACTGTGGCGAATTGGAAGGGTGACATAATTTACCATCAGAGATTCACCCATAAGAATTATATATTAACCCTTTTTCATCAATTAAATTTGAAAATAGATGATTCAATGAGGAATTATAGGAAAGGTACCAAATTGATTTAGCAGGAGATTTGATTCGGGAACTTGATAATGTATCAAGGTTGAATTATCATAATTATTTAAAGTAATTATTGTATAAAATTATTAGAAAGCATACAAAATTTATTTTGCATGAGGTTACATTCCAAAACCTTTGAATGAATCTGATTTGAATTTTCCATCCATATTTAAGAATGATGTCATACGTATATGACAATTTGATAAATATTCAAATTATTTCCTATACAACACGTAATCTTTGGTGAGATCATGTATCTTTTTATTCCCCAATCTCATTGGGGATAATATTTTATTCGCCTTGTAATTGGAATCTAGAAGTACGTTTCCTTATAGAAGTAGATCTTATAAAATCTCAAGTAATATAGATAAACGTTTATCTATCCACCCATTTATTTCATTGAAGTTAACTAATCTGAAAATTGCTAATAAAAATTTATATTTACTACAACCAAGGATTAATAGTTACTCAAAATATCTAAAAACTTATTCTAGAGTTGCAGTTTTTTGATGGTTTCAACACCTAAATAAATAATTAATTCTTCAATACAATCCACAACCTCATTATAAATATTTCCATCAACATTAGATGTTAAATTTTTAGTTCTTTCACCATGCCAGATCCAATGTGTATAATTAAGGCTAAAACCATATCAAATGAGATGATCCTCGATTTCTATGGAGTTTAACTTTCCCTCATTCAAACACTTCACACATGGACATAAAATCAAATCTATGTTATGAATATTTCTTTTTGAAAATTCAAAGAAATCATCCACTCCTTTTTCATATTCACTAGTGGTTCTTCATAAATTTATCCAATTACTATCCATTCAATACCTGATATCACAATATAATCAATGAATATATTAAAATATATAAATATTTAAATATATATATATAAACATAAAATTTTTAAACATAAAAACATTCAATAAAAATGATTGAAAATCAAATAGAAAAAATCAATGATTATTAGGAATAAAATAAAAATTAATCTACTAAAGGTACTTATTTTGTGTGACGTGTGTCATGATGATCCAAAAGACATTAAATTTAATGAACCTAGTAGTAAATTATTATTTTAATATAATATAAATGTGTTTTATTTATATTAAAATTTAATTATTTTCAATCATCTAACATATATTAGTTCAATTTACATAGTGTTTACATTAGTTCGATGTTGCGTGTGTCAAAAGTTATTAAAGATTGTATTAATTTAATAAGTGAAAAATATGTAGTTATTACATGTGATGTACATTATATTTATGAATGATGAAACCATTCATCATTTTTCATTGCATAATATCATCAATAAAATTTGATAATTTCATCAAATAAATAATTTATCTCAATAAAAAAACTTTAACAACAAAATTTATAAATAACAATCAACTACATACAAATAATTAAAACAATAACTCAAAAATATAACTAAATGATAAATAATTTTACTTCAACATTAAAAAAATTAAAAAATTCAAAGTTTAATATGGAAAATGGATCCTTAATTGGAACTTGAACCCTCAAATGTTTTGGAAGAATAAACACTCTAAGATCTAACAAATTGCTTTCATAAATTAACAATAAACAAGAATAAAGTAATAAAATCAAACAGTAAATGATTATCGGCCCAAAAAAGTTTTCCAAAGATAATTACTTCAGTGGATGATGAAACAATGATAGAAGAGGAAGAATCAAGACCACAGATCGTGAAATGATGATAAAAATTGAATAAAATCAACAAAGATGTTTGTTTTGGATCAACGCCTCTCCATCAGGGTCATCTTGAGTTGAGAATAATGTTTTGAGGATCCTAAATATGAGATTTTTTTGATCCCATGTTTCATTTAAAATGTTTTTAGTGTATATATTTAAATAAAATGATTCCAAAAACTAATTAACAGCATCGGTTTTTGTAAAAACCCACACCATTAATAATTTTTTTTATTTATGGTGTCAGTTCTTTTACAAAAACTGACAGCATAAATAATTGTTATATGGTTATTGGAATCAGTTATTAGAAATAAAAATACCATAATTCAATATATAAAAAATTCGACATTGGTTTATGTTAAAACCGAAGCCAAAAATTTCTCATAGATACATTTTCATCGGTTTATAAAAACCCGACGTCAAAGATTCAATG
Source organism: Viscum album (assembly GCA_963277665.1). Lineage (NCBI taxonomy): Eukaryota > Viridiplantae > Streptophyta > Magnoliopsida > Santalales > Viscaceae > Viscum > Viscum album. Next base: position 870,024,320 of record OY728122.1, read on the forward strand.
TTGAAGCCACTATTTCAACTAGTGGATGTTTTAAGGTATCCTTTTAATTATAATGGCATGTTTTTATATGATGTAATATGTATCTTATTCAGGAATAATTTAATTATTTTTAAATGGGGAGATTTTACTAAATGATTTTAAAGTGATAATATCAATAATTTTTCAACGTTTTTGAAGTAGGAAAGCGTATTTAACATGATTCAAAGGTGTCATTATTATTGGATTTACACCACTGATATTAATTCTCCATTTTTATCTATGTAAATATAGAAATAATTTGCATGAATTTATGAATTTTGGTAATAAATTTGTTTGAAGTGAAAAATTATTTTTAAAGGTGTTTGGAGGTGAGAAGTGGGATTTCATTAAATTTCATATTGATCTTATTAATCATTTTACTTTGGAATACAACATTTGAAAAGATTGGGTATCTTGGAGGTTTCTTTTGAAAAGTAAATTACCAGGTGATGATTTTTATATTCATATTATCTCCTTCACTAAAATTGTATCATACTTTGACTAGTGTGGGTTATCTATCTATTATTATCTAGATAGATTATTTATGAGCATCATCACTAGTCTAAGAATATATTTTGGCTAGTGATTTTAGTCTCTAGTTTAGGTTTCTTCTATGACTAGTAATCTCTATGTAGTTATATTATGGTTTGGGTTGTAGGATCCAATATTCACTTCTTAGAGAAATGGGTAGCTATCCCATGATGCCTAATAATTCTAGAATATTTGAGATACTTGATGGAAGTTGATTTAAATTTTATTTCATCAAATATGAAAAGGTTTAAAATAAAATGTTTTATTATACATAATTGTTTTAATGTAAGATAATGAATAATATTCATTTTCCTTACTTTTCATACATAAAAGTATTATTTTCATTATTTATTTTCAAACTAGTATTAATGGTTGGTATTTTAAGTTGAAAATGATAGAGTCATATAGGTAAGTTATAGGTATTTGTGATCACTCCCTGTATTTGTATCTTTTTTATACAAGTAGTTGTATTTATTGATCTATTTTTTTGGTATCAGATGTCCCTTTATGTTTATGTTTATTATACGATAGAAATGTATGTGAGACTATAGATATAAGATCCCATGCTCATATGTGTACTGAATTCCTGAATGAATTTAAATTTTTAATTAGTCAATTTGTTGAATTTTGATCAGATGTTTATAATAGGATTTTGAGATTTAGATCACATTAAAGTGATGTTTTTAGACATGTAATGAGGCTTGAAGGGAATTATGGGTGATCGGGTGGGCCTCAAGAGATTCGGAATTGTTTTTTAAGTTTATAGGATTTTTCATGGGGAGAACATTTTAAGGTGCATGGTTTAGGGGAAACTATGTGTCATCCTAAATCTTAGGGAATTTTCAATTGTTTTTCTAAGTAGTATTGTTGGATCACATTGTTAGATCCTGATTAACTTCAAAACATGTGAGGTTATAGAGGGGTTGAAATGATATCCACATGATTGGTGCATGTTTTTTTAAACTATACAAGGTGGATTGGTTTGAGTTAGTGTCGTCCGCACTGTTAGAGAATGGTTTGAAAAAATTTGTGGCCAAACCTTATGGCTCATTAAATGGGTATTTTTACCAATTATCCCCTTTGAGTTTTAAAATGTGGGATTCATATTTTATTTCTATATCATGTGTGAATAACCCATTAAACTTCGTCCCTATTCCATGTTCATCTACCTCTCTTTGGGAGGGTATTTTGAGGTATTTTCATAGTGTTTTGATTTAGGAATATTCCTCCAGTGACTTCCATTTTCTCCACTTTTTACCATTTATAATTTTATGTTCTCATGTAAGGGCTATTGGTTCTAATTCCATGGGAGCATGGTGGGATTGAATGTTGATGATGTGTCATTACTTATAATTATGATCAGGGAATCCTGAGACCCCATATCCACCCAATTTCTCCGTGATTCGACAAGGTATGTTATCATTTGGGAATTTATTATAGTTTTTCCAAAATTTTAATTAAATTAATTGTGTAATCGACATCATGTGCTAGATCTTTTACCCGAATTGGTGTCAGGGGTCTATTGTCGGCCTTCCACAGGAATTTGGCCACAGTTATAGGGTCACATGACTATGTGGTTGGTTTTCCTAAATATGCCTAGTTAAAATTAAATTATTTAAATAATAATATTTTATATAATTAATTTTTTAAGATTCTTGGATTTTTCAGGATACCAAGAGGTGAAAAGAGTGGTCATTAGGCTTGGCATGGCCATTGTAGAAACTTCTAGTCCTTGTTCAGGAAAGGAAAGCTTAAAATAAATGTTTGATTGTCCTACATCCACACCCTAAGGTGTATGAATTATATTATATACATTTTATCATGTAACCTTTCCACCTTAGGGAGATAAACCATTCAATTAAAAAAATTAAAATTAAATTGAAATAAAAAATTTAAATTATTTTTTTAATTAAATGAGATCTCATTGAGCCTATAGAGATCAAAGTTCAATAAAACTCCTTATTCCCTACCTAGATTCCTTTACAACTGATAGATGAGTTTGTGATTATTTAATTTAGGTATCCTTTGATACCATCATCTAAAGAGGTGTTTCCAGGCTTTAAATTGGAATGGACATGGGTTGGGTGAGTGAACAGAAAGAGTGAAACCTTGATCATTGAGAGAAATCATGATCTATTTCTTGAGTGATTCTATGTAGGAAGGACATAATGTGGCCAACAAGGCCCTGATACACTGGTAATGATGTTGTATAATTTTAGGCCCATAGTTTACCTAGTGTCCTCCCAAGACATAGAAAAAGAAATAGGACACACATGAGGGTGCCTTTGCTACGCTGTAACCTTGGAGACCCATGTGGGTTCCCCAGTAACTAACCAACCATGAGAAAGTATGTTTGGAATGGTAATATATGTTACTTGGTGTCACCTTAGAACCTATAATTAACTTTTAATCCTGATGTAGTGGTGATTATGAGAATGGATTAACTTTTCAGACATCCCTAATCTTTCATATACACTTCACATGTTATTTTTAATATAACCATGCTTCCTGGGTGTACTTCTTGGATCCCATCCTATGGAAATGATGTATTCATGAAGGTATAACAGATTCTCATAGGTTATTCCTTGGATCGAGGCTTGGGAATCGTGTGATATTATTATGAGGTAGGTTGGATGATTTTTTTTCATGGGCGCCCATTCCCAACTAGAATCTTGTTTTTTATCCATGTGAAAAATGCATGTGCCGCCTAGATTTGACCTTAGGTCTATATGGGATTCAGAAGATGAATTGGTCCCAAATATGACTAGTCTATCTAGGATTAATAAATATTAGAATAAGGAACTGTTTTATTATAATTACTACTATGATAATCAGATTCCATGGTAAGTTGAAGGATTCAGCCGGTTGAGCGTCGTTATATTACCTATTCTTAATCAGGATTCCTAGGATGCCTCGAATCTTGCCATTTGGCATGGTAACACAGGGGATAAATTTTATTTATTTATTTCCTAAGATGCTTGGGAATCAAGATCAAGACATTATTTAACCCTAGAGTTTGTAGAGATGATTAAAAACCCTAGGATTTAGTAGTTGAGTCTGTTATTTTGAGTTATTGGTTGTTGATCCTGGATATGAGGGATTCCTGGGTTATACCAGGATTCAGTATTTATATAGTTTCATGGTATCATAATGTTCTTAGATATACCATGAAAAAATCTAAACTAGGTATGGTAGATTAGGATCTCATGCCTAGGGATTGACAATGGTATATTTAAATTAAATTGGATGGAATGGTCCACAAGACATCTTCATAGACATTTTTGAATTGGGTATAAGCATGTATTGTTTATTAAATTTATTTATTGTAAAGTTGTTTGTTTATTTATATTGATCATATCACATGAAAATGTCAATGTATATTCTAGTTGGTATGGGACCATGTTGGTGATGACCTACAAATTTTTTCACTCACACCATGCATAGTCCTCCATTGCACATGGGTGCCCTAGAAACTTTTACATGGTTATTATAGGTATGAGTTGTGTAGAGGTCCAATATGTCATGATCAAGGGGGAAAATTGGGTGAGATCAAAGAATATGATTAGGTGAGGTTGGGTGTATTAATGGAGCCTAAATATTTTTTTTAGTGTTATGTATATGTGAAAGGCCTATTGGGTGGTCATATGTAGTATATATAGTATGAGTATACAAAACATTTGTTTCATTTCATTTTTTAACCGTATTGTTTATATTTATTAATTTCTATTAAAATTTATTTTTTTATATATGATATTTTGTTATTTACCAGTAATTGAGCACTTTTATTGAGGAGTATAGTCTCCGACTATTACTAGCCTACACCAACTATAGTTACCCATTATTTTAATACATATATATTACATCATAATGGATCAATATTTATTATATTACATAATGTCCCATGCTAGAATCGTATGTATATAGTGCCATTGGAGAGTTGGAAACATAAAAAATTGATTCATATCTGAACTAAATCATCTCACATTAAGTTATTCATATCTAGATGCCTTATTAGACATATCATACATAATACCTTTATTCATAACCTAGTGAAAGGAAACATAATAAAGGGTGAGCATCCAGTCTCAATAAGGGTAAAAAGGAATATATAAATATAAAAAGAGTATAATGGTATTATAACATGATAAAAACATTGGAAAACCATACCTTTTATTTATAATAATCTATAAAATTTAGAGATATAAAATAAATTACATCATTCATGCAGATGATAGGTCGTATGTACGCATGAACGTTGTATTAATTTTTTTAATATATGGAACAAAAGAAAGTAAAATAATAATTCAAATTTAAAGAATAAATATTATATCATATACATAATATATTTTCATAAAATCCAAACCTATTACCATCCATTTCAAAATAAAATGAAAAACGAGTCAAATTGCTTTGTGGTGGTGGTAGTCCACACATAGGAAAAAGCGATGTTATCATTTTAAAAATTATTATAAGGTAAGAAGGTAGATGTGATATTATAATTAAAAAATTATAATTATTTCATAAATATCAAAAAAAATATTAAATCCATCATTATATCTATCCTTGAGATGTAGTGATTGAAAATGAATTACATCGGTTCACGAGGCGGTAATCATCCACAGACATGATTGATAGTTTTGTATCCCATTTGATGGAAGAGGGGATGGATATAGGATATTAAAAAAATATAATAACATATAATTATATGATGGATAATTTTTTTGTTATAAATTTAATATTAAGACATTAATGAATGTTGTAGGAGAAGAAGTAAATAATAAACAGATTGCTAAAGACAATTACCTTCACTAATAAACACCTCCATTGGATCTATTATTAAGGACCCAAGGGTTGGTCTTTTCGGACGAAAAGTTTATCTATAATGTGGATAATTATGTTTTACAGAGATTTGGGTAGGTTTTGGGAAAGAAAATTGGCTTATGAGGTGTGAAGTAGTGAGGGTGTAGGTGCTCATTTTCAATTGAGTAGGTGTGACTTTTTTGTAAATACCCAAAACTATTCATTAATGGGAAGTCAATATCAACCCATGTTCGTAAAAAATTGATAAATAATGGATTGGAGGGAATATATGGTCTATAAATACCTCCACTTCACAAAAAAACACATTTTTTAATAAGGTTGTTCATTAACCCTTAACTTTACTTACTTTGACCATTTTAGATTTTACCATGGAATATAGTTTTTTATTTATTTACGTAGGTAATTATTCCTCTAAGACTAAAAATAAATGATACTTATTATATTATTTTGACCCAATTATAATAAATATAAAATAAAATTTATCAAATAAAATCCTTGTGTGTGTGAGAAAATAATTTTAATACTGGAACTTGTAACGCGTAAAACTTTGTTTCGACCTTAACCGTAGTAATTAATTTCTATTATTTTTAATATTCATTATGAAAAAAAACTATGTTGAAATTATCACCTAATATTTATAGTTTTGATTGAAAATATAGAATCCATTTTACGAAATTCAATTCAATAAAGTGGAATAAGTTAATTTAAAATAAAACCGATAATTGTGATGAAAATGCGGGTTTCCAAAGAAAACATTTTCATAAGTGTAATCATTTTTAACATAAATTTTTAATATGAAATTTATTACAATGAACTAAATTTTAATAATCATAATATAATTGAAATAATTTTACTATTAAACCATTTATAAATAAAATGGAATTTTTTAAATAGTTTAAACAAAAAAGAAGTGTTTAACAAAAATCGGTATTTTTTACTATTCATTAAAAATTTAATATTTTTAGATAATTCTTGAACATTCACTCTAAGTGTAACACCCCAGGTAAATAAATAATATGACATTTTTATATTTATACCTATTTGTGAATAAAATTTTAATATTAATTTAAAGGGAACGCTATGCTCGATGGCTTACCCAAAACGCAACAACGAGTTCCTTTGAAATCTTACATTGCACTCTAATAATAAAATAATTTTATTTTAAATGGAAGTTAACACCTAGCCGTTGTAATGATGGGAATGAACAGAATTAAATAAAAAATGATTATATATGTTTGTCAAATATATTTACTTTTTACAATAAATGTTAGAGGATTAAAAATGCGAATGAATCCAATTTTAAGCGTAAACATTCTAATATTCTTTAAAAGGTCGATTAACTGCCTTTTGAAGGAGAACCTCTTTTAAATCCTCTTTTTGAAAATTTTATGTGTTATATTTGAAAAAATAAAATTCTTATTTAGAATCGGGACATCGAAATTTACTTTGTGTAAAGTTTTGGTATTTTTCCGATAAAGTTCATTTTTTAATGAATAGTGAAAAATGTTGTATTTTAATTCAAAACCTCTTTTTAATATAATTTATTTATATGATTAGATTATCTTTTGAATTGGTTTTAAAGTGAAATTAGAATATATTTTTACCATTTAATCCAATATTGGTCATTGGAATTAATTTCACTTTGAAATTGGACTTAAACTAGTGTCAATCTTTTGATATATATTGTTTCATAAAAACACGCTATTTGTTCTGACAGCGGGAATTAATTAATAAATTAATTAATGTAATTTATATTTTTTGAATTTTGTAAAATAGACATCATTTTTGAATTCGGAATATCAAATATATCTTAGGGTTAATTTTTGGTATTTTTCTGAAAACATCAATTTTTGATGAATAGTGAAACCACTAAGTGGAACTTAAAAAAACTGATTTTTCATTTAAATGAAATTTTACCACCTCTGTGTTTTGAATTTCAAAAATACGACATACATGGTTTTCATTAGGAAGTAAAATTTGGTTCAATGGGATTAAAATAATTTTTGGTGAATAGTAAATTTTAAGTTTTTAATCGCGATTAGAGGTAATTAGTGTAATTTAAGGTAAAAATAATGTTTTAATAATAGGAAATGACCTTGAAACATATCCTAACCTTATTTGATGAGTCATGGCAGACCAATACAATCCATGGGTAAACTTGGGGACCCCATGGAGCCACTTAGGTAGTAAAATGACATTAATACCTTTTTATTTAAAGTTAAAATAAAAATGTCACAAACATGTGTTGTTTTACTAAAACAATTTTCAAATGGGGTTATACAAGTCGTATTTTTTACTATAATTATTCATTAGAAATTTAAAAATATTTAATACATAATGATATTTTTTTTATAATTTTTAGACATTAAATAAATTAAATTATTTATGACACCATGATGATGTTGTGATTACCTCATTATTTAACGATTTAAATAAAATGAAAATATAATGTAAAATATAAGACCTACACTTATCAAAAACCTATTTTATGTGTGTATTTAGAACTATTATCACCTTATCCTAGAAATATATAATTTTGGGCCCTTTAAAATCCTAAAATCATTTTATAATAATGTTACTTTTCAAGACTTTCCAAGAGTGCCCCTCCTCTCCTCTTATAAAAGGTCCCCACCTCTACCACTTTACCCACACCTCTCAAGACTTTGGCTTGGCCAAACCCTACCCATTTTGTATCTCCACATCCCTATATTACTCCTAGAAGCCTCACTTTGGGCATAAGTCTTTCCAAGAAAGCCTTTGAGCTCAAATCAAAAAGAGTTACCCGATTTAAAGGTAGTGTATTCTCTTGTGTTCTTATGTTTTATTTTGCTTCTCCAACCCCCTAAACTCTTTTTCTTCCATTATTTTGTAAAAAAACCAGTATATTCAATATACTAGGATGTTTTTATGAGATTTATTATAGCTACACCCACACACACCTTCGTCTAATGGTTAAAGAACATATTGTTTCTGTGGTTGGCGATTTTCTGCCTCACGAAACGATGATTGTTCAATATTCTTTTAACACCTTTAAAGGTGGCCATTATGATGTCACTATATTTTATATATGATATATATGGTATTTATGCTTACTATATGCTTCTTTATTTTAGATTTAAAACATACCTTTATTCTTTGCATGTCGTGCAAATGCGATAATTTCATATGAGGAAGTGTGGACTACCGCCCCCTCAAGTGATGTGACTCGTTCATGCAATACATGGAATGTATAAAGAATGAAATTAATGAACATATGTGACTTATATAAAATATATATTATAATGTAATTATAATATATATATATATATATATCTCATTTATTTTTAATTCCATTAATACGACAAAAAAATGAATGTAGCGTTCATGCGTACGTACAGCCTACCGTCACCATGAACGATGCTTTTCATTTTTTATATCCAAATGTTATGTAATAGTATAAAATGAATATTTACTGGATATATATGATATTTTAATCATTAATAATATTCTGGAAATTATTTACTTATAACTACATGGGCAATCATTTTCAAACAAGTTCATTTTTTACTCATGTACCAAACATCAGCAAAAACGTCTGATATGAACTAACATTATTAAACAATTATTATAACATTATAATATGTGATATGAACGGAATAATAATCCTTAAATTAGGTCCTTAAGCAATTATAAATTGACCAAAGTTTATTATTCATGAATATAAAGAAATGAACAAGTCAAGTCAGACTTGAGGTAAGGGAACCTACCCCTCTCTTTCTTTTTAAGTACACTCTTTTAGGTCATTCCTTTTAATATCATCTTTATTATGATTGAGATGTTCTTTTAGATTAATATTAATATGATTTTTATGTTCATATGATGAGAGACCCTATTTTCTCTCATCAATCCATTTTGGAAGATTTGATTGGCGTCGTTAGGCTGTCGAATTTTCGTAAGAGATCCAACCTCTCTGTTTATTTTTAAGTACTATCCTTTATGTCACTTATTTTAAGCTCCTCTTTGTTATGTTGGGGGATGTTCTTTTATATTCCTATTTCTGTACATTTTATTTTAATATGATGAGAGACCCTATTTGATCTCATCAATCAATTTTTGGAAGTTTTAAGTGGCGCTGTTAGGCTGCCGAGTTTTCGTAAGGGATTTTTCATCTCACTTTTATTCCCGTGAGATTTATGATACATTTGACACCATTTCTTTTGATTGGTATATGTACTGCCCATTATTATACTATTTGTGTAATATAATTTCATTTATGAGTATTTACATCAATGTTGTATTGTCCTTCTTTCATGGGGTGTATGTTTCGAAAGATACCCAAGTCGGTAAGGGAAATTTTCACCCTCCTCTTTTTAAAAGACTTATTTTGTTGGGTATTTTAATTTACATATTATAATGTTGGGATATGTTATTATATATCCTTATTGATGTAAATTTTATGTCCAAGTGATGAGATACCCTTTTTATCTCTCATCAACTCTTTTTCTGAATTTTGAAGTGACGTCGTTAGGCTGTCGAATTTTTGCAAGGGAACTTCTTAACCCAATTTTGATTCTTTGGGATAAACTTGTACTCCTTGAATATGTTGTTCTATGAATATGTGTGAATGACCTCTTATTGTTTTACACTTAATTTCCACTTATATTTTTTGTATTCATTTGTCACACATAACTATCTAATTGATTTATCCTTAATCCAAGGATACCGTCTTTGTAAGGAACTTCGTCTCAATCTCCTTTCATTGAGACATATTTTGTTTTATACACAACTTTATTTTATACGGTGTATAAACCCCTTTTACTTTTATGTTTATTCAAAAGGATTATTTTTTATACAAAGTTTTTACTAAATGACAAAAGGGAATGTTTTTATTTGTCGTACGTATACGGCGACAATGACTTCTCCGCCGCCATGACCATTATTTCAGTTTCGTCTTCCTCTACAAGCCATAACCTTTTTTTTAATGGAAAATAAATACCATTTTTTACTTTTCTTTGATTTTGGTATTGAAAATGGTTTTCATAATGTTTTTATTATATCAATGTGTTGTATTGATATCTTATGATTGAAATGTGGAAATGTTATGTTTCCTTTATGCATGTTTTATGTGATACGATTATGTTATGGTTCTTGGGAATTGTTATGAAGATAGGTGGTTCCATGATAAACTAAGGGCAGGTGAGCCCGATATAGATCTCCAATGCATTGGGTAACATGAAGGAGTTAAACGTTAAGGTTTCTCCGAAGAGATTTAGGGAATATATTGTGATGGGTATTCCAAACGTAACCAAGAGGGTTACTCCCTACGTAATAATGTTATGAATGCCTCAAGTTACCTTTATGTCTTATGATTTTTATGATTTATTCATGATTTGATGAGGTATTTTATAGCGATTATGTTTTATGAGTAAAGTATGATTTCATAAATGGACTAATGTTTTCATTTCATACTTTTATATCCCATACTGAGCTTTTTATGCTCATCCCAAGTTTTTAAAAATGTTTTTCACAGGTCAAGGGAAAGGTACATGATGTGATGATAGGGTCAAGGAAGTGTCATGAAAGAATCCTTGTTTTGTTTTAAATATGTTTCTGTCGATGGGAAAAAATGAATACTATCTTTTATGTAACCACTTTGTTTAAATGTGGAATGTAATGCATGATTTATGATCTAATTCTCTAAAACTCTAAACCTGAAAATATCCTCTATGTGAATTATTCATTTAATTCAATAATAAGTAATGTTTAAGGCCGGGTCCTTATAGTTGGTATCAGAGGTCAGTTTAGACAACTTTAGGGATTATGAGTTTTTGTTAGACACAAGGTTAGTCCCTATATCTATTATTTCAGTTAAATACTTGTTTTATAACTTTGTTTTAGGTTAAGTAAAGTCTGTTACGAATGGAAGGAGGAGGATCTTAAACGACATTCCTATCTCTTCTTGATGACATGCTTGCAATAATTATTACAAATCCATGTTCGGATTATTGTGAAACTTTTTCTAGCATACAACTCACTTGCAAGCAGTTGTTTGAGATATCAAACACCTCCACTATACCTTTTTATCATCGTGGATCATGGGTTGTATTTAGTCAAAAACTATTTTCACAATATTCTCATATTTTCTAGAAAGGTTAATATTATCAAGGTATTTTCAAATATTTTACCTTATCACAAGAATTTGATGCATATTACGATTTTAAAAATGGTGTTGAGGAAGGATACCCTTGCGCAACCTATTTATATTTTCTTTTAAAATATAGTCTCTTAGCACATACTTATGGTATTTTAAAAGGACCAATAATATAAAGTTTCAACTCAAATTTTGTCTGACAATTTTATAGAAATAATGTTTTATCAGATGTTTTGGAATTATATGTCATACATGATTATTTTCCAAAACTGTTTTTCTGTGAACACCCATATGACCCATGTTGTACAAGGTGTATTTGGATGGAGGAAGCAAATTATTTTGAAGGATATATAAATCATTTTTGTAATTCATGGGACTTCTACCTATGTGAACAAGATGATGATGAAACTGAGTGGACGCCATGATCAAGGTATACAGTTATTCATTTTGGGAATCGTTTTATTTTATAGTGGTGAAATAAGACTTCAAGAATTAAGAAGTTGAGATCGTAATGAATTTGGATGAAAATGAGAGGTATAAGGAAACTATTGAGGTTAAAACATGTTAGGGTTATTTTCGGAGTTTTATAAAAAAGGACAACACGCAGACCGTGTGTCAACCCATCACATCGTACAAATCTGCGGGAATCGAACCCACAACCAAAGTGTGACTGGTATTTATTGCCTACCACTGGACTACGTGAAGTCCCTGGTTAGTATGACTTATTCTTTTTAGTTAGATGATTTTATGAATTAAGACTAAGTTGATTTTGGGTTATCTATGGAAATTATTAACCTATCACGGAGGATATGTGATTAGGTTAATTACTTTTCAATATGAGACTTTTATAGCAACTGATGTTATTTGGAGATAAGTGTTAATTTGTACCTTGGAAGACTGTGTGACTAAATCCTTCAAATATTTGGGTTTCAAACTTATTTTGGTTTACTTTGAAGAATTTTATGGAAAATTTGTTTATCGAATGGTTCTCGTTGAACTTTGGGTTTTGTTGGACAAATTTTGGAGATTAAGAATAGATTTTCTTTTTATAAAGGGTTATCCTTTTCTGGATTATCTGATCTTTTTCTAACAATTTTGGTTTTGGTAAGGGTCTAAAGACATGGGAAATATATAGTTCTCTTTTTTGGATTAGGTGATTCTCAAGAAGTTGATTATAGTACACTTAATGTGAACACGTCTTCCTAAATACTCATCATTTGGGTAAAGTATGAGTTTGTGTAAGAAATCTAGTAAAAGTTGAAAGTCAACATGACAAGTAAGTATGTTTCCTTAAGATCAAAAATAAATTCCTCAATGAAAAGTAACTTAAAACAAAAATGTTGTCTATTAACTTTTCCTACTGGGGAATCCAATACCGTTTAACCCACCACAAGTTTGTGATTTTCTTGTGGTTAACTTTCTCCTAAACATGTTTTCTATCACTCTCCCTCATAACATGACCCTTTTCTTTTTCTTCCATATCCATGTTTTCCTACATGGAATCCTAGTATGGGTTAACTTGGGTGACCTCTGTACTTCTCTTTCTTTCTTTTAAAGTGATTGTTTTACCGACTCTTGTTCTGATGTGGGACTTTCAATGATGTTTTCGAGCCCAATTTTAAAATTTAGAGGACTCAATTCCCAAAATGGGGGAAGGATGAAACACCATAGGTAAATAAAGAATATGACATTTTTATATTTATCCCTATTTTTGAATAAAATGTTAATATTAATTTAAAGGTAACGCTATGCTCGATGTCTTACCGAATACGCAACAACGAGTTCCTTTGAAATCTTACGTTGCACTCTAATAATAAAATAATTTTATTTTAAATGGTAGTTAACACCTAGTCATTGAAATTAATTTCACTTTGAAATTGGACTTAAACTAGTGTTAATCTTTTGATATATATTGTTTCATAAAAACATGCTATTTGTTCTGACAGTGGGAATTAATTATTAAATTATTTAATGTAACTAATATTTTTTGAATTTTGTAAAATAGAAATCATTTTTGAATTCGGAGTATCAAATATAGCTTAGGGTGAATTTTTGGTATTTTTCTGAAAAACTTCAATTTTTGATGAATAGTGAAACCACTAATTGGTACTTAAAAAAACTGATTTGTCGTTTAAATGAAATTTTACCACCTCTGTGTTTTGAATTAAAAAAATCTAAAATATATGGTTTTCATTAGCAATTAAAATTTGGTTCAATGGGATTAAAATAATTTTTTTGGTGAATAGTAACTTTTAAGTTTTTAATCGCGGTTAGAGGTAATTAGTGTAATTTAAGGTAAAAATAATATTTTAATAATATGAAATGACCTTGACACATGTCCTACCTTTATTGGATGAGTCATGGACGACCAAAAAAATCGATGGGTCAACTTGGGGACCCCATGGAGCCACTTTGGTAGGAAAATGACATTAATACCTTTTTATTTAAAGTTAAAATAAAAATGTCACAAACATGTGTTGTTTTACTAAACCAATTTTTAAATGGGGTTATACAAGTCATATTTTTGACTATAAATATTAATTAGAAAGATAAAAATATTTCCTACATCATGATATTTTTTTATAATTTTTTGACATTAAATAAATTAAATTATTTATGACACCATGATGATGCAGTGATTACCTCATTATTTACGATTTAAATAAAATGAAAAGATAATGTAAAATATATAACCTAAACTTTTCAAAAACCTATTGGATGTCTGGATTTAGAAATATTATCACCTTATCCTAGAAATATATAATTGTGGGCCCTTTAAAATCCGAAAAGCATTTTATAATAATGTTACTTTTCAAGACTTACCAAGAGTGCCCCTCCTCTCCTCTTATAAAAGGCCCCCACCTCTACCACTTTACCCACACCTCTCAAGCCTTTTTATCGGCCAAACCCTACCCATTTTGTGTCTACACATCCCTCTCTTACTCCTAGAAGCCTCATTTTGGGCAGAAGTCTTTCCAAGGAAGCCTTTGAGCTCAAATCAAAAAAAATCCCGATTCAAAGGTAGTGTCTTCTCTTGTGTTCTTATGTTTTGTTTTACTTCTCCAACCCCATAAACTCTTTTTATTACTTTATTTTATAAAAACACCAGTATCATCAATATAATAAGATGTTTTTATGATAGTTATTAGAGCTACACCCACACACACCTTCGTCTAATGTTTAAAGAACATATTGTTTCTGTGGTTGGCGATTTTCTGCCTCACGAAACGATGATTGTTCAATATTCTTTTAAAACCTTTAAAGGTGGCCATTAAGATGTCACTGTATTTTATATATGATATATATGGTATTTATTTTTACTATATGCTTCTGTATTTTATATTTAAAACATATCTTTATTCTTTTCATGTTGTGCAAATGCGATAATTTCATATGAGGAAGTGTGGACTACCGCCCCCTCAAGTGATGTGACTCGTTCATGCAATACATGGAATGTATAAAGAATGAAATTAAAAAACATATGTGACCTATATAACATATATATTATACTAGAATTATAATATATATATATATATATATCTCATTTATTTTTAATTCCATTAATATGACAAAAAATGAAAGTAGTGTTCATGCGTACGTACGGCCTACAGTCTCCATGAACGGTGCTTTTCATTTTTTATCTCCAAATTTTATGGAATAGTATAAAATTAATATTTACTGGATATATATGATATTTTAATCATTAATACTATTCTAGAAATGATTTACTTATAACTACATGGGCAATCATTTTCAAACAAGTTCATTTTTTACTCATGTACCAAACATCAGCAAAAACGTCTGATATGAACTAACATTATTAAAAAATTATTATAACATTATAATATGTGATATGAAATGAATAATAATACTTAAATGAGTTCCTTAAGCAATTATAAATTGAACAAAGTTTATTAATCAGGAATATAAAGAAACGAACAAGTCAAGTCAGACTTGAGGTAAGGGAACCTACCCCTCTCTTTTTTTTAAGTACACTCTTTTATGTCCTTCCTTCACTACAGGAAAACCGCCTATTAGTGGCGGTTTTTTTCATATAGCAGCGGTTTAAACCGCCGCTAAACTTGGCATCGACAATCTATTAGCGGCGGTTTTATGCATTTCGTAGCGGTCAAAGAAAAGTGTCGTAGTACCTCATTTCGCGGCGGTTTTTGGTAAATTTAGCGGCGGGTTTAAGGGCTATTTAATTAGCGGAGGCTATAATCACCGCGAAATTCAGGCATGCCAGGCACCTGCTTAGCGGCGGTTAAAACCACCGCTAATTCCGACGTGATTTCGCGGTGGTTTTAACCACTGCTAAGCAGTCTTCTGAATATATTTTGCAGCGGTTTAAACCGCCGCTAAATATAAAGTGGTAAAACATTAGCGGCGGTTAAAACCGCCGCGAAATGCTGACCCGGAAAAAAAATAGAATTTCTGTTTATACTCCACCACTGCCCTGGAAAACAAACCAAACAACACATAAAACATATATATAATAAGGAGAAAATTTATGCACCACCTACGCAATATTCATAAACACCCTTTCATTTAATGTTGATGAAAAAGTTGATCCAATTCAATAAGAATACCTAAAGCATAAAAAATACCTAAAATTATGGATTTAGAATGAAACACAAGATAACATCAAATGAAACAAGAGATTGGGGGTCACATGGATTTATTCTTATAGTTTACAGATGATCAAAATTGAAAATATTTGATTCCATAAAGGATTAAAGTGTATGGATCAAAATGTGCCAAAGAAGAGAGGGGAGGGATCACTACTAGTCGTTTGTCCTATAAGGATGAGGAACGAGGATTAAATGGGTTGATGTTCAGTCATAATAAGAACCTTTAAAACATTATTGTTATAAAATACTTTATATCGATGATTGACATTATGGTTCCAGGAAATGAGGTCTCTCCAGTCTACCACATAAGAAGACATTTGAGAAATAGAGGGCATATTTAAAGAGAATAGAGAATATATTAGAAGATATGTAACCATTAAGAGAGAATCAGTTGTGCTAATCAAACAAAATAAGTTCATAACATGGAAAACATTACGTGGACCACATGATCCATTCTAGGTCACGAAAATCACATAACCCATAAAACATATTTTGATCACATGATTTTTCTTAATACATATAATCATGTTACCATGTGAAGGTCACATGAATCACCTAAAGATTAGTAGATCATGAAAAAATCCTCAAGAGACAACTGAAGCACATAAGATAGACTAATGGCCAAGGGTGTGCATCAAAGTTCTAATAAATTACCATTGATTAGTTCATGGATTGATTAAGTGAGATATTTAGACAAGGTGATCACACAAAGAGGTCAAGTGACATGATCACATGATTAGGTCTCTTGTATGGTTCTTGTGATGAGGTCATGCAAAGTTGTCTTGCAAAACAAACGCACGAGAGAGAGGGTTTTGAGAGCTATGGAGCTTCATGTCACTGGTCAAATGACCAGCCTCTCACCCCCTATTTATAGGGAACCTCAAGGAATATGAATGGACTTATAGGAGACAAAAAGATGTTTTTAATTCCAACCAGAGAAAGCATAAGAGACTCATGAAGTCATTTCCTACCTCATAACTGAGTCCTTGTTCCTTCGAACATCACTTTTGTGGGGGGGGCATTTTTTTATGCTAGCCAAATGAGCATTGTATATTTTAGGAACAAAGAAATACCCAAATCCTAGGTATTAATATATACCCAAAGGAAAGAAAATTCTAGCATGTATACATATAGATTAATCACCTTGGTCACAAGGACCATGTGAACTTCAATGAGGCTCATGATCACATGACCCTAGGAACATCATGCAAAGGGGTTATGCAATTCATGTGATCTGTTCCTGATCATGTGAAGCCCCATCAAATAGCCCAATTAATCGTGTAAAACCCCTATGATTATTATTTTTTATCATATGACATGTCATCTAACAATCTCCCAATATGTTCATAAAATAAAAGTTAGAAAAGAGGGAAGCTTCATGGGAAGGGAGTTGCATTGGTTTTCATGTGATGTGGTTACGTGCCTCATAAAAACTATTAATGATCATGAAAATCACCTCAGAAAACCATCTTGATCTAGTGATATCCATTCAACATGGCTGTTTGGACATGCAACACCCTAATGAGTCAAATTCCCAATGCTGAATTTACAACAGAAACATCAAAGATCCTATTACCATAGATCATCTAACCAATGAAACAAACACATCATTCTCTTTACCACCTGAGGTTATTGTGATCATTCAAGGTTAGCCACTGAATCTCCTCCAAGACCAATGGTTTTTTAAAGGTTACATACACCACACATGTTATATATACAAACCAAACTTTCCCATATTTGTTCAACACATCAACAATACTACTCATGGTCCGATGATGCATCGTCACCCTCTCCACCTCCATCTCCTGCTGCCACCTGTAAGAAAATTATATTGAAAATTAAATATTGTTGGATATTTATAATTAAACTTAAAACCAATAAAAGTTTTCAAACTAAATGATTGTAATTTTTTGTGATTTACCTGCTCACCACCACTCGGTGCACTACCACTGGGGTCATATCTGCTCATCTACTGATATAAATCAGTCAACTCTTTCTGCATAGAGGATATCTGAGCCCCTTGGTCTTGAACTGTGGCTCGTAGAGAAGAAATCTACCTATGAGCATCTTCAGGTATGGGCTGACCATAAACAGGAGTAGATGCGGCTGGAATCCCTAATGGCCTGCTAAAGACCTCAGATAGTACAGGTCCCAAACCCATCCCGCGCACTCTACCAGGATGCTCCTTCCCAAGGACTTGAGCAACCGGGTCATCCTGGGAGACTGAGTAGGACTGCCCAGGATTGGCATCCCATAGTTCTTTAATTTTTACCTATAAATCAAATATCAATACATATTAACACAGTAAAAACTGATAATAAGTTATTATAATAAAAATTTTACTTCATACCCCAACTTCTTTGGTAGGCTCATTAAAAAAAGAGCCATCTGATTTTCTGTGAACATCCAACCACAGTTCAGTCCGGGAGGCTTCGTGCCCTAAATTCTGTGACTGCATTAAGCAAAGATAAATCAAAAATTCAATATATTATATAGATAATATTTTATTATAAAAATTTAAACTATTTAAAATATTACCAATGACATTAAGCTTCTAGAAAATCTTTTTGAGCCCGCCGTGTGAGGGATGACTTGCTTCGCCCTGTTTGATGCATTCTGTCATGAGAGATCCTGAAATAAATAAAAGGAAATTTAACAGTAATGTATCCAATGTCATCTCCTCTTAATATACATGTATTAATGTAAAATGAGGATAATATAATAATATATATTTCAATACCATCCGCTTCTCATCACGATGTCTGTCAACAAAAACTTTCCACTGCTCTTTCGGTACCCCACTGGGTAGCTTGTCATACATTTGTTCCAAGGTCAACGAAGTATCATTGACATCACACCACAATCTCCATTTGAAATCTTTCCATTTTTTAATGAGATTTTTCAAAGTCCACTTCCGTGCTATCACATCAGAAACTGTGATGTGGAAGAACATTTGTATACAGAAATTCATTCTGAACATATTAGTAACATGACATTCAATTAAACCATAATGTAATAAAATTACCTTTATTTGAGAATCGAAAACTTCATTTTTCCAGTTTGGAGGCATATGTCTCCAATCATCATATGAAATGGGAGGTAAATGGGCTCCACTGCCAACTGACCTATAATCTGGCCAAGTAACCCCGCGACATCATCCGTAGGGACCCCATAAGAATCAAATGGCATGACTATCTTTTCGCCATTCAAGTTTGAAACATCTGATATTTTTAAGTGTTTCTCCATGGTTTTATTTTTTTCATCTTCAATGAGCAAACAATTAGTATAAAAAAATGCAATAAATTTATTTAATTAAAATTTATACCTATGACTATGACCCTCCAGTGTGTTCGGGATGAACTGGAAGGGGTCTGCCGCCGCCCAACTGATGAGGCACCTGTAGGGGGAGTCGAAGACTCAGCCTCTAATGGGAGGCTCTCTGATGGTGTGAGAGATGGTGCAGGGGGAGATGGTGCGGGGGTGTAGGCAGCTGGTGCCTCAGATGTCGTGGGGAGTGACCTAGATGGATCGACATCCGTCGCAGAACTAGAAGAAATAGTATACTGCTTCCTCCTTGGAATTCCTATCATTTAATCAAATAAAATTAAGTTCAGAATATATATTTCAAAAAAATTATGCAGAAAAAAAAATTAAAAATGATAATAGATGCCCAGTACTAACAAACAAAATATATATAACAATGATAATGAATGACTGCAGAAATGAAACAAGTGGTTGCTGCATGAATAAATAATTGTACATACAATCATTTTCCCCTTCAATAATGTCGGTTTCCTGCTCCATTGCTTCATCCACTTCATTCATCCTTGCAAGACTAATATTTTCAATATCATGATGGAAAAATAATTCTGCTTCCTGTTGTTGATGACATTCAACTTCAGAGGTCAAATCTTCCACTTCATCACCCATATCATACAAATCTCTTTGTATTACGTGAGTAACTACACTCCACCCTTCATCCACAACATCATTCACATAATATACCATTTTTTCTTATGATGATAAGATATATAGATCATGTATTTCACGATAACCAACATCCATCAAGCGAGAGAAGTTCACATAAGTAAATTGCAACGAATCTCTTTTAACACCTCTGATAATATTGACCCATTTTCATTTGAATAAAACAACAGAAAAATGTCCATGGTAGTTTAATTCAATAATATCATGCAGCTTTCCATAGTATCCCACTTCAGCAAATGTAAATATACCACTATTTTGTGTTTTCAAACCCACTTCTCGATCAACTGTACGAAATCTAAAGCCATTCACATTATAAGCGTCGAAATTTCTAACTTGCTTTATAGGACCTCTAGCAAGAAACTTTAAATCTTCTGACAAGTCTGCTCGAGTATCAGTATTAACGATCTGAAAAAAGAAATATAATTTAATAGATTTACAAATTGTATGTGTCAAACTAATATTCTTATTTATTGCAATATTTATGAACTTGCACGTCGTGAAAACCATTCTACAAGCTCTTTATTCACAGCTTTAGTTATATCTTTCTCATTTCATGTTTGGCCTCTAATTCTTCTCTTTGTTTGTATCCTCAACTCTTCAATAAATGGATCTGCAATTTCACTATTCAGCAGCACATATCTATGTGCCTGTAATAATTCCAATTCTGTCAGTGTCACATTTGAGGTCCTCCCAACAGATCGGCCAATAGTAGGAAATATTTTTGATTTCTGATACATTTTAGATTGATTTGATGTGTCTTCAATATGTCCAACTCGATTAAATCTTGTCTCAATATCATCTAAATAACTGGAACAAAAGGTAAGACATTCCTCGGCCAAATAGCCTTCAGCAATAGAGCCTTCTGGTTGAGCTTTATTTCTCACGTATGATTTCAAATTCCCAAGATATCTGTGAAATAAAATAATAATATTATGCATTTATTTAAATGTCAAAAATTGTTTACTTAATTGGAAAACATATAAATAAAATACCTCTCAATTGGATACATCCATCGATAATGGACGGGGCCTCCTAATTTAGCTTCTTCAACCAAATGCACAGTTAAATGCATCATGATAGTAAAAAACGATAGAGGAAAGATCATCTCCATTGCACAAAGAGTCAATACAAACCTCTCTTGGAGGTTGTCAAGCTGAAATGGATGTACAACTTTCTCACATAATTGCTTGAAAAATGTGCAGAATTGGAGTACAACAGCAGTAACTTTTTCAGGTAATAATGTATGCAATGCCAATGGTAGTAACTACTGTAACAAAATATATGAATCGTGACTTTTCAATCCATGTAACATACGATTCTTCAAGTCAAAACACCTCGATATGTTACTCAAATACCCATCAGATACCTTCACATTCTTTAAAATTCGAAGGAACGTATCGTTATCCCTATTTATCATTGTGAAAATGGCCAGAGCATACTTTTCATTCTCATCTGGCCAGAGATCACGTTTTATGTTCATTACTTGTAAGTCTTTGCGAGCATTAAGATGATCCTTCGACTTTCCATGCTCATTAAGTAATGTGAAAATAAAATTATCACAGACATTCTTCTCAATATGCATCACATCAAGATTGTGGCGCATCAAATTAAATTCCCAATATGAAAGTTTAAAGAATATAATTTTTTTCTTCCATTGTTGCATTTTGATTTCACTTGACAATGCACTTCAGACCCGTTTTCCACTATCATTCAAATTATGAACCTTTCCAAATTCTGTTTCAACATTTTCAAGCTGTGTCAATATTTCAGAACCAGTTAACAACTTTGGAGGTGGTCTGTGATCAATGAAACCATTAAATTTTGATTTGTTCAGCCGAAATCTATGAGATGCATCGAGAAATCTTCGATGGCCTAAGAAGCACCATTTTCTACTATGAGGTAGCCGTTTGGGATCAAAATCAAAGTTACAAACAGGATAATCCAAACCCATATAAGTGTTCCAACCAGATAAATTCCCAAGCCCAGGGAAGTCACTAATGGTTCACAGTAAAGCAGCATGAATTTTGAACATTGTTTTAGAAGAAACATCAAATGTCTCAACACCGTTACTCCATAACTCCTACAATTCTTCAATAAAAGGCTGCAAGTATAAATCAATATCATTTCCAGGCATTTGTTTTCTAAGAATAATCATTGATATGATAAAAGATGATTGTTGCATACACATCCACGGAGGCAGATTATAAGGGATCAAAACAACTGGCCAAATGCTATAACTTGTACTCAAAGTCTCAAATGGGTTGAATCCATCGGCAGCCAATCCCAATCGAAAATTCCTAGGATTAGCTAAGAAATCTAGATGTAATGAATCAAATGTCTTCCACGATTGGGAATATCGTGGATATCTCATTAACCCATCATTGTTATTATCTATAGAATGCCACTTCATGTGTTCGGCGGTTTTTGATGGCATGAATAATCTTTGCAATCGCGGCTTCAAAGGAAAGTAACGCAAAACCTTTGCAGGTGTGTTCATTTTCTTCTTCTTTATGAAATTATGTTCATTCAAACTTCCAACATCACCCTTTGACTACCATCTAGAAGAAGAAAATTTCTTGCAATTCTGTCTACTTGAATCCTCTCCCCAATAAAGCATACAATCATTGGGACACACATGTATTTTTATATAATTCAGACCAAGCTTGTTAACAACTTTTTTCATATCATAAAAAGATTCTGGGATTTTTGCTTCAGGAAATGCATCACGAATCAATTCCAATATCATGGACATTTCCTTATTTTTAATTCCCCATAGACATTTGATATGGTACAACTTCAGCAGAAATGAAAGCTTTGAATATTTCAAACACCCACTATACAACTCTTGATTTCCATCGTCAACTAAATCATGAAACGCATTTTTCTCAGTGAAGTTTTCCGTTACATTTGGCTCTACAGAATCAAGAGGAGGATCCAATGATATGTTCCAATCTTGATCTACTTGTGTTATATTCTTAAAAACATCACTTGTCACGTTGAAATTTGTAGCACCCTCTTCTAGTTGTTCTGATATGTTTTGATGCTGATAGTGGTGTCTTGCAGTGCCGAATGCATCATTTATGAGGTTTTGCATTTCATTTTCCATTGTCGATGAACTTGGGACCTCATTTTGTGGATTAACATCAGTGCTCAATCTTTCTGTATTGTTCGATTCTCCATGCCAATTCCAACACAAATATTGACCAGGGAATTGATTCAGTATTAAATGTTCATAAACTTCATCTCTCTTCAACCATGTTCTAAATTTACATTTAGGACATGGACATCTTATTCTCCCTTCAACGGATCGATTAGAAATCGCAAAATCTAAAAACTCATTCAAACCCTTAACATACTGAGGTGTGTTCCTCAGTAATGTGATCCAGCTTTTATCCATGTATATCACAATGTGCCTACACAAAATATACGATAGTGTAAGATTGAATAATCATAATATAATAAAGATGACCCATTGATCATAAAGTATGCATAATATAATAAAGATGATTCATTGATCATAATATAATAAAGATGACCCATTGATCATAAAGTATGCATAATATAATAAAGATGACCCATTGATCATAAAGTATGCATAATATAATAAAGATGATTCATTGATCAAATTTAAAATAGGCGAGTGGCTATTTTGGTTTCAGTTCTTTTCTCCAGGCCCTTGGATCCCTACCTAGAGATCTTCTCGGGTTTTTTTGGGAGACTATGCTCCATCTAGATTGATCCATTCAACATTGGATCTTTTATTATAGTTGTGGTGCATCTCTCTAGGTAAGAAATATTTATGATTCTTCGTTTCTCTTGATAATGGTGTCACCCTAGGGTAACAATATCAGATATGGTGGCCTAAGTTTTTGAATCTTTGTGTATTCTTCTAGATCCTTTGGGAGATCTCATTATGGAGGTCATTCTTTGGTTAGTTGGGGTGTGGAGGATGTCTTTTCTTGAGGTATTTGGTGTTTTCCATTTCCACCAACCCCTTCTTTTCTAATTTATATCAATATTAATGTTTTTATTATATTCTAGGGCCTTCTTTTTCATCATTGGGTTTTCATTGTTGGTGGATCCCATTACGGGAATGTGTGACTTGGGCTTTGAGGTAGGTGGTTCCATCTCTAGCCTATGATAATTAGCCTAATTTCTCTTAATTTATAAGTTGATATATCAAATTGGAATGACTATTTTCATTTGTTTAAGAATGGGTTTTTGAGAGAAATGTTTTTCCATGATTTTTGATAAATGAAAATGAAATGGGTACGTTAACATAAATATGGGTTAGTGTTCAACCACTGATTGTGATCATAAATGTAAGAATAAAATTATGTATTCTTTTTTTAACCTTACCCATTTTTGGTAAATCTATTTTATTAGTTATGTAAATAGAGATAAATTTATAAAAAAATCCCTATAATATCTATTGTGTTTTAATAAGATCATGATATCAAATTCATGACTCAAATATTACCATAAATTCACTACCCTAATTTCCATTGGATCAACTGACACCCAATGATTCTATGCCAGATACAATATGAATTTGATTAATACTCATAAAATGTGTAGGTCCAATTTCTCTTATATTTAAAGGGATCTATAGGAGTCTAAACATGATGAGGGTATAGAGGCTGATATGGGGATAAAGCCTGATTAACTAGACAAGGTAGTAGTTCTTGAGGGGGTGGTGCTGACTCATTCTACAGTGGTTGATGTATAGCCTGAGGCTGAGTAAGATGTTGATTCCTTAGTGAGGCTATAATGGATGATCTACTGGTAAAAATTCTAGTAGACTAGGGGACTCAACCTGTGAAACAATATCAATCTAGAACATAGAGTCTCTTTTCATAGGATACCTGAGTGAAAAAATTAACACCTTCTTAGCATGTTGGATGGATTTCTCCTGGCGATGAGTCCTATTAGAGAATTTTTTGAATCCACCTATAATGTTTGGAGTGATGGGGGAGGGAACAAGTTTAGCCTTACCATTCACCATGCACATCATCAGTAGATATTTGTGATTTAATGACTTGTCAAGTGAATTCATGAGGCCCTTCCACCTAGCGACAATGTCTATGACTCACTCATCTGGTTGTTGTTTTCAAATAAAGTAGTCAGATGTTCTGGAATTTCCCATGGTGGTGCTAAACTGAAAAATAAACTGATTATGATGGTCTTCCCAACAAGCTATAGACCCAATGGATAACTAGATGTACCAGAAAAACTCTGGCCCTTCAAATGTCAGCACAAAACATAGTGCTTTGTGTCTTCCTACTATGATAGAGTTCACAACATAGGGCCACACATTGAAATAAAATGGGCTAGGTGTTGTAGCAGATTACACATCCCATTGAAGGGGGGAATTGTTGGATTCTCAAATTCTATTGGTGCTGACATATCATAAACCAATGCATGTTATGACATTCCATCAAGTGGTATTTCCACCTATCACTTCTCCAGGGCCTCAAAGGATACGATGAGGTTGTCCATTGTGTCCTCTAGGAAAGGATTCCATTATGGGCTAGGATCAATGACAACTAATGAATTTTTAATATCATCAACATGGTAGGTAGGATAAACCACCCATGAAGTGATAGGTATAACAACTAGGCGAATTCCATAAGATAATACTGGGGGAATTACTAGAGCCAGGTCTCAAGGAAGATTCCCATTCAATTTTGGTGGATTAGGCAATAAATAGTGTGATCACTTGTCATAGGCTCCTAAATTTACCGAATTTAGAGGAAATTGATTTTCAAGATTAAAGGGAATTATTTTTTTAATGAATTTTTGATTCCCCTAATTTTCTAGTGGATATAGGACAAGATTATATCATATATCTCCATATTGTAGAAACTAATTAGCATGGAGCTCATTAATGGGAATCTTCTATTCAGAATGATGCTGAAACATAGAAGTCATACCAGGATAAACTATATTCTACATTGAACTAGAAGGGTCATAGGGATTAGCAGTCCTGGTCGGTCCTTTACCCTGGTTGGGGTCTTGGTGTAAGGTTAATTACTTAGAGGAATCTGAAAGGCCATGCGTCTTTCATTTATGGTGGGTGTCAACACTTGGGGTGTCCAGTATATGTTCTGCTACCGCAAAGGGTGGGTCCTCTTACTCAGAATTTAATTTAGTTTATCACTCCTTAACTATGACAATCTCATCTATATTCAAGGTGACTATGCATAGAGGCACATTATTGACGTCACTAAGCATATTTGGCTATCGTAGGATGGGATTGAAGTGGAGAGAAACATAATTCCCTATGATGCAAATATGTACTGGTGGGGACACTTCCTTAATAATTATATGGATTAGAAAAATGTTCTGAAGACATCATTGTAGATGGTACTGGTGGTATCTTGTTGATGTGGGTGGATATGAAACGAGAAGACCTTCTAAATAAACCATGTAATGTTAATAGAGAATTTCATCCCAATGCTCTTGGATATTATATAATTCAAAATAAGGTTCAAGAGGCAGAAATGTGTCTCCCAAATGGTTTGAAAAAAAACCCTATCATGATTGAGTGACCCCAGAATTTTGATGTTGGAAGTAGTGATCATCCTTAATATATCAGAAAACTGATCATTGGTTATAGTTTCATATCATATTCTCCACTCAGAAGTGCAGTTTAACTCTTCATTTCCACATTCTTATACTTTGGGTGGCTCAAGAACTTGAAAAAATGGTTCTGTATACCATTGTGGTAGTGGACTATCTGGTGGGGATAATGTTGCATGAGATGATAGTCTACAACCTACTAGATTGTATCTCAAAGATGGTATATACTACTTCACCATTTTCTTATAGGACAGAGTATATTCCACATATTCATGTGAAAGGGAAGAGGTTGTCAGTTGAGAATCTTGTGAGTGATATCCACCAATCATACCCAAAATAACTCTCTCTGATATCATGTTGAGGAGTATAATGAGTCTGTAAACTAAATAAAAGATTGCAATGTGATATTTTGGAAGGGATCCAAATCCTCTTCTCCATTGTTGTATGTATGAAGGGATTTAAGGATCTGGAACATCTCATCTTATGAAATGAATAAACTCACAGACTAGGTTCATTCCCCAAACTCTAATGTAGAGGATCGAGGTGAGGACACCATCAGTGGGACCCACTTATCTTCAGAATCAGATAAGTGGACATGATTTACAATAATTTAACAATTCTCATAATTATTCCTTTAGTGGCGATGATTCTTGCATATTCTCCGGGGTGGTTCATTGGAATAGGAAAAATCTTTATCATGGGGAGGACCCTTTTTTAGGTTGGATCTAGAGTGGGGAGTACACCCTAGGGAGCTAGCCATTAAAATAGAGGGCCTTCGTATCAGTTGTCATGGGATTGGGGATGGCCTCCTCTTTGGTGATCCAGGGTGTGAGGACCACCCGTGTGTCTATCTATAGGAACATGAGGAAGATCATTGTGTATTCTAATAAATTCATTGGGAGGACCTTCAAGGTTTGGGAGTGTTGGAGTGCAGAAGACCTTTGTTGGAGTTTGCGAGAAAATTTGGATAAACTCCATGTCTATTGAAAGCTGTAGAATGAGGAGGGAATTAATACTAGTCGAACTAGACATGAGGAGGACATCAATGTATGTCAATAAAGTGTGGATGTACTCCTTTATAATTGTACATGGAGAGGGGAGACATCCCCTAAAGCTAGTGAAAACATGGGGAGGACCACCATGCTGACGGGGGGTGGAGCAAGGAGGACCTTCACTCTAGTCAATGTTGTTTTGGGGAGGACATCTACTTGAGCTAGGAATGACGCGAGGAGGAGATCTTTGATGATGATTTGAGACACTGGGAGTAACTCTATATCTAGAATTATAATCATGGGGATGACATAAATTATGAATATCAACTATATGGGGTGTACCTCCACTTGGATTGATTCATGTGACATGAGGATGACATATTTGATGAGTGAAATAGAGGGGAGGACCTCCACTCTGTCCGATGATGATAAGGGGAGGAAATCCATAATATATATCATAATCATTAGTTTGCCCATGATGGCTAATAATTGTGCTGAAGACTGAAAGATTCATCTAAGACTATTGGTGTGGTGGCTGAGTTCTCGATCCATTTCGGGTGTTGTAGATCCCCTACTATATAGTAGTAGGGAACTGGTAGTATATGTTGGCGGTGGAACGGGCCGCTGGAGCTGTATAAGATCATTAACCATGATATAAATCTCTTTAAACATGGGATTTGATTCTATTGTCAAATTATCTAGACCAGGGACACCATGAAATTGGTGTATACCACTTGTTATTCAGTATAAGGGGTGGGTGGGGTAGTGCTTACAACGACTAGTGGGATCCCTCCCTGGAGGCTCCCGAGTGGTTGTTATAGCTGGGATGAATCAGATATCCCTTACATGATCGACATCGGGGTGTGATTCATAATATCACTCCATTGAAAGACTCCAGAAGTAGTTGAACAATGGACTGGGAGTCGAAACTCCCAGTGCATCCCTTAGGGAGACAGGGATTAAGATTCACTAAAGCCTTCAAATCCTTGTGTGACTTGTACCTCATAGGAATGAACCCTATTTATCTTATCGACAAACATGGGTGTCTATCAACCTTATCTAGATTATTATAGATGGTGATATGGGGGTGGGAACCTGATAGAGATTGTTAGGGATGAATTTGTTGATGTGGCGGAGTCATGTCGTATTTCCATATTGCTATTCCTTCTTACCCAGCTTCTTGAGTAGGGGTGATTGGATTCCTATAGCTAGGATCCTTCAATGAAGGAATATTTAGCTGTTAATATGGATACATGGTAAGAAATTCTCAATTACACAATGCAGTCTAATCATTTATGACATTACAGAGATATCTCCACCACTGATTTCATAGTTCAGAATTATGAATCATTAACTACCCAAATTCTGGTGAGTTTCACACCAAGACCACTATTTTCTTTGCATGAACTAGTATTAGAAATATGGATTTTATGGCATACTAATCTACTGATTTATAAAGTTTTAATAATAATATATTGCAGATAATTGTTCATGTTGGGTTAATTTACACCATAAAGACTGGTCTTGAAACCAGTGTGGGTGGATTAGTATAGGTAAACCCCAATGAGGGGGACAACAAGGTTTCCAATTAGTAGGGATTGAACAAACAACATAACTAGTAATCACCTAGTAATTAGGTCACCGGAGATGGAGGTTGCGGTGTCGCCAGAGACGGAGGTCGCGGGGTCGCCGGAGGTCGTGGGTCGCTGGAGGTCGCGGGTCGCGGGTCGCCGGAGGTCGCGGGTCGCCGGAGGTCGAGGGTCGAGGATTGCGGGTCGCCGGGGGGATAGAGGAAGAAGGGAGGGCGTGAGGGTTTGGGGAACGATCGGGGTGGGGGAAGAAGGTTCAGGATTTTGAAAATGAATTTCGGGTTTCGTGGCTGTTTATTAAAAACTGCCGTGAAACCTTTCGGCGAAAACGTTTAGCAGTGGTTTTGTGAACCGCCACCACAAAACCGCCGCTAAACACGGTTTTTGTTGTAGTGCTTTTAAGCTCATATTTCTTACGATTGGGGTGTTATTTTATATTACTCTTACTGAACTTTTTATGTTCATATGATGAGAGACCCTATTTTCTCTCATCAATCCATTTTGGAAGATTTGATTGGCGCTCTTAGACTGCCGAATTTTCGTAAGAGATCCAACCTCTCTATTTCTTTTTAAGTACTCTCTTTTATGTCACTTCTTTTAATATCCTCTTTGTTATGTTGGGGGATGTTCTTTTATATTACTCTTTCTGTACATTTTATGTTAATATTATAAGAGACCCTATTTGATCTCATCAATCCATTTTTGGAAGTTTTAAGTGGTGTCGTTAGGCTGCCGAGTTTTCGTAAGGGATTTTTCATCTCACTTTTATTCCCATGAAATTTATGCTACATTTGACACCATTTCCTTTGAGTGGTATATGTACTTATCATTATTCTACTATTTGTGTAATATACATTCTTTTATGATTATTTACATCAATGTTGTATTGTCCTTCTTTTATGGGGTGTATGTTTCGAAAGACACCCAAGTCGGTAAGGGACCTTTTCACCCTTCTCTTTTTAAAAGACTTATTTTGTTGGGTCTTTTAATTTACATATTGTAATGTTGGGATATGTTCTTCTATATCCTTATTGATGTAAATTTTATTTCCAAGTGATGAGATACCCTTTTTATCTCTTGTCAACTCATTTTATGAAGTTTCAAGTGACGCCGTTAGGTTGTCGAATTTTTGCAAGGGAACTTCTTAACCCAATTTTGATTCTTTGGGATAAACTTCTACTTGAATATGTCGTTCTATGAATATGTGTGAATGATCTCTGATTGTTTTACACTTAATATCCACTTATATTTGGTGTATTCTTTTTTCACACATAATTATGTAATTGATTTATCATTAATCCAAGGATACCGTCTTTTTAAGGGACTTCGTCTCAATCTCCTTTCATTGAGGAATATTTTGTTTTATACAAAACGTTATTTTATAAGGTGTATAAACCCTTTGAATTTTATGTTTATTCAAAAGGAATATTTTTTATATGAATCATTTACTAAACGACAAAAGTGAATGTTTTTATTTGTCGTACGTATGCGGTGACAATGACTTCTCCACCGCCATGACCATTATTTCAGTTTCGGCTTCCTCTACAAGCCATAACCTTTTTTTAATGGAAAATAAATACCATGTTTTACTTTTCATTTATTTTGGTATTGAAAATGGTTTTCATAATGTTTTTATTATATCAATGTGTTGTATTGATATCTTGTGATTGAAATGTGGAAATGTTATGTTTCCTTTATGAATGTTTTATGCGATAAGATTATGTTATGGTTCTTGGGCATTATTATGAAGACGGGTGGTTCTGTGATAAACTAAGGGTGGGTGAGCCCGATATAGCTCTCCAATTCATTGGGTAACACAAATGAGTTAAACGTTAGGGTTTCTCTGAAGAGATTTAGGGAATATACTGTGATGGGTATTCCAAATGTAACCAAGAGGGTTACTCCCTACATAAGAATGTTACGAATGACTCAAGTTACCTTTATGTCTTATGATTTCTTTGATTTATTCATGATTTTATGAGTTATGTTAAAGTGATTATGTTTTATGAATGAAGTATTATTTCATACATGGACCAATTTTTTTATTTCGTACTTTTATATCCCTTACTGAGCTTTTTATGCTCATCCCAAGTTTTTGAAATGTTTTTCACAGGTCAAGGGAAAGATACATGATGTGATGATAGGGTCAATGAAGTGTCATGAAAGAATCCATGTTTTGTTTTAAATATGTTTCCATCGATGGGAAAAAAATGAATACTATCTTTTATGTAACGACTTTGTTTAAATGTGGAATGTAATGCATGATTTATGATCTAATTCTCTAAAACTCTAAACCTGAAAAGATCCTCTATGTGAATTATTCATTTAATTCAATAATAATTAATGTTTGAGGTCGGTTCCTTATACTAAGATAATTTTAAATTCTAATTAATAAATTAAAATTTATTTTCTATGATATATATTCTAAAATTGGTTAAAATTAATTTTAAAATATTACATGATGGAAGATGTTTTTTGAAAATATAGTTTTTAAGTATAAAACTGGCCTTATTCTTATCTCATGCTTATAAAAAATGTTAGATGAATGATAAAAAAAATATGGTTGAAAATATAATATATAACTTTTACTAAAATCATTCACCAATAGTGAATAATTAAGATAAAATCACATTTTGTTCATTAGAATAATTTTTTAGAAAGAAATAATTTCTTTTACACTCAAATGATTTACATTTCCATTTACAATCAATTAATAACAAATGAATTTATTTATTTATGTGTAAACCATATAATTTTCATAATTTATTTAATTATATTCATATTTTCCTATTTAAAAGTTAGGTTATAAATTTCATATTAAATAATAATGTTTAAATAGTATATCACGGTTTGTTTAAACTTGATGTTGTATGTAACACAAGATATCAAAAAATTAAATTTATTTAAAGATAAATATATTAAAAAATATATGGTCATTACACCATCACTTCTAGTTGAAAGCCTCTAGAATATAGGGTGGTGTTCCTGAGGTCTTGTAGAGAACTATGTTGGGGCACCCGTTGAGTGACCTCTAGATCAGGGTGTTACAATAGAGGTTATTGTATTCTAAGTTGTTAATTAGAAATATTGTGATAGTTTATACTTCATTTATTTGATGTTTGGTTATATTTATCAGAAACATCTAGATCACCATAATATTGTAGGTTTTTATATATCATTTGGGAATGTTTTTTCATGTCTTATTTAGTTATTTATTATTGGATAAAATTTTATAATGTTGTGTTTGGACATTGATTTATTCTAAAAATTAACTTTTAGTATATTATTTCAAGTATAAATTATGGATATGTCTTGTATGATTTCCAAATGAAATAATTTTTTTATTATAACTTAGTTATGAATGATAAATTCTATTTATTTCATATATTAATACCCTTAGAACTTATGTCAGCCAATAGTGATAGGAAATGTGCCTTAGATTAAAAAAATTAATTTTTATTATTCATTTAGAGTAACTGGGATAATTAAAAAGTATGATAAGGTATTTGGGTCATTGGTTAATGGTTTTGGTATCATCATAACATAAAATATACCCCATAAAAAGGAATGATCACACAATTCATGGAATATGATCAAGTATTTATAGAATTCTAGGATTTTTTGTTTTTAGTAAACCATTTATTGGGTAATCCTTTATTTTATTTATGCACAAAAAGGAGTCTTGACTATTGTTTTTTAAGATCCTCTGTGATATTTTTAGTTTCATGTCTCATGAATCATTTTAATTGATTGGATTCCTCTTGTTAACATTTAGTGTTTTCCTAAATGGTTATTTTTCATAATCCAATTTATTGAAATATATATTGATACATATTTCCTCAATTATTCTATGATATGTATTTTGGTTGATTTATTAATTGCTTTCTTGATTTATAAAAATATTTCTTTATCTGAATTGTGGTAATGAATATTTTTCTGGTGGTTGTTTTGGTAAATTTTAGATTTAAAAAACATGAAGGTTGTTTTTTAATCACATAAATAGAAGCAGTTTTCTTTATTTAAAATGAAATAAGAAATTTAAATGATGATTTTGAAATTTTTTGGCATAGAAAATACACTCTCACTTTATTAGGAAAATTTTATGAGTTATTATAAGTGTTTAAATATTTGATCTAAATTTAGAAGTTTATAAAAATGTTTTTCCAAATGGGATACTTTTAAAAGGTTTGAATGTAAATTATGAAAAAAATAAAAATAAGAAGATTTATAGGAATAAATTTATATCTTATTTATTTTTGCCTCAAAATTGATATTTCAAGAAGTCTATTGTATGTTCTGATTTAATTGAATAATTTTTAATCATGTATTACATTTTTTTAAAATTATTTCATAGTTTTTATCTTGGGTTATGGTTTTATTCTTTGTAAATTATGATTTCTCTAGTCATTTCATTTATTAATGTTTGGATACAATAGAATTCAATGGAACCTAATTCAATTTAAAAGTCCTATAATGACCACATAACAATGGTTAAACAATTAATTATTATAATATGCTAATTATTTATGGGTTGATGTTTCATTTTATGGATCAGTGTGTCTCATTTACAAATATATTTAAGGGAATAAGTTTAAAGGATAAGTTTCTTGATAATTAGTATATGTTTTTATAAATACATTATTTATTCTTTGATTTCATTATATTTGTTTATTTCTATTATAAAAATTTATAACAATAAGAAAAAATATATTTTTCTAATTATGTATTAATAGATTTAATGTTACTTGGAATGTTGGTTATTTATGTTTATTTTTATTTTCATAAAACATGTTGTTTTAAATTAAAATAATTTAGCAAATTATTTAATGGTTTAGTTTTATAAAACCATTTAATGGCATATGAATTAATTTTTTTAGGCTTTAATGGAATAGTGATTTTTTTAGGTTATGTTTTGAAAATATTCACTGAATAATTTAGGTAATTTTGTCATTAAAATAATAATAAGTTAATAAATAGTGCTAATTTTCATTTAATACGTGTATCTAAAATCATGTTTTTCATGAGATATGCCACACTGATTTTGAATATTTATATTATATAGGTTAGATTTTGGTTATAAAAGTAGTTTATAAGTTAAATAAATAAAATTCTTGTTTTAAAGGATATATTAGTTAAAAACATTATCTGTTTGGTTCTTAATTGGATTAGTTTTACACTTATCTAGTTCACAATCTATTATAATGGGAAAATGCTCTTATGGTTATTATATTATTTAGTTTAATTATCAAAATTATGGGTTTTGGTTTATGGGTTGTTGATTTATTTTTTAATGTATGTATTTAATCTTATTCTTTCATTTTTTTTTATGAAGACATTGATACTTGAAAATAAAAAATCGGATGATTTTTATTTAATTAAATAATTTACAACCAAGAAAGAAATAATTTAAATAAAGGGTTAATGTTTATTTTTTTATTTAAATAATCCAAATGAATTTTATAGTAAAACATTGTTGTTTTTATGGGAATAATTTTTTTTTCTATTAAATTAATTTTCTTCATTTTGCATGTGAAAATGTCACATTATAGTCCATGGGGTGTTGGCTGAGTGGTGCTATCTAGTTGTACCCCTTGCTCTATGTGGGAACTAGCCTAGGCTTGAGTCCCGCCAGGCTTGGAAAATGTGCATATTATGCATAAGGAGATTCAAAGTCATTTATTAAATGGGTAATATGTGGTGCACTCTAGGCCAAGAGATGACCCCCCCCCCCCCGCCCGATGGGAGAAAAAAATTATCCTTACACATGTTTGAGGGAAATGATATGGTTCCATAAGGGGCAGATCTTCCACTCTCAAACTTACTCACCCAGTGTTTTCTTATTATTGGTATTTATGGACCCTCACACAATTCATGGCTCCCCCATACCTCTAATGATCATCCTTCTAGATTACAAGATGCTTTGAATCCTTAATGATGAGAATTATACAGATGAGGTCCTAGTTGTGATCAGTGGTCTCCATCGGGTGATCGGCTGGTTGGGTTCTTCAGAGTTAGAACTTTTAAGGGTCATCGTCTTCTTCCGGATCATTACATGATCATAGTAGGTGAAATAAAGAATGATAAGAGTCTATGGTGTCCCCTTTATAGTTATCCTCTTGATCCTTCAGGTATTGCTTTCTAATTTTGGTCCCATCATAGTGTGTTTTCACCTAGTCTCATAAGGTGATTCTTATCCTTGGATTTCTCTTCCATTTTTCTCTGCTCCATTATGCATGACCCCATCCTAGTTAGGTTTGATGGAACCCATGGCGTTTTGGATTGTGTTGGTTTCCTCAGAGATGGTAGATCTATGGTGGGGATTTTTTGGTATGGTGGTGTTTTCTTCAGCAGTTCTTTGGTCCCATTGTTCTTCATTCCAAGGCTATTGATGAAGCCCTCTCCATAAGTCCACCTCCTTCAAAGGTTCTAGTGTGGATTTGGTTCTTAATTGATGTGTTTTTTGGTGTTCCTAGGGGAAAGTTCTTGGTTGTACGACCAGGAAATGAGCATTTCCAGTGTGTGGGTTCTATTATTCGGTGACCATCTCCTGATGTGGTGTGGTGTGATGTATCTATGCATGCATGTCTTGGGTGTGGGGTTCGAAGGTGGTTTTTAGGTTTCTCTTATCTTGAGGTGGATATTGGTTTATTTTGTTCTCAATCCATTTTTTGTTTGTTCTAGGTTTTCTGTGGTTTCTCCATTTCCCTTCAAAATTTATTTCTGATGCCTAAAATGGTGTATCCCCTTGGGAATGTTGTCTCATCTTTTGTTCATACTTTTTCAGTTCCCAATAAACTATAAAGTGACTTTATTTGTAAAATACAAAAAATTCTTGGGTGTGTGTGGTAAAAATTCACCTAATTTTATAATTAATTGATTATTAGAATGTTGGTAGAAAGATTAATGGTTTTATTAATTGTTTTGGTAATCTTTGGGTGAGTTTAGTAAATATGAAAGCGATTTAATTTTGTTTTTTTATTATAAGATTCATTTTTTCCCGAGTAATGCCTTAAAAGAGAAATTATCATTACTTTGACATGTTTTGTCCAAACCAAATGCATGTAATTTAGCTTCACATGTATTTATTGGGTGTTAATGTGACATTTAATAATTATCATTTGATTAATCCTATTTTATTTACATTGTAATGTCTCGGTTGGGTGTGGGAGATTATTCATAAAAAATTTTTGTTAAAAATAATATTCATAGTTCATATAGAAACGTTTAAAAATGATTTGAGTTTAAATTAGTTATGTGTAAATTGTTTGAATATGGATTGGTTTTAAGTGTATCATGATATTTTTTTGTTAGATTTAAATTCAATGCTCTATATTTAAGTTAAAAATATTATTTATTGGTGTAATGGTTTAATAAAAATTATTTTTCATTCAATTTGACGGTTTTTTATTTTTCAATTGGGTTAGTGAATATTTAATTGGATTATATTGCATTCTTTTCAAACGTGTGTTGAGATAAATGGGTGTATTTTATTATAAAAGGATAATTGATTCATAAACTATTTTAATGATATAATTTACTATATGTGTTGTAATTCTATTCTAGGAAATGTTTGTTTGGTATTAATAGTATGTCATTTCTTATTTTGATTCGATTTTATGAGGATTAGGGGATACATATCCGTTTGGGTTACATACGGATTCAAAAGTATCAATTCAAGTTCAAACCATGTGTAATATTCCTATATAGGAATATTGTGTATGTATTTAATTATCTTATCTTATGAATCACAAAAATAAAATATCTAGTTAATGAATGGCCTTGTGATTTATAATATTTTCATAATGAATAAGGTTTGAGATGATTTGGAAAAATTTAAAATAGTTTTTAAATGAGTAATATAAACTCTTATATGGTAATTATATTTTTTAATATGTCATATGAAAGTAATAAATTGAAATTTTGAAAACTTCTTCTACTATGTGTGATTTTTGAGTTTAGTATACATACAGAACATGATGTGTACATTAAATCCTAGTTTCCTAAAACCGTTCATACAAAACATGTTTAGAATATTGGGTAGGTAATATGAAGGTGTGGATAAACACATGGTTATGAAATTACGTATAATAACCATGTATATTGGAAATTTCTCCATTTTGACCATAAATGTTTCCCAAAAGATTTTATATGTTTCTTAAAACTGGTAAATTTTTTAATGTATTTTCAAAATATAATGTGAATTTCAAACAACCATAAAATTTTATTTTGGGGTTTTTTCCTCTTGGATCTATTAAAAAATTTCATACAAAGATATTGAAAAATTCAGATAACAGGGAACTAATAGATATTTTTTTCAACATCAAAATACATATATAATGCCTTTAATTTTTTTATGTTTGAGTATAAAAAATTCTGTGTCAAGTGGAAATTTTGGAAGATTGAATTGGGGGATTAAATTTTTTCTTTTTCAACTTTTTTTCAAATTTATTTTTTCATATTTCCATTTTAGAATTATGATTTTAAATAATTTTTAAAATGGATTTTATCTTATAAAAAGTTAATTTTACTCTTATATGTGTTTTTTTAGAAGAAATGTTCTTTAAATATCACAAACCAACCAATGAAATCCCTTTGAACATACACCCTAGGTGACCTATGATATACCAAAGAGGAATTAACAATCTTCATGGGATTTCTACTAGTACCAGGGACTTAAAATGAGTACTAATGACAAATATATATCCCAAATATAATATAATAAACCAAGGTATTCAACCCGAAAGTCCGGTATGATTATTATTCCCAAGTGAGTATTTCATTGGATTTAAAATATTCAATATATGTTTAGTGTGGTGATGATAATTCTTAGAGGATTTTTATTGACTACCATCACATATAGAAAAGTAATCATGAGGCGATATCTTGAAGAACTGGGGTGGATAAGTTTATGTCATAGTGTAATTCATTAATTATGATAATTGTTAAGTTGATATTTAAATGATTAAAATTAATATGTTGATGGATAAAGGAGAACCATACAAAGAAGTTTTATAAGTGTTAAAGTGTTTGATAAGTCCTCGAATTTAGCTTAAGTGTTTCAAAGACCATTTGAGTGAATTCTATTATTTTTTATATTCATGTAAGTTATATCCAGCATGTATACAGATCCACATAGCCAGTTTTGAAATGTATCAAATGTCCATCATGACTAATTCTAAAACATATTTGGATCTCTTTTATATGAAAATCTAAATATATAGGAGAATCTAGTGACATAGGAAAATCTATGTAGTCTGATGATGCATTGTATGAAAATGTTGTCGTGTAATTGAAAGATGTTTTATATCCTCACTGAACCATGTAAGAAAATTGTATTACTTACTTGAACAGAACCATATAGGAAAATTCAGGAAACATATGTAATTCATGTGAGAATTTTTTAATGGAATAATGGGTTATTTCCTTATGTACTGGATGAGATTTTCAATAACCAAAATTCCCAATACAGGAATATCCATACGACAGAGATGCCTAAGATCATGCATGTAGATAGATTTATATAGAATAATAAGTTTTAAATGAAATATAACAAGGATAACAAATTATAAGAGCATAATCCCTTTAGGCATTTAAATTTAGAGATATTTTAATAGTTTTTCAAGATGAAGATATTTAAATATCACACAACATAATAAATATAGATTCTTCTAGAGGGTTAAAATAAAATTCCAACAATGATTAAAATGAGGAATAAATTGATAAATTTTTAGATTGATTTAAATGAAATTATATCATACATGATGCCAAAGATAATAGTGTTTATAAATATAAATGAAAACTATTTATGAGAAATATTTCCTGGTATAAATTCATAGTTATAAGAATAACATTATCTAAAAAAATATTGGGAGAAGTTTCATACACTATGAAAGAGATTTCTAAGAAACTGATACACATCAGTATCACAGATTGAGAAGGAGGATAAGCTAAGAATCACTGAAGAAGAAGGATATTTGATGTGAACCTAAGTATTTATAATGCCCAGGATGATCTAGATCACACTTGATCTGGAAGGAGTCTCGAGGCCATCACTTCTATTTATGTTATTGAGGGAGTACTTGAGAAAACCAAATCTTGTAAGCTCATAGAGGGAGATAATAATTGAAAGTGGTGAGAAATAAACCAAGGATAATAATTATATCTTTTTATCTATAAATAAACACAAATTAATTATACAATAAGTGATTAGGGGAATAATTGATTGATGTTTTTTTGTATATCCAATTGGAAGATGTAGTGGATGTATAGAGGGCACACTGGACTTTGTGTTCTATGATGTTTGGATATATTTAAGAATCCATGTTATGGGGAATAACCAATATTGAAAGGATCATTATTTTAGTCAAAAACATGTAAATATTCTATACTGATATAATTCATTTATCTACTTCACAAGAGATCAATCTATGAGAATTTATTTAGTGGATTAAAAAATCTGAAAAATTCAAGAGGTTGAATTTAAATAATGAAGAATTCATAAAAATATTGAACCTCTGATTCACCCCTCCCCCTCATTGGTACTTAATCGTTCCTTAGACTCCACACGTGATATTAAATGATACTCCCTCTAAATATTCAATGGATAATTATGAGAGACATGGAATCTTAACTATGTCAACATTCGAAGTTTTGCAACATTCGATGGGAATAATTTTCACAATTAAAGGAATATAATGTTACCCTACCTCCTATTAAATTTCCTTGAAGTGATAGATGATATAATAGTTGGGTTTGAGTCCATCCTTGATGGTGCATTTTTGACTCAAACAGAAAAGTTGAATATGGATTTATATGGAAAAGATCAAAAATCCACTCCAATGTATCTATATGAGAAGGTCTACACCAAGGTCATGGTTCACCTAACTTTTAAGGAAATATGGGACACATTTAAAAGTTTCTATGATGGTGATTTGAAAATCAAGAAATCCAAAATTCAGGTTTGAATGTCCCAATTTGAATACATTAATATAGATGATGAATAACATATTGATATCAATTTCACTCTGGTAAATAAAATTGTGATCAGCAATTGGGGGTCCGGTTTATTCTAAAAAACTATTGGGAAATGTTCCAGATCAGTTTGATTCAAAAATATTAGCCCTGCAAGAAAGATGATTATTGAAAATTGATAATCTACACAACATACTCATAGATTATGATATGAGAAAAGAACCTACTTTCAAAAATAAAAAAATATGAAATGGACTTTGAATCCATCTAAAAGGGAAAGTTAAATAAGAAGTGGCTATAAAATCTGAAGACACAAATATTGAGGATAAATAAGACATCAACACAATTGTTTCTCTTCTATGAAATAGATTGATGAAAAATAAGTTCAAAGGAAAAGGTTAGCATATACCCATATGTTATAATTGTAATGATATTAATCATATTGTAATATATTTTTCAGAAAAGCATGTTGAATAATCTAAATTAGGTAATAGTGGTGTGAAGACGCAAAAAAAAAGTGGTTCAGTAACAAAAGATAAATATTTATAAGAAATAAATTGAAATATGACTTACCTAGACACATGAATATTTAAGTCACTCTATTTTCGTATGTTGATATAGGATATGATTCATTAATAAGTGATGATAATAGTGGAGAAATTATAGAACCTGAGTGGGAGTTTAAATAAAGATTAAAATTATTTATGAGGAAAAGACAATACCTCAATAAAGAAAAAAAGAATATTGAGAAGGAAAAAAATTAGTGAAAACTGAGATGGAATATTATTTCAATAAGATCATTTCATAAATTGATGAGATCAATAAGCACAAGCTTAGTTAAGATGAATAATAAAATATTGTCATAGATCTAAAGGTGGAATTATCAATAAAATAAGAATAACTTGACGGGAAGAAATCCATATATATCCTAGTGAAATATGATTTGAATAGGGATATAGAATACCTTACTAAGGATAATGAGGAAAGTGGATAATTTTTTAATTATAATGGGAATAATAGTTCATATGAACAAGGTAAATCTATACATAGTCAATTTCAAAAGAACCCTATTTATTTTAATAGTGCAGTTTTAAAAACCAAACCTTAGATTATTTGTAACTATAAAACTATGATGTAATTTTATAAAAATAAAATCATGGAAGAATATTCCAATGAGGTCAGAACCACCTAGTAAAAGTGTTTCAATGTTTTCAATAGAATGGTATCATGGAAACTCCGAGAAAATTCCTTATCAAAATGTGCAATCTAATTTTAGAGGTTATTTCTAGCATGGTGGAAGGTAAGGAAAAAAAATATTATTCTTACTAGTTCAACATGAATTTACTAGGAAAGAGGTTATAACCAAGGGAGAGTGTTGGTGAGAATCGAAGGAAAAAAATAGTTTAGTAATCCTATGACCAAATGAACACCAATGATTTGTATACAAAAAAATAGGTATGGGAAAAATTATGTGAATGATATAGTTTGGAAGGTTTTAAGGATAAGGAATGAAGGATAATCTTTGAAGGAGAGGTTTCCTATGTTTTAAAAATGAATATATTTCCAAATAAAAATATTATAATGTCATGTAATGATTTAGAGAAGACTGAAAATATCAATAAAGCATACCTATTTGTTTGAAAAAAACAATTAAAATTGGATAAACAATTAGAGGAATCTAAAAAATATACTATGTCTATATAAAATTAACTACCATCAAGATACGAGGTGAAAATTAATGAGATGTTATCTTTAACGAAAAACAACAGAATTTAGAAGGATGGGGTGGAAAAATTTATTAAACACAATGAATAAGTTAAAGGGATGAAGTAAAATAATCAAAAATATAAGACTCAAAATAGAAAAAAGTTTACAAATAAATCTTCTAATGCAGAGATTAGAAGAAAATAATGGCCTAGGATAATTGGTAGATCTTAGCCTGAATTTTGTCTCTAAGATACATAGAGTTCCATCCTTATTCTAAAATATTTTATATTTTACTTACTAACATGTAATTAATTAAAGGGGAAGAGTTGAATATTGTAAACATAGTTTCATGAGGAAGACTATTATTTTTAATATGGTACTATATAAAATTAGTCTCCACAATTATAGAAAAGAGTTCATCTCTTTAGGGGGTAAAATTTTAAAGGAGGCTTCCATTATGTAATTTTTAGTAAATATATAATTTTTTCAAAGCATTGAAGAATTTATATTTGGGGTATGAAAGTCAAACTTAATACCCTTGATAAGGAATTTATCAAAGGTAGTTATTTAAGGGGAGTGTTGGATATTAAAATCTTGAAAAAAGGGGGAGTTACTATACTTGTACATAAACTATTTTATTGGTTGGTTGAGATATGTGTAGGCTACATGGTTCTTCAAAGAGAACCTATTTTATACAGACCCTATTTGAGAAATAACGATATTTTGGGCATCATATCACATTTATGTTGGTGTATGGATAGTATGAAAAATATTGATTATTTCTCTCTTGTGTTATATATCTTTCTAGCCCACCAAGACATTGAGTCGAATAATCAAATTCTATTTTCTAAGAGAACCATATGGCATTATCCTTCTCTCAGATTTGAAAAAGAGATAATAAAATATGATTTCCTTGAAAAGGTTAAAAATATATGATAAGAAACTTATATTTACCTTTTCATTTGTTTTTCAAAAATGGGTGGAAGAAATAATTTTTCCAATAATTCATATTTATATTATGGAATTATGGTATTACAAACATATAAAAAAAATATTTTTATGCCCATGTGGGTATTATATTTGTTTCCAATGGTTAAATATTGGTTTACAGTAGTGATGAATGTTCTTCGAGGATTTTTATAGACTTCCATAATCAATTTTAATTGAATACTGATGTTGTAGGATGAAGAACTCAAGTGTAGAAGTTTAAGACACAGTGGAATTCAATAATTATGATGACTATTATGTTGATACTGAATCTATACTGAATCTATTAAAAGACATCTATATATGGATAGAGTATACTTATAAAAAAATCTAAGTGTTGAAGTGGATGATAAGTCCTGGAAGTTGTCCGAATAGGATCTACAATTTTTTTATTGATGTATTGCATTCTATTGATTCATGTATGGGATTTTAATCATATATATAAATCCATATATATGATTCAAAAACATATAAAAATTTCCATCATAGTTGATTCTATAACATAGTCAAATTTTTAAAATAGGAAAATGTAGCTATATAGGCATATACAATAATGTTGGTGAATCGGTGTAGTTCGATGTTTCAACCTATATGAATGATATTGTGTAAATTAATGTTGTTTCATTTTCAAAGTAAACCATGCAAGGGAATATTGTTGTGTAATCGAAGGGAACAACATGGGATAATTCAAGCCAAATACTTAATTCACACTAGTTTTTGATAATGATGTAGTGGATTATGTCATTATATACTGGGAA
Source organism: Viscum album (assembly GCA_963277665.1). Classification (NCBI taxonomy): domain Eukaryota; kingdom Viridiplantae; phylum Streptophyta; class Magnoliopsida; order Santalales; family Viscaceae; genus Viscum; species Viscum album. The sequence goes on from OY728122.1 coordinate 870,068,024, forward strand.
AGATTTTAAAAATATAAAATTATAAAAATATGAAGATTTGCATGGTATAGATATATGAGGAAATTTGCATGAAGATATTTAAGGGGAATAAGATATGGTAAAAACATAATGCAAGGAGAAGAAATAATAAGATATTGATTCATTAATGTGTTTAAAATTAGTGATACTTAAAGATTTTTTGAAGAAAAAATATTTAAATAACGAAAAAATAATAATGATCAAGCACTATAGAGGTTTAAAATAATATCCAAATAATAATTCAAATGAGTAAGAAATTATAAAGTCTTTTGACTGATTTAAGTGAGAGAAGATCACACATACTGTCGAAGATCAAAGAGTTTCTATATAAAGACCCAATCTTTTCATACATAGATATTATTTCTATTTTTATGAAGATTCAATACATTACATAAACACATTCCTGATGATCATAAAGGTATGGTGCCTTTGGAAACTTAGAAAGATACACAACAGGTTCAAAAAGAGTTTCACATAATCTCCCACATAGTTCCTCATAACTAGAAAACTTATTAGAAATATCACAAGTAATTTCTATAATCATGACTTATAGAAATTAAATATTAGAAAGGGTGAGCTCATATGCTCAGTATGAGTTAAAATAGAAATAAGTAAGCATAACATGATCATAAGGTAAGAGAACATGAAAAATAAAAATTTAACACCATAACCTTCATATAAATGATCATAATATTGAGTCATGACATAATTATAGTCATTTCATATGACATGAATCATAAGTAAATCAGAGAACTTGATTTATGAGAGCATAAAATTTCCATAATTTTTCTAATTATGTCCTACACATAAGTAGATAAATTTATTTCTATAGTAGTCAAGGATAATTTCCAAATCTATCATAGTGAAATGAGTTCACTCCCTAAAATATTATAATAGTAAAGGTTCAGTCCCAAGACTATAATAGGGGAAAAATACCCTTATATAACTAGGTTCACTCCCCCATTCTATTCATATTTATCTCATGAGATTTCAATTTTTACCCAATGCATTGCAAGGATATGTAGGTCTCACCCATCACATAATGAGAGTCATACATATGTGTTCCAAAATATCATAATGAATTTATAATATCAATACCCATAAAAATAAATTATTTTTGATAAAAAAATCATCTTAGCATAAACTGCGGAAAAAATGGTTTCATAATCATTTCATCATATCATCATAGCACAACCCATGGAAAAATAAGTGGGTTTCATAATCATTCTATCATGATTTAACCCATGGAATAGAAATGAGTTTCATAACCTAATTTTAATTGAAAATATAAACCATTACAAGAAATAATATTAATATTAACCTTGGATCATTTCCCTAGTAAAGCATAAGTAACATAAAAGGCTTTCATCCTGGATGGAAAATGATTTTTGAAAGATCACATGGAACATTTCTTAGGGAAAATGATTTTTTTCTAAATCAAATTTTTAAAACTAAAAATTCATAAAATATTGTGAGAATATTTTCCCCTTGAAAATAAAATTCTAAACATATAAATTAATCACTTAAACATTCTATGTTCATTATGGAGGTAAATTCTATAATAGTAGTACATGTTAAAATAAATATTCCTTTAATTTTTTTTTTGTAAAATCCAAACATGAATTGAATGTAAATAAACATAAAGATTACTTTTATTTTTTTAATTATAACAATTGTGATAGTGAATTTAAAAATTTATTTAATAGTATTAAAATCTTTCTTTACAACTTTTTTTAAACATGGATATTGAAGAGAATGGATTTTCGACCGCAAAGAGAAATAAATTTAATTTTTATTAAAAATATTATTTTGAACTATTGAGTATATAAAAAGAGGAAAATGATGGGAAAATATGTATTATCATGAAATAACCAAAGGATAAGAAAATTAATTAGTTCCTTGATATATGGATCATAAATTTCATCATCTCATGTTCAACCATAAACATTGCAGATAAAGGATGAGATTGTATCATGAAATTCATACCACTTTGGTAATAATAAATCATAACCACCATGAAAGAATAACATTAAATGAAACATAAAATATAATAAGAATAAATAAATTCATGAAATTATATTTTTAAGGGTATTTATATACACCTCATAAAAGAAGATAGGTACATAACACAACTAGTGTGTCATAAAAGGCAAATTGAGACAAAAATACCTTCCCTTAAGTATCAAATTCCTTCGTAGACATTAAAAACTCATATATAATAAATATAATCCTATTATACATATATTATATAACCATACTCATATTTATCATACCATATAATATTTACTTATGACTTTTTATTACCTATTTAAACATAAATTTTTCTTAAAATCACATTCTAGGTAATAACTACTTCATTTTTCGTGTAAGTTTTGGTCTGGTATTTTTGATCTATTTACATTGATCATGGTTTCACCATAAATGGAATTTTAAACATGATATAAATATAATATATATTCATTATATTTGTATATATATTAATAAATTAAATTAAGACATAGAAAATGGGTTACATTTTTTAAAGAGATGGTAAGTCATATTTACACGAGAATGTTGTTTCTATTTTCTTGATGGATCAAAAGAAAGGAAGTTAAATAACATATAACCTTTACATATTAATTAAAATTTAATATATATCCCATATATTCATTAAATGTATCCTTATTACCTTCAATGTAAAGTGTTAGTGAAAAACAAATTGTATCACTTCATGATGCGGTAGTCCACCATAAACCTGATCAACGTTATCGTATCCCCATTGAATGGAATTTAAGATGTAATATGTGATATCATGACTCTGAAATCATAATAATATAAAAAATATCATATATAAATAATAAATCCATTATTATATCCATCTTTGAGGGGTGGTGATGGAAAAATAATACCATCAATTTGTGAGGTGGTAGTCCGCTGAGCACATGATCGATGGTAACGTTTCCCATTTGAGGGAAGAGGATAAATATTATGGTCATCAAATTAACATAATAAAATCTGAATATATGTAATATAATTATTTTTTATATTATCATTTGTTAATAATATTTTAAGGGGATTGAGGGGGAAATAAATCAAAAACATGAGTTTATGAATTTAACCTCATCTTTGAAGAGCCTCTTTAGGTTTATACAAAAATCCTTCCTAGGAGAGTTTACTAAAAAATAATTCCTCTAGAATGTTATTAGGTAATTATATAATTTAATTTCACATTTATTTTTTGAAAGAATGGTTTTGGAAGTATGGAGAGGGTAGTATGTGTGTGGCCTTTTATAAGTGGGGTGAAGACACACAAGGAATTATTGAAAAGAATAAAGTGTTCCCATATATATCACATTCCACAAGTATCAAAAATGGGTCAGTATTGAACCTTCTATGTTATATATTATTTATATGGCTATAAAATGTATTTTTGATAAATTTTTAAGTCATTTTACCCTTTATTCTTTTAGTTTACCCCCCCCCCCCAAATAAACTTGTTTTAACCTTAAACGTGATAATTAATATTTATTATTTTTAATATTAATTATGGTAAAATATTAAGTGGAAATTATTTTAAAATTTTAATTATACCAATTCCAGATATGGATTATATTTTTCCAAATTCACTTCACATAATTGAAATAATTTAATTTAATATTAAACCTGTAGATGCGACGAAAAAGCGGTTTTCCAAAGATAAATATTTCATGAATTAAAAAAGTTTTTATATAAAAATTTAGTATTAAATAGATTTAAATGAACTATATTGTATTAATTATTAAATAATGGAACTAAAATTACCTTTAAAGAAATTTTTAAATTAAATTTAAACTTATAAATTCTTTAAATGAAAAATTATTTTTCAATAAAACTAGTTTTTCACTATTCATCAAAAAAATAATCTTTTAAGAAAAATACCAAAAATTCATCCCAAGATAATTTTGACATGTTGAGTCCAAAAATTATGTTTATTTTTTCAAATAAATTTTATAAAATTTTCAAAATTTACTTGTATTCTTTATTCATAATAGTGCATTCAAATCATTTTTTGAGAAAATTGAATTTTTGAAACATATAAAGACTTTACCAAAAATTAAGTACATTTTTATCAATATATTTTAATTTTACGAAACCATTATAATTAATATTTAAAATGTGATTATTCCTATTCATACCACTAAATTTTATGACTAATTCATAATGACCATGCAAAATAGTAATATAAATATTATATTTCAATTTATTGGAACTCAGTGTTGCGTGTAGCACAATATATCAAGGAAATTAAATTCATTTGAAAAAATATATCACAAAATATTATGGTGTTGTATTAAAAAAAATTAAAATTAATTTCACCCTCTGAATTCCATCACTTTGGTACAAACAACAGAGGATACTTATGCCTCATTACATTCTTAGGCTCCCATAATGCTTCCTCAAACTTGTGGTTTCACCACAAAAAAAAATGTCAAGTTGAGTGGTCTTGTTTCATAATACAGTATCTATAAGATTAAAAATCTCAACTAATTGTTACTTTTATGAAATATATTTCTATAGGGGTACAACCTCTGAGTTTAGTATATATGATGGTTGAGGTATGTACTTTTTCATTATTAATACATGGAACAAATCGTGGACTTGAGAGAGGTTTGGTAGAAGTGCCAACCAATAGGCTACTATAGTAATATGATCAATAATTTTAAAGGGACCAAAATACAAAGGGATTAGTTTTTACTTCACTTCAAATCACATTACCTACTTCCATGGAGAAATTCTGAGAAACACCTTTTCAACTAATTCAAATTCTGGATCATATAGAAGATTATCGGCCATAATTTTCAATAGAATTTGTGTTGACCTTATTTATTAGTGAATATTTATGAAATTATATTTGAATCCTTCATTTATATTAGGTATTAATATATTTCTTTTCCCAACTTCATTCCAATATGTTGTATCTATACACTTCTTTCCATATATTTCTTCATAAGGATCCATTTAAATACTCTTGTGAAAGCTATTAATTCATGAAAACTCAACTATAGGAAGGTGTTGTCCCAAAAAAACTTTGAAATCCAAAAAACAAGATCTCAACATATCTTATATGATTTGAATTATTCTATCATACTGACCAACTTTGTGAGTATGAGATACAGTGATGAAAATAAAATATGTATCAAGATATAGTTGAATACTTTTACAGATCATCGAGGTAAACCACAGATCCTGATCAGAAACAATGTAATGTGGTACCCCAAGAAACCTTAACACTTCCTTAATTTATATCCTGGAATGGTAATTCAAAGAAAAATACTCTTTGATAAATATGAAGTGTGATTAATTTCTAGGGAGATAAACTAAAACCCATAGAAAATTATTTCTTTTAGATGTTTTGGGGATTCTGAAGAAAAAATCCATGGTGATGTTTTTTCAATTCCATTATGGTATAGGAAATGAATGTAATAGTTCCTCAGGCTTTTTTCTCTTGGTTTTAACAGGCTTACATTCCATGCATTGATAAGAACTCTACGATATATTACATCATTCGATCCCACTAAAAATACTCTTTCAAAACTCAATACATATTTATACAACTATGATGAATACAGAATTAAGAAATATGGGCCTCCTCTAACAAATCCTTCGAATATGGAATGGGTGGAACACATAGATGGTTCCTTAATCATATAATTCCATTATAATCAAGGTTAAACTTTGGAATATTTCCTATATTATTATGTAACTATATATCATCCTTCTATGTTAATTTAATCTTCACATTGATATATTGTCAAACACTCACTTGAGAAAATAAGATTTCTCCCCTTCCTTCAGGATTTCCAAATCCATCCTTTTCAAATCCATAAATATTGGAACTTTTTTATCCCTATTATGGATAAGAGTGCATGATCATTTTGACTCAAAACATCAGCCACCTTTTCCACTAACCTATGGTGGTAATGTATTGAGTTGTCATAATCTTTAATTAGATTTGACCATCTCTTCAGGATCATGTTCAATTCCTTCTCTGAAAATATATGCTTCAAAATTTTGTGATATTTATATATATCACACTTTTCCCCATAAATATAATTCCACCATATATTTAATTCTTAAATTACCTTAGCTAACTCAAAATAATGATTGGGTAATTTTTCTCATTAACAATCAATTTTCATGAGGAATAAGCTATAATCAAGTCATTAAGAATAAGAGTGTATCCCAATCCCTTATTTGATACATAAATAAATATTAATAACCCGTATCCACTACATAGAAATATAACCACATGTGCACTAACTAATCTCTTATTTGGTTTCATGAAATTTTCCTCACGTTCATTTGTCCAAAGGAACTTTGATTCCTTCTAAGTTCACTTGTTGGGTGCATTATATAGTCATGTGAAGTTATTGAAATACCACCTATAATATCACATCAAACCAAGAAAAAATCTGATCTCATTCACTATGGTTGGTCTTGTGTAATTTTTAATACCCTCCATATATGATGGATCCACCAATATACCCTCGCATGATATTATAGAACCCAAAAATGAAACCTTCTGTATCCTAATTTTACTATTTGTAAAATTTTCATACAGTCTTGGGTTTATCAGTAAAATTCTTAATTGATCTTCATTCTCTTACTATAACTTTGAATAGATAAGTATATCATCTATAAAGACTACCACAAACTGGTCATGGTAATATCTAAAGTCTCTATTAATTAATTCCATGAAGATCATAGGAGAATTAATAAGACTAAATGGATTCTTTATATACTCATAGTGTCCATGTCTTCTACGTAATGTTTTCTTGGATATATCCTCCTAATTTATTATCAATTAATGATACCCATAAAAAAGTTAAATCATAGAAAATTATTTAGCTCTACGTAGTTGATCAAAAAAGCCATCAATATGGGGAAGAGGATAATGGTTCTTAATTGTGATCTAGTTTAATTCCAAATAATCAATAAATTTTTTGCATCGAGCAATATTTATTTTTGAAAAATATAATCAGTGCACCCCAAGTTAATACTCTTGGATAAATGAATCTCTTTTCAAGAATATCTTAGAGTTTCTTCTTCAATTCATGAAACTCAATCAGGATTATTTTATAGGGATTGTTTGAAATAGTTGTTACACCGTGCATTAGTACTATTCAAAACCAAACATCAAAATTTTGTGGAAGACTAGGAAACTCTTCTAAAAAGGCATCGAAAAACTATTACACAATTGGTATATAATAAATTTTCATATTATCCCAAACCATCTAAGATAAACACCCCTTTTTAATAGGAATCAAAACCCATTCAATGGATGTGATTTCCATCAGAAAGTCAAGTATATCATCGCACTAATAGATGATCATAGGTTGGTTTGAAATATCGAATGTTACTTCCCTTAAACATCAATTGATGTGAGTTTTATTTAGATAAATCCAATGGATTAATATGATAACATAAAATTTAATAAGAGGAGGAATGATTGAATGTTCAGGAAGAATATTACCATAAACATAAATTGGAGATAAATCATATACTTGAGATGTGATCATCATACCATTAGGGGTTTTGTGGCTAATTATGCATCTAACCTTGTGGGTGGAATCTTGATACCCTTATAAAATTTTTAATATATAAATAAATGTGTAGATACATAGTAAAATAAGACATTAGTAGTTCTAGAGTGGATGGTAATTGTACCTTTTACAATTTTATCACCACACCCCTCATTATAAGTATTGATCGCATGTGATTTACCACCGTCCCCTGGCTTAAGATGTTGTCGATGTCAGTCGTCATCATTAACCTTTATATTTGGGAATCAGTTAGCATAGTGCCTATACTCCTTAAATTTGAAAAAATAGAGTGTAAAAGGTACATTATGTAAAGATTTATCTATATTTGGATCATTAGTTAGCTTCTTCCCATAATTTATTTATTTGATTTCTTGATGACCTTCCCTTCCACACATAAAACATTTATTGGTCCCCTTAAGACAATTTCCTCCATGTTTACTTCCGCAGTTCAAATAGAAATAAAATCCCAACTTCTTATCTACATGTTTATTAGTGTTTACCTTGACTACAACCCAATGGTAGGGTGTGATAAATAATAATCATAGCGGTAAAATACATAGTCATGAAAAATAATTTATAATATGTCTAAATCAAGACACCTTATTTTAAATCCATGAAATCTAACATTTAACAATGGTTATTCGTGATCATCGTCAATTAAAATCTTTCATGATGGTTCCTAAATAAAATATAAATTATCCAAATCATATCCCCCAGGAGTGTCAAACTAGGTGCATAGTATGGATCATTTTTATGTACCAAGAAATGCTCGAGTCAATCCCAACATGTCTTTTTGGAGTTATTACCCCTTGTTACATCTGTACCAGAACTACATCCACTTATACTATCCATAAAATGATACAATACTAGGTAAACCACATAATATCTTCCTTAACGCAAACATTTGGATGTTACACTATACTTAGGGTTATCCTAAGGGTTCTCACTAATGTTTTACAAACCATGTTTCAATTGTTAACCAATACTTTGATGCCGAAAATAATGACCCAAGTTTTTCTGACATAGATGTTATATCTTCTTTTATAAACATTAAAAACATTATAGAAATAAATTCCTTCAGATCATAAATGTATAGTGTCTTTGGAAACTTGGAAACATAAACAATTGTATCATAAGATTTCAAAATTACCTCCCAATTAATTATTCATAACTATAATCCTTCATAAATATATCACATGTAATATCTATAATCATAACATAGGGAAAAGAAACAAAAGAAAGGGTGACCTCAAATTATCAATTAGGTTAGGAAACATAAAAACATACTAGGAAAGTCCGTCAGAGGTAGGCCTCTGACTATTTATTAAATAAAAAGAAAAGTACAACAAGCGCAAAAGAGAGCGATTACATATCATAAACATCATAAGCATCACAACCCCCAAAAGAGTCTCCATCCACAGTGTTTGTCTCCCATTCCGAGCTTTCATAGTGCTTTAGGATCTTTGCGTACTTCTTTTTAAGGTTCAATTTTTCCAAGGATATCAGTTCTTGTGGAGATTGTTTGAGAGAGGACCTTGTGGACAGCATCTTTAGAAAATCAGAGTAATCTTTTCTTTCCCTTCTTTTTGTTGTGGCGGTTACCTCTTGTATAGATTTCCCTTTCCCTTCCTTGAGAATCTCACAATAGGATAACCATCACACTCAAATTTTCTTTATCACTGTCCAAGACGTCCCCCCAAAATCCAGTTACCCTGTCAAAATTGAAACCATCAGCCACCCCTCGAGTCTGTTCATTACCTCTGTTGCAGTCAATCGCAGCCAGACATGGTGGCTGCCCCTCCATCACTTGGCTGACATCCACCACCTTCTCTACATTCACTGCATCAATCTCTTTATGATGTCCGTCATTAACCCGGCTAGCAGCCACCTACTCCATTGCATCAATTAAAACACACTATATATGATTGCCATCGTTCATTGAAACACCCATCTCCACTTGACATACCTCTTCATTCTCCAAAACATGGAACTGGTTGCAGGTAGCAACATTACTCCCTAAGACAGCAAGTTGCAGTTGTACCTTATGCCTCTCACAGCTCAGACCTGTATTGAAATCTGCTGTTTTCCCACATCCCTCTGATTGCAAAGGCATCCCACCCTCATTTGACCTAGCACGATTGAATCCAGCATCAACCACACCTGCAGAAACCACATCCACCAGCTGATCTACAACAGGGTCCTGCACAGCGCCATTTCCAGAAGAACCAAACCAAGCAGCACCTGCTGGCTGAGCCACAACAGGGTCCTGCACAGCGCCACTGCTAGAAGAACCCACCTTTAAGTCCTGCTTCATTCTCTCAAAAACCGCAGCAACAGAGGGATTTCCCAAGCCCATCCCACCCACACAGTTTCTAATCTTTGCAACGCCATCAGGCTTCCTCCCCTGACCTGTACCTCTTCCATTTCTTCCCACTGGAACTGAGAGGGATCCACTATGACATTTCTCATCTCGGTGGCCCAAGCGATGACACCCTGGACAATAGTCAACCCAGGATTTGAAAACCACTGCTTGCTTCCAGTGGTATTCCGCACCAATCGTGATCCATATCCATTGCACTGGCGCCTTGGAAGCATCCACCTCAACGCATAGCTGCGGGTTTACTGGGTGAAAAACCGACGCAGTGCGGGAATCAACGCAGAGAAAACGCCCTACCAGATTCCCTAGCATACGAATAATCACCAGATTCTGAAAGGGAAAAGGGAGATATGGAAAGCTTACCCAGGTCGCGACGGAGGGTGAGTCCCGGTTCATGCAGAGATCAAAGCTCCATCGGAGAAGAAAAAACCGGCATCCATTGCAGTGCCTGGGAGCTCGAACCATTGTATTAGTCAAGGTTCACTCTATAGACTATCATAGTGTAAAAGGACTCTTACTAAACTGGGTTCACTCCCTATTACAAACATGTTTATCTCATGAGATTTTAATCTTTACCAAATGAATTTGAGGGAGATATAGGTCTCACCAGTCACACAATGAGAACCATACATATATGTGCCATAAGATCAAAAAAATTAATCATATCAGAACCCATGAAACAAAATGGATTTCAAAAACATTTTATCATAGAATAACTTTTGTCAAATAATTAGATTCCATAATCACACCACCATTTCCTCTTAATATAACCCATGGAAAAAGTAGTGGGTTTCATAATAATTTTATCATGGTATAACCCATGGAAGAGTAATGAGTTTCATAAATATCTTTTCATGATAAAAATAAACCATTTAGAAAAAAAAAATAAGAATGGTATCCTTGGATAATATCACCATTAAATCTTAACTAACATCAAATGATTTCAAATTATATGGAAAATTATTTTGAAAGATCACTTGGAACATTACTTGGGGAAATAACCTTTCTTTAATTCACTATTTTGAAACTCGTAATTCATAAAATATTGTGGAAATAATTTTTTTTGAAGATAAAATTTGAAACATATAAAGAAATATGTTAAACATTTTTCGTCTTGACAATATTAAATTCTATTCATGTCATACATGTTAAAACAAAATTTCCTTTAACATTTTTGGAAAAATTACAAGGGGAATTTTTTTGAAGAAACATGAATATTCCGTTTCAAAAATTGAAAAAAAATAAAACAAGGGGAAAATGTCTTTAAATATTAATTTTAGAGTACATAAAAATTTCTTAAAAACATTTTCTTTGGAAACCATGGATATGGAAGAAAAAGAATTTTCGACCGAAGAGATAAATAAATTTGATTTTCTTAAAAACATTCTTTTGAACCCTTGGGTTAATAAAGATAGGAAAATGAAGGGAAAACATTTATTCAAATTAAAAAAATAGAGAAGAATAAAATTTATGAGTCACTTTAGAGATGGATCAAAATATTTTTTCATAGGAAGCATAAGCATGAATAATACTAATAAACAATGAGATTGAAATATAAAACCCTTACCACTTTGGAAACATTGAATCAGAAGACCCGTGAAAGAATTAAATTAAATGAAACTTAAAATATAATGATAATAAAGAAATTTATGATATTACATGTACAAGGTTCTGTATATAGACCTCATAAAAGAAGATAGGTGCATAATACAACATATGTCTCAAAGAAGGAAAATTGGGACAAAAATATCTTACCTTAAGTCTCAACTTCCTTCGTACATGTTAGAACCTATTTATAATAAATATAAGTTTATTATTTATCTATTATAAAACCAAAATCATATGTACCATACCATATATGATTTAAATAGGACTCTTTATTACACATTTATCAATAATTTATTGTCAAAATCACATTTCAGGTAATAATTACTTTATTTTTCATGTATGTTTTTGTTTGGATTTTCTGATTCTTTTACTTTAATCATGGTTACATCATCTCTAGAATGTTAACCATGATATATATATCATATAAATTCATTATATATTTATTTATATTAATCTATTAATGTTAGACATAGATAATGAGTTACGTTGTTCATGGACATTGTAAACCATACATACACATCACTACAACAAAACATGTAATATAAAACGTTAGACATTATCAACACTAGAAAAAAGTTTTGACAAAGGAAGTTATTATCAGTTCCATAAAAAGTCATTGATAAAAGGTACCTTTAATAAGTGCTTAAAAAGCACTAATAAAAGGTACCCTTTATCAAGAATTTTTTAGCACTGATAAAGTGTACCCTTTATAAACATTTTTTTCCACTAATAAAGGTCTGCATCACACAAGTGATAACCACATCGAAATAGAACAAGGGAGTGTGTTTCTTTATATATCATCCCACCTATTGTCAAGTTGAGAATCATGTTGTGGGGATGAGATACTGCATACACTGCACACACTTATATGGGCTCATTCATGGTCCCACACAGGTATTTCCCCATCCTCTACTTCACACATGTCTTTCCCACCACCATACACCCAATTGGGCCCCATATAACCCAGACCACCTATATGAGAAATTACATATCATGGCCCAGTCCATGAGAAATTTTTTTAAATAAACCAATAAAAAATACAAGTATAAAAAATATTTAAAAAGTTAAATAATTTAAAAAAATAAAAATTAAAAATGAATAAATTGAAAAAAAACATTATTTTTTTTCAATTAAATAATTATTAATAAATTTAATATATATATTATAAATAACAATAAATAGTATATATTAAATATAGATATATATAATTAATAAATTGAAATTATTAAACAAATAAAAATTAAAAATGAGCAAATTAAAAAAATTAGAAAAAATTAATAGTTAAATAATTATTAATAAAAATTATAAAATTTAATATATATATATATATTATAAATATTAATAAATATTATATTATATATATATAATGACAAAATCCTAATAAATAAATAAAAAATTAAAAATGAATAAATTTTAAAATTATTAAAATAATTATTAATGAAAAAATTGTTAAAAATGAATAAATTTAATATATATATATATATATATATATTTGTGTCTGTGTTAATTATAAGTAGTAATAAATAATATATATATATATAGAAAGTGAATAAAATGTAATAATTAAAAACATATCAATGTCTTATCAAACCTGTATATTATACATACACAAATGTATTTCACACATACAAATATTTACGTAATTAATGAAGTCCTATATAGAAACATATACCCCTAAAATTTATACAGTTTGTTCAAATTTAAATACTCATTTTAGAATTTCATTTAGTAAGATAATATATTTAATATATTATGTTTTTAATCGATATAATTTATTTATTTATTTTTAATTTTATTATAGTAAGTATTTTTTATTAATTTTTCATATTGATTATCTTCTATAATTTTTGGAATTTAATAATTCTCTAATATTTATTTATAAATATTTATTTACTATGATTTAATATTTTCAACATGACTTCCTCTTAATTTTAATATATATCTATATTTGATTTTAGTTTAATAATTAGTATAATTAATAAAACCTGTCCATTTTTCCAATATTTTTAAAGTCTACTCGTTTTTAAGAATTCATTTTCACTCATTTTTAGAATTCCTGAATTTAATATTATATATTTCTTAATAATGTTAAATATATATTTATAAAAAAATATTTATAAATAAACATATTTATAAGTGTATATTTAAAATATTTATAAAATTATATATTTTTAATTATAGATAAATAATTATGATTCTTTGAAAAACTATTAATATAATTATAAATATATAATAACATACATAATAATTATTAAATTATAATAAATATATATAAATGATGAATATATTTATTATATATATATATATTTATTAAATATATCTACAATTATATAGATATATAATTGTATAAAAATATTTATAATTGTAAAATTATAATAAATATATTTAAATAATGAATATATTTTCTATATTAATATTTATATTTATTTATTAAATATATTTAATTATATAAATATAATTATATTTATAAATAAATAATTATAAATATATTGACAAATATATTTATAAAATTATATATTTATAATTATAAATAAATAAATATAATTTTTTTAAAAGGTATTCATATAAATATAAATAAATAATTATAAATTTATAATAAATATATTTATATAGTGAATATATTTAATATATGTATATATGTATATTACTCAAATAGTATAGACCATAGAAGACTCCATGATCACCAAAATTTATTAAATAAAAAGTACAATAAGAGAAACATAGAGAGTGCAGGGTAAGAGTGTAGAAAAACATTACCAAAATAGTACAGGGTTATCCTTTGTTTCTACCACCCATCCCACGAAATCCACCATGACCTCTTGGGTCTCGTCCTCGCCTCTATTGGTTCATGGTCTTCCAATTACCATCTGGCTCTTCTGTATCCATATCATCACTCACTACATTGCTCTAGCCATCTAACTCATTGTCCTTAGTAGAATCATTTCCATCCATAGAGTCACAAATTAAAAGTTTCCCAAATTGCAGCTCCTTCATCCCCACCTGTGTAGATGATAGAGACACATTAGTCGTATTAGATGAAGACATTTTTGTACCTTTTCACTCCCAAATTTCTTTTTAAATCACATAAAATTCCAGATGATTAATGGAATCCAACATCATGAAGAAATTATTCTTCCCATCACCATGGTTAGATGAAGTAACAATAAGACCATGATCATTGTAGGTCACCACCACATCTATAGGTATATATCCAAGGGCATGTGAGGGTTCATTCCCTTGAGAAGTTTGACCTTGCACATGTTCACAAGTAGAATCTGCAACTGTTAAGGGAGTTGCAAAAGTAGGAGTGGTTGTTACATCATGTTGAATAGAATCATCATCACATAGAGTGTCAACAGGGGGCACACCCATGCCTGTATAATTAACATTTCCAGAGGAAACCACCTCCCCCACACAAGCAGTCACAATTTCCTGGGCTGATTACACACACAACTAAGTTCTTTTAGCAGGAATCTCATGGGCATGTGCTTTCTGCCCAATCGCAGAGCTAGAATGAAGTTTCCCTTTCAAAAAAATTGATCTTCTAATAAGATTAAAAAATCCATATAATCAAAACAAGAATGACTATCAACATCACCCCATTTAGAATAATTATCACAATGAAGTAGAGTGGAGGGTGCAATCAAGCCCGAAGGCAGTGCACCCCCTCCACCATCAACATCACAATGCATATAAACTTGATTCTTCCCAAAAACAACAACAACAAAGGTGGGAGGACCTTCAACATCACAGTTCATATCAAAACGTTTCCCATAAACAACAACAATAAAAGTGGGAGGGCCCTCTTTCACAGTATTGATATTATGAAATAGGATCCCTTTTATGGATGAGGATGGATCCTTCATATCATCTAAGGTATCATTATTCCCCAAAATAGGTATAACATCACTAGTAGATGGTAATTTAAGATTACATTTTTCAGCAGTATGTCCTTATCGTCTATAATTAGAGAATCTTATTAATTTATGACATTTTTCCTTAACATTTCCAATGGTTGAACAATTAATACAAAACTCCAGCACATGTTCAAATTCAATGTCATTTTCAAAAATGAACTCACCAGCAAGCAGATAAACTATCTCAATAAGGGGAAGTGACAAATCAAATTCAATCATGATGCAAGAAAAATTCTCATAATTGATAAATACAATCTCCTTATTGAGTTTTATTGGAGTTCCAATGGCCATTACAATGTCCCAAATTATACTTGGATGCCAAAATATCCAATTTATACCCTTAACATGGATTTAGGCTTGAACAACAGTGTTCTTAGCTTGATGAGGATCAAACCATGGATCCCAATTTTGAATCCTCCTGAATCCAGGCTTGATATTGACGAAACCAAAACTCCAAGCATTCATCTTAATTTCATTTGAAGAAAAGGTAATGTAGTAGAAATTCATATCGAGAGAGATGATGCTCCAGTTACTAAAATCCCATAGCTGGAGGAGACGCTCCCTTAGATCATCAAGACTCCACAATTTCATCGTTAAACCAAAGCAGGCAATGATTGAATGTTTAAAAGTTGTTATTCGCTCCTGAAACACATGAGGATTTTCCTCAACAATCAAAAGTGGTCCATTTCTCTAGATTCTGTTTTGAGGGACAGATTTGGTACTCCAGGATCTGAGGAAGAAACTATAAGAATCTTTAGTCGAATCTGTTTGAGAATCCAATATAGGTCACTCCAAGGGTTCACTGCCGATCACTGGTGTAAGAATCGAGGCCTCAAATTGCTTCAAACCAGATCCCTTCTACTTCAAGAGACTGATGAAAACCTCCAGTGGATCAAAGTATTTAGACATAGATGGAATCATCACCAAACGAAGAAGACCAAGATGCCATGGTCGAAGAGTAAAATCCTATGAACGCACGACATATCCCTCCTTAAAAATATTGTTTTTAAAATATTTATATATATTTTTAAAATACATTTATAATTTTATAAATATGAATGGAACCACATTCACCCGAAAACACTTTCACTCTCCTCTAGGGTTTCCCTATCTATCCTCTACGGTAATATTTCATGACCTCTAATCTCTATCATTAGTGGGTTGATCTTTATTGGTTGTGCCTCCAAGGATATCTCTTTTTTGGATCATGGATCTTCACTGTGGAATCTTTTAGGCCACTCTTCTATTAGGGACTATTCATACATCATCTTATGGGTTCTCCTCCATCGCAGCTCATTTATCTTCGAGCCTCATATCACTCGATTTCTCAATGATGGTGGTTGCAGTGATGCTAGTTTTGTGTCTTTTCTCGAAAATCAACGTTATTGGGTTTTCTACCCACCACTCTTCAAATATGGTTCCATAAAGATTAAGGAACCCTCTTCATTTCATTATTTTTTGTTATCTCAGGGAAGGTGGATTCTTGGTGGTTGAGGATGGTTCGAGGTCATGCAGGAGATGAGGTTTACGGTATGCCTTGGTTCGGCATGTTTAGGATTTCTCTGGTGTGACTTCAGTGGGTGTTCTTGGTCACTTGTGTGTATGGATTTGGTTCTAATTTGGTAGATAGTTTTGATGGTGTTATATAGGTTTTTAGTATCATTTTTCAAATTTATAATATTAGTTTTGTTTCTATTTTCCTTAGCTATGTTTCATTTAGATTTTTCACTGTTGTTTTAGAATGATGGGTTGTTGGGTTGCTAATGTATTCTCAAACATTGGTTGTTGTATGATTTCATTTAGTGTGGTAAAACTCTTTTCAAGTGTCATAGGGTGGAAGAATGTGAAGAAGCAATGGGTGTGTTGACACCCATCATCTGCTATATTCCCACTTCCTCGACAGACAGACGGGTACCCTACCTTTGAATTCTTGCATAGATTTTTATTTTTAGGTTTGTGTTGCATTAGGTTGAAATTACAGTTAGTTACTTACTGCTTAGTTAGGTGGGCTTCTCAAAATAGGTATAGGTGTGTTATCACCTATCATGCAGTCCTCCTCCCATATTCCATTGTTGCTTGTAGGGGTACTCTGACATGTTTTTTTGACCAACACGACATAAATTCTTGGAAGGGGGTGACACATCACCATTAACTGACTCCTCTATTGCATTTTTTAGTGGGGGAGAGTCTTTTAATGATTCTAGTTTTGATATTTTCCTTCCTTAAATAATTTGAGACCATGTTAAACCTTTAAGTCATGTTTCTTAATTGCATATGTGCCTCTGTCTTGTATGGGTTCCCTCTACCCAATTTTCGAAAGGGGATTCATTTTTTATGTTCAATAAAGGGGGATTGTTCCCCCACCATTTTAAAAAATATAAATATATATAATAATATAAAAATATTTGTAAATATAGTTACAAATATATTTATTTATAATTATAATTATAATTTTTTAAAAAATACATATTTATCGGTGCTAATATTTTAGCACTAATAAATAAAGATTTTATCATCTCTTGTTTAGTTCTAATAAAGATATATCTTTATTAGTGATGAAAAAAATACTAATGAAAAGATATTTTATCAAAGCTTATTAATTTAGTGCTGATAAAACCCTTTTTTATCATCCATTTTTTGGCATTGCTGACAAAATTCTCCCTAATCTATTTAAAATAACATTAAATGAAGTGATTTTGGTAATGTGTCACAAGCTCTCATGGAATTCCAGTATTATCATTGCTCCATATAGACTTCTCTCTAAAAAACAAGCCTTGAATATAATGTATGTTGTTTTTTACTCTCTTGTTTCTAGCTTGTTCAAGTTCTGTGGTGTGCATCAGTGTGGTGTTTTCTTGGCTTAGTGCTCTCATGGGTTCTACAGTTTCCTTATCCTTCATGTTATCCTCTATTAATCATCTTAATTATACTTTCTCAGTGAATGAATCAATTTTATTAACCCTAATTGTGTTCATGTTCTAAATTTTTAAATTCCTCGATCCCTAGGGTGTTCAGGTTCTATTTATGGATATGTTTTATTTTTAGTTATTGGTATGTATTTTTGTTATTGGTATTTATTGCATTTCTATGGTTATAGATTCTGGAATTAGGTTGAATTTTAATGGGATAGTTATGGATGTCCAAATATTATGGTATTTATTGACTTGGTTAAGTTGTGAAGGTTATGAATTAGAAATATGATAAATGATTTGTGGAATAATTCATGGTGTGTTTTTGAGTTATGTATTGGATATATAGTGATGGGTTTATTATTTGGGATCCAGTATTTGTTGTATTTGGTGATATGTGATCCATAGGGATATGTGAATCACATGTTTAGTAAGTGCTTCAGTGTATGGATTTCGAACTTAGTGGTTGTATAAATACATGTAAATATCTTGTAGAAATTATTAGGGATGATAAGACATATGATGGGGATGATATAATAGTGATTCCATGTTTCATTGATTAGTAATCCATTAAGTTATTATTCATGTACTTTAGATGGCTATTGTATGGTTTTAATGGTATTTTTATCATCAATTATAGTTTCTTTTTTGATATGGTTTCTTTTTTTATGAAATTGTAGATCCATGGTTTTGGGGCTACTGATGATCATTTAGAATTTTGAATATCTCTATTTATATTAGGAGATGGTCTCAACTCACCATGTGATTCTAAACCTATGCTTATATCATGTTTTCCCCTTCCTTTAAAATATTGTTATAAAACTGAAATGGTATTTTAAAAATATCAACTGATGGTTTCCAATTATAATTTTATATAAATGATTAAATTTATTCCATGGTTCTACAAGGTTTTATATATACATCATCACTCTCTCCTACTTATTTGGGGTGATCCTTAATTTAAAAATTAAACTTTAGTGATCCCCTAAAAACCTATATCATAACTTGTCAGAATATTTATTGAAATTAAAATCTATTACCCCGTATTAGATCTTTTCACATAACCCCATATTTTTAAAGAGT
Organism: Viscum album; assembly: GCA_963277665.1. Classification (NCBI taxonomy): domain Eukaryota; kingdom Viridiplantae; phylum Streptophyta; class Magnoliopsida; order Santalales; family Viscaceae; genus Viscum; species Viscum album. The sequence continues at coordinate 870,087,498 of OY728122.1, forward strand.
AATATAATTTCTATTGACCTATAATTAAGCAGAAATAGAACCATTGAGTATGTTTCTAAGCCATTATATTTTATAGACAACTTGTCGCTAAGGGCCTCTACATAACTTATCACCTTGGTTATTTTTCATAGAACTATTATGGACTTCTTTTAATCTCATCCCAATTGTATAATAAGAGCCACTTATTCCCATTTTAACTTTAATAATCTAACATTCAAAAAAAACTTTACCTATAGAAAAGATTGATTTAATGGGGATTTGGAAGCAAGGTTTAATAGGTTAGAAGAATTGATTTACTATGAAAATCCACGAAAATGTAATATATATATCTCAAAAATAAACGTGAAAAATGTAAAGGTTTTATGAGAGTTAAAGTGTGGAAATTATTACGAAACCATATACATGAAATGATTTTTCATAGGATATACTTTATAATTTTTTTCTCATTTCAATCATTAGTTCTTACTTAAAAGTTTTTATACAATTTTTTAGTCACTACTCACATTTCCCTTCTAAAACATGGATACTTAATTGAAATGTGGTTGTATACAGTGTCAATTATAATCTTGTTATTGATTATAGAGTTAAGAAATGTAACATTGAACCTAAAAAAACCAAAAAAATGAATAATGATAGTCTGTTAAAAAATTATAACATTGTTTTGAATTAAAGATTTACCATTTCATCATATTGACTTCTTGGTTGACATACAACCTCTCTTCTAATTATTTTCATGTAATTTGTGATAATTATTACTGTAAGATCACATAACAAGTTCATTTATGGTTTTTATAGAAGAGGGGTCAGTTCCTACCTCATTGTATGCGTTACTAGAGGTTATCAACAATCATGTTTGGATCCTCTATAATTCCTCATTGTTTTTCTTTAACTTTAGGATTCATTTGGTTTGAATTATAAAAAACATCCTCACAAAAACATAATTATTCATGAAATAATGATTCTAAATATCTTGATTTATCATTTAAAGTGTATCAGAATATGGTTAATGGGAATAAATGAGAGAGGAAAAATTTATGCTTGAAGTGTCAACCTATTAATGGTAAGATTAAATAGTTAAAGGAAAGAATCATAAAGGTTTGATCGATACTTTTCAATGGTAAAATTTAATTTATAATTTAAATAGATTTCCAATTTTTTTGATCTTTAAATTATTCATACGTGACATTTTTCAACTAACAGGTGATAGTCACCTAAACATTATCACTCCTTTAAAGCTCAAATCAGACTATTAATGAAAGATCACCTAGCCCACCACTTTCCAAGTAAATAAATGCATAAACATAAACTCATTACAATCGTTGGAATCCTATCTATAAAGGTTACAGAAACCATCAATGAGTTACCATTTCATTTTTATGGGAAGCTAATTTCTTCTGAAATTTAGTCCATAGACCAATGGACATTTACTTTTCAGGGATTAATTGAAGTCCTTCTTTGAATTTTGAAACTAAAATGGTTTTCTCATCATGATTTTGAGTAATAAAATCCCTCCAATCCTTCCCATGGCCACATAAATATAGGATCACCTTGTATGGATTATGCTATTGCTACTACTTTTTTCATCTTTATGCGTCTAACTAAGAAATGTTGTTTTGTGCTCCGCCAACTCCCAGCCCGGGAATATTTTGATTAAAAGATAAAAATTTAATCCTTTATATATTTATTTCTTGAGAATTTATTATTTTATTTTGTTGGTTGAGACTCATCCCACATTTCTTATAGACATGAAAATATGTTTATAGAACTACTTTGGGACGTAACCATTACATACTGCGTATTGATGATCATTTTGGATGAATTCAGAGGAAATCACCTACCATCGGTGGACTAATTATATTATTCAATTAAATTACCCATTTCATTCAAATATTATTGAAATTATTTGAAATAATTAAATCTTGGGTTCTACTTATTATAATTTTCTATAAATTTATCCTTTTATTTGAATATCTTATGTGTATTTATTTATTTATTTTGTTTAAAATGAATATTTTATGAACATAATAGGATGGATATGAATTGAAATAGGATGAAATCTAATTTCATGAAAAAAGAGTATGATGGTTGAGTTAAATAGTTCATCATGTTTGAAATAAAGCATGTATACAACCCTTTTTAAATCCTCTGCCTAAGTTTACATTGTTTTCATTCAAGAAAAATTAGTCTAGAAGATTTGGAAGAACATTTTATTTTTCATGGAATAGAACAGAGCTATAAATTATGGAATAAAAATGATTAAAAACTCAATGTTCAAACTAATTAGGTTGATATAGTGGTTTATGGAACATTTGATTAGAATACCAGTGTAAATGATGATTGAGATCATATGGAATAAATGATAGTTGAAATTAAAAATGACCTTCATGATTTTTCAAAGTTGTTTAAGAAGTTTAATAGTTGTGCAAAGAGATTATACTATACCATTTTTACTAAATAAACAACATTTTCAACTGTATTGAAGATAAATAATTTGAAAGATGGTAGTGGATGGAGTGAAATCAGCTTTACAAAACTACTTGGTCTTCTGATTGATACACTAATGGAAGAAAATGAACATCCTTATTGAATATATGAAAATAAATTAAAGTTACGTTCAATGATAATGATATCTAAAAAATACATGTTTTTCAAATGATTTCATATTATTTCACGAGGACTATGAATCACTCATAAAATTCCCTAAGTGTGGAACATATTGATAAAACAAAAGATAAATCATGTTCTTCGAATGTTGTATGGAAATCTCCTATCAAACAACAATTTATAATACTATATGGATGTCAAGAAATCATAACAAAAATGGCATGAAATTTATATACAATATTTAAGGATATAAAACCACGCCATCTAGTAGATTCTACTTAGTGGAAGAAAATTGATTCTTAGTATCCTAAATTTATAATTGATCCAATAAACTTCAATATCGTGTTATCTACGTATGGAATAATTCTTTTATTGTATTGAGTAATACTCATAGTACGTGGCCTGTTATGTTGGTAAACTATAAATTCTCACCATGGTTATTCATGAAGAACAAAAACATTATGTTTCATCTGTTTAAATCTGGACCAAAACAAACTGATAATTATATTGATCTCTATTTATCTCCATTGATCGAAGATCTAAAATTGAAGTGGCATAAAGGTGTTACATTTTATAATTCTCCTAAGAATGAATAATTTACATTGAGGTCCATGTTTTATGGGATGATAAATAAATTTACTTCTTATGGAAATTTTTTAGGCAATAGAATTAAAGGAATGATGGGGTGTCCCATTTTTGAATAATGCGCACACTGAGTTTGGTTGAAACAATCCTATAAGACTATGTTTTTATGAAATCATAAATTTTTACCTTGGTAACCTAAATACTAATCCTGGATGATATTATTCGATGGGAAAACTAGACAGGGTACCAAACTCTATCCACTAACGGGTTATCAACTTTTTGATAAAGTAAAATATATTGACACTTTTTTTGGTAAAACGTTTTTGAAATACCTTATGTAATATGGTTGGAAAAAAAGATCAATTTTCAATGAATTATTTTATAGTAATTTTTTATTCATCATATATTTTATTTATGTCATGAATCTAAAAATATTATTTGATCATTTCATTGGGACATTACTAAATTTCCTAGGAAAAAATGGAATCAAGGATAAGTTAGACATGATTGACATGGGGGTAAAGGAAGAGTTGACACCCGTAATGGGTAAAGGGTGGAATTTTATTCCTCCAGCATCTTACACTCTATCTATATAGGAAAAGTTAAAATAATTCAGTTTCCTTATTGGTGTAAAATTTATAGAGGGTTATTCATCAAATATATCATTCAATGACTAATTTGAAGTTAGAGGAACTAAAATCACCCAAATATCATTTTTTATGAAAGATTTGCTGCCAATATCTATATGTTGTATTCTGGTTAAAAATATTTCATATATACTATCCAAACTATGATACTTTTTCAAGTACATGTACATAAATTTTATGGACCCATCAAATTTTCCAATCATGAGTAAATTGGTTGTTGTAATATTATGTGAATTAAATATGATCTTCCCACCATGATTATTTGATTTAATATTTTATATGATGGTTCACATTGTCAGATAGGTTCAACTATATGGTCCTTTACATTATAGATAGATATACCTAACTAAATGGAATATGATGATTATAAAAGGGTATGTCAAGGAACTAAGTTAGCTAGAATGTTGTAATGTAGAATGATACATTATTGAATAATCTGTTTAATTTTTTACCAATTACCTACCAAATGTTGAAAGCATCAGTCACTCAAAGTCACGTCACATTAGACGCCTTATAGGTGATTGGATTTCATGAAGAGATTTTTTTACAATCATAATAATAGATCATAATCAAGTGAACCATTAAATTTTACCCAACAGTATATATGTTGATCCATATGTTGAATCCCACAAAGAAATTATTAGACCATTGAATCCATCATGGGATAAAGGATGGACATCAAATATAGATAATCAATAGTTTATAGGACATTTTCAAGATCACATTTATAAAGAGTTATCTAAAAATATGAATTCAATTATCAAGTAATGTTGATGGAAATCCAAGGGACCAAATAAATATGTTATATCTTACACTATTTTTGTAATAAATGGTTATACACTCTAAAAAAGAACAATATGATTATAGTATGATTAAAAATATTGGAGTTAATATTATGGTGGAATCGATTCACATATCTTGTTTCAAGGATAGAAATCCAATTTATGCATATATATCATATTTTGGTATTATCTAACAAATATACAAGTGTAATTATAAAACATTTGACATGTTGATTTTCTATTGAAAATGGGTTGACAATAATAGTGTAGTGAAAGTTGATGAAATCAGATTTGTGGAGGTGAATTTCAATGTAAAAGGTGTAAATGATGAGTCTTTTATAATGTAATAACAAGTAGTGAAATTATTTTATGTCTCAGGTCCAACAAACATAAATTGGTAGATTTTATTACTAGTGAAAAAAACAATTATAGGGTTATATGAAAATTCAATTGAGGATGACCTTTTCATTGGTAGATCAAAATCATTTCATGGGGGTTCCTATGTAGTCAATGTATTATACATTAGAGGGTCAATAAAGAGGGGATTTATATTCTAGATAGAGGATCCAAATCCCTTAAACCTTAAAAAAATGATAGTTCAATGAGAAGGTTAAAGTGTTTTTTAATATATAATGTTTTTCCTCATAATATTATGTATTCTCTAATATATTAATATAATATAAATTAAATGTTTTACTACTCATGCAGACCATGTATTTCGTACACGCTGATGTTACCAATATCAGGTAAGAACAAGCGGTTGACGTTGAAACTATAGAATTATATAGGGAATAGAAACGTGTTAATCAAAAAAAGAATAACACATCATCACAGTGTTGACTAAGATTATCATGGAAACAAGTAAGGGTATAAATTTTGAAGTTGGATGGAATCAATGTGGTTAACCTACTGAACCCACCAAGTCAATGTTAATTTGTAATGTTGGGTTCACAATGAGGCTGAATGTGCTTATTGATATAGATTCATGGTGCCAAGTTTAGCCAGTAATGAAGGAAACACTTTGGGATGATATAATGGTAATTTTACGATATACTTTCTATATTTAAAAAAACAATATATAATGAAATGTTGATTTAATTTTCATTATTCCTTGTATAGTTCATTTATTTTAGATGATTTTTGAAAGAAATATTTCTTACAGATTTCTAGAAAATACCATAGAGGATTTCAGACTCTTCTTATTGAGTTTCATATTACGTATACTGAGAGGAAAGTAAACCTCCACCCACCAGTTACTTATGCACAATATATAAAGTAGGAAACAAGGAAGGATTTCATCTATCTCCACGATGAAAAACCATTTTAGGTGCATTGTAGTAAATAATAAATAATTTTAAATTCTTTATTTTATACCTTTGGATTCAAAATTGATAATTTATGGAATGGAAAAGTAGTGTTGAAAATAAATAACTTGCATCAAAGCTAATGTACCCCAATCAGAAATAAAATATGGGGTACATTGTTAAGTCAAAAGTCTTCTTTTGACTTCTATATCATGTTTTGGAAATCACAAATGTATTCTATCATATGTTTGTAAATTACAATTGTCTTTTATCATGTTTATCGTATCGTACGATGTTGATCGTACCGACCAAATCGTATCGTACTGACTTTGTCAAACGTATCGTACTGACTTTGTCAAAACGCATCGTACTGACTCTGTCAATCGTATCGTATTGACTCTGTCAATCGTATCGTATTGACTCTGTCAATCGTATCGTACTGACTCTGCCAATCGTATCGTACTAACTCTGCTATTCAGATGATCACTATTTGTTTTGGTACTTTGTCAAAAACTCTCTCTCCATATGAATCGTACTCATGTTTTACATTTCTATATATCTCTTGTCCTAACAAAACGATGTCGTTGAGTTAGTTACAAACTAATCAAAACGATGTCGTGCTTTCTGTTTCAATATGACCGTTGGAGGCAATATGACCGTTGGAACCCGAGGCCTATAAATAGAAGGTCATTTGAAGCTGAGAGAAAAACGATGAACGAAGAGAACGAATGAAGAGACTCTGTGAACTACGAAGATTCTAGAGAGAGACATTGTGACTTCTCTCATCAGCTTTGTGCGTCCGATCATCGTATCGAGGGCTTTCAAGTAATTGAAAGACAGAGGTGCCGATTACCTGCAAAATCGAGGGCTGCCGGGGATAGGCAGACAGACGTGCCGATCATCGTATCGAGGGCTGCCGGGGATAGGCAGACAGACATGCTGATCATCGTATCGAGGGCTCACCAAGGTGTTGGTGAGACAGACCTTTTATCCTAGGTGAAAGGATAACCCTTCTCTTTGGGTTAAAAGAATTGTAATACTTTTACATTTCCGCTGTTACTTGTATTAGAAAGGGATTTGTATTGTTTCCTTTCTTCTTACATATTCAATTGTAATTGTTTCAATTACAATCATTCTATTACATATTGTATTGATTGGTTCTATACGCTTTAAGGTAGAATCATTCATATTTGTATTACTCTGATTATTGTGTTCATCTTGAATACAATTGTTTTACTTTACATTAGTATTACACTACATCATACCTTTTATATTCAATACAATTGTGGGTGTTTATATTTGTATTAGTTTAAGATCATTTAAACTAATCTCTTTGTTGCAAAAACTCAAAGGTTTTTAAACCTACAATTCACCCCCCCTCTTGTATTATTCCATCTAATAGACATATATATCTACTATTCAATCCAACAATTGGTATCAGAGGGAGGTTTTCCACTGATTTGTGTTACTAGCTTTATTTCTTATTACTATCTTGAATACTTACTACACTAACGTGTGGAGTGGAAAAGTTGTTTTTGTTGTATTAGATGGAAGGAATGAATATCGGATCAATAGATAATCTGAATCCTTCTAGACCACCAATCTTTGATGGGAATGATTATGAGTATTGGAGAGATCGTATGAAGACTTTCGTCATCAATACTGGTGTAGACAATTTTATTATGCTTACTGGGGGTTACAAAATTCCTGACAAAGAAGTCAGTACTTTTATTAATCAAGAGAAGCAAGAATATCAACTGAATTACAAGGTACGCAATAATTTATTATGCTCTATGACCAGGAATATATATAGTCAGATATCTTCATGTGAAGCAGCCAACTGTATTTGGAAGAAATTAGAAGTCACTCATTTTGGTACATCCAAGGTTATAGAAACAAGGAGAGAAATGCTTCGAGCAGAGTATCATGGATTTGTTTTTCCTTATGGAGAACCTGTATGTAAAGTGCAACAATGGTTTATGACAATTGTCAACAGCTTACAATCTATGGGAGAAAAAGGACTTGATGATTAAGCTCTTGTTGATAAGATTATAGATATTATGCCAAATGAATGGGAGTCGAAAAGGACAGCTATTGATGAAAATAAAAAAGTTTCCCAGATTACTCTTGATGAACTCTTTGGAACTCTTCTACAGCATGAGACAAGAATGAAGAGAGATGCTGATTTTAATAAGAAGAAGAATGGGAATGGAAGTGTAGCTTTTGCATCTAAAGCTAAAACACCTGAAAGGGTTACAAGGTCTAAATCCAAGAAAGTTGTTGTATCTGATTCAAGTGATTGTAATCTTTCAGACAATGAGTTAGCCAATCTTGCTCGAAGAATGAACAAGATTGTGGGAAAGAAAGATTTTCAATATAGATTCAAAAAGAAAGACAGGAAAGATAGGAAAGATTCTGAGGTAACTTGTTATGAATGCAAGAAAGCAGGACATATAAGGCCTGATTGTCCTTTACTGAAGAGGAAAGATAGAAAAGAGAAACACTCTGAAAGAAACAAGAAAAGGTTTTATAAGACTAAGAAAGTCTTGAAAGCAAATGATACGTGGAGTGAAAGTGGTAGTGATTCCTCAGATGATTCTTCAGAATATGAGACGTCAGGACAAAGAAACATTGGACTTCTAGCCAGACTACCAATTGAAGATCATTGTCTCATGGCTAAGGTACATAATGCTGAAGCTATTACAAATGTCTCTTTAAATGCAAATCGTGTTGATAATAGATATTATGAGTCTTCAAATGATGAACCCTCGTCATCAGAAGATGATACATTACCTTCTTTTGAAGAAGTTTCTAGATTTGCTAAGTTACTTGAAAATGAAAATTCTAAACTCAAAAAGAGATTTGAAAAAGCAAATTCTAGAATTTCTATTTTGACTAAAGAAGTATCAGATCTTTCTAAAGATCTTGATGTGAAAACTTCTGATTTTGAAAGTATTTTGAAAACCCTTGAGAAAGTCAAATCTGATAAGGATAAACTTTCTAAGGATCTTGAAACTGAAATTTCAAAGAAAAACATTTTAGAGTCTAACTCGAGTTCTAATTCAAATGTTTTAGAAAACAAGAATTTGGTTTTAAAACTAAAGTCAGAGATTTTATCCTTGAAAAAGTGTTTGTCAAACTTTACTCATGGAAAAGAAAACTTTGATAGGATGTATTCTCAAATTAGACCTTTGAGAAATCGTTCTGGTCTTGGTTATACTTATTCCAAACCTGTTTTTAGTAATAACTATTTTGTTCCTCAAAAAACCATTTTCTGTTCCAAGTGTCAATGTGGTGGACATTGGAGAAGAGATTGTTCTCTTAATAAAACTCAATCCTTAGGATTTCATAAAGCTCATTTTGCAAAACAAATGTGGATTCCTAAAATTCTTTTATCTAACCCTTCTGGATCCAAACAAGTTTGGATTCCGAAAATCTAATTGTTTCTTTTTCAGGAAAACGAGAAGTGTATCAATAAGAACATTTGGTACATGGATAGTGGTTGTTCTCGACATATGACTGGAAACAAAGATTTCTTTGAAAAGGTTATCAAAACAAAAGGTGGAAAATTTACCTTCGGAGATAATGCTCAAGGAATGATTGTTGGTATAGGTAATATCGTTTTTCTTGGAAAAGTTCTTATTTCAAATGTTTTGTTTGTTAAAGGTCTTAGGCACAATCTCATCAGCATAAGTCAATTATGTGATGAAGGTTACCTTGTGAATTTTAGAAATGATAAGTGTCTAGTTCACAATTCTAAGGATGAATTCATTCTATCTTCCCATAGGAAAGAGAATGTTTACACTATTAACTTAGAAGACCTTAGGAACCAAAACTTACCTTGTTTAAGTGTAATAGAAGACCAATCGTGGCTATGGCATAGGAGACTAGGACACTGTAATTTGAGAAACCTAAGAAAACTCTCAAAGAAAGGACTTGTAAAAGGGCTACCGGATCTTAGATATGATTCTTCAAAAGTATGTGATCCTTGTCAATTTGGCAAGCAACATAAAACTAGCTTTAAACCAATTAATGAAGTTTCAACTTCTAATGCATTACAGCTTGTGCATATGGATCTGTTTGGTCCTTCACAATCCGGAAGCATTGGAGGCAAATACTATGTATTTGTTTTAGTTGATGACTTTACTAGATTTACATGGGTCTATTTTCTCACAAATAAATCTGAAGCCTTTTCCTATTTCAAAACTTTTAGAGCCCAAGTTAAAAATGAGAAAAACCTACCATTGATAACTATTCATAGTGATCATGGTGGTGAATTTGAAAATTCAGTTTTTGAAACTTTTTGTAGTAAGAAAGGTATTACTCACAATTTCTCAGCTCCAAGAACTCCTCAGCAAAATGGTGTTGTTGAAAGAAGAAATCGTATTCTTCAGGAAATGACTCGAACCATGTTGAGTGAATACTCAATTGCTAAGCACTTTTGGGCTGAAGCTTAGTACTGCCTGTTATACTATAAATCGTGTTTTAACTAGACCATTTCTTAATAAAACTCCTTATGAGTTATGGACTGGCCGAAAACCTAAAGTTTCATACTTCAAAGTTTTTGGATGCAAAGTATTCATTCTGAATACAAAAGACAATCTTCACAAATTTGCACCAAAATCTGATGAAGGAATCTTTCTAGGCTATTCTACAACTTCTAAGGCTTATAGAGTTTTCAATAAAAACACTTGTACTGTTGAAGAAACAGTACATGTAAAATTCGATGAAACTAACCCTTTTGTTTTTAACCAACCCAATCCTATATCCTCGGATGTGTTTTCCAAAAATGTTTATCAACCTTTATTAGAAGACCATTCTGATAAGGAAAATGTTCAAGAAAGTATTCCTGAAACATTTACCACAGAAGATTTTCTACCATATGTTGATGAACAGGTTTTACAAAACCCAAATCAATTGTTTCTTAGGAATCATCCTAGTGATAACATCATTGGTGATATAAATCAACCTGTAAGGACCAGAAATTCCTTAAGAAATGAAATAGAACATCTTGCTTTTCTTTCCCAATTTGAACCTAAAAGTCCAAGTGAGGCCTTAGGTGATGATGATTGGATCAAAGCAATGCAGGATGAACTAAATGAATTTGAAAGGAATCAAGTCTGGACTTTAGTTGAAAGACCTAAAGAAACAACTGTGATTGGTGTAAAATGGGTTTTCAGAAACAAGTGTGATGAAAATGGAATCATTGTAAGAAATAAAGCAAGACTTGTTGCTAAAGGCTATAATCAACAAGAGGGAATAGACTATGAAGAAACATATGCTCCTGTATCTAGACTTGAATCTATTCGTATTCTATTAGCCTTTGCAGCATATTTCAATTTCAAACTATTTCAAATGGATGTCAAATGTGCTTTTTTAAATGGTTTTGTTCAAGAAGAAGTTTTTGTTGAACAACCTCCTGGTTTTCAAGACCCAAAACATCCTGATCATGTTTTTAAACTTACCAAGGCTCTATATGGTCTTAAACAAGCCCCTAGAGCATGGTATGATAGACTCACAGGATTTCTTTTACAAAAAAATTATACAAAAGGTACAGCAGATCCAACTCTTTTTATCAAAATGGAAAACAAAAATATTTTGATTGTCCAAATCTATGTTGATGACATCATATTTGGATCAACTCAGAAATCTTTAACCGATTCTTTTGCAAACTTAATGAAATCTGAGTTTGAAATGAGTATGATGGGTGAGTTAACATTCTTTCTAGGTTTTCAAATTTCTCAAAAACCATAAGGTACTTATATATCTCAACATAAGTATATTAAAGACTTACTCAAAAAGTACGGATTTGACAAAACTAAAAGTATTAGCACCCCAATTGGTACCTCAAATACTCTTGATCTTGATGAAACTGGGAAACCAGTAGATCAAACAATTTTTAGAGGTATGATAGGGAGTTTGCTATACTTGACAGCTAGTCGACCCGACTTGATGTTTTCTGTATGCTTATGTGCAAGATATCAATCTAATCCAAAAGAGTCTCACTTAAAAGCCGTAAAGAGAATCTTTCGGTATTTAAAAGACACTATGGATTTAGGTCTTTTCTACTCTTCTGGAAATGATTTTGTTTTAAAAAGCTTTTCAGATGCTGACTTTGGTGGTTGTAGAATGGATAGAAAAAGTACATATGGAACATGTCATTTCTTAGGAGACTCTTTGGTTTCTTGGTCCTGCAAGAAACAACACTCAGTAGCACTCTCCACTGCTGAAGCTGAATATGTAGCAGTTGGAAGTTGTTGTGCTCAAGTTTTGTGGATGCAGCACACACTCACTGACTATGGTTTGAGTTTCTCTAAAACTCAAATTCTTTGTGATAATACAAGTGCCATAGCTCTTAGTAAAAACCCAGCACATCACTCTCGTGCAAAACACATAGATGTTAGGCATCACTTTCTTAGGGATCACACACAGAAAGGAGATATTATTTTACAATTCATCGGAACGCAAGAACAACTTGCTGACATTTTTACAAAACCTTTACCTTCCGATAGATTTGAATTTATAAAACAGAAGCTAGGAATGATTACATTAAAATAATCATTCATATCTACTTCCTGTTTTACATCTCTCCTAATAGTAAGAAACTCCTCGTAGAAAGGGGGAGGACATTTCTTTCTGTCTTTATGTTTATTTTATGTTCTTTAACTATTTACTCTTTGAATTTTAGTTTTCTGTTTATCGTATTGAAAATTTTAGATTTTCTGTTTATCGTATTGACATTTTTTGTTTTCTGTTTATCGTATTGAAAAATTTTAGTTTTTCTGTTTATCGTATTAACAGTTTTATAGTATCATTTACTATCGACTGATGATAGTATTGAAATTCTTTTCCATCGTATCATTCAATATTTTTGTATCGACCGATGATAGTATTGAAATTCTTTTCCATCGTATCATTCAATATTTTTGTATCGACCGATGATAGTATTGAAATTCTTTTCCATCGTATCATTCAATTTTGTTTGAATCGACCGATGATAGTATTGAAATTCTTTTCCATCGTATCATTCAATTTTTTTTGTATCGACCGATGATGGTATTGAGATTTTTTTCCATCGTACTATCAGCTCATGGTAACAAAATTATTTTCCATCGTACGGTCCGATCATAGTAATGGCTTTGTTTTTCATCGGCATCATTTTTTTTCTCCTTACGATTTTTTTTATACTTACCAAAACCAACAATCACCTTATGTTCTTCGACAGGTATCTTTTTCATTTTTTTTAAAAAAAAATTCTTCCTTTGTTTTAGTCCTAACCATTGATCTGGTTTTATCTAATCTTGACCGTAGAATATCAACGGTCACACTTTTTAGACCGTAGAAGATCAACGGTCATCTCTTTATCGCCTATAAATACCCCCCTCCCCTCCCCAAACCCACATTGCTTTTTCAGGAATTGAGGCGAAGCTCTGTTCCACCGGCTATAAAAAATCGTACGATCTTCTCATCGGAAGAACCTTTATGTCTCAATCCTCTGCTAATACTCCTGCCGAAATGTCTTCAAAGACTTTTACAGAGAAAGACTTTAACAGAGAAAGGTTAGTATCCCGAGACTTTTTCGATACGTACGATTCTACAATCAGGAGGATCATTTTGTTTCAAGGATGGGAACATCTCTGTGTGGAAAAGCCTGATATTCAAGATCCAGTTCTTTTTGATGAAGTTTGTCAGTTTTACAAAACCGTTTCTTTCGACAAAGATATGACTATAAACTTCGCTGTGTACGATAGAAAATTATCTATGTCTGTGAAACAAGCCGCACATTTCCTGAATGTTTCTATAGAAGGAGATTCTTTTTGTCCATCTCAAAAACTACCAGAAGAAGTTGGTACGTTCAATAGAGAAAATGCTGAAAAGTCTTTGTTTCTTATTAATGAGGAAAAGAGGAAAGTGTCTCATCTTTCACCGGACAATCGTTTTGTCACCTTATGGATGCAAGGTTTTCTTATCCCAAGGAAAGGGGATAGAGAAACTCTCAAAGTTTCTGATATCTTTATGCTTGATTATCTTGTGAATATGAGAAAAGTAAATCTCATGGGGTATATTTTTGAAACCATCAAGAATGTCAAGACAGGAGGGATTAAGTCCCAGATGATAATGTATCCAGCAATTCTTACGAAATTCATTCTTGAGAGTATGAAGTTTTGTAACATTCCTTTGAAAGGAAAACCCATGGATTTGAGGCCGTCATGGATTAATAAGAGTACGATGAAAAAGCTGAATGTTTGTTTTGATTCAAATTCAAAACTTTTTGTCAGAGATGTAGAAGCTGAATTGGCTCAGAATCAATCGGCACCTATGCCAGCCAAGGACATTCAATCCACCGGTGTTACTCAAAAGTCTGATCCGCAAACCAGTTCGAAGCCAAAGAAGAAGCCAAGATACAGTAAGGAGGTTGTAGCAAAATGGATAAAGGACAAAGAACAAAGAAAAGAAGGTGATCCGAAGTTTGGTCTTGACCCTGCTGAGGCTTTTGCAGAACGAGTAAGGGTAGAAGAAACCCTTCAGACTGAAAAGAAAAAGAAGGTTCTTTTGAAAAGGAAGGCCCAGGACTTTGATATCTCCAAAGTCTTGAAAGCAGTTGAAGATTCTAGTGCTCAAATAACTGAAGAAGTGCACCAAGAGCCCATCGTACAGAGTCTTTCTGAGAAAGAAAAAGGAAAACAAGTGATAGAAGAAGTAGAAGAAGGTGATTTTCTTTTAGAATTTCTTCAAAGTTCAAAGAAAAGTAGAGAGGAATCGCTTCAAAAGCTGAGCGAAGGTGTTCAACAAACTCCTCATGCCGATCAGGAAAGATCTCCGGACAAAATGTCATCTCAAGAAAAGCAAGGTTCTCAATCTTCTCATTCTGATAAAGTAATTGTCATTAGTGACAAAGTGGAGGAAAAAAGAAAGCAGAAAGAAAAAGCCAAAGGCAAACAGCCAGTTGTTGATTCAAGCAGATCGTATGAACTAGCATCGTACGATGAAGATACCGATTCAGAGCATACAATCTCTCTTAAGAAGAGTGATTACATTGTTCATGTTTTGAGAAGGATGGAGAAAACCATTCCTTATTTCCCAAGGCTGGAAGGGAAGATTGATTTTATTACTGAAAATCAGAGAAAGAAGTTTGGCTCTGTAAAAGAATTGAGGAAGAAAGTTTTGTCAGTAGAAGCCGATTTGAAAGTTCTTTCAGAAAGCTCGGTTGCTCATAAAAAGGCTTGCAATAAGATGACCAAGTGGTCCTACAAAACAGAGAGCTCAATCAATGATCATGAAATAGCTATTGAAGATATAAGGAGGTTATCAAATGAGCTAGCAATTGCTTTCAACAAGCTTGATAGATAAACGGTTGAAAGGCTGAACCTTTTGTCTTCTCAAAGAGCCGATGTTCCTTCAGTGAAAGATTTGCAAGAGAGGATGAATGTTTTCCAATCTGAATTCTCGAAGGTTTCATCTTTCAAAGAAGAAATGCTTTTACTGAAGAATCAAAACTCTGTGTTGTCCAAGGATAACAAGACTCTGCAAAACAGAATTGATACCCTTGAAGAGGTAATCAGAGTCCAGGAGGAGACTATCAGAAATCAAGATCAGATTTTTGCGGATCAACAAGAGCTTCTCAAAACTCAGGGTGAATCAATTTCTGAAGACAAGAAGGAGATCAAGAAGATGAAAGCTGTGCTTCATGAGCTTATAAAGAAGGAGAAGGAAAGAGAAAACAAATGATTGTTGTATTTGATTCTTTTGGAACTTGTATTTGTTTTGTAATAACTCTTATGATCCTTTTCTTTTATTTTTGTCTTGTATTGCTAACTCTTTCAGTCATTTCAAGATTACTCTCTTTTTGTAAATCACAAAGGGGGAGAATGTTTACAAAGAGAAGAATGTTTTATAAAGGGGGAGAATGATTTACAATGCTCTTAAGGAAAATCTACGAATACAATCCTTAGGAAAGTCCATACCTAAGGGGGAGTTAGTTGTATTCAATTTCTTATTCAGAAGAGTTTTCAAAAACTCAGGGGGAGATAAGTTTTTCTTGTCACATTTATTTTTGTGGGTTGTGCTTTCCAAAAAGGGGGAGATTGTTAAGTCAAAAGACTTCTTTTGACTTCTATATCATGTTTTGGAAATCACAAATGTATTCTATCATATGTTTGTAAATTACAATTGTCTTTTATCATGTTTATCGTATCGTACGATGTTGATCGTACCGACCAAATCGTATCGTACTGACTTTGTCAAACGTATCGTACTGACTTTGTCAAAACGTATCGTACTGACTCTGTCAATCGTATCGTATTGACTCTGTCAATCGTATCATATTGAATCTGTCAATCGTATCGTACTGACTCTGTCAATCGTATCGTACTAACTCTGCTATTCAGATGATCACTATTTGTTTTGGTACTTTGTCAAAAACTCTCTCTGCATATGAATCGTACTCATGTTTTACATTTCTATATATCTCTTGTCCTAACAAAACGATGTCGTTGAGTTAGTTACAAACTAATAAAAACGATGTCGTGCTTTCTGTTTCAATATGACCGTTGGAGTCAATATGACCGTTGGAACCCGAGGCCTATAAATAGAAGGTCATTTGAAGCTGAGAGAAAAACGATGAACGAAGAGAACGAATGAAGAGACTCTGTGAACTACGAAGATTCTAGAGAGAGACACTGTGACTTCTCTCATCAGCTTTGTGCGTCCGATCATCGTATCGAGGGCTTTCAAGTAATTGAAAGATAGAGGTGCCGATTACCTGCAAAATCGAGGGCTGCCGGGGATAGGCAGACAGACGTGCCGATCATCGTATCGAGGGCTGCCGGGGATAGGCAGACAGACGTGCCGATCATCGTATTGAGGGCTCACCAAGGTGTTGGTGAGACAGACCTTTTATCCTAGGTGAAAGGATAACCCTTCTCTTTGGGTTAAAAGAATTGTAATACTTTTACATTTCCGCTATTACTTGTATTAGAAAGGGATTTGTATTGTTTCCTTTCTTCTTACATATTCAATTGTAATTGTTTCAATTACAATCATTCTATTACATATTGTATTGATTGGTTCTATACGCTTTAAGGTAGAATCATTCATATTTGTATTACTCTGATTATTGTGTTCATCTTGAATACAATTGTTTTACTTTACATTAGTATTACACTACATCATACCTTTTATATTCAATATAATTGTGGGTGTTTATATTTGTATTAGTTTAAGATCATTTAAACTAATCTCTTTGTTGCAAAAACTCAAAGGTTTTTAAACCTACAATTCACCCCCCCTCTTGTATTATTCCATCTAATAGACATATATATCTACTATTCGATCCAACATACACTTCACTGGAGAATAAATTGGTATGAATTTTAAGTCAATAATAAAAGTTTTATGTGATATGGAACAACATATGTTCCTTTTTTATATATAGATTGACGAATCAAAATTTGAAACCACTTCCATCCCATTTCATGTGATATGGAAGAAGGATCACATAAATAAGGAGGGTAAAATAGTTGATGAAATCAAAAAAATTGTATGGGAAATATTTATAAGTGTGACATAATAGTAATTTTTTATGATTTATAACAATGTTAAATAAAAATATGAATTTTTGTTCATATTTTTTTATAATTTTTAGAAATAATAATTGATCGTGGCAGTATCGAAAGACAAACTACTTTTTTGTATCATTGAAGTGGGTGGAACTATAAGGTCGCATTAAGGGTGTAGGTTTTTGAGTTTCTACTCAAAAATATTTTTACAGGACAAAACCATTAGAGGATACATATAAGATGAAGAAAGGATTTCATGTAGAAATAGATTACATGCTAGATATTCTTGTCCAATATGGATTGGATGACCAATATATGTGAATGGATCAATGAAAAATGGAAGTGGAAAAAATATTAGTTCATGAATAACCAAATTACCTTACTAGATTTGAGGCTATCTATTCCCCTTAACCACATACCTGACCCAAGTTAATCACTGTTTTTATTATTTCTCCTAAATGTGAATCAAAAAACTTATAATGACATTATATTACTAAAATTATACAGAGTAAATTTGTCTATGTTTTTTATCTATCAACACCCACACACCACCTTGTTTTATGGGGCATGGTGTATAATATCTCAAGAGTTTAGTTAAACAGAAATGAACTCAAAAAAGATCACATGAGAGTGGGGATTGAGGTATCTCAAGAGCTAACCACTGAGCTGCTTATTCAACTTGATGATCTGGATATTTCCACGGTCAATGATGCTATTATAAGATTCATAGTATGAAAGTCTAATCCTATAAAGATACATGAGGTATGTATTTTATGAATTTTTTAAAAATAAAAACCAATAACTATTGATGAAAAAAATATCTGAAGTGAGATATGGTATTATAGATCAATAAATTGATGGAAAAATGGATGGTCGGATTAAGATAATCTATTGAATCAAATAACAATACAAGAGGACCTTTCAGAAGTACCTTCTCCCAACTAGTTCCACTGCAAAATTTATTATCATTAAAACATAATATAGAGATGACATTCAAAGATAGAGATATATCCTACATTCCATATGAAGAAGAAATTTTTATAACTATCATTACATACATATTTGGTCTCATGAGCACAAATGATTTTCTCAAGTATGTAGTCTTTGTAGTGAATACATACCTAAAATATATTTTAATAATTATTCTATTCAAAAAAATAACCTAACATGTTCATTAATTTTAATTAGTATTTATATTTTATATAGGAGTTTAT
Source organism: Viscum album (assembly GCA_963277665.1). Lineage (NCBI taxonomy): Eukaryota > Viridiplantae > Streptophyta > Magnoliopsida > Santalales > Viscaceae > Viscum > Viscum album. The sequence goes on from OY728122.1 coordinate 870,106,192, forward strand.
ATTACTATTACATAAATGGAAACCCATATGGATCATGTTTTGGATTCATTAATCCCTATATCATTTCTATAGAAGAAATTAAACTATAGTTGAAAGAAATTGATATGAAAAAAGATGAGAAAATGATGAATTTCATAATAAAATAACAGAAAAAATACCATTTTTGATGCCTTGTATTTTGGAATTAAACTTGAAAATATAATTATATAAAATATATTTTTATTTTTTTCATTGTATTTTTGGAAGCACTATATGCTTATAGAAATCAATCTGGATACCCCAAATATTTATTTTTTGGATCAAATGCATGGATATCCATCCAACGGGCTGCACATGATGTGTATTTTGAATTTTTAATGCATTGATAGACAAAATTTTAATTATATGTTTCATTCTATTTTTTAAAAATAATTTTGTAGTGATATGTTGAAAGCTAAATATAGTCTAAATCATGGTATATGGTTGGTCACTAAATATAATAAGCCTATGGATTACTTGATATGAAAATAGATTATGTTCTAAAAGGAAATATATAACTATCAAAACATATTTCAAAAGAATTTACTTATTTTGGTCAAGGTTTCTTTAGTTTCTAAAGCAAGATTACAACAATGATATTCATATTATCTTTGAAATTTTATGAAAGATATCATAAACCAACATAATACTAGAATCCCTGAAAAATTAATTTCCAACGTTAATTAAAATTACATTTTAATTATTTTGTAATATTTTTTTCTATATTTTCATAGTACTACCAAGATTTATGACCATATAAACACTCAAATGAAGAATTAAATTTGATTATTGATGAGTGGAAAGAAAACATGGTATGAAATTTTTTTCCTACATCAAATTTAGGTGATTACCTTCTTTTTTGTGATATAGTACAAACTATGATCTTAGAAATATATTTTTAATCTAAATAATTAGTATTAGAATGATTATATATTAGTTTTAATATATTTGTATAGGATAAGTATAATGTTAAAAATAAACCCCTTTAAAAATGAATTTGATGAATATATAGTGTCAGAATGGATACAAACATCATGAAGTGTTGACTTAGAAATACATATTTAAATAATTTTCAAATAATTTTATCTTTTTTTTAGTTAATTTACTTACCCTTTTTATCTTATACTAATTTTATTAAATTTTCAAATCAGTTCAAAACACACGTCACATACTAAAATAGAGAAAACAAGTTCAGTATATTTTAATACTTTAGGAAAATAACTCATTATTCATTTTTCTTGTGTATGATTTGACTTCACATCAATATGAAACTTTTTGTGGTTTTTACCACTTTAATTAGTATTTTTCAATACAACAGATTCATTTTAGTTTAAAACATACAAATAATAATAAAAAAAGAGAAAACAAGCTCGAATTGTTATCAAACTTTAAGAAAATGATCTATATTTAATCTAACATGTGTAGGAATTAAATATATATATGTTCTACACCTCAAATTGTTAGTATTATTCAAAGTGTGTGTTTTAAATACAAAAGTGTGCTTTTAGTTTAAAAAATACATAAAAGTTTCAAAACCAATCAAATGAACAAGAATTGTTTTCAAACCTTAAGAAAATGATTCATAATTCATTTTTCATATGTATGAATTGACCACACATCAATATTACTCCCAATGATGTTTTTATGACTCAAAGTATGTGTTTTCAATATAAAATCATTATTTTAGTTTAAAACATACATCAACTAGTCAAAATCATGAAACAAAGGTCATATTATTTTAAAACATTAGGAAAATGATCTGTAATTCATTTTTAATGTGTAGGAATTTACCGTGCATCAATCTGAGACATTTTTCGGTGATATTTCTAAAGTTCTTGTTTCCAAATTTTCTCATGCTCATAATAGATTGGACTTCATGGCTGAAATATAGATAATTACAATAAGTAAATGAGTCAAGAATGTACACATACATAATGAAATGATGAATTCATACAACTTATTTAGTTTAATTTACAAAATTTTATCTACTATTTTGAAAATAGGGAACATGTTCCTTTTGGATATAAGAGGATACCCTATACTGCCTAAAACGTGAAGTGTTTCAGGAAACATATGGTTTCCTCTTTTATATATATGGATCATTTTATTTCTTTTATGTCTTTTTCATATAGTTGAAATAAAAACACACATCACACACTCAATCATCCACACCTCAATCTGATACATAGAGTGCCCAATATGGCCCAAACTATATGTTTCTTATTTATAATTTACATTTTAGTTCAAAACACATATCAAATACTCAGAATTGATAAATAAATATTAAAATTATTTTGAGAATCTAGGAACACAATCCATGAGTTATTTGTGACATTTATGAATCTTTCTAAATTCAATCTGATGAACGGTGTGACCGTTATGACACTAATTGTGTCTTTTTATTTAAAATTTACTATAATTTTAGTAAAAAACACATGAAACTTACTCAAAACTAATAAAAACATTCATATTATTTTTATACTTTATGAAAATTATCTATAATTAATTTATTTTGTATAGGAATCATTCACACCTCAAAGCAATACACAGTGTTCTAAGTATTCTCAAATTGTTTATTATCAATTTAAAATTGACATTTTAGTTCAAAACGTATGTCACTCACTAAAAACTAAGAAAACATGATCAAATTGGCTAGATAATTTAAGAAAATAATTCATAAGAAATTATTTTTCTGTATAAACTAGTCTCACATAAAACTGGCACATGATGTGACCGATATGACTCAAAATGTGTGTTTCTAGTAAAAAATGGAATTATAGTAAAAAAACATAATTGACATTCTCAAAACTAAGAAAATTATTTTTGATTATTTTGATAATATAGTAAAATTATATATTTTTCATTTTTGACATTTATGAATCACTTTCACATCAATCTGATGCACGATGTTACCAGTATGGCTCCAAGTATGTATTTTTATTTTAAATTGACATTAATTTTAGTAAAAAAGACAAGTGACTTACTCAAAATCAAGAAAAATTCATATTGATTTTATACTTTTTAAAAATGATTAATTGTTAATTTTGATGTGTAAGAATTAGTGGAACCTCAATCTGGAACATGATGTACCTGATATGACTCAAAGTGTCTGTTATCATTTTAAAATTGACATTTTAATTCAAAATGTTTTTCACTCAGTTGAAACTAAGAAAACACACTCCAATTATTGTTAAAATTTAAGAAAATTATTCATAATTAATTTTGGATGTGTAAGAATTAGTCACACATCAAAATGACACACAATGTGACTGGTCAGACTCAAAGTGTTTGTTATCTATCTAAAAATGAAATTTTAGTTCAAAATGTGTTTCACCACTAAAAATACATAAAACACACTCCGATCATGTTGATAATTTTGTAAATATATTAATAAGTCATTTTTTACATATATTAATCAATCTCAAATCAAACTGGAACACTATGTGATAACTATGACTCAAAGTTCATATTTTCAGTTTAAATTCACATTTTATTAAAAAAACACAACTGACTTGCTCAAAAGTGAAAATATTAATTTTTATTGTTTTGATAATTTATTAAAATGATAAATAAGTAATTTTTTATGTATTGGAATCATCTTTTCCTCAATATGATAAAAAGTTTTCTCGGTATGACTCCAAGTGTCCATTATCAGTTTGAAATTAACATTTTAGTTCAAAACATGTGTCACTCACTGAAAATTGAGAAAACATGCCCAGATTGTATTGGTAATTTAGTAATTAAAATAAAAATTAATTTTTTATTAGTAGAAATTATTCTCATGTCAAAGAGACAGACAATGTGACTAGAATGACTCAAAGTGCAAGTTTCTAATTTAAAAAGACATTTTAGTAAAAAAAATTAACATACACAAAACCAAGAAAACCTATTAATATTATTTTGATAATTTATGAAAAAAATAATTACATCATTTTTTAAGTTTATAAATAATCCACACATTAATATGATGAATGGTGTGACCGGTATGACTCAAATTGTGTCTTTTTATATAAAATTGAAATTATTTTTAATAAAAAAAGCAAGTACCTACTCAAAACAAATAAAACACATCTAGATCATTTTTATAATTTTGGAAAATGATTCATAATTCATTTTTAATATATAGAAATCATCCTCACATCCATAAGATATGTAGAGATCTCGATATGACTCAAAGTGTCTGGTATCAGTTTAAAATTAACATTTTAGTTCAAAATATGTTTCACTAACTATAAACTAATAAAACATGCTTGTATTGTCTTGATAATTTATAAAAATATTAATAAGTAATTTTTGATGTGTATGAATTAGTATCTAGTAAAAAAGACACATGATGTAACCAGTATTACTTAAAGTGCTTGTTTTTAGTTTAAAATTTCAATTTAGTAAAAAATAGAAGTGACATGATCAAAATAGAGAAAATACATTTTCATTATTATGATACATTAATTAAATGATCTATAAGTAATTTTTTATGTGTATAAATTATCTACACCTCAATATGATGCACAGTGTGATCAGTATGACTCCAATTTTGTCTTTTTATTTAAAATTCACATTGTAGTAAAAAAACAAGTGACATACTCAAAACCAATAAAACAAATTATAATTATATTGATACTTTAGAAAAATTATCCATAATTCATTGGTGACCTATATGAATAAGAATCACCTCAACATGATGCACGATACTCCTGATATGACTCAAAGTATATTTTTTTAGTTTAAAATTAACACTGTGTTTAATTTATTTTTTATAGTATTTCAAACATAATAATTGTTTTCTTATATATTTGAATTATTTTACTTTAGTTGGGGTGGTTTTTTCAGCAATTAATAGCATGATCGGGGGTTAGGGACTAAATAAAAAGGAACATTGATGTTTTTGGATGTCTGTGATAATTTTTACATACTCATTTAATTAAACAAACCAATGTTCGAAATGCCTATAATATAATAATTTTCTTCTTGTATTTGTGTTGTAAATTTTATTTAAATTAAATTTTGTATTTTCACCTGTATTTTTTGTATATTTCAATTGATTTTTATGTATTCAGATTGGGATTGATTTTATAGGGTTGTTTCATTGATTTTGTAGGGTTGAATCTATGTAGAAACTAGAAATCTCGTTATCAGTTATTCTTATAGTTCTAATAAAGGATACTTTTATCCGCACTTTATCTAGTTCTTATAAAGTTACACATTATATGTTCTAAATGAAAAACACTAATAAAGATAACCATTATGAGTGTTCCCAAAAGAGGTGATAAAAGAGTCTCTTATTAGTTCTTTTTGGAAGTGTTGATAAAGGGTACCTTTGACAATCCCTTTTTTATCACTCATAAAGGATGAGTTAGTTTAATATCACTTCTGTATTTGGCACATTCAATCATGACAAAGATCATTTTAGCACTGTTAAAAGCTTGTTCGTAGTGGTGCATAAACATTATTTCCATTTTCTAGATTTATATAAATAAATGAAGGATAATAATATATCACCTTTCAAAATTCATTATTATTTCATATATTTAACATATATTCATTAAATTTATAATTCTTATCTACCATGTAAATCATTCATGAAAAACGAATTACATCACTTCGCATGGTGGTAATCCACCATAAACACGAGCAACATTATCGTAACCCCATTGAATTTAAAGTATGAAGTAATATTTGATATCATGAATCAAAAAACATAATATATAATAAAAATAATATATAAAAACTAAATCCATCATTATATTTATTCATGAGGGTGGTGATGGAAAGTGAATAACATTGGTTCGTCAGGCGGTAGTTTTCCATACACCCAATTGATGGTTTAACTTCCATTTTGAGGGGAGAGGAGAAATAAGCAGGTCATAAAATTAAAATAATAAATTCTTAGTATATTTAATATACTTAAGTTATTATATTATCATAGTTTAATAATATTTGAAGGTGGGGTATGAAGAAATAATAATAAAACAAAAGTTTAAAAAAATTATCAATTCTTCAAAGAGCCTCTTTAGGATTTTAACTAAGGCCTTATTAGACAAGTTTCATAATGAAAATATGGAATATATGATTATAGGATGTAATTGTGGAATGTAATTGGGTAGTTATTTTCTGAACCAAAAGTTTCTATAAGTGTTATGATCAGTGGAGAGGGGGTGTCCTATTAAAAGTGGGTGAGAGGATACAAAAAGAATTTTCGAAAAGAATATAGTGTTTCCATGTTTCTCACATGAAAAAAATTAAAAAATGGGTCATTAAATAACCTTAAAGGTGTTATGGTTTAAATATTTCCATAAAATTTTTCTGATCATGTTTTTATGTCATTTTACCCCATATCTTTTTAGTTTAACCACTCAATAACCTGTTTAACCTTTACTGTGGTGATTAATTTTTACTGTTTTACCTATTCAATATAGTAAAAAAATAAGTTGAACTTATAATATAATATTAATTAAACTTATTAAAAAATTTAAATACATTTTTTAAAATTAAATTCATAGATTTTTCATAAATTAATTTAAAACTAAATTCACAAACGTGATGAAAATGATGTTTTCCAAAGAGAAAAGTTTCAAGAGTTAAAAAAAGATTTTATACAGAAATTAAATATGAAATTTATTACAAGGAAAAATATTGGTTTAATTATAATATAATTGAACAAAATTAATTTCAAAATATTTTTTTAAAAAATCAACCTTATAAATTATTTAAATGAATATTCAGTTTACCAAAAAAACAAGTATTTTCTAATATTCACCCCAAAATTATTCTTTTGAGAAAAATCTCAAAACTTAACTCCAAGAAAATATTAACATTTTCATTCCTCAAATTAATTTCATTTTATAAAATTAATTTTATAAATTTTTCACAAATTAATTTTGTTATTTATTTACAATGATCTATAAAAGGATTTTTTTGAGAAAATTTTATTTTCAAAACACATAATGACATTATAAAAAATTAAGTACTTTTTTATCAATATGTTTTTTTATATAAAAGAATTATACTTAAAATTTAAAATGTGGTTATTCATATTCAAAACACCAAGTTCAAGGATAAGGTAATAACATCCATGTTTAAAAATAATATAAATAGTATATTGTGGTTTGTTAAAACTCAATGTCATGTGTAGCACAAAATTTAAAAGAAATTTAATTTCTTTGAAAAAATATTTCATAAAATATTAGGGTGTAACATTACACCCCCTTTAAAATTAATTTCACCCTCAAAATTCCGTCATGTTTTTATAAAAACTAAGGATACATCTTCCTCCTTACGTCCCCATGTTCCTATATAGCTTCCTAAAACTTGTGGGTTTTTTATAAATATTTGATCAGGTGAGTAGTCTTGTTTCAATGAACTCTCTCTATATGATTCCAAATCTCTATCGTTTGTTCATCATAAGAAATATATTTCTCCAGTAGTATGACCTCTATGTTTAGTACATGATAATGTTTAGGTACGTACTTCCTCAGTAGAGACATATTGAACACATCGTGAACTTGAGATTGGTTTGGTGTAAGAGCCAACTGATAGGTTTTCATCCTGATACAATTAAAGATTTCAAAGGGATCGATATACCTAGGTCTTAGTTTTTATTTCCTTAAAAATATCATTACCTTTTTCCATTGATAAATTCTTATAAACACCTTATCACCAATTTTAAATTCTAGATCTTGTCAATGATTATCAGCATAACGTTTCTGTCGATTTTACACCATCCTTATGTGTTGTTGAATGTATCTATCATTCTCTTCAATTTACTCAGATATCTCAAGCCCCAATATCAATATTTTTCCAACAACATTTTATTATGTTGGATATCTACACTTACATCCACAGAGTTCTTCATAATGATCCATATGAATACTCATGTGAAATCAATTATCAAATGAAAACTCAACTAGAGAAAGGTGTTGATCCCAAACTCCTTTGAAATATAAAGAACAGGATTTCAAAATATACTCTAGTGTTTTAATTATTCTCTCATACTGACCATGTGTCTGAGGATGATACACAAGGATGAAACTCAAATTTTTTATCATGATATTAATAAATACTTCACCAAAACTTAGAGGTAATCCTCGAATCTGGATTAGAAATAATGGAATGTGGTACTCCATGAAAACTTACCACTTCCTTAATATATATTATTTAAATATAATAAAAATAAAATCATTATTTTATATAGATTTTGTGCCCTTAATTTGTAATTATATTTACTAAAACCCATATATCATGTTTATCTTTAGATGTTTTGTGGAGTTTGACAATGAAATCCATGGTGACTTTTTCCAATTTCCATTCTTATATGGGAAATGTATGTAACATACCCTTCAGTTTTGTTATCAAAGTGTTATATTACTAATATTAAAATCAATGAGATAAAAACTATGTGGTATCTATATTTATATGATCCCACCAAAAATACTCTTTCAAATATTTATACATGTTCATACTTTCAGGATGAATGGATAATGAAGAACATTGGGTCTCCTCAAATAACTCATTCTCTAAATATTGTATGGGTGGACCACATACACACTTCTTAAATCAAATCATTCCCTTAAAATAAATTTTGAACATTGGAACATTCCTCGCCTTCTTTTATAGCTCTGTATCATCCTCCAACATCTGTTTAATATTCACTAGAATAGATAGATGAACACCTATTTGAGAAGGTAAGATTTCTCACATTCCTTTAAGATTTCCTAATCCTTCCTTTGCAAATATATAAATATTTGATCTTTTGTAATCCACATCATTGATAAGCTAGTATGATCTACTTGACTCAAATCAGCATCCACCTCGTTTTCTTTACCAGGGAGGTAATGTATTGAGTATTCATAATCTTTAATCATATTTAACCATCTCCTCTAGGACGTGTTCAAATGCTTCTATGTGAACATATACTTTAACCATTGTTGATAATTATATATATCAAAATATTCCCTATAAAGATAATTCTACCATATTTTAATAAAAAAAATACCCTAGCTAACTCCAAATCATGATTGGGGTAATTTTCCTAATGAACCTTCTGTTTTCAAGAGGCATAAGATATAATCATGAAATTATACATAATAACACATCCCAATAACTTCTTTTATTCTTATCAAAACATTAAAAACCCTTCTCCACTATAGGGTAATATAACTATAGGTACACTGACAAATCCTCTCTTTGATTCCTTGAATTTTTACTCATATTCATATGTCCAAGGGATCTTAGATCCAATCCGATTACAATTGGTGACATGATTATATATTCATGAAAACTTATCCAAAAACCATCTATAATATACCTCTAAAATAATAAAAAAATATTATCTTGGTCATTGTGGTCGGTTTGGGCCAATATTCGATACCTTTGGTCTTTTATGGATCCACTTATATACCCTCACATGAGAATATATGACCTAAAAATAAAACATTATATAGCCAAAATTCGAACTTTGAAATCATTTTATACATCTTCTCCTACCTTCGGGTCTTTAGTAAAATTTTTAAGTGATCTTTATTATCTTCCTTACTCTTGAATAGATAAGAATATCTTCTATAAAGACTAATACATATTGATCATAGTAATCTCTTATGTATCAATTTATAAAATCCATGAAGATATCAGGGGAATTTAATGAAAAAATGGTATAAAAATATACTCATAGTTCCCATATATTGGTAAAAATGTTGTCTTGGGTATATCCCCCTTACTGAACCCTAATTAATGATATCTAGAATGAATTTTAATTACAGGAAATATTGAGCTCTACATATTTTATCAAAAAATTCATTAACATGGGGTATATGATACATATTATGGATTGTGATCTTGTTCAACTATTGATAATCAAATAAATGTTTCATCAATCAATATTTATTTTTTAACAAAGATAATGGATGTACCTTAATGTTACACACATGTCCAAATGAATCCCTTGTCAAGATTATTCTAGAGTTTCTTCTTTAATTCTGATAACTCGATTGAGGGGTATTTTAGAGGGTTTATTTTAATTAAGTGTGGTACAAGGTATGAGTTATTTTGAAAACTAAAATTCATGATTCAGTGGAAGACTTGGTAACTCTTTTGGAAATACATCATCAAACTCTTACACAACTAGCATATCATCGATGTTGAGTTTCTCATAAATCAACTGAGATAAATTCCCCTTTTGAAAAGGAATCAAAACCCATACGATGGATGTGATTTCCATTTGAAGTTAATATTTATCATCACCATGGTATATGATCATAGGTTGGTTTTTAATATCAAACATGACTTCCCTTACTCGACAATTGATTTGTGATTTATGTAGGGAAATCTATTGTATGCCTAAGATAACATCAAATTCGACCAGAGGAAGAGTGATAAGATTTTCCGGAAGTATATTCTCACAATATTAAATTAGGTATGAATCATATACTAGAGATGTGATCAAAATACAATTAGGGATTTTCAGTACTAATTAAAAATCTAACCATGATGGTGTAATCTTGAAACCTTTATAAAATTATTCAGATATGAAAGAATGTGTAGATATATAATCAAATTAGCAATTATAATTTCTAGAGTGGATGAGAAGTGTACCTTTCACAAAATAATTATCCCACCGCTCCTTAGAAATAGTGACCACATGAGATTTTCCACTTTTCATTAGCTTAAGATATTGATGATTTTGATCATTATAATTAACCTTTATATTTTGGGAACTAGTTGGTGTAGTCTCCATATTCCTTGCCTTTGAAACACTAGAGTGTGGGTAGTGTATTCTGTTGGGATTTCTCTTTATTCTTATCATTAGTTAACTTTTTCCCTTCACTTCGGCATTCTATTTCATGATGACCATTCCTTACACACTTAAAAAATTAACCATTCTACTTAATATAGTTTCCTCCATGTTAAATGTGACACTTTGAGAATAAAGGAAAGATCATCTTCTTCTCTTAATGATCCTTATTGTTTCCCTTGAACTCTATATCTCTTTTCTTATCAAAACCAAGTGATCAATGAGTAACTCCAATCCAAATTACAAACTTGAGAGAATGTCAAATGATTTATTTATAGCTACTAAATTATTTTATGCCTAATAACCATTGGACACTTGGTTTTAACCCACTGAAGAATTGATCAAACTTAATTTTTGGTTGGATGATAATTTCACAATCGTGCCTCACAAGTATTGTAAAATTTTCAACATAAGTACGAACAGATTCAAAATCCTTCATATTTATCTCAAGGAATTACTTCTCCACATTGGTACAAATAATTTAAAGGAAGTACATATTGAAAAATAATCTCTTAAACTCATCCCACTACATGGATTCAATTTCATCTATTTTCCTCATATTACTGATGAAAGACCACCATTGAACAACTTCTCTTTCAAAATTAAATACAAACAAAATGAATTTTTCACATTTTGAATACTATAGAACAGAATTTATATTTTTAGTAGTACTGATCTAATATTTAGTAACAAAAGGATGAGTGGATAAACTAAAATATGGTGGACATTACCTCATAAATAAATAAATAAAATGATGTTCCCTCCTTTCCTTGTTTGGAAGTTCATCATGATTCATACCTTGAGAAATTTGTGTGAGCATTTAATTTTCCATCAAACTAAGCATTAACATGGTTCCTTCAGGTTCCATCCATCGAATAAAACTAAAAACCATAGTGCAGTCAATAATAATCCTAGTGGTAAAACACATAGTCATGAAAAATCATTTATAGGATGTCTAAATCAAGTAACCTTATTTTGTATCTAAGAAACATGTGACTTAACCTAGGATATTCATAGTTATCATATATTCAAATCCTTTATGATGGTTTATAATGAAAAGTAAAATCAAACAAAGAATATCCACAGGGAGTTTAAAACCAGGTGTGTAGTAACGCCCATTTTTGTGTACTAGGTAATGCTTGAGTCAAACCTGATGTGCCTTTTTCGAAGTTATTACTCCAAGGTAAATCTATTCCAGAACCACCTCCGGTTGTAATATCCAAACAAGGATGTTTTTCTAAGTAACCCATATAATCTCTTCTTTATTAAAACATTATGATGTTACCCTATACTTAGGATTATCCTTAGGGGTTTCACTAATGATTTCTCATCCTAGTTTCTAATGGTTAACTAAACCTATCTTCTAATACCATGTAAAAATACCCATACATATCATGCATGGATATTACATCTATATTTACGAACATTCATTACATTACAAAAACACATTCCTGAGGATCATAAAGGTATAGTGTCTTTGGAAAGATAGAAACATAAACAACTAGTTCATAGGAGTTTTATGTAATCTCCCATTTAAAACCTCATAACTAGAAATATTATTATAAATATAATATTTAATACCTATAATTATAATCTAGGGAAAAGAAACCAAATAAAGGGTGAGCACAAATTCTTGCCAAGGGTAAAAAGGTAAATATGTAAGAATTACGTGATTACAAGGTTATGAGAACATGAACATAACATTTTAAAAACATTACCTACAAATCAAAGATCATAATCTTCAATCATGTAATAATTATTGGTACTTTATAAAATATGAATCATAAGGAAATCAAATAACATGACCCATGAGATCATAACATTACAATAAAGCGTTGAATTTTTTTTATACACATAGTCACAGAAATCCATTTATGTAATAGTCAAGGATCATTTCCAAAACTATAATAATGGAATTGGTTCACTCCCTAAACCATCATAGTAGTCAAGGTTCACTCCCAATATTTTCATAGTGCACAAAGTCCTTTATTGAATTGGGTTAACTCTTTATTGTTTCCTTTTTTATCTTAAGAGATTTAAATCTTTACCAAATGCATTGGAGCGAGATATAGCTCCCACCCATCACATAATTAGAATCATACATAAGTGTTCCACAAGATTATAAAATATTAATCATATCAGAACCCATGAAAATAAATACATTTCCTAAAAAATTATCATATCATAACCTATGTAAAAGAAACTGATTTCATAATCTTTTCCACATTTCATCATAGATTAACCTATGGAATAACAAGTTGGTTTCATAAGAAATTTATGATGGTATAACACGTAAAAGATAAGTGGGTTTTATAAACATATTTTTATTGATACATAAATAATTCATAGAAAGAATATGAATTTTATCCTTTGATTATATCCCCATCAAATCATAAGTAACATCAAAGGATGCTATCTTAGATGGGAAATGACTTCGAAAGATCGCATATAACATTTCTTGGTGAAATAGACTTATTTTAAAATTAATTTTTGGAAACTAGAAATTCTTAAAATATTGTGGAAATAATTTTTAAAAATACACTTTTAATATTATAAAGAAATATTTTAAATATTGTGTGGTCATAATGGTGGAAATTTAGTTCATGTTGTACACATTAAAATTAGGTTCCCTTTCACATTTTTGATAAAAGACAAATGGGTATTGTTTGAGAAAAACAAGAAGATTCATGTTAAATATAAGGAAAATAAAAAAAGTGTAATAATATCCTTAAAAATAATTTTATAGTAATAAAAAATTTCTTGAAAACAATTTTTTGAAACATGGATGTATAAGAGAAAGGATTTTCGACCAAAGTGAAAAATAAAGTCGATTTTTTAAAAAAAATTATTTTTTACTATTAAGTACATTAAGAGAGTAAAATGAATGGAAAATATGTATTATAATTCCATAACTAGAGTTGAATAAAATTATTGAGTTTCTTGATAAATGTATCATAAGATTTCATCAACTTAATCATAAACACAAACAATCCCGATAAATGATGAGATTATATCCTGAAACCCTTACCACTTTGGTAATAATGAATGATAAGCCCCATTAATGAATAATATTAATTGAAAAATAAGATATAATGAGAAAATTAGATTTGTTATATTTCAATTTAAAGGGTTTTATATACCCCACATAAAAGAATATTGGTGTATAATATAACATATGTCTCAAAGAATGAAAATTGAGATAAAAAATCCTTACCTTAAGTCTAAACATCCTTTATACATGTTATAACCTCCTGTATAATAAATATAATTTTATTGTACATATCTTAAATATAAATATTAATATCATACCATATATTATTTACTTATGAATTTTTATAACTCGTTCATCAATAATTCCTTGTTAAAATCGCATTTCAGGTAATAACAATTTCGTTTTTCATGTATGTTTTTTTGGTATTTTTGTTCCTTTTACATTGATCATGGATTAATCATCTATATAATGTTAAAAAATATATAAATAACATATATATTCATTATATATGTATTTATATTAATCTATTAATGTTTCATATAGAAAATGTTTTACACCAATCATGGAGATGGTAAATCGTACATACATAAGAACATTGTTTCCATTTTCTACATGGATCAAAATAAAAGAAGGTAAATAATACATCACCATTATATATTCATTAATATGTCAGATATATCACATATATTCATCAAATTTATCATTCTTACCTATCTTGTAAAGCGTTTGTGAAAAATGAATTACATCGCTTCACGAGGTGGTAGTCCATTGTACAGAGGAGCAACCATATAATATACCTATTGAATGTAAAGTGAGAAGTAATATGTGATATAATGATTATAGATGAATAATGTTACAATAAATATCATATATAAATGTTCAATACATCATTATATCTATATTTTAGTGGTGGTGATGGAAAATGAATAACATTGGTTCGAGAGGCAGTTGTCCACCGTACACACAATCGATGGTTTCATTTCCCGTTTTAGGGAAGATGAGAAAGTTGTGAATCTTAAAATTTACATAATAAAATATCAGTATATATAAGATAATGAGGTTATTATATTATCAGTTTTATCACTTTTTATAAACAAGTGAGCAAACTACTTCCTAATTACATCTTTAGATTCAAAGATAACATCCTCAAATTGATGGTTTCACCACAAAACCTTAACCAGGTGAGTGGTGTTGTTTCATAAAATTTATCTCTAAAATTATGAATCTACACCAGTTATTACTTGTAATGAATAACATTCTCAAATATTATGACCTCTGAATTCAGTACATGTGAAATTTTAGGTATGTACATCCTCAGGAGAGATGTTTAGAACACATCATGGAATTGTGAGAGGTTTGGTGGAAGCGACAACTGATAGGCTACTTTCCTAAGATGATAAAGAATTTAAAAGGCACTAATATACATATGTATAATTTCTCCCTTAATTCCAAATATCATTACCTTCTTCCATGGGGGATATTCTTAGAAACACATTTTCACAAACATCAAATTCCTGATAATGTCAATGATTCTCAGAATATGTTTTTTGTCGACTTAATGTATCACTTATGTGTTGTTGAATGTATCTAACCTTATCTACTATATAAAACTACTATATTAGGTCTCAATGTCATTATTTCTCCAACACCATTCCCATACATTGGATATCTACACTTATTTCTATAGAGTGACTCATAAGGATCCATCTAAATACTTGTGTGAATGATATTGTTCATTGAAACTGAACTAGAGGAAGGTTTTGATCTGATCTACCTTTGAAATAAAAAGAAAAAGATATAAAAATATCCTATTATGTTTGAATTTTTCTCTTAGACTAAACTTATATCTGAGGATGACATGCAGTGATGAAACTCAACTCTATATAAAGAGCTTGGTAAAGGCTTCCCTAGAACATCGTGTTAAACCTCAGAACTCGATTAGACATAATGGAATGTGGTACTCCATGAAACCTTACAAATAACTTAATATATAACCTGGAAATATGATCCAATGAGAAATAATCTTTGGTATAGATTAATTATGATGAAATTTTAAGGTGATTGACTATAACTCATATAGAATTGTTCCCTTTAGACATTTTGGTGATTCAAGCGAAAAAATAAATGGTGATGATTACTCATTTCCATTATGGTATGAATAATTTATGTAACATCCCCATATACTTTCACCTCACAGTGCTAAATTACTGAAATTCCAAGAATCGAGATAAAAAATATGTGATATATCTCTTCATTTCATCCCACCATAAATAATCTTTCGAATCTCTATACATCTACATACTTCAAGAATGAGTAGAGAACAAAGAACTTTAGGTCTCCTCTAACAAATCATTCTTTAAATATGGTATGGTTGGAAAACATACACATTTTTTGAACCCTATCATTCCATAATAATCAAGGTCAAACTTAATAACATTTCTCACCTTATTGATCTCGCAAGTGTCACCGACCGTGGATAAATGGAATTTCTATTACACTCCTAATACATCCTAGTGGAAGACCTGGGTTGTCTCTCAAGAAAAAATGGAATGGAGTCTCACTATCCTAGAACTTATTTATTTATTTTGCTTTCTTAATTTTAAAAGAATTCAGATTGTATTTTTTTTATTTAATGAAATTAAAACAAATTAAAATAGTAAACACAATAGTGGGGGAAAGGGGTTGGATCAAGGGTCGAACACATAGATTCTTTATCATTCTCTGGTACTCATACAATAATGGATTCAATATCATTATTTAATTTCTCTTATAAATCGAAATTGTGGTTCTAAATATATAGAATAGAAATATCCCTCAATACATCTAATTCTAACTCTTCCATAGTGAATAGGTAATGAACACACTCGGTCGAGGAATTCATTATCCCAACACACAGAACTATCATGTTTTTTTCATCCCTAAATTTATTATGCTCTATAGGTATGCAATATGAACTAAGTGAGGGAGGGAGATATGATTTTCTAAATATGGGGATGTAATAGCTCATCAAAGAGAGTAGATCAATAAATCAATCTCCTAATCCTCAATTTTCTAGGATGGAATTTAGTTTTTAAATAAAGAACGTGGTTCCTATGGAATCTCTCCTAGGGTCATTTCCCTTGGGATTGTTCTCCTTATCTATGGAGTTGAAAATATCACATTATAGTTCATAAAATGAGGAATAACATGAATAAAATAGGAAGAATAGACCAAAACAATACAATTAACAAAACAATGTGGAGTTAATATTAACATGGGGGAGGAAATTACCGAAAGAATGATATTGAAAATAATAACCTAGTCGGTAGATGCTGAATGAATATTCTAGTAGAGTGAGATATATTTATAAAGACTAGGTGAGGTAGTAGAATCTTCATCATAGATGGTGTCAAAGCAATCATTGACTTAATCTATATGGATGTTGCATGTCACAGTGAACAATGGACGTTAATTCCTCTAACACAACCTCTCTCCATGATCGTGCACACCTAGATTCAGAAAAAAAAATCAAATCATAAATTATTCAAGTGATTTCATCGGGCCTTGGATGTCACTATAGACAAAAATACGACAATAAGTATTATAAATAATTTATTACTTATATATAAATAAATATATATATATATATATATTAATTATTATTACTACTATTATTATTATATAGATAATTTTTTTTTCTTTTCCCCATAATATATATATATATATATATATATATATATATATATATCTCTCTCTTTGTTTTTTTGTTTATTCATTTTATTTGGATTCAACTAGGGGCTCGATCGGGGGGGGGGGGGGGTGTTCGTGTTCTTCTCCACAGTGGTTTTTGGGTCGGCTTCAGCTCCTCTCTTCAGTGCTCCTTCTCGGCAATATCGTGGCGACGGTTCCTCTCTTAGTGGCTGCATTGAGGTGACTTTGTGGGCTCAGTCGCCTCGGCATTTCCCACCATTTGTTGGCCTGTTCTCGCTCTTTCCCACCTTCGCTGGGTAGGGCTTCATTTGGGGGCGCGGCAAAGCCAGCGGTCGAAGATCCAGCTTCTCCTGTCTGAGGGTCGGCGCCACGGTTTATGTGTCAGCTTGGAGTGCGTGGGGTGGTCGTTGTGGTCTCCAGGAGAGATCGTGACGGAGGTGATGGGATTTGGATCTGGTTTGCGGCAAGGCCTCTTCCGGCGTGTTCTGGTGTTCGGACGGCCATCATTGTGGTGATGGTTTTTTAATCCTTGATTTCCGAACCTCGTGAATTGATTTTGGCTGTGGATGAACCCTGCTGCGTTGATTCTTGCTTACGGACTAGGTTTTGCGGTTCAGTGCCAGATCTATGGCGTTCGGTTGGCTGCCAATTTGAGGTTGTTTCTTGATGATGTGATGGAGCCGATTGTGGTGATTTGCAGGCGTCGTGGAATTTTTCTTCCGTGACCTTTGAGTTCTGAAATGGGGAGTTTTTGAATTCTGCAATGTGCCGGTCAGTGGGCAGTAATAGTTTTTCGGTTTGTTTTGAATTTTGATTGTGGAAGCTACCAACGCTCTATATGGACAGCTCCAAATGAGGATTTAGAGCTGTAAGCTTCCACCCGAGCATGTCATTTGGATTTGGATGACGAGAGGGTATGGTTTTGCCATTGGTATCAGGCCCGTGCAACTCTGCACGACACAGCTAAATGAGCGGTCATGCGAAGGTGGAGGTTTGTCATATCGATATAGCCGCTAAGGAGGGGCAGTTCCTAGTAGTTTGTCCTGAGATTTCTTCTTGTATGTTTTAATCGGTTGAATTGTTCAGGTTCACACTTACCCTCCAAAAGCGTCATTTGAAAATCCAAAAATATTGATTTGGCCACAATGGTTTTTGGGTAGTAATTCTTGGTTATTTTGGTACATCCCAACATGCGATCTTCTGAAGTCACCAACGGCTATGAAGATCATCGGTGTTCTTCATTATTGTGTTTCAATGGTGGCGGCTTTACGAGGCTTTGACAGGTAAGTAGTACAAGATCAAAATGGACTCGTGGTGTGGCTTCATGATTGAAATGGTTGGATTGATTATTCATAATGTAATGGATCATCTTATTTGATAAGTTGGTTAGGCCTCACACTTCAATGGTAGGATGGATAGATCTGCAGATTCAATGGTTTCGGAGTCTCAGATCGATGGAAGCGAGTTGATTGTGGTTAGATTATCTATAAGGGATTTGGTTCGGTTTTTTTCTACATAGGGGTGCATGATTCATCCTTGAAAGGTGGTGTAGAGGATGATTGATTTCTACCAGTGGTGTTGTCAGCTATTGGTTGTTGAGGTGATTTTGTAGTTATAGGTGGTTAGGTTACTGCAGTGGAAACAATAAGGTGGGTGACCATGAGCAGATCTCACTATCGGCTAAGTATGGAAGCTCCGGTCACAATGGTGATTGGATTCTCTAGAATATGGTTGTCGATGATAGTGGAATCCATGGTCATAGTGACCATGGAGAAGGAATGTTGTGAGGTGCATGGGGGATTCCGATAGGCATGGTGGTTGCGTACATCCATTCTGGTGACCGTGGGTAGTAGATCCTAGCAATGAATCACGATTTGTATGCTAATTATGAGTGGATGTTTGGTGGGTAGTTGTTTTTCCACATTTAGTAGACTTTCAATAGAGATGATTTGTGGTAGGCAGCTGCAGAAGGCATGGTCAGTTACACATGGTCACTGTGCTGATCGTGTGAATCCTTCACACTTTTTCGACCAAAAAGAGAAATAATTATATTTATCAATGGTGAATATTGATCCAATAAAAAAATATAAATCCGTTAAAATAAACATTTCCATTCTGAATGAACATTATAAATTCCATTGAAATTCATTTTAATTAATTTCCACAATGTAAAATTATTTAATTTCAAAAAATCAATTTTCAATTTCATTTAAAAATATGGATTTTATATAATTCATTAAATGATTATGTCATTTAAACTCCAAACAAAATCCATTAAATCATTTATATTCCTAATTCATTACAATGATTTAATTAAAAATTAACCATTTTAAATATTAAATTCAAAATTTTAAAAATCATCTTAAAAATTAACTGTATGGATTCATCAATTTTATTCCAGTGATGTATAAAATCAATAAAGATCATTAATTTTATCCATTATTCAGTAAAGTCCCATAATTCAAAAAATTCTCAAAGATTATTATTTTATTCTGTATTTGAATTAAAAGTAGGGGTAAATTCAACAAATAACAGATAAAAATACGGAAATTTACAGTTCACATCCCTCCCCCACACTTTTACTATTACACTCCTTGGAAATTTATCAATTAATTCAATTAATTTAAATATAAAAAACAAAATAAAGACATTTTGTCTGGTTTTAAAAAAATAATTTGGAGAATAAATAACATACAAACTCATCCACTATTCAATTTTTCATGACACATCTGAGTCAAATAATTTCCTCACATCAATTCAACCAAATATTCAACTCCAAATAAAATTGAATTATATTCAAGTGGAATCAAAATTTTAACAAAAATGACTCCATTTATTCCTATTACTTAATTTTTATAAACAACAGTTTGATTTCCCACTTTATAGATACTACTAAAATGGACGTGTTATATTTAAAATGTATCTCTTTCTATGTTTTCAATATTCCAATCACCTAAATGGATTCATTTCTAACTTAGGTACTTTTGAATTTTATTTTTCCTAGTTATAATTTTGTGAAAATCAATGTGCATAAAACCAATTGAGATGGTTGTATTTAATAAAAAATACACCCAGTGCCATTGTCTCAGATATCCATTGTGGCTTCCAAATTTCCCATTTATATTCTAGGTTTGAAGGAATTATATAATTTTCATTTAATTTTGATCACAATGGTGTTTTGTCTCATATATTTCCAATTTTCTCAGATTAAGTTCAAAATCAAATGACTTAAAATTATAAAATTGATTCCACAAAAATATTTTTACTCACACTACAACTTTTAGTTCTTCAGACCAAATTTCCATAAAGTAGTTCAAAATTCACATAGTAATAAATTAAAATCATATTGTTTTTAGGACGGATGAATTACACAACTCTATAATGATATTTTCAAGCTAGTCGTGGTGGAAATGAAGTTCAGGAAATGTTTGTAAAGAAAAAACAAAGGAATAAAAAAAATATTTATAAAAGACCACATTTTTTAAATTACAGAAAAATAGAAACTATTGAAATAATATAAAGATTCCTTATTATTTTATAGATTTTTTTTATCTTTTCTACTATTTTTTTTAATTAAATAAAAAATAAATAGAAACAAATAATTACAATATTTAAAATATTTATAGATTGGAAAACATTTTTCTATTTCCTTTTTGATATTTTTATTTAAATTTTTATATTTATTAACTAAAAATAGTGAACATGTTTTTTATAAATATATTAAAACATTTACTAAAATTAAATTAAATACTAGTCTAAATAGGTTTAAGTACCATCCTTTGTTCTTTTTCATCGCTTTCCATTTAGGTTATAGAAAAATGCCTAAAAATAAAATGAATAAACCTTGATAAATGATTGATCTTGATAGTGGATCTAGCCTCCAATTGGTGCTTGATCTAGATAGTAGATCTAGCCTTCTAGGTGTTGTCCACTTAAAGAAAACTATAGAATTTTTTTAAAACATTAGAAGATTTTATTATATTAAAAATTAATAAATAGGAAAAATAAATGGGTAAAGAGTGTTGGTAAAAATCTCTAATTGGTTTTGTAGTAAGATTTTACATATATGGGAAGTCTTTTGGCCATCCCAAATCTGTAGGGTTGATGGAGTTTGTGTGATTAGAAGATCCACATGATCCTTCCACTTCTAGATAGATTCAATTCCTATAGGTTCCTAATAACAAAGTGCTGTATGCACACCCCCTTGGTAGAGTGGTGTATCTCATAAAGTGTGGGGGGGGGGTGGAAGGATCAAAATTTGGATCTCCTTGGGTTATGCCACATCTTCTATGGTTCATTTTCTACGGACTCTACCAATTTTGATTCTTAGATAGATTAAAACAAATGGGATTCAGAAAGTAATTAAAATTGAAAATAATTAAAATAAGTTAAGATCACATTAAAATTTCTCCTTTTATATGAAGTATCTTCCTTTATATCTTCATGAGTAGTAGACACTAGAAATACTTACAGTTTTGTAATACCTCTATCTAGTTGGTGTTCATGGTAATGTTGAGAGATTATTGTCTTCACCAAATGTCTAGGAACTTCTTCATCTTGAGTCTCCACTTCCTTGGAGCCATCTATTTTAAATTATCCAAAAACATATTCAAGAAATCTGTCAAGGTAATCTTCATCCCACACCCATTTCTCATATTTTAGCAAAGCTTCATATTCAATTTCTAGTAGATCTAATTTTTCATCAAGATAATCTATCAAAGGTTATTCATCTTCAACATCCAGGGAAGTCATCATTTGGGATGAATTTTAAAAATTAAAATTAAAGGTATTAATGGATAGTTCTTTTTAACTGAGAAAGAAATGAGTTATTTTTAGGGGTAACTCCCCCATAAATTTCTGTATATAGATCATTTTTTTGGTACAATGACTCTTTAATGTTTTCTTGTGTGGATGGTGGTAATATTGGGCTTCCATCTTCTCTTCAAATATAAGCTCATCAACTTCTTCATCATCAGTATCCTCCAGAGTCGGAAAATTTTTTATGCTTCTGTGATTTCCTTTACATCAAGAGGGATATTAGATGAAAATTAGTTTTAATAAAATTATAAAAAGTAATGTTTGAAAGAAAGTATCCCCAAAAAATTCCATCATATAGATTCTTGGATCAAAACACTTTCTCTAGTTATATGTGCTCAAGGGTGAACTATGAAAGATCAACTGATACTAAAAAATCCCCTTATCCTATTAAATATCTTCATTGGGAAATAATAAGGGTTCTATATATTCAAATTATTATTAATCACTTTTCTCTATGAGTTCTTTAAAGGAAGTGGATATTATATATTATATAACTTTTAATTATTTAATAATTTATCTATGTTCCTCTAGTTGTTTCCCCACTTGAAAATCCTTCAAAATAGATTAGTAGTTTTGAATATCATCTAGTGTAAGTTCTTCTTGAGTTTGATAGTGTGGGGGATATGGTGTTAATAATAATTTAATTCATTCATTTAGTATCTTCCATACTCCCACAAGTTGGTGTGTACCAAAGGTTGTTTTTGTTGTTTCCATTGATAGTTCATCTCATGGGATGCTTGTGGGAATATGAATTAGTAATATGGATGAGAATACAAATATGAATGGTCTCACTATAATTATTTTCAAATTTTGAGAGAAAAGATAAATAAGAAATCAAAAACAAATAAAACCCAAAAATTAAAAAGACAATACTTATATTATTATTATATATAGTGGGAACTCAACCATTATCCCCTGAAATAGGGCCAAGTTTGAGGTGTTGTTTTCATGGATAGCGATCAAAATAAATTTCTGTTATACACCTAAAACATTAGAGTGGATGACCAGGGTCATATCTAATAGAGAAAGGATTAGGAGTCTCAATATCCTATCACATATATATCTTTATTTTATTTTATTAATTTTAAATGTATCAGGATAGATATTTTTTGTTTGGTATTTGATTAAATATAATTAAAAAAATTAAAACATTAAACATAACTATGGGTGGAAGGGGTTGGATCCGAGGTCGAAAACATAAATTCTTTGTCATTCTCTATTTCTCATCCAACAATGGATTCAATATAATTATTAAATTTCTCTCCTCTATCTAAATTGTTGTCCTAAACATATATAATAGAAATATCCCTTGATACATCTAGTTCCACCTCCACCACAGTGAATATTCAATGAACACAATCTATCAAAGAATTCATTGTCTCATCACCAATCTATATCATGTGTCCTTAACCCCTCAAACCAAATTTCTCCACTAATAATCACTATGAATTGACAGTGGTTGGAGAGAATATTTGACAAATTTTATGATGCAACAACTCATCGAAGAGAGTAGATGAGTAGAAACAATATTCTTCCCCCCAATTTTCTAATAAATCAGGGATAGAATCTAGATTATAAATTAATAATAGAGTGTATGTGCTATCTACCCCGGGGTTCCAGCCCTCCGGTTAGCTCTCTATAGCTAGGGTGATGCAAATATCACATTATAGTGTAGAGAATTGGGAAGAACATGAAGAAATTTAGGGGGTATAGAATAAAAAAGTATAATTAACAAAATATAGCAGAGTTGATATTAACATGTGTAAGTAAATTATATAAATAAAGATAAATTTGAAAAAGAGCCTAGTCAGTAGAGGTTAAATCAATATACTAGGAGAGGCTGAGAGATATTTATAGAGAGTATGTGAGGTAGCATCTTCTTCCTCATAGTTAGTGTCGAGATGAGATTTTCATTCAGATGGATGGATGTTTTATGTCACAGTGAATAGTCGAGATTAATTCCACCGACACACCCTCACTCCATGATTAAAACACATTGTTTTGAGAAACATTACAACAATAATCATTTATGTGCTTTATGGATATATTTTCATGCGTTACCAATTGGACATGAGAAATGGGCTTGGAATTTGGATTTCTTTGCGTCTTGGATGTTAATACAGACAAAAATATGACCATATGTATTATAAATGAACTATCATTTATATATAGATATAGATATTTATAGATAAATATATGTTTATTATTATTATTATATAGATATATATTCTTTATATATATAATTTTATTTTAATGTTTTTTTATTTTTATTTGGATTCAATAAGGGGAAAATAGGGGGTTTGGATTCTTCTTCTCCAGGTAGATTTTGAGCGGAAATACTCAATTATTCTAGTTGATCAAAGTAGGTGATCTTCCAGAGTCACAGTCGGTGGCACATATCATAAGTGTGCTTCATTCTCAAGCTTTAATAGTGGTGGACTCATGTGGCTTAGACAAGTAAGCAGTGGTAGATCGGTTTGGAATAGTGGAATAAATATGATAACAATGGATGGATATAGATTCTTTGGTGATTTTTAGAAAATTAGATTTTATTAGTGGGTTTATGATCATTCTTTTGTGGTTGGATAGCCAGATCTGGCAATTTAGTGGTTTAGGAGTCTTGGATCAGCGGTGGTGAGTTGATTGCAGTTCAATTATCTTGAAGGGATCTTGTTCAGTTTTGTTCTTCATAGGGGCGAATTTTTTTTCCTAGATAGTAGGTGAAAAGGGTGGTTTTATTTCTACAGTGTTACATTTGGATGATGGAGGTGAAGGTTCTTTTACAGGTGTGGGTGATTCAGGTTTTACAGATGGTCATAAAAAAGTGGGTGACCATTAGCACAGAACACAGTTAGCTATGTATGGAAGCTATGGTCACTGAGGTGTTTAGATTCTCAGGAAAATGGACATAGTTGATAGTGTAAGCCATGATCACTTTAATAACCACGGAGGAGGAATACGGAAAGGTGTGTGGGGTCTTTTGGTAGGTAGGGTGGCTGTGCACTCTCATTATGTTGACAATGAGAAGGAGATTCAGGAAATGGATCATGGCTAGTATATTGATTGTGAGTGGAATTGTGGTGGGAAGTGGGTTTCCACAATTAGTAGACTGACCGTGGAGAGTATTTGCTTCATGTAGCTACACATGACAAGGTCATCTATGTGCAGTCAGTGTGCTAGCCATGCAAGTCCTTTTCACTTTTTTGACCTTTACAACAAATAATTATTTTTATCAATGTAGATTATTAATCAAATAAAACACGATAAACTAAATAATGTATACACATCCATTCTGAATGAAAATTATAAATTCCTTTGAAATTTATTTTAATTAATTTCCATAATATAATTTTTTTAATTCCAAATAATTATTTCTAAATTTAATTTCAAAATATGTGTTTTCATTTAATTCCAGAAATGGTTAAATAAATTAAACTGATAATAGAATCCATTGAAGCATTTATATTCCAAATTGATTACAATATTTAAATTATAGATTGAATGTTTATAGTTTCAAATTCAAAGTTTTAAAAAATAAAAATTAACTATATGGATTATTCAATTTAATTCCAATGATGAATAAAATAAATAAATAGAATTAACTTTAGCCATTAATCACATAATTCTTATATTTCAAAAAAACTCAAATATTATTGTTTTATCTGGTATTTGAATTAAAATATAGGGTATTTTCTATAAATAATAGATAAAAATAGTTAAATTTTTATCTCACACCACCTTTTTTATAGTTCTATATCATAATTATGCACCTATTTAATATTCACTTCGATAGATGGTTGAACAATCGTTTGAGATATATAAGATTTATCCCATTCCTTTTGGATTTTCAGAACATTCCTTTTCAAATCCATAAATATTATATCTTTTGAGTTCCCCATCATGGATAAGATTTCAAGATCCTTTCAACTGAAAGCATCTACTACATTTTTCACTTTTCGTGGGTGGTAATGTATCGAGTAGTCAAAGTTATTAATCTGATCTAACCATATCCTCTAGCGCATGTTCAACTACTTCTGTGTTAACATATACATTAAAACAATTATCTACATATATATCCAAATTTTCCTCATAAAAATAATGGCTCCATTTATTTAAGGAAAAAAGTACCACAACTCACTCCAAATCATGAGTTGTGCGATTTTACCATAAACAACCAATTTTAATAAGGAATAAGCTACAAAAATTTAATTATTAATAATAATGCATCATAATCCCTTCATAGATACATCAATAAAGATTAAAAACCATTATCCACTACAATGTAATGTACACACAACTTCACTTACTAATATTATCTTTAGTTCCTTGAAATTTTCTTCCCATTAATTTATCCAATGGTACTTGGTTCACTTATAAGTTAACTTTGTGAGTGGATTATATATTCAGGAAATATTCTCTACAAATAGTCTAAAATATCCCTCCAAACTAAGAAAACATAAAATCTTAGTCATTGTGGTTGTTCTGGCCCAATATTCAATTGCCTCCATCTTTGATAGATCTTCAGATATACACTCCCTTGAGATCATAAGACCAAAAAATGAAATATTTAGTAGCCAAAATTCACACTTTGTAAATGTTTTATACAAATTATCCTTCATCAAGGTATTCAAATAAATTCTCAGGTGATCATTATTCTATTCCTTTAACTTTTAATAGATATGAATATCATCTATAAATACTAACAAAAATTGATCAAGGTAATCTATAAATACTCTATTCCTTAAATCTATGAAGATAGAAAGAGAATTATAAGACCAAATAGAATCACTATATACGCATAATATCTATATCTTGTATGGAATGTTGTATGGGGTTTATCCCCCTTCTTGACCCTTAATTAAATATATTCATACCAAAATTCAATCATATAAAAGTATTGAGCTTTGTAAATATGATCAAACAAGTCATCAATATGGGTTTGAGGAAACTTGTTCTTTATTGTGATCATGATCAACTTCAGATAATAAATGAAAAGTCACATCGATCCTTTTTTCTTTTTGAAAAAGAAAATATGGGCACCCTAAGGTGCCATAAATGGCCAAATAAATCCCTTGTTAGTATTATCTTAGAGTTTCTTCTTCAATTACTATAACTAAATTCAGGGTATTCTATAGGGAGTCTTTTAAATAGGTGCATCACCGACTATGAGTTATGTTGAAAACTCAAATTCCCTATTTGGTGTAATACTAAGCAACTATTCTGTAAATACATAAAAAAAACTTCCACACAATATGCATATCATCGATGTTGAGTTCCTCACCAACCATATAAAATAAATAACCCTTTTAAATATGAATCAAAAGCCATAAAGTGGTTGTAATTTCCATCAAAATTTCATATTTATCATCGAACTGATAGAAGATCATAGGTTGGTTTGGAATATCAAACATGAATTCCCTTACTTGATAATTTATGTGTGATCTATGTAGAGATATCCAATCCATTCCTAAGATAACAAAAAATTCAACCAAATAAATAATGAAAAGATTTGTAGGAATACCATTATCATAAGAATCAATCATAGAGGAATCATATACTTAATATGTGATCATCATAATATTAGAGTGTTTCATTGATAATTATATAGCTAACCATATGGTTGGAAGCTTGATAACCTTATAAAATTTGTCACGACCCGTCCTCGGGGCCCGTGCTGTGACTACCCCAAGCCCGCCTTCCATAGGCCAGGGGCTGAGGACTAGCACCAAGGCGTAAATACCGGTAAAAAGGGAAGGCATTGCCTTTGTAAAGTAAACAAGCACCACAGAGTAAGCAAGAGGAAAAGTAAACTCTAAGTAAAAACAGAGTACAACTGAAAGTGTGGAAAAGTAAAAGGGGCCGGAAATACAAGCCCAACTGTAAAGTACAACTCGAAAGGGAAAACAACAACTGAAAAGTAAAGCCGCTACACCGCGCTGTCCACTGGAGATCCCACCTGAAGGGTGGGTACAGATAGCTCCACTGCTCCTCGAGGCCCGCCGTCCACTCCGAGTACGTGCCGCCCAGTGGTCCACCTTCAGGTACCGCCCTGCTCTGCACGCCTCAACCACGATCAACGCTGTCCGTCGTCTGCAACCAACACAATGTAGTTCCGGTATAGACCGTGCAGGGGTGAGTATAAGCTACTCAGTAGGGACCCCGAGACCCCTGAAGGTCTCCCAAAATCCACAAAGTATAAACCAAAAAGGAAAGATACAAACACGAAGTAACAACCGACACTGCTTAGGTATATGCCCATACATATACCTAAGTCATCAATTCCAATACGCTCCAACCTCCGAGCCCAAGTACAACTCAGTCCACACAGGAAAGTATACGTATTCCACACAGGAAAGCAAACGTAATCCACACCGGATAGCACAAGACAATCCACACAGGAAAGCAAACAAGATTCAGCTCACACAGGTATACTTCTTCGAGGATGATAGAGATGATCACTAATCTATCTAAGTCGTCAGACCCACAAAGGATCGAAAGGTACTAACCCCCGCAAAGACCCACACAGGATCGGACCCACACAGGATCTGTAGGCGCTGGTTCACACAGGACCGCTGAGCGCTGACCCACACAGGATCAGACCCACACAGGATCGGTAGCACTGATCCACACAGGATCGCTGAGTGCTGTAGTCGTCGTCGTCGAATCCACTAAGGATCTCTGCACAGTCGTCGTCGCAGTCACAGTAGCAGTCGCATCCAGCTCTAGGGTTCCCGCACACATCAAGCTCGTTCGGGAGGGTCCGCTCCACGAGCCGAGAGGCTAATACATCAACTATCACATAGTCCAGAGTTGATGTATCCAAAATTCCGTATCGTCAACAGGAACTCAACGCAACAGACGACACGTCAATCGAACGCCCGGTCTGAGAGTTATTGGCTTTTTCGTTCCAGGGGCCCGGTTGGTTTTTAAGGCAAAACCAACCCGACCATACTCCACCTGCGTCCAAACCTCGGGTGGAGTATTCCAAAAGTTCCGTCTCACTAAGAGGAACTCAACAAAGCTGACGACACGTCAATCGGACGTTCGTAGCTCAAGATATGAGCGTTTCCGCTCCGAGGGCCCGGTTGGTTTCGTGTACGAACCAACCCGGCTGAAATAAAAGTATTCCGAAACCTTGAGTGCGATATACCGAAACGACCATCTCGATCCAAGGATCGCATCGCCGCTGACGGCGCGTCGTTTGGAGGTCCGTAGCCCGAGTTATGGGCATTTGAACCCAAACAGTTCGGTAACGGGGGTTTCGGGCCCGGCCCGACCCAGCCCGAGACCCCCCCGGTTGGCCCGAACCGGGTCGACCCTCCCTGGAAAAGGTCGACCCGGCCTGGCGCGGCCCGGCCCGGACCGGCTCGGCGTGGCCCGGATCGGCCCGATGCGGCCCGGACCGGCCCGGCCCGGCGGGGCTCGGCCCGGCCTGGTAGACCAGCCAGGCGCGCCGGTCCGGCTCAAGGCAGCGCGCTGGGCGCGCTGCCAGCTCGGCCTTCGGCCGAGCTGATTGAGAACGGGGGGCGCCTGCCCCCCTTTTGTGAAAACACGCCCCCCTCATTATGGGGGGGCATTTATGCTGGCTGGGGGAATTTAATTCCCCCGGTTTCCTCCTTTCCGGCCGGCCCGACTTGGCCGGCCGACTTCTTCTCAACAGGACCGGCAAAGGCCGGTCCTCTTCCGGCTTCCGACACTGGCGGCCCGGCTGGCCGCCGGTCACCAAGCTCCGCCGCGGCCCTTGTCGTCCGGCGCGGTGCGACGGCACCGCGCCCCTCCGCCGCGGCCCCGTTCCGGCCGCGGCGCCTTCGACTTCCCTCGACGCGACGCGACGGCGTCGCGTTCTTGAATCTCTTTCCACAGCGCGGCGCGACGGCGCCACGCGTATGTTCCGCATGAACCGCGTGGTGCGACGGCACCACGCTCCTTCGTACCAACCACAAAGAAAACAATTATGAAATAAGGAGGAGGGTCGGCCGTGTTTGTGCGGTCTGGCCCCCTCGCATTATTCGATAATAAAAAGTCGAAAACCACAAAATTCGACATGCCAGAATCAAGAACGGAATCAAATAAAATTAAACCCCTACCTCGGTTTCAAGTGCGGAGCACGTCAACAATCCGCGGAAGACAAGCGTCGCGGAGGTCGGGCGTTGCGGGAATCGAACGTCGATTCCGTTGACGTCGAGGTGCGTCCGAAGAGGAACGTCGCTGGAGAAGCTTCGTAAGCTGACGGAGGAAGCCTGAGGAAGCGGCGTCTCCTTTCGTTGACACGGGAAGAAGATCGAAAGAAGCGGCGTCGTCGATCTTCATAAACACACCGACTACGAAGAAGAGATGCGGCGTTCTTCGTCGGAGCTTAAGTGTTCTTCGTGTTCTTCATCAAGGTTGAAGAAGATGAAGAGAGAGCTTCCAAAATCCTCTCAAGGTGGCAAAGGATACTAACCAAAATAAAATAAGTCTAAAGCTTATTTTATTTTCACAACTAAACCACTTGAATTTCAAAAGTTTGAAAAAACAATAACTCATCTCAATTAAAACTCAAGTTGTCAAAATTAAATTGATTGGAGTTATTGGGAGTTTAAAGGGGAGTTGAGGAGTTAGGGTTCGTGTGGGCCCCACCACACTTAATCCTCTCAAGGGAGGTTAAGTGGATGTGGGTCCCACATCTAATTCCCTTTGGTATGATATAACCAACATGGATAAAAATAAAATGTGTTTCCACATTTTATTTAACTTTATTTTAATTCCCCCAAAAATAACTCTCAACCCGAATAAAGCGCAACATCGAAAAAGGTCTCCTTAAGTGAATATCGGCGCTGCGAGTACATCGGTGCCCTCAGAATTCGATTCCGGGCACCGGTTCAAAAGTTAGAAATTCCTGCTCGTTCGTTCACTGAACGTACCCGAGCCAAACTTCGAAAATTGATTCCGGGCACACCGGGCCTCGGAATCAGGTGCCGTCAGAAACCACGCTCTTGTAAAATTCCAAAGAAAATTAAGAAAAAATTTCCCTTGAATTTTACAGGTCTTTACAAAATTGTTCAGATATAAAATAATTTATTGATACATATTTTAATAAGACATTAGTAGTTTTTGATTTGATGGTTAGTATACCATTCACCCCATAGATATCACATCCCTCATAAAAAAAGTGATCAGATGATATTTATCTATCTCTCTGGGCTTAAGAGGTTGATAACATCTATTATCATCATTATCCTTTAGATTTGGGAACATGTTATCATAGTCTATATACTCCTTTAATTTGAAACACTAGAGTGTGGAAGATGCATTTTTTAAATCTCTCTCTATTTATAGAATTATTTAACTTTTTCACATCACTTTAGAATTCGATTTTCTATTTACCTTTCCTTCTACACTTAAATCATTTACTATTCCCATTAAGATAGTTTCCTACATGTTTCATACCACACTTTGAGTATAAAAGAAATATTATCTTCTTCTCTCCATGTTTTTTACTGTTTCCCTTTAACTCCATCATTTTTTTCTTATCCAAACCATGTGATTCCTGTGTAAATCCTACATCTATTTACACTAAGAGAGCATATAAAACGATTTCAACATAGCTACTGAATTACCTTATGGATAACAACCTTTAGAGACTTGGTTTTAATACACTAAAGAATCTATCAATATTACTTTTAAGTTAGGTGAAAATTCCATAATCATACCTCAAAAGTCTAGTAAAAGTTTCCACATAGGTAACAACAGATTCATTATCCTTACAATTTAGATCAATTCATTCCTTCCCCATTATCATAAGATGAATGTAAGGGAAGTAATTCTTGAAAGATAATCTCTTAAACTCATCACACTACATGGATTCGATTTCATATTATTTCCTAGTGTTATTGATGAGAGTCCACCATTAATCTACTTCAACTAACAAATGATAGACATACAAAATGAATTATTCATGTTCCAAACACTATATAACAAAAAATATCTTTTTAGTGGTACTAATCCATTACATAGAAACTAGAGAATTAGTGGAACCATTGAAATATAGTGTACATTTACTGATAAAGTACTCAATAGAATATTGTTCCCTGCTTTTCTCATTTTAAAGATAAGTATTATTCATAGCTTGAGAATGTTTCATGAGAATTGCAATGAGATTTTGAATTCCATCTCCCATAAACAACACTTTTTCAAGAGTAAAATGATTTAATTTTCAATTGAATTAAACATTTACATGGTTCCTTTAGGTTCCATCCACTGACTAAAATAAAAAAACATAGTGTAATCAATAATAATCATCTTGGTAAAACACATTATCATGAAAAATAATTTATATGGTGTATAAATCATGACACGCTCTTTTAAATCCATGACCCTTAATATTTAACCTAGTTTTTTCATGGTCACCATCTATTCAAATCCTTCATGATGGTTCCTAGA
Organism: Viscum album; assembly: GCA_963277665.1. Classification (NCBI taxonomy): domain Eukaryota; kingdom Viridiplantae; phylum Streptophyta; class Magnoliopsida; order Santalales; family Viscaceae; genus Viscum; species Viscum album. The sequence goes on from OY728122.1 coordinate 870,138,918, forward strand.
TAAAATATAAATTATAAAAGGCATATCCCACATGAGTGTCAAATCAGGAATGTGGTAAGGATCATTGTCATGCACCAGGTAACGCTCGAGTAAATCTCAACATGCTTTTTTTGGATTTAATACCCTTAGGTAGATCTGTTCCTAATCTATGTCCACTTTTAGTATCTAGACAATGATATATGGATAGTTAAACCACATAATATATTCCTTACCAAAACATTATCATGTTACCCTATTCATAGGCTTATCCTCAAGGTTATCCCTAAAAGTTTCGGAACCTAGTTTGCAAAGGCTAACTAAATCTATCCTTCGATACCAACTATAACAACCCAATATTTTCATACATAGATATTACATCTTTTTATTGGAAAATTTATTACATTATACAAACAAATTTCTAATGATCATAAAGGTAAAGTCCCTTTGGAAGCATAGAAAAATAAACTATTGGTTTATAAGAGTTATACATCATCTAAAACATAATTCATCATAACTAGAACCCTTCTTATACATATAACACGTAATACCTATAATCATAACCTAGAGAAAATAAATATAAGAAAGCGTGATCTTAAATGATCAGTAATGGTAAAAAATGGAAATATGTATGCATAACATGATCATAAGGTTATGAAAGCATAAACACAACATTTGAAAAGAATATCAGGTATCTCAAATATCACAATATTGAGTCATGGAATAACGATTGTAAGTCCAGAAGACATGAATCATAAATAAATAAAATAACATGAGCTATGAGATATTTACATTGGAATAATACATAATTTACAAGACAATAAAAGTGGAATGAGTTCAATACCCAGACTATTATTATAGTCATGGTTCAATCACAAGAATATCATAGTGGAAAAATTCCCTCACTAAAATGGGTGCACTCCTCATTCCAATCTTGTTTATCTCATGAGATTTCAATATTATCCCAATCCATTAGAAGGAGATATAGGACTCACCAATCGCATAATGAGAATAATACATATGTGTTCCATAATATCATAAATATTTAATTACATTAGAACCCATTAAAATAAATGGGTTTCATACACATTTCATTATAGCATAACCTCTAGAAAAAATGGGTTTCATAATCATTTCATTATTTCATCATAGCATATCCTGTAGAAAAGGAAGCAGTTTCCACAAGCATTTTATAATGGTATGGCCCACAGAATAGTATTGGGTTTTATAAATATATTTTCATTATAATAACAAAACATTCATAGAAAAAATAAGAATGGTATCCTTGTATCGTATTTCCATTAAATCATAAGTAACATCAAATGATTTTGTCTTATATGGAAAATAATTTTGAAAGATCACATGGAACATTTCATTTAGAAAATAACCTTTCTTTGAAATCGTTTTTTGGAAACTATAATTTCATAAAATTTTGTGGAAATCATTTTTTGAAAAATAATCATTTAAAATTATAAATTAAACTATTAATAATTTATACCGTCAGGACAGTGTAAAATTCCATTCATTTCTCTCATATGAAAATAATTATTTTGTTCATATTTTTCATAAAATACAATTATTCATTTTTTGAAAAAAAACATAAAGATTCCATTTAATTTTTTTAGAAGTTAAAAAAATTAAAAATTTATTTAAAATAATTAAAAATTACTGAAAACTTCCTTCGATTTTTTTTAAAACATGGTTGTGGAAAAAATAGGATTTTTAAAAGAAGAGAGAAATAAAGTTGTTTTTTATCAAAAACATTATTTTGAACTCTTGTATACATAAAGAGAGGAAAATAAATGGAAAACATGTATTATCATTGCATAACCATAATATAATAAAATTCATGATTTTTCTAAGAGATGTATCATAATAGTTTATCATCAGAATCAAAAACATGAACAATCTCGATAAATGATGAGATTGTATCATAAAACCCTTATCACTTTGGTAATATTGAATCATAATCCCCATGAAATAATAAAATTAAACAAAACATAAAATATCATGAGAATTAATAAAATCATTATATTACTTATCAAAGGGTTTGTATATTCACCTAATAAATAAACATAAGATAAAAACATTACATAAGTCTTAATGAAGGAAAATCGAGACAAATATCCCCTACCTTAAGTCTTGACATCTTTCATCCACATTAGAACCTAATATCTAAAAAAATAATGTTTATTATAAATCTATTATATAATCATACACATAAATATCACACCATATATGATTTACTTTTTACTTTTTATTAAATGTTTATCAATAATTCATTATTAAAATCATTTTTGGGGTAATAACTATGTTTTTTTGTGTATGTTTTGGTTTGGTAATTTTGATCCGTTTACTATGATCATGGTTTTATCATCAACAAAATTTAAAAAATTTCATAAATATCATATATATTCATTATATATTTCTTTATTGTAATCCATTAAATTTAGATATAGAAACTTGTTTACACCGTTCATGGAGATGGTAAACCGTATACACATGAATGATGTTCCCATTTTCTTGATAGACAGAAATAAAGGAAAATAAATGGTATATAAAATTTTAAAATTCATTATGATTTCATATATTTTGCATATATCCATTAAATTAATCCTTGTTTCCTTCTATTCAAAGAATTGGTGAAAAAAGAATTACATTGATTCGTAAGACGATAGTATGTTGTACTCCTAAGAAACTTTATTGTATCCCCAAAAAATAGAAAGTAAGAATTAATATTTTATATAATTACTAAATAATAATAATAAAATCATAAATATCATATATAAATAAAAAATCCATAATTATATCCATCTATACGAGGTGGTTATGGAAAATCAATAACATCGGTTCGAGAGGTGGTAGTTTATCATACACACAATCGATAGTTTCATTTCCCATGTGATGGAAGAGTTAAAATATGTTGGTAATTAAAATAAAATAATAACATCTTAGTATTTTTAATATACCAAGGTTTTTATATTATAAATTTTTCATTAATATTTGAAGGATGTGGAGGATGAAATAAAATAAAAACAAAAGTTTAAATTTTTTACCTCTTCTTCGAAGAGCCTCTTTAGGTTTATACCTAAATCATTCTTAGAAGGGTTTAATAATAAAAATAATTCCTATCTGATGATATTAGGCAATTAACTAATATATTTCAAAGTTATTGGCTAAACTAAATAGATTTGGAAGTGTGAAGTGGAGAGGTGCGGTGGTAGCCTTTTATAAGTGGGGGAGAGGACACACATGTAAGTTTTGAAAAGAATAAATTGTACACACGTTTCTCACACGACACAAGGATAAACTGTAACACCCCAAGATTTTATGAGATATATTATTTTTAATTTATTTCATATCTTATATTGTACGCTACACCAAGATTATCTTTCTCTATACGCAACACCTTATTAGCTTGCAGTATACGCAACACTATTCTTGGATTGTGTTACGCACAATTTCAAGTTCGTTTGATAGTAGTTATTTTACGCAATATTGAGTGTATATATATATATTCAATTTATAAATGAAATATGGTTGTATTCTATTATACGCAACAACATATTCTTGCACTACACGCAACCTTGACTTGGCTTGCATTACACGCAATCACGACCTTTCTCGATAGCGTGTGTTATACGCAATACCGGGTTTCACTAAACAACGATATATTGTTATAATATTATTATGAACTATCCATTATGAATATTATTAACTAAATTTTGAATTTTATACCATTATTATTCATCTTAAACATTTTATAGAACATGGTATGAGAACAAAATAATTTTTTGTGTAAAATAAGTATTTTTCAAAAAATGTAGTTTGGCCGCCTTTTGATGGCGCACCTACTTTAAATATAGTTTTTGACATTTTTATAAGTTCAATTTGACAAAATAAAATTCTTTTTTGAAATTGGGATATAAAAATTTATTTTGGATAAATTTTCATATTATTCTGATAACTTTCATATTTTAATGAATAGTAAAAACAAACTATATTTTAATTAAAAACAACTTTTTTCATCGTAATAATTTATATGGATAAATTATAATATTTAATGGTTTTAAAGTATAAATAGAATATATTTTTACCATTTAATATAATGTATGCCATTACCATTTATTTTTCATTGAGTTCATAGGTAAAATCATTTCAATCTTTTACAATGTTTTAACTTTTAAAACTCGTTTTCTTAACAATGAGATTAATTTTAAATTAATTTCTCCAACTTCTGTGATTTAAATTTTAAAAAATGGATTCCATATTTGTAATCAGTACGTCCAAATTATTTTAATAAGCTAATTTTTATTTTTAGTCATTATGAATAGTAACTACGGTAAATTTTATTTACCATAGTTAAAGGTAAATCGGGTAATTAAGGGTAAATATAATATTATACAATTACCCTAACACTTGTATTAATATAATTGGATGATTATATTTAGTCATAAGGCATATTTGGGTCGAAATAGAATCCATTGGAACCCACTTGGATGTGATTAAGACCTTTAATTTATTTTATTTTAAAGAAAGTGAAATATGTGTCCCTCAAACTTTAATAATTAGATTATTTTTAATATAAGGTTATAAAGAATATAATTTCTATTATAAATACTCATTTTAAATCTAAAATGTTTTTCTTTATCATGGTAATTTATTTGTGATTTTTAAGAAATAGTTAATTACCTTAATAGCTTTTACATTAATGAGGTAGAAATTATTTATTTAGTAAAAAATCAATATTATAGTTTTTATTTAAATAATAATACCTATCAAAAGGACCATAAACTTGAACAAAACTTATAGGTAGAGTATATATATACCCTAAGAATACAAGGGTCGATTTTTGGACCATTGGGAGCCTTATAAAATAGATTAGGACATTTATATTATTTTATTTTAAATGATGTCAAAGATGTCACCTTCATAATTTAATAAATATAACAATTTAAATTTTGTGATTTTAAGATGATAAATTAGAGTAAAAATATTATTATGAAATTTATTATATTTATCTTCATCATAGGATTTTATTTTTAATTTTTATTCAACTAATAAGTATATTAAATGATTATAAAAAAATGATGTAGTAATTGTTTTATTAAGAGAAATATCAAATAAATGGTTTTATAAATATTAAAATAAACATTATATGAACTAATTAATGTTATACACAAATTTTCTAGCTGAATATGACATGTTTGGAATCTATCAAACATTTTGGTTCGAATATATCCTCTCTGTGTATTTTATTTAAATTCAAATAATTGAATAGTTTCAAAATTAACACTATTGTTAATTTATAAAAATAACATATTATTAAATTTTTTAAAAATAACATAAATATTTAAAAATTATAAATTGAAATTTATATGGTCTAAAATGACATAAAGTACCCAATTATGGATAATTCACAACACACAAGTAATTATTTATAACAATTTAAAATCTATAATATTATTACCAAAAATAAGATTAAATAAATTAAATAAGGATAAATCAAATTGATAAGGTTTAAAATAAATTCAAAACATGTCTAAATTTTAGTGGATGATGATATTACAACCTTATCTCATATAATATTCTAATTGAGTAATTTTTTGTTGTTTTTAAGTGGGGTTGGAATTTATTATAAATTAATATTTCTTATGCTTCCAAAGGTGCCCATCTCATCCCTTATAAAAGGGCACCTCCTCCCTCTCATTTTCACACAAATTTGAGCCTTCAATCTCGGCCAAACCCTGACCATATCACTTCTCCACTTACATATAAACCAACTAGAGGTCATGATCTTCTTTAAAGACCAACTTTAGTGCCCTAAGAGGAGGATAAGAGGAGCCGCGTTGAAGAAGAGGTAATCTCTTCTACCAATTCTTTCAAGTTTCTTTCTTCTTCAACTTATTCTTATTTAGTTGTTTCATTATAAAGTAATAACATCAGTATAAATAACATACTTATATTTTATTATAAATATTAAACAACCCTACTTCACCTTCTATCCATCCTACAAAAAATGAAATCACAGCGGTGTGGATGTACAGAATACCGTCTACACACCGTGGTGTAACCAGTTTTCCCACCACCACCATACTTGGATGGGTATAATGGTGTAAAGAATAACTATATATTGTTATTATAACATCATACTGATTCTGATATATTATATCATCCACTCCAATTCAATTCAATAATTATGGGAATGATATCATCGCTCGTGCGTACGTATGGATTACCGTCTCCACGACGCGATGAGATTCATTATCCATATTAACTATTAAAGAATGATTATAAAGTATATATAATGAATAATAATGAAATATATGAAATGATAAAGATACTTGATTTATGTATATATATATTTCATCTACTTACTTCCATTCAAGTCAATAAGGAAAGGAAAACAGCGTTCATGCGTACGTACGACCTACTATCTCCAGGAATGGTGTATTTCATTTCATTTATGTATCTATTATATAAATCATGATTTAAATTCTGGAATTAAGTAAATAATTATATAATTAATAATAATATCAAGAACAACAAGTCCAAACACATACGATAAATAAAACGATTTTACCCAAAACGCTGCTTTAACATGGAATTGACAAATGAACGGATAATATAAAGTCGTAAGTGAATCATATATGATATCATAAATATTATTATGGTTCTGTTACAAGTTAATAATATGTTTAAACCCACTATACAGGATTCTCAGACACATACAGATGAGATTGGACAAAAGGTAAGGGATAATTTTTCAATCTCATTTTTATCCGAGATAGCTTATACGTAATTATTTACTGGGATATATATTTCGTCCATGTCCATAAAATATTTTTAATGAAGTGTTTAATATTCTTCAATGTATGTTAAAAGTCATGTTTAACCCTCTTTGACTTTTACTTTGTGTTATTGAAGGAGTCTTTCTTTTTTTTACCATACATGGTACTTTTTGACTTTTCCGTTAAAAGTACGAGGATAATGTTTTTTTAACTTATACAGCATGAACGGATTTTTACTGTTTTATAACACCTTATTTTCATGAATCTTACTCTACAAAATTTCATGACTATTTTTAGAAAAATCCTTTTCTTTTAAAATTTCATGGAATTTTGTGAAAAGAAAATGATTTTGAAGAAGAAAAGATATTTTCCTCAAGAATTCATTTCAAGTGTTTTATCAAAACCATTTTCCATCTACAATGACATTATTTAATATGTGTATGTTTCAAGTATAATGTCTCTATGATTTACATGGTTTAACTTTTCTTATTATGAAATGAAATCCATTTGTTTTATATGGATTATGTTATGGTGGGACGATGTTTATGAAACCTATTTTATTCTTTGGGTTATGATGAATGATTTATGTTTATGTTGTGGAACACGTAAGAATGATTTCATTATGAGATGGGTGGGACATATATCTCCCTCCAATTAATTGGGTAAATATTTATATCTCATGAGATAGACATGTCTGGAATGATAAGTTAATCCGGTTCAGTGTTATAGGACTGGAACGAGGAGTGGACTCGATTCAGAAAGGGACTTTGTCTACTAAGATGGTCTTGGAAGCAATGCCATGGCTACTATGGAAATCATATCATGTGCTTAATGGTTTTCCACAATTAAATGATTTATTACCATACTATTTTATGATGATTGATGTTCTATTATGATGTATGCCTTACCTACTGCTATGTTTTATGTCATTGCTCAAGATTTTGATGTTTAAACATTATGTTCAAGTTTTTAAGTTCAAATGTATATGGTTTGTTTTATTTTCTCCTTTCTTACCCTTAATGAGAATTTGAGCTCACCCTTTATATGTTTTCTTTTCCCTAGAATATAAATTAAGGTTGTAGGTAAGTAATAAAGGGGGAAGATCTTTATAGGAGAGGTTGAAGATCTTTCACCAAGATTAGAAGATTATGTTCCGAGTTTCCAAAGACACTAAACTACTATGATCCTTGTGTGTCTGTTTTTGTTATGTATTAAGTATTCCGCAAAAGTAATGTAATTTACATGTACTTCAAGCTTTGTGTCTCTACAGTTGGTATCAGAGGAAAGGTTTAGTTAACATTTAGAAACTAGGATGCGAAAAATTTAGTGATATCCCTAGATATATTTCTAAGGTATGTCTAAGGATGTCCCTAAGGTTTAGTATAACTATATTTTACAGTCCTAGAATTATGTTGACGATCATGAATAACCTAGGGTGAACCTAAGGTGTCCTGATTATATAACGTGTGATAAGTTAGACATCCCGTAAGTGACTTTTTATGATTATGTGGTTCCCCATTATTTTAACTGTTTCTTACACCATGGATTTTGGTTTTAGTTAATGGAGAGAACCTGAAGGAATTGGGTCAACATTTAATCCAATGAAAAAATTGGTGACTATGAGTAACGAAATTGCGTAATGCTTAGAACGAAAGATTTTGTGATTATGTTGAATCAGTCATTGTGAAATACGATTAACAAGGTGAACTTTAATGGTATTCCAAATTAATCGAATAAGAGGAAGATGGACTTTTATGCTTATTCACATGTTGAGGAGTATAGAGAAAAGAAGATTGAGATTTCTAAAGAAGGGGAGAAGAACCTTGATGAATACATCAAATGGAGGGGAAGATGTTATCTATGTGGAGAGCAGGGTCATAGAGTGACAAACTATTATGGAGTTCAACGTCTTATCTGTGGAGAACATGGGCATTACCCAACTCAATGATCTGACCTAAGAGGTAACTTCTAAATCAAGGAAGGACTTATTCCATGGAAATCATTGAATAGGATGGATTAAAGTGTTTATGTATTGGTATTAAAGAATAATGTTGTTGAGGTACTTTTATGGTATATTAGAATATCTATGTATTGGTCTATTATGGTTTTCCATAAGAATATGGAATCGGTAACCATGAAAAGTGATTGAAATATTTTTGGAAATTAGATGATATGCGCATAATGAAGGGATAAAGAGAAAATAATATGTTTGATAGTATTAATGAGCTCATGACTAATATAAGGACAAAGTGATATCATGGTTTGAGTATAAAGAATTTTTGGGATTTTGGTATGTGGAAAGAGATAACTTTGGACAATATTCATGTTTTCACTAAGGTTCTATGGTAATTTATGTTTCAAGAGAATACAAGATTAAGGTATTCACATGTTTGGAATGCGATCAACAAGATATATCTTGTGATATATGGGGGATAAATGACGGTATTCACATGCTAGGTAGATGACATTTCTAGTAATTTTTTTCTTTATACTATGAGCTTAGATAGAAGTACTTTGGATAAGCCTAAAGATTGGAATGAATTAAGTTAGACATAATATAGTATTGTTTAAGGCTAGAAATTTTTTTCGATATCATTTTTGTAATGTTATAATAGTGTAGTTTTAGAGAAAAGGACAACCTGGAGGACGGGCGACAACCCATCGTGTCGGACAAAGCTGTGGGAATCAAACCCACACCTGAAGTGAGACTGGCCTTTATCTCCTACCACTGGCCTAAAGTAAGTCCCTAGTCAGTATAAATTAGTTGTAATTTATTAAGTGGTATGATATATGAAGTATAAGTCCATTTTAGGAACCATATACGATTAATCTCACTATAGATGGACTTATGTATATTTAATAACTTTCGTTATCCTTTTGTTTGAGTCAGATGGAATGACCTATCATTCTATCACATGATCTGCTAACACTTTACGAAAGACAAATTGAACTTCATTTATTTAAGAGATGAAGTGGAAATTATTGAAGGCACAAACAACAGTAAGATTGTACTGAAATAAAGTAAGTATTTCTTCTAATACAAATTCTCCAACCTTAGGGAAATGATCTTGAAAACCAAAAATGTTTTCATAGTGTCTTTAAATCCAATGAATCAAATGATACCTTAGATCATCAGAAATCTATGGATTTGTGATTGTTGGATTTTTCATATCTATGTTCTCTACCACTCTCTATCAGAACTTGATGGTTAGGTTTCTCTTTCATATCCATATTTTCACCCATGTTATCCTGTATGGAAACCCAGTGATTGGTTAATTTGGGTAACCATTACATTTTATAAATTAGTTTTTAAAGATAAGTTTTGGTATTCCTTTTTACGATGTGGGTTTCTATGAAAGAAACTCTCATGTAAAAAATCATTTATAACCCCAAAGAATTTCGAGGGTGAAATTCATTTTAAGGGGGGTAGAATGTAACAACCCGATATTTTATGAGATATATTATTTTTAATTTATTTCATATATTCTATTGTACGCTACACCAAGATTATCTTGCGCTATACTCAACACCGTATTAGCTTGCAGTATACGCAACACTATTATTGGATTGTGTTACACACAATTTCAAGTTCGTTTGATAGTAGTTATTTTACGCAACATTGAGTGTATATATATATATATTCAATGTATAAATGAAATATGGTTGGATTATGTTATACAGAACAAAAAAGGAGTCTTTCACTACACGCAACCCTAACTTGGCTTGCATTACACACAATTGTGACCTTTCTCGATAGCGTGTGTTGTACGCAATACCGGGTTTCACTAAAAAACGATATATTGTTATAATATTATTATGAACTAGCCATTATGAATAGTATTAACTACATTTTGAATTTGATAACATTATTATTCATCTTACATATTTTCTAGAACATGGTATGAGAACAAAATAATTTTTTTGGGTAAAATAAGTATTTTTTAAAAAATGCAGTTTTGCCGCCTTTTGATGGCGCATCCACTTTAAATATAGTTTTGGACATTTTTATAAGTTTAATTTTAAAAAATAAAATTCTTCTTTGAAATCAGGATATAAAAATTTACTTTGGATAAATTTTTCACATTATTCTGATAATTTTCATATTTTAATGAATAGTAAAAACACACTATATTTTAATTAAAAACAAATTTTTTCATCGTAATAATTTATATGGTTAAATTATAATATTGAATGGTTTTAAAGTATAAATAGAATATAGTTTTAACAATTAATATAATTTATGTCATTAGCATTGATTTTTCATTGAATTCATAGGTAAAATCATTTCAATCTTTTGTAATGTTTTAACTTTTAAAACTCGTTTTCTTAACAACGGGATTAATTTTAAATTAATTTATGCAACTTCTGTGATTTGAATTTGAAAAAATTTATTCCATATTTGGAATCAGCAGGTACAAATTATGTTAATAATCTAATTTTTATTTTTAGTCATTATGAATAGTAACTACGGTAAATTTTATTTACCATAGTTAAAGGTAAATCGGGTAATTAAGGGTAAATATAATATTATAAAATTATCCTAAAACTTGTATTAATATAATTGGATGATTATATTTCGTCCTAAGTCTTATTTCAGTTGAAATAGAATCCATTGGAACCCACTTGGATGTGATTAAGACCTTTAATTTATTTTATTTTAAGGAAAGTGAAATATGTCTCACTCAAAACTTTAATAATTAGATTATTTTTAATATAAGTTTATACAGAATATAATTTCTATTATAAATACTAATTTGAAAGATAAAATTTATTAATTTATCATGGTAATTTATTTGTGATTTTTAAGAAATAGTTTATTACCTTAATAGCTTTTACATTAATGAGGTAGAAATTATTTATTTAGTGAAAAATCAATAATATTGTTTTTATTAAAATAATAATACCTATTAAAAGGACCATAAACTTGAACAAACCTTATTAGTCGAGTATATATATACCCTAAGAATCCAAGGGTATCTTTTTGGACTATTTGGAGCGTTATAAAATAGATTAAGACATTTATATTATTTTATTTTAAATGATTTCAAAGATGTCACCTTCATAATTTAATAAATATAACAATTTAAATGTTGTGATTTTAAGATGATAAATTAAAGTAAAAATATTATTATGAAACTTATTATATTTAGCTTCATAATTGTATTTTTTTTAAATTTTTATGTGACTAATAAGTATATTAAATGATTATACAAAAATGATGTAGTAATTTTTTTTATTAAGAGAAATATCAAATAAATGGTTTTATAAATATTAAAATAAACATTATATGAACTAATTAATGTTATCCAAAAATTTTATAGATTAATATGACATGTTAGTAATCTATTAAATTTTTTTTTTCGAATATATCCTCTTTGTGTATTTTATTTAAATTCAAATAATTGAATAGTCTCAAAATTAACACTATTGTTATTTTATAAATATAACATATTATTAAATTGTTTAAAAATCACATAAATATTTAAAAATTATAAATTGAAATTTATATGGTCAAAAAAGTCATAAATTACCCAATTATGGATAATTAAAAACACATAAGTAATAATTTATAACAATTTCAAATCTAGAATATTATTACCACAAATAAGATTAAATAAATTAAATAAGGATAAATCAAATTGATAGGGTTTAAAATAAATTTCCAACATGTATAAATTTTATTGGATGATGAGATTACAAAATTATCCCATATCATCTACAAATTGAGTCATTTTTTTAGTTTTTTATGTGGGGTTTGAATTTATTATAAATTAATATTTCTTATGTTTCCAAAGGTGTCCATCTCCTCCCTTATAATAGGGTACCTCCTCACTCTCCTCTTCACACACATTTGAGCATTCAAGATCAGACAAACTCTGCCCATTTCACTTCTCCACTTCCATAAAAACCTACTAGAGGTTATGGTATTCTTTAAAGACCAACTTTAGTGCCTTAAGAGGAGGATAAGAGGAGCCACGTCGAAGAAGAGGTAATCTCTTCTACCGATTCTTTCAAGTTTCTTTCTTCTTCAAATTATTCTTATTTAGTTGTTTCATTATAAAGTAATAACATAATTATCAATAATATAGTGATATTTTATTATAAATATGAAACAACCCTATTTCACCTTCTATCCATCCTACGAAAAACAAAATCACCGCACGTACGTACGTACGGAATACCGTTTCCATGCTGTGGTGTAATCAGTTTTCCCACCACCACCTTACTTGGATAGGTATAATGGTGTAAAGAAAAACTATATATTGTTATTATAAAATCATAATTATTCTGAGATATTATATCAACCACTTAAATTCATTTCAATAATTATAGGAACGATATCATTGCTCGTGTGTATGTACGGATTACTGTCTCCACGACGCGATGAGATTAATTCTCCATGTTAACCATTCAAGAATGATTATAAAGTATATATAATGAATAATAATTAAATATGTGACATGATAAAGCTACTATATTTATGTATATATATATGTCATCTACTTACTTCCATTCAAGTCAATAAGGAAAGGAAAACAGTGTTCATGCGTACGTACGGCCTACCGTCTCCATGAACGGTGTATTTCATTTCATTTATCTATCTATTATGTATATATATATATATACTGAATATATATGATATATAAATCATGAGTTAAATTCTGTAAGTATGTAAATCATTATATAAGTAATAATAATATCAATAACAACAAGTCCAAACACGTACGATAAATAAAAGGATTTTACCCAAAACACTGCTTTAACATGGAATTGACAAATGGACGGATAATATAAAGTCCTAAGTGAATCATATATGATATGATAAATATTATTATGGTTATTTTACAAGTTAATAATATGTTTAAACCCACTATACAGGAGTCTCAGACACATATAGAAGAAATTGGACAAAAGTTAAGGGATAATTTTGCAATCTCATTTTTATCCGAGATAGCTTATACGTAAGTATTTACTGGGGTTTATATTTAGTCCATGTCCATAAAATGTTTTTCATAAAGTGTTTAATATTCTTTCATGTATGTTAAAAGTCATGTTTACCCCTATTTGACTTTTACTTTGTGTTATAGAAGGAATCATTCTTTTGTTTACCATATGTGGTACTTTTTGACTTTTCCGTTAAATGTACGAGGAGAATGTTCTTTTTTTACTTATACGACATGAATGGATTTTTAAAGTTTTATAACACCTTATTTTCATGAATCTTACTCTAAAAAATTTCATGACTATTTTCAACAAAATCCTTTTCTTTTAAAATTTCATGGAATTTTGTGAAAAGAAAATGATTTTGAAGAAGAAAGGATATTTTCTACAAGAATTCATTTCAAGTGTTTTATCAAAACCATTTTCCATCTACAATGACATTTTTTAATATGTGTATGTTTCAAGTATAATATCTCAATGATTTACATGGTTTCACTTTTCTTATGATGAAATGAAATCCATTTGTTTTATATGGATTATGTTATAGTGGGATGATGTTTATGAAACCCATATTTTTCTTTGGGTTATGATGAATGAATTATGTTTATGTTGTGGCACACGTAAGAATGATTTCATTATGAGATGGGTGGGACCTATATCTCCATCCAATGCATTGGGTAATGATTTATATCTAATGAGATAGACATGGATGGAACGGTAAGTTAATCTGGTTCAGTATTAAAGGACTGGAACAAGGAGTGAAATCGACTCAGAAAGGGACTTTGTCCACTAAGATGGACTTAGCCACAATGTCATGACTACTATGGAAATCATATCATATGCTTAATGGTTTGCCACAATCACATGATTTATTCCCATGATATTTTATGATGATTGATGTTCCATTATGATCTATGACTTACGTACTACTATGTTTTATGTCATTGCTCAAGATTTTGATGTTTAAACATTATGTTAATGTTTTTAAGTTCAAATGTATATGGTTTGTTTTATTTTCTCCATGCTTACCCTTACTGGGCATTTGAGCTCACCCTTAATATGTTTTCTTTGTCCTGGGATATAAAGAAAGGTTTTAGGTAAGAAAAAAAGGGGGAATATATTTATGGGAGAGGTTGAAGATCTTCCACCAAGATTTTAAGATTATGTTCCGAGTTTCCAAAGACGCTAAACTATTACGGTCCTTATGTGTCTGTTTTTGTTATGTATTAAGTATTCCGTAAAAGGAATGTAATTTCCATGTACGTCAAGCTTTGGGTCTCTACATAAACAATTGGTCATTATCAATATTTATATATTATAAGATCTAAATATGTCCATAAAATGGGCATTTTAAAAATTTCAAGCTCATTTACCCCTTATATTTGTAGTTTAACCTTCGGTAAAGTTGTTTAAACATTAACTATGGTAATTAATTTTTACAATTTTCACTATTCATTATTGTTAAAAATTAATTTGAACTTATTATATAATATTAATTATATTTATTCCTAATATGGAATACATTTTTCCAAATTCTATTCACAGAATTGGATGAATTTATTTTAAATTTAAACCCACAGATGCGATGGAAAAAAGATTTTCCAAAGTGAAAAGTTTCACTAATTTTAAAATATTTATATAAAAATTGAATATAAAATTGATTCCAATAACCTAAATTGGATTAATTATAATATAATTTAGATAATTTTAATTTTGCACCATTATAAATTAAAATTTAAGATTATTAATTCAAAAAATGAAAATGTATTTTTCAATAAAAACCAGTATTTTTCACTATTCATCGAAAAATTAATCTTTTCAGAGAATCCCAAAAATTCACCCCAATATAATTTTGAAATATTTTTCCAAAAATAAATTTCATTATTTTCAAATAATTTTTTTAAAATCTTACAAAATTAGTTTTCTTATTTGCTTATAAAAACCAATAAATGATTTTCTTGAGAAAATAGAATTTTCAAAACATAGAAAGAATTTACCAAAAATTTGGTAATTTTTTATCAAATTTTTTTATTTATATAAACCCATGATAATTAATATTTAAAATTTGTTTATTCCTATTAATTTGAAAATTTTAACAGCTAGGTCATAATGTCTATATTTAATAGTAATATAAATAGTATATGGTGGTTTATTAGAACACAATGTTGCGTGTAGAACAAACTATGAAAAAATTAAATTTATTCAAAAAATATATTTCACAATATCTCAATGTGTTACTTTCAAAATAATAATGGAAAATAGTTGTGTGAAATATTTCTTTGGATAAATATACAGTTAAGTGAAAAGGATTATATTTCTAAACATTGAGAGAAGATGCATACACTAACAAAGAGAGTTCTGAGAACCCAATACACATTTATATCATATAGATATAAGGAAAAAGACAATATCTATTGAATAATAAGGAGATATATTGTGTGCCTGGTTATTCTTGATGTTTAGGATGATCTGGGTCACTCTTATTCGGGAAGGATACTTGAGAATAGAACTACTGTATATGTTCTTGGGGGAGTACATGAGAAAACCTGATCCTGATGGCTCAGGGTAAGAGATTATAATTCCATTTAGTGTAATATTAACCAAGAAGAAGAAATAAATCTATATATCAATGGATTAACACCATTAAAGCTAAGAATAAGTGATCCACCTGAATAACTTATCAGTGTTTGGGGTATAAATGATTTGAGGTTGTACTAGTTGTGTATAGTGCACTGTGTACATTGTGTTGTAAGATGATTGAAGATAGTGGAGAATCCACGCTGGGGGATTTTAGAACATATAATGGAGTCAGTTTTTTTTCAAACCATTTAAAGACTATGTGCTTATATTTATCATTTTTCTACTACACAATATATTAGACTATGATAATTCATTAAGAATATCAAGAACTCTAACAAGTTTAAGATGTTAAATTTAAATTGTAAATAATTCATAAAAAGTGTATACCACTGATTCACCCCTCCCCCCCACTACCTGATTTGGTACCTATATTATCATTAAACTACACAATAAGCATTGAATACATTGTAAGGCCCCTCTCTAACATAAGAATATTAAAAATAAATATGTAACCAAACGTAGAACAAAAGTAAATAAAAGGAATAATGATAATAAGAACATCAATGATAAATGCCACTATCCCAAAATACACTAAAATAATTTAGGAAATAACCTATAGAGAAGAAACCATAAAAGGTTATCACGTCAATGATACTAAAATAAATACAAATAAAATAAATATTTCTAACAATCTCCCTATGAAAGAAGAGTAATCCTTCTTTCTACCACCGTCAACCCAAACCAAGTACCCAATACCAAGCATTTTCTTGATATCAAACGGTCAAGTCCAAGATGAACTAACTAACCTGTAATGATGATAGGCATTGGTTTTAAAACTCAGTAGGAAGTCACCCACTAGTCTATTAATAACCATTAAAAGTAAAACTACTTCATTCTATTTTTAATATATATATATATATACAAAAATAAATTTTTATATTTCAAAAAAAAATACATTATTAACATATCTAAAACCAATATTGAAATAAAGGAAAAGAGTTAAATAAAATATATTTCCCATCAGTGAAAAATGATATGAAATCTCAGGACTCTAATTTAAAGGAAAAATTTTTAATTCTACTAATTAAAATAACCAACATAGTTAGCTTTCATGTAATATATTATGGGAAAATATGAGCCCTTTGTACATTCAAGGAAAATTCTATATGAATACTAAATAATATTGGAAAATGATAACAAAAACCTACTCTAACAAATAGTATTTACCTCACTAGACTAACCTAGGGGTATATAACAAAAGTAGAAAAAAATTATATTAGTTCCACTAGTTAAATAATGATTCGAAACTAGTGAAGCATGTGTACCAAGGATTCCCACCAAGACACTAGTGGTTACAGATGAATCCAAATAGAGGTGAGATAAGAGACAATTTTAAGCAATATAAATCTAATCATAACACACCTTAAAAAATAAGACCCACCCTCTTCTCTTATTCCATAAAAGGAACCGCCCCAATTACATCTAAAACATTAAAAAAAAATAACATTTTTGGAACTATCATAGGCCTAGTAAATTTACCATTTATTTTGAAAACACTTGGGCCATGTTTCAAGTATATTTAATTTTATAGATATATCATTTTAAAATTGAAAATTAGGACCCGAGGGCATTTCTAATAAAACTAATCCACGAAATATGTTTCCAAAACTAAAACAACCTTTATAATCCAATAATTGATTCAATGATTCAACTATGCATTTATTCAAACAATTTATAAGCATGTATTTCCAAGGTAAAACATATACTTTGAAAATAATATGAAACTCTATGCACATTGGGTAAAATGCATGGAGAAACAACATAATTTTTATAAGATATAATAGTTATAATAGAAAAAATTCTTAATACCAATAAAAAATATATATATTTATATACATATATATATATATAACATCAAGAAACTATAGTTTTAAGTTTAAGGATTTATATAGGAGATAAACTACCTTGAATCCTTTTGATTTTTAAAATGGTGGTGCCAAATAACTTCAAAAAATCCAAGTGGGCATTGTGAACTGAGAAGAACAAAAAAAATCAAAATCATTCATTTAAAATTGTTCCATAAGGAACCCTAGGTATTCATGAATAATTTAGGGTATGAAAAAGCGAAGAAAATAAGTAATAAATGATAAGAATAGAGAATAATGGGTTTACCTATGAGGTCTAGTCATAAATCATGAAGAATTAAATAGAAATCAAAAAAGGAGGAACCAAGGTATGGACCCTAGAGTCATGTGAGAAAAATTATAGTGAATATGGTATGATTTAGTGGGAAAAAAGAGGTTAAAAGTGATAACTTCTGGTTTTAATGAATCTAGTCATTGTGCAGGGTCTGGATCATGGTTGGCCAAACTATGCACTAACCATGTTCCTAATGTAGGGATCCAAGAGAACTTCAAAAAGGAAGATCGCATTGTTAGACTAACTCTAAAACAATCATGATATTTGATCTATTAAAAACTCTTTATCTTCATATGGTTTCTATATAGTTATCACTAACCATACCCAAACCACGCAATATGAACTAAATTCCACAAAACACTAGAATTTTAGAGAAAATCCACTTGATATGAGAGAGAAACATATGAGACTCAAAAGTAAATAAAATATTTGGGTAAATAGGGTTCTCAATATGAAAAGTATCCCCATTATCACAATATTTTTCCCTGAAAATCACCAAAGGATTTTTTTTATTAAGACTATAATCTG
Source organism: Viscum album (assembly GCA_963277665.1). Classification (NCBI taxonomy): domain Eukaryota; kingdom Viridiplantae; phylum Streptophyta; class Magnoliopsida; order Santalales; family Viscaceae; genus Viscum; species Viscum album. The sequence goes on from OY728122.1 coordinate 870,157,934, forward strand.
AGACTCAGCTTCCCAAGTGAAGATAGGGCCCACAATATGAAAACTACATAGCCAAAATACCATCCTTCAAGAATTATACCAATCACAAAAATAAAGTTTATTACATAACACACACCTAAATTTTTCATAGAAGTAAGCTAAAAGGGAAAAAACAAAGACTGGCCAACCTAAGGACTCCCAACTAACAAATCGATGACTTAAAAAAGAAAGGGTTAGCTACTTCACAAAAGATATCAAATATGGAACACTATGACCTGATAATAAAATAGAAATAAACCTATATTGTATTACATTAATATATTGGAGAAACCATAACACATCCCAACACTAAAACTAGCCAAATGGCTATGAGATGGTCTAGGTCAGGTGGGATTGAACGACCAACCCAAAAAATAGAAACCAAAACTCAAGAGAATTAAGTTAGAAACCCTAACTATTTTTTCAAGGGAATATTATATGGTGTTCTCCCCACCATATTATAAATTCTCATTGAATATTATCCTCTAGAACCTAGAATTTTTTTAAAGAAACCATAATAATCCAAATAACTAACAGGGGAAACAACATAAAAGAACCTTGATACACCAAAATCATGATTCAGAGTTAACCATAAATAATTTCTACCATAAGAAATTTCCATTATCAATATATTTAAAAAATATAAAAAAATCAACACAAAAACATTTCACTGTGGTAGAAAATAGAAAAATTCATCAAAGAATATTAAACAGTTATTTCATTGATATCAGGCTCACTAGGTTGAATATATGGATCCCTAAAATGGGTAGATTTATCTATTATTTTCTTAAATAAGAATCATCAGTGTGGCCATTTTAGATTACCCAAAAATCCATATGTACATAATTTCTTAGGTGCTTCCTCATAAGAAGGATTCTAATGAACATCCTTAAAATACTGGTGGCACACCCATAAATTTTCCTTGGTAGAGTCTTTCATGAAGAAACTAAATGGTTTCATGATGTTGCTACCAAACTGATTATAATTTTCTTACTTCACCTTTCCATTGTTGTAGATTCCCCTAACACTCCCAGGGATAGGTGAAACATCAATCACTTCCAATATCCATTCCATGTCAGCTTCAATCATAATAACCTACATCACTATATCTATATAGGTGATGAGGCTAAGAGGAAACACCATGGACATAAGTTCTGACCAAATATTTTGATCATAAAATTAGGCCTCCAATACATCATAAATGTTCATATTAGGAAGTTATGAAAAAAAAATCATTTAAATATCCCATGAAATCCAACATTTTCATTTCTTTTTACTGAAGGAAAAATGGATCCATCACCTTTGGTATTTTCAGAGCATGGAGGAAAAACTACATAATTAAAAATTCCTTGAAGAATTCCGAGGAAAAGTTCCCTATGTGGAATTGTATTAATAGTATACTTCCAAAACTCCCAAAATTTTCCCTATAATTCAAAGGATCCAAACAAAAGTTTATGATACTTTGGAATTTCAATCTAGATGAATATCTACCTGATACTCTATAACTATTTATCTTTTTCTTGAGAATCTGATTCCCAAAAGAAATGAGGAGGATTGCAATCTCAAAACTCTCCATCCAAATCATGGGGTTATGATAGAATTGATATATCACGAAACTATGTGACTAGGGTAAATAGACTAAATGGCCAGAACTGAGCTTCATTAACCAAAAATTTTAAATATAGTGAGCCACCCATACCCCCCTATGAATCCATCCATACATGATCAAAATCTAACTCTAAAATAAGAAACACTAAATACTATAAAACACTACATAGATTAAAACACCACAAATATGAACCCTAATTAATACACCAATCAAAAAACATGATTCAAATCAACTATAAAATCTTGTAAAACCTCAAAACCAAACATAACAAAAGGGAAAACCAAGAAATATAAAAATAATTACCAAACTAATACTAATCCATCAAAATTTTTAAGAACATAAAAATTTATATGATTTCTGATAAAATCACAATAATTATTTGATTTAAAAATACATTCTCTAATTTAATTTTTTTTCAAATAACAATTTTTTTTAAAATCACTAGAGATAAATTCACATAAATTGCATAAATTAATCTTAAAACATTACAATTAATTTAATAGGGCTTCTCTTTTTCAAGTAAAAATATTTATAAACCCCAATTTCACTTTATAGTCAATGATATTTAACAAAAATCATTTTTCAATCAAAAATCGTAGATCCCTATTACAAAAAAGAAAGACATTAATTATAAAAATCAAGATTAAGTCAATAGAAACACTTATAAAAATCATAACAAGCATCCAAAATCATCCCAAAACACTAGAAAACAATAATTAAGGAAACCCAACCCATAGGGAATCAAAGAGTCAATAACCTAAATGAAACAAAAATTGTACATAATTTAGATACATAGTTTCACTAATTGTGTTCCAACCACATGAATCCCACTATAAATCATCCAAATCTTGCAACGCGGTCTTCATATGGTTTTCCAAACCATGAACATTATTTTTCTACCACATGAAATCCCTCCAAAGTCTACTACACTATTTAGATATTCTCAAAATAAACTATAAAATATCAATAAAAATAAGGAATACAGAAATAAATAAAAAAAATCTAAAAAAATAATACTATAACTGAACATGGATTTACAAAATCATCCCATAAAACCTTGGTAACTCAAGTGTCACCATGGAAGGTGGTGATAATGAACTTACCCATGACCAAACACTTGAATTATGATGATCCTAACTACATCGACTAGACATACCACAATAGAAAGGGAGACTCTAGAACCTAATCTCTAACAAGAACCTAGATATTTGATACCATTTTTCATGAACCAACCCAAGTCACCCCTTAGTCCGGACACCCAAGTCGGACCATCACATACTTAGTAGGTTTCAATGTTCCTCTCGGGATGGGAATAAGAACCAAGGGAATCAACTGAGAACTAGTGGGAATTTTCTCCCTAAAAGAATAAATAATAAACCAAGGTATTCCACATAGAATTATAGAATTACCTTTACATACATTGGATAGACACACTAAAAGCCAATCATATACAAAATAAATATGTAACCAAATGAGTAGAAAATGTAAATTCAAGGTGTACTAATATAAAGATAGGTAAATAAAAAAACTACAAGCCAAAAGACACTAAAATTACACAAGAAACATATTTTATATAAGGAAGCATAAAATGATTATATATTCATGATACTTAAATAAATAAAGAAGTTACAATAGATAACACTGTCCAACCCCATGGTCAAGTTGAATAATCCCACTTTTCACCACCATTATCTCAAAGTGAGGACAAGATACCAACCATGAATCAGATATCAAACTTATTCATCTAAGATGAACTAGTTAACATATAATGATATTAGATATGAGAAATTTATCCTAGTAGATAACTTCCCACCATTCCATAAAATCCCTATAATAGTTAAATAAGACTGATATATTATCACAAAAATCTTCTATAACACCTAGTATTTACATCACTAGCCTAACCAAGGGGTATATCACATAAACAGAATAATATCTATCTCAGGAATCCTAGTCTTAGCATGAATTTAAAGTATTGAAACATGTGTACCTAGAATTTTTACCTAGACCAATATGGTTACCCATTGAAAAAAATGAAAGTGATTCAAGAATTAATTTCAAGTAATATAATTATAAACATGAACCCATTTACAAGATAACACACACCCTCAACTTTTATACTCATATAATAAAAAAACCAATTCCATCAAGAAAAATAAATAAAAAAATTTCTTACTCAAGAACCATCTCATACATTGTAAAGAAACAACTTATTTTCAAAACACATGGTCTATATTTTAAGGGGGTTTCATTTTCTATAGAAATAAATAGAAAAGTTCCAATCAGGACTCATGACTATTTATAATAAAACCAATCCATAAAACATGGTTCTAAAACTAAAAAATCAATTATGATTAAAACATTAATTTTAGAGATCCAACTAATCATTTATTAAAAAACTTGGTAAATATGGATTTCTAATATAGAACTAAAACTTTGGAAACAAGGTGAAACCCCATGTACTTTTATTGAAATCCAAGGGGAAACAACTAAATTTTAATGAAATATAATATTTATAGTTGAGAAAAATTGTAATACAAATAAAACATATATTTAAAACATAAATAAACTATAGTTATAAGTTTTAAGAGTTGTTAAAGGGACCACCTACCTTGAATCCTTACACTTTTTTAAAATGTTGTACAAAATCACTTCAACTAGACCCAAGAGGGATTAGAGAACCATGAGGATACCTAAAATAATAAAATACCTCAACTAAAATAACACCAATAAGGAACCATATTTCTAAATGAAAATGATATGGTAAAAAAAGGGAAGGAAAACACATAGTTCAGATCCTCATGGAGTGAAGTGATCCAAATTATAGGGAATAGGGTATTATTTGGGGTAAAGTCCAAATTAGGGGAATGATTTCATTTTCACATTAAAAGAATCTGGTCACTGCCCATGGTTTGGCCTCACGGCTGGTTAAACTATGCTTTAACCATGTTCCTCCTACTATAAGCCTAAATAAATTTTCATGAGATGGATACAGGGTTAGATTAACCATACACATACCTTGATCGAAGATCTGTTAAAAACTATATTCCTGTCATATGGTTTCCATAGTGTTCTCTCTAATCTTGTGTAAATGGTGAGACATGAACTCTATGCCAAGAACTATAAAATTTAATATAATAAACACTCATGGGGAGTGATAAATATTGGAGATAAAAAATAAACAAAATAATATATTTAATTAGGGATAGGTTTTGGTAATTATCCCCCCCCATTATTCTTTCTTCTCTTGAAAAGAACTAAAAAAATTTATTAATCAATACTAAATATTGAGACTCTGCTTCCCTCATAGAGACATGTCCCATGAGATTAAATAAAATGAACCAAAATTCTATCCTTGAATAAACAGATAAATAACCAAATGAAAATTCAGTATACCTCATGCAAATAAATTTGACAAAGAATTTAGATCAATGGACTAAAAACCAAAGATCACCCCACATATGGTCTCATAACTTACGAAGTGACATCTTATAAAAAGAAAAGGTTAGATTCCTAAAAAAAATATCTCAAACAAGGAAAACCACAACCTAATAATAAAATATAGACAGTATTTTCAATACATAAACAAATATCTAGGGGCATCCATAACATATTATAAGAAATGAACATTCAAAATGGTTAAAAGTGAGGTCAAGATGGGCCGGGAAAAAATACTTACCCAACAACTAGAAACTACAACTCAACAGAAGTTAGAGAGAATCAACACTTAGTTTTAGAAAGGGATTCTTCCATGGTAGTATACCAACTATATTATGTTATCCCCTTAAATATCAAGAACTAGAACAAATAACCAATTCTAGAAACCATTGAGATTTTAATAACTCATAGGTAAGAGGAACAATATTCAAGAACATATATACACTAAACTCAGGAATCAGTGTTAACCACAAAAAATTTTCTCCATTAGAAATTTATATTATCAATATATTTCCACAAATACACAAACGTAATAACCCAAATAATATAAAGTGATAAAAATGAGGAAAATTCATCAAAATAAACTTAAAATTATGTTTCACCAGCATCAATCTCAATAAGTTGAACCTACAGATCCTTTAAAGGGTGGATCTACCTATCTTGCATGTGAATACTTAATAGAACCTTTATAGAAGACCAAAATATCCATAGCTACAATAATATTACATGATTCATGACAAGAGGGATTATTATTAATGTCCTTTTAGAATTTTTTTCACATGTATGACTTTCTTACAGAAGATTATATTGTGAATAAATTAGATAGATTCTTTATTTCAATACCAAACATCTGAGACTTGTCTTAATTTTCTTGTAATTTATTGAATATTCTTCCTCCACTATAAGGGATGGGTGAAACATAAATCACAACTATAATTACTTCTAATATAAATTTAATCCTCATAGCATACTTCAATAAATCTTTATAGGTTCTTAGTCTAAGAGAAAAAACTACTGCCATAATAAATGGTCCAAGATCTCTTTTGAAAACTGAAGCCTTAAAGGATTAATCCATGGGTAGGTGAGGAAATTATGACACCGACTTTATGACATGAAAAATTCAATTCAAAACATTATTTTCACCTATTTTTAGTTAATAAAATTCCATCATCTTTGGTATTTTTATAGCATCAGCGAAACATCGCTAAATGAATAACTCCTTGAATCCTTTCCTGGAAAGTTACCTATGTTGATTCATATAAATTGTGGACTTCCATCACTCCCAGATTCAGCCATCCAACATAAAGTTAGTGAATATGATTTTAAGGGACTTAGGAAGTTCAATATTGATGAAGATCCCCTAAATACTCAATAACCATTCATCTACCTCTTGAGAATTGTTTCCCTAGGGAAATTATGAGGAGTTAAATCTCCGAACTCTTGAATGAAATCCTTGGGTTATGAAGTAAAAGAAAGATAACAATTATCTATTTATAAGGAAGTTGGATAAAATGAACTTGATAAATTTTGATTAATGGGGGGACTTTATTGCAATGTTCCTCCCATAATAGCCTCCTTTGAATCAATCCATTCCTGATTGAGGTGTGATCAACAACAAGAAATACAAAATACTATAAAAACCTCCATAGATTCAAACATAAAAATTCAAAACATAAATTAGTAAACCAAACTCATATAACTATTTAAAAACACTAAAATACCATAGTACCTCAAAACCAAACACACCACAAGGTAAAATCAAAAAATATCAAAATAAAAAAATAACCATCCATCATAATTTTGAGGCACACAAAAATTTATAAGATTTCATAGAAAATTAAATTAAACATTTTATTTAAAAAACACTATCAAATTTAAAATATTACCATAACAAACATTTTTCAAAATCATGGGGAATAAATTATTATATAATTACATAAAAAATATTAAAACATTTCAACCAATTTAAAAAAAATTTCTTAATCAATTCAACACATTTTTAAATCTCCATATCACTTAAAATTCAATGATATCTAACAAATAACATTTATCTTTCAAAAATCACAAATACCTATTATAATAAACCAAGAATTTAATTATAAAAATAAGGACTAAGGAAACAAAAAAATGTTAAAAATTATTAAAAAACATCCAAAATAATACAAAAACACTATAGAGAATGAATAAAGGAAAATACACCAATAAGGAATAAAATTTTCAAGAACCCAAAAGAAAAAATAGTTTTCACAGTTTAGAAGATTGTGCACCAACCATATGTAGCCCATTGGAAGTAATCCTAAGAAAGTTCCATGGTCTTCATATATTTTTATAAATTGTGCACAGTGATCATACACATTCTAAAATACCTCCAAAATCCACTCCAATTCTTATATATTTTCAAAATAACCGATAAAATCTTAATAACCATAAGTAATAATAATATGAACACCAAATATATTGAAAAAAATTGAATAATTGGGCTAGGATTTGAGACATACTCATCCCAAACTACCCCAGTAACTCAAGAGTCACCATGGAAGGTGGTAATAAAGAACTTAACCATGACCAACCACTTAAATTCTAATTATCCTTAATCAATCTACCAAAAAAACCCAAATATAAATAGTGGTTGTAGAACTTAGGATCTCACAATAACCTAGAGCACTGATACTATTTTTTCTTGTACCAACATAGGTCACCACTTGAACGAAACATTCATGTTGGCCCATGATATGCTAGTGAGGTATTGTCGATCCTCCCGATATGGGGAAAGTGCTAAGTGTATCAATTGATTACTAATGTGAATGATTTTTTCTAAGGAATGAATAATAAACCCAGGTCCTTTACCTGTAAGTCTATAAAAAAAATTTATGCATTGGATGGCCTTTCCAAAAGTCAACAAGATACCCAATAAATACAAAACCAAAATGGGAACTAAAGTAAATTCAAGTCACAATGATAACAATATGTGAAAAGAGATATAATAGTAGAAAATACAGAAACACTCGAACAAAATAGGAAACATAGTGAGGTATAGGAAGATTAAAATGTTAACACACCGATGATACTAAAATAATAAAGAATAAAAAAATAGACAACACTAATAATCTCCATGTAAAAGTAGAGAAATCAAACTTTCCACCACTATTATCTAGAACCAAGGACTTAATACCAACAATGATTCGGATATCCAGATACTACATCCAAGAAAATAGAGTTAACCTATAATGATGATTAACATGAGTTATACAAACTAGTAGGAAAACACCAATAAATCTATGCATACCCCTTAGAATTAATATTTATTCATGAAAGTTTCAATATATATATTCCAAATAAAACAAAACATTATTTGAAAATTTAAAAACCAAAATTTAAATAAGGGGAAAGAGTTAAATAATACACATTTTATTTATATGATAAAGGGTAAGAAATATAGAGATTTTAATTAAAAGGAAACATGTATACCTCTACCATTCAAAACATTTAACAAATTTTATTTTCAAGTACTATATCATGGAAATCTAGGAGCCATTGAGACAATCTAGTAAAAGGTTATACAACTAAAAAATAAAACCAATTTTAGATAATAATAACCATCACCAGCACACATTATGGCACTCACTATCCTAGCCAAAGGGTATAACCCATAAGTAGAAGAAAATATATCTTAGGGCCAAAATTTAGAGAATAATTCTAAACCAGTGTATCTTGTGTACCTAAAATTTCCAAGTATACAACTATGGTTATACTTAAATTAAAATGGAGGTGATTCAAGTAATAATTTTAGGAAACATAAATATAAACATCATACCATTTGTAGAAAAAGAAACACCATTTAAAGGGATGACATCAAAATAAGAAACCCCAATTATATCAAGAAAATTAAATAAATACACAATACCTTCCTCATGAACTATTACATATATTGTAAAGTAACCACTTAGGGGAATTTTCAAAAGGTTTTCATTTTCTAGATAAATCACATAGAATGTTCCAGAAATTCCACATGGGTATTTCCACTAAAACCAAAACATGAAACATGTCTCTAAAACAAAAAAAACATTTATTATCCAATAAAATTTTCAAAGAGAAAACCAATAATTTATTCAAATACATGATAAGCATGGATTTTCAAGACAGAACTTACACTTTGAAAATAATATGAAACCCCACGCCCTTTAGATAAAATTCATAGAGAAAAAACATTATTTTTATAAAATATAAAAATATATAAATAAAATAATCCTTAATAAATATAAGACATGTATTTAAAACATAAATAAATTATAGTTCTGAGTTTATATAGCAATAAAAGGGACCAACTGCATTGAATACTTACTAATTTTTCAAAAAGAAATGTTAAATCACCTCAATAAGACCTAATAGGGATAGGGAACTAATAAGAACCATAAAAAATTCCTCACTTAAAATCATGCCAAAAGGTACTCGTGGTATCCATGAACAAGGTTGGGAAAGAACAAAAGAATAAAATAAGTAAATAAATAAAGATAGGATCCAGGACATCTAGCCACAAACCTAGAAGGATCTAAGAGAAATCATTTTATGATGAGTCACCAATAGAGGGATCCTCTTGGAGATGTTTGAGAAAAATTATAGGGAAGAGGGTGTAATTTGGGATAAAAAAGGGAAAATATGTAATTTTTAATTTTAATGAATATGGTCACTACACATGTTTTAGCCAATTGGTTTGATAAAAAAATATTAATCATGACCTCCCACTAGGATACTAGAGCTCTTAATATGGGTAAGACACATGGTAAAAATAATTATGTGTCAATAGTGTTATTGTCTATGCTAAAAACATCAGGCCTATCGCATGATTCTAGGTTGGTTTTCACTAATCATACAAAAACTGTGTGATAAAAACTGCCTGATAAAAAATAAAAAATTTATGAGTGAAAACAACCAGGATAAGAGAGAAACATAAGATACTTGAAAAGAAATAAATTAATATATTTAATTGGGGTTGGTTGGGACATTAAACTATAATTTTTCTTGAGAGTTTATATAAATTAAAATGGGGTGATGGATAGATAATATCGAATTAATGGATATAGGTAAATCCATTATGGTAGGGTGTTCCTATATTGAAATGGACAATAAATTCCTTAAGTGAGAGATTAAGTATTAATTACATATTTTATAGAGCATTTACAAATTTATACATTATTAAAAAAATTCTAATTAAATTATATTTTTTCAATTTAAATTAAAATATGTATTAATAATTAATTTAAAGGGGAATATGAAAGGTTGTAATGTATTATAGTGAGGATAAATGTAACACCTCTTTAAGGGTGTAAAAATGACCTAGCCATTCCTGACACAAGCCTGATCAGGGTTGGTCAGTCCGCGAATAACCATAAAAACCTCAGGCTTGAAGGCACTATTTAGGCCATCCTAAATAGTGTCACGCCTCAGCCCAACCTGACATCTAGCCAACATAATTATTCAGGTGAGGATGGGTTTTCTAGGTTTGGTCATAAGACTGAACTAATATGGAATTTAATATCATAGAAAACAAATAATATTTTAAAAAAATTAACATTATAATATTTTAAAAATAATTAAAAAATAATTATAACATTATAGAAATCATATAAATTTAATAAACACAAAACATGGACCATTTTGTTTAGGTGAATCTTTGGAGGACAAGGGTAGGGTGTTTGAGTAACTACTACTATAAATTTTCTAGTAATTTTTGGATTTTCTTAGGATTGATCTAGGCTAAAATCCAGGATTCTAGGCAATACCTTTGGGTTAGGATTTTGGGATATCCTAGTTAAAAATATAATGGATTGGGGCCCAACCTGACAAACCCTAGGTATAAGACCACCTGGCCCCTACTGAGCTTTTTTGGGTCGGGACTGGTTGGCCTTTTGGTAGGGTTGGGTTGGAATTATACCAATAAAGATGGATTTACATCCCTACACCTTCATTTGAGTTATTTAAGTGTATTTTATTATTTATGTATTGTTTTGAAAAAATGAATTTTTTGAAATTTTAATATGTTGCATAGTTATATGACCTTCTTAATGACCATGTATACTAGCTAGGAAAGGTATTGTTTTGTCTAAATTTGGATTCATGGTTTTACATACCATGCATGGTAACACTCCTCAACTAATAATTACTCAAAAATTTAAATTTTAGGTCTAGAATCCCCTAAATCTCACAAAATTGACTTATGGCCTCATAAAATTTTATTTTTAAGTGTTTCGTAAGATTATTAAAATTTTAAAATTTGGTTTAAATATTTAAATTTTATTCCATGAAATATATGTGTAAATTAATATGGTTTTTATTCTCTAATATCGTCACCATCATCTTTATTATTATTATTATTATTATTATTATATGTAGTTCTATGAAGAAATTATAATTTACATGGGAAATTTAAAAGGTAGATATATATATATATATATATATATCCAAATGTGTGATCTAGTTTCTAGTTATCAACTAACATTATCACATATCAAATTATAATTATTATTATTTCAAACTATTATAAGTATTATATTTTAATATATTTATGATAAAATAATAGGAAAACCTCCTCTTCTCTTTATTCATGGTTAGACACATGCAATAAATTATAGATTCCATCTTCTCCTTTGTTTTAAGGTTTTTTTCTTCTCTTCCATGGGATAATTTAAGGAATGTCTATATTTTATTCATTTTTTATATTCATCCCTTATTCTTCTATATTTTTCTTATGTTTTTCACCAACCTAGGGTTTATGGATGTTTTTGGGTTTTTATCTTTCAAGGGAAAACAACAAGAATCCATACATACTTCCCCACCTATGCTAGAACCTCCCTCTACGTTTCTTTCACGCATAATTCGTGGTTTTATTCTCATATTAGGGATTACTGGTAAGTATTTTCTCTTTTCAATCATCAAAAAATTATATAATCTTTTTTTCATTTTTATAAATTATTTTTAATTGTTCAATTGTTTTTAAGGGTGGTAATATAATAATAAAACTGTTGAGATTCATTGAACTTAGAATTGGTAGTGGGTTCTATACATTTTTCTTAGTATTGACATTTTCATTTGTGATTGTTGACCTAAATTGGTTTTACTTAATCTAAATTTGAAATTAAATATTTATAATTTAGTTATGAAATATTTTTAATGATTTTATATGATTTGAACACGACTTGAAGGGTGATTTCCATGGGAAAACAATTAAAAATATACTTTTAGTTGTTTACACATATATATTGTCCAATTAAATACCATGTTTGTAGTTAATAATAAATAATGTAATTTTTATAAATGGAATGATCTCAAGTGGATTTCAAAAGGTAAATAACATTATTTTAAAGTGTTATTTATATTATAAATTTGTGTTTGAATTTCGTGGAAGTGTACTTTTATTGATAAATAATTTGATTGTTTTTATAAATGGGATTTTACCTAATAATTTTAAAGAGAAAATATCAAATTTATCAATTTTTTTAAAGGAATACTGTTTCATTAATTTTATTTAAAATTATTGTTTTTTGTCTTCACACCATTGATATTGATAACCCTATTTATTATTTATGTTAATATAGAATTATGTTGTTTACAATGATGAATATTGCTTATTAAATAGTGTGACGGGTTTTTTTTCTTTAAAGGGCATTTGAAGGTGAATTTTTTGATTTTATTAAATGTAATATTGAATTTTTTTGATCACTTTACGTTGGAGTACTTCATGTGAAAATCTATGGTATCTAACAAGTTTATCGTGACAATTACATTACTAGGTGGTGACATTGATATAAAAAGTCCCACCTTTATTAGCTATATATTCTATTATAGATGGTGTGGAATAGGTATGTATCATTCCCTATCTAGTAATATTATGATAATATATAATATTATAGTACTCCACTCTCACAAATGGATTTATAATCCAGTTTATGATTTCGGTTTGACTAGAGACCTGTATGTAGTTAACTTATGGTTTGAGTATGAGGATCCTAGATTCTCTTATTAGTGGATTAGGTAGATATAAAATGATGTATAATGACACTAAATGATGTGTGATACTTTATGGTGTTTTTTTAATTTAATTTTATCAAATATTAAAAGGGTATAAATTAAATGTTTGGTAATTCATAATGGGTTTTAATGTAAGGTAACTGATGAATTTTTCTAGAATCCCCATACTTAATAATGGCCTTTTTGTTTTTTATTTTGAAACTATAATTAATGGATGATATGTTGAGAGAAAATTATATAATCTTGGATGTATCCTATTGGGTTCTGTTCACACTCCCTAAATGTACACCTTTACTATGCATGTATATTTTCCTTCTTAATCTTTTTTCCGGCACATGATATCTATTTTCATTGATGGGTATTAAAAATGGAATCGAGTTTCTGGATATGGAGGTGGTGTAATTTGAAATTTTTATAGTTCTACATGCATATAGTGGGTGATTCATTTATTTAATGTTGGTTCTTATGTATCAGTCACATCAACTACACCTTTATATTAGACATTTAAATATTTTAATTAAGTATAGTCTTGTATGATTCATTTGATGATTTTTTATTGGTTTTATTTTATTATGCCATGTTTAGACTTTGGTTTATTCTAAAAGTGTAATATTCATATATCCTACCAAGTACAAATTATGGATGTGTTATGTATTATTTTTAAATGGGATCATTGGATTTTTCTTTATTGGTTATAAAGGGTATTTGTAACACACCAAGAATTTAGAATATATATTTTACTTTATGAAATTGGAAGTCTCCAATAGCATTATATACAAGAAAAATTGAGGTCAGATGAACCACATTATATTTTTAAAATATCTTTTGAAATTTATTTTGTAGTTAAATAAATAATCAATTATATATTGATTATCAATTGGTTGTAAATGAATATAAAATCTCCATTGGGTGAAAGATATATTATTCATAGAAATATTTTTATGTGAAAAATGAATATTTATATTAATTTATTAAATTAATAAATATTCACAAATTATTATAATGAAATATATCTAATAAAATTAACTAACATTCCTAAAATTGTTTTTACAAGAAAATGAATGATAATAAATTCGTTTTATGCATTAAAAACAGTTTTATTGCATTTTGTATAGGAATATTATAACTAATTTATTCTACTTTAGAAATTTTATTTGAAAAAATGGATGTAATTTTTTAAACTGGAATTCAAAAATTATGTTAGAGTGAATTTTTAGGAGTTTTATGAAATGATTGATTTTAGATTGAATAGTGAAAAAGTGGATCTTTACAAGACTATCATTTCATTTCATTAAATAAATTATTTTAAAAGGTCTCCTTCTATTTTGGATTTTTTTTAAAGTAAAATAAGATACCTTTGATTAAATATAATCTAATTATTTATATATTAATCATAATTTTATTTGATTTTGGTATAAGTTCCTTTTTATGATTAAAATGATTTTCTAAAAATTGTTTTTCATTGCATTCTGTACACTTAAATTAAAATTATTATTTTTACAATCCTAACAATTAAATCCTAAAAAATAGATTTACAATATATATTAATAAGGTTAAAATATAGTAATGATTTAAATTTTAGTTTTTAAAATTTTTAAGAGTAACCTTGGTAAAAAATAGTTTTTATAGATAATAGTGGAAAATGAGATAATTTAGGTTCAAATTTTTTATAAGATCACAAAATATTATCTTAATTCTAAATAGATGATTTTATTTCATAACATATTACCTTATATTAAATTTTATATTTTTTATTTCCACATTACCATGTTTGAGACACTTATAATATTTAAATGTTATGAAAAATTACCAGAGTTTCACTCCCTTTGTTAAAAAAGGTTACATCCTCTTCCGACTTCTCCACACCACTTGAGCCCTTTATCTCAACTAATATATACCCAAATACCCTCCCAAAATTCATTAAAATGACATATGGGTCATGGTATCATAAAAATACTAATATATAAGTATTAAGGTGTAATCCAAAAGAGGATTTCTAAAGAAGATGAGATTTGAATGTGTTTGAAGTACCACAAGACCAAAGGAATGGGTTTTTTCATATCAATGTTTTCTTATTGAGACATGTTTCACGTCATGCACATATTTTTTTAATATAGTGTATATACTTCCCTTTTTATGTGTTATATCATAAATATATATATATATATATTCATGTTATTTTAAGTCTCATTTAAAGTTTTTCCATTCAAGGGGGTTTTGATTTAAAATTTCCAAAGTACTACGTGTTTCTGTACAATAACAATTCTTTTATGGGTTTTATATATTAAATTTACATTGGGGGAAATTATTTGATCTTTTTATTTAAACCCCATTTATTTTCCTCTTTTGTATTTATTTCTATGGTATTAAAATTTTCCATATATTTTCCTCTCTTTGAAACTTAAAATGATCGAGAGAATTTTTTTAATAAAAGTTGTCATTATCTCTAATTTTTGGAATGGGGATATTTCCACCATGTCCATTTTCATAAAACAAATTGGTGGATGTTTTTATTTATAAATTAATTTTTGATAAATTATATTTTTACTAAATTTTACTTTGTAAAAAAATTATTAAAAGAAATATTTTCAAATGATTTATGTATGAATCACTTTTTACTTTTTAGAAAAGTATGAAATGAATGTTTTATTTTTGAATATACAACGTGAAAATATTTTCCACCCTCATTTTTTTTCATCATCATGACTAATAATTTTCAAGTTTAAAAGGATTTAAAAATAAAATCATATAAACATTTTCTTATGAATTTTACTTTTAAAAATCTACCAAAAGAAAATGGATGTTTTCTCTTTTTTAAAAAAATAATATTTTAAATTATTTTATTGATGATATTTTTACTCTATGTCAATATATTTTAATAGTTTTTAGGATTTACTGGGGATGTGATATTATCATATCAACCACTTTATTTCCCTTTAAGTATTTTAATTTTGATGTTTTATGTATGATCAATGAAACTCATTATTTTCCCACAGGTTAATTAACCTATAATGAAATCTTTATAAAACCCATTTTCTTTCCAAATGTTATGATATGATAAATGTTTTTTTGGTCTTATGGTGCAATTTAAATGGGTTTCATTAGGTGATAGATTGGTATAGAATTATATATCCCTCCAAATAATTGGGTAAATATTTATATCGCATCAGATAATTATGTTATGTTTAAACCTAATTTCTTATTCACAACATTAATAATCGACTTGACAATACTATGACTTGTTCAAAATTTTATTTTTGAACTTTATTTCTATCCATAATTTTATAGAGGGAACTGATTTCATGTAACACCTAGGCTATGCTGACAACACAAACACCCCACTTAATATGGACCTTGGTTCCTGGCCCGTCAGGTACCACCAGTTGCACCACAAACACGTTGTACCAAATCTGGGGCCCACCCAAATTCCCTAATGGATCATAAAACTAATTAAAGTCCTCACATGCCTACACATGTCCTTTCCAGTTTTAATTTTCCCCACTCACACACACACCCTAGAAAAAAAATGGTCACCCATCCTAATCACTACTCCTGGCCAAGCATGATTAACTATGGAGTTCTAATCAGGTAGTCTCCCAAAAAGGAAGATATACATTGTTGAAATAAGTCATATCATTTATTCATTTAACCCTTTATCATTCTGGGTTGTTACATTCAACATCCCCCCTTTAGAGCACAACATCCTCATTGTGGACCCTACATCTCAACCCTGGAAGTGCACCGCACTTAAGGCTGGGTTCCACCTCTAATACCAAATATAACAAATGGTACTTAAAGATACCACAGACACCCCCCGTAACATGGTTGTCAGGCACTGGATCATCATGTACCTCTAGTTTCCCCATAGACATGTGGTCTCCACCCTAGCACTACGCCAAAAACTAGAAAGGGAAGCACTACCCCTTTATCAGTGCTCAAAAAAAAGTGCTTATAAAGGGGGCCTTTATCAGTGCTCAAAACAAGCGCTGATAAAGGGTGGCCTTTATCGGTTCTCAAAAAAAGTGCTAATAAAGGTGGTCCTTTATCAGCGTTTTTTTAGCGCCGATAAAGGCCCCCCTTTATCAGTGGTTCTTTTAGTAGCGCTGATAAAGGGGGGATTTATCAGCGCTTTTCCCGAGTGATGATAAATTTTGAGTTTCAAAAAAAAATATTTTTTCATGAAAAATAATATTTTGTTATATAAGTATATTTATATTGATATAAATACAATATATATATTTTAAATATGTTATAGATACGTATAAATAGAATATTACATTTAATATATAATAAATTTAGTGAAAATGACTTCAAAATATTTTTAAAAAATATTAGTAATCAATAATTCTTTAATTATTATCGATTAAAAATCATTTAATAACAATTTGAGGACACAAAAAATCAAAACAATTAATAAAAGATCTAAAATACGTTGAAAATGTAACTCAAACTTCAAACAGCCATAACTTTTGATCCGGGTGTCCGTTTGAGCTCTACAGCATATCAAATCGAAGCCTACGACGAGCTCTACGTGCTAAAGACTAAGAAAAGCCTGTGTCACAATTTTTGAGCCCAAAAAAGGCCCAGAAGGCCTCCAAAACTGAATTTTTAGTCGGGATACCTCGATTTTTTAACATTCAAACAAGTATAACTTTTGATCCGGATGTCCGTTAGGCCTGTACCACATATCATATCGAAGATTGTTTCATTTTCTTCAATTTTACTAGTTTTGGCATTGACAATGAATTCTAGATTATAAGTTATGGTCGTTTTAACATTTTATGGCTTTTCAAATACACATATATATGTATTTATTCGTAAATATATATGAGTCTGTGTGTGTGTGGGTGTCTATGTGTGTGTCTGTGTGTTGTATATATGTATATATGTATTTATTTACTTACTTATAAACACACATCAAAAACATATTTTTTTTCATAAATATATTTAAAACTAATCTTATATGTACATTCTATGTCTTTTCAAATACACATATATATGTATTTATTCATAAATATAAATGTGTTTGTGTGTGTGTGTGTCTCTGTGTGTGTCTGTGTGTTTTATATATATATGTATGTGTGTTGTATATATCTATGTATGTATGCATGTATTTATTTATTTATAAACACACATAAAAAACATATTTTTTCGTAAATGTATTTAAAACTAATCTTATATGTATATATTAATATACAAATAAATATACGTATAAAAAATTATAACTAAATATATATATATAAATATATTAATATACGAATTAATATATATATACTAATATATGAGTAAATATAATTATATTAATATGAATCTATATCAATATATGAATCAATATATCAATAAATATAACTATATATATAGATATATCACTAAATAGAGAACAAAATGAAATGGAATAGTGGTAAAGGTGTAGCAGCGAAAGGGGGGAGGTCCTGGTTCCGAGTTCAGGTAGAAGCAAAGGGGGTGCGCGCGTATGAAGATGCGCGAGAAGGGCAGCGCGCAGGAGACCTCCTTGAACTGATAAAGGGGGTGTGAAGCGCTGATAAAAGCACTCCCCCATATTATATTATATATTTTTTTATTTTTCTTTTTTCTTTTTTGACTTTTATCAGCGCCTTTTAAAAGCACTGATAAAGGCCCCTTTTATCAGCGATAAAAAAAGCATTGATAAAGGGGTCTTTTATTAGGGATTTTTTAGCACTCATAAAAGGGGCCTTTATCAGTGCTTTTCAGAGCACTGATAAAAGGGAATCCCCTACATTAGCGCTGGGCTTTACGGATCTTTTTTAGCACTGTTAAAGCCCTTTTTTAGCGATGATAGAGGTCATTTTTGTAGTAGTGTAAGTCCCATCCACATGCCTCAACATATCATCAAACTAATCAAAGTCCCTATAGGCCAACACATTTCCTTTCCAGTGTGATTTTTCCTCGCTCACACACACCCAGGGAAACTTCCAATAAGGTCACCAATCCTGATCAATAATCTAGTCTAAGCATACATGACTATGGATTTCTAATCAGGTAGGCTCCCGAAAAGGAACGTTCACCTTGTTGACATGATTCATATCATTTAGTTATTTAACCCTTTATCATTCTAGGGTGTCACATTCAATGTCCTTAACATTTTTAGTGGACCTTTTGGTGTTTATACATGCACATAATTCCATAATTTCTTAAGTTTATGATTATTACACATTCCAATATTATATACTAATGTTATGTTCCGTGGATAATGAATTTTTATTCTCGATTATACACCTGACATATGTTAGCCCAATAGCCTTATTTTATGACAAATAATTTTTTACCTTAATTGAATGGGAATTATTTATATAAATTATGATCATGTTATCATACCATTATGTTTATCCTATGCACACGTAATATCATTGACTGATGTCTCCCATGTTTACCCTTACCAATAATTTGATCTCACCCCTTCTTATGTTTCTATATATCTTTGTTATAATGATGTTTATTAAGTAACATGATTCTAAATAGGTAATATATGAGAAGAATTTCTAAAGTATATGTAGAATATATTTCAAGAAATTAATTATTTTTATACCTAGTCTTCAAAAACACAAAACTTTTATGATAAAGGGGTGTTTGTCATTGTGTGATGTATTGAATATTCATATAAAATGATGTAATATTTTTGTATGAACTTCTTGGGTTTCTTCCATTTGTACTAGAGTGGGAGTTAGTTATTTTTTGAATTTAAGATTAGAAAACACGACGAAACCCTCAGGGATCAGAATAAGTACATGATACCATCATGATATTTTGTTGAGGTAAATATTTTATGGTTTCTAAGAAATTAAATACCTTTATATATAAAAATTATTAGATATAGTCACTAGAATATATGCACCTCGGGGTTATAAAAATGAAAAGGATGGTTGGGTATTAAATCGATCTTAATCTTGTGCACGAAAAAGAGGCCTACTTTTTTGACACTCCCATGGAATATGCATTTCTAAATTAAAATTCTCTTCATGAACCATTTTGAAGAATAAAAAGATAAAACCTATAAAAATTGATTATAAAACAAATTGATATAGGATGAAACTAAAGTTTCATGGGTTGATGATAAGGTGTCATAAATTAAGATATATTAAGAATGATTTTTATTACCATATGATTTTTCACTCATATTAAGGTTGATTTATACTCACACGGACCATTTTGGTTTTATTCAATGGATGGAATAATGAGTAATAACATAAAAAATAAGTGTGATGTCCAATACAATGACCATACTCATAAGAAACCAAGTATAATGGGAGTATGGATGAAAATTATCGTGGTTATTCCAAACAAACTATCTCAAATTATAATTAACAACTTGAAACTAGATGAAATTAAAAACCAAGGAAACATGGAATTTCATGAAAATTAATATGATAAATACCAAGGAGGAAAGAAGAAAAAATTTCCTATGTTTTAAAAATGTGGGAAGAAACACCCATGGAAATGTATCAATGGAACAAGACAATGTTTTATGTGTGTAAAAGGAGGGTATAAAGTCAGAATTTGTTGATGGAAAACAAAGTGTCTAATTGATGTAATTATGGGAAATATAGCTCATCTATAAGTTTTATTAATTGTTTAATGTACTTAATATAGATAAATTATGAACTATCAAAGTCAATGAACTAGTCTAAGGGATAATAAGGATTATAAGAATTAGAAAATCCCAAAACCAATGGGATAATGGAAATCCTCTACAATCACAATTACTAAAAAGGTTTCAAAAACAAAGTGAAGTAGGATGCATTGATTATCCAATAAAAATTTATGAGTTATGTATTTTTTTCTTATTCAACCCACTCCTTTATACTAAATTTTTTTATAAGAACATTAATTAAAAACTTGATGATTAGATTTTTATTTCGAAATAAAAAGCTTATAGTGGTATGGTGATTTCATCTCATGTTTATAGCTCATATTTTATAGATTTTTTTTGGAATGTGATTCTTAACATTCTTATTATTCATGCTAAATTTTAAATTAATGTGATATTGTGAATAGACTATATCTCTCTATATATATTTCATATCAATTTCTAAGGATTGTAAGTAACATATGAAATTTTTCATCAACCTACGATGGTATGAGTATGAACATGAATTTATAAAAGAAATTAATTCCATTATATGATTATTACTACCTATTAATGAGGGTTACTCATCCCAAATGGTTGAATAGACACTGAAAATTTAATATATGGAAGAATTATCTATATATTGAATTTTTTTATATATATTTATTAGAAAATATTGAATTATATATTCACACAAAAAGAGTAGAATATGCACAAAAGGTGACAGTTGTATTTGATTAATGATTATGAATTCTCAATAGGTTACCACCCTAGGAGGAAAAACATAGGGTAAATCCTATAAGATAGAAGGAACACGATATTTTTTCCATTATGAGGATTGGATGTGACTTAATAATTATGAATTTAGAGAACATTGATCTTGAAATCATGAGGAAAGGGTAGAGAACCTATCTTCATCATATGATAATTCAACCATAAATCCATGTAAGGATTAAATGGTTAGAAATGTGGGATGTATAACTACATAAAAAGGTGAGGAGTGTTCCTGAGTTAAACCATCCTAGGGATGGAATGATTAGGTTTTGGAACTGAGTATGTGTCTCATCAATACTAGAAATAAAGAAGGATTTATTGGATAAATTTCATAGTTCATCATTCTGAATTCAACCTAGAATTTTGAAGATGTATATAGATAACAAAATAAAATTTTGGGTGGGACAAAATGAAATGTGATATTGAAGACTATTTATCTTGATTCTTGATATGCCAAAAAGTTTAGTACAAGAGAAAAAAATCTAAGAGGATGTCACAACCATTACACATACTAGAATGGAATTGGAAAACATCAACATGGATTTCATCATAGGAATCCCCGAGGCATACAGAGGCTCAAATTTCATTAGGGTTTTATTTCATTGCCTTGTGAATTCTGCTCATTTTTTCATTGAAAGAAAATTTCTCTATTGGTCATATTTCTAGGATATACATTATGAAAGTGGTTAGGTTTCATAGAGTACTATATTCTATTGTATCTGATCAGTATATAAGGTTTACCTTAATGTTCTGAAGAAGTATTCAATGGGTGTTGAATATGAGATTGATCATTATCAATTCATATCATGCTCTGGTACATGGTCTATGTGATATGACCATGAGACCCCAATAATATATATTGAGAGCATGTTCTATATATTTCTAAGGTTATAGGGATCAACACCTTCCTTTAGTTGAATGTTCCTACAACAACAGCTTTAAATAAATAATTTACATGGATCCTTATAAATCTCAATATAGAAGAAAGTACATAACTCCAATGTGTAGGTATGAATATTGAGAAAGAAATCTATTAGGATGGGATATATATGAGAAAATAGAAGATAAGGTTATAGTTATTCTACCACACATAAGGTAAATTCAGAGTCGATAGTAGATTCATACTGATAATAATTAGGGATATTTTGAGATTAAAGTTCGTGATAAGTTATTCCTATAAATATCACTTGGGAGCAAGGTTATGTGATTTTGAAATAATGGAAATTTTTTCCCTAGATATATAAACCCCTTAAAAATTATTGATCGTGTTAGGATGTTTTCTTATCACTAATCACTTTCAGTGATTCTATATTCAATTCATGATGTGTTCTATTCAATGAATTTGAGGATATTTATACATGATATTTTAAATTAACTAAACTTATAGTTTATACCATTGGAGCATGATCTTTATTATGAGGAATGATAGGTGGAGATTATTTATCGAAGAGATAATATAATATAGAAAAGACCACTCACCTAGTCAATGTTTTGCGATGGAACCATAAATTTGAGGAATCTTTGTTGGAAATTGAGGATGAGATGTGATGGATGTATCCTCATTTTATTATATCAAATTAATGGACTTTCGAAGATGAAATTATTATAAGGGTAGAATCTAACACCCTATGATTTGAGAATATATATTTATATCTATCAAATTAGAAGTGTTCAATAGCTTTATTTACACGCAACACCAAGATTAGACGAACCACATTATACTTTTTAAAAATATATATATATTTTTTTATGAATAAAACGAATAATCAATTATACATTGATTATCAATTGTGTTAGAAATGAAGATAAAATCTTCATTGGGTAAATGTGATATTTTTTATGAATCTCTTTTTATGTATGCAATTAATTTTTACCAAAATAGATTAAATTAATCACTCTAGATAAATTTTTCTAAAAATATATATTTATTCAAATGAATTAACATTCATTTATTTTTTTTATTAGTTAAGGAATGAAAATATATTCATTCTATGGTTCCAAAAATGTTTTTTTTATTATATCTTGGGTGTGGATACTATATTTAATTTATTCCAAATTTATAAATTGTATTTGGAAAAGGGAAAAATTTTAAATCATCATGTCAAAATATATAAAAGGGAAATAATTTTTTGTAATTTTCATAAAAGATTGACTTTAAATTAAATAGTGAAACTTTCCAATTTTTGTAAAAGTGTAATTTTTTATTTAAATAAATTGACATAAAAGTATCATTGTTTTGTAGATTTAGTTTTAAATAATCATAAGAACCCTGAATTATATATAATATAATTAATTCCACAGGGATAATCCTTTTATTTAACTTTTCTATAATTTTATTTTTTTGTTTAAAAATGTTTTTTTCATAAAAATTATTTTTCGTTGTGTTTTGTATACTTATATTGAAATTAATTTCATCCACTTATATGAATTGAATCTTAAAAAAATAGATTTCATATTTATAATTATGAGGTTAAAAATTTTAAATGAGGTCAATTTTATTTTTTTTCATTTTGAATAGTTATCTTGTTAAAAAAAACACCACGGTAAAAGGAAAAATGGGTTAATTAAAGTTAATACTTTGTGATAAGGTTATAAATTCTCATATTACTAATATTGGATGAGATTATTTAAAATATTATAAATTAGTTTCAAATTTTAGTTTTTTTTCTTTACCATGAGTAGTACGCTTATAATATATAAAATTTAAGACTAATTTCAACTATGCACTCCCCCCACTTATAAAAGGGAACATTCTCTTTTCACTTCTCCACAATACTTAATTCACATAGCTCAGAAAATATATACTCAAATAACATCTTAAAATTCATCCCCATGACCTATAGGTCATCGTATCACTAAAATATAAACCTATAAGTCTTAATTTGTAATACAAAGAAGGATTTCCAAATAATAAGAGGATTGAACACTTACGAACCAAGATGGGACCAGAGTTAAGGGTTATTTATCTCAATATGGTTTTGTTGAGACATATTTTACATTATGAACCTATTTGTGTTTATATTTTGTATACACTACCTCATTGATATGTTGTATCAAGAATATATTTATATTCATGGTATTTTAAGACTCATTTGATGTTAACTCTTTCAAGGGGGTTATGATTCAGAAGTTACTAAATGCGGTAAGGGTTTATGTTACTATCTCATTTGATTTTTAGATTATCTGTGTTAAATTTCTATTGAATGAAATTATATTATATTTATCATTTAAACCCCATAAATTTTATTTTCATATATATATTTTAAGGGGTTTAATGATTTTCTTCTAGTTACCCTATTTGGTACATAAAATGATGGAGAAAATGTTATTAAGAAAAGTCATCCTTATTTCATATATTTTGGCCCGAAATATTTCTCTTATATATCCA
This sequence comes from Viscum album, assembly GCA_963277665.1. Classification (NCBI taxonomy): domain Eukaryota; kingdom Viridiplantae; phylum Streptophyta; class Magnoliopsida; order Santalales; family Viscaceae; genus Viscum; species Viscum album. The sequence continues at coordinate 870,182,792 of OY728122.1, forward strand.
TGTTCTTTAAAATCTTTTATCAAAATTTTCATCTATACTTAAATGTTTTATAATGTTTCTTTTTATTAAAATTGAAAGTATTTACAAATGATTAAAATGAATATTTTTAAATGATTTTCTTATGAAACACATTTAAATATTCAAAAAAGTTTAAGATTGATGTGTTATTTAAATTTATATATAATGAATGGATTTTCCCACCATTATGTATTTTTTCCTTTATGAAGATTACTTTTCAATTAATAAAAGTTTTACAAGGAAAATACCGTTCCCATTTTTTTGGGGAATTTTAGTTTTAAAAAGTTACCAAAATGGGTGTTTCCTATTGATTTTAAAATCATGATTTAAATTATTTTCATAAAAATATTTTTTATCTATGTAAATATCCATTAAGGATTTTCATACTTCATTGGGGATATTATATTATGATACCATCTAATTTCTTTCTCTAGAAAGCTGGTGATGATGATTTTTTATGGAGGATTCTATTTAAACCATTACTTTTCCATGGGTTAATTAAGTTATGATGAAATATTTATAAACCCATTTATTTTCAATGAGGTATGCTATGATGAATGATTTTATGATCATGTAGAACACTTATGAATGGAATTCATTATGTTATGGGTGGGACCATAATTATATATCCATCCAATTCAATGCATAAATATTTATATCTCATGATATGATTTTTTTATGCCTGAACATAATTTCAAGTTCACAACATTAATCATAGACCTGATCATATTATGACATGTTCATAATTTTCTGTGTGAACCTATTTTATGGTCCATCATTTTATGCAGGAACCTAATTTCATGTCCTTAACATGATGAGATGAATTATTTCTATTTGTACATGTTCACAATGATATGATTTACTAAGATAATTCTTATGACACATTCCAATGTTATATGCTCATTTTATACTCAAGGAATCTTGATTATGAATTCATCATTATACATATGTCTTATGTTTGGATAATATCCTTTTTACATGAATCATGATTTATGGTATTCATAGATCTATTTTTATTTTTGTAAGATGTGATCATATTATCATACCATTATTCTTATCTTATGCTCACCTAAGATTATTTATTGATGTATCCCATTTTTGACCCTTACTGAGTATTTTAGCTCATTTCCTTATATGTTTCCATTTCCATGAGTTAAGATGAAGGGTATTATGTATGTTTATCCAAGAATGGTAACATATGAGAAGATTATTTGTGGGATTTATTGAGGTTCATTTGTGAAATAAGTTGATTAGGTGTCTATTCACCAAATAAACTAAACCTTTATAGTACTGGGGAATGCATTATTGTGTGGTGTATTAAATATTAATCTAAATTGATGTAATATTTTTATATGAAATGACTCGGTTTACTTGTTTGGAATCAAATAAAAGATTAGTTATTTTGGAGAATAGTTTTAGAATTTTTTTTAAAACTCTAGGGATATGCCTATGTATAAAATAACATCCTAGGGTTTTGGGAAGGTAGAGATTGTGCAGTTTCCTATCAATGAAATCCATCTCTAGATATAAAAATGTTTATATAATATCTATCATAAATGAAATTATGGGTGATAACATCAAAAAGGTTGTTTTTTTATTTACCTGATCTTCACCTGGTTCATGACAAAGAGGCCTGACTACACACCTAGTTTGACACTCCCAGGGGATATGTTTTGGTTAATTCACATTCTCTTTATAAACATTTCTGAAGAAAGGTAAAATAGAACCTATGACAAAATATAATAAATTAAATTCATATAGTATATACCTAAAAATTCATGGGTTTATGAGAAGGTTTCATAACTTATGACATATTAAGAATTATTTTAATTACCATAATATTTATTACTCTAATTAATTTGGGTTGATACTCAAATAGCCTATCTTGGTTTTAGTCAACATATTAAATCTAGAAGAAATGTGTGACCAAAAAGTGTAATTAATAATTCAAAGACCGCCCTCACGACAAATAAAATTGAATGGGTTATGGATACAAAATCTTGTGGTTATGCCAAATAAAATATCTTAAATTGTGATTAATAACTTAAACCTAGTTGAAATTACAAAAAAGATAAAAATAGAGTTTCCTGAAATTTATAAGGATAAAGACCAGGGAGGAATGAAGAATTAATTTACTACATATCAAAAATGTTTGAAGAAACACCTAGGGAAATGTTTCAAAGGGGATAGAATATATTTTATGTGTAGAAAATGGATAAATAAATTATAAAACTACTACTGAAAAATTAAGATCATAATTCACATAATTATGGGTAATAGTGTACATCTAAAGGTATCATTAAAAATTAAATGTCATAAATGTGGGAAACTTGGTGATAATCCATGTCAATTCTCTAATTAAATAGATAGTAAGGATGATAGGAATGTATTATCGTGTGATTTATTGAATATTCTTATAAAATTATAAAATATTTAAATATAAAATTCCTAACTCAGGTCATAATCATTCCCATTTCGTATATTGATACTCTCAGCACTTGTACTAGCCTATAGTGAAATATAATGATCCTTAAATATATGACATTCCATTTTGATTATTCAGTTGGATTGTCCGGGATGATTCCATATAAATTAGTATCATAGCACGGGTGGGTAGTTGGGTCAATATTAAGTGGTGATAGGATTATTGTAACTTGATAACCAACACTTAAAAAGTCCCAATCACCCTCTACATGATATAAGCTTAAGTTTCCTAGGAAGTTCAAAATTTAATGGGGTCGGACATCCCTTTAATGTGTTGTCTTTTCATTCATTTTCCCATGGATTAGAGTCTGGAGGATTTTTTCAAAATATTTATTGATATTTTTAATTTCACATATCATAAATTATTTTAATTTATTGGATGCCCCGTGTAAATTTTTTGAATTTTCTTAAATGGTTATTAGTAGTAATATTATTGATTGAAATCCTATTAATATTTATTTACTTGATTTTTTTGTGATATAGGTAGTCATTGTTTATCTATTTTCATTCTTGATTTATAAAATGGGTTATTTAGACACATAGTTTTAATTAATATTTTTAAAATAATTGTTTTTGGAAATGTGATTTTTTAAAAAATTGACGTAAAGGTGTTTTTAGCGACTTAAATTGAAGTGGTTTTAATCCTATAAAATGAAATGAGCAATTTAAATGATGATATAAATATTTTGTGGGACAAATAATTTTATTTTCACCTTTTTATGAAATTATTATGAGGGATTTAATGTTTTTAAAGGCTTTATAAAAAATTAATGGATTATATCATGGTATTTTCATATGTTATAATTTTAAAAGTTTTGAAAATATATTGTGAACAAAAACTGAAACCCGAGGATTAAAGATGAATAAATTGAGTTATTATTTAGTTGTTGCATCAAATTTATACATTGAGAAGGCAATTATGTGTTCTAATTTAATTTAATAATTTTTAAACTTGTATTATACCTATTGAAAGGTTTGGTATTATGTTGGTTTTAATTTACAGTTGTATTGTTTGTAAATTATGATTATTATAGAAAGTTTATTTATTGATGTTAGGACACCATAAAATGAAATGTATCCTAAGTAAACATAAAAGTCATTGAATAAGCATATAACCTGGCTTAAATAGTTAATTTCTATGATATCCAAATTATTGAGGTTTTGGTACTTCATTTTATTTATTAGTTTGTCATATTTGTAAGTATACTAAATATAATTAATTTTAAGGATTATTTTCTTTATAGTTAATAAAATTTTTCATAAATTCCATTAGATTTCATTGAATTTGGGTTTTTTAATCAATTTTTATCAGATAAAAGTATATAAGTATTTAAAATATGTATTAATGGATTTAAGGTTACCTAGAATGATTAATAATTATATTTACACTAATTTTGATGAAATTGGAAGTTTTAAATTAAAATGATTTAGTTTGTTCTTTTATGATGTTGTTTTATAAAACTATTAAGAAGTTTTGGATTTAAATGGTTTTTGTTTTAAAATAATAGTGATTTTCTTTTTGGGTTGTGTTTTAAAAATAATTTGTGTAATTTTTTTAAATTTTAATTTTATTAAAAAATATAGTTTATGAATAATAGATGAATATTTTTATTAGATATATGTATATAAAATAACATTTTTATGAAAAATTGTAATTTAATATTAATATTTAGATTCGGTAGGTAAGATTATTGTTAATAAATTCTTTTATAAGTTTAATAAAGAAAATTTTCTATTTTAGAGGAGATTTTAGTTGATACTTGAATTTTTCTGGTTATTAAAAGGATTATATTTCAACTTATGTGGTTTAAAATTTTCTATAATGGGGAAATGTTCTTATAGGACATTTATGATTTTGTTCTGTTTAAAAAAATTATTTTAATTGATGAGTTTATTATTTAATAATTAAGGTATGAATTTAGTCTTATTTCTTCCTTGTTTTTTTAAACTTCTATGTTTGAAAATAATAGTCAATTATATTTTTTTAATTAAATTATTTTTAACATGTAATTAAATGCTTTAAATAATGTCTTAGAGTTTATTGGTCATTAATTTTAATTATAAACATGAATTCTAATGTTAAACATTGTAGTTTTCCCATGAATGAATATTTTTTGGATGTGTTAAATTAATTAATTATCATTATTCATGGGAAGATTATTCCTGAAAAGATAATTAATTGATTTTTAAAATGATAACAGATAAATATAATAGTTTTGTATCTTTTTTAGGCAGTTTTTGGTCAAATTTGTTTAATATAAAATGGTTTTATGTTTTTTATTAAACTAGAAGATTCATTTTTTCATGCGTAGTGATTTCAAATAGAAATTATCTTATGTTGGTTGTGTTGTGTGCAAACCAAATGAAAGTAATTTATTTTAAAATATATTTCTTGGGTTTCAATGGTGTATTTGACAATGATAATTGGTTAACCTTATTTTATTTACAATATAATGGCTTGTTTGGGTGTGTGTGATTATTCTTAATAAGTATTTATTAAAACTAAAAACCATTGTTCCATTGGAAAGGTTTAAAAAAAATAAAAAAATAAAGAGTTTAAATTAGATTTGTGTAAATTCTTGAAGAGATATTGGTTTTAAGTGTAAAAGGTCATATTTGAAATGGATTTATATTTAAAGGTGAATCTTTGAGTTTTAAACACGCATTTTTGGTGTAATGATATGTTAAATGGATTTTTCATCCTCTTTATGGTAGAAACCTAAGTTACCTAATATGGACAGGATTTAGTGGTGTCAATCAACAGTTTATTGGGCTGTATTTTTATTTTTTTTATTTAGAAAGGAGTATTGGGTGTTATTGTTCAAGATATTGAATGATATTTTGGTTATATTCTCCCATGAAATGTTTTAATTGATTTTTTTTCTCATCTGAAGATTATGCATTTTCCTAAGTGGTTATTAGTGCTAATATTATTGACTGAAATTTCTATTGAAAAGTTTTTCCATGATTTTTCTATTAATATATGATATGAATGACTGTTTATTTTCAATATTGATTTAGAAAATAAATTATTTAGCTCTCTAATATTTTTTTTTATTTTCACTAGAAAGGAAAATTTTTTGGTTTGAGAGGGAACTTGCTCAATAGGATTTCTTAGGTGGCCAAACATGACACATCACTTCAAAATCCATATAAAACGAACAACCAAAACCATTGTTGATAACAAAAGACAACACCTTAAAATTTGATATCTATAAGAGGAAGGTCTCTCCAGTGGCTTATCAGACCCTATATTAATTCTCTTTCCTGTAAAAACTATCCATCCTCTTACCATAGAGATGATTGCATCAATATTTTCTTTGATTCTTTCATTGAAAATTTAAGAAGATTTTAATTGATATTTATGAGGGTCACAACTATTATTAAATACTCTTATTAGGATCTTATTTTCATTATTTTCTTGGAAAACCATCTCCAAAGATTTACACAATAGGAAAATCCACTTTTTTACAATGGTTAATTTTCAACAGACAATATATTCTTCATAAATATTTTCTGTGATCAAATTATGCATGATAGACGTCTACTTCCACTACAGAGAAAAAAAAATTACAAGGCTTTTTGGGATGGAAAATTGATCTATCACAAATAGTTTTGGTAGGTTTTCATGTACTAATATTGGAAAAAAAAATTCAAGATGGACTTTGAATTCCATAAAAATAGTTCATTACTTAGCTACATTTTTTGATGATCCATCATATATGAGTCTCTTATATTACCTATAATTTGAAATGGGATGTCAAGAATACTTATTGACAATTACCTCTCACAATTACTCAATCAACCATCTTATTTTTGATGAATCTGTTCCAATGAAATTTCATTTTCAATAGACCTGTCATATATCATATATTGACAGATTATTTATGAGGGAAATTTTCCAATATAAAAATTATTTCCATATGCAAGAAAAATTATTTTTTGTGATTTTTTTAAATGAAAATGTCACAAAAGTTCATTAAAAAACAATAAATTCATCTAATATATTCATCGTAAAAAAGTACAGGGTTTGGAATTTTCGTGATGGATGATTCCATCACAAATAAAGTAAACTATATATAAGCACTACATGCCCCCCTCTACATATCCCTTTCCTACCCTTTCTTGAGGTTTTCCTCTGTAAAAAATTAAGTGACTTAAAATAAAACATTTGACTAAGAAGATTCTTTATCATACCTACAACTTGTTTGTAAAAATGCTAATATTAAGTTATTTGTTTATCTTTTTTTTTTGTTATTAATTTTTTTTAAATTTAATTGTTTATTAATTTAAATAGTTTGTTAAATATTTGTATAGAAATTATTATAAAAAATGAAACATTTTATAAATTAATAAAATTTAACAAAAACTATTATAAAAGTATAAAAATAATACAGGTTAATATAAATAAATAAATAAATGTTAGAAATTAGTATAAATTCCACAAAAATTCCGTTAAATTATTATAAATAGATATAATTTAGAATAAATTACTATAAATTATTAAAAATTATTATAAGTTATTAAGAATTATCAATTAACTAAAAAATATTTGATATTAATATGAATTATTAAATATTATTATAATTTAGTATAAATTTATTGTAATTTCATATAAAGTATAATAAATTGATGTAATTTAGTATAAATTAATGAAAATTCATATAAATTACTATAAATTATTAAAACATATGATAAATTAATTTCAAATATTTTATATTAGTATAAATTATAATAATTTATTTTAAATTGATACAATTTATTAAATTTAGAAATTTATACTAAATTAGATTATTTTTGGCTAATTTATATCAATTTATAGAAAATTATTGTAAATAAATTTGAAATAATATAATTTTTTAAAAAAATATATGAATTTATTTTAAAAAAATCATTATAAATAATTAAAGTTTAATAAAAAATATTTGGAATTAGTTTAAATTCAACGAAAATTCATATATATTACTATAAATTGGTGTAATTTAGTAAAAAATCAAATAAATTATTGTAAAAAATAAATTATAATATAAATTATAATAAATGAAAAAAATAATAAAAAATATTATAAAACAATAAAAATATTATATATTACTATAAATTAAAAGAATAGTATAAATTTATAACATAATCATATAAAGTACTATAATTTTGATGAATTGATGATTTTATTATATGATGATGAACATCCTAGTGATGGGCCACTTGATACATCAACCAAGGATGGTGATGCTGCATCAGTTACTAGGAGGGGTTGGGGAATTACAAGATCCATTATTTTGGATGCTACTCCAGATAAATGTCTTGATCTAGACTTTGATAATCACCGAAGGAAGTAAGTTTAAATAATAACTTTTATTTATTTTTAATGAAAATTTATTTTATTTATGTATTTCTAAATATTATTATTTTAATAGTTTTCCAAATATATTCATTGGTCTAGCTAGTTTTACCTTGATGAATTATTTTTCTGATCTATTGACATCATGAGATCATGTTCCTAGCAATTTATATTATCGTATTTTTGAGAATTGGATGGTATGTATAAATAAATAATGTAGTTTATTTTCAATTCATATAATTTCAAATATATTATTAAATATTTATAGATTTTATGGTCTTATGTGGATGAGAGTATGAGATATTCTATTTGGGAGATATTAGAGGTTTGGATGTGTGATCCTCTCCATCTGTTTTATAAATCCTTCAAACCAAAGAATTGTTAAGAGCATATGAAACTGTATTTGATGATTCATATAGGCATCATCAAACATATTGCATCCACACATGGCCTTGGGATTTATTATGCACATACTATATATGGGAGTCTTTCTAGAGGAGATTTGATTCTAGTCGATAGAATCATGAGAGACAGGATATCACGCATGGAGCTGGGAGTATTACATTAGGTATATATCAATGAAATTTATAAGTAACATTATTTAAAAATTTATATATCTGTGTATATTTATATGTATATGTATATATATATAAATTTCTTATAGTAAACGTATATGATAAATTTATGCATTCTATTATTTATACATCCATTATAGAGTTTGATGTGTAAAATAGGATGTACACTGATCATAGTACTGGATAGATTACAAGTGAGAGGGCGTGGAAGATCGAGGTTAGTAATTTTTTAGTTTTTTAAATTATTGTAATATTTTTTATTATCATAATTTAAATTTTCATAGTTATAAGAGTCATATGAGATAATGTTTTCTCACATGCATAGGATTCAGGTAGTGATAGAGGGTGGGAATGATAAGGGTGTGTTTGAGTCATGTTTTGATGAGGCGACTTGGATATGAGAAAAAGTGAGTGATCTTAAAAAATTCCTAGTGATTAGTATAGGTTCATGATTGAACTCAGCTAGTTTCTATGATGATAAAGTGATGACATTGTGTATCTCAAAGAGAGCATATGCAGGATCATCATCATCGTAATTTTCTACTGTGGAGTATGATGAGAGGTTACAAGATTAGAATGAGTTTATAGAAAATTGACTAGAGAGCTAGTTGAGCAGCGATTGTAGGAGGAGTAATGTGAAAAAATAGGACCATTGACATGAGAATATGATAGAGTATATGTGTTTATTATCACATTGTTTAAGGATAGGGTTACCTCTACCAAATAGAGTTAATCCCCACCACCCAAGTGACATTATTATTTTATTTATTTTTATATATGTTTTAATTGTAATATAATTTATAACTTAACAATGAAATAATGTTTTATAAATTTATAAAATATATTTTAATGATTAAAAATTATTTTTTGGGGAAAATAATTTTCATCACAAATAACCATTTTCAAAAAAAATTAAATCATCGCAAATTACGATTTTTAAATGAAACTATTATGTTTCACAAATAAATATTTATGATCGATCATTATTTCCAAAAAAAATAGTTATTTTTAATTGAAATGAAGTTTTGTCATGAATAATTGTACGATATAATTATTTTTTATAGATTAATCACAAATATTATCATTTGTAATTTCATTTTCCATAATCAAATTTTTCAATAGAATTCCATCTTGAATGGTCCCCACAAAAAACCTTATTTTATGTATTGTTGGAATTACTTCAGGGCCTCATATAACCAATTTTATGCGAGTTTTAGAAATCTCCCTAGGGTTGAGATTTATTATCCTTAACATACATTAATAGCTCACCATAAAAAAAATATTTTTTTTCCTTAACTATCTTCTTCAATGGTTTGAGTTATATCATTTTGATGCAACTTATTAATCGTTTTGTTATTACTAGCATTAAATTTTATTCATGTTTGAGAATAGATTATTTCATCAACCTTTGGATAATTTTCAACCATCTTATTGATCTGAAAATCAATGGTATTATTGATACTCATTGAGATTCTCAATGTATAGGTTGTCTCCATCAAAGGAGGAGAGTCGCCTAATTTATTCTTCTTATATAGCTATTGTAGAAACGAATCGAACTATAAGATATGTTAATACCTCTATGAAGGTACCGGTGTGCACAAAAGAAGCTGGTGGGACAGGGATTTAAAATTTTTCATTTCCAAGATAATATATATTTTTATCTCTAGCAATCCGAGCCCTAGTACGATCCCAAGGATCACACATGAATTAACATAACATAAAAATATAAATAGAAACATGTACCTCATTCTGAATTAGAGTAAACTCGATAACAATGTGTCTTTGGTGACCATATCTCAAAGAATTAAATTTTAAATACCTTTAGATCATCCACACATGCTCTAATAATCCCCACACTAACCATTTTTCTAATTCCAAGTAGTAGCACATAGCTCCGAAGAATCCATCAGCATCGCGTTGATCCCATCGATCTCATCCCTTGGAACCATGGAAAGAACCTTAGATTGATTATTTAGAGAGAGAATATCTCTCTCTAGAAAGTGGGAGTAGATTAAATCTATCATCTTATGGAATGAACAACACACCCCTGAGCTTCTCCTCTCATGCATATATAGTGGGTCAAAAAATAACTCGATAGGGTTCCCTAGCCCTTAGTAAATCAATGTCCACTAAATATAAAATAAATAAATAATTATGAATAAATAAATAATTATGAATAAATAAACTCTTCTATAAATATTATTTATATTTTATTAAATACATTCAATATAATAAATGAAATATGTGATAAAATTGAGTCATTTAACTCGGCTAAAAATTCTCGCTACTATTAATCGAACATAAAAATTAAAATAATATTCATTCGTATAATATTTTTCTTATATTCACTAAATACCTCATGAATACTTTTAATAAATAAATTCAACCCAATTATTATTTAATTTGATAATAATGAATTTCTTTATTCATCAGTGATCGATGACTTGGACTATAGGACACCATGGTGGGGCCCACCATGTCCAATATACAGATTCATCAAAATAGGATAGATTCTTGAATACACTATTGTTTGTAACCCTATAGACCCTTATCTCGATTGTAGTGAATAGTATTCATGTACTAATAACAGAGTCTAGTAACCCATTAAGTCCCCTAAAGTGATAATGGATAGTTATATAAACTATAACCAACCTATGAACATATAATTTATTTTATAATATCACTATATTTAGATATCTCATAAACCAGGACGCACATTTACCTCATTGTACCTTCTTACTTTATTTTTTTATTTAACCAGATGGACTTACCTCTGACTACCTTGGATTAAGATTTATGAAGGTACTACCATCTTGATCAATACATCCTGTGATATATTACTTCCTCAACTCAGAATTAATAAATTCTATCTTGACCATTCAACTAATGACATACCACCAATGACACAACCAACACAAGGTACCTCACTATAATTTCATTTTCATGTTTTTGTTGTTCATCAAATTAGAAGATAAAATGGCACAAATTGATAATGATCTCAGGTCCGGAGACCAATACACATGTCTGTAGTTAGGAATAACTAATGAAATTGAAAAATGTGGTGTTCTTCTAGGTGGATCTTTCTTCCTGATCTCAACTACTAGAGAACACCAAGTGAAAAATTCACGAGAAGAAGTCTCAATGCTTATGATCTCCTAGCACTTGGTAGTCAAACATCAAATGTATCCATTCGGTATTATTTCTCTATACCATGGTATATATATCTAAGATTAATTTCATAGTATCTCAAGGTTATCATTATAGTCTAGGATCTACTATGACAATTAATCTATGGACATTACCATATAAATAGTGGATGAAAAAATGTCTATGAAAAAATGGTCAGAATACACCATGTACAAATCACTATACAATGATATGGTAATAGAAACGTATTTTATTGTTGGGTCTATGGAATCCACTATTACAACACTCCCACTTACACTGGAGCCAACTTTATAACTATCCTTGTTAGCTATCGCATGATTAAGATCAATGTTCTAATGAGTTACATCATTAGTTGATAGGTCTTCCATGTCCCCACTACATGGCTATTTTTCTACGTGCAACCTCATAACCTTGAGTGAAACTCCTTAGGAAATAGAATCCCTAAGTATATTTTTTCTTCCCTATCAAAACATGACATCATATCTAGTAATAATATCATCATTTACATCATGATATTACTTTAGTTACTAGGTGAGATTCCAAAAAACTAAAACAAATTATTACATACTTTACCCAACTTCTTTAGCTATCTCATAAGCTACAACATACTCAGTATTTGTAGGTATGGATAGCACTAGCTTTTATGATATTTTCCTTCTCATTCCCTTAGCCTGACTGCGATATTATATCACATTGGTCTAAGGAAAACTAGTTTGGGTCACCTAGAATCAAGAATCCTTGCTCTCTATATACAAGTTATATATCCTGTGTACTCGATCAGGTAAAATTAGAAAGTAATAATTTCTTCCCCTACAGTTATCCCATATATAATTGATATATTCATAGAACAATGTAAAAGTGGAAATATCATTTCTTATCCATATCATGGCCTGCATGATTGATCCATCACAAAAGAGTATAGAATTCAACTAACCACATTAAGATCCTTATATTCTCATGCATGTTTGGTTGGAGAGAATTATGCCATGTGACACTGATGACAATTATCTATTGAATTCTTCTAAATTTTATTTTTAAATACCATGTCATTATATATACGATTGAATAGGTCTAGGAAACCATTTGATCTACCTTTGTATATCTTTTTCCCTAGAACATAGGTTGATACATTAAGTCAATTTCTATAGAATTACATTTACTCTAGTCTTAACTAACTATAAGACCAATAATTATTTACCATATGTTACCAAACATATTTAATTTGGAAAACAATGGCGTTCCCACTAACCTCTGGTAGACACATGGATAAGATTCATTATAAATTAATGCTCTAAGACCTTATTTCTTAATTTTAATTCTATACTATATTTCAGTAACTTGAACCCATTATAGGAATTTTATGATGTTATCATCCCTTTCTAGTTGTGTCACATAGACACCTTCCATTATTGTAGGTCTGAACAACCAATTCTCAATAATATGATCATAGCAATGAGCTATGACAAGTAAAATTCTAATGGTTTAGGTATAATGACTAGGTCTAACCAATCAATCCTTATTGGTATAACACTTGTATCACCCATGTATAGTCTCACTTGAATTCCCACCATAGTATTTGATATAATAAGCCCCATTTTCATGGAATCCATTTTTGAAATTTAATTTATCTTTTCAATCATAGCTAGTTTCCATATACTATTTACCAGTAGGTATTATTTTTCTCAATGAATAATTTACCACTAGCCATGGTGAATGTAAAAACATCACAATGGTTTTATCCTTTAAAAGAAGAATGTGCCTATGGGGAATTTCTTTCCACATGAATTGTTGGAATTTGTTCCTATTCTAACTATTTGTGCATCTCTATAATTGACTAGACCCAAGTCAGTATTGTTCCCACAATATAAAGTAGAGATGTTCACCCTTTCAAAGAAACCTAGTCTATCACTTGACCACATCTATTCTATCATAGGAATATATGTAATATCCTTATAAAATTTTAGGATAATTACATCGAATGCAATTTTTTTTACTTTATGTGTTTTTTTATATTCTAGAAAACTCATTGCATATAAAAACATGTTCTTATGAAATAATGAATTTCCATCAAACTTTGAATCAAATGATATCCATTTGGAATTATAGTTTGAATATGGTTAAGGGATATCACCATTATTTTTGAAGTAAATATTGAAATATAATGGATGTTTTTTCAATGAATACATATTTGTGTGTGTGTGTCAACAGTGATGCTCCTTAAACTTACATCATGACTCTGATGTGTAAAAAGAAATATACATTTCAGAATTTCTTCATGATACATTTTATTGAGAAATGTTAACATGTAATACACATCATCGATCCTCCTTATTATCATCGTAGATCTGATGTGGATAATGTAATTTGGGTTTAGTAATTACTCTGTACTACATTATAATGATTGATGAATGCTTGGTCAAGATATTCTTCATCATTATAGCCTGAAGAAACTCATAACTTCTGATGATATATATATATATATATATATATATATATCATACTTCACTTTCACATTCCTTAAAAAACCCTTAAAGGAATCTAATGAAGTATATTTATTACTATATTACCCTTGGAATAGTTCACTCTCTCTTTGAAAACTAATTCTGAAAGCTTTGTGGCATACCTTAATTTCTAAAGGCTTATTTTACCAAAATATTAAGTATATACGTTGATAATACCTAAGGTGTTTAGATCCACTGATTCTAAATACCATAATGGGTTTATCCTTAACATCCAATTTTAGTTTTAATTGAAAAAGAACTCTATTTCTTCAATGGGGTATATAGGTATTACATTATATATTTATCAAGTATTTCCTGTGATTCATTTACCACTGAACTATTTTTTGAGTAAGAAAGACCATAAACAATATTTATTCTTAAAACATAATAATGTATCCTAGTTTCTAATAAACACATGATATTATTTTCTTACTTATACTCAACAAATTATTCAACTAATATCAATTACTCGGAAATCAGAAGTCATGTACTTCCCACCGCTGACTTAAGAACCACCCTTTCTCAATCACTTGGAGAACACAACTCAATTCAAGTAATATTTCTATACTGACATGGTTACTATATTAAAATACCAATATGTGATTCTAATATTGTATATAATACTCAAAAACTATAATAGAAACACTACTTATAAATGATGAATATACCTGAAGAAGAACCGATCACTTTCTTCTTTAATTCAGTTCATTGTGATTAAACTTCTATAGATTTATATAATGCATATAACATCATGTTTATTACCTATTTATTTGAAGGATATTGTGAAGTTTACTTCAGAATTTATCTTCATAATGGAATTAAATACTTTTCATTCAACATGCTCATCATAAGAACTAAATATTAATCTTTAATTAATGTTCTTATTTACTTCATGAACATTACCTAAAAGGTAATGAACTATTTACTCCATCTTGTTTGTTTTGTAATCTTAAAAAAACTATATTAATTAGGAGAAATATATTTAAGGATGGTTTGTCATGAATGACCAATATCTACCTTTTATATTTGCACATAACCAGAGTAATTACAACCAATTCATATCTCACTTTGATTTCTCCTCCCAAGCTTCTCAAAGATGAGACTACATGTGAAATAATCTATGTCCTAATTTTGTAACCATAACTAACATCGAACGATGAGATGAAAATTATGATAAACCCTTCATATGCCTATTACATGAGTCTCCTATAAGAATTCTTAACACCCTTGCTTCCTAAGGTGTCTTAATATGTATCAAAGACACCAGCACCTTCAATTTCCTATATCGTAATATTTTCTATAAAATCATGTACTACTCTTTAAAAACTCATGTTGGATAGGACATTGATTTTTTTCAATAATTATCATAGTTTTTTATATGGTATTACACTATATTTTATAAAAAAATAAAAAAACTAACATAATTTACTTTTATATTGATTAACGATTGTGACATTACTGATTTTTTAAATCGTTAAACATATCCCACTATTTTTATCGAATTCTAGGAACCCTCTTTACTAGAATTATATTACTCTATCACTTGAGTATTATACTGGAAAATATCCTTGAACTTACACTTATAGCTTACAAGATATGGCTACGCCACTACTTATAGAGATAAAGGTATGAGTTTAATTGTCAGGCTGTAATAACTCATGGATCTTTAATTCATTGAGTGAAGTCTAAACTTCTAAAATAATAAAAACAATTTACTCAACACTTTCCTCTCACATTGCAAGAAACTGGCTATGACTAATCCTTTTTTCCAACTATAGTTAGGTCAATTAATCATTATTATGAGAACTCCCCAATAGTAGGAAGGACATTTATCTATGGTCGAATGAGCACCTGAACACTTTTTTGTGTTCAAATTTAAATTACAAAAGGCATTCGCGACTTAATATTTATATGATGGTTTTTATATTTTTTCTTAATGTATATAATGCATTTTTATTAATATTTTTCAATCTATGTTGTCATGATCACAACTAGACAATAATTGAAAAACACACAACACTTATTTATTCATTTTTCTTATTTTTTATATTATGTGTTTCCCACTATAAAAAAACATAAAATAATAAACAAATCCATAATGGAAAGAAACCACCTGACTAGCCTTGAGCATCAAAAACTGGTTGATCCATTGAAACTAAATAGATCTACCAAAACCTAGGGGTATCATGCCTGAGTCATATATTGACACATGATGTGGCTAGCCCCCATCTAACATCCACTCCCATTTGGGTTTCACCTAACCTTTGTAGGGTCTACGTCTTAAAACATCATCCTCAAAAGTAAAAGTATACTCACGTGCAGGAGAGGGGTACTACAGGTGTAATATACAATAGATAAATTTATACGTTCAGACCCTAATACACATTGAATGGAAAAAATGACAATGTAAAAACAATATTATTTAATTACAATCATCGTACACAATTAAATAATTAAATAAAATAAAGTAGACATGCACTTGTTATTAAATTTATGAAGATTATCCAGCAGGTAAAATAAATGCATGATAAAAAATAAACTGTAATAAATTAAATTATGGATGTATTTTATTAAATCATATGAATTAATTATATTTAAATAATTCAATTCTATTTAGTCCTATAACTTACTAAATTAGAATTCCAAAAATTAAATTAATTTGTTAATTTAATAAAAAAATCAATAAATTTTTTGATTATTTGAAATTATATTTTTAAACAAAAAATTAATTTTTTAATTAATTAAAGTTAATTATTCAATTATATTCAATAACTAAATTAATTTTGATTACTTCGGGCCCCTAAACCCTGTATAGGCCCAATACAGGTCACGTCAAACCCATGAAAACCCATTTCGTGCCATGAAAAGCTTGTACATGGCCATTCTAGGCTAGGAAGGTTCCCTTAGACTTGTTTAAAGTTAGGAGAGCCTATCCCAAATCGTTTGTGGGGAAAAATGAGGTAGTGTAGTGGGTTACCTCTCTATTGGGGAATAACACACATAAGAACATTACACGACCTGGTCTATCTGTTGGTGTGAAGGCCATCTTAAGACAGTAGTGGCAAAATGATGGGCTCATGATGGTATGGAAACAAAGAAGGTAGCATAGGCTTCACAGGGGATGGTGTTTCTAACCATGTATAGTGGGTTTCTTGCCTGATAGGGGTGCGTAAGTCATGGTGGCATAGAAAAGGGGGTACGACGAGGGAAACTCATCTGCAACGGTCAGCCAAAAGTGGTCTGAATAGATTTGACCACTATTAGTGGGTGGTGTGTGGGGAGGCACTTAGTGGATGGTGCTAAATGCTGGGAGGCCTCATTGAGTGGTGATACAGCAGGCTGGGGCTGCATCCATTGAAAAGGGGAGTGTGCGGCTGTGGTCTATCCTTCATCGAGGGCATAATAGTTTGGTTATGTGAGCTTGGCCCCGTGTGCAGATGGTTGGTGAAGAGGAGAGTTATCCCGATGTTTCTTCCATGGTGTATTAGTTTTGCAGGGTCACCTATAGTGGCATGGAGGTGTTTGGGGAAGCCCTAGATAGTAGTGTGACTAGGATGGTTGATGGGCAGTCGGCTTGTAGATGATGGAATAGGGAGACAACAGGGGATGAAGAGAGGTCAGTCTTGTGGGGGGGGGGGGGCAGGTAGATAGAAAGTATTCTTGTTGAATCATCATTTTATTTTTTAAAAAATTGTTTTATTTTTCACAAAGTCACTAAATCATTTTACTAAATAAACTATTTTTTTCATTTATATCATATTGACCATGTCCCTTGTTTTCAAAAAAGTGTGATGCCCTTTCAATATTTATAAATTCCCTTAAAGTCCACCACCCATGCATAAGTCCTCAACCCACCCATATTTAACATCCTATATCATAGTATTAATAAAAATCTTAATATTATAATATTTGAATTCCACAATTATATGGAATTAGGGGTGGTCCGAAAACACTATTCTGGACACTATCTCACCACTGGTCTGAAAATACCACCACATACAGATTCATATAGAAAAAATAACACAAATAAAATATATATTTGTTTGAAATTTTAATACATGAAAACCAAAAACAATCTGTAAAAACTCAAGGTTGAAACAAATCAATTATTTTAATTATCATAACTTGGTTGTTTGAGATCAAATAGAAATCTAGTTAGATCTTTTGGGACTGATTTAAATCCCTCTACTAAGTTTAATGCAAATTAGTTTTTCTTTACTTAGAAAATTCAAGCGATCAATCTAACACCAATTATATGGAAAAGGGTGATCAGTGGAATCCTATAGACTCTAGATTTAAAATTTTTCATCACCAAGATGACGAATCCTTTTTTCTTTGAAGATCTAAGCCCTAGTATGATCCTGATGACCTTGCATGAATTAATAGAACATTGCAATATAAATAAAAATTTGTACCTCATTACGAATTAGAGTGCGGTAAACAATAGCTCATCACTGATGATTGTTTCTTGAAGGTTCCAAAACTTAATCCCTATAGATCATCCACATAGGATGCCAGAATCCACGCACTCACCATTCATCAAATTTGGGGTGCAATCCCGAATCTCTAAACAATCCTTCGACGACGCATAGATCACATCAATATAGACCTTTCGATCCATCGAATTTACCTTGGATCAATCATTCGTAGAGAGAATATATCTCTTTATAAAGGTGGAGGATTGAGAATCGATAATCCATTGGAATAAATACCACACCCCTAAGCTTCTCCTCTCCTACTTATATAGTTGGTGAAAAAAATATCTGGATATGGTTTCTCAAAACCCAATAAATCAATTCCCACTAGATAAGTAATAAATAAATAATTATGATTAATTTAACTAGTCATTAATTTTATTTATATTTTATAATATACTTTCAATATAATAAATATATTACTTGATAAAACCATGTAATATAACTCAACTAGTTATTACCATTAATATTAAACAAACCTGGAATATTATAATAATATTCAGTCATATAATATTTTTAATTTATTCACTAAATACATCGTGAATAATTATAATAAATAAATTTAACCTAATTATTCTTTAGATGAGAAATAATGAATTTATTTATTCATCATCACTCAGACCCCATGGTGGGCCAACCATGTATAATATACCTATTCACCAGAATAGGTAAGATTCTTCAATGTGCTATTTTGGGTGACCCTCATTCCCTTTATCATGATATAATTGAATTATATTCACAGAGAATTAGTGGAGTCTAGAAACCTATCAAGGACCCTAAAGAGATAAGTAATAATCATAGAAACAAAAACTAACCTATGAAAATGTATGTGTTATATAATCTATTTTTATTTAAATATCTCAAAAACCATGACGCATACTTGCATAATCATCCTTTATTTATTTTTTATCTATTCATATAGATTTACCTATTACTATTTTTTCCAAGGATTTATTAATGTAATACCATCTAGATCATCTGATACTGAGATATATTACTTCCTCAAATCATAAGAGAAAAATTCTATCTTGACAATTGAACCAATTCCAGACCACCAATGATGCACACAACACAATCTATCTTGCCACGATTTTATTATCATGGTTTATTTCTTGCATAAAAGTATAAAATAAAATGGAATACATTGATAATGATCTCATGTTAGGATACCCCTACAAAATTCCATAGATATTAAAAAACAATGACACCTAAAACATGTGTTGTTACTATTAGTGTATATATCATCATGATCTCAACTATTATAGATCACCAAGTGTGAACTTTATGATAAGCATTATCAATGCTTATGATCCCCCAACACCAGATAGTTATACATTAACTTTGTTTAATCAGTATGATGTATCTAGACCATAGGACCTATATTTTAATTTAATGTCATAGTATCTTGAGGTTCTCATTATAGTCTAGGTTCTACTATAATCCTTTGATATGAATATTAATCTATGGAAATTACCTTTTAAATAGTGGACACATAAATTTATACACTAAAATGGTAAGAATGTATAATTTATAACTAACTATATCCATGATTTAGTAAAATAATTTTATTGTCTAGTTGGGTATAGGGAACCCACTATTAAAACACTTAAATACTCTAATTTTATAATTTATTCACCTCTATTCCCTTGAAAGCATATATAGGATGATTCTTATCATTGTTATGTGTCACTATGATTTGATGTTGCACCAAAGAATAATATAAACATATTATAAACCCATTAATTAGGGTTTCTTACAATCCTAAAACATTAACAACTGAGATGGGTTGACCATATTTATTTTCAGAATGTGATCCCAACACACCATACCCTAGGATACCTACAATAGAAACCTCTATGTCCTTATATGATTCATGGAATTAAATGATCTTATCCACCATATAATTCTCAATTTCAGGAATTTTTCCTTGTCAATTATTGATACAGCCATCCAACTCTATAGAATTCGTTGGGGTAGGTCAATCATTAAAACTAAGACCATCCCCATCGGTTCAATAATATTTTTAATACCCTCAGTATGACCCTTCATAGTATAAATTTTATTCATCCTCATAATCTTCTCCAACACCTTAACATGAGCTTCATCATCCATTTATACATGTACCTAATCCATAATTTTCCTCTTATAGTCTCATTCATGACTATTCCCTTGCATATTAAAAAGGTGATAACTCATATGGAAAATATTTTTACAAAAACCCTATCCATATTTTACAATGGCCCAGATGGATTTCCTAAAAGGTCAAGATAATTGCAACTTGACACACACCCAAGACTAAATTAAATGATTCAAAGTTAATTTGATCTGATCCATCTTTAATAATATATTTCTAACATTAACAAAACATTGGAGAAAATTAAAATTCTGAGAATGAAGTATATAAAGAGAAATCCATATCATTATTATAGGGCTATACTTCCTATTATGTTTCATTGGTTTCCATCACAAAAAAAATGAAAACATGAGGACCGAAAAAACTAAGGGATATGAGACCACAAAAATGTGAATTTTTCTCCATCCGTACATTTAATAGAGTTTATATAAGGATTGAGAATCCCAACCATCGTCATGTTCTTCAAACCAAATTGTGCATTCACATGCTTATAGAAATCATATGTTAATAGATTTAAATGCATAAATCACATTGCTAGGGTAAACTTCTAACAATAAACTAAAAAATATTACTTGATGGTATAAATATACACCATTGGGAACCCGTTAAACATCATGGGAATCCTCATATTGGAAATGATTGATAAATTTATAGAAATGGATTCAATTTCTGTTAAGGGGGAAAATAGGAACTCTCTTTACTTCTATAAGAACCGATATAATTTCATCTCTTGCACAAAACTGAGGGAGGTGTTTCCACCATTTCATCAGTCATGAAATCATATGAGTTTCCATATACTGATAAGGAAGAATCATTAGTCCAATTTATATTCATTTAATCATTAAAACCATTATATAGTAATCCAAAGTACATTATTTAGTCACATGGTTGTAATAAAAACTTTTCTAATGGTTATTTTGAGAAATGTGATATTTGAAAAAAATGCCTGAAGGTTTTTTTAGTGACTAAAAAATAAATGGTTTTATTAATTTATAATGAAATAAGAAATTTAAATGATGATTTTGAGACTTTTTGACACAAAGAATTTGTTTTTCACATTTTTAGGAAAATTTAATACGAGATTGAACAAGCTTAATGGATGGATCTAAAATTGAATTATTATATCATAGAATTTAAAATGTGATAATTTTAATTGTTTTAATAAAAATTCTGAAAAAAAAGAAAAAAGATGATTTAAGATGAATAAATTGAGTTTTTATTTAGTTGTTGCCTCAAATCGATATATTTGGAATCTTATTGTGTGTTTTAAATTAGTTAAATGATTATTTCTCTTGTATTATATTTCTTGAAAGTTATTTTATTATGTTTTTTTGACTTGAGGTTTTATTATTTTTAAATTATTATTTTTTCTAGCCATTTTTTGAGGCAAGGATATTATAAAATAGAATGGAAACCAAGTCAAATTAAGATATATATGATAACTGCAAAACATAATTAAATGGTTAATTACTTTGATATCCAAATTGGTGGGTTGTTGAAATTATATTTTATGGATTATTATGTCTCATCTATAAATATATATAATGTAATAAATTTTAAGAAGTATGTTTTGGAAAATCAGAACAAATATTAATGGCATTCATATTTATTCTTATATCTCACTTAATTTGTATATTTCTTTTAAAACCATTTTTATTGGAAAATTAATGTTTTTTTCTTAATATTTATTAATGGATTTAACTTTTCTCATAATTATTGATACTTATATTTACATTACTTTTGATGAAATTGGATATTTAAAATTCAAATTATTTAGCTAGTTATTTAATGGCGTGGTCTTCATAAAAATGGGAGGTGTTTAATTTAAATGTTTTTCAATTAAAAGGAATATTGATTTTATTTTCATGTTATGTTTTTAAAATATTTGGTGTGTAATTTGGGTTATTTTCAATTTCATAAAAATGATATTAAATGAATGATAAGTTGTCATTTTTTGTTTTATATCTGTATCTAAAATAACATTTTTCATGATAAATATCATTTTGATTTTAAATATTTGGATTTTATAGGTATGAGTATTGTTTAAGAATAAATTTATAAGTTAAATAAAGATATTTTTATATTAAAGGATATTTTAGTTTAAGTTAATTAGTTTTTATTATAAAATGGATTTTTTTTCAACTTGTGCGGTTTAAAATCTACTATAACTGGAAAATTCTCTCTTTCAAATCTATTATTTAGTTTTACTTCTTAATTTTTTTTATTTTTATTGATCAATTGTATTTAATATTTAATGTTTGTCTTTAATCATTTGTTTTCCTAGTGTTTTTTTAACAGTACTACGTTTGAAAATAAAATATCCATTGATTATATTAAAAAAAAAATGATTTTTAAGATGTAATAAAATACTTTAATGAAAGGCTTATAATTTCTTAGTCATTGATTTATGTTAAAAAATTAATTACAAAGTAAAAATAATTTCTTCTATGTGAATATAGATTTTCTAAGATGTTTTGGACTGATAAATCTTGGTTATATAGGTAAAAATTTTATATAATATGAAAATTGTGTGGCTTGTGTAATTATGGTAGATAAAATTAATTACTGTATATATTTTTTGGGTAGTGTTTGAGTTTATTTATTTAAGGTAAAGGGGACTTAATATTTTATTTATTAAACATGAAGTTTTATATTTTTCATGTGTTAGGATTAAAAATATAAGTTATCCTGATTTTGATGTGTTGTATTCTAATAAAATGAAAGTTATTTAATTGCACATGTATTTCTTAGTAGTTAATGGGGAATTTGATAATGATAATTTTATTAATCTTATATTATTTCTGGTGTAAAGTTTTTTTAGGTGTGTTTTCCATAGATTTAAAATCAAAAGTGAATTTTTATGTTAAAATATACTTTATTGGTGTGATGGTACATTAATAATGAAATGAAATTCTATTTGATGGATTTTGAATTTTGAATATTGGTAATGAAGATGAAGTTCATATTTAAATAATTTCTTTTCAAAATTCTATTGAGATAAGGGTTTCTTTTGTTCTAAAAGTATAGTTGATTTTTAAAGTCCTTTAATGGGTTGTTTTGGTGTGTGTGTATTGAAATTCTTTGATTTAAGACATGTGTGGTTATTTTAAATAGAATGTAATTGAAAAATTTAATTTGGTTTCAGGATATGTGAGGTGTATTGGTTATTTTAGGTCATATATGGACTCACAATTGGTAATTCAGGTTTGAACAATGTGTGGTATGCCTAAATGGACTTGTTGGATATGTATTCAAATTTTTTAGCTTGAGAACATTAAAAATGATATATTAAATTCCTTAATTTCTAGGAGATTTCTAATATTTTCAAAAGGAAGTTAGATCGAGATAAGTAGGACCAATTTAAAATTATATCTATAATATAAATATCATCTATAATAGGTCAACTTTATTATTTAATCTATATTAGGAATGTAAGGAATTGAAATTATAAATATTGGTCATGAACCGAGTGATTTTGGAGTATAACATAGAGAACACAATGCACAGTTTGAAGCATGGTTTCCCTTAATAGTGCTTACACACAATTTACACTATGTTGGGGAGACAATAAGAATGTTTGTTTGAATATATGGTAAGGAAACTATTTATACTAACTTATAATATTTTAAATTTCCCAATTTTAACATTAAACCATCCCAAAATATTTTTTATATCACTTGTACATAATAAATGTTCTAAGGGGGGTTTAAAGTAGGACTTAAACTCCAAATGACCATAAATTTATCCTCAGTTGTTCATTTGGTCCCCATAAGCTATCAAATCAAAGCTTTTAAATAGATATATTAATTTTTATATTTGGGTCCCAAACCAAAATTTTTATTAGTAAAAAATGGTCTGAAATACCATTAAAAATATGTTTTAAGATAGGGTATAAATTTTTCCATATTTGTTGGAAATATTCAAATATATGAATGGGATATTAAAATTTATATTTATCACCAGTTCTTACTCTAAACCACACTTTATATATATTTTTTGGAATTTTTATTTAAAATAATTTTTTATATGGATTTTATCTTATAAATTTTTTAATTTTACTCATATATATGTGTGTGTTCTTGTGAAACTACATACTTTAAACAGTGTCATTCAAATATAATTTATATAAATTTGAATTGGGTGATGGGTGGATGGTATTGAGTGAATGGATATGTGTAAATCCATTGTTATTGGGAGTTCCCATATGGAAATGGATGAGAAATTCCTTATGTGTGACATTAAGTGACAATGTTCTTTTTTTGTAGGGAATATACATCTTTTACCATATTATAATTTTCAAAGAAAATGATATTTTCCACATTAAAAAAAATTATGTTTTCAATAAAAAAATTTAATTGGATTTTTTTAGGAAGGTCAGTCTTATGTTGGGGAGAATTGTAACATACCAAATTTAATTTCTTAAATGTATATTATTATTTTTGTATTTTTGGTGGATCTTTTCAATTTTTTAAAATTTTAATAAGTTTAATACTTTTATTCATGGTATTGTATACCATGCATATTAATGATTTTTAGTGGTTTTAAGATACAGTTACAAAGTTTTATAAGGTGAAATTTTTTCCTAAAAATTAATGTCAATAGTGACACAATTAACAATTACTCAAAACATCAACTTTCATGTTGAGACTCTCTGAGACTAGGCATAATCAATTTATATATTTTTATGATGTTAATTTTATTTGTTTTGTATAATTCTATAATCTATGAAATATGGGTTAATATTATAGTTTTTTTGTATAAAACATATTTTTAATTTAATGTTATGTGTATATTTGATATTATTATTATTATTGTTACTATATATAATTACATGGAAAATTTATACTTCACATTGGAAATTAAAAACTACATTTATATGTATACCTATAACTATGTGTGTGTTTTCATTTCCATTTATATAATGATATTATCATATCTCAACTTATCAATATTATTTCATGCTATTTTAAGTATTATTGTTAAATATATTTAAAAAAATAACAGGAAAGCCTCATATTCTCCATACTCTTGGTCGATCATGCACAAGAAAGGGGAGGCCCAATTTCTCTTTTTCTTCTGTGTTTTTATCCTCTCTTCTATGGATGAATATAAGGTATGTATCCTCAATCTTATTTTTTTTCTCTTATCCCCTTCATCCAGTAATTCTTATTTATAGTTTTCACATGCCTAGAATTTATAAAAGATTGGGTTTCTTCCATTTCTAATAAAACACTCAAATTACATAGGGATTTTTCTTGTATGCTTTAATATTTATCATTGTGTATTTTATGGCTAGTTTGAAGTTATATTTTCATCCGACTACTCCCTTCTACGTATTTTAACTTTTCAAGATTCATTAATTTTTTTTTATTTTGACGTTATTATGTTTAAAAATTATTTTCTAATATTCTAGAGGTTCTTATGAATGGTAATATGAGTATTAAATAACTAAAATTCATTGAATATTGAATCAGTAAGTGGTTTTATACTTTCTTCCTTTTATTGAGATTATCATGTGTAATTATGGTTTTAAATTGATATTTTATTAAAAAAAATTTATCATTAAATATTTATAATGTAAATCTGAAAGTTTTTACAAGATTTTATATGATTTATACTAAAATTTATAAGGTATTTTTAGGGAAATAATTAAAAATATACTTTGATTTATTTAAGAATACAAGGTATTCGATGAAATACTAACTCCGAGTTTAATAATAAATTGTAACAACCTTGGTAAAGTTGAAAATAGATCAATTTAATTTCTTAAAAAAATTCAAAAATATATTTTATATATTTATATTAAATATTATAATATTATGTAATTTAAAAATCAAAAATTAAATAGTTTTATTCTTATAAAATTCATTTACATATATTATTTGATTTTATTTAAAAAGATTAATTTTAACATTATAGAATTCGAATTTTTAAAAAATAGAAATTTTAATATCTTCATTTCAAAATTATCTTAGTGTATATTTTCAATAATTTTCTAAACAAATTGAGTTTTTGGTGAATAAGAGAAATACCAATTTTTAAGAAAACTTTATATATTTTTAAGTATTTATATTGTATCATTTTTTGGGGATTGTATTTTAAATTTAATTATTTCATTTTGATTAAACATATTCCATCCAATTTCACTAAATCATTGTTATACTTGAATTCATAATAAAAATATATATTCTTAAAAAGACATTTTTCTTGAAAAACAATTTCATCATATTTTAGAAGTTTTATTTTTAATTAATTTATACCATTTATAAAAATTGAAATTGATAAAATTGAATCCATATTTGGAATCATAATTTTAAAATTTATTAATGATTTCACTTTCATTTTTTGAGATTATTAATAGTAACTTTGGTAAAAAAAGTGAATTACCACAGTAAGAGTTAAAATATGTTAAAAGGGTTAAAGTTAAAATGATATGGTTAAATGACTTAAATATTTTCCTAAATCATATTTTATGATCATATTTAGATCATATACCATCAAATATTCTAAAATGGACCATTTTTAATCCACTTTAATTGAGTAATACATTAATATATTTTAATCTTTTGAAATATTTCAAGTGTGTCCTCTCCCTCACTTATAAAATAACACCCACTATAATAACTTATTTATACTTTATGATCCAATTAGTTTGGTAAATACCTACCATAATCCTTAGCTAACATCCTCCCACAAATCCTATAGTTATTTCCTTGGTCATAATACCATCCAATGAAGGAATTATTTATAAACCTAAAAAGGTTTCCTAAAGAAGAGGTATAGTTCTTAATCGATTGTTTTCTTTTTTATTTATTCTTTTACCTCATTAAAATCACTCATAGAAATTTTAATATAATAAAATAAGTATATCATATATGCTGTAATGGTATTATGTTTATTTTATAACCCAGTTTCATTTATTTAACCATCTAAATAAAAATAAAAACATCATTTGTTCATATGTGCAGACTACCACCTCGCAAGATGATGTATTTTATTTTTCATCATTGAATCCTATAGATGGTCATAATAACAGATCCAAATAAAAAAAGATGATGTATATGATATTTATTTAATTACTTAATGATAAATAGATATTCTACTTCTTTATTTACCGTCCAATAAAAAATAAAAATATTGCTCGTGTGTACGTATAGATTATCAGTCTGTGAATCGATGTATTTTATTTTTCATCACCAAGTCACAAGGACTATATATATTGGTTTACTAAAAAAAATAAAATGATATTTTTATATAATTATAAATATTTAAATATAAAATAATACATATCTTCTTTACATCACGTTTCTTGAAAAAGTGGAAACATTACTAATGTGTATGTATGACCTACCATATCCATGATTATAACACAATTCATTTTTCATAAACACCTAACATAGTTGGTTATAAAATAAGAACTAATATATAAATATTATTATTATAACATGATTAAGACTCTATAAATTACATAATTATGATCCATTTGACCATTGTCAGCCTACCTAATCCATTTCCGACCTATGAGCAGAATGTTCTCAAAACATATGGGTGAACTTAATCGATTAAGTAATTAAGTATATAATGGATATAAGTGAATTAAAATGAATAATAAACTTGAAATGAGTAATTAAGAAAGTAAATAATTAACATAAGTTCATTACTTCAAAAGATAAAGAGCATACGTGACAAGTTATACTCGAGGTAAGGGATATGTTACCTTTAAACCACATTTCAAATGTTTTAAATATTTATTTTCTAAATATTTTTCCTCCATGTCCAAATTCATAAAATTATTCTTTAAATTTATTTATATTGGCATAAATAAATTATAAATGTCATTGTATGTCCATTTTTGCTTTCCTTCTAAAGTTTTAAAAAACAAATATTTTTATGTATTTGATACATGATGTTTTGACTTTGTTTAAAAAAAGGTAAAAGAAATGTTCTATTTTAATGTATATGATAGCCATAGATTCTCCCACTATTGAAATCATATTTTTTTGGGATTACATTACAATATTACTTTTTTTCCTCAAATAAAATCACTTATTCCCTTTTTTCTAGATATTTTTTTTATAATGGTTTTATGAAGGAATGGGATATATCAATATTCAAAAATGTTTTACTTCTGGGTTCAAAAGAATATTTTTAAGAGTTTAATGATTTAAATTTAATATTTTATGATTTTAATATATATAATGGTCCTTGTAAATTATTTATAAAAATTTATGATCCTAATAAAGATCTCTAATTCATTGGGTAATGATTATGTTCTCAAGACAATTATATTAGAATAAAACTAGTAGGTTATTCCATTTGTAAGGGTACTTGTAAGGTTTATATGAAGATAATGTACCAAGGAAGATATATCACCCATATATGATTTATAATGAGTTTTTATGGAAATAAATTTATTTCATAAGGAAAGATAATAAACTTTCATTTAAAGGAATTATTATTCCCTTTTTGGGTAAAAATGTATGATTTTAAGAAAAAAAATGAGATACCCTTGGGATTATGATTTTAAAATTATGTTATATTATAATTTTTTATGAAAAACATTGGGAATAAAAGATGATTTCATGTGTAATAAAATTATTATTTGATCTCAGAGT
Source organism: Viscum album (assembly GCA_963277665.1). Lineage (NCBI taxonomy): Eukaryota > Viridiplantae > Streptophyta > Magnoliopsida > Santalales > Viscaceae > Viscum > Viscum album. The sequence continues at coordinate 870,212,100 of OY728122.1, forward strand.
TTGTTATCTCAATGGAAAACTCTCTTATATGATCACATGGTTTTTAAATAGACTAACGACTTTCTTTATTTTTATTTTCTCCTTAGTGATATTTTTGTGCTCATACCACATTTTTTAATGTTTCTCAAGGGGTTTAAGGATTATTATTTATAATAATGAATTCATCTTTAAAATCAAAACAATTTGAAAAGAAAAGAAAATTTCTTTTATTTTAAAAATATTATATTTTGGAATAATGAATATGGAATAGAAGTGTACTATTTTTAATATATGGATTTTTTATAAAATATTTATTATCTAAGTCTCTAAAAAATATAAAATTGAAAAGTTCTTTAAAAATGTGAAAAATTGATATCTTGATTATAAAACTCAATATTATGGAATGTTTTAGGGATGGTTCCCTGTAGTTGGTTTAAAAGTAAGGTTTATATAATTTTAGATGTTAGGATAATATTAATAAAATACCATTAAGAGATTATAATTTGTGTTTATATTGAAATTATATATAATTTTATGATTACCATGTTCCTTTATCTAAACTATGTCAGTAAAGAATAGTTTTATATACATAAAACTATGAAACTGAAGTATTAAGGCCATAAGAAGATAACATCCTTCTAAATAAGAAACCTAGAATGTTTTGAAATGAAAAAGATAAGTTTTTATTTTTTAGGGATTATCTGATTCAATTAATAATTGGTGTTGGATATCAATGAAAGATATAAACTGTGTTAACCATAGATAAACATTTTCATTGTAGTGAATTTCATGAAACAAAACCCCCTAGCATTGAGTAGATCATATAACCCTTTGATATCTAAGTAATGGGTTAAATACTTATAGAATATATTTAAATTTATGTGTTGTTTAGATAAAAAAAGTAAAAAAAATTTACTTTCCATTTTTATGGTGAATTTGGTCAGTGGAGGTCAATAGATAAAAACATCAGTGAAATAGAAGATATAAATGTAATGGAATGGTATGAATTTAATAATATTTTCCTTGATAAGTATTTTTATAAATTTGATATAAAATTTAAAATAAATTCTTATAATTTATGTAGAAGTAATAAGATTTAGTATCCTTGTTTGAAGTAAGCTTCACCAAATTCGAATGGTATGGACAAACTTGTATTTGGGAACATGATAGTAAAATTAATTTGTTTTACTTAGGATTGAATAAAATATATCAAATAGAATTGTATTATCCTGAATTAAAAATTTATGAGAAACATGTTCAATGTGATGATAAGATAGAAATATAGATTTTTTTATGATGATGTATTCTATAAAAATAACAATAAAAATAAGCCTATAATTATAGTAATGGGGAATCATGCATAGAAGAAATCAGAAGGAAATAAAATCTTGTTTCCATCTTGTGATAAGTGTGGAAAAAAAACCATGGAAAATAGATTTTAAAGACTAGAAATTATTTCTATTGTGGTAATATTGAACATTTGGTTCTTCAATGTAAAGAAAAATTTCATATTAATGATCATAAAAATAATGATAAGTTATAAGTGATATATTTTAATTGTAATAAAATGGTTTATTATATGAGTACTTTTCCAAAGATAATAATAAATGATGGAATTCATCAAGATCACAAGTAGAAACAAGTGGATAAATTCTTGGAGACTAATTTATAAAATTCTATACCATCCAATGGTGTGGAGCTAGTTCTAGAGAGCTTAGTATTTTTCAATGGTTGATCTCAATTTCAGGTACCATCAATTGAAGGTAAATGGGGATGAAATTTTGAAGACTGAGTTGAAAACTATAGTTTACTATTATGACATTGTGGATATTACCTTTAGGTTGAATAATTATCCATCTCTATTTACAGACCTTATGAATATATTTTTTCATGAGTTTTTAGATAAATTTTTTATTGTGTTCATTAGTAATAGTTTTTATATTTAAAAATTTATAAGGATCATGAAAAACATGGGGGTATTGTTTTTCAAATCTTAAAAGAAAATAAGTGGAATGAAACATTTAGTATATGTGAATTTTGGTTGTTCCAGATTTATTCCCTTCAACATATTGTAAATAAATATGGACTAACTCTTGGTATATTTAAATTTTTTTTTAAAGAGTGTCCAAGACCTATTAATGTCATAGAGATTTATAGTTTTCTTTAATTAGTGAGTAAATACTGATGGTTTTTTGAAAAAATTGCTCAGTTATCTAGATCACTAAATAAGTTAACTAAAAAAGGATTTAAATTAAACTAGATTAAAGTGTGTGGTCAATGTTTCTAGGAATTGAAAAAAACACTAGATAATCTTCCAGTTTTGGCATTTCCATCAATAAATATTGTGTTTTTTATCTGCAATGATGCTTCTTTGAAGGGAATTGGTTGTTTTATAATGTATACTAATCAGCTAATGGATTACCCTTTATGTTAATTGAAACATTATAAGCTAAATTATCCAATACATAAACTTGAATAGGATGCTGTGATTTTTTCCTTGAAAATATGGATACATAAGTTATATAGATGAAATTGTGAAATATATACTGAACATAAAAATTTAATATATATATTAATTCTATAATAGTTGAACTTGAGGTAGAAAAGATGGATAGAACTGATAAAATATTTAGAATTCATGACTCATTACATCTAGGAAAAGATGATAGAGAAAATGATTATATAAGTTGGAAAAGATAATGAATCATTAAAGATGTGACATTTCAAAAAAGATCACTCGGTAAATGATTTTATGAATAATGGTCTAGAAAATTTTCATATAGGAACTTCCTTATTTTTGTTTTAGGTTTTAGTACAGTAGTATTTGTTTGAAATAATTAATAAAGGTTAGTAGGAGGATCATGGTTTATAGGAAAATGTATAATTGGTCAGGAAAGTTATGTTTCCTAAATTTAATATTGAAAAAAGGTGTTAAAAATCATAAAAATACTATGTGTGCCTTGTGATTCTTAATTGAAGAAATAATTGTTGAGTGAATCTCATAAATCAGTATTTTCTAATAATCCTCCTGGAGTTAATATGTAAAGATAACTTCAAGAACATTTTTGGTGGGAAGGAATAATGAAATATATTTCTAACATTATCATGTAATTTTTTATTTCTCAGTAGGTTAAAGTTAGATGAAAACTACTGAAGAGAATTATTTTTAATTTTCTCATCCCATAATGGATATAAGAGAATATATCTATAGATTTCAAGTTTATATTACCAAATACAACTTGAGGTAATAATATTATATGGGTTATTTTTGATTTTTGACTAAATATACATATTTTATTCCTATTTGAGATTATATGTCTTTAGGCTATCATTCAATATATTATCTTCAAGAGATAACAATATTTCATGGAGCCCATATTTATGTTATATACTATCCTGATCATATATTTACAACTATATTTTTGTAAAATCCTTTATAAATCATTGGATAATGAATTATATTTCAATATAGCTTTTCATCCTTTGTCCGAGGGACAATAAGAGCCGAAAATTTTGAATTTGTAGGATATTCACTGAGCTTGTTATATGGATTAATAGAGAAGTTTGGATCAACATATTTCATTGATTTTATTTTATTATATTAATAGTTTTATTTCAGTATACAGATGAAACATTTTGAGGTATTATATGGAAAGTCATGTTGGACTGTAGCTTATTAGGACAAAGTTGGTGAAAGAAGGTTTTTGGGACCAGAATTGGTAAAAGAGATACTTGAAAAATTTAAAGTGATTTAGAAATACAAGAGGATATTTTAGAGTAGATAAAAAATTGATGCTGATAAAGGGAGGAATGATCTTTTATTCGAGGTGGGCGATCATGGTTTAATTAATACATCTTAATGAAAAAGTGTTAAGTATTTTGGTAAAATGGGAAATTTAAGTATGCAGTTCACTAAACCATATAAAATTCTAGAAAATTTTGGATCATTTTCGTACTAAGTGGCCTTTATTATGATTTTATCCAAGGTTCATTATATGCTTCATGTTTCACTATTTAATAAGTATGTGCCCTCTGTATCTCATGATTTGAGTCATGAAATAGAATAAATTGAAGAGAACCATTCTTATGAGGAACATCCTTTTCAGATTCTTGATCATAGTGAGTAGGTTTTGTGGAATAATTTGATTTACCAGGTTACACATTTTGTAAATACCATATGATTGTAGGGTAAGCATAGGAATCTAAAAATTCTATGAAGTAAAAATATCTCTACTTGTTTAAGAAGTGGATAAAATTTCAAGAAAAAAATTTCCAAAAGGGGGAAGAATGTAACAACCCATGTAATTTTGATAATAGATCAATTTATTTCATTATATATATTATTGAATTAGATTTTATAGTTTTGTATTAATTATAAGTATTTAAATTAATTCTCCAATTAAAGAGGAAATGGTTTCATTCATAGCAAATTTGTTTACATGTATTATATAATTTTATTTAAAAACCATAATTTTTTAATTTGAAAATTTGAATTCAAAAAAAATGATACCATTTTTTTATTATCAATTCAAAATTAATCTTAGAGTGAATTTTTGATAGTTTTATACAGACATTTATTTTTGGGAGGATAATAGAAAATACTGTTTTTTAAGAAAGATTTTTTCATTTGAAGTATTTATATAATCTCATTTTTCTTTGAATTGGTTTTCAAATTTAATTAGTTCCTTTTAATTAAAAATAATCTAATAAATTTTACTATAATCAACATTGTACTTTTATTTGGAATAAAATCATTTCTTTACATAAAATGACATTTTACTAGAAAATTGGATTTGGGCACATTTTGCATGTTTTTTTGAAATTAATTTATACCAATTATAGAAATAGAATTTGATATAATAGAATCCATTTTTTTAATCCTCAATTCCAAATTTGGCATTGTGTTAACATTCATTATTGGTCATTATTAATTGAGACTTTGGTAAAAAAAATGAGTTGCCACTGTAAGAGTTAAAAAGGATTAAAAGGGTTAAAACTAAAGTGATAAGGTTTAAAATGAAAAATATATATAAATACATTTTTTGGTTATATTTAGATCCTATCCTCTCTCTTAATTGAAAATTTTACATTTTTGGAGTCTTTTTCCTTGAGTAAGACATTATGATATTTTAATCTTTTGAAACAATCCAAGTGTGTCCACACCCTTGCTTGTAAAAATACACCCTCTATCCTTCTTATCCACACTTCAAGAGATGTTTATCTCAAAAATATATACCCTAATACCTTATTAAAATATCTCCTCATTTCCTATAGTTTTTTTGATCATTATACTATAATAGTAATGATTTTGGTACGAACCTAAGAAGATGCCTGAAGAAGAGGTATAGTTTAAAGAGAGTTTCCTCTTTATTTCTTTATTTACCTATTTAAAATATATTTTAAACATTTTAATATAATAACATAATTATCTATTATATATTATAATATTATTATGTTTATTTTATAACCCATTTTCATCTACTTAACCATCTAGTGAAAAATAAAAACATCACTCGTGCGTACATGTAGACTACTACCTCTCGAGATGATGTATTTTTAATCACCAACTCTTATGGATAGTCATAATAATGGATAAAAATGAAACAATATGATATATAGGATATAAATTTAATTTTATAATTGTAAATAAACATTTTATTTCTTTATTTACCATCCAACAAAAAATTAAAAAATTTCTCACATGAATGTGCGGACTACTACCTCAAGAACATTTGTATTTTATTTTTCATCATCACATCAAATGGACTGTATATGTAGGATTATGTAAAGAAATTATATTATATACACTATATAACTATCATTATGTATATAGATAATAAAACTTTTCTTATTTCCCCCTTGTCCGTTGAAAAATGGAAACGGTCATCACGTATATATAGGGCTTATTGTCTCCCTAATTGTAATATAATTCATTTTTCATGACAACCATACAAAGTTGGTTCTAAAAGTGTAATTAATACATAGAAATGTTAATTATAACATGATTAATATTTTGTAAATGTTATAATAACGATCCATTTGACTATAGTGAACCTACTTATGTGATTTTTGACTTATAAGCCGATTGTTCTCAAAACATCTAATGTGAATATAATCGATTATTTAATAAAGTATAACATGGATATAAGTGAAGTAAAAGGAATAATAAAATATAAAATGGTTTTCAAGAAAGTAAATAATTAACCTAGGTTTATTATTCGGGTTGATAAAGAATGTACATGAAAATTTTGACTCGAGATGCGGTACACTTTACCTTAAAAACTTAATTTAAATGTTTTAAAGATTCACTTTCTAAATCCTTTTCTACCATGAATATACTCTTAAAATTATTTTAGGAATGTATTTATATTGATTTAAATAAATTATAAATCATATTTTATGTCTATTTTTAATTTATTTAAAAGGTTTTAGAGATGAATTCTTTTACATATTTTATATGGAATTCTTTGAATTTATTTACATAATGGAAAAAATGAATGTTCAATTTAAACATATATAATGTTAACGGTTTGTCTCTCCATTGTAAGATCTTGGATTTGTTTGAGGAAAATATTTGTAAAAAAATTATGGTTTAATTAAATTTTATAGAGTTAATGAAATTTTTTTCAAGTCTATGTAGAGGATTAGGGGTGTTCCAAGGGTTTAGGATATGAAACAAGGGAGAACAGGTCCATCCAGTGCATGTTGCATGTTTGAAACATGGTTAATAGTAATCGTTCACCCTAACTATTATTGGCTTGAGGAAGGGTGAATAGTTTAAACAAACTGTGAAAGGGGGTATAAAAACCATTTAGGCTGGGTATAGCCATCTTGCATGATCATGACATGGTTTCTTAAACCATGTGGGATCCCTAGGTAATCGTACGGCCTAGTCCCCTCTTAGATAAAGGGTGGCACATAGTTGGTGCATAGTTTTTCCAACCATGCGATCAAACTGTGAGCCCATTAAAAGTGTAATTTTTTCAATCATTCCTCTTAGGACTTAAGAATTATAACTTGGAATTTTCATCCTTTATTCCTCCAACAACTCTAGTGACAAACCAAATCACCTAAGACCTCTCAAGGATTGATCTCTCTCACTTCTAGGCTGTTTGGAGTGTCGTTGGTTGAAAATATAAGATTTAGCGGAGTCTAACACTCCTCTTTATTCTATTTTTTGGATTACGTATTTTTTATCCTTTACTCTCCATTTGAATCCCTAAAACCCTCTTCTTCTAGTGGATCTCAGTTTGGGGATTCAAGTGGTGTTAAAATTAGGAACAAAGTCTAGGGTTAAAATAGAATTCATATTCAGAGGTGAGGTAGGTGGTCTACAAGTTATATCCCATAATTGTTTAGTTATTTATATTTGTGTGGATATGATTTGGTGTGGTTGTATTGTCCATTTTGTTTTCCTTGGTATAAATGATAAATTGACTAGGTAAATGTTTAATTGGACACCTCATGATCCCCATGGGATGTGTTGAGAATTATTTGACCGAGTTAAGGGCCACCCATGGGGTGTGTCTCTTTTTGAACATGGATATCAAAATGATAAGTGTAAAATTTAATTCTTATGATGTAAATCCCATAATGAATGTGTTGAAATGTTATCTTGGGTTATGGAAGGGAAATAATGGATTTTTATTGGTTTTTAACATTACAAAAATGGTTTTTTATAATGTTAATGTTTTAATTGAGTAATGGATTGAAAATGGTAATTATAACTACTACAAATATGGACTTTATGAGTGCTAGAAAAGTCTATTAACAGTGATAAAAAAGCATTATTAATCAAGGAAATTATAAAGGGGGGTCCCTTTTATCAGTGCTACGAAAATCACTGATAAAGACCCCTTTTATCAGCACTTTTTTATCACTAATAAAAGGGGAATTTTATCAGCTCTTTTAAAAAGCACTGATAAAAGTTGAAAAAATATTTAAAAAAATATATTTTTTCAATTTTGGGGGGCTTCAACAGCACTTGAATCCCCCCTTTAACAGCTCCCACCACCATGGTAGCCCACGTACGCCCCAAGAAAGCTCCACCCAGCCCCACCCACCTTTAATAGTGCTAGGTAATTCCCCACACCTGCACGTGCGACCTGCCTCGCCCAGGATTCGAACTCGAGACCTCTTGCCTGCGCACCTGAGCCTTTACCACTCCACCATATTTCTTTTCTTTTCATTTATTAATATATCTATTTATTTATATATATATTTAGTCATATTAATATATACATATATTTAATTATATTAATATATATTTATATATATATATCTGTATATTAATATATATATATATAAACATGTATATATATAGTCATATTAATATATACATATAGTTAATTATATTAATATATATACATATATCCGTATATTAATATATATTTATATATATATATATATATAGTAATAATTTTTTATCCGTATATTTATTTGTTTATTAATATATATTTATAAGATTAGTTTTAAATACATTTATAAAATATGTTTTCCTATGTGTGTTTTTATAAATAAATACATACATACATACATACATACATACATACATACATATACACAATATACACACAGATATATATTATATGTATATCTGTAGGTATAATTATACATAATTATATATATTTACAAATATTATATATTAATATGTATATACAAAAGTGCTAGAAATGGGGTCTCGAAAAACCAAACAAATCGCAGAGTCACTGAAAAAGAATTAAATTATTTTCCGGGGGTCAATTTAAGCTCCATAAATAGTCAAACTGAAGCTCATGGAATGAACTATGATAAAACAGGTGTCGAAGGCTGAACAGACACACAAATCAAAAGTTATGACCATTTTAATAAAAATTTGACAGGGGTCCGGACACGGAAACTAAGTTTTGGAGGCCTTCTAGTATTTTTTTTTCAATTTTAGAGTCAAGACATGACTGAAACAATGTATAATTTAACCTTCTATGTAGATTTGTTCGATGTCTTTGATTTGATATGTGGTAGAGGCCAAACGGACACCCGGAGCGAAAGTTATGGCCATCTGAAGTTAGACGTATTTTTTTGAGTCTTATGACAGATATATATTTCGTTCCTCTGATGGATTCGACTGGACGTGGTCTTCAATCGTTTCGTGATCTTCGATTTGACTATTCACAGCCCTCAAATGGACAACTGGGGCAGAAGTTATGCTTCTTTTAGTGAGTTGCTGGTTTCTTTGGTTTTTAGGAGATACGGGAGTTGCAAAATTTCAAACGAAAATAACTTATGCTCCGAGTGTCCGTTATAGATCTACCTCTTATCAAATCAAATCTTGAGAAACATTACAAAATCTGGTGATCACCGAAACCTCTTCTCATGTTCTTTGAGGTTCAAAAAGGACTAAAACCCTCTAAACAGTCATAAGTTTGGCTTCGGGGGTCCGTTTTATCATAACTTCTGCTCCAGGTGTCCGTTTTGCATCAACCACATATCAAATCGAATCTTACGACCAGACCTACACTACTGTGACTATTGTAACACCTTATCATATTCTTCAAGGTATGAAATGTTCCTTAATCCATACAAATGGCCATAATTTCTACTCTAGGGTGTCCATTTTGGGTCTATGACATATCAAATAAATATAAAACATATTTTAAAAAACATTTATTAAATTTATATCAATATAAATATACTTATATATGAATATATTATTTTTATGAGTTTTTTTTGAAATATACACATTTATCAGCACTGGGAAAATGCACACTGATAAAACCCCCCTTTATCCGCGCTACTAAAAAAAGCACAGATAAATGGGGTCCCTTTATCAGAGATAAAAAAAGCACTGATAATCGAGGGGTCTTTATTAGTGCTAAAAAATGTTTAGATAAAGGGTAAATTTTTACAGTTCTTTTTTTAGCGCTATTAGAAGTGCCCTTTATCAGCGCTTTTTTTAGCACTGATAAAGGGCTAGTGTTTCCCTTGCCCCATTTTGTGGAAGTGTCTATTGATTGGTTATTGCATTTGAATGATGAATGGGTTAATTATGTTAAGTCAATTAAATGAGTGTGTAAATGGGATAAGGAATATTGATGGCTTATGTGTTAAAATGAACTGTTGTTGGAAATCATCAATGTGTAAATGGTTATGGTAATGTTGATAAATGTGGTGATTGAGTAAAGAATATTGTGCACATGGATTAGTGGTATGTGGGGTATTGACTTGAGGTTCTACACCCATGGGTTAGGTTGGACTATGGCTCTATACCCCACCCATATAATTCATAGGTTAGGGAGGTAGAATGATTATATATCCCCAAACAGTTGAATTAGATGAGACAACCTATACTAAGGCTCCAAGGTAAGTATCATCTAATTGGTTGTGAAATGTTTTCCCAAGTGAGATAGGGAACTTTACTTATTCCATTTACGTATTCTAGTTGACCAACATATGGTGTATTTTAAATGATGAAAATGCCTATCCCATGGTACAATTGATGAAAATGGCTTATGTGGGTATTGTTAACCAATGGAACCTAGCTTATATTTTGTTTACATTTTTATTCATTTTTTACATTCATACACTATCTATTTAGACTGGATATTTTGTAGATCCTGTTAGTGCTGGTGGCCTACTGAGTTGTACTCCTTCCCTACTCTGGCCGTCATTGGGTACCTGAGTAGATTTCATTGTTATAGGTCAAGACAAGGGAAAAGGACCTATGCTAGAGGGTTGACTTGGGTGTGGGATGTGTATAGATGAGTTATGAACCATTTTGGGGATTCTTATATATATCATTATTTTGGATTTTATCTACACTTAGAATTATATTACATGACATAGCATATTTAGTATTTGGTTGTGGTCTTATACCCAATTTTGGGAATTGGTTGGTAATTCATGTTTTTTTTAGTTTTTATTTCTATTTCCTTTATTTTGTTCTTTTTCTGATGTGGCTTACTCTAATAAAGAGGGTGTACTCTCCCCGTGTGATCTATTAGAATCTCACTCAGAGTCGGCAGCCTCTGGCCTAAAAGGATGTGTGCCTGAGGTCATATGACCACCTGACTCATAGCACCGGTTTAGTGGCATCTAGGTTGGGGACATTTCAAAGAGGTATTGGAGTGGTTCTTTTCTGTTGTCTTACTATTTGGGGATGGTAGACGAGTTAATATGATGTGTCGGGACTTGGAAAAGAGCTCATGCATGGGTGTATCTCAACCATGTATAAGGGAAAACCCAAGTACCCATGGTGGGATCGTTGTTCTTGATGTGTGTTGTTACTGTTGAATGATATTTCACCATTGGTTGATTTACTCACAACTACAAAATAATCCTTTAACAAAACAAATAAAAGACACTCTTTATCAGTTATTTTTTTAGCATACTAAATGGTAACCTTTATTAGAACATTTCGTTAGTGCTAATAAAAGGTACTCTTTATCAGCGCTATCTTTTTAGCGCTGATAAAGTTCTCGAATAAATTAAAACAATTAATTAAATAAAAATGAGTTTTTTAAAAAAATTAAAAAATTAATTATTAAATATTTTTTTGGCAAAAATGAATAAATTTATTATACTATATAGAAATTATAAATATTAATAAATAGTATATATTAAATATACAGATATATGTAAAATAAAAATTATACAAATAAAAACTAAAAATAAGTAAATTAAGAAAAAATTTAAGCATTTTGTTTATTAAATAATTATTTACAATATTAATAAATATTATATATTAAACATATAAATATATATGATTGTATACAAATATTATTTATATAAAAAGAAATATTTATTATTTACATTAAATAGTTATATATTTAGTGAATAATGGATTATAATTGAAAATTAATATAAATAAAAAATGATAACTAATTACATCGAGTAATGGACATAATTGAATGTCATTTATTTTTAAATTTAACATATATCAAACGAGTGTTATATTGAATTCACATTAATATATACATAATTAATGCATTCTTATATAAAACACTCACACACAAATATTTACATAATTGATGAAATCTTTATATAATTTCTTCAAATTTTATTATTGATTTTAGAATTTCATTATAAAATGATACATTTCATATATCATGTCGATAATCAGTATATTTTATTTATTTATTTTTAATATTATTATTGTTCGATATTAATTAATTTTTAATATTTTTTATTTTTTATTTTCTATTTTTTGGGGAATTTAATAAATTTATATTATGTTATATATATATATATATTTAATATATTTTAATATTTTAAAAATGTATTCATATTTATTTCAATATATACCCATATTTTTTAAATAATTTATTATTAATTAATAAAATATTTCCATTTTTTCAATATTATTAGTGTATTCATTTTTAATTATTCAATTCAACTCATTTTTAGCATGCACGTACTTAAAATTAAATATTCATTAATAATGTTAACAATATATTTGTAAACAAATATTTATAGATAAATATATTTACAAATGTATATTTACTATATTTATACATTTATATATTTATAATTATAAATAAATAAATATTGTTTTTTAAAAAATTATTTATATAATTATAAATAGATAATTATAAAATTATAGTAAATTTATTAAAATAGTGAATATATTTAATATATTAATTAATCATATATATATATATATATTTATATAATTATATATAATTTTATAAATATATAAACATTATTTTTTTAATATATTTAAATAATTATAAATAAATAATTATATAAATAAATAATTATAAAATTATAATAAATATATTTAAAAATGAATATATTTGTTTTATTTATATTTATATATATTTACTAAATATATATATAATTATATAAATATATTCATTAAAAAAATTATTTATAATTACAATTATAATTCATTTATCAGCACTTAAGTAATAAGTGCTAATAAAAGGAATCTTTATCATCACTTTTTTAGCACTGATAAAGAGAGATCTTTATGGGCACTAAAAGAGATCTGATAAAGATTCCATTTATCAGCACTGATTAATTTAGCATGGATAAAAGGGATCTTTATCATTACTTTTTGGAAGCACTGATAAAAGTATCCCAATCACTTTTAAGAACCCTATCTATTCACAAACCAAACACGATATCTAAAGCATTCCACATAATCCACCTACTTATGGAACACCTACTCATCAAATCCAACCTATAATCATGTCTTGAATCAAGTATTGAACAATTACAAGGCTTGAATCCAAGGCTCGAATGATTCAAGGGTCAAACAAATATTGGGTCACCCTTGATTTCCGCCACCCGTATACCCACAATTTTTTCTGCTCAATTCACCCCGACCTTGACAGCTGCTGGTTTATCTTTACCATTCCTGGAGCTTCAGTACTTCTCGAGCTAGTGTGCCTTTGGTGCATCTCGATGAGGTCACACCACCTCACCTATGGGGAGGTACACCAGGGCCACCTTGTGTCACCTCACACCAAGTTTCACAGAGGCGCATTCCTTAGACAAAAGTTTAATAATCTCATATAGTCTTCTTTCATATTTTTTAGGGTTGTGATTATGGTGGAATTTTTTACTCTCATAGAGATCTCTATTTCAAGTGTCATACAAGTGAAATTAAAAAATATCCACACCTACTACATTCCATTTCTCCTAAATATGTCTTAAAAGGTGTCATTCAAGGTAATCGAGAATCAAGTTATGACCACCCACATGAACACCACTAATTGATTCAATGAATTTTTATTTCATGAACACTCATTATAGTGAGGACTGAGACATCACAAGCTATCAGTGTGAATGACTCAAAATGTCATTTTTTTTATTTTTAATTGAAAATACTCTAAAAAATAGATTTTGTTGTGAAAATAAAATAATTATTTTCAAATTTATTAATTCTCTTTTATTATTATAAAAATAATTGTATTGATTTATTAAATAGAATAGTTTAATTTCTTTAAAACTAATAAACACTATTATTCAATTAAATAATGTATTAATTTTTTTTCACTTAGTAAATATACATTAATAAATAAATAAATTAAAATATGTATTTTATGTTAACAACATATATTATTTGTGTACTGAATAATTAATTATAATTTTAAAACACATTTTGGTGTCCCAGACCTCCCAATCATCATTGCAAAGAACAATCCAAAAATAAAAAATCACTGAGCCTATCAAAAAATGGTCATAATGGTTTTCATCAATTGATGATTGATTGAATGGGAATCTAAATTCTTATAATAAATTAGGATTAGAAAGATTCATGAGGGGATGATAATCATAAAACATGTTTGAGTAACATAATACCATAAACAGATTGTTAATTAAGCATAATATTTGTGACATGGATCAAAATATAATTCAAAAATCCTATAACATGGGAGAATGAAATAAAATTGTGGAATAATTTAAAAATAATGTGTAAAATAGAAAATATGGAAATTAATTAAAATTAAATGAAAAAATAATATCTAATATGAAAGGAAGATTCTTTTGTAAATCCTTTAGTGTGACATCAATAATAAATTCCCCTTACATTCCATTATTTTTTATACAATACAGTTCTAATTATTTCTTCACATTCATATATGTATTTATAAAATCTTCAAAATGCTTCATAGAACCCTTTAATTTGTCACATGTTCAATATAGTTCATTCAATGGTTGAAATTTATCATCCAATTTTACTTATGAAGATTCATCTCAATTCAAATTTTTTTTGTAAAATTGTGTATACTCCACTTTAACTTAAAACCTCTATATCTTCCATAATTACTATTATTTATTTCATTATTGATGAAATTTTATAATATGTGCCCAAAATCACCATATAACCCATAATGGTCATCAAAATGAAGTTTTCTTATAAATCCTACTCTTTCTCTGCATTAAAATAATTCATATTTTCAACATATCTATACATAATTATTCAATCAATTTATTAACTAATAAATTTGAGATGTTTGGAATATTTATCATTATTAGGTATATTATTTTTTAAAAGTTATTTTTTCCATTCCTTATTTATTTTTAATTGAAATTTAAATTATAATTTTGAGATGTTTTTAAATATTTGATATACCATTGACATAAAAAGTAATAATTTCTTATGTTGTTACATCACTTGTCCAAGAAAATATAAATATGGTTATCAAATTATATATAAGATATAATAATTGTTAAAAAATTATGTATTCGTCATTTTAAGTCTACAAGAATTATCCCTTTCAAAGAATATAATGAAGTAACAATTTTATCATCATCACCTTCATCTCCGGAACAATTATTATTGAAATTTGTTTCTTGAGATTCATCCCTCATCTCTTTAAATTGTATTTATTACTTTGAGTAGTAGTCATCCCATGGATGACTTCTAATTATAGTACTTCAAGAAATATAGTTGAATGTCCACAAGATATGGATGATAAGTTTCAAATAAAAAATGCAATGATAAATATTTGGGAGATGAGCTGATGAGGATGATAGTTGTATATAACTTTCACCTTTGGATGAATATAGACGACAACACCTACCATATTTGAATAATTCTTTTCTTAAATATAACTACCCATTTTATTCAAAGAATACTAAAATTATTTGAAAAAATAAAGGGTTTCCTGTAGTATATTTAACTATAACTTTCACCTTTGATAATGAATATCTTATGTGTATTTATTTACTTATTGTAAAAAATGAATATTTTAGGAACCCAATAGGATGGATATGAATCGAAAATAGATCCAAGCTAATCATTTGACAAAATATTATGAAGATAGAGTTAAAGTGTTCATCATGTCTTCAATAGAGCATGCATATGACCCTTTTCAAATCCTTTTTCAATGTTTACATTATTTTAAATTGGGAAACATTAGTCCAAAAGAATCGAAAAAACATTTTATTTGCCAAAAAATAGTTTAAAGCTATAAATTTTAGACTAAACATGGGAAAAAATGAATGTGCACACCAACTGGGATTATATTGTGGGTTATGGATCATTTGATATGAATACCAGTTTAAATGATGATTTAGATCGTATAGAAGAAATGACAATGGAAACTGAAGATGACCGTTTTTATTTTTTAATTTCTTTTGATAAATTAAATAGTTATGCTAAGAAACCATTGTGTACCAGTTTTAAAAAATACAAAACATTGTCAGATATATTGAAGTTATATAAATTGAAATCTAGTAGCATATTGATAAACACTAACTTTATAGAAATTCATGGTCTCCTGAATGATATGATACCAGAAGAAAATTAACTAACATGTCAAACATATGACACTAAATGAATTATATGTTCATTGGGAATGATCTCTAAAAAAATCATGCTTAACCAAATTATTTCATATTGTTTTGCAAGGACCATGAATCATTTATAAAGCACCCAAAATCTAGTGCAGATTAATACAAGAAAAGTGAATCAAGTCCTTAAAAATATGTATGGTACATTCCTATCATTCCACGATTTAAAATATAATATAGATGTCATGAAATAACTAGATAGTTAATGTAGCATGTAGATACAATAATTAAATATGGGAACCTATGTCATCCAGTAGATTCTCCTCGATGTAAAAATATTGATTATGAGTATCTTTAATTTGGATATGAGTTGAGAAACTTTCATATTTTATATCTATAGATAAAATAAATAGTTTTTTGTAAATAGTAGTACTCATAGTACATGGCATGCCATGTTGGTAAATTATAACATACTGGCATGGTTATGAATGTATCATAAATAAATTATGTTGTCTTTGGTTATATCTGTACCAAAGAAACCTAGTAATGATATTGATGCTTATTTGGCTCTATTGATTGAATATTTTAAATTTATGTGGGATATAGATGTTACAATGTATGATGCTCATGGAAATGAAAAATTCCCTTTGAGGTCTATATTGTATGGGACCGAAAATGACTTCCTCACTTATGGAAATTTATCAGGATATAGCATTAAATAAATGTTTGGGTGTCCCATTTCTGAAAAATTCACACATTTAGTTTAGATGAAACATTCCTTGAAAACTGTGTTTTTAGGAAATTAGAAATTTTTACCTCAATGACATAAATACAGATCATGGACGATAACATTTGATGGGAATATTGAACATGGAACAACACTATCTCCACTAACATGTGATCAAATTTTTGATAAATTAAAATATATTGACCCTGTTTTCTATATATATATTTTTGAAAAACCATTTGAAATTAGGTTGAAAGAAGATATCAATTTTCTTTAAATTACTATAATGGAATTGTTTGAATTCCATGGATATAGAAAAATATATATTTATAGTGTTATTGTCACATTAATAAATAATCCTAGTAATATGAAAGATGGAATCAATGAAAGGTTTGACCTAAATAACACGGGGATAAGGTAAGAGTTGGCATCATTGAAGGGAAGTGGGCAGAATCATCTTCCTACAACAACATGCACTCTACCCAAATAGGAAAAATTTCAATTTTCTTTTTTTCCTTAATAGTGTAAAATTTATGGTGGGGTATTCATCAAATATCAAGAATTTCATGTCAATGAGTAATTTGATGTTACATGGATTAAAATAACACGACTGTCATGTTTTGATATAATATTTTATGCTTGTTGATTTCCATTAAATTATACCTCAAAATGTATGAAATACAATAACCAAACACTGATTATTTTTCAAATCCATGTGTATTAAAGTTATAGACCTCATGAAGTTAAAAATAATTAATAAGGAGGTTTAACTCATAATATGTGAATTAGAGATCTTCTTCCCACCACAATTGTTTGATATAATGGTCCACCTGACAGTTCAATTGGTTAGGGAGGTTCAACTATGTTGTCATGTCCATTACAAAAGGATATACCCCATTAAACCGAATATGATAATTTTAAAAGAGTTTGTAAAGAATAGAAGTTGACTAGATGGTCATATATCATAATGATATATTTTTTATATAATCTGTTGAATTTTATAGCAATTACCTAACACGTGATGACAACATCTGCCTCCCAAAGTATCGTCACAATATTTTACTTATGGGTGAAGGTATTTCTGAAATATTTCTTGTTACAATTACCTTTATAGATCATGAGTAATATAACCGTTAAATTTTATATAATAGTGAAAATGTTGATCCATACATTGAATCCCGCAAAGAAACTATTAGAGATTCAGATCCATCAAGGGTAGAAGGATGGACATAAAATAAACATAATCCATAGTTTATAGAATAGTTTTGAGATCAAATTTATAAGAAGTTATCTAGAAAGTATAAATTCAATTGCTAAAGAAATTTGATGGATAACCAGGGGACTGATTGAAAACTTCATATGTCAAACTAGTTTTGTAAAAAATGGTTATAATTTCTATTCAAAATAACATTATGACTACAGCACAATGCAAAACAGTGGTGTTATGCTAATGGAAAAAGTGGTTCACATATCTGGTTCCAAGGATAGAAATATAATTTACGAAAATATATTATATTTTTCCATTATTGGACATATGTATGAGCTATATTATACAAAATTTCAAGTGCTTATTTTCTATTAAAAATGGGTTTACAATATGAGTGTAGTGAAAGTTGATGAAATGGGATTCATAAAGGTGAATTTCAATGTGGAAGGGGAAAAATACAAGTTGTTCATAATGGAATCACAAGTAGTGAAACTATTTTATGTGTTAGATGAAACAAAGAACAATTGATTGATTTTTCTAATGGTGACTAAATATAATGTCAGGTTAGATGAAAATTCAATTGAGGATGACCCTTAATAGGGAGATCATAATCAGTTCCTATCTGTCCCAATGTAGATAATGTATTTTATATTAGAAAAGACAACAAAGAGGGGATTTTGATTCTCGATAGAGGAACCAAATCACTAAAAGTGTTAAAAAAGAAAGAGAGTTAAATGAGAAGTTAAAAGTGTTTTTTAATATACTATGTTTTCCTCATAATATTATATATTATCTATTGAATTAATATAATCTCAATTAAAATATTGAATACTAATAAAGACAATGTATTATACACAAGATAATATATCAAATATTGCAGAATATTAAACTATAAAGAAGGAAACCCTTTGGAAAGATGTAAAGGAAATGTTACAATAATATATATCTATTTTAATAAAAATTATATAATTAAACATTGATTTATTTTAATTATTCCTTCCCAAATTTTGTTTATTTATAATATTTATATCCATATTTCATTCTTTTATGTACCAAAACTTCCACATAATTATTCTCTATCAAAACCTTTTCATCCCTACAGTGCTAGAATTTATAAATTTCATTCAAATTCCCTCCACTCCCCAATCATAGTGGTAATATATATATTTTCACAATAAAATCATTTTCCATAGAATTAAGGTATCATTTCATATTTATGTTTAATTTTTTCCTTTTAAGTATTATTCATATAAGAAATTTTTTCTTATATAGGTGGATTCTTTTGTTCGATTTGGGGTTGTTTGTTTTAGGCATCTCATAATCGTAAGATATTTGACTTCAAAGATGGAACTAATATAATGAAACAAGGAAATTGGTCAAGAAATTATTTAACCATCGTGGAAAGTTGAATTTCTACAAAATATTTAATTAATTTTTTCATCATTTTAACTACAATTTGTAACTTAATTTAATTATCATTTATATCCAATACTAATTTAGTTTTTTGAAAATATATTTTTGGAAGTCATACATTCACATTTTATTTATTTTAAAATATTTTTTTCCATATTTCATGCCTTTATACACTAAAAAATCCATAAACTTATTCTCCTTGAAAACCTTTTCACCCATGTTATGTTGAAATTTATCAATTTCATATAACTTCCCTACACTTCTCAATCACATAGCTAATACTAATGTTTTCAAAATAAAATATTTTTCTATATAATTAATGTATTGTTTCATAATTATATTTAATTTATTTCTTTTAGTATTACTCGTATATTAATTATTTTCTTATACAGGTGGATTCTTTTGTTCGAGTTGGGATGGATTATTCGAAACTTAGCATGCTCATGAGAGATTGAACTTCAAGCCTACAACTGAGATAATAAAAGTAAAGAAATTAATCAAGAATTATTATAAGCATCATAAAAAGTTAAATTCTAGCTACATATTTAATTAATTTTATTATAATTTTATATTGTATTTGTCAATTAATTTCCTTATTATTTTTATCTAATATTTATTTAGTTTTTTAAAATATATTTTATGAAGTCATATTTTTTAACTATCTTAAACAAGACACAAAAATGGTAAAATGTATCTTTATTCTAATATTACCATGATTTCCATTTCACTTCTATATTGAACTACAACACTACATATTTATTAGATTTGTTTAGCCGAAAAAGGTTTTTTGTCTATGAACATCGATTAAATATGCAGTTTTCACAATTACATAAATAAATCCATTGGAAATAATGTTAAAAATGGAAGTAAGGATTTTTTTATGACTATGGGATGTGTTGGGATCATCCGCACCCCAATACAACACAATATGTAATTGGTATAACTCTAAGTGATTCTTTTTATTTAAAATTGACATTAATTTTAGTAAAAAAGACAAATGACATACTCAAAACATAGAACACATATTCACATTTTTTTTGATATTTCATAAAAATGATACATAAGTCATTTTTTATTTGTAGGATTCAGTCTCACAACAATATAAAGCATGATGTACCTAGTATGACTCAAAGTGTCTGTTATCATATTAAAATTGATATTTTAGTGTAAAAAGTATCACTCACTAAAAACAAATAAAACACTCTAAGATTGTCATGATAATTTAGTAAAATGATTCATAAATCATTTCTGGCATGTAGAAATTGGTCTCACACCAAATGGAAACATGAAGTGACCGGTATGACTCAAACTGTGTGTTTGCAGTTTAAATGATATTTTTGTAAAACAGGAAAGTGAAGTACAAAAAATTGAGAAAAAGATTTCATATTTTTTTGATACTTAAGGAAAATGTTCTATAATTCATTTTAGACATGTAGGAATCAGTCTCACATCAATATAATTCACAGTGTGACCGCTATGACTCTATCTGTGCCTTTTTATTTAAAATTGACATCAATTTTAGTAAAAAGGAAAACTAACCTACTCAAAAACAAGAAAACACATTTGTATTATTTTGATACTTTAGGAAAATAATACATGAGTTATTTTGGACATGAATTGATCAACCCCAAAAATATCTGATACATAATGTGCCCAGTATGACTCAAAGTGTCTCTTATCGTTTGAAAATTGAAATTTTAGTTCAAAAAGTGCCACTCACTAAAAACTATGGAACACAATCAGATTGTCTTGATAATTTATTAAAAAATCATCAGTAATTTTTGATGTGTATGAATAATTCTCACTTCAAACTAACACATGATATGACCCATAAGATTCAAAGTGTGTTTTTTAGTTTAAAATGACATTTTAGTAAAAAAGGCAAGTAACATACTCAAAACCATGAAAACAAATTTGTATTATTTTATACTTAATTAAAATGATCTATAACTAATTTTAAACATGTATAAATTAACCTCACCTCAATCTGACATGTGGTGTGATCAGTATGACTCCTTGTGTGTCTTTTTATTTAAAACAGACACCGATATAATTAAAAAAGACAACAGGCCTACTCGGAACTGATCAAACACATTTTTATTGTTTTAATAATTTAGTAAAATGATACATAATTCATTTTTGACATTTAAGAACCATAATCACCTTAATTTGATACATGATGTACCTAGTATGACTTAAAGAGTCTATTATCAGTTTAAAATCAATTTTTTCATTCAAAACATGCCAGTCACTGAAAACCAAGAAAATGCACTCAAATTGTATTGATAATTTAGTAAATGATACATAAATCATTTCAGAAATGTAGGAATTTATATAATGTCAAATAGATACATGATGTGGAATATATGAGTCAAAGTGTATGTTTCTAGTTTAAAAAGGCATTTTAGTAAAAAAGAAAAGTGATGTACTCAAAACCGAGAAAATCCATTTTTATTTAATTAATAATTTATTAAAATGTTCTTTATTTCATTTAAGATGTTTAAAAATTATATTCACCTCAATATGATGCACATTGAGTCCATTATAACTCCAAGTGCATATTTTTATTTTAAATTGACATCAATTTTAGTAAAAAACATTACTAACCTACACGGAACATAGGAAAATAATTTTTATTATTTTTATAATTTAGTAACAATATCCATAATTATTTTTTTATTCATAGTAATCATCCACACCATAATAAAATACATGATGTGAATGGTATGACTCAAAATGTCTATTATTAGTTTAAAATTGACATTTTAGATCAAAAAGTGTCACACACTAAAAATAAAGAAAATTCACTCAGAATATATTGATAATTTAGGATATTTATTCATAAATAATTTTTAATTTTTAGAAATTGCTCTCACTTCAAACTGATACACGATGTGATCAGTACGATTCAAAGTGCAAGCTTCCTATTTAAAATGAAATTTTAGTAGTGAAAACATGTGATGTACCTAAAATAGGGAAAACAATTTCTGAATATTTTTATACATTAGGAAAAAAATAGTTTTATATGTGTAATAATCAGCTTCACATTAATCCAACGCACAGTGTGACGAGTATGACTCCAATTGCATCTTTTTATTTAAAATTGACATCAATTTTATTAAAAGTGAAAAGTGACATACTCAAAACTAATAAAAAATATTAGGATTGTTTTGAGACTTTAGTAAAATGATAAATAAGTAATTTTAGACTAATATAAATCATTATTACCTCAATATGATGTATGGTGTGACTTTTATGACTCTAAGTGTGTCTTTTTATCTAAAATTGACATAAATTTTAGTAAAAAGGACAACTGGACAACTCAAAACTTAGAAAACACATTCATATTTTTATGATATTTCAGTATAACTATATATATATATGTAATTTTAACATTTATGAATCACTTTCACCTTAATCTGATACATGATGTGCCTTGTATTACTCAAAGTATCCATTATCTGTTTAAAATCGATATTTTAGTTCATAAAGTGTCACTCTCTGAAATCCAAGAAAACACAATTTTATTCCCTTGAAAATTTAGGAGAATAATTAATAAATCATTTCTGAAATTTAAGACTCAGTATCATATCAAATTGATACACTATGTGATCGATATGAATGAAATTATGTGTTCTAGTTTAAAATGATATTTTAGTAAAAAAGAAAAATAACGTACTGAAAGCTAATAAAACACATTTATATTATTTTGAAACATTATGAAAACAATCCATAAGTCATTTTACACATTTATTGATCACATTCACCTCAATAAGATGCATATTTTTATTGGTATGACTCGAACTGCATCTTTTTATTTAAAATTGACGTCAATTTTAGTAAAAAGGACCACTGACCTACACAAAACTAAGAAAACACATTTATATTGATTTGATAATTTAGGAAAATGATCCATAAGTAATTTTTTACATGTATTAATTATACTCACCTCAATCCAATACATGATGTGCCCGATATGACTCGGAGTATCTGTTATCAGTTTAAAATAGACATTTTAGTTCAAACAGTGTCACTCACTAAAAAATGAGAAAACATGATCATACTGTCTTTTTAATTTTGGAAAATGATTCATATGTACTTTTTGATGTCTATGAATAAGTATAACATTAAATGGACACACCATGTGACCGGTATGAGTTAAAGTGTGTGTTTCTAGTATAAAATGATATTTTAGTAAAAAAGAAAAGAGACATACTCAAAATCGAGAAAACACATTTGTATTGTTGTGATACTTCAGGAAAAAAATCCATAAGTAATTTGGGATGTGTAGAAAAAAAACTTCCCCTCAATATGATTCATGGTGTCACCGGTATGACTCAATGTGTGTCTTTTCAATATATAAGTGCCATTTTATTTAAAACACACATCACATCCCCAAAACTCAGAAAACAATCACAAATTTTTTACCATCATTATATATTCTAATAATTAATTAATTTCACTATAATTTTTATCATATACTTATTTAATGAATTTTTATATAGATAATGCTTGAATATGAACATGAAATGGTGTGATGTGAAAGAATCAACCTCAACTCAATCTGATACACAATGTTCCTAGTATGAATCAAAGTTTATTTAAAAATTAATACTTTCTGTTAATCTATTTATTTATATTATTACTAACATAATAATTTTTTCTTATATTTTTGGATTAGTTTTCTCGAGAAGGGGCAATTTTTTTGGTAATAGAATGATTCAGGGTCAGGATTAAAAGAAAAATGAATATTGATATACTTCATTGTATGCAATAATTTTTACTTATGTAATTGTATAAACCAATGTTTATAATGTCTATAATATAGTGTTTGTCTGTGTTTTTTGTATTTTTCTTGTAAATTTGTTTTCATTTAAATTATGTATTGGTACTTGATTTTGTTGATATATGGTGGTGTTTTTGGTGTTGTGGTGTGCTGTTACAGCACACTATAGTATACCCCTTTATCAGTGCTTTTACAAACATTGATAAAGGGGTACTTTATCAGTGCTTCTAAAAGTTTCTATCAAGGTCCCCTTGGATAATGCTTTTTTAGTGCTGATAAAATCCTAGGGCTTTTAATCTCACTCGGGTATTTAGCGCTTCTCTAGTGCAGATAAATTTCATTATTACCACTGCTAAAGTCATATTTTTTAGTAGTGACTTGTTGTGTGATTTGAATATTTAATGATATTTTTCTTGTGGCCGGAATGGGATGAGATTATTCATTAATGCATCATTTTAGGCACCTATGGATATTGGTTACATGAATCATAGTAGGAAACCATGGGGAAGCTTTGTGTGATGTGAGGGGAAGAATGCATAGCTCTCTCTTTAAAAATTAGAAATAAATGGTCTCTAATAAATAGGATGAAAAAGGGTAAAGGGAAAGAATGTGAAATAATTTTTAACACCTGTGCATAATGGAAGTTTATAAATGGGTCAAAAGTTTGGTTGTAATATGTTGGAAATATGAAAATGTTACTAAAAGAGAGAGAAAATTATGTTGTGGAAGTGGAAACTATTAAAAAGGTGGTTAATGAAATGGGTTGAGGTTGTGTGAGTTAGTTTTCCCATGTTGAAGATGTCCTATGGTACGGATGGATAAGGGTTGTTATAGAGATTTTTCTACATCTGTTGGAGATAGTTTTTGTGGAATGGGTTGTTATGGCTAGTGGCGAGCCTTCTTTTTTGAAATGGTGGATGTTTTTTATGTGTTCTAAGATGTGTTTTTGGATGTTTAGATAAATTTCACCACGACAAAATGTTCCAATTTGGATACAAGAAGATATGTTTGAGAATTATCCTCCAAAAGTGGGGCAAGAAACCCTTATGATCCTGGATAACAAAGGATAGGACTAGTTCCATGAGAGATTCACTCGTTTCATATAGGTGATGTAATGGAACCTATGGAGGGTTATTCTAAGTATGTTTGATCTAAATAGGGAGTTTTAATGGAAACACCCTCCTACTTTTACTAAAGGGCGTGAACCTGAGGCAGTTGAGTTCTGGATAGAGTCCATCAAGAAGATTTCAGATCACTTAGAGGCTCCTTTGGAGAGGAGAGTAAAGATGGAAGATTTCACGATGCAAGTCTGAGCAAAGAATTTGTGGGATGTATTGGTTTAGACTAAGTAGGAAGAGGGTATGTTGTGGAAGGGTTTCTAGAAAAAAAATGGATCATTTTTTAGAGTCCTTGAAGTTGTGTAAGGCTACAGAGTTTATGATTTTGACCTAGGGGACTATGACAGTGATGGATTATACAAGTTAATTCATTGACTTGCAACACTTTATTCTAGAATTGGTAAGGGATGAGGAAACTATAGTGATATTCTTCTAGGATGGACTTAGACATGAGATCGAGTATGAAGTCAATATCATTTATTTAAAGAGATTTGATGAAGTGGTCAATTAGCCCCTTATTTCATAAGAAAATATCAATGAGGATTATGGTGGTGGGAAAGCAGTTTAAGTGGGACGATCCAGTGGTTCCACTTCTAAGAGTAGGAGGCATATATTAAGAGTTATCACTAGGGTGGTAGTGGACAGACCAGTGGGAAAAGAGAACCAGGATCTTAGGGTAGTGATCAAGTTTTCTACTATTAGTGTTATAGGCCAAGAAACGTGCGAGTTAAGTTTCCATAACCACCAGTTGAGTGTTGATAATGTAGAAGGATGGGGAATGTGCATATGTTTGTAGGAACCCTTGAGAGTTTGGTGATGAAGGGGGAACTAGGCCAGTGCTGATTACATGGAGAGGATGAGTTACCCTATATCATACATGTAGTTGGATATCCAACAGAAATAATGGTAGGGGTATTAGATGTGGTGATTCAGGACAAGGGTTTCCTCATCCATAGGATAGTGCAGCACTAGGAACTCAAACCAGATCCCAAGCAAGAGGTAAAGTTCAAATTTATGGGGTTTATCTTGTATTTGGATGTAGTGAGGATACACTGTCAACAGTTCTAGGTATAATTCATGTAGATTAAATGATTTATAGTTTTTTATTTGATATAGGTGCCTCAAATTATTTTATATATGACATATCTTTTAGGGTTTTGTGCCTAATGGTGGAGTATCTGTGCGGGGTTAAGTTGGTTGATACACTGTAAGGGGTGTGAGAAGAAAATATTTGGAAATGTAAGGACTGTACCCTTGAGGTTAAAGGGTACCATTTCTTGCGGAATTTGTTTGTGCTGAAGATGTTGGTTTTTTACTTGATATTGGGAATAGATTTGATGGAATTATACCATGACCATATCTATTGTTACCACCATAGGGTAATGTTCACATCCCTGGAAGGGAATACTTATGTTCACTATAGGGAATGGGATATTTAAGAAAACCATACAGGGCTAGTCTCTCATCAGTTGAGTGAACTCATAGCCCAAGTGGATTGTCTTATGCTAGATTATGGGGAGTGTAGTAGCATGCATTTTTTCTATGTAGTGGATTGGTTTTAGGATGTTTTTCCAAAATATTTCTCTGGTCTTCCACCTGAGAGATATTTTGATTTAATAATATATTTACGATCGATAGAAGAACCTATTTCTATTCCACCCTATATAATGGAATCAATAAAACTATAGAACTTAATACTTAGTTAGAGGAATTAGAGAACAAGGGGTTTATTCTTCTAAGTACGTCACCTTGGAGATATCTAGTGTTTTTTCCATGAAGGATGATAGATAATTTAAATTTTGAGTTGATTATCGAAAGTTGAATCAGATGATAGTTAAGAATAGATACACTCTTCCTTGAATTAATGATATTTTCGACCAATTGAGAGGTTATTAAGTGTTCTCCAAAATTGATTTGAGATCGGGGTATCATCAGCTGAGGGTGAGGCCTTTTTACATACTACAAACTACCTTAAAAATTAGTTATGGGTTATATGATTTTTTTGTGATACTGTTTGAGTTGACCAATGGGGAGGCAACATTTATGGACCTAATGAACCAAATCATTAACCTGTACTTGGACAATTTTGTATTTTCCTTTATAAATGAAAATTTAGTGTACCCCAAGACTCATGATGATCATTCCAAAATTTTGATCATTATCATGAGTACACTAAGAGAGCAAAGGATATATACCAATCTATCCAAATTTCATTTCTGGGTTGATAAGGTTAATTTCTTGGATCACATCATCTCTAAGGATAGTGTGTCTAGGGACCCAGATAAATTAAAACATGTTTTATCTTGTGATTATCCCAATAATTTTTTGGATGTATAGAGTTTTCTAAGTTTGGAGGGATATTATTGAAGGTTAATGAAAGAATTTTACCATTTTAAAGAACCAATTTCTGGTTTAACCAAGAAGGGAATCAAGTTTTAATGGTTTAGAGAATGAGATAATGCTTTTTAGAGATTAAATAAGCGGCTGGATACTACACCAATTTTGATCCTACCTGATCTGGGTAGGAGAATACCTTTTTTATGAATCTTTTTTGGGGATTGGGGTGGTGTTGATGTAGAATGATTGGGTTTAGGCATATGGGCCACAATATTTGAGGCCTCATGAACAAAACTTCCCTACTCATGATCTTCAGTTGGCTACAATGGTTTATTCTATAAAATATTTGCGGATTTATTTATTGGGAAATAGGTTTATTGTGTATAAAAATCACAAAATTCTTACGTACATCTTATCCTAGGGTGATTTGAATTTTCAGTAGAAAATATGGGATGGGTAAATGCAATAATTTGATTCTGAATTGGTATATATATCTAGAACGGAAAACTGATTTAAAGAATCTTTGAGCTGGAAAACTAAAAACTAAGCAGTTTAGGAATCCAGTTCTTAGTGGAGGTTGATGGATTTGTTTGTTGAGATACACTTTAAGGTTCATGATGGAAAAGGGCATATGAGACTTTCATCACTGGTAGTTGAGTCCATGCTTCTGAGCCAGATCAAGGAGAGACAGTATGCAGATCCAGTGTGTTAAGATTTGGGGGAAAGTCTTGAAGGGTGGGAGTAACCTTCTGATTGGACTATTGGTGATGATCAGATCATTTATGTTCCTAGCCAAATTTTCATGCCTAATTTTATTCAGGAAGAGTTGATGTGTGAGTTCCATAACTCGAAGTGGGAAGTTCATCTTGGTTTAACCAAAATTCATCGTGATCTTCATAGATAGTATTGGTGGCCATGGATGAAGAAGAATGATGCAAGTTTTGTGATGTGATGATACAACTGTTAGCAGGTGAAGTATGATCAATAGTGAACACATGGATTATTATATCCATTCCCCATTACAGAATGGAAATGGGATGATGTGATGATGGATTTTTTGGTGGGTCTTCCGAGGATGCCTCGGAAGAATGATGCAATCTGGGTAGTTTTGGATCGGTTGACCAAGGTGGCACATTTTCTACCAATTTGGGAGACCCTTTTCATTGACCAGTTGGGTGATTTTTATGTTCAAGAGATAGTGTGTTTATAACAACCCAACCATAATGTACTTTAACTTTATTTCAATTTTGGGAAATATTTCATACATTATACAAACACGTGCCCAAATATTGTATTGGTTTAGTGCCTCTAGAAACTTAAAAGCATAAACAAATGGTTTGTAACATATCTACTTCTTATCCCAAAATTTTCATTATAAATTGAACTCTTTTTGACATATCAGACACCGTACCTTTCTCTGTATTCTACGAATGGAAACATAAGAAAGAGTGAGCTCAGATGCTCAGTAAGGGTAAACGTGGGTGAGATTAGTCATAAAATAATTATAAGGAATCTGTACATAAAAAAATTGAAAATAAAATCTTTTATATTAAATATCTTGATACTGTGTCATGTAATAAATTATATAACTTCATAAATAATCAAATAACACATTCTTTGATAGCACAATATAATATATTGAATTATGGTATACACATAAGTATATAAAATAACTTCCATAGTATTTTAGGAATCACTGAAAATGCTATCTTAGTAGTATTATTTCACACCCCATACCACCTTGGTAGCCAAGACTCACTCCCATGATCATCTTAGTACTCAAGGTTAACTCTCAAGACTGTCTTAGTGGAAAAAGTATTTTACTAGACTGAGTTCACACCCCATTCCATCCATGTATATCTCATGAGATATAAATATTTACCCAATTCATTTGGGATAGATATTGGTCCCACTCATCATATAATGAAAATCATAAATATGTGTTCCAAAATAACATAAATCATTCAGCATATCTTATCCCATGAAATTAAATGGGTTTTATAAACATCATTAGATCGTGTCATAACTATGGAAAACAAATGGGTTTCATAAATATCATTCCATAAAAAACATAAAAAATTATTAGAAAGAATAATAATGGTATAATTTAATAATAACCCTAGTGAAATAAATGTAACACCAAATTTTTTTATCTTTGGAAAATAATTTTGATAGAATACTTGAAAACAATTCTAAAGGAAAATATCATTTCTCCTTTAAAAACATTTTCTTTTATTAAAATGCTGCATAATTTTAAAATAAAAAATTTTATTTGAAAATAACCTTGTAAAATTTTAATGGGAGATTCAAAGAATTAAGTCATCATAATGTCATAAAATTTCATTCATTCCGTATATGTTAAAAACCATTCTTTCAAACTTTTTTTGGAAAAGTCACAAAGTACCTCGTATGGAAAATGGAAAAATGATTCCTTTAAACCAATTAGTAAAAAGTAAAAAAATGGGTAAAAAAGAATTTAAAGAACCATATTATAATAGTAAAACCCTTTTTGAAAACATTTACAGAAACCTTGGACATGGAAGACAAAAATTCCTCAATAGATACCTAAAATGAAATAGTCTCGAATAGTGATGAAATTTTGAAATAAACATTCATCACTTTATAATCAGTAGAGTCATGTGGCCCATGAAGGAAGGAAAATTATATTGATATGAAAATACCATAAAATTCTTTATAATACTCATAAAATACATTAATGGTTAGTATATATACCATGAAGAAGAAATAAATAGTGTATAAGGCTTGTGTCCCACAGAAATAAAACTAACAAATAAATCTCTTACCTTATGTATTGACTCTCATCATACTCATGAAAACATTATGTATAATAAATATAAATTTATTATGAATCTAATAAAGAAAAATATTCAATTATATCATACCATATATGATTTAATTATCTCCTCTTATTACCCTTTTATCAATAATTTCATGTTAAAGTTATGTTTCGTGTAATAACCACTTTTCTTTTCTCACGTGTTTTGATTTATTATATTTTTTGTCCTCATAATTACAATCTGATCTCGTAATTTATATAATGATTAAAATTACATAAATATCATATATATTCAGTATATATTTATTTATAACAAACTATAAAATATAGAAATAGAAACTGAAATTCATTGTTCATATAGACGGTAGGTTGTACGTAAGCATTAACATTGTTTCCATTTTATTTTCGTACTAAAATAAAGAAAGTAAATGAAATATATATATATATATAATATAATTCCAGTAGAATTATTATTTCATATATATAATATAAATTCACTAAAATTCATCTTTAATACATTCCATGTAAAGTATGAACAAATCACATCGCTTTAAAGAGGTGGTAGTACACACATCCACAAACAAAGTTATCATATTTCCACAAAATGGAAAGCATGAAGGTAATAATTAATGAGTAATTAATACATCATAAATACCATATATATTATATAAAAATAGAGTTTCCATCAAAATTCTCAACCAAGATAGGTGGTAATGGAAAAAATGTACACCATCGTTTCGTGAGGCAGTAGTTTGTCTTACCAAAGAATAGTGAGTTTGTTACCCATTAAATGGTTGTATGTGTATGTTTCGGTTTATACTTTGTAATAAAAATGTATTAGTATATTTATAATATTGATGATATTATATAATCATGTAATAAGAATAATTGAGTGGGTTTAAGTAAATGAAAATGTCCGTTGATGAATGTTAACTCATCTTTGAGTATCTTCTTTTGATTTGCACAAAATAACTTATTTGGTTGCATTTATTCCCAAAGTATGGATTATAGGATTAATTGAGGGGAATTTTAAGGGAATTTTGTTATATTCTTTCAAAAAAATATGTTATTATGTGTGAATAAAATATAAGAATATATTCCCTTTTATAAGAGAGGGGGGACACTTTTGGAATTTCTCAAAAGAATAATTTATAATAAATTCAATCTCTATCCAAATACCTCCAAAATTAAATGTATTAGAATATAATATACTATAAATTTGTAATATCATTTACCAATATATTTTATAAATTTTTTTAATTTTTTTAAACATTATAATTTTCATTAACCCTTAGTTAATTTATTTTAATTTGAACTATGGTAATAAAGTTTTTAATATTAAGAGGATGTAATTTTTACTTATAAAGTTTAAATTGGAACATTAATGGTCAATTTAAGATATTTTAGACCATATATCATCATATTTTCTTTATTTAATATTTTTATTATTTAAAAAAAAATATTATGTTCATAAAATTTCATAAGTGTCAATTTTGACAATATTCATAACATTGACTTTAAGTAAATCAATATAGAAAAATATCATTGAAAAAATTAATTTAATACAACATTAATATGTCATATTTTAATATAAAATTCTTGGATCACCTTAATTAAGTAAAATTATATTTATTTTAATATTTCTATTATCATTTAATTGATTGTTTCATTAATTGAGTAGGTACTGCATCGTTGTTTTGTAATTATTTAAGATAATTATTTATCCACCAAAAATTAAAAAAATTCTATTATGTATATAAAAATTTTATATTCCTTATTCATATATATAGTGAATAATATCTTCAATTTAACCCCATATTAAAAATATTATACTTATTAAAAGTAAGAGTGTGACATTTTGTCACTCCCCTTGATTTTAATAATATCTATGACATTATCATGGGAAAGTGTAAATTAAATTATTAAAATTTTTTATTTACGTGTTAGGGGTTGAATTATATTAATAAAATAATGTTTTATCAAGTTTTAGGGTCATTTTATAGTCCTTATCACTTTATTGTTAACATAAATAACACAATTTACCCTGAACTCTGGTAATAAAAACCACTAAAGTTTCTATTTATATTTTGAAAAAGTAAAATCAAAGTATTTACTAAATTTTGAAATTTTTATTTAAAATATGAAATCCATTTTTCATAATTCAATGAAAAACAATTTAGAAAACAATTAAAAATTAATCTCATTGACGGATCGAGAAAATGAGTTTTTAAAGTAACAACGTCCAAAAGGATGACATGTTTTTATATCCAAATTAAAGGTGACATTGATTCCAATGACCTAAATTGGGTTAAATGATAAAAAATTGATCTAATTATAATTTAAAATCAATAAAATATATAATTAAACACTATAAATTATTTCGATGAAAAATCTTTTTTCAATTCAAATTTGGTATTTTTCACTATTCATCCAAACATGAAACTTTTCAGAAAAATACAAAAAGTTACAAAAAAATTAAATTTTGTTATACTATTTAATATAATAAGATTATTTTTTTCATATAAAAATTATAAAATTTTCAAAAAAATATATTTAAATGGGTTCTCTATTAAAAGGTAGAAAAATTACCTTTTTAGAAAAATGCTTCTTTAATGCATAAAGTTAGATTTGTTATTATATCATGTATAGAAACACATAAGATGAATTTCAAATAATAAATTGAATATATATTATTTATATATTTCATTAATATAATTAATAAATGATGATTTTTTTATTTATTAGTATAAAACACACTTGTGCATATTTAAATAATTTTCCAAAAAAACATTTCCTCTTATTTTATAAAAAAAATTTACATTAATTTATAATTAATTGGAAAATGAATTATGCGAAAACCATAAGCTAAAAAGTAAGTTAATCATGTTCATTCCTTCCATTATGACTACTATTTTATAATTTTACTATTTAAATAAGTATAATAATAAAATGATGTTTCATTGAAACTTAGTGTAACATGTAAAGCAAGCTATGTCGGTGTTACGAGTAGCACATGCTTAACTTGGTGTAGCATGTACAAAAAGACATCAAATAAATTTAATTTATTTTGAAAAATAAATGGTTCATAAAACTCATGGTGTTATATTCTACCAACCTTAAAATGAATTTTTTCCTCAAAGTCTGTCATTCTAATACAAAAAATAAGGATACTTCTACCTCATTATATCCCTAGGTTACCATGAAACTTCTTCAAAATGTTTATTTTTCTCCACAAAACATTAACTAAGTGAGTGTTTTTGTTTTTTAGAAATTTATCTCTGTTATCTAAAATTTATAATGGTTTTTATTCATAAAAAGTATCTTTCTTTAATGGTACAACATATGATTTTAGTACATGTGAAGGATCAGGTATGTGCTTCCTTAGAAGAGATACATGGAACACATCATTAAAATGGGAAAGATTTTGTGGAAGTTCTAATGTATAGTCTACCATTCCAATATTACTAATAATATAAAAAGGAATTTTAATTATTAAAATTTCAAATTGCACTTTGAAAATCAAATGTTGATGTTTGTGAATTTCATTATGGGAATCCCACATTATAAAAAGGGTTAATAAAACATCCTCTTAAACATAGGTAAAGTAAAAAAGAGAATATCCCCACATAACTAGGATTAGTTGAAATTTAAAACATGGACATGTAATATAAATCTAACTATCAAGTTATGATGCAGAGTGATAGAGAAATTGGTTAGGAGAAATTTAACAATCACAGGGCCATAAATCTATGATTATTTAAGTAACCATTTGATTTATTGAAAATGAAGGTATTAGGATAATTTTTTTGTTATAAGATACTTTTCTTAAAGTTTAATAATTTTCACAATAATATAAACTTACTTTATTTAATTCCATTTTTTAAGCATTATCTCATCCATCGGTTGTGCCTTGATCAAGTTACACTTCATCTCTTTCTCCAAGAAATAAGGGTGAAATTGTAAAGCCAGAATAAATAGTGGATCATAAGATCCATAATGAGATGATAACTGATTCATTATCTATTTATTTATCATCACAACAAAATGTTTAGCACACATCATACAATATTCATAAATTGAGACATTAATATATAACACCTCATCCAAATTTTAATGTAAGAAATTTCATAAATGGTTACCTTTATGATCCTTCCAATAGATTAAAATCAAAAAATTTTGAAAGAATGAAATTAACATTCAAAAATCAACTCATCATTAATCCCCCCAAAAAATTGATGTAGATATTAATTGTCACAACCCAAACATGTGAATTCTATTATCATTTTATCTATTGAAACATGGTATAATCTTTAATTACCAAAACAACCATTGTGAAAACATGCATGATTTCAAAAATTAACACTTTCCTCATTCCATAAATCCAAAAATTCTATAAACTCAATCCATGATATCAAAAAAAATAATTTCATCTTATTAGTGTCAAGGTTGTCAATATTATCCAATTTATAATCAAACTAAACACTATTCTATCAACATTAGGATCATACTAAGGGTAACCTTCCCTTAATCATGTGTTTTCTTTATAATATTACCTTACCATTAAATCACTTTTCTAGGTCATCAGTACCCTTCAACATATTATTTCAAATACTTAATAAAAATTTTATATTGTACAACCCTTATATATTTAAAAATTCAAATTTTTTTAATCCAAATACATAAATTTTTCAATCCTTATACTTCAATGATTGTCATGGAATAGGTCATTCCATGGTCTAGAAGTAAATTCTTGGGTTATTCCATTGAGTTGGATAATTCCTATGTTCCCCATGCATAATAAATTGAAATCCTAAATAATTTTTTACTCTATGACCTTATTTTATAGATTGATAACATCTTCCCCTATATTTAGAATATTCCTCTATATTCTTCTCCCCACCTTATTGACATACAATAAGTTGAATTTTCTTTACTCAATGATCATAACCACATGAACATTCATAAAATTACATATTCCTCTTATTCAACATGTTAGGAATCTCAAATAGGTTCACATTTTTAATAATATGTCACAATATCTGATTAGGGATAATCACAATATCTTTCTTTCTGGTTATCATTCAAATTATTCTCTCATAGTCACTAAACTTTCCATCAGATTCAATTTTAACATGATTCCTTCTGGTTCCATACATAGACTAAAACCAAAATAATAATGTGAGAAACATTAATCATAGTGGAAAAACCACATAATCTTGGGAAATTACCTATAATGTTTCAATATATGACACCTTAGTTTTAATCCCAGTTTATTCATGATTATTACAAAAACTCTAGAATTATAACCTACACTTAGACTTATCCTTATAGACATACATATAAATATCCTTAGAAATGTATATGGGGATCTTACTAAAGTTTTCTCATCCTAGTTTCTAAATATTGACTAAAACGTTGCCTTTGATACCAACTATAACAACCCAATCTTAACATACATTGACATTACATCAATTTTGAGGAACATTTCATACATTACACAAACACATGACCAAAGACCGTATTATTTTAGTGCATTTGGAAAATTGGACACATAAACAACTAGTTCATAACATATGATATTCTCCTCCTACATATTTATTCATAACTCGAACCCATTTTTACATATCAGACTTAATACCTTTATTTGTATCCTAGAAAAAAGAAACATAAGAAAGGGTGATCTCATATACTCAGTAAGTGTAAACATGTGTAAGATCAATAATAACATAATCATAAAGAATACATGAAAAAATAAATAATTTGAAAATAATATCTTGTATATCAAATATCCTGATACCAGGTCTTGGAATAAATCATATAAGTTCATAAATAATTAAATAACATATTTCATGAGAGCACAATATAATATATGGAATTTTGGAATACACATGTGAATATAAATTGATTTCCATAGTAGTAAACACATCACTTACAAGGATATATTAATAGTATGAGTTCACTCCCCATACAATCATGGTTTTCCTGGTCTACTCCCATGATTATCTTAATACTCAATGATCACTACCAAGACCATCTTAGTGGACAAAGTCTTACTGAAATGAGTTCACTTCCCATTCCATCCATGTTTACCTCATGAGATATAAATATTTACCAAATACATTGGAGGGATATATATTTTCAACCTGTCACATAAGGAAAACCATAAATATGTGTTCTACAATAACATAAATCATTCATCATATCAGAACCCATGAAATTTAATGGGTTTCATAAACATCATTTAGTCATAACATAACACTGGAAAAGAAATGGGTTTCATAAATATCATTCCATCATAAACACAAACCATTCATATAAAGAATAATAATTTTGAAATTAAATAATATCCCTAGTTAAACACATGTAATATCAAATAATTTTATCTTAGAGGGAAACTAATTTTGAGAGATCACTTGAAAACAATTCTTAAGGAAAATATCCTTTCTGTTTTTAAAACAGTTTCTTTTATAAAAATACCATGCAATTTAGAAAGAATAATTTTCTTTGAAAATAACATGTAAGGTATTTTTCAAAACATTAATTATTCATGATGGTGTAAATTTTTTTACGTGTCTTATAAATTAAAAAACATTCATTTTTTACTTTTTCTAAAAAAGTCACAAAGTACCTAATTTGGAAAATGAAAAAAAAAATTCATTTCAAACCATCTAATAAAAAGTAAAAAATGGGTAAAAATAAATTTAAACAACCATATGAGAATATTAAAAACCTTTTGGAAAATATTTATATAAAAATTTTACATGTAATAGAAATATTCTTCAATGGATATTATGAAATAAACATTCATCACTTTATAATTTGTATAACCATATCTCCCATGAGAAAAATAAAATTATACATATTTGAAAATACCATAATATTGTAGATAATAATCCTAAAACAATTTCATGGTAATTATATATACCAGGTAGAATAAAAAAGTAGTGTATAAGGCATGTGTCACATAGAAATAAAAGTGAGACAAAAATCCATTACCTTATGTCTTGACTCTCTTCATACTAGGGAACACATTTTATATAATAAATATAAATTTATTTTAAATATATTACTAAACCATATTCAATTATATCATATCATATATGATTTAATTATATCCTTCTATTACCCTTTTATCAACAATTTCATGTTAAAGTAACATTTCGGGTAATAAATGCTTTGTTTTTCACATGTGTTTTGATTTGTTATATTTTTTCCCTCATAATTATATCAAGATTTCATCATTTATAGAATAATAAAAATTAAATAAATATTATATATATTAAATATTTATTTATTTATAATGATCTATAAAATATAAAAATAGAAAATGAAATACACCATTCATGGAGACGGTTGGTCGTACATATGGATGAACGTTGTTTCCATTTTCTTATTGTATTGAAAGAAATAAAGTAAATTAAATATATTTATATATATAATATAATTAAATTAGAATTATTATTTCATATATGTCATATATTTTCACTAAACCTAATCCATAATACATTTTATATAATGTGTGAACGAATCACAACACTTTGAGGAGGCGATAGTCCACATGTCCACAAATGAAGTTTTCGTATTTCCAAAAAATGGAAATAATGAAGGAAATAATTACCTAGGAATAAATAAATCATAAATACCATATATATCAGATAAAAATGTATTTTTCATCATAATTCCCAACCATGAAAGGTGGTAAAGGAAAAATGAACAACATCGTTTCTTGAGGTGTTAGTTCACCATACAAAAGAACAGTAAGTTATTTACACATTAAATGGATGTGTGTGTAAGTGTAGGTAAGAAAATTATAATAAAAACATATAAGTATATTTAGGATACTTATTTTATTATAAAATCATAGAATAATAATAACTGATGTGCTTTAAGGAATAAATAAAATGAAAATGTTTGTTGATGAATGTAACATGTTCTTTGGGAATCACCTTTGGATTTTTACAAAAGGACTTATTTGTTTGCCTTATTCACAACGTAAGGATTATAGAATAAATTAATTGTAAGAACCAAGATCTTATTTTCAGGTACGCTTTTCCTTTTTCTGGTGTTTTTGAGAAAATTAAACTTTCTAGAAATTTTCGAAGTACACGCCATGTACTTTCTGAGTACACACCAATTTCTCTTTCCCGGATCGAAGCTGTGTGTTGGCCATGCTCAGGCCACACACACGGTGTGTAGGGGTGACGTGGAGGCCGATTTTGGCAAATTACGGAAAAACCCACTACACGCTGTGTACTTTA
Organism: Viscum album; assembly: GCA_963277665.1. Classification (NCBI taxonomy): domain Eukaryota; kingdom Viridiplantae; phylum Streptophyta; class Magnoliopsida; order Santalales; family Viscaceae; genus Viscum; species Viscum album. The sequence continues at coordinate 870,250,943 of OY728122.1, forward strand.
AAAATACACGCCATGTACTTTTTTTTTCACTAAACGAACTGGGGTCACACCTCATCGCGATATTTGTCTTCTTCTAGGTCTGGTTCGTCCAAGAGCGACCCGTACGACCAAATCTTCCTCGAGCTCCCGCCTCGCCGTCCATTCTCTGATTCGATCACGATCGATTGTGTTAGAATCGCAGTAGTGAGTTCCTCCTTCTGCTTGCGCCTTGATTTCTGATTCTTCCTCGTTTTCGAGTTATCGTGGGTTGAGTGTTTTGTGTGTTTTCTCTTATCTACGTCAGTCTAAGGAGAATCAGTCATCGTGGTTCACGTATATCGATCTCCTAAGATCGAGGTAGGTGGTTTGTGCCTTTCTGTTGAAAGTTGATGAGTATTTTGTGCAAATTCCACCAATACCCTTGAACGGGGTATTGTGTGTTACCTGTTTTGCTCTGTTGTTTTCCTTCTTTGCTTGATTGTTGTAGTAGAGGTTTATGCTTGTGAGTAGGGTAATTTATTTTGTGCTCAGGTTTCTTTGTGATGCTTGTTCTACCTGTTTGGCATTTTTCCAGTTTCCATGCCTAGTCGTAGGATAGTGGAACTACTAATTTTTATGCTGTTAAGCCTTAGAATTATGGCCAATTAGTTCTTGAGGCTTACTTGGATGATGTACGTGCACTGATCATGTTTTATCTTTCACCCAGGACTATGAGAACCTAGAGTAGTAGAACAAAGAGCGAATTGATGTAAGGGCTTCTTCAGAGTGTCTTTTAATTACGATGCGAGACCACAGGGGGAATTGACATTGAGTGATTCCTCAGAGAGTCTGTAGTTCCTCAACGTGAGACACATGGGGAATAGACGTTGAGTTCTTCCCCAGAGAGCCTTTATCATGATAAAAGACTATAGGGGGAATTGACGGTGAGTGCTTCCTCAGAGAGTCTATTAATTTCATAGCTGAACCAGAGGGGTGAGACTGTGTGTGACTCCTAGAGGGTTTCTAGTACTTATAGGTTTAACTATAGGGGTTAGGCTATGAGAGCTACCCAGAGGGTTACCTGTTTTCTTCTTGTTGCTGGCTGTTTACTTGTGTACTTTATTTGTTAGAATTGTGGTTTGTAGTTACTTGTGCTTTCCTTTTTTACTTCTTCTTGTTATTACTTCCATATATTCATTGACTATTAGGAATAGATCTTTGGGTGGTTGCCTATTGGGATTGTATCTCACACCCTGTTTGGGCCATGCTTTTGGGCCCAAACAGGCTATGTTTTTGTAGGTATAGATATGGGCATGCGCCCTTTTACTTCGGGTTCTTGATTGCGCTGGAGCTGGTGAGCATGGGACCGAGTCATGGCTCACGATGCTGAGGAGTTTATTTTGTTTTCCTTTGCACTTTGTTTTCAGTTGTATTACAGCATGTTGTTGTGTTTGTTGTTTCCTTAGATACTTGTACCTACTGCATCATTGTCATCATTTCTACTTATATTCATTGCTTCTGTTGTTCATTTCAGTTGTTGTATGCTGTTTTTTGATTCTACTATTGTGTTGGTTGTTTTTTTCCACTGTATACTTTACCGAATGAGGGCATAGTTTCCCCACCAACTCACCAAGGCCCTCGCTGCTAGTCGGCGGCCTTTGGAGTTTGGGGAAACACTCTTGAGGTCATGTGGTGAACCGGGTATGGGGCACCAGTGGTGGGGACCCGGATTTAGGTTGTTACAAAGTGGTATCAGAGGAGTTATTTTCTCTTGCTTTACTATTTGGAGACTTTAGCTGGGGATAGGATGGATTCGGTACTTGGCATTAAGCTATACTTGGGAGTAGCTAACCCGTGTACAGGGAAAAGTCATACTACCTCGTTAATTGTAGTTTGCTGGTTTTGAGGTTTTATAGTTGATCTGATTTTACCTAGAGTGATTCACATGAATTGTTCTATTATTGTTTTGATATTGCGGTTCTATTTCTGTCGCAACCCGATGAGATGAGGGTATGCCGTCTCATGAATCATATAGGAACTTGTAGAAATCACATGGCATGCATTCTTGCCATGCCATCTTGGGTGCATTAGTGATTGCATGTTGTTGTGATAGACTTTGTGTAGATTATTCATGCTGTTGTGATAGATGCGTGATAGATTCTCTACTTTTATGTTAGAAAATTGTTTGTTTTGTTCTTTACTTAAAATGAACGCCAGATTTTGGTTCTTGGGGTGTTATGGGCCCTCATTAATCGGAATTCAGTGGGTCATGATCCTGTTTTCTCATGTATATGACTGTAGGAGATGCCAAGCTCTGATTCGCGGGGAGTATGGACCCTCACAGATTGGAATTTGGCGCCTCCTTGCCTTGTTTTTTAGTGTTTCTAGGAGTCTGAGCAGTTTCTGAGCTACTTCCCAGAAAAACCCAGAATACACGGTGTGTACTTTTTGAAAACACACCGTGTAGTTTTTAGGTCGTGTCACTGACCGTGTGAGCAGAACACGGTTTCTTGGAAGTAACTTCAGTAACACATCGTGTACGGCAAGTACACGCCGTGTAAGTTCGAAGCCGTGTACCCGGCCATGTCACTAACAACATGGGTCGGGGAAGCTTGGGTAGAACACGCCATGTCCTCAAGGAACATTCCGTGTAGTCCTGTCCAGGTACCCGGACGTGTCACGAACAACATGGGAGGGGGTTACCTTCTTTTCCACATGCTGTGTTTGTTCGGAACACGTCGTGTAGTCTTGTTCAGGTACCCAGCCGTGTCACGAACAACACGAGACATGTCACCTTCGCCTACACACGTCGTTCTTGTTCGGAGCACGCCGTGTAAGGTTCAACCGTGTAGACGGCCGCGTGCTTAACAACACGAGCTGCCGAATCCCTGTCTAGTACACGCCGTGTTTGTTTCGAACACGCCGTGTAGTCTCGGGTTGAGTTGGACCGTGTGGGATAGCCGTGTAAAGAGTCTCAGGCATGGGAATAGTTTTCAAACACACGCTGTGTGTTGAGGTCAACATTCCATGTAGTTTGAGGTGTACAAGACTTGTAGGGAAGGAGTACACACCCATGTCAGTGGTTTAAGAAGACACACCATGTAGTGTTTATACACGCCTTGTAGTCGTGTTTTGAAAATCTTGTATGTTTTTTCTTCTTCCCCTATTTCCCATTTTGTACTCTTGTGTTCTCTATCCTTGTTTTTATGATCTAAGGTGTACCTTTGATCTTTCAGAGCTATCCCTCCGAGACATCCTCTAGTCATACGTCTATCATCAGTCAATGATTAGATACCATATATGGCTGATCAGGGACTTCCTTCCGATCCTCCAGTGGGGCCAGCCTTGGCACCATCTGTCATACCAGTTATAGGCACAGATGCACAGTTAAGGGAAGGTTCCATGAGAATGATGCAGGCCTTCCAGGGAGCAACGGCTCCTGCCTCGTCTATGGCAGACTTGACATGGGTTTTTCAGCAGCAGCATCCTCCCACGTTCTTGGGGGAAGGAGGACCTCAGGCTGCAGATTCATGGATGGAAGCCATGCTGACTATATTCGAGCATTTGGAGACACCTCTAGAGAGGCGGGTTAAGATCGCCACCTATATTCTCCAGTAATCCGCCAAGAGGTGGTGGGACGTGATCTCACAGGCTGGTCAACAGCATGCTATGGCTTGGGAGGAGTTCCAGCGCGTGTTCTATGACTACTTCTACCCGGAGACCCTGAGGGCCGACCGAGCTCGGGATTTCATGAGATTAGAGCAGGGTAATATTTCTGTCAAGGAGTATTCCACTCGTTTCACTGAGCTGCAGTGCTTCACACCCCTCCGAGATGGGAGTGGGGTGTTCTTAGCAAGGAAGTTTGAGGATGGTCTTAGGTGGGAGATCCGCTCGCAGGTGAACATCTTCCAGCTGACTTCCATCACTTCCATCGTCAACCAGGCACTGATTGCGGAGCGCAATATGAGAGACTCTGGAACTGGGAGCCATGGAGGTTCTGCTTCAAGAGCTTGTTTTCCTCTAGATGACAGCAAGAAGCGCCATAGAGAGCCTAAATGCAGTGATCCAAGGAAGCGAGATGCATCGTCAGGAATCCAGGTGATATGCTACCAGTGTGGCCGGTCAAGGAAAACAAGGCCGTAGTGCCAGATGGATCCCGTGGAGTGCCGATCTTGCGACAATATAGGTCACCTTCAGTGTTTCTGTCAGTTTTTCTCACCAGCATCTGGTGACCGGGATTCTTCCATGACTCCTCATTCAGAAGCAGCACTACCAGTTTCTCACCAGTCGGGGAACTGGAGTTCTTTAGACCATTCGGGCCGAGGTGGAGGTGGAGGTCGTGGCCGTAAGACATCAGTTCCTCAGCACCAGTAGGGAGGTTCAGTTCAGAGTGGTCATCCAGGGGCGTAGGGCCGCGGTGCAGGCCAGTCTTTTGCCGTGGAGCAGACTTACCAGGAGTAGGATCCTGACCCTTCTACAATTCGAGCTACAATTTTAGTAGCCTTAGTTTTATCTTCATCCCTTTTTGATACTGGTTCTACGCATAGCTTTATCTCTGTTGCTGTTGTGGAGAGCCTTGGACTCTGCATCTTTTCTTCTGCCGACTCATTGAAACTAGACACACCTTTGGGGACGAAGACATCTAGTGTATGCCAGTGTAGAGAGTACCCTCTCGAGGTTACAGGGTATCACTTTTTATGGGATCTATATGTCCTAGAGATGACATTCTATGATGTCATCCTTGGCATGGATTGGTTGATTCCCTTCCATGAAGTCGTCGACTGCTATCGCCGTAGAGTGAGTTTCGTCTCACCAGAGGGTGAAAATTTTCTGCATAGAGGTGAATGGCACGTTCGGGCAAGTCGGGCGGGACTCAAGAATCTTGGGCTAGGAGGGGTGATGGCCCAGATTGCTAGTCTTTATCTGGATGATCAGGGGACTCCATAGTTGGACTTTCCTCCAGTGGTGGATCATTTCAGGGATGTCTTTCCAGAGTACTTTTTAAGGTTTGCCTCTAGAGCGTGAGGTAGACTTATCTATTGAGATCGTTCCAGGAGCGACACCAGTTTCCATTCCTCCCTATAGGATAGCCACACCTGAGTTGAAGGAGCTCAAGAAGTAGTTGGAGGAGCTACAGGCTAAGGGTTTCATCTGAACCAATACTACTCCTTGGGGTTCGCCTGACCTGTTTGCGAAGAAGGCAGACGGTACCCTTCGGCTTTGTGTGGATTATCAGAAACTAAACCATTTTACGGTCAAGAACCGATATCCTTTGCCGATAATTGAAGACATTTTCGATCAGCTTCGAGGAGCCCGGGTGTTCTCAAAGATCGACATGAGATCTGGTTATCATCAGTTGCGCGTTAGACCATTAGATATACCTATGAAAGCCTTCAGAAGTGAGTATGGTCTATATGAGTATACAGTCATTCCATTCGGTCTCACGAAAGCACCTGTAGTTTTCATGGCCCTAATGAATAGAGTGTTCCATCCTTACATGGACTCCTTCGTCGTGGTCTTCGTGGACGATATCTTGGTGTACTCTCACACTCGACACGACTATGCCACACATCTTGATATCGTTCTGAGTACACTGAGAGAGCATCAGCTTTATGCTAAAATATCGAAGTGCTACTTCTGGATGGATTAGATTCACTTCTTGGGTCACGTCATCTCAGAGGAAGAAGTATCAGTGGACCCAGAGAAAGTGAGAGCTGTAGTTTCCTGGGAGAAGCCAAAGAATGTCTTTGAGGTACGGAGTTTCCTAGGGTAGGATAGATATTACATACGCTTAATTCAGGACTTTTCTTGTATAGAATCACCCTTGACAGGTCTGAACAAGAAGGGGGAGAAGTTCTTATGTTCAGATTCTTGTGAGTCAGCCTTTCAGGAGATTAAAGGGAGGTTGACTTCAGCACTGATACTAGTCTTGCCGGAGCCAGGCAAGAGCTACACTATTTATTGTGATGATTCAGGTATCAGGCTGGGAGATGTGCTTATGTAGGGGGATGGAGTCTTTGCATACGGGTCTCGGTAGTTGAGGCCACATCAGAGGAACTACCCGATGCACGATCTAGAGTTGGCAGCTATTGTTCATGCCTTGCACTTTTGGAGACACTATCTTCTAGGGGAGAACTTTATAGTCTTCACTAACCAAAAGAGTCTCAAGTATATCTTCACTCAGTGTGATCTGAATCTGAGGCAGTGTAGGTGGGTTGAGTATCTATATTCTTTTGACTTTGAGCTCACCTATACGCCAGGTAAGGTCAATGCAGTAGCTGATGCATTGAGCAGGAGAACTCAGATTCAGGCAGTTCAGGAGGCCAGCAGTGAGTGGAAGCTTATGGCTTTGTTCTCTGAGATGCATCTGGAGGTGCACAACAGATAGGGATAGATTTAACTTTCCTCTATAGCTGTTACCTCTACCCTTCTCGATCGGGTACGAATGAGACAGCTATCAGAATCAGAAGGCCTAGTTCTGTGAGAGAGAGTTTTAAGAGAGGACCCTCTTCCCGGATGGACAGTGGGCGAGGATGAGATCTTTCGTTTCTAGGGATGCGTATGGGTGCCAGCAAACATACGCGAGGAGATGATGCGGGATTTTCATTCAACAGTTTGGGCAGTTCATCCTGGCGTCACCAAGATGTATCGGGATCTTCATCACCAGTACTGGTGGCCAAGTATGAAGAAACATGTTGCTGGTTTCGTCATGAGATGTTCTTCTTATTAGCAGGTGAAGGCAGAGCATCAACGACCAGCATGCCTTTTGCAGCTGTTACCCATTTCAGAGTGGAAGTGGAACAATGTCGCGATGGACTTCGTGACTGGGTTGTCGAGGTCACCTTGAGGGAACAATGATGTTTGGGTTGTCATCGACAGGGTTACGAAGGTTGATCACTTATTTCCGATCAAGGATACCTTCAGTGTTGATGATCTGGGATGAATTTACATCTGAGAGATCATTCGTCTGCATGGATCTCCACACTCTATTGTTTCAAACAGGGATGCGTGCTTTACCTCCCAGTTCTGGCAGGGACTTCAGAAGGCCTTGGGTATGTATGTACTTTTGAGTACAGCATACCATCGCCAGACCGATGGCCAGTTCGAGTGCACGATCCAGGTGCTTGAGGATATGCTTCAAGCTTGCATTATAGACTTTGGTGGATCTTAGGAGAAGCATATCCCTCTAGTGGAGTTCGCCTACAACAACAGTTTTCAAGAGAATATTCATATGGAACCTTACGAGGCTCTATACGGTAGGCCATGTCGATCACCCATATGTTGGCTGGAGGAAGGAGAGGAAGTTTTTCTGGGACCTCGTCTTGTTCAAGAGACCTCAGAGCAGATAGAGCTGATTCGAAAGAGGATGGCTACAACACAGTCTCGACAGAAGTCTTATGCTAAGCAGCGGAGGCGACCTCTGGAGTTCGAGGTCAGTGATCAGGTTTTCCTGCATGTTGCACCGAGGTTGGGACACAAGAGGATTCAGAGATAGGGTAAGCTTCCACCGCGGTATGTCAGGCTGTTTGAGGTCTTGGAGAGTGTTGGGCCAGTTGCCTATCGGTTGAAGATACCTCAGAGGTATCGGGCCATGCACGACGTCTTCCACGTATCTCAGCTCCGACATTACTTTTCAGACCCGTCTCACGTCTTTGAGACTGAGGAAGTCAATCTTGAAGCGGATGCGTCATTCGAGGAGCATCCTATCCGGATTTTCAATTACAGTACAAAGGTCCTTCGCGAGCGGTTTGTTCCTCTGGTACGAGTGCTATGGCAGCACATGTGAGTACAGGATGAGACCTGGGAAAGGGAGGCCGATGTACAATCGCAATGGCCGGAGTTGTTTGGGGTTTCTTCTTCTCCTCCTCGTTAGGGAAATTCGGGGACAAATTTCTTTAAGGGGGGAAGTTTGTAAGAACCCGGATCTTCCTTTCAGGTACACTTTTCCTTTTTCTGGAGTTTTTGAGAAAATTAAACTTTCTGAAAATTTTCGATGTACACGCCGTGTACATTCTGAGTACACACCGTGTACTCTTTCCTGGCTCGAAGCCTTGTGTTGGCCGTGCCCGGGCCACACACATGGTGTGTAGGGGTGATGTGGAGGCCGATTTTGGCGGAGTATGGAAAAACCCACTACACGCCGTTTACTTTAAAAATACATGCCATGTACTTTTTTTTTCAGTAAACAGACTAGGGTCGCGCCTCATCGCGATATTTGTCTTCTTCTAGGTCTGGTTCGTCCTAGAGCAACCCATACGGCCGAATCTTCCCCGAGCTCCTGCCTTGCCGTCCATTCTCCAATTCGAGCACGGTTGATTGTGTTGGAGTCGCAGTAGTGAGTTCTTCATTCTGCTTGAGCCTTGTTTTCTGATTCTTCCTCATTTTCGAGTTATCATGGGTTGAGCGTTTTGTGAGTTTTCTCAGATCTAAGTCGTTCTAAGGAGAATCAGTCATCGTGGTTCACATATATCGATCTCCTAGGATCGAGGTAAGTGGTTTGTTCCTTTCTGTAGAAAGTTGATGAGTATTTTGTGAAAATTACACCAATACCCTTGAACGAGGTATTGCGTGTTACCTGTTTTGCTCTGTTGTTTTCCTTCTTTGCTTGATTTCTGTAGTATAGGTTTATGCTTGTGAGTAGAGTAATTTATTTTGTGCTCAGGTTTCTTTGCCATTCTTGTTCTGCCTGTTTGGTGTTTTTTCAGTTTCCATGCCTAGTTGTAGGATAGTGGAACTGCTACTTTTTATGATGTTGAGCCTTATAATGATAGCCAAGTAGTTCTTGAGGTTTACTTGGACGATGTACACGCGCTGGGCATGTTTCATATTTCACTCAGGACTGTGAGAACCTAGAGTAGTAGACCAAAGAGAGAATTAACGTAAGGGATTCTCTAGGGTGTCTTTTAATTACGATGCGAGACCACATGAGGAATTGACATTGAGTTCTTCCTTAGAGAGTATGTAGTTCCTAGACGCAGGCCACAAGGGGAAATAGATATTGAGTGTTTCCCCAGAGAGCCTTTAGCAGGATACGAGACTATAGGGGGAATTGACGGTGAGTGATTCCTCAGAGAGTCTATTAATTTCATAGCTGAACCAGAGGGGTGAGACTATGTGTGCCTCCTAGAGGGTTTCTAGTAATTATAGGTTGAACCATAGGGGTTAGGCTATGAGAGCTACCCAGAGGGTTACCTGTTTTCTTCTTGTTGCTGGCTGTTTACTTGTGTACTTTATTTGTTAGAAATGTGGTTTGTAGTTGCTTGTGATTTCCTGTTTACTGCTTCTTGTTATTACTGCCATGTATTCATTGACTGTTAGGCATAGATCTTTGGGTGATTACCTACTGGGATTGTATCTCACACCCTGTTTGGGCCATGCTTTTGGGCCCAAACAGACTATGTTGTTGTAGGTATAGATAAGGGCAATCGCCCTTCTACTTTGGGTTCTTGATTGCGCTGGAGCTGGAGAGCATGGGACCGAGCCATGGCTCGCGATGATGAGGAGTTTATTTTTTTCCTTTGCACTTTATTTTCAGTTGTATTCCAACATGTTGTTGTGTTTTCTATTTCCTTAGATACTTGTACCTACTACATCATTGTCATCATTGCTTCATATATTCATTGCTTCTGCTGTTCAGTTCAGTTGTAGTATGCTGTTTTTTTGATTCTGCTATTGTGTTGGTTGTTTTTTTCCACTGTATACTTTTCCAAATGAGGGCATAGTTTCCCCCACCGACTCACCAAGTCCCTCGCTGCTAGTCGGCATCCTCTAGCATTTGGGGAAACGCGCTTGAGGTCATGTGGTGAACCGGGTACGGGGCACCAATGGTGGGGCTCCGGATTCGGGTCGTTACATTAATGGATACTTTGAGGATATTTGGATAGACTTTGGCCTAAACAAATAGGTTATTATGTGTGAATAAAAGAGAAGAATATGTTCCCCTTTATAAGAGAGGGGAGGGGACCTTTTAGAATTTCTCAAAAGATTAATTTATAATAAATTAAATATCAATAAAAATATTTTAAAATTAAAATTATTATATTATAAGATTATATAGGGGTGTAACATCATCAAAAAATATATTTTATACAAGTTTTGGTATTATTTTAAATCTTATCATTTTGATTAACCCTTATTTAATCCATTTTAATTTTAAAAATTCTAACAATGTTTTTAATATTAAGATGTAATTTTTACATATAAAGTGTCATTTAGATCATAAATGTTTTATTTAAGATATTTTAGACCATATATCATCCCCTTGACCTAATTTAATAATTTTATGATGTTTAAATAATTTAATAAAATATTATTTTCATAAAATATCATATGTATCAATTTTGACAATATTCACAACATTAAATTTAAGAAAATTAATCCAACAATATTTATTAATAAAATAATCTAATACAACCCATATTTTTCATATTAACATATAAAATTATTTTTTTTACATTAATTAAATCAAATTATATTTCTTTTAATGTTCTTATTATCACTTAATTAATTATTTCATTAATTGAGTAATTACAGCATTATCATTTTGTAAATATTTATGATAATTATTTCTTTACTAAAAAATAAAAATAAAAATAAAAATACAATATGTATATAACCATTAATTACTCCTTAATAATATATTTAGTCTATAATATATTTTATTTAGCCCCATATTTAAAATATTATACTTATTAAAAGTAGTAGTGTGAAATTTTGTCACTCTTTGATTTTAATAATATCCAAGTCATTTTCATGGAAAAGTGTACATTAAATTATCAAATTTATGTAATTACGTATTAAGGGTCTAATTATATTCATCCAATAATATTTTAGTATGTATTTGTGTTATTTTAAAGTCATTATCACTTTACTTTCAACTCAAATTACCCAATTTACTCTTAACTGTGGTAATACAAATTATGAAAGTTACTATTTATATTGTCCAAAAATAAAAAGGGAACTATTTAGTAAATTTTTACATTCTATTTAAAAAAAATTAATTCCATTTTCATAATTAAAAACACAAAATGTTCAGAAATTAATTAAAAATTAACCCCCTTGACAGATTGAGAAAACATGTTTTTAAAGTTAAGAAGTCCAAAAGATTGACATGTTTTATATCCAAATTAAATGAAAAATTGATTCCAATGACCTAAACTGGATTAAATGATAAAAATATTATCTAATTATACTATAAAACTAATAAAATATATATTTCAGTACTATAAATTACTTTTAAGAAAAGCTATTTTCAATTAAAATTTAGTATTTTTCATTATACATCAGAATAAGAAACTTATCAGAAAATACAAAAAATTCAACCAAATTAACTTTTGATATCAATATTTCAAATAGGAATTTATTTTTACCTATAAAAATTATAATGTTTCAAAAATTATATTTAATATGGGTTCACCATTAAAAGGCAGAAAAACATCCATTTTTGAAAAATAATTCTTTTATTCAAAAAGTTGGATTTTTTCTTATTCCATGTATAGAAAACACATAGAATAAAAGTTAGAAATTAAATTAAATAATATATATATATATACATCATTAATATAATTCAATAAGATTTATTTGTTTATTTATGGGTATAAAACACACATGTTCATATTTAAACAATTTTTATAAAAATATTTCCTTTTATTTAAAAATAAAAAAATTCCTTTATAATTAATTGGTAAATGAATTATATATAAACCATAATTTCCAAATTTAGTTAACCCTCTTCATACCTTCTACTCTAATGGCTAGGTTATAATTTTCTTGTTTAAATAAGTATAATAATAAAATGATGTTTACAAGAAACTCAGTGTTACATATAAATAAAGATAAGATAGTTTTGCATGGAGAACAAGCTTAACTTAGTGTATCATGTACCATAATATATAAAATAATTTTAATTAATTTAGAAAAATAAAAGGTTTACAAAAATTCAGGGTGGTATAGTGGTTACATGGGGTGTTGCAGACTATAATTTTGGATCATGATCCCCATTTTACATTGTTCTTCAAACATGGGGTATAGAAGGAGGTTGGTACCTCACCATTCTGGAGAATAGATTTCCACACGTTGGAGTATGGGAAACTAGAGAGTACTATAAAAGTGTTATAAAACAAGTTGAGGGAATGTTTCCTTGATTTTTGGGGATCTTGGGAGAATCACTTGGGTCTTGTTGAGTCCTCCTATAATAACAACTACCAGGAGAAGCTTTTGGTGGCACCATTTGAGGAAATATAATAGAGGCCATGTATATTGTATTTTTGATTGATAGAAGTTGGAGAATTAGAGTTGTTTGGATTGAGTCTCATACATGAGATGTCGGGATAGGTTCGGAAAACTCGTAAACATATGGCTATTAATTAGAGTAGGAAGAAGTCGTTTTTTGATCGATGTCGTAGAACTCTGGAGTTTATTTTGGGTGATTGTGTATTTCATCAGATGCTGCATGGGTTGGGTCAACGTTGGGTTCAAAAACATGGTAATTTGGTGCCAGGTATGTGTGTCTGGTTGAGATAGTTAAGAGGATTGTACTGGTGACATATTGATTGGCAATTTCAAAGCGGTACAGTGGCATGCATAATGCTTTTCATGTTTCAAAACATCAGAAGTATCACCCCAACCCATCTCATTTGATTTATATAAAGGATATTGAGCTTTAGGCTGATGCAACCTTCAAGGAGAATCCAATTCATATTGTTGATCATGGTGAGAAATTCTTATCGGGAAAGGCTATGAATTTGGTTTGAATTTTGTGGCAGCATGGTAATGTTGAGGAATAAACATGGGAGAGGGAGACATGTATGTAGGCCTATTTTAATAACATTTTTACCTTGGAAGCTCAGGGATTCTTGGGGGATCATCTTAGGGATGATTCGTTCTAAGGTGGGGAGGTTATAAGATCCCCAATTTATTTTAAGTACATTATTATTTAAAAAAAATATGCTTTAAATACCTTTAAAATGGTTAATGAAATGTTTTCTGAGTATTTGAAGAGGATTCATGGTGTTCCATTGGTTTAGGGCCTAAAATAAGGGATAACGGGGCCATCCAGTGCATTTTTCAAGGTTATCTCATGGTCAGTGGTAACTGTTCTCCCTAACTGTTCTTTCAATGAGGAAGGGTGCACAGTTTGAAGAAACCAAGCTAGGGTGAAGTAAAAACCATGAGGGCTTGGACAGAGCCATCATGCATGGTCATCACATGGATTGTTAAACTCTGTGGGATCCCTAGGTAACCATGTGGCATGGCACCTTCTTGGATAGAGGGTGTCACATGGTTGGCACACAATTTTTCCAACTATGTAGCCAAACTATAATCCCCATAAAAATTTAGATTTTACAATTTTTTCTCTTTGGAATTATGTGTTCTAACTCATGATTTTCCTCCTTTATTCCTTCAGTATACCCAGTGAAAAAAACAATCACACAATACCTCCTAAGGGTCAAATTCCCCCATTTCTAGGCCGTTCAGAGCATCGTTGGTTGCAAATAAAATCTCTGGGTGAGTCTAACACTCATATTTCTTCTATTTTTTTGGATTAGGGCATGTGTTTTTGTTCTTATTCTTCTAAATCCCTAAAAAATTATTCTTTAAGTGGATCATAGTTCAAGGGTTTGAGTGGTGTTTAAATCAATACCAAATGCTAGGGTTAAGGGAGCTTTCAACTATGGAGTCTAGTTAGGTGGTCTACAAGTTATATAACAGAGTCTTGTTAGTTATTTATGTGTATGCTGATGTGGTTTGGTGTGGTTGTGTTTCCCATTTGTCTTTCCATTGTATAAATGATAAATTGATTAGGAAAATGTTTAATTAGACCCCTCACGATCCCCATGGCATGATTTTAGGATGATTTAACTAAATTAAGGGCCACCCATGGGGTTTGTCACTTTTCTAACTTGTAAATCAAAATGATAAGTGTAAAAATGAATTGTTATGACTTGGATCCCATAAGGAATGTGTTGACAAGTTATCTTGGGTTATGGAATGGAACTAACGTAAATTTGTTTGTTGTTAACTTGGAATAAGGGGTTGTTTTGTATAATGTTAATGGGTTAAATGATTAATGGATTGAAAATGGTAATTTTGTTTATTATTTATGGCATGCGAATTATGAATGGGTTAATTGGGTTAAGAAATATAAATGAGTGTTCAAATGGGATAATTCATATTGATGGATTATGTGTTAAAATGAACATTTTTGTAAATTATGATTTTGTAAATGGTTATGGTTATGTTGATAAATGTGGTGATTGATTAAAGAGGCATGTCAACAAGTATTAGTGTTATGTGGGGTATTTAATTGAGTTTCTATTCCCACAGTTCAGGTTGGACTGAGGATCTAAACGCTGCCCTTAGAATTCATGGTTTTGGGAGTCAGACTGATGCTCTATAAACCTAACGGTTTCATTAGATCTATCTACCTACACTGAGGATCTAAGGTAAGTGTTGTGTAATTGTTTGTGAAATTTTTTCCCTAGTGATATTGGGAACTTTACTTATTCCCTTTAAGTATGGCATTTTATTGTCATATGTTGTAGTGTAAATGATGAAAATGCCTAACCCTTGGTACAATTAATGAAAAAGGATTATGGGAATATTGTTAACCAATGGCACCTAGTTTATATTTTTTTACCTTGTTATTCATTTATTACATGAATACAATTTTGTTTAGACTAGATATTTTCTAGACACAGTTGGTTGTGGCTTATTGATTTGTACTCACCCCTTATCAGGCCACCATTGGATACCTAAGGAGATTTAATGGTTATAGGTCAGGATAAGGGAAAATTCTTTATGTTTGAGGGTTGAATTAGGCATGGGTTATGCATGGATAAGGGATCTAGACTTTGAATCAAGACCCATTTTGGTGATTCTTCTATTTATCTTTATTTTCGGTTTCCCTTACACTTGGAACTATATTACATGACATAATATATTTACAATTTCTTTCTGGGCTTGTACCCAATTTTGGTAATTGGTTGGTAATGTAAGTTTATTTTTAATGTTTATTTATATTTTCTTTATTTCATGATTTAACTATCATGGATTACTCTGATAAAGAGGGTATAGTCTCCCCATGTGATCTATTTGATCCTCATCACTAGTCGGCAGTCTATGGCGTAAGCACATCTGAGGTCATGTGGTGACCCAGCTTGGGGCACCAGTTTAGTGACATTTGAGTTAGGGACATTACAACCATTATAACCATTATTTTATTTTTAGAGTACTTTACAATATCTTGTGTTTTATTCAATGGAAAACCTTTCTTCCCTTTGTTATGGGTATTTTAGTTTTGAAGATTTGGTTTTAAAGAAAATTTATATATCAATATCCAAAAATGTTTTACTTATGGGTTCAAAGGTATATTTTTATTATTTTGGTGATGGAAAGGAAACTTTTTGATGTTTTTCTTGCATTTTATGGTCCTTTTATTTTTTTTATAATTGTGGGTGAGCCTAATATACCTCTCCAACACATTGGTAATGATTATGTTCTCTAGACAGTTATATTAAAATTATGCAAATAGGTCATTCCATTTATAAGGGTTTTTATAAGGGTTCTTATTGGATGATGTCTTGAGGCCCCTAAATGATATTTCTAAAATTTATAATGAGTTTTCATGAAAATATTTTGATTTCATATGGTAAGATAATGATATTTTGTTTAAATTAATAATTATACCCTTTAAGTGTAAAAATGTATGTTTTTATGAAAACTATTTCATAGGAAACCCTCAAGATTATGATTTTGAATTTATTTTTTCTTATAAGATGTTTTATGAAAAAAATATGGGTATTAAAGTTGATTTTATGTGTAATTAGATGATTGTTTTAGAATAATGTTTACTATGTTAAATGAAAACTCTCTTATCTGATATTGGGGGTTTGAAACGGACTAATAGGTTTCTTTCTTCATTTTTATATGTCCCCTAGTAATAATTTTGTTCTTATCCCATGTTTTTAAAAAAATCATATAGTTTAATGTTGATTAGGAACAATTATGATGTCAAGTTGAAAATCATGAATATTTTTCATGAATAGAAAATGTGTTTTATTTTAAAATTGTAGTATTGTGATTGAAATGGATACAAAGTAGAAATGTTCAATATGTAATATATGGGTTTTTTGTATAAAATTTATGATCTTATTTTATAAAACTATAAATCTGAAATTTCTTTTGGTAGTTCAATAAAATGAATTATTGACTTTAAAACTCAATATTATATAATGTTTTAAGTCTATGTTCTTATAGAGATAATGGAATTTTTATTGATGGAATGATTTCTAAAAAAATAAAGGCTAATATCATGGTTTTAAATTATCCACTAAATTATAAAAGGATGTTTGGATATGAAGGAAGTAAAATTTTATTTTGAAGTTAGTTTTTCCTAATTGTGGGAATTTTTATAATTATTTGAAAGAATTAATGTCAATATTTTATCAATGTTGTTGAATTATATTAGTTTGTTTGACTTTATAAAAGGTGTTGTTTCTTTGGCTTTACACCCTTGATATTGATGCTAATTTTTATTGTATAGAGAAATATGGAATTAAATTGTATGGATTTATAAATATCATGTATCAATTTATGTGAAGGGTTTGTTTCTTTTATGTTTGTTTAGAGGCAATAAGTGTAATTTTATTAAATGATATATTTAATTGATTGATCATTTTACTTTAAAAAAATTCATGGTAAAACCATATGAATGTATGAGGCTTCAAGTAACAAGTAAAATAATAAGTAATGATTCCTCTCTACCTAGTATCTTCTTCATTATCTTTGTATTCAACTTTTGATAGTATGGACTAAATATATATTCCACTCTAATTATAATCGTTATGGGAATATCATCCATTTTAGTATTCTATTTTTGATAGTGTTTTTACCTAATAGTTTAGTGTTCCACTCTAACTAGTGACCTTCCTATAGTTAGATTATGGATTGGGTATGAGGGTCCTAGATTTACTTCTTAGATACCTATGTAATTATGTCATTATTCCTAATTAAACTATATGATGTGAAATATTTGAGGGAACTAGTTTTAATCTTTATTTTATCTAATATGAAAAAAAAATTAAATGTTTGAAATTCATAATGGTTTCTAAGAAAAGATAATTGATGAATTTTTTTTATATTTCATACCTAATAAAAGTATTTTCCCTATTCACTTTCAAACTAACCTTAATGTTTGATATTTAAAAAGGAAAATTATTGAAACTTGGAGGTATCATAATGGGATTTATGTTCACTAACAACATGTACCCATTTTATGTGCAAGTAGATTTTCCTTTTTGATTTATCTTGTAGGTGTTGTATGTACATTTCCATTGATTAGTATTAGTAAAAAAAATATATTGTGAGGATATAAAAGTGGGGGAATTCAAATCAATTCATTTTCCACATTGTGATACTCGATGATTCATTTATTTGATGTCAAGTCTTATGTACAGGCCACATCAGCTTCACTTTTATATTAGATGTTTTTATATTTCATTTGGCTTAGATATTGTGTGTTTTATTGGATTATTTTTTTCGGTTCATATTTTATTAGACCATTTTTTTGGACCTTGGTTTATTCTAAAAATATACCTTTAATATACTGTGTCGAGTTCAAAGTGCGGAATTGTAATATATGATTTTAAGATGATATTATTTGCTTATTATTTGTTGGTAATAAAGGTTAAATCATTGCCAATTCATATATTGATACCCATGGAAATTGTGTCTACCTATGATGATCAGAAATGCACCACTGTGACATGTTAATTCTAGTATTTAGTTAGAGTATCTGGACTAGTTTTTTATAAATATAATTTTAAACTCATATATGTAATCAATTAAGGTTTTTATACATTTCCATTCAATTTTTAGGTTATGGAATTTTAATACTCTTGAACATCTTTAGTATAAATTCTATTTCAAACAAAGACCATATAAAAGATTATAAATTAAAAAAAACTAATCAATGGGATAAACCTTAAACTCTATAAAAGAATTTAAATTTATCACAATTAAATCTATTTATTAAACAACATATTTTTTATAGAATAAATAGATATCTTTAATGAATATATGATTATATTAAAACAATCTTGATCTTCAATAAAACTTTTGTGGTGACATGTCATGAAATTTACTATCTTATGATTACGGTGGAGGATTATGATATGATCAATTCAATTATGTTTAATATATTAATAAATTTATTTTAAGTAAATAATAAATGTTTATATCACATTTATTTTAAAAAATGAAATATTTCATATTCAAATCTTTAACATTAACATTTTAAAGTTTTAACTATTGTATTTGATATGTATGCTGGAGACCAATATGGACCACTGATAATATTTACATATATTGTATATATGTGTGGGTTTGTGTGTTGCAGAAATTAGAGAAAAGTTAAAATTGGTAGAAAATTGAACTCAACGATTTAGGGGGTTTATCCAGAATAACCTACAACCACATAGGGGTGCACCAAATTCATTATATTCTATGAAGTGATACAATGATTCACTAAAATAGATCCATATACCCAATTATAGTGTCCAAGTACATTAACGATGGTAAATCCACATGTCATAAATTGTATGAGTTCAAACTTCCTTCCATGTTAAATAAATTTTCCACTCTGGAACATATGAATAAATGCTAAAATTTAACCATCTCCTTTCAAGGTACATCTTGAATAACACATTTATTTATGTGAATTTGAGTAAAAAAAGACATTTTGAATAAAAATTTCAAGTTAAACCCACATAAAGTTTATAACATCAACTCGAAATATACCCTACATTAATTTTCAACCTTCCAAGTAGGGGGAACCACCCACCAACAACCTCAGTGTTGAGGTAAATAAAACAACTGGGGATTGGTGTAAATTTGACCCCATTGTCATGACACATCAAATTGATTATTTTCTAGAAGATTAAATTTAGACTAGGAAAGAACCTCTGTCTTCTCTTAAGGATAGTTTAAGGGTATAGAGTGTGTATATTTAATAAAAATGATTAAAAAGAGTGGGTGGTTTTGAAAATAGTTTTAACTAAAAGAAATCATAAATAAAGAGTTTAATAGCTGAAAAAGTGGATTTTGAAAAATATGAGATAAATAGTTTTTTGAGTTCACTACAAAAACTTCAAGTTCATTGTTCTTAGAGGTTCAATTAGGGTTTGAGTAAATATTTGGTTGATATTAATCAGAATATCAATCACTCACTAATATTTCATATTGATGTGTCTAGAACCAGACCTTAACATAATAATCATATACTCAAGGTCTAGAAATTATTAATGGTATAATAACATCTAAAAAAAATTAAATCCAAAATTTTTTGAGAAGAAAAGGAATTTTTTGTTTTTAAATCGATAAAACACAAGACACACACTCAAAACCTCACATTGATTAGTTTAAAGTAAAGATAATTCCATTCGATTAAATCAAAAAACATTTAAATCAGAATAAAAGTAAGATACTTATGAATGAAATTATTTCAAAAAAATACATCAAACTAGAAGAAAACTAGTGAAATAACTCCCTCGACATGATGTTTATCTCCATCGTATGATTTCCCAGCATTTAGCTCTACATCAATAGGAGGAGGAGGCTTGGGTGGATCTCATTCTTTATTTATAATCTCAATATGAGTATAGGGAGATTTTAAATCTCTAATATGATAAGAATAATCCTATAGGACTCCAAAATGGAAGCAATTCACTCCTTGGTCGATCTTGAATATGAGGTTCACAAGGTTCCAATTTATAGGAAAAGTGAAAGATGGTTTTGGGCACCCATATTTCGTGATACCAGTTGTGTCCCAATTCTAGATATGTATATGTCATAATCAGGACTTTGAAAAAATATAACAGTTTTTGGAATGCCACATTATTCTCTCCCTATAAAATTTGGTGGCCATTGATCATCTAGAATGTGTGATATTTTCAAAATATCAAACCAAACTATTGACATTGTTCATATTTAGTTTCGAAGAAATATTAGCTTGTTTGGGACCAATAATGGATGAATTGGGATTTGGTGTCTTCAAAAGAGTTTTATACAACATATTATTGGATAATACTAAAAAAATAAACCAAATTGGATGCATGGATTATCTATAGTGTGTGTTTTATTCCATATATGTTCTTGGGATATTATACAGTTTGGCCCGTTTTTCTTGAATTCCATCAAGGGATCTCTGAGTCACCTCCACCTATAATATAAAAATCAAAACTAAAGAAATCAACCTTTCTAAAAGTGATAAAAATTATATAATTGGACAAAATTTTAAGTGAAATATGTTGTTATATTTTTAATTAATAGTAGAAAACCAATTTAACATAGTTGTTTAAGGGTTAAAGAAAATAGTGAATCGCTACGTGATCACACCTCCATACATAAACATTTTCACTCTTGGTAAAAGTCACATTTTCAAAAATGTTGTGTTGATATTTTCCCTATATTTTAAATATTTAAAATTAATAGTAAATTCATTAGATCATATAATATTGATCAAAATAACAATCACACTGAATAGTTAGCCACATTAATCATATAAATGAGTGTCTTATAAATTCTATCAAAATACAAAACAAAGAGATATATGAAACTACTCATAGAAAGGAATGAAAAAGAAATCCATGTCACTAAATTTAAACATGTATATATGTTTGATAATAATTTTATTATATTCCTTCCACTTTCTATATAGTAAATATAGGTTTTTTAAAATATTTTTGTTTACCTGATTCTTTCCACCAAACCTACCCTATATCCTTTACAATCAAATTTCAATACCCACTAACTTAAGTATTCCAAAAAGTCAAACCTTAATAACCAAACCTATAAATCCCCATATTTTTACATTTTATCACTCCCTACATTATTTTTTTTGTGTTGATTTTTTATTTAGTACATACAATAGTCAGATAATGGGTACACATGCATAGCTCAATCTGGTACAACAATGAAACAAATTTGATAAGGAATGAACATATGAAAAAAGTATTTTATAAAGATAAGAAAAATTAACTTAACTTATATATACCTTAATTAAGTAATAAATATTCCTGCCTTAGGTTTGAGTTCAATGATGTGTGGGGATGTTAAATTGAACAATTAACCCATAAAAACTCACACATAAGTTAATAATATCTCAATGGTTTTATAAACATAAAATCATTTATATTATTTTAAAATAATCAATTTTACATAAAATACCCTCATCAATGTTAATTCCATGACCAAAATCACGTACCATCATTGAAACAAATTTTACTTAATTGTTAAAACAATATGAAATAGCTAAATGAATCATACATTTTCTCTAATTTTTAATAATGGGTGGGTATAAAATTGTGTATTTCAAAAAAAAGTGAAAATATGGTGGAAAATTGAAAATACCAAGAAAAAGGTAAAAAATAGAAAATGAAGAAATATAATGAAGATCATAACTACACTTGGAATGCACCCACCCCCACCCCCACACCTAGTGTGTGTCGTTTTATCGCTATAATAAAAGATAATATGGGAAATAAGGATAAAGCCTTGTAGTTTTCATTGGTAAGTTACTTATTGAAGGTGGAGTTCCTCTAATGGGAACTTCAAAATGATTTTGTGAGATTTATTTGACCATGACCCATTGATAGTGAATTTTTGTTTTATTTCTTCATTTTGAACCTACAAAACAACAAATGGAAAGACAACAGTAATAGTGTAAGGTTTAAACCAGTAGTAATGAAGCTTACCTAGGTGAAAATTCAATATTTCATTGAAAATAAGGAACTTCTGCCTGATATGTAATTTATGATGAATGTTCAGGCTATTGTTGGAAACCTTGGTACACTTCTTATAGATATGGGAGTTCTCATATAATTCCGTTCTCATTTACTCTAGAACCTAAATCTAAATCTTTGTTTGAGCACCTGTACAAGAAAGATTATAATTTCATTGTTTAATGACCCAATAGTACTGGTGCTCTATCTTAACATGGTGTTGAAAACTCTTTTTGAAATCAAGTCAATAATGGGACATGCCAATGGATGTTTTTAAGGAAGTACCATAATCCCCCCAAAGCATCATCAAGTCTAAGACACCAATAATTTCTATTGGTTTGAACTATTATTTCTATAATATTATTGACCTCTTTATTTGAAACCTTATCTTGAAAATTTTTTTGGGGGTGATATGTAGTAAAAACTAGATATCTAACCCCATACCAATGAAAAAGTGATTTCATTATTTGACATTAGAAGCAAGAACCCTGGTAACTAATTATGAACCTGGGAAATCCAAGACTATAGAAAATTTGGGTTCTCTAAAATTACACAGCTGTCTTTGAATCATCAATCCTATGGATCATGAATCTACCATTTTTACATATAATCTACTATTAAAAAATGTACTAGTTTCGGAATGAATTAAAAAATGGCCCCATAAATTCAATGGCACAAACATAAAAAATTCATTGAAAGAGCAAGGGTTGTTATGGAATTTAATTTATTTTAGATACATTCCCCATTATATGACAATGAGTACAAGATCTACAAAAACCACGAGTATCCAATAATAGGGTTGGAAAAAATAGGCTATAATCGAGAACCTTTCGAGGAGTCTGTTAGGGACTAATGTGGCACCCACATGAAAGAGTGTGGAAGAACCTAAGGACGAATTGAAACTCACTATCAAGAACATAATGGTTGATTACTTGATCACCACATGTGTGCCAAGGGTAGGGGTTAACCCAAATACACCAATGAACTAGTGATTCATGTAAACAACATGTTTTTTATTGAAATTTGTAGGAATGAGTTTTGCTATCAAATAATTTAAAATCTCAACATAATAATGAATATCATCTAACACTCAATACAATTTATCATTAGGAAACATGTTATATAAGTGAATATAGGGGGTGATTCAATGTTTGAGGTTGGAAGGATACTACTGATATGTTCATCCACCACATTCTCTCAACCTTTTATCACAAATTTCTAGATTAAATTTATAAAGGAGGAAAATTCAATGAATGAGACATGGTTTGGATTCTATTTTATTATGGAGATTCCAAGGGTATTCATGGTCATTTAACTCAATTACTTTTGAACCTAAAAGGTATGGCCTAAATTTATCAATGGAAAATACAATGGTAAGGAATAATTTTCCATTTATGGTGTAGTTTTCTTGTCAAGGGTCACTAGTGGGAAACTATATTTCCATTTTAGTGTTTTTTAAATTTTAATTCCGGTTTTAAATTGATGTTTATAAAGGAAAGGTTATAAATTATATTTTTGACATCATTTTTAATAAAACAAACATCTAAACATTAACTAAAAGAGAATTTAAGGAGAAACTAAATATATATTTTAATAAAAATTGATGTCAAAAATATATTTCCATCTACATTTAATTATAAACCTAATATGAAAAGTAACGCATGAAAAATTCAATGTTATTTTTTTCTTAAAACCAACAATGAAATTCATATTACTTTTAACCTGGACAAAGATTTAAACATTGGTTTTTACATAAAATAAATGTTGAAATTACACTAGGAAAAACTCATTTAGGACTTTCAATGTTGTTTATTGTTAAAAATAGACATAAGTCCAATAACGTTGATTCCCCGGTGGTTTATAGAAAAACCAATGTGTAAAGGTAAAAAAATAAAAATAGTAAATTACAATATCGAAAAATGTAAAAACTAGTAAAATGAAATAGAATATACATCAGAGTAATAGAATATACAGTAGATACCAAACCTGTAAAAATAAACATAACGTAAAAAATTAAATCATAAAAATAAAAAATAAAAAATAATATTTTAAACTATAATCGAAATACCAAAACCTAATATTTTATAATTTAATCATACTTGGATGGCCTCGAATCGTACATTGTACATCTTTAGGTTGATATGTATGTCCAATAAATAAGGGAGAATAGAATGTAGGCTAAAAAAATATAAATTCAAATGACCAGGAAACACTATAGGGAACAAATAAAAGGAAAATTAATCAAAGAGGTTTGATTTTATGTGTAAAGGAAATTAATAAAGCTAATATAGAGTGAAAAATTAAATTAAAAAACACCACACATAGTTTATATGTGTGGTTAGTGACGTTATTATTTAAACCATGTGGAATGATCTATAATTTTATAGTAGGTTGAAATCACCATTTTTATGACTAATTTTAATAATTTTGATTATAAGATTTATGAGACATGTTAAACACTAAAATTCACCTATTTTGGGTGAAGCTGAGTTTCTAAAAACAAGTTTTAATGGGTTATACTCATTTTATAGCTTATCTCACTAGAAAAATTTATAAATTCAATGGATATTCAATAATTTAATATTCTACTTTCATAATTCATAGGAACAATCATCAAAATTCAAAACCTAATATACTTTTTTAGGTATATTACACAAGGTTAAAAATTGAATTATTATTTTCTTGAATCTATATATAACTCAAACTAACAAATATCCACCAAATATCAAAATCCTACATAAAATAATAAATTTCATGCTAATTAATTATTACGAACATGTCCCAATATGTAGTTATAAAACACACTCCCAAAAATCCAAAAAAAGTGTCACTACTAGAAAAGCAGGTATTTGCGACGGGGTCCCGTCGCAAATAGCCCGTTTCTGAAAACGCCGTCGTAACTAAACTTATTTGCGACGGGACCGTCGCTAAAGCCTTTTTTTGCGACGGGCATTCTCCCCGTCGCAAATAGTATTCCGTATTTTTGTAAAAAACTTTTTAAACAGTTATTGCGACGGGCCCGTCGCAAAAACACTTTTTTAAAAAAATAAAAAAATTTAATAATACTAGTATTTGCGACGGGAACCGGGACCCGTCGCAAATACTCTTTAAAAAAAAACTATTAATAATACTAGTATTTGCGACGGGCATAGTATCCCGTCGCAAATACTATAAAAAAAATAAAAAAAATAAATTATTAATAAATTATTTTTATTAATATAATAATAGAATTATAATTTACAAATGGAAATAATAAATTATTTTAATTACTATAATAATAGTAGAATTATAATTCAAAAATAAAAATAATAGAATATTAATAAATAATTTAATTAATATAATAATATTATAATTATAATTCATAAATAAAAAAAATATTAATAATTTATTTTAATTAATATAAAAATAATAGAATTATTTTACATTAAAATATTAAAATAATTCAAGTATTACAAAAAAATAATTATATTATAATATTATAAAATTTTAATATATATATAAAATTTTATTATATAAATAAAATTTTAATATATATATAAAATTTAATATTATAAAATATAAATATTATTATTATTCATATTAATATTGTTATTTAAAAATATAATATTGTTAATATTTTATAATGAGACAGAAACTACGAATAGAAAAAAAAATATTTTGATTTCACAAATTTTATAACAGAAATACAAACTCTAATATGTAGGAGGGGGGGAGGTGGGGGATCTGCAGATGGTGGTGGTGGAAACTCCATCCCTAAAGCATGAGTGAGTCGGCGCATGTACTCCATCTGCTCCTGATGCTGCTGCTGCCACCGACTCGTCTGCTCCTCGTACAGCTGCTGCTGGCGTCGACGCTCCTCCTCATGCTGCTGACGCATCTGCTCCTGCTCCTATCGGAGACTCTCTATCTGTGCAGTCTGAGATCGCAACTGCTCCTCATACTGTGTAGAAGAAGATGCACGAGCTCCTCTCGAGCTGGATGCCGACATCGCAGCACTGCCATAATAATCTCCGGGAGTCAGTCGAGAGCCGATACCAACTACCCGGCCCTTCTCGAAGGCATACTGGGTGGCCTGCATCCATGCCGCCTCATCAAACTGACGGGCAGTGGTCTGATCTGATGCCTCGGCCTGACTCTCAGGCCGGGCCTGTGCCGCTGCAGCCTCATATGACTCCTATAGTTGCAATTTAAAATTAAAATTGTGAATATATTATATGCAGTTAATTTTTAAACTTGAAAACAAATAATACTGACCACGATGTGATGCTGACGATCACCTCTGAGCTCCCCAGTAGCAGGATCACTATACATCCTCCGATATACGTCGTACTCTGTAATATCGGGGTGCTCGACAGCCTATAAGAATAAAAAATAAACTGTTAATATTTATAGTTATATAAAATATTTATAAATAATGTACGTACCAGATGCTGTCTATGAGTACTGAAAGAACGACTCCCAGCTCGATGAGTCACCTCCTGCCTCCCCCGATTCTGCCTCCCCACCGATGATCTCCTCTGAAAGGCACCACTCAACCAGTGCGCACATAATCCATCCCATACATGGGATGAAATGTACTCTGGTCGGTGTGCTCTACATGACTCATCAAAATCTGACACTCCTGCTTTCTTCATCGCAGCTTTTCTTAAATTGTGCAAAAACTGACGAAGGCGATCATGCATGGCCACCTCCCATGCCTCGTGGATGGCGTCACGCATGGTATCCTCGATCGGATACCATAAACCCTACAAATAAATCAAAATACCAAGTTAGAAATGAAATAATTTTCAAAATAAAAATTATTTATTTACGTACGTACCAACCAATGGCCGAACATGGCCTGCTGCACATCAATGGGAATCTGCTCCCATGTGGTCCACGGCTGAGAGAAATAGTTGCGCAAAATAGCGCTGCCCTGTCCGACTGCTATATGCGAAAAACCGAAAAAATAATAAACATTTATTATGTGAATAGATTAATGAAATCTTAGTCAAATTCACAGGTTATTACACAGGTTATCACACCTCCGGGTGCGCGAATCAAACCCAAGACGTGGACGTCGCTCGGGGACGAGGTCAGGAATCATCAATCGTGCAAGACCGCGCCCCCTCCGCGTACTCCCTGGAGCGCCTGTAGGCTGAGGGTCATCTGCCAGCAACTCATCCGCATCGAAAGGCAGGTCAGCCTCCGCCAACTCACGAAATGTGGCCTCGTCCATCTGAAACAGAAAATGTTAATATTAGCAAATAATTGATAATTACTATTATATATACATATATACATATTATGATTGTATATAAATACCATGGAATTCTATAAGTGTTCATCTTCATCATCATCTTCATATATGTCAATGTCATCTTCATATTCCTCCTCAACATCATCGATATCCATTCGAGTTGCAGTTGCTTCATCTCTTTCCATTTCAAATTCATGTGTGACATCATTAACATCATCGTCATCACCGACTCTTAAATGTGGGGTGTCGTCATAGATACTCATATCTCTTTGTAAAAAAGATTGATTTTGAGTACTCTCTTGAAAAACTTCAATTATTTGCACATCAGTGAAAGAACATTCACTTTGACTAAACTGATTGTCTCGAATTTTGATTTTTATTACACTCCACCAATCAGTCAAGTCTCTTGATGTTGCACAGTACTTTGCATAATAAACTTGATATGCCTGTTGAGCCAATAAGAATGGTTCATTTACTGCGAGAACATTTTTACATTTAATATCGATGATTCCATGAGTCGGATGAACACGCACGCCTCTCTCTGTATCCAACCACCGACATTTGAACATGGTTATATAATGTTGTCCAAGATAACAGAGTTCAATGATTTCATCAAGTATGCCATAAAAGTCAACTTCATTTTCTCGATGATGAGATCCTCTCAAGCTAACTCCACTGTTCATTGTTTTTTTCGATTCCCCATATGCATGTGTGTGGAATCGAAATCCATTCACCACATATGCATTATAAGTTTTAACAAGTTTGGAAGGTGGGTTACTCAATACACACATCCGTTTGTCAATTTTATCATCATGTCGAGACACCTGAAGATTTGTGAAATAATTATCAATATAGTAAACTATACATTGAATGAGTTGCTAAATGATAAAGAATTTATGTTACCAGTTTTTGAAACCACTGAGAGAAATTTTTCAGTCGACGTTCTTCGAGAGCAGCTGCTGTAATTTGTGGAATTTGTTTCTTGATATGATTATCATACAACCTATAAAAACCAAAGTTATTTACTGTAACATAAATGATATAATAAGTGATATAAACACTTACAGTACAACTGATGTCATCTCTTCACAGTTGAGCAGAACATACGTATGAGCTCTATGATGTTCATCATCTGAAAGCCAGCGTTCAGAAACTCCACCAAAACCAAGCTCTGACTGGTTGAAAACAGATAATTGATTGTCGATTTCATCAATATTCCTCTCATTCCGTCCCATTCGGTTGTGTTTTGAAGGATACTCAGATTCAAAATAATGGGAGCAGAAAAAAGATATTTCCTCTTGCAAATAAGCTTCTGCAATAGATCCTTCAACAGATGCTTTGTTGCGTACTTTTCTTTTCAATTTTTGCATGCATCTTTCAAATGGGTACATCCATCGAAACTGTACCGGACCTCCACATTTGGCTTCATATGGAAAATGTAACATCAAATGTTCCATTGAGTCGAAGAAAAACGGTGGAAATATTTTTTCCAGTTTACATATAATTACAACAACATCTTTTTCAAGTTTGCCTAGAGCATCATAATCTGCCGTAGCCGCACAAATTTACCGAAAAAAATGAGACATGTCTGTTATGGAATCCCAAATCACAGAATTCAACAGACCTCTTAATCCAATGGGTAGAAGTCTCTCCATTATAACATGACAATCATGACTTTTCAATCCAGTAATATGACCATTCTTTATACATCTACCCAAATTGGAAGCACAACCATCTGGAAGTCTCAAATCTGTAATCCACTGACAAAATAATAAACGGTTTTCTTTAGACAGTGTATAAGATGCTTTTGGTTTCAGTAACCTTTCTGTTCTGACATTCTCAAATAGTTCCAATTCTGGACGCCTGCAAATTTGGGCAAGATCTAAACGTGCATTTACATTGTCTTTGCTCTTTCCTGGCGTATCCAAAACTGTATGAAACAAATTATCAAAACAGTTCTTCTCAATATGCATGACATCTAACATGTGTCGGACCAACAAATCAGACCAATATGGCAAATCCCAAAATATGCTACGTTTAATCCAATTGTGTTCTTTCCCAAAACCAGAAATTTTCTGTTGGTTTATTGTGGGACCAAAAGTGATGGGAGGTAATGAAAATACAACCGATTTTAACTCCGAACCTGATAGCATTTTTGGAGGTCCATCCCTTTCAGCTGTTCCTTTTCTGAAATGAGATCTGTTTCTGCGAAAAGGATGATCACCTGGAAGAAATCTGCGATGACAGTCAAAATAACAAGGTTTCTTTCCATGAATGAGCATAAATGCTTTGTTCTCTCCCATACAGTAAGGACATGATTTCTGACCATGTGTACTCCAGCCAGATAACATCCCATAAGCCGGGAAGTCACTTATTTTCCACATCAATGCTGCTCTCAGTATGAAATTCTGTTTTGTTGCAACATCATATGTACTGACACCAGTACTCCACAATAAATTTAATTCATCAATCAATGGCTTCAAATAAACATCAATATTTTTCTTCGGATGTCCTGGAATTAGTAAAGTCAAAAAGATATATGGCTCCTTCATCAACATCCATGGAGGTAAATTATACGGAGTTAAAAAAACAGGCCAACATGAATATTGACTACCATAAGATCCAAACGGACAGAAACCATCAGTGGAAAGGCCCAGTCGAACATTTCTAGCTTCTAAAGCAAATGATGGATGCACTCTATCAAAATGTTTCCATGAATCACCATCGGCTGGATGATTCAAGCTTTTATCGGTTGAATACTTTCCCGCCGCAAATACCTTTTACCGCCGCCGGTTATTTGCGACGGGGAAAGGCTTCCCCGTCGTAAATAGTTTTCCCCGGATTTGGCGCCAAAGCCCAGGAAAACTATTTGCGACGGGGAAGCCTATCCCGTCGCAAAAGACTACTTATTTGCGACGGGTAAAGACCCCCGTCACAAATAAGTTTTTAACGGGACTATTTGCGACGAGATTTATTCCCGTCGCAAATAACCCGTCGCAAATACCCATTTTTCCCGTAGTGTGTTTAAAACTCAACAATCCTAACATAAAATTTTAAGTAAAAATTTAAATTAATAAGGAACATAATTATAAAAGGGCCAAGAATGATCAATATTCCTATTATAACAAAATAAATCCATTCATATTAATATAAAATTGAAATTAAGAATCCAAAATAAAAATATATCCCCTTTTACTAAATCAAAATATCAAAAAAATTAAAAATGAATGAAAAATAATTTGAATATATCATTAATACAATGAAGTATATTTTAAATTTTATAGACCAACTTATAAATTTAAATTTAAACTAAAAATCAACTTAAGTATTCAACACCTATTTTTTATTTGTAACCAATTATATTTTGAGTACATCCAAATTGAGAAACATAAAAGAATTTTTACATTATAGGCCTAAAAATTTATCATATCAAATAGAGAAATTCAAACACCCATGTTGTTCAAAAATTAATTTAAAAACATTGTATAAATCACTTCAATATATATGTTATTAAACAAGTTCTAAATATATAGAAAAAATATATAAATTTAAACCAACCAAATAAAACATTATAATTGAAAATATGGTTTAATTATATTTATAAATTCATTATAAACTCAACCAATTCAACAAAAAAGTAAATAAACTTTTAAAACACAAACCAATTCATTAAAAAAATTAATTCAATGACAAAAAACACCTGTTATAATAAAACAATCAGTTTTTGAGCACTTTTTATCTGGAAATGTAATATTAAACACAAACATTAAAACAACAGCTCCAAACCCATAAAGAAACTAATTATCATTTAAAAGTATATAAAAATTATATTTACTCAAATAATTATTTTCCAATGGGTTTTAGAATGAATAAATGAAAAACCAATTTATATATTACAAAACCAATTTAACTACAATTAAACATGAATATATATTGTGAAAATTATTTCATAAATTATTATAAAATCATGTTCATTTTGATACAAGATTTTTTATATTTGTAAGATTTATTTATAAAATTTAATACTAGAGAAAATTTTAAGTTTTCATCTTGAAATTTATAATTTTTAGAAAGAAAAATATGAAATATCTAGAAATCGTAACTCATAGTGTTTATATCACACAACTTTATGGTATTTAAAATCACAACAGTGAAATAAATAAAAAGATTTATCAAAAATGGAATTTATAAGGATAAAATGTTCAACACTCTATTGAAACAATATGAAAATCATATACTGTGAAATATAAATGATTTTATCAAAGAAAAAATGTTAAAATAATGTATATGCCTGTTATTTAAATTGAAAAAACTATGTAAACATAAAGGTTCAAAAATGATATCATCCATTACTTGTTTATTATATTAATTAAAAAAATTAAGAGTAATCCAATGAGAAATGTTATTTCTACAAGTGAAGTAAAATAATTGAAAAACCATATATCAAAATATAATATAAGAAATTTAAAACCACTATAGAAAAAAATCAAAGGGACCATAAATGATATAATATTAGTTTTCGTTGAAATGTGATGAATTGTAAAATAATAACTTTTAAAATGATAATAAAATATCTTTTTTGGATAAATTATAAATTTCATAGGTGAAAATATGATTTATAAGTGAAAAATAACTCAAAATGTGTAAAAACAATTCAGAAGGATAAAATCCCAATTAAGACTTTGAAATATTCAATCGAATATTTCCAATGTAAGACACCGATTTAGGGAGAGATTTTAAGGCTCATAAAGGATCGATGAATACATAACAAAAATATTAAATATATTATATTAAATGCACACTTTTTATTCAAAATAGTTGAATAACTCCAAAACAGTTCATTATATGAGAAATATGAGACCACCACTAGGTCTGAAAATGAGTGTTTACCCTTGAAGGGGTATAACTTTTGAAGGATTTGGACATTTTAATGTCCTTCACATGATATAAAGTTATTAATTAATATTCAATATATTATTTTCTTGTAAAAAATTTAATATATCCAAAATGATGCATCATATAAGAAATTTGAGACCTTCGTTGGGTATGGAATGGGGGGTTTACCCTAGGAAGTGTATAATTTTTATATGAAATATTCGTACTCTTCTGGTCATGAAATAAATTATTTCCTTTTAAATTATATTAAGTAATTAATTAATTTAATTAATTAAATTAATAGAAATTTTTTAAAATTAATTCACCCCCAAAAAAATGTGTTCCTTTATTGTTGATCGGTGAGGGTTTTTAAAACCTCAAATATGAACCATTTTTCTTGATTAAAAATTAAAAACACTTCAAGGATGGGAAATTAAACACTCTGCAATGAGTTGTTTTGTGATTAATGGATTACAAACGGAGCTCTAATTCTTCCGTTATGATAAAACCAAAAACTTGTTTCTTATGGATATATAAAGTAACCACTCCTTCTTAGATTTATACTAATAATCAAGGACACTTCCTCCCATGTGGTGAAGTAGGTGACCGACATGCAATAGAGAAGGTCTTCTTCCTCCATCAAGAATGACACCACACCTGGAGTTCTTCCCTGGTTCATAATATTTTAAAAAAAATTATTTTATTTCTTTTTCTATATATGCATTTTTATATACAAAAAAGTTCTTGAATAAAGAAAATAATAATAATAATGATAATAATAAAATATTTATCAAATTATAAATTATATATTAATTATCAAAAGATATATATATATATATATATATATATAAGAATGTGTGTGTATATATATATATATCACATTATGTTAAGGGGATAATTTATTAAATATAATAATTATAAATATATATATATATATATGGATATATATGTGTGTGTGTTTGTTTGTGTGTGTGTGGATATATATATATATATATATATATATATATATATATTGGTAATCACATAAAAGATTAATTTTATTAAATGAAATTATCATTGTGTTTTTTAAGAGATAATTGTAAATAATTATCTAAGGGGGAAACTTATAAAATGTAAAAAATTATCATAAAAGGTATATATATAGGTATGGATATATATATATATATTGATAAATACATAAGAGTTTAATTTTATTAAATAAAATTATCAATGTGTTTTTAAAATATAATTGTAAATAATTATCAACTGATAATTACAAAAAATTATTGTAAGGAGATTTAAAAATGATAATTTGTAATAAATAATTATTTGAATATAATTATTCATTTTATAAAATGGATAATTATAAAGTAATAATTTAGAGTTATTATATGATAATTTATAATATATTATCAGCAGATAATTAATTATCAAAAATAATTATAAAAAAAGAGATAATTATAAAAGGATAATTAGAATTAAATTATAAAAGGATAATTATAGAGGATAATTTATAATAAATTATCAATATATGATTATTCTTGGAGGAGAATATTGCAAGAACATGCTTTGATCTAAATGATAATTTGGAAATTATTCAAGAGAGAGAAAATATCACCACATGTGATCTCTTATTTCTTTTTGAATAAAATAAATGTTTGGGTTCTATAAAAGCCTTTATATACCTTTATCATCAATGTGCCAACAAATCAAGACTTTTATGGGTTACCTTTATGATAATAAGGCATCCAAGAGGTGTATAGAACCACAGAGTGTGGTTTATCCTTGCCGCTAACATCGACGAACTTGAGGTTGGAAGATTCTTATCCTCTTGGAATATTGTTTACACATGTTTCTATATTTAATTTATGTGTCATGCTAGACTATGACCTCATGTAGGTGTATGTGTATCCCATAATATAGTATGCTTTTCTTCCATGAGGTTGATGTATATGATGATGTTTGATATCTTAGGATGTGTTCTACGGTTATTATCATGCTATGACTTGTCAAGTTTTCCGGAGTAGGATTGTTATATGTATACTTGACAGGTGGGTGTCATGGTATAATTACTTATTTTGGGGTGGTGCAAGTTCTTTGATGATGAAAATGGTGTAACATGATATCCTTGTAACATAGAATCTACTTTATTCCTTGTGGATTCCGAGTAGATGACCAACACTTGATGCCTTGTGGATTCTGAGTGTTACCTGATGCCTTGTGGATTCCGGGTAGGTTACAGATACTCGATGCCTTGTGGATTCCAAGTATTATTAGATTCCTTGTGTATTACAAGTATTATTAGATTCCTTGTGTATTCCAAGTAGGTTTTTTCAACATATTGCTTGTGGATTTTGAGTTTCACGCCAATAGTCTTGTGTCTGGTTTTGGATACTTACCAACATACAGTATATTTATATCATGGTGCTGAAGTAGGTACAGTCGGGGGTTTCTGGTGGCTTGGTTGCCACATAACCTCTAGGTTTTAGATTGCGTGTTACTATATATTTCAATCATTTATTTATTATGTAATACACTAATATACTTGAACACATCAGGTTGAGAATGCAATGGTGGTGTCCTACTAAGTCTTTTACTCACATCCTACTTGGGTATTTCGATGCACTTATAGATTTTATAAGGGTTCTAGGAAAGGCCAAGGGGAATGTTGTGGATAATTGAGTAGTGGAACATAGAGTTTTAGTATACTGGGATAGACACCAGAGTACCCTATAGATGTTTATTTATTTACATGTCTTATATTTATCTTCTACTTACACTATGTATAGGTTTACCACTTTGGGTGCTACTAGATATGTATGTCATTATTCAGTTTCCACATTTTAATCAAATTATTTATATTATTTTTGTTAATTATTAATACTATGACATGATACAAAGGGTATAGTTTCCCCAAGATTCCACTTGATAACCCTACTTCTAGTCAGCAACCTCTTATGTACAGGGAGGTGCGCTTGAGGCCATGTAGCATTCTAGCTCAGACCCAGCGGTTCAAGTTGGGATTTTACAAAATGGTATCAGAGCTTCAGGACCCACTAACTTCTTTCTTATCTTATATTGGGTTGGGATAGGTGAGATATGAGATAGGAAATTGGTACTCGGGTAGGGGAACTATAATAACGAATGGAAAACACTGAATAGTGGACCTCCAAGTTTTTATAGCATGGGGAATTTAGGTTTTTTTGTTACTATTGATTCACCTAGGTTGAATAAAATAATTTTATATGTGATTTATGATATTTAGTGTATGACCATGCATCATGACTAGGCATGTAGGTTCACATTTCAAATATATACCTATTGTTGTGATGCATATTAGTTCATTAATTAAATACCTTGATTCGTGCTATCTGTTTGGGATTGTTTCTCTATATGATATATTTGTGTTGTCATGTTGTGTGATATATCTTTATTGTAATTCATTAGTATAACATATCTTATTGTTGTGTAAGTATATATATGATCACTATGACTAACATTTAGGGACGGAAACATGGGTTATTGTTGGGAGGGGTATACCATGGGTTAAGTGTAGACTACTTGGAAAAACATTTTTTGATCCCATAGACAGGTTTAGTGAATCCTTGTGTGATATTATAGACTAATTAGGATTTATCCTGAAGGATCGGTTTCCTTTTTGATGTTTTTTTCTTCACGTTACACAATATTTATCCTCTAAAAATTCTTATGGGACTACTTAGGAATCATGCCAGAATGCTTCTCCACGGGATTATGTGTCTTCATTACCACAAGATATATAGGATAATGAAGTTGAGCATGCTCTAACACTTGATCTATGGTTTAGGCAGAAAGGTTTCTTCAATCTAAATTTTTTCATTAGTTATTTCCTAGGAATAGGAGTTCAGAACAATTATTGTGTTCTCAATTATTTTCAACTCCAACATTCTATATCATTCTAGAGAACTGAAGGCTATCAGGATACTAAATACTAGGTTAAAATATTTTTGGAAATCTTTGACCTAGTAGAGACTCAGAAGGATTGACATGTTATGTTGAGAATGATAGCATGTTGGGAGTGAAACCATTTCTATAACCCATATTTTATAGTTCCAACCAATAATAAGAAGCTAAAGGTTCCATTGGACAACTTAGAGAAGAATCAATTCATAAGTCCAGATATTTCACTGCGGGATTCACCTCTGGTTCTCCTAGAAGTAGGATGGTGGGATTTGGATATATGTTTAATATCAAAAAAATAAACCATGTGATGGTGAAGAACTGATATCTATTGCCTGGATCGGTGATATTTTCGATCAACTATCAAGAACCTGATGGTTCTCTAAAAATGATCTTCGATCAGGCTACCACAAGTAGCAAGTTAGGTAGGAGGAAATTATTAAGATAGTGTTTCGAAGTAGATATGGATTTTATTAAAACATGGTGATGTTGTTTGGGCTTAAAAACTCACTAGTAGTGTTCATGGTCCTCATAAACATGATCTTTCATCCATACTTAGATTCTTTTTTCATTGTGTTCATCGATGATATCCTCATCTACTCACTGACACCAGAGAAACATGATAGGCAACTAGAGATAGCCCGGAGTACGTTTCAAGAACACTGGATTTACACCAAACTGTCGAAATGAGACTTCTGGATTAAAGAATTTAATTTCATAGGACACGTGGTCTCTGAGACTGTTATATCAGTAAACTTGGATAATGTCAAAGAAACAATGTCTTGGAAACATCCCTAAATTTTGTTTGAGATAAAGAGATTCTTGAGATTGGTAGGATATTATCAGAGGTTTATCTAGGACTTATACTAACTAGAAACACCCATGAATGCACTAATAATGAAGGAATTGATGTTCCAGTGGTTAGATCAGTGTGAATAATATTTCCTTGAGCTAAAGAGAAGGTTTTTGAAAGTTCCAATATAGACACTCCCTGATCCTGGGATTGGTTTTGTAGTGTACTATGCTTCATCAGGAATTGGTATGGTGGTAGTGCTGATGCAAATAGAGTAGGTAGTTATATATGGGTCTTGTCAATTATGAACACATGATAATACTATCCTACACATGACTTGGATATGTAAACAATGGTCTAGGCTCTAACATGATAGATACAAAATCTCTTTGGTGAGTGGTTTATTGTGTATATGGGCCATAAGATCCTTCATTATATCTTTGCATAGAGGGACCTAAATCTAAGGTAGATGCAATAGATTGAGTTTCGGCGGACATTTGACTTTGATAGGGAATATACACCTACAAAGGAAAATGTCATAGCAGATTCCCATATCTGAAAGACTCAGGATGAGTAGGAACTTCGTGAGAGGTCCCAATAGGAGATGTTGAATTTGATTAGTTTATTGGATGATTAGAGGATGGATGCCTTAGAGGAACATGGTTCTCTGACTTTTTATCCCTTGATAGTCACATCCTCAATTTTTTCCTGGGTAAAAGCTAAACAGGATTCAAACTCATTGTGTGTTGTAATGAGGTAAAAACTAGTCGGTGATGAATTAATGCCCGGAAGGTCGATGGATGATGATGGTGTGATCTTGGTACATGGGAGAGTAGTAGTCCCTACTTCTATCAGAGTAGAGTAGATGAGGGACTACCATACTTCTACATGGGTAGTACATCTTGGTGTGACCATGATGTTTCATGATTTTGGGAAACATTTTTTGTGGTTAGGGATGAAGAGAGATATTGCAGATTTTGTCTCTCAATGCCTCACATGTTATTGGGTGAAGGTTGAGCACCAACATCCTGGTGGGTTGTTATAGCCAATCCTGATCCCTATGTAGAAGTGGGAAGAAATAACTATGGACTTTTTAATTGGGTTACCTAGGACCTTGAGGAGTCGTGACATGGTTTGGGTGATTGTCGATCGGTTAATGAAGTTTGCCCACTTCTTACCGATTAGAGAGACTCACTTGGTGGAGGAGCTAGGAAGGCTTTATCTTTGATAGATCATACACCTTCATGAAGTTACTTTGAGTATTGTTTCACATAGAGATTTATGTTTTACATTGCACTTTTTTAAGGGCTTACAAAAGACCTTAGGGGATTAATTGATATTGATCACGACATACCATCATTAGACCGATAGAAAGTCTTAGGAAATGAAATACATATTTGAGGATATGCTTCACGATCAAATTCTAGACCTTGGAGGATCAATGGATGGTCACTTATCCTTGATTGAGTTTTCATACAATAACAGTTTTCAGGCTTTGATTCAGATGGAACCATACGAGGCTCTTTATAGGAGGCCTTTTCATTCACCATTTTACCGGCATGGGGTAGGTGAGGTAGTAGTTTTTTCCCAATATGGTTTAGGAGACCTCCATGAGAGTTTATATGATACAAAAGAGATTGATCACTGCTCAAAGAAGATAGAGATCATATGCCGACCATAGGAGGAGACCTTTGGAGTTTACTGTAGGAGATCAAGTTTTCTTGAAAGTGACTCCATAGTTGGGGCACAAATATCTAGGAAAATAGGGAAAGCTAAAACAATAATTTTTTAGACCCTTTGAGATCAATGGGAGGATAGGGTTAGTGGCGTATCATGTTGAACTCCTTAATTTCTATAGAGGTATGCATGACATGTTCCATGTTTCACATATTGAAAGGTACATACCAAACCCTATGAGTGTTATTAATTATGAGGATATTGATCTCGAGACTGACACATCTTATGAGGAGTGTCTGGTATGAATCATTGATCAATCAAGAATGTGTTACGTGGTAAGATGATACCACTAGTCTAGATTCAGTAGCACCAAGGGTGGATCTAGTAATAAAAGTGGGATCAAGAGTCTAAAGTTCGAGCTCAGTGGACTGAGTTGTTCGACAAAAACCACTAGAGATACTTCATGAGGATAAGAAGTTGATAGATGGGGGAAATGTAATATCCTTATTTTTAAAATGATAATAAAATACCTCTTTTTTTTATAAATTATAAATGTCATATGTGAAAAAAAAGATTTATTAGTGAAAAATAACTCAAAATGTGTGAAAGGTTTTTCTATAAGGATAGAGACCTAATTAACACTTTGGAATATTCAATCGAATAGTTTCAAAGTAAGAAACTGATTTAGTGAGAGATCTCGAGGCTCGTAAAGCCTTAGTGAATACAGAACAAAAATATAAATATATTATATTAAACACACACTTTTCATTAAAAATAATTTAATAAATCCAAAATGGTGTGTCGTATAAGAAATCTACAACCACTGATGGGTCGAAAATACTGTGTTTACCCTAGGAGTGGTATAATTTTTGAAGGTGTTATATGTTTGAATGCCTCTCTCATGATATAAAGTTATTAAATAATATTTACTATATTATTATATTTGAAATAATTTAATATCTTTAAAATGATGCATCATACAAGAAATCCAAAACCTCTGTTGGGTCTAGAATTTGGTGTTTACCCTAGGAAGGGTTTAATTTTTATACCCAACATTTATATAGTTTAGGTCACTAAATATATTGTTGTATTTTTAATTATATTAAGTAATTAATTAATTAATTAAATTAAATTAAATTAAAAATGTTATTATTCATTCACCCCCAACAAAAAACATTTTCCTCTATTGTTGACCGGTGAAAGTATTCAACACCTCAAATATGAACAGTTTTGGTTGATTAAAAATTAAAAACACTTTAAGGAGGGGAAATTAAACTCTCAGCAATTTGTTGTTTCATGACTAATGGATCAAAAACAGACCTTTAATTTTTCTATTATGGTAAAACTAAAAATGCATTTCTTGTGGCTATATAAACCAACTCCACCTTCTTATATTTCAACAAATAATCAAAGACATCCCCTCCCATGTGGTGAAGTAGTGGATCAACTTGCAGCAGCGAAGGTCTTCTTAATCCCTAAAGTGTAGTGTCGCACCTGGAGTTGTTCCCTAGTTCTTAATTATTATTTTTTTATTTTCATTATTATATAAAAAATTTCTTGAATAAAGAAAATAGTAATAATAATGATAATAATAAAATATTTATCAAATGATAAATTTTATATTAATTATAAATATAAATATATATCACATTATATCAAGGGGATAATTTATTAAATATAATAATTTTCAAAAGATATATATATAGTTATTAATATATATATATATATATATCTATATTGGTAATCACATAAAAGGTTAATTTTGTTAAATAAAATTATCAATGTTTTTTTTGAAAATATAATAGTAAATAATTATTAAAGGGGTTAATTTATTAACTATAAAAAACATCAAAAGAATGATATATTTATATGTAGGTATGGATATATATATATTCATATATTTATAATCACATAAAAGTTAAACTTTATTAAATAAAATTATCAATGTGTTTTTGAAAAGATAATTGTAAATAATTATTAATCGATAATTAAAACAAATTAATATAAGGAGATTTCAAAATGATAATTTGTAAGAAATTATTGTTAGAATATAATTATTCATTTTATTAAATTGATAATTGTAAAGTAATAATGTAGAACTATCGTATGATAATTTATAAGATATTATCAACAGATAATTAATTTTCAAAAATAATTAAAAAAATAGATAATGTTTTTATGATGCTATAACTTGTCATGTTTTCCTTGTAAATTATTATTATCATGATATAATTTGGAAATTATTCATGAGAGAGGAAATATCATCACATGTGATATCTTATTTCTTTTTTAATAAAATAGCTTTTTTGGTTCTATGAAAATTTTTATATACCTTGATAATCGACGTTACAACAACTCGAGACTTTGATGGGACAACTTTATGATAATTAGGTGGTGAAGAGGTGTATTGAACCCATGGGGTAGTTTATCCTTTTCATTGACATCAACAACCTTGAGGTAGGATGTTTCTAATCATTATGGGATCTTTTTTACACATGTTTCTACATTTAATTTATGTTTTGTGATTTATTATGACCGCATGTAGGTGTATGTGTATCTCACATTATAGTAAATTTTTTCCCTAAGGTTGATGTATATGTTGATGTTGTGATTCTCATGATGTGTGCTAATGTTGTTATCATGATATAACTTGTCATTTTTTCTTTGGGAGAATTGGTATGTGTATACTTGATAGGTGGAAATCATGGTATAATTAGTCCTTGTGGGGTGTGTGCGAGATGTGAGATGAAGACAACCGAGAAACATGATAACCTTGTAACCTGGAATCTACTTGATGCCTTATGGATTCTGAGTGGATGACCTAAAATTGATGCCCTGTGGATTTCAAGTGTTACCCGATTCCTTAAGGATTCTGGATAGGTTATAGATACAAAATTCCTTGTAGATTACAAGTATTACCCTATGCCTTGTGGATTCTAGGAAGGTTGTTTTTTTACTTTATACCTTGGGGATTATGA
Organism: Viscum album; assembly: GCA_963277665.1. NCBI lineage: Eukaryota > Viridiplantae > Streptophyta > Magnoliopsida > Santalales > Viscaceae > Viscum > Viscum album. The sequence goes on from OY728122.1 coordinate 870,292,160, forward strand.
GTGTCATTCCAATACTCTTATGGTGGGTTTTGGATACTTATAAACTTACAGTATATTTTCATCATGGATTCAGAGTAGGTACGGTCAGGGGTTTGTGGAAACTTGGTTAGAGGACAACTACTCAATTTTAGATTGTGTGTTACTATGTTTTTCACATATTTATTTATTATGGAATACACTTGTATATTTGATCACATCATTTTAAGGATGCATTGGTGGTGTCCTATTGAGACTTGCACTCACACCCTACTTGGGAATTTCAATGCAATGATAGATTTCATAAGGGATCCAACAAAGGTCATGGGGCCTATGGTGGATGGATGAGTAGTGGAACATAGAGCTATATTAGACTGGTATAGACATTGTAGTACCCTATAGATGTTTATTTATTTACATGGCCTGTATTTATCATCTTCTTACACTATAGACATGATTACCACTTTGGGAGCTACTTGATATGTATATCAGTATTTATTTTCCTCCTTTTACTCTGATAATTTATATTAGTGTTTTTGATTATCAATCCTATAACATGATACATATGGTATATTCTACCCAAGATTCAACTTGTTATCCTCGCTACTAGTTGGATACCTCTTGCGTGCGGGGAGGAGCACTTGAGTTCACATAGGCATTACATCTCAGACTCGGTGGTTTGGTTTAGGATATTACATGACTAATACCATTTAATACCTAAAAAATAATCTATATATAGGTAGAATATTCTTTATTCTTTGATCCTTATAGGTCAAATTAAAAAAGGAAAAAAATTGATGATTAAAACCAAAAAAATTGAATAAAAAAGAAACATAGATAAACGTAACACTAAATGACCATAGGATTATGTATGACTTTAAAATAAAAAAAATACATTGTAAATGAAAGTAATGAGAGTCAAAATAACATTATCAATTAAAATAGTACAAGACTCGGTTAGTTTTTATAGGAGGATGAGGCTCTCTAAGGGTAGAAGTCAAACGAAGATGAAGTAGAAGATAGTATCTAAACACAAATATAATGCATTTGAATATCTGAATAGAAAACTTCTAAGTTGAAGTAATAATAGGAACCTAAAATTCAATAAACATTACAAATACACCAATCAATGGAAATTTTAATAGTCAAAGTATACAGTAGTAATTTATAGTGGCATTTCAAGTTGTAAAAGATAATATCATAAATATGGGTAAGTTCTTCATTTGTATATGACTCGACCTCATTGAAAATCTACAATTACAATGAATTTTATAAGATTTAAAAATAGAATATTTTGATACATATCATAAAATAATTAATATAACTAACCTTATCAAATTCTTCTATCATCCTAGTTTTGATTATATCAAACATCCATATTAAAACAAAATATATTTATTCCACACTTCCTTTTTTAGGATGAAACTGATGTTATGAAACATTAACATGGAAATTAAAACCAACATAAATATATAAGAAAAAAAATATATTTTATAATATAAAATATATTTACCAATAATTACATATTGTTGATTTTATTTGGATTTTGTTTCAAAAATTGATCATTATTAAACCTTTTCCATAACATTTATTTTCATATATCAATTATCAAAATATGTATAAACAATAATAATTAATAATAAATAACATATTAAAAATAATAAAACTTATTTAACAATTTTTAAAAATATTTACATACACTACCTAATACATTAACATAAATAAAAGAATACCCATATAAAATCGAACACAATATACCAGCTAAAAGCAAAAAAACTTGGTATAAATACTTATTTCATTAACTTTGATTAAAAGATACATACATGAAACATCTAAAACAAGTAAAACCAAATAGAATATATAAAATTTAAGTAAAAAAGATTGTATAATTATACATTTTTTAACTTAAATTAAAATATACATACCTGATAATTTGAAATATAACGATTATTAAAAAATTAGTTTAAAATCAAGAAACCTATAAAAACAAAAAAAAAAGGAATTTAAGAAAAAAATGATTTTATAATTACTATTTTTTAAAAAAATTAAAAAGAGATACATAAATTTTAATATAAATATTAATCATACATAAAAAATATTACAAACATTGAAGATATTCAAGTTCTTAATTTGTATATGACTTGAAATAATTGAAAATATTTACTAAAAATGAATGTTATAATATTAAAAAACATAATATTTTGATATAAAACCTAAAATAGTTAATATAAATAACCTTATCAAATCAATTCATCATCCCATCTTTGATTATCTTAAACATGAATATTTAAAAAGTAACTTTATTCCACCCTTTCTTTTTTATTATTACACAAGAGTTACAAAACATTAATTTGAAAATAAAAACCAACACACACACACACACACATATATATATATAACAAAACATATATTATATAATATAAAATATATTTACTAAAAAGTTCATGTAGTTGATTTTATTTGGATTTTTTATTGAAAATTTATCATTCTTAAACTTTTTTCTTGAACTTTATTTTCATATATCAATTATAAAAACATGTATAAACAATTATAATTAAGAATAAAGAACTTATAAAAAAAGAATAAAATTAAAATTTTAAAAAAATTCTAAAATATTTCCTTACTCCTCCTAATAAAATACCTTAAATAAAATAAAATAAATTTAAAATCTAACATAATATACTAACTAAAATCATAAAAAATGATATTAATACTAATTTATTTGACTTTAATTAAAAGAGACCTACATGATAACTTAAATCACAATCACACTTAAAAATTAGTTTTCAAACAATCTGTAAAGATGTATAATTTAATCATTTATATATGAATTGACATCATGGAAAATATAAAATAAAAATGAATGTCATAAGATAAAAATAGAATATTTTGAAATAAAACCTAAAATAATTAATATAACTAACCTTATCAAATTCATTCATTGGCCCAATTGTTATTATCTTATACATGAATCTTAAATCATAATATACACATTCTATCCTTCCTTTTTGATGATAAAATTTTGGTTATAAAGAATTAACATGAAAATAAAAACCAAAATATATATATAGAGGGACAAATATTATCAAATATAAAAAATATTTACATTTACATCCACGTACTGGATTTTATTTAGATGATTTATTAAAATGTGTTCTTTGTTGAACATTTTTCATAAACTACATTTTCCATATATATGAACAAATAATATGTATAAACAATAACAATTAATATTAAATAACTTATAAAAAATAATAAAACCTACTTCTCTAACAAGTTTCCAAATTTTTTACGAACACCACCGAGAAAAACTAATATAATGTGAATTCAGTTCGGTAGAATACGCCTAAAATAAAATGTCCTATAAAGTATAAAAATTACAATATTAATGGTATAATAATTAATATTAGTTCAGAATTATCTTAGGGTACTTACCAATCAAGGAATAGAAAAAACCGTCATCCAATCTCAATATTTGATGATCTCTCACATATAAATGTAACTCTAGAAGAAGTTTTCACATATTGCATAGACATTGAAATGTATCCTATATATATAAGTATATAAACACCATTTTTTACATTTTTAAGAAGTGTGTGTAGATACCTAATTAAATAATTGATAAAGTAAGTCACATGAAGTCGTATTTATTTAAATAAAGAAACACAGAAAAATAAATTTACTTACAAAAAAACAAATGCCACACAAGAATGATAATCTAATAAAAAATAACCAGATCCATGATATATTTTTGAATATTCTCAATTGATAGTCTCTTCCATATATATCATACATTATCAAAAACTAATTAATATTATCCAAGGAAGAAAAAACTTTGGATAATCTCTTTATCCAATCAGAAATATTAGAAGTATCTGAAGTTTTTGGTTCCATAATTTTTTTTTCTTTTATACTAATTATTTTTATTTTATATAATCCTAAATAATTTAAATTTTAGAAAAAATTATAAGTAATTTTCAATAAAATGTAATTAATATTTAAGAAATTCATACCTAGTATGTTAGATAATGAATAAGGATCAGAGGGAAAGGTAAAAAAATGACTCCTACAATCTCGAACCATGGAAACATCCTCGGTAGGAAATGGAAGTAGACTAGTTGGATCAGTAATATCACTTCCTAATATTATAACATTTCCCAACTACAAATGCTGGTGATGTAATGATTCCCCAAAAATATGTACAACTTTGTATGCTATAATATGTACTTGGGGATCTCTAGTAAACAACCCATTATATAAGTCTAGGATGGAATGAAGAGGTAGAGGATCTAATTAGGAAGGTTTTTTAGGTTGTGTAGGCTTTTCAAACTATATAGGTTTCTCAGGTTAGATAGGCTGTGATTTTCTCATCAATTGTTCAAACATAGCATAGACAGCTGATTGAGTTTGATCTCCCATGGACTGTTTCGGGACTTTCAACTCATCATTTAAAGAATATATTTCTAGGTCTCTTGGTTTAATACTTTTATGACCAAAAACATTCCTAAAAATCACACTCACCCCATATCCTCTTACGCGACTACGGTATTCAGGATTTCCTATAATTATAGTTAAGATTTACATCCTACCCTTGGGGATAAAAGTCCCTTGTATCGCTTACTCTTGAAGGTCGTCCTAAAATGAGAAATTAAAATGGTATGTTATTGTTTTAAATTTAAAAAAAACAAACATTTATTAGAAATAAAAAACAATTTCTTATAATGATATCAGCTACTTCCTTAGATTTCTTTGTAAGATGCTTTTAATTTTTTCCCTTTTTTCTCTTTTCTATTTTTCATGGTGAGTTGGGAAGATGGAGGGACAAATTTGATCTCTTATGGACCACCAGTAGATTGATATATTAATGAATGATACTTTTATGTGATCATTTTCTCATCCAATAAATTATACTCTTCATGTGATAAACTATAAGGGTATATGTTCTACAACTACATCTCTTAATGAGATCTCCTAGAGTCTTGTTATATAAAAATAAAATAATATGTAATCAGGTAATATGTAAAAAAATTATAATATAAAATAATTATTATACCATAAATTCCTCATCATGTCGGCTGGATAAAAATTTATTCCATGTATCATTATCTAAAAACATTTACTGGAGTCATGGGTTTTTTATTCTGTAAATTCTCAAAACATAATTTTTTTTCAATTTTGTCTGAGAATATCTCTATAAACCACCCCTAAATATATAAAACTTTTCTTAATTTCTTTTATTTATTCAAAATTGAATGTCATTTTTAATTGAATGTATTAAATATTAGTCATTTAAAATATATAATATACAAAAAAATGTGATAAAAATAAATCAATTGAGATATTTTATTGTTATGGACTCCCATGACATTCATTTCTACATATTTTCAATGGACTTTCAATAAATATATAAAATGTTAATCCTACAATTCCTCGCTATGGATATATAACTAGTAAACTAATTTTCATTTGGGACAATTGGGTTATTATTATTATCAAAACTAATATGTGTTCTCTAGTCTCCATGAGCAAGTGACAGTTTTGGAAAATGTGTAATCTAATGTTTAAAAACTATAGAAATTAATTTCTCTACCGAAGAAGGAGAAGACTCCTCCATAGAAGGCACATTAGTAGTGCTATAATAATATTTTGTAAATTAAACATTTTCTTTCATAAGATAATTATATTAAAAAATATTTAACAATATGAAGAATATATATATATATATATATATACATTAGTAAATTTTCCTATACCTCTATTTTTATCATTGAAATAAGAAAATATAATGAAATTATCTGTACCTTCATATTATTAAAAAATTAAATATTTTAAAATAATTATTAAAAAAATCCATAAGTAAAAAAATAGTGTCACACATATGTATGTTTACAAAAAAGTGATGTATTGATTCCTATTAAAAAAATATTTAATTTAAACAATTAAATAAAAAAATTAATTATAAAATGATTGAAACATTTATAAATTAATATATCAGAGTTACAAAAAAGTATTTTTATATAAATATAACCCAAACATAATTATGTAAATCAGATTTTTTAATTAAAAAGTGTTTAAAAATAACTATTAAATATAAAATTTAACACCAAACTCATATAAATAATCATTATATATATAAATAAACATAAAATAATAAAAACAAATAGATTTTTTACACATGTGAATTTCAAAATGGATATAAAAACTAAATATTTACCTGAATAATTTTGAGAGAAATTTATATTTTTACCATATCCCTTTAGCATGATAATTTCATAAAGCATTGACTATTTCCTAATTATAGTAACTTCCATCTTCTAGAAATCACGTAATAGATGAATAAGCTTTATATAAATCCATAACATCATCACCATCCACATCACCCAAATGAATTCTGTTCCCATGAAAAATTACAGAACACTAATCATTTGAGGGATCAATGATATAAAATATTTTCTTCACATGTGTCACAATGATAAATGGTTCCTCTTTGAAACTAAATATTTTCATATAAACCAGTGTAAACCCATAATAATCATGTTTTACACCACTAGTAATATAAACCCAATTACACTAAAACACTGCGACAGGAAATTTAGTATAATTAATTTCTCATATATCCTCAATAACTCTAAAATATTTTTTGATACAGAAATTTGGTTTTTATATTTTTCACTCAAAAAAAGAAGTGCTTCAGTGATGACCATTACACCATTAATTTTAATGGTACTCTTATCATCCAGGTTTTATGTGTAAAATGTGTACCCATCAATATCAAAACCAGGCAACGTGATCACATTAAGAGATAGTTCCCCTTATAACCATTTCAATATTTCTGATATATATATATATATATGATTAGTTTATATTTAAAACCTGAAAAAAATGTCTTTTATGCTAAATAATTAACCAATTTTTATTTCTTTTTTGATATTGTACCTTTAATTCAGAAATATATGATGATATAAATGGTTGAACCACGTCTATGTGGTTCAAAATGTATAAATTTGCAAGCATCACTTCATCACATGGAATAAAATTCACCTTTAAGTCTTGAATCCCTATACCTTTACTATTAACTATCATATATTGATACATAGAGAGACCAATATTCTCTACTTCATACAAATAATAAGTACAGAACTATATCAACTCTTCCGATATATATTTTTGAATAATAGAGGCCTCTATTAGATGAGTATTTTTAACATATCCCTTCAAAATTTCTATATATAATTCAAAAGTATACATCAAACATAAATAAAAAGTCCCACATATTCTTATATCATACCCCATATGAATCACCATATGAACCATTATATCAAAAAACTATAGGTGGGAAATATATTTCTAGTTGAAAATTTATAAGAGAAAAATTATCATCTAATACATATAACAAATTTAGATCAAAGGATTTTCTAAAAATGGATTTGAAAAAATTACATGACTTGATGATAGTTTTTCTACCATGTGTTAGAAACATACCACATAGTGTGACCAGTAGAAATTGTTACAAAAATATTTTATATTCATGATATTTCATAAATATTAATTTTTTATAATTCAATGACATTAAATTCTTTACATTTAAAGAATATCAATTGGGTATATTAATACCATGAAGACACTGAAAAAAATTCACCTTCTCCCTCTTTCTTAATGTGTGAAAATTCATAGGTAAATATGTTCTATTTCCTTACAGAGTTGGAACTAACATCAAAAATATTCCTAGGGATATCAAGTCCAATCTAGTTTACAATCTATCTTTTTTCTTTCATTTTATATCTAAAAATGATCCAATCAAACAGTCACAAATTTTTTTCGCAAAATGAATTACATCAATGTTTTGTTTTATATCTAAATATATCCAATAAGATATATTGAAAAAGATACACTATTTCTTCTATATATTTTTTTAATGACCAAAACAACCTTTAATTCTAAATTTGAAATAAATATTCTTCACCCTTTTATAATATCCTTCAACTAAAAATAGTTTTGGGGATGATTATATTCTTATAAATAGTCAAATTATATTTTTCAATCTAAAATAAGTATGATCAATGTGAAAATATATTTGACATCCCATGTAAATTGTCTTTATACTATTCTGTAAATGGTAATATAAATTCTATTCCTCAAAAATTATACATGATTTATATCCCTTAAGAATGTATCTACATAATATTCCATATGTAGTAAAGTCATTTTGATTCAACATTATCCTAGCATGAAAACAAAAATATTCTTTCTTGTGAGAATAAAAAATTATAACACATGTCTTCCATAGAAGTTTCAAATCATAAACCAATGGTGAAAGATACATATAAATATCAACTCCTGTATTTTTTCATCCATAAATCATAAATCCTGTCAAAACATATTTTTTCTTTATACTTATATAGGGGAACAAGTTGTAAACTATCAAAAACATAGTCTATGAACTATGTTGGTTGTTGAGGATTTGATATGGATTCATTCCATTTATGCACAATCCCATTCTGATATTTCTATCTTCAATTCCAAAATCAAGAAATGTTTCTCAAATATATTCCACTATGGTGAATCAATAGGGTGACGTATGTTACCATAAAATATGTGCTCATTTGTATGGCATCTTAACCTTTTTTCATCAGTTTAGTTTGAAAATAAAAGCTTCAAGTGAGGAATTATTAGAAGGTACCAAATTACTTTATCAACATGTTTGATTCTAGTACTTGATAATGAATCAAAGTTTAATTATTGGAATTATTAGAACAAATTACTAAAAGAAATTATTAAAATTTTCCCAATTTCTTTAGTAGGAGGTTTTATGTACATACATAAGAATGAATCAAAGATGAAGCTCTCATCCATCTTATAACATGATGTCTCAAATTTAGGACATTTTTTTAATAATTCATTTTCCATCTTACAAATCACACAATAATTGGAGAAATAATGTATCTTTATATACTCCATTCCAATTGGGCATAATATTTTTTACCTCATAATTAGAATTTAGAAGCTCATTGGCTTCTAGAAGTAGTAGTTTTAAAAGAATAAGAAAATCAGAGAAACTTTTATCACTCTACCCATTTCTTCATTTTAAGTTAACTAATATTATAATTAATGATAACACTATATATTTAATGTAACCTCGGAATAATTCTTTCTCATAATATCCATAAAATCATTCAACAATATTTTTTCTGATGGTTTCAACACCTATATCATGAATTAATTCTTCAATATGATCCTCTGTCTCATTTTTAATATTTTCATCAATATTAGATATTTAATTTTCTATTATTTCACCATTCTATATCTAATATGTATTATTATGGATACAACGATAAAAAATTATATGGTCCTTGATTTCCCTAGAATTTATCTTTATCATATTCAAACACTTCACACATGGATAGAAAACAAAATTTGTTTTTAAGATTTTGTTTATAAAATTTCAAGAAATAAATAACTCGTTTTTCTATATTCATCACTGTTTCTCCATAAATTTATCCAATTATAATCCATTAAATACCTAATTTCACAATATAAAATGTTAACATATTAAAACATATAAAAATTTAAAAATATATAAAAAAGAGATAAATTTTAAACATAAAAATAGATTATAGAAACTATAAATTATTTATAACCATTTGATTATAATATAATAATATACATAATGATAAAAACATATTATACATAATTTATCATTAAAAATAAAAGAAAATTATATATAATTTGTATACAAAAAATTATAAATGGTTTATCTTTGAAAATAAAAAATAAATTATAAACACATATACATAATTTTTAAAAAATAATAGTATATAATAACTAACAAAAAATAATCATAACAAAAAAATCATACATAATTTATCTTATAAATAATTATCATAAAAAATAATTAAACATAAAAAATTTATTAAAAAATTTATTTAAAATAGCTCATGAATTCTGAACAATTATACCAAAAATTATTTGGAATAAAATCAAAAATAAATTACTCTAGGTATTTATTTTATATAAATAATTAATTTTAAACTATATTGGATGATCCTAGTAATTGATTAGGGATACCTTTTTCAAGGATAGATAGATTTTTTTAATTACTACCACACAACACCACTTTTTTTCTTCTTAGATCCTTCAAGATAGCCATCAATATTCCTTTTTAGTTAACTTAGAATAAATAATGTTAAACATAAATTCAAGATTTTCATTATCAATAAAAAGGAAAATTTTATAGGGTAAAAATCTGGTTGAAATGAAGAAATGAATACAATAAGAATTTAATATAAAGAAACTCATTTATTGAATGGGTTAAGATTAAATAATGTGTACATTTGATCAATATAATCTCATGAATTACCATTTTTAGGATGAATCATATCATTATTGGAAAAAATATTCACTTTAATCCATGTTATAGAATTTTTTTTAATCCTAAATAATCCTTTTAAACTAAATGTGATCTGAAAATACCATAGTTTTTTTTATTATAACTAATTTTTTACTTCAACCATCTCAAATTTTTTAACTTAACACTTCATGAGAGGGAAATCAATTATGAATTCACTTTCTCTATATTATAATATCCAATCATTTAGAAAAATTGACTCTTCAATATATATTAAACAAAAAATTCTATCCACCTTATTTGTTTCATAAAAATATTTAGGAAAAACATTTCCATATAGTAATATGCACCAATTTCAAGATATGATAAAAATAAGAAACTTACATCAAAAAATTTGATTTAATTCAAAGAATTTTTGAGATTACTTGTTATTTAATTACAACATAACTAGTGTTAGATGACTACTATAAATAAAAATCATAAACTAAAAATGTGATGTATTAATTCATAAATTGTTACTGAATTATAATAATTATATATTGTCATGTATTTCTCTATATCTGATTCATCTTTATCATGATGATCCAAAAGTATATAATTTTGTTATAATCAAAAACTAAAAAGATCGTGGATAATAGTTTCAGTTTACATACATATATATATATATATCATTTGTTTGGGAAAAATCATAATTCCATTAAATAAATAAATTAAAATTAAACATACTTTAATAAAATAAAATTTATGATTAAAAATAAAATGAATACAAACAAACGTACATATAAATAAAATTCATCACTAGAAAATAAATAGTTTTTCTTCAAAATTAAAATAATAACTTGAAAAATTCATATTTCAATAATGAAAAATCGATCTTGAATATATATATACTCCCTTGAAGTAAATTATAAGGTGAACAATGTAATATTAAAGAAAAATGTTTAAAAAAAACAAGAAAAAAGAACCAACAATATCCTTTAACAGTCGTTGTTGGTCGATCAGAAAAGGGTTTTTAAGAACTGAATATTTTCATGGATTATTAAACAAGCAAAAATTATGAAATATTAAGGATAAATGATCATGAAAATATTACTAAAATGGAATAAAATCAACTAAAATCATCATCGAATATCATTGGGTGGTCCTCATGTTGTCGTAGGTTAAGAAAAATGGTTTTGAAGAAAAGGAAATAAATGATTTAGGGTTTTGTTTTCTTTTTTGGAGGGTTTTAGAATTAGTTTTAAACAAAAACCACATTAATAATGTTTTTTAATTAAGTTTTGACATCATTTTCTAAGAAACATGATGTCACTTTTTTTTTGGAACTTTTAATTTTGGTTTTGAAAAAAACTAACATTAAAAATTCTTCTAAAAAACTATAATGTAAGTTTTAAATAAAACTATTGCTAAAGGTAATACATAATTCCTTTAACATAGTTTTTTTAAAATCAATGTAAAAATTATGACATAATACTTTTAATGTTGGATCATAATAAACCGATGTTAAAAACTCAACATTAAATCCATTATTCCTACAAGTGGGTTCAGTGTACGTGAGGCATAGAATATGACATGTGGATTTTAATCGACCGGTTCTAATAATACTTCCCCAAATATATAATTTGAGGCATCACAAATGAACTCAAAATGGAAAATCCCACTAAGGTGGTTGGATTATCAGTGGTGATGTTGGACACCATTTAAATTTTTTAAAAATCATCTTCATAGTTTTTATTAAACATAATTTTTTAAAAAAATTGAGTAATCATGAGAGGGGAGTAAAATCTTACTAAATTAATGAATGAAATAGTGATAAAATCTATCATGACATAATGAATACATCACATCCCACACATTTTTTGGGAATGGTAGGGAGGAAATGATATAAACTTTTGACATATCTACTTGAATTTATATTATTGAAATAAAATTCCCAAGAAACATCCCATGCTCTACCATGAAATAGAATTTTTCATATTTTAATATAAGATATTTTTAATTGCAATGGTAGTGATAGAACCTAGATGCTATAAAAAACATCAAATAAATATCTATAAATTGTTAAATAATTCATAAAAACTTATATAAAATTATTAAGGTACTCAAATGACATACTCAACATACAACACTGAAATGTACTGGCAGAATTACAGAGAACAAATGGAAACTCCCTATATGAAAATCCATCGAATGGGCCGGTAAATATTGTATTTTTTACATCCTTAAAGTCATATGGATTTTAAAATATACTTAATATCCATAAGGGATATAATAATGGGACTTACCACCCATTCTTACTTATATTTGGTCAATTAAAGGTAAAGGAATGTGGTCCCTTCATGTGTCTTGATTTAGTTTATTGTAGTCAATTCAGACTAACCAACTATTTTCCACATTTCTAGGAACCAATTCATTCCTTTCATTTGATACTAATGTTATTAAATATTTCTTTGTAATGATATGTAATGGGATAACCCATTTAATATTAGATATGGGATAGATGACCCTAGTAGCCAGTAATTTAATAACTTCTAAATTTACCACTTCAAGGAGGGTGGGATTTAACCGATCATGATATTTCATTATAGGCATAGCCTAATATTCTAAAATTATATGGTGCATAAAAATAGATGGGATAATCACATTAATATCATCCAATATCCATCATTTTTTATTTTAACACACTCTCAAAAGGTCTACAAGATTTGATTCATGCTATAGAGAGATGTTATTAGAAATAATGACAGGAAATTGGTCAATACCCTCAATATAGGAATATTTAATATTAGATGTAAGTGTTTTTAATTACAATATTGGTTGTTTTTTGGATTAACATAAGGTATTTAGAAATATAGAGGTTTGTGGCCTCATCTAAATTCTCAATGTTAACATCACCTGATGAGATAAAATCTTTTACACGATGAGTAATATCAGCGATGGTTAGTGGATCCTTAGTGGACAAGAAATCATCAATTAACGAACATGTGCGATATTTTTCTAAAAAATAGAAACATTAAATGAATATTTCATTCACTATAATTTATATCAATAGTGAAAAAACATATAGGGGATCAGGATAAAAAAACGAATTTTCCTTATAGGAATTGATTACATAAATTGAAATAAATGAGGGAGATAAATGCTCTTCTAATGGGTGATTCATGGAAACAATGATGTGAAAGTGGAAAAGTTAACCATCAAAATCCATATAAAATGTACCATTGTGTACATTAATATGGGTTTTGTAAACTTTTAGGAATATTATCTCCAATATAATTGTGGCATGTCCATTTATCTTATCATTTTCCATTTTGAGAACATAAATATCATAAAGAAAGAGTAAAATTTTAAACATCACAAGAACATCCTCTAACTCACTAGTGGATTGTGAGGTACTTTGATTTTCTAGTTGAATGACTATTTTCATGGGCTTCAGTTCCCCATCCCACAATGAAGAAAAAATAGATTGATCCATCACATTTATAAAAGCTCCCAAATAAAACATAGCATCAGAAAAAAAATACTCCCCTATGGTTCATGGAATCATGAATTTTCCAAGATCATTACATTTAATCAGAATTGATTTATCTATCAATACTGAGATACCCCAACCCAATCTCACCTTTTGAACACCTTAAAATTACCAGGAGTATGTTCACATCTATATTAGAAACTTAGTGTTTCATGGAATTTTCTTCACGAAATCAATCAAGGGTATGTTATTCTTTACTATTTTGAAAATTTCCAAGATTTCATTATCAAGTTTACTTTATTTTGTTTTATTTTGTTTTTTTGTATGTTATATAAATGGAAGATAAATACTTTGGCATGGTGGTTCCTCAAAAAAACTATCTTCTCTTTGATAGAGCATCTCTTGGGGAAAGTTTTTTCCTTATTTAAATCATTTAAAATGGCTAGAATAGTGGTTTCCTTAAGAGGTTATAGCTCTAATGGAGGTAATAATTTTGATTTTAAGTTGTGTTCCACTATGAAGGGTTATAGAACTGACATTTCCCTTGTCCCAAGGGTTAATAATTGGTTGAGATGAATGTTTACATGAACCTTGACATTGGATTTCACCTACCAAGTTGGAGAGTTATCCTATTTGAGATTTATGTCTTGTGTGGCTGCTTAGGTGGTTTCCTAGAATTATATATTATTTTCATCCATTTATTTCATCATGTCCTCAAGGCTAGGATTAGTTTTTAGAGTGGGCTTATTGGAAAGTCCTTTGTGGTTGATGGGGATTTTTGGGAGTTGTTGGAGGGTGACTACTCTACCCTAGGTGGTTGTATGATTGTTGAGGAAGGTTTGAATACCCACTTACCCATAATCTTGGTTGTATTTAGACCTAGGGTTGTATGGATAAAATTGTTCTTTCCTAATGGGTTGGTTATAGGGACAATATGGGAGGATTTCCTCCTAACTCTCATAAGGTTCTCTCAGTTTATGTTATTGGTCAAAGTAGTGGGTTTCATAAACACATATTACACAATAAAGATAATGTGTGGGTGGGGGTTTCCCTTGAGAAATATAAATTTAACATATTAGGGTACTTACCTCTTCAAACTTTATATCCTACTTCTTCTTAAACTCGAAACATTACACCTCATGAACACCTTGAATGGGTACATTGGACCTTGAACGAAATTATTGCATGTTATGTGCGATATTTCCAATGAGGGTACTAGTAGGGATGGGGTCATATCAATTATTACACCACCTTCAATAAAATCAATCATATTTCAGTCGATAATAATTAAATCATCATAAAAATATTGTATAAAAACTTGATCATTTATTTGGTGGTGTGAAATATTGGACATAACCTTCTAAATCATTCCTAATAATCCTGATTTTTTCCCCCTATGATTGTCTTATTCAAAAAATAAGTTTTTGTATTATTTAATTTCAAGAGGCTGAGAAGTATTTTTCATGAAAATGGTGTTTCATGTCCACCCATCCTCTGATTGGGGAGTTAACATAATATAACCAATCTTTTGCGGTTTCTTCTAATAATAAAGTGAATTCTATAGACTTAACCAATTAATCATCCACATTAGAAGGTTTTAATGTTGAATATATAGGATGAAATTACTTTAAATTATTATTTGGAAATTCTAATGAAATTCAAAGAAATTTTCATAAAAAATGAATAAAACCAGATTTTAGTTCAAAATTAGGTGCTTCGCCTTCCATTTTAATGTATTTAGGTTTGATATCAGCATCAGGTTAAGTGATGTATTTCAGTGTTTGACTATTTTAGGTCGTTTCATACAAATTAAGTTAGGATTCAATTTTAGTGACCAATAAAGAGGGTTATATAAGATTATCAAGTTGTAGTGTGTCCTCCTTCAATGGATCGTCACGTGTGTCTTGGGGTCACTGATATAGGATCCTCTAAAGTTTGGGTTTGAAAAGAGGTAAGTATCCTAGAGAGGAATCCATCATTTATAGAACCTATAAAAGAAATAAATTAAAATTCTAAAATATATATAATGGTAGAATATGGAATAAAACAAACATTCAAAATATTAACAAATATCTAATAGAGACGTACACTAAAAACAAATACACTCTCTTGTAATGGTGCCAAAAATTGAATGTGTTTTCATGACATGTCAAATTCATTAGTTTTTAAAAGATTAAATGTAGTCTATAGAAGACCCTAGGTCAAATATAAAGTAGAATTTAAGGTTTTATAGTGTGTATCATTAATAAAAAAGACTAAAAAGAGGAAATTGGTTGGGAAAATAGTTTTTAAGTAAAACAATATTAATTAAGGAGTTTAACGATTAATAAAAAAAATCAATTTTGAAAAATATGAGAAAATGTGGCCATTATGAGTTCACTACATTAATTTCATGTTAATTTTTCTTATAGGTTCAATAAGGGTTTGAGTAAATCTTTTATTGAGATTAATCAGAATCATTATTACTCTCTAAGCTTTTATATTGATACATATACAACCAGACCATTATATAACAATTGTATAGAAAAGTAAAAATACTTATGCATGATATAAGAACATTAAAAGAAAATTTAAATCTCAAATTTTTAGGGCATAAAAGGATTCTTCTATTGTATAATTGGAATAACACAAGTCACGCACTCAAAACATCACACCGATAAGTTATAAGTAAAGAGCATTACATGAATTTGAATAAAAAAAATAATTCAGATTACAATCAATGTAATATTATTCTAAATTAAATGTTTAAAAACTAAAAATACATCAAACCATTAGAAAAAAATTTATGGATCTCCCTTGGCATTATTTATATCTCTCTCCCAATGATTTCCCACTATTTAGCTCTCCATCAAGAGAAGGAGGAGGCTCCAGTGGATTTACTTCTACATTTCAAATCTCCCTATGAGGATAGGGAGCTCAAAAACCTCCAATATGATAAGACTACTCTAATGAAAATACAAAACGGTATCACTTAACACCATGTTCGGGCTACAATATGAGGTTCCCAAGGTTCATTTTTATAGGAAATGTGGAAGGTCATTTTGGGAACCCATATTTCAAGATAACATTTGTGTCTCGATTATAGATTGGTAGATGGACTAATATCAAATTTGAAAAAATGTAAGAGTTATTTGAAGGAAAATTTAATATTTACAGGAAAAATTTAGTGGCCATTGGACATATATAATAGTATATATTTTCAAAATACCTAACCAAACTCTTTACTTTGGGAAGATTCATTTTCCTTGAAATATTAGATCTTTTGGGTCGTTTGATAGATGAATTGGGATTTAGTGTCATCAGAAGAGTTGTAGTCTACATAGTTTACTATCATATCTAAAAATTTAAGCCATATTGGATGCACAAATTATCTTTATTTTGCATTATAGGCCACATATTCCCTTGGGATCTTGGGTAGTTTTCCCTTTTTCCTTGAACTCTATCATGTACTCTTCTAATCACCTCCACCAATAGCATAAAAATCAAAAAAAAAAGAGAAATGTATCTTTATAATAGTGGTAATATTTTTTGAAATTGAACCAAATTTGAAGTGAAATTTTTTATTATATATGGGATTTACAATAAAAAATCATTTTAACATAGTTTTATAAGGGTGAAAATGAATAGGGAATCACTACATGAAAAAAAGACTAGTCTTCTGTAAATCGAGCTTCATATATCTAAAAACTGTGAATATTATCACATTATAATTGAATAAAAAAATTTCCTCTATCCCACAATCTGTTTTTTGTATTTATTTATTTTATACTTTCAATGTAATTATAAAAATGCATTCATTCACTATCATTTTCATCTTGAATCAACATCAAATTTTTTTTATGATTAGTAAAAATATTTTTATTTTGAAATAATTTTGTGCTTCGAATAAGGTTTGATAACAAAATATAATAATTTAGTATAATTTTTTAATTAAATTAAATTTTATTTTTAATATTTTTTATTTTTTAAATATATTAGGGGGAAACCCAAATGTTCCCTGACCCCCATCATCCAAAGGTACATCTCATGGACTAACAATGGAGGAAGAGAGATAATAAACCCCGATTCCTGCCTCCAATGGGCCTCGGGTTGGAAGAAAGCAGTGAGGGTGTAAAAATATCCCATATGGAAGGCATTAAACTCATATAAAAAATAGGATTGGGAGTTAGGATAAATAACCTCTAAGAAACTCCAATGTATAATATGAACGTAAACCCAAAACCATCCCACAATGCATGAAAAATGTCAAAAGTTACAATAACACTCTCCAAGTAAATACCAACAGAGAAGTCCTTTAAAAGTGACTCAATAGAAGCTCAAAATACCAATATATTAATGTTTATCTTGGTCCTGATAGGCATCTTGTAAATATTAAAAAGTTTTACATATGTAGGGTGAGTATATATGTATACTCAATAGGATCATACCAAACGGCTATAGTTCACTTGTGAAAACAATATACTAATATGCTAGTTAATAAATATTATAATCAATAAGCACCTAAAAAGATTAACTAATTAATACTAGCATCACCATGGATCACTCAAAAAATCATACATCCAATAAAGTAACTTAGTATCCAAAACATAACAAAGGCGCCTCACAACTACTTCCCCACTAATTTTCTACCCTCACACCCCAAGTCGAACATCCTATGATATCATTCCTTCCATACATATCTAATTGAAAAAATATCCATCTCTAATGTGGCTCAGGATACATACCTAACTACCCCACCATCACAAGGTATGGCATCTAGTGCTAGATTCAATCATCATCACATCACACCCCACCTGAAAACACTTGGGCTATCACATCTCCACTTTCTTAAAGACACTCAGGTCGTCACATAATGAGGGAAGTCATATATCATGAATGTAAAGGACATCAATCTCATGATATCCTCCAACCATGCATGACACCCACCACATATCACATCCTCATTACATCACATCACTACTAGATAATATATAATGCCAACCAATATCAACATTGCTTAAGGAAGTGTAGGGAATATGGGGTTGAAATCCATCTATATCACCAAAATCCTGGATTTTAGGAAAATCACCTGGAAACCAAAACCTTTGGGAATTGGTAAGGTTATAAAACATGGGTGGGGTGAAAATATAAATAATATAAAATAAATGATATATAGATAACACACAATACCCAAGTTATGGGTTCACATCCACTACACTAACATACACTACATCACCACCAATGCACCACACATAAACCATCATAACCACTATTACCACTATATATATCATGACACAACCACCACAAAACCCACTTTCAATTAAAAACTCCACCATTTATAGATTAAACAAGTTCCCACTAACTCCCATTTATGAAGTTGTTTTATTCACATTTATGCATCCCATTCAACTTTATTTTTATTCATTAAGACAATTACGACATGAAAAGACCAACTCATTCATGTTAATTTACCAACTCATATCATTTCATTTCTACATTGTGATTTAATACATGGGTACTCGATAAACTAACACAAACATGTCACAAAAAACTCACCCATCACACATCAAACATCACCACCACACAAATTCATCCAAACTATCTCACTACAACAACTTTATGTCACAACCACCATGCATCTTCACAATACATCACAACCACACCACACAACTACCCATATTATATAGTTTTCCATATATTATAACAACCCACATCATATCACATGCCCTCAAACCATTGAAACACCACCCCACGCATTTTAAAACTCATCCAATCACTGCCATTTTTAACACAACAACCCACATTATATTGGGAAACACAAAAATAATAACCACACATAGCCTCACATCCTAGTTTCCATAATTTTGGTTCTAGAGATTATAACCCATTACTTGTTTCTATACATGGCTATTATCACACAATACAAAATTCCACGGGTAAGAAATTTATTATCCACATATGTGATATAATCCTATCAATTTAGGGTGTGACTAAACAAAAAAAATAACTAAGTGTCTCACAATCATAATTACTACGGCATAAGAAAGGCTATTAATGGAATTGATTTTTAGTATTGGAAACAACATGTAAAACAACATTAGTAATAACAAGAAAGAAGTAAAACGTGTGATTTCTCCCTATTACCAACAATTTTAGATTTTCTAATTCATTATATTTATTAATTAAAAACATACTATCCACATAGTGTAAGGAAAAAGAATGAAATCCCCACACATGCACATAAAAGGGAGAGAACAAGGATATTCTATCATAATGAAACTTTTTAATTCACTACACAGAATAGGGTGAAGGATAAATAACCTGAAAACCACAATCGCACAAGGAAAACATCAAATTAGACTAGATCACACCAAGGGATAATCAAATATAATTCCCAACACTCTAAAAAATATTATATCACTACTACAAATCCCTGAGGAAAGAACACAAGGAAATAAAGAGATAAATAGAAAAACTCACCTCTAATCACCGATGATCAACTTTCGGAACCCAGGAGTCAAATAAAGGGAAGATAGGATGTATGATCTTTGAAATGGGTCTAATGTTAAACAAAAAATGAGAGTAGTTAGTGATATATGAGAGAATTCATCTGAATTTAGTAATTATAAATAGGTTTTAAGTCTCCTCATTTATGGAATGAATTATATATTCATGTCATGAATACCATGGGGTCCATGAAATATAATCCATGCAGTGGTTTTAAGCCATGAATTCTTCAAACCAAAAACTTACACAAACAAATCATGGTGCCTTGGCTTGATTTAATTCACATAATTAATCCCACTTTCACATCATGAATTTATCTCACATAGTACTCCTCACCCACATACAAGTTTTGAACCACTGACTTCACATGCTATGAAACACCATCACATGTTGTGAATTCCTCTTTCATGGCGTGAACCACATACTACAGTTCTTGAACAACTACAACCTATATAAAAACCTCCCTAGACCTCCTACAAACACCTCCAAATACCAAATTGGTAAATTAATAGGATGAGAAGGCATGAATCAATACATTAGATAATAATAAAATGATTCTCATCCATGAGAATCAAAACCAAAACCCAAAATAAGGAGAGGGTCTTAACAACAGCCCCATGATATTCCTATCATAGTTCTCATCATGCCCCAACACTACCGCCAACTAAAAACACCAAACCAAAATGTCCACAAAATAGCCCATACAACTACAAGACCATATATCACCGTGCACAACCCCACATCATCTAACACCATCCACAATCCATCACTTTACCATATAACCATATACAAAACCATCTCAAACTCCACACAACTCAACATAACGTCTTCTATAACTAGCACATAGAACCACCCTAAGAACATAAATCAAGGAATTACATCTCCATTATCAAGATTTTATCCTCTTTGGGATGTACTAAATCACTGGCATGGTTTAAATGCATCATAAGAAAATGCATCTTGAATAGAAATCAGTTTTTACCCTCTAAATATGTTGGGATCATTATCACAAATTGCATTATCAAGAAAAAAATCACATCTCATAAAATATAAATATCCAAACATCATCATGAAGAATAGAACAAAGAAAAGATCAAAACAACTTTGGGTAATAGGAAAGAATCTATGTCTCTTTATCACAAGTACTCTCCTACAAGACACTATGCCTCCACAAAACACAAACCAAGGGAATGGTTCATCTATGTAGCACCTTCTCTAAACAATCATGGATCCCTACTAGCCACTCTATGAACATCCTGTTGTCCATGATATCCAAATCTCCCATGATAATGGTGAGGGAGTCATCATGATGATACAAATGAAGTTGGGACTCATGGAAGATTTTGTGGATATTATCCATTCACAATGGTAGTTCCAACCAATATTCCACCACACCAAATCATCACAACACCTCAAAAGGACTAACAACATGGGTAGAAAGATCACTCCTCTTACCAAACTTATGTTTCTCATCATGGGGAGTCATAAAGAACACATGGTCTCTAACTTCAAACTCTGGGTGGATCTTACAATAATTAAAATGGGATGTATATTGATATTATTCCTCCCTCATCCTCTCTCAGACCAAATGAATCCACTTGGTCACGCTCCACACCACATTAAGACTAAGAACCATTGACTCCCCAACCTCTATCTAGTACAATGAAGAATGATGTGACCTCCCATACAATGCATCAAATGTATTAAAGTCAATGGATGAGTGATGGTTATTGTTTTATACAAAATATTATAGGGATATGATCCTTACCCATGATATGACCAAAGTCAAATAGGAAATATCACAACATATCCTGTAATGTGTGGATAATTCACTCCATCTTCCCATCTATATGAGGTAGGAAAATAGAGTTAAGTAAGAACTAAGAGATTAAAGAAATATATGATCCCCTCCATCCCAATGATGTAAAATGAGGATCTTTATTAGATATGATGTTCTTTGGTACCACAAGAAGCCTAACCACATCATCCACATTATTCCTTTCTAAGAAAGACATGGCACTCGATTCACATACTATTAAAAAATTGGCCGACATGACCAATAATTCCACTATAACACAAACATAATCATATCCTACCCAATACTTGGGTAACCCAGTAAAAAAATAAATCTATATGTCCCAAATTTCAACTCAAAAAATTTCAAGGACAATAATAAACCTCTAGGAGAACAGTTCTCCACTTTCACTGATTGAAAAACTAGACACTTAGTGATAAAATCTTCCATTAAACGTTTCTTCCCATGCCACCAAAGATTCATCATCAATCAATTATACATCTTAGTTAATAGTGATTCACTAATAATGGTGATCCATGAAACTCATATAGAACGTCCTCACAAAACACCAATGGAAAAAACAACCTCCCATGAAACAAAATTTGGTTCGGACCATCCTCTGATCGTCCCTTTAGAGCATCATCATGGCCAAAAAGGTCACATATCACCTATTCCTCTAAGTCTCCCCATAGGGGATTCTCCACCAACCACATCAAGGATTACTCCACAATAATCTCTTGAATAAAACCTTTACCACTACTCTCTACCATGTCAATATGCACTGCAGTAAGCTCCAACATCCCTTTACAAACATCTATAGACTCTCTAACTACATATCATCAAGTCTTCCAACTCAATGCATCAACAACAACATTAAAATTTACCAGATTGTAAGAGATATAAAAAGGATAATCATGAAAAAACATCATATACCTCTACTATTATAGATTCAAATCCCTTTGAGGGAAGTCATATTTTAGGCTCTTGGGGTTTTTGAAAACTACAAAGTACTCACTGATAAGATAATACCACCACAAAATCAGTAGAAACACCACTTTTGTAAGCCTCAATTCCTAGGTAACATAGTTATTCTTTAGGGTACATAACTATATATACCCATAATAGATCACTAGTCTATGTTTCATCAAGAAATATCCCAATTTAATATATAAAGAATCAAATAAAACCTCAAACATTACACCTTCCTTATGAAATCAAACCATTGGACCATGAACTAAACTATCCTTTAGGTAATGGAATGTTTACTGGAATTGATCAATCCACACAAATATTTGATCCTTATGTGTTAAAATAGTCAAGAAACAACTAAAAACCTCTACTGCATTCTTGGGATAACCCTAAGAAAGAACTTTTGCAGTCTCGGATGGTTCTATGGAGACACCCCAATGGGATAGCAAATGTCCTTGGAAATTCACCAAAAACAAAAAAAACATACACTTGGACATATTTCCATATATTCGGTGCTGTCGAAGGACCTACAAGATTGGTCTAATTTTTTTCCATTCTCATAGATCGACTTCAAGTATATTAGGACATCATTAATGAAAATGGCAATGAAATGGTTGAAGAACCCATAGAATATAGAGTTCATGAGCCCCATGAACATAGTTAATGCATTCATGAAACTAAATGGCATGACCATGAACTAAAAGTGACCATACCTATAACAAAATATAATCTTCATAGTATCCACATTATTCAACCAAATCTAGTGATATACTGACTGAATGTCAACCTTCAAAAACCAACTATCTTCCTACAGCTAGTGGGACAAATCAAAAATCCTTGGAAGAGAGTAGTGGTTCTTAAATGTTTCTTAATTCAACATTTTTTTGTCTATGCCCAACCTCAGAATATTGTCTACCTTCTTTGAGAACAACACTAGATCACAATTAGAAGAAACATTGGGTCAACTGAAACCCATATACATCAGATTATCCACCTACAACCTCAACTCACATAGCACCATATGCACCAATCGATAAAGATCCATTAAAATCAGAAATGTGCCTGGTTGAAACTCTATCCCAAACTCGATGTTGTGTCAAGGGGGTAGATTCATAACCTCATATGTGGAAACATCCATGAACTCATATAAAATCCTCAAAACATCCCCCACATGACCTTCCATTGACAGCTCCAACAACTAAGGAAAAATTGGCTCCACCTGCCTATTACCCATCTGATAACCTCTCTCAACAATAAACGCTATTCGCTAGCCCTACACATCAAGAAAACAAAACTCTACTATGAAAAAATTTAATGAAAGTGCACATGGAATAAAAAAAAATTCATTCCAATGATAACATTTTATAGTTTTATCTATAATAAGAATAAATCACCCACTGATTGGTGTTTCCTCATCATCAGTCTCCATCCCTAGAACATATCAAACAAAGAAGCCTAACCTTCAATCATTATAGATAACACTAGGGAAATTAGAATTATATCCACATATATATCCAAGGAAAGGAACAAATTAGGATAAAAATGAGTGTAATTATCACAAATCAAAAAATGCACAAACAAGAGTAGTATATAAATTTATCATACCTCTGACAACATTTTTCCCTACTGGTGTTGTTGCAACCAACAGATGCATCTGACCACGCTCAAATCCTCCACCTATATATTATAAACCTCCACAACCATTATATATGTTATTTTACAATGTATAAAGACTATCAAAATGCTTACCCCTACCAACATTATCTTTCCATTACTTTAGAATAAATGCGGGTAGTCCCTATCACTGAAACTACCTCCGAGGAAACTGCTTCAATTTCTAAAAAGGTGTATTTTTTCCATAAAAAATTGTTCTCCTTATCTGGTAAAACAATAATAATGGTGGTGGACATGTCATTTTAAGACATAAAATGAAAATGAAAAGCCTATAGTGGGTTCTCAGAAGCCACTAAACCTATAAGGATGAGGAAAGATCTTTCATAGTCTGTTGCCCACTGGTCAAACACTAATTGCCCAAATGTGTGAAGACTACTTCCTGAAGTTCCACTCCTCAATAAAGCCTTCTAGGAACCCTATCTAGGCTAAAATAACAAATAAATAATCCCCTCAACAACATAAAATTTCTTCTATACATTCAAGTACATAGAAATAAAAAAACATGGTGAACGCATACCAAATTATTGGGTGAAAACTCTCTTCCAGACGTTGATCCTTGCCCTCCTCATCTAGAAAAACGTCAGGATAAAAGAGAAGGAGGTCCTTAAACAAAATCAAAATCTCCGACAAACTTATTATCCCGTTATAAAAGTATATTAACTCCTTTAGTTCCATTTACTTTGTTATTGATTATGATAACTCTGAATAGAAATTCTTCCAATGTCTAGCCACAATATATATGCCTCCTTTCATTCACACATATACAACATCCACTACAGACAAAACCCATAATTCATACCAAAATTTTATTAGAATAAAAGAGATATAAAACTCCTCTAACCAGTGCTCTATTACCATATCAGAGACATTACCCTCATACTTCCCCAAACTTGGGTTCAAAAAGGCATGCAAGGCCCCCTTACATTATTTTTTCCTCCTTGGTTGGGTCAATCCTATGATGATAAACTAGATTATCCTACTTGAACTAAACCTCCTAAGATACTCATGAATGATGACCAGGATCCATTACCAAAAAATCAAAAAGAAGTCCTAAGCCAAGTGATATTGAATTTATCGAATATTTATTTAATTAATTAATTTTAATTCCTCACTATTACCCAGTTTAGAAATGAGTACAATCAATCATGATGAATGAAAATCTACAAATTATAAACCCTAAAAATAAGTCTAACTAACTTGGTCATTCAATAATATCATATTCCTTGCATTGGATCAAGGGTGTAACACTCTAACATTTTGTGAATTATTTTTTTCAAATTGATTCTTTTTGATATTTTCCATTTCACAAAACTCTAAAAAAAGTTTATTTTATATTAAAACACTATGTTTGGATTGAGTTATATGAAAAAACAAGTTAATCATGAACTACATGGAACACCAAGGATATCTTTCATTACATGCAACAATGACTTTGCTTAATGGCTTGTGTAACACGCAAGACCAAATAACGATAATGATATATTATCGAAGTATTATTTTATATAACCTAGACATTAAATTAGAAGTTATAAAAAGGGTTAACTAACTTCTGAAAATTTAATGTTTACATAAATATAAAATTATTTCATTGGTTACAAATTAATTAAAAATGAATATGAAAAACAATTGAATATAAAGGAAAATATTGTTATTTTTATGCCCACAAAGTTATTTTACCCTAATAATCTAAAATTAATTACAATTAGTTATTGATATTAATGTGATATATGTATTATATATTCAGTCAAATATTTTTTGTATTCATATAATATATTTTATAGGATTAAGATAAAAACTAACCCAATTTTATGCATAAAATACTATATTTTTATTAAGACATATTTACTTCCTTTTAATGGATAACCTATTTTAAATCAACTTTTTGGAAATTTTATGGATTATATATATATAAATAAAATTCATATGTGATATATAAACATAAAAACTCAGTTAGGGTAAATTTTTGGAATTTTCTGTGAAGTTTCATTTTTTAATGAATAGTGAAAAATACAAAACTTTAATTCTAAACTTCTTTTCATTAAATTTATTTATAGGGTTAAATTATGTTTTAAATTGGTTTAAATGTTTAATTAGATATTATTTTTATCAATTAATCTGATTTAGTTCATTGGACTCAATTACACTTTGAAATAGACTATAAAAACATAGCAAAATTTTGGATGTTTTTACTTTAAAAACCTGCTTTGTCATCCCATCAATAGTATTAAATATAAATTAATTTCTTTAACTTGTATGATTGTAATTTAGAAAAATGGATTAGATATTGGGAATAAGAATAATTTTTAATGTATAAAAAGTTAAAATTATTTCTTAATAAAAAATATTACTGAAATTAATTAAAATTAATTACATCGATTAAGGTAAAATAAAGCTTAATAGGGGAGTATACCATACAATTAATTAATGGACTAGAAACTTTCCAAACACCTTTTATATGGCATTATTGCATCCCTAAACCTTATTTTATTGAGTTTGGTTGGTTTTGGATGACTTTTTTAGGTAAAAAAATGGGTACCCCTAACTTTTTTTCAAAAATTATAAGTGTGTCCCCTCCCATCCCTATAAAAGGTCACCACCACTACATCTTCTTAACACCTCTCAAACCTTTTAGTTTAGGCCAACCACTTACCAATGAACTTCCCAAAATCAATACCTTACTCCTTTAATACTCTATTTAGTAAGAAATCAATCCAAGGAAGCCCTTTGGTGAAAACTGAAAGGAGTTACCCAAATAAGAGGTAACATCCCTCATACACTCCCTCAACTATTCTTATTACATGATTTTATAAAAAAAACAGTATCATAAATATTCTAATATGATTTTATTCTAATGGTTTTACCTACATTTACAAACACTTCCATCTAACGGGTAACAAACACACTGTTTATGTGTATAGAAAACTACGACCTCATGAAATCATGATTGTGCATTTTTTACTCACCACCTCTCATGGTGAAAATTATGATAGACACTATATTTTTATATTATTTATATTATATTTTTAATTTCTTTATTCTTCTGTAATTTTTATTTATAACATACCTTTATGCTTTCCATCTTGTGTAAATACGATAATTGTGTTTGACGAAGTGCGGACTAACGCCCCCTCAAAGTGATGTGATTCATTCACACACTATAAGGAATGTATTAAGGATGTTTTTAGTTAAATTAGATCATATATATGACATAATAATGATACTTTAAGGTTATTATAAAAATATATACAGATAGGTAATTTTATTTCTCTCTTTCAATATGATAATAAAATGGAAAAACGTTCATGCATATGTATGGCCTACTATCTCCGTGAACGGTGTATTCAATTTTCATACTTCTATATTCTATAGATTACTATAATACACATATAATTAAAATAAATTATATTTTTATAACGTTTAACATTATCTAGATCATGATATAAGTATAAGGACCAAAGATACAACAAATTAATACATAAGCAAAAAATAAAGCGAATATTATCCAAAGTGAAACTATAACCTAGAAATGTTAATTAATAAGTAATATTAAGTCATAATAAAACCATATATGGTATTATATGTAATAATATGGTTTTTAGTTATATTCATAATAAACTTATATTTGTTATAGGGGAGGTTTGAACGAGTACGATGAGATTCAAGACACAAGGTAAGGGGATTTCATATCACTTTTTATTTCTATAAGATACATGCCTTAATCACCACTAATTTCATTTGTATGGTATGTATACTACCCAGGGATGTATTATATAACTCTAATTCTTAAATTTATGGTTATTTAAATATCCATTATATGATGTTTTTTCATGGGTTTATGTTTCAAAAGTTACCAAATCGGTTAGATAATTTTGTTTTAATTTTCCTTCATTAAGAAACATGTTTTGTTATATACCTAAGTTATTTTTATTGAGGTGTATTAGACTTGTTATATCATAACTATCATTAATTTCATGATATTTAAAGCTTCATAAAATTTAATTTTCTTACATTAGGATTATGATTCAAAGTTACCAGGTGATAAGATTTTTATTGAAACAACCTCATCGTTTATCGAGATTGTTTATGATTATACTTACATTGATGAAATAATTCAATAAATATCTCAAGAACTCTATTACATTTTATTAACCTCTATATATTCATGTTATATCCATGTAATGGTACCATTTTTCCACTCTTTGGTACTTAATATAATTAATAAAATGTGGCTATATCTTTCTTTTTGGTCGTAAATATGTGTTCTCTCAAAACCATGATTTCTAAATATGATTTAAAAAATGTTTTAATTTTACTCTTTGATGTTAAAGGACATTTTTAGGCATGTTTTACCTTTTAAAAAAATATAATGAATCTTCTTTTCATTTTCTAATCAAGACACGTTTCTGAACTTTTAAGGTAAAAAGGAATGTTCATCATGTACGAACATACACGCCATCATGATTGTCATTTCCGTTAAAATTACACTATAATTTTACATGATTATTTTTAAGGGAAAAAGTTGTTTTTTAATATTTTGGACAATCATTATATTTACAGTGGTTTTCAATGAAAAACATTTTCATTAATGTTTTGTGGTTATCAATACTTCTATTAAAATTTTTTAAATCTAATTTTTAAATAAAGTGGTTTTCAAAAATAAATTATGTTTAAAAAATTATTTAAAACATTTTCATGAATTATTTATATGTTTTAAAATTATTTTCAAATAAATGGTTTTCAATCTTATTTTATAAGTTTTCAAGAAAAATGGTTTTCATAACTTTGTCAATATCTATTTATATCTTTCAAAATAAAAAGGTTTTCAAAATGTTTTCAAATATTTCTTTATAAGTTTTCATATTTATTTTGATGAAAATTATTTTCAAAATTTTTTATGTTTTAAATATTATTTTTCAAATAAGAAATGATATTTTCCTCATGAAATTTTTACAAAATATCTTTCCAAGTTATTTTCTATCTAACATGACATTCGTTGATGTTACTCAATCCCTTCTAGAAAAAGATCCAAAGGTTAAATTCTTATTATTTCATTAATGGTTTATGTTTTGATTGAATGATTCTTATGAAACCCATTTCTTTTCCATGGGTTATATTCTTTTGAAACCAACTTATTTTTATGGGTTATTCTTTAATGAAATCATTACAAAAGATATATATTTTCCAAATGTTATGATCAGATGAAATGTTAATTATAATCATTTTATTTCATGGTTCATTATTGGATGTTTATAGAACCCAACTCTTTCAATGGGTTATGATATGATAAATACTTTTGTGGCACATGCATGTATGATTTCATTATGTGATGGGTGGGACATGTATATCCCTCCAATGCGTTGGGAAATGATGGATGACTCATGAGTATAAATGTTATGGGTGAACCTGATTAAATTTTCACAATGTTATGCATGGAACTGGTTGCATTTCCAAAATTTTGTGCATGAAATTGATTACATTTTCACAATGTTATTAGTGAACCTGATTTTGTGTTTGTAATGTTATGTGTGAACCTGATTAAATGATCACAATGTTATGCATGGACCTTGTTGCATGTTCATAAGATTATTCATGGACTAAATTATATGTTCAAAATGTTATTCATGAACCAAATTGCATGTTCAGAACATTATGTGTGGACCTAGTTGCATGTTCATAAATATATGTGAGGGTCTGTTTTCATGTTCTTAATATAATTTGTTAACCTTTTTCTACTTATACATGTTCACTATGTTATAAGTTGATGTGTATACCACAATTCCATGTCTTATTCCTATTTTATTCTTTTATGGATTATTCTCTTTATTTCTTTATGAATCATGTCTTATGAACTACAAATATTTAATCCATGATTAATGTTTATGATCTTTTATATGTTGTGTAATGTCTCGTATTTTTTGTGTATTATATTTAAATATTTTATGGAATTAATTAGGGATGGAATGCGATTATGAGAAGAAGTTTTCCTAGAATAAATGTATGAATAATATTAAAGTATTAAATAGCATGTGCATACAGTTTTACTGAAATTTTTTAATAACTTCTAAATGGGTGCCTAGATCAAAAATTTGAGGGCATTGTTATGTTCAGTGCAGCAGATTTACCCTAGGAAAGGCCTAACATTATCTAGTGTACATTGTCTATGAAAAGTATTTTTCTGAAATTTCAATGAACAAAATAAATTGAATATTTATTTTATTTCATTCTGTTTCATCGACGTATTGATGGTTCATTTTTTAAATAAAACTACAGGAATGGATATAGGGTTAAGCTCATAACTCTATAATTTCCTGGAGGTTATGCAGAGGAACCTGGAGAATTCCCTCAGGGAAAAATGATGACAGAACTTGGATCAAAGATCTAGAGATGTAGTTCTTGATGGACCTCTCCGATGATGATAAAGAAAAAAATTGATCTTATTCAGTGAATGACCCAACCCCCAGGTAGGGTGCATAATTTTGAATTTTTCTCTATTCTTAAATTCAATGACAAATGTAGACCAACAAATGAACAGGTTGATCTATGATTCACTCATTCTTGTGGGATGGGATAAGATTGAGGGTTTTTTTATTGGGATTTTGATTATTGAGAATTGATTATGTTTTCTTGATCATTATTACGAAATTGATAAAGCCTGGAATGAACAATGGATGAGGTCTGTTCCTTGGGTTGTTCTTATGACTTTTCTCCCCCGATATACTTTAGGTTCTTCATGTTCTTTTTGGATTATTAATGATTGATAGTTATGCCTCTATTTAATGGGGCAACGATCTGAAATTAAAGAAACTACATCGGTAAGACCTAACAGAGGTGTGATGGAAACAGAGATGGATGAATCAAAGTGATTTGGAAGTTACTGTTTTTTGTACGGTTTTCATCAGATGATTTCAAAGTTGTTTCCCAAGATGATTGAGGGCCCAAAACAAACCAAATCAATGTTAGGGAGATTAAATGAGTT
The DNA here is from genome assembly GCA_963277665.1 of Viscum album. Taxonomy (NCBI): domain Eukaryota; kingdom Viridiplantae; phylum Streptophyta; class Magnoliopsida; order Santalales; family Viscaceae; genus Viscum; species Viscum album. The sequence continues at coordinate 870,323,853 of OY728122.1, forward strand.
GAAATCCTACATTTTGAGTTGAACTGAGTATTAGATCGAACATTGTAAGATCGACTGAGGCACACGGAGGAAGAATAGTGGTTTCTGGAAAATCATGATCAACACCGCATGTATCTTGGGGTTACAGAGCATGTGCCCCCCATTGAGAAGGGACTAGGGTTTTGGGAGTTAGTTAAATGCCATACAACATGTGACCCTATCACATGGTGTGTATGGACTTCCTGGATACTCATTGTGTGTCTCAGGATATACATGGACACAGGGTGGAGTACATGGGTTTCCAACATGGAATATACCCCACCACAAGGCTTAGCCTAGACTAGTAACATGGGCTACCCCATGTATTGGTACATGAGCAGGTGAACGCGGGTTGACACTGTGTACTGACACATAGCCAGGATACATGGGTTGACCTCAGATGGAAGGGCATGGTGTGTAAGCCTTTCTACACACCTTATAATCTCTTTTTACACAACATGTTCTGAATGACATGGTCCGTTGTACACAGGATATTCTCAGGGTTAAGGGACACGGCGTGTGACCCTACTACACTATATTTACTCTCTTCTACATTAATTGAGCCACTTTTCAACCGTATCTTGGATAGGTTTTGTTAAGGTTTTGTTCTCATATCCTTCCCTTGAAGGTTTTTTTGTATTGTTTCCTACTAATAGAAGTATGACCCCTTCAGTAATACTTTCTAGATAGAGTTATTGGAATACCCTCTGAGGGGCCTCAAGCAGGATCCTCTATTATTTATTCAAACCCTAGGTAGAGTACTTGGTACTTGCGTGACCAATTTCACCAGGATTAAATCCTATACTTAGCAGGTTAATCCAGATGGAGTTATTTGTATCACTCTATGGCCCTGGCTATGATCCTCATTGGTGGTATCGTATATCTCTCTTCAGATATATCAATGTATCTATCTCTCATGAAGGTTCCTAACAAATAGTACTTCTCAGATGAACTTCATCAGTTCTATCAGACTTAGGTGTGTGTTCTTCTAGATGAGTGCATGTGGAAACTTTGTACTGAATTCCTAGTGTAGGTATGCAGTAGTTGTGACTTAACTCTAGACTACATTTCTTGGATTCAGTATATCTATATATTCTTTTTATATGTGATGTAGACTTGTATTGTGTAGATTTGACTATATCCTTCCTCTGTTTACTACTTTTTGGTTTTGTGGTGTCTTACTTAGTATTTTTATACTCACCCTTGTACGGGCTTTTCCCACATGTGTTGTGTATTGTACAGACAAGTGAACTTTTGATGCACTAGGACTGAACAAAGATTTGTGACTTCAGTTAGGCTTAGGTGTTCATATGTCTTAGAGGAGCATTCTCAGTACATATTTTGTTTACATGTTAGACTTTTTAGTTAATAGACTCATTCTTTTAATGGGTTATATTTTGGCCCAATTTACTTTAATGCACTTTACTTTTCTATCGTACTCTCTTGGTTGGGATAGTGGTATGCATGCATTTGTTTCTCAGCAATTTTTACATTTCATCATTTGTGGGCTTGGAAATATGTGCATGTAAATAGGTAAATAGGAAATGCCTCCCATTTAAGTAATATTCCTACTCAATGCTAATCACCAACCCCTAGACTATTGGAGGTGGTCTTGGGGATTTGTGGCATGGGCCCCACTGGGATGAGTCGTGATAGAGTGGTATCAGAATTGGTTGGTCCTACCTTAGTACCAACAGTCTGTGAGGTTGGTTTGGGGAAACAGTGTTAAATGTCTCGAGTTCATCTTTCAGACCATGGACTCTAGTGTTGCTGTAGGCGGACGATGTATCCATAAACCATGACTCTAATAACATGCTTTTCAAATTTTTATATGAGAACACTGGTTTCACAGAAAACAATGATACATAAATTATATAGGAATGGGTTGTGGTTCCATTTCCTTCTTTAAACTCTCCAAATATACTCATGGACTGTGGTATATCATGTTTTCTTACATGATTCCCCTGAGACACATACTAACTAGGATTCAATAGATTGAGCATGAGCATGACCCCCTTAGAGATGAGGCTTCAATACAGGGACCAGTTCCCCATGTGTTTCCTCTAGGTGGTGCACCATCTATACCGCCACCTGTGGAGAAACACGTGGTACATGTAGTACTAATAGATGAGGAGCATAGGTTGACCACACTTTACGAGTTTTAGAGATAGATACCCCTCAGGTTCTGAGGCAAGCACAACCCTAAGGTAGTTGAGGACTAGCTTGGGGTGGTGACCTGAGTTGTCCACATAGTTTGAACAGCAATAGAATAGATGGTGATCCTTATAGCGAGCCTTCTTTATGGTTCAGTAGGAAGATGGGGGAGTTTGGCCACACATACTTTGGAATTGGTGTTATTTCAAGAAAGGAGTTCGAACGTCTCTTTATATATGATTTCTAACCAATTATGCTGAGAGTAGTGCATATACAAAAGATTATTCAACTCCAACATGGTATCTTGATGGTGACTGACTATTCATGAAGGTTCACCAACCATTCTAGGCACTCGATGGATATGGTCATAGATCAATACTTCAAGGCTCGAACCTTCTAATGAGATCTACAAAGATACATCAGAGCCAGTGTTATACCTCTATGCATTCTAACATATACTGGAGTACTCGAGCGAGCATTAGTGGTCAAAAGTTTCTTGGCCAAGCAGGTATAGCCGGTGGTATTCAATAGTGGATGAGCAAGTGCAGATACCGTGATAGTAAGGATAAGATGTTAGTCTCATAGATCCAGACATGGGTGACATTTTAAGAGGGGATCCCAAGATAGGGTATCTATATAATAGGTCTCTTAGACTAGATCCAGTAAGCCTAGGGATAGGTAGTGCTACACATGTGACGGTATGGGACATCTTTCTTGAGATTGTCCAATACAACGTTCTTTTGATAGGGAAACAATGGATGGGCCATCTAGGAAGAGGCAATGATAGGAGTAGGAAGATCTGTAGGGTGGAATATGTGTTATAGGAGCTGGGATAGTAGGAGGAGGTGGTTGACATTTCAACTTGTTACCACTACCACCCCCAGCAGGTCCACGCCAAGCTTAGGAAGCTGGAGGACAAGGGTTGGGACAACAACATGTGGTCAAGGCGTATGACCTAGGGGATCGAGTAATGATTCTAGGTATGATATGTATCTTATCTTATTTAGTTAAAGCAATCATATACATAGGTTCTAGTCATTCCATTCTTTCCACATATCTTGTTCATGACCTAGAGATTCAAGTTAAACTGTTAACTCAACCCTTACACTTGGAGACACCCATTAGAGAAGACTTAGGGATCAAACTTCTATGCCAATAGTGTGACCTAACCCTTGGAGGTGAGAGTTTTGGTTAGAATGACTTGGTGGCAGTGTTGAGGCCTTATGATGTCATTATTGGTATGGATTGGTCATCCACCGTCCATGCTCAGATTAACTGTTTTAGGAGAAGGGTGTGGTCTAACCATAGAAATGGAATAAGATTTTCCTTTATCTGAGAAAAGGAGACTCAGGAAGTATAGGATGGACTCATGCATAGGAGGGTGCAGTCGATTGCTCTTGAGTTGGATAGCCTAACCCTCAATGAAGTAGAATATGTGAGTTTTCACTTCCCAGTAGTAGTGGTGCAATATGAATATGTCTTTCCCAAAGATATTCTAGGATTACCTCCCCATTGGGAGATAGACTTCTGTATTGATTTACACCCTAGGATGGAACTGATATCTACACCCGCATATCCTATGGCTCCTGTAGAGCTTCGTAATGTGAGGGTGTAGTTAGAGGGCTTCAAAAGGAAGGGATTCATGAGAAGAAGTGTTTCACCCTTGGTGGACCGATGTTTGTTTTCTAAACAGGATGATGGGAGCTTGAGGATGTGTGTGTACTACCGACGCATGAACTAGGTGACCATGAAAAACAAGTATTCACTACCAAGAATCGATGACCTCTTTGGTCAATTGAGAGGGGCATGATGGTTCTCAAATGTTGACCTTTAATCAGAATTTCACCAGTTGCAAGTATGGGACGAGGATATACTGAATATGTATTTCAGATGCTGCTATGGTCACTATGACTACTTGGTGATTCCCATTGGCATGACGAACTCCCCAACAGTGTTCATGGGACTCATGAACCAGATCATTGAGCCTTATTTAGATTGGTTCATGGTAGTCTTCATCTATGATATCCTTTTATACTCTGGATCTGAGGAGGAGCACACGAAACACCTAAGGATGCTTCTAGATGTACTCCTAGAGCACCATATTTATGGGAATCTCTCAAAGTGCCAGTTCTTGATTTAGGTGGTCCACTTTTTGGTAGATGTTATCTTAGTGGATAGAGTGGTTGTGGACCCAACCAAGGTGTAGGTAGTGTTATCATGGGATATACCTTGGAGCATGATGGAGCTGCAGAGCTTACTTTGGCTAGTAGTATATTACCAGAGATTCACACATGATATCTATGGGGTATTAGCACTGATAAAAGTTTTAACTCGAATGTGGAATCCTTTTGTGTGTATAGATAAGTACCAGTAGTCTTTTCAGTAGTTGAGGAAGAGTTTGAAAAGTGCTCCAGTAATGAGATTTCTGGAGGATGGTGTCGAGTATGTAGTATTTTGTGATGCATCAAGAACCAGTCTTGGTTGAGTCCTAAAGCGGAGGCAAGCAGTTATTGCCTATGGTTCATGCCAATTAAGACCATAAGAGCAAAACAACATGACCCGTGATCTTGAGTTTGAAAAGGTAGTCTTTACAATGAAGATGTGGTGACACTACCTAGAGGGAGATTAGTTTATCATATGCTTCAATCACAAGAGTCTCAAGTATATCTTCTCGCATAAGGATCTAAACTGGAGATAGAGATGATGGGTAGAGTTCCTCTAGGACTTTGACTTTGAGATTTTATAGAATCCTAGGAAAGGGAATGGGGTCTATGATTCTCTCAGTAGGATATCTAGTTTAGAGTTGCAGAATGAGGCATCAAAGGAGTTGGCCTTGTTAAATTTATCCTTGGGGATGGATATGGAGTAGCTTACCTTCATTCGATGGCTTTCACCCCTCTACTCTTACAGCGTGTCAGGGAGGCACAACTTGGGGATATCGACTATGAGACCCTATGTGATCAGATGTCCATAGTACATGAACCTGATGGAAATTTTCAAGATAGTGACCATTTTATCCTTTTAAGATGACACACAGTTGTACCAATGGTGTTGTGGGAGGAGGTTCTATGGTATTTTCATACATCTCCTTTGGAGGTATATCTTGGAGTGGTGAAGATGTACCAGGAACTCCGACATTAGTTTTGGTGGACAAAGATGAAGAAGTAATTAGAGGAGTTTGTTTCTTAATGCCTTATGTTCCAGGAGGTGACGGTTGAGCACCAGGTTTAATCGTGTTTAGCACAGCCCCTTGAGGTACCATTATGGAACTTGGATGGGATATCAATGAACTTCAGGAAGGTTTTACCATGTATGTCTAGGGGAACGATTCCATCTGGGTGATTTTTGATCGACTCACCAAGTCAAACCACTTCCTAGCTATCTGGTAGTAGAGTTTAGTAAAGAGACTGGGACGCCTCTATGTTCAAGAGATAGTTCAAATACATGGAGTCCCATCAATGATAGTTTCTAATCATGATGATTGTTTTACATCCTGATTTTGGGAGGGATTGTAAGAGGTGTTTGGGACACAGTTAAGCTTGAGTACGGCATCCCCCCACAGATAGACATCCAGACAGAGTGGACCATTCTAATCCTGAAGTACATGTTGCGATCTTTCATGTTGGAATTTGGTCGTATTTGGGAGGATCACCTACCCCTAGTGGGGTCCGCGTACAAAAATAGATTTCATTACACCATTTTTATAGAACCATTCAAGTCTTTATATGGGTGACCCTATCGATCACCACTTAGCTGGACTGACCCAGGAGAGTCGGCACTCACGGGCCAGGAGTTTGTTCGAGCTACTACTGAGAAGGTGCAGATCATTCAATACTGGATGAAGAATGAACAAAGCCTTAATAAATATTATGTTGATAGGCAGTGGAGGCCTTTGGAGTTCAAGGAAGGAGGCCATGTGTTCCTTTGAGTTTCACCTCGATAGAGATTGTAGAGATTTGGACTGGGTGAAAAGTTTTCTCCAAGGTTTATCGACCCTTTTCATATACGATATAGAGTTGTCAAGGTGGCATACCGCTTGGCTCTACCCCTACAGTTAGACTAGGTACATGAAGTCTTCCATGTGTCGTAGCTGAGGAGGTACATGCGTGACCCATATCACATCATCGACTCAGGTGAGCTTGATATTAATGATGGAGAAACTTTTTTTGACTAACCAGTGAATATCGAGGATTAGAAATAGAGAATCCTATGTGTGTAAGTTATTACCTTGGTGCATGTCCAGTGGAATCATTAGAATATCTAGGAGAGAAAATGGGAGTTGGAGGCTCTGATTTGTGAACAGTACCCTCATCTTTTATAGTAACAATGTTTTTGGATTTTCAGGGATGTAAATCCCAAAGGTTTTTGGAATTTAATGTCCCACATTTTTCTGTGTATTATCTTTATATAATATATGGAATTAATTCGAGAGCAGGTGATAAGTCGGTGTATGATTCAGAGGATTGGTGTGCCTGGAATAAATGTTTAAATAATATTAACAAATTAAATAAGAAGTGCACGTAATTTTACTGAAAAGGTGTAATAACATCTAAATGGGTCCCTAGATCAGAAATCTTAGGGTGCCACTGTGTTCAAAAAAGTGACTTTACCCTAGGAGATGCCTAACATCGGTTAATGTGGGTCGGTTATGAAAATTAGTTTTCTGAAGTTTCAATGAATAAAATAAATTGAATATTTATTTTATTTTATTTTATTTCATTGACGTAGTGATGGTTTATTTTTAAATAACCATAGAGGTGGGGATCCAAGGTTAAGATCAAAAACTTGGAATTCCCTGGAGGCTCTGGAGAGGAACCTGGAGAATTCCATTAGTGGAAAACAACAACGGAACTTGGATCAGATATCGACAGACGTTGTTCTTGATGGATCTCACCAATGGAGAAAATGTGACAACCAATATTCTTCAGTGAACGATCCTACCCTAAGGTATGGCATGTTTTTTTGATTTCTTTTCATTGTTCTTAGATTCAACGATGAACGCGGACCAACCAATGAATAGGTTGATCTACAGTTCACTCATTCTTACAGGATGGGCTATGTTTCAAGTTTTTACCATGGTTTTTATTACTGATAATTTATTGTGTCTTCTTGATCATTATTACAAAATGGATCGAGGTCGGAACGAACAATGGACAAGGTCTATTACTTAGGTTGTTCTGGTAATTTTTCTCCCCTAATATTCTTCACATTCTTCTTGGTTTATGAATGATTGAACATTACACCTCTGTTTAATGGCACAATGATAGAAAAATGAAGATCCTACATTTAGATGATATAATATAGGTTCCATGGTGACGGTGATGACAACAGAAGAATCAGGAGTTATCGCTTTTTGGGCTATTTTCATGGGATGATTTTAAAGTTGTTTCCCGATCATATTAAAGGTCTGAAACACCCCAAATTGGTGTTAAGGTGATGAACCAAGATGGAATCCTGAGTTTCAAGGAAAATGGGAAATTGGATTGAAAATGGAAATATTGGTTGTGGCGTGTGGAGGAAGAACAATGGTTTATATAAAATCATGATCAAAACAACATGTAACCAAGGGTTACATGGAATGTGAACCCCACTAGGCGGTGAATAGGGTTTTGGGTGTCAGATAAACATTCCACTTCATGTGACCCAGTCACACAGTGTGTAAGACCTTCTCAAAGACTCATTATGCATATTGAGAGATACACGGACACATGCTGGAGTACACAGGATTTCTACATGGCATGTACCCCACCACATAGCATGCCCCAGACTGGTTGCTTGGGTTACCCCCTTTACCGGTACACGGGTAGGCAAACACGGGTTGACACTGTATACTAGCACACATCTAGGATACACAGGTGAACCCTGGATGGAAGGGTACGGTGTGTAATACTTTCTACACACCATGTACTCTCCTTTTACATGACATGTTCTGAACGAAATGGTCCATTGTACACGGGATTTATCTGGGGTCAAGCGACATGAAGTGTGGCCCTACTACATGCCATATACTCTCTTCTACATTGATTGAGACACTTGTCCACTGTATCTTGGACAAGTTTCGTTAAGATTTTGTTCTTGGATACTTCCCCTGAAGGTTAGTTGGAATCATTTCCTACTCATAGGAGTATGATACCTTTAGCCAGAATTTCTAGATAGAGTCATTGGAATACACTCTGAGAGTCCCAAAGTAGGATCCTTTATATAGGTTCCGAGCATAGTGGAAGTGTGGTTGGGATGAAACCCAACATTGATTTTTACCATGATCAATGATTATTTTGGGATCAATATGATGATGAATGCTAGTCTCCACATAATAGAATCAAATATTTAGATAAATAAGGAAGAGACCCAAAACCTTTAGAGAGGATCTTATACATCATGTTTATAATTAATTTAATTAATTTAATAAAGAAAAATAATACCTGGATCTTTTTTATTTTTCTTTGTTGATGACGTTGATCGTCTGGAATGACCCTTTCAGATTATCTCAATACGATTGTAAGGATATAAACTAGAATCCCTCTAGCGGTGATCCACTTGTGCTTTGATGGCCTCCGATCGACACCGCTCCTTATCTGGGTGCTAGCGCGGCGAAGCGAGTGTCTTGTGTCGGTCATTCTTGATCGATTATTCTTCGGCCTTGAATAACATATATCATTCTTGAGAGGGGTGGGAAAAGGATTTGAGAGAGAAATTTTTTATCTCAATAATTATCAATTCACCGGGTGTACAATTCGGTGTCGTGTGGTGTCGGGCACAATAGGTGTACTTTTCTATTTATATGCATGAAACTTTAGTTACAATGTTTAATTGCGTAACAGTAATTAAATACATTCATGAACTCAGAGAAAACCCATGATCATAATAATAATACCGCTTCATTATTTATGGGGCACCAACTTGAGAAAAACAGAATTATAAATAAAATTCCGCAACACAAAATAATAGCAGCATCAATATTATTTTAACTTTTGCTAACTAGTTAAATAGTTATTTACCATCTTGAAAATAATTATTTTACCACCGGACCAGCCATGGTCCACTCAAACTCCACTTCCATTTATTGAATAGCTGAATAAATAAATAAATAATTTATTCTCTTAAATAAATATTTTATTTACAAACTAGTAAATAAATATCTATTAAATGTTAAATAAAATAAATATATATTTTTTATTTAATTTATGCGATCATTTTAACTTGAATAAATTTATTCCATGTTCTTGAGAATAATATTTATTTCATTAATTAAATTCAAATATAATTTAACTGAGACCACCAAAAACACTTAGTGTGTGACCCTCTAAGATTCTTTCTCATTGGAATTAGGCGGGCTTGCCTAAAGTCCAAGAGTACTGTCTAGCAACGGGTCAAGACACCTAAGATAATGAACAAGATGTCGCAACAATGTAATCCACATACAAATATTCACTATGTAATACAATCCCTTTGTCTCAATATCTCATCAACAAGGTTTCATGATACTGTCATCAACTTTTATGCTTGATACGTTGTTCTTTGACTACCTGAAATAAAATCATCGTTACACCATGGCCATAGAATTTTGCATGAAAATCCTATTTCAATCAAAGGGATGAGATATCAACTTCATAAATGGAAGGGATAAATCCTTCCTCGACTTATCCATTAATAACATGCCACTCGTGATGCACCCAACGTACCCTACTTCCCGCCAACTGTCTGTGTGACGAATTTCGTCAGTAAATCAAAGTGTGCGAGTTGTGACATGTATTAATGATAATATTAAAGTCTAATGATCATTACACACGCTCACAGATAGAAATATCTGATGACACCAACACATACAGAATTCCTACTGGCAGGTCTATTTTCATAATCTTCTGTCATGGAGATTACTAAGTGTGAACTTCATGAGAGGAAGTCTCATCTACTTATGAGTACTCACACTAGACAGTATGCATGCTAAGTGTCCCATCATTTTATGTCATCTAACCGTAGAACTATATTTAAGAATATTGTTTTATCATTTTAAGGTTCTCATCATAGAGGGGAACTTCTATGACCTCATTAATGCAACAAATACTCTAGGATGTTATTACATCATAGTCATGCAGAACAATGAACAATATGTAATAAGATGTTTAATATTTAAATAAATTAAATGTCTATGTAATAAAATTACAGCCATCTGGTTCTAGGAAACAAACTCTTACACTCTATTCATTCTCCACGCCCTAGGTTGAGTCATTAGTATTGATGTGACCAACTTCACCAAGCATCAATCCTCTACTTAGCTGGTTAATTCAGATGTAGTTGTTGGTATCACCCCATAGACCTAGCTGTGATCCTCATCTGTTGTATCGTATATCTCTATGTAGATCTATCATCATATATAGCTCTCATGACGGTTCTCGATGAATAGTTCATATTGAATGGACATTTTTTGTGCTATCAAGATCATGTGTGTGTTATCTCAGATGAGTGCTTATAGAATCTTTGGACTAAATTCCTAGTGTTCATATGTGGTAGTTATGACTTACCTCTTGACTATGTGTCTTGGTTTGAGTGTATATGGATATTATTATTATAGGTTTTGTAGACATATACTATATAGAGATGAATATATCTTTCATTTTTGTATTTCCTTGTGGTTTTGGGGTGTCCTACAAGTTATTGTTATAATCAACCATGCATGGGATTTTCTCTCACATCTCGTGCCTTGTGTAGACGGGTGACCTTTTGACAGACCAGGACCGGATAGAGCTTTTTGAGTTCAGGATGGTCGAGGTTTTCCTACGGCTTAGAGCATAAGTCCCAGTACCTTTTTTTATAGGTTATAATTTTTAGTATACAAACACATTCTTTTGATGAGCTTGTATTCTAGCCTATTTTACTTTACTCTACTTTCTGGTCATACTCTATTGGTTGGGATAATGGTATCCATGATTTTTTTTCTTAGTGGTTTTTACATTTCATAATTTTTGGTCTTGGATATATGTGCGTGCATATATGTACATAGGAAATATCTCCCATGTCAGTAATATGCCTACATTGTACTATTCACCATCCCATGGACTATTAAAGGCGGGCTTGGGGATTCGCAGAACAGGCCCCACTAGGACGGGTCATGACATGCAGGGTATGGTCACTACGAGAAACAGAGGATATACCAACATATTTTTTCCAATGGTTTATGAAAACCATTGGAATAGGGATTTTGATAGGTCTTTTCCCAAAGGTTTCAATAAACCGTTGGAATAGAGTAGTTTAGATGAGTTTTACCCAATGGTTATATAGAACCATTGGGATATGTGAAATTTTAGGAATCCTTTTCCAACAGTTTTAAAAAATTGTTGGCAAAGATTACCTTTCCCAACAGTTTTTTAAAACCATTGGGAAAGTTTTCCCCTAAAATTTCCACCATCCCCAATCCCCCATCTGCTGGATTGAAGACCTATATCGCGATACAAAGAGATCTCTCCCTTAAAAAATTCTTCCACCCTTCAACCAGATAGTTGTTTTGTTCTGCATTTCAAATATGTAAGTGGTACCTTTGGTTCAATGTTTTCCAACAATTTTTTTTATTTTATGTTTTGATTCGGCCTAAACCAGAGGTCTGTGCACTATGGTATACCCAAGAATTGTAATTTGATTTGTTTTATGATTTTGTTCTACACTTCAATTATTTCATCATGTTGAAGATATTTTATTTTTCCCACTATAATATAGTTATATTTTCTTTAGTATATATTATCTTATACTCCTCAGTTAGTTGATACCCAATGGAATTGTTGTGACCGTTTCCTTTTATGATGATACGATGAGTGTATGATAATGGGAGTTTTGGTGTAGACCCTTATGACAGGAACTTCTATTGACACATGGTTCTTGATCTATCAACATTTCACTATGATATTTCAAAAGGATTAATAACAACTTATTTAGTGTCATGTTTAATATAACTATGTTCTTATTCACCAATAATAGGAGTATAGAATTAGACTACCTGTTAATATTTAAATGTCAAAAGATGAGTTTCATCATCTATATCAAGAGTGCAGTCATTAGAACCTGGTCAAAATTCATTAGACATGGATGAAATCATATTGATTGTGATGGAGGAAAACTAATTCTTCTCTTTGTGATGTGATATCTTTTGGTAAGATGGTTAACATCACAATTTTTTTTGGTTAAGTGACAATTGCACCACTTAATGGGATGGTTCCCATTGTACAGTTTAGTGGATCATTTCCCAATATATCATTTTGTGGGTTAGTTCTTGTTTGATCAATTAATTGGTTTTCACCCATAGAACCATTTTATGGGATGGTTACCATTAATTATAATTTTAGATAATGGTCAAGAGATATGTTGTTTGTTCCATGGGATTGTGAAATAGAGTTTTCCAATCATTAGTAGTCCATTCTAGATAATATTTTATGGTAAAAAACTCCTAGATTGTATGACCTTTTATATCATGGTAAGGGAAATATGATAGGTGATTGTTTAACCATGTTTTTATGGATTATTATTTTTGATAAATGTTATTAGGTTGTTCCATAAGGTAGGGATTAAGTATATAGGAAACTGAACATCATTGAAGGAATAAATTTCATTCACTATGATTCCACTTTCAGGGGGTTGTGTAGGTGGTGGTGGGTAGTGCAGGGTGGGGGTGTTGGGGGGGGGGAGGGGGCCTATACAGGGAAAGTTTGTTGGGGTGAGGTGGGTATGGGGGGGGGGGGTTGTATATGTGGGGGTGGGGTGGGCTGTGCTGATGGGGGTGGGGGAGGGGGGCTGTGCAAGCGGGTGTGTGTGTTGGGATTTGATGTTCAACATCTAATCTATAAGTGATACATTCATTTTAATGTTCTACATCTACTATTTTGGTTTTCTGTTTTGATTTGGGTGTGTATGACTTTTGTTTTCTGGTTGATTTGGGTGTGTGTGTTGGGATTTGACAGTGGCACACATATAGTGATTATAGTATGGGTTTGGTATACATGGATAAGTAGTAAAGTGAATCAAATTTTATTCAAAATAAATAACGTGTTAATATCATCCATAAGTTTTCAGTTCTTAGAAGGCTTGGTATTTCTGGGAATTTTGTGTTAATATCATCCATATTCCACATGATTCACATCATGGTAAGAATGTTTAATGATGTTGTTGAGATCAGAGAGAAAAATAATACACTCCAAGTTGTTTATAGTGGCATGGTTAGTCATGAGTGATAATTTGCTTCCTATGATGACTGTACTAATATAACTTTAGGGTCAATTAAATATGGTTCTCACTGTACATTGTTTATTATGCCTCTTTATTGGCCAATACTCACCTTTATTATGGTGGGGTGCTTTTCACTAGCCATGCTGGCATGTGTAGACATCCATAACAATGTTAGATAAGTCACAAGTTTAATTCAGTAATCTTGTTATCATTAACATACTTTATTATTAATCTCAAATTTAAAAATAAATGTTTTTGTCTATACTTTATGAAATTAAACCTTTTTAAAAGCCATGAAAAAAACCTATTAGTGTATAATCTTAAACTTTATCCACCCATGGGGTGCGCTTGACTTGGGGAACTAATTGGGTAATGAAAGGTATGACCATATAGGTTCCAAGAATGAGTTATTGAACATGAGTGAATGATTTGGGATTCCTATAACACATAATGGGACCTAAGGCATGTTCCTCTTATATGATAACTAATGAAAATGAATAGAAATATATTTTAATTTAATTTTTGAGTACTTTTTCTTTGATTAATTATTTGGAATTCCTTGAAGAAACCAACCAAGGATTCATGTTAAAAATATAGCTTTTCATTCCAGTTGGAAATCCCCTTGGATTCATGATGATTTGGTTTAGAATACCTTGAAGAAATCTACCATGGATTCATAGTGATTATGATTTAGGAATCCTTGGAGAATTCCCCCTTGGATTCTAAACTAGAGGACTCTCTCTTTACATAGGGTGGGACCTCCTTCCTCCCTATAAATCCATCTGAAGTCAATCAATTATTATATCTTTACATTATTTTAATAGTTCACTACATCATCGAGAAACTCCTTCTTTTATCGTTTAATTAATTATATTTTCTATTAAACTTCAATTTTATTGAATTGTTTATGAAGAAATGACTTATAAAAATTATTTTTAAAGAATGGATAGAAGTTGGATGTATGAAACTGATCGAATCTTAAGAGATTTTCAAAACAATGTGGAGAGATTTTTAGATTTTTCATTTCACAATGCTTCAGATAGTGGTCGCATACACTGACCATGTTCCAATTGTGTTGGTAGACCTTGGTTGAGTGGTGAAGAAGTCAGATACCACATAACCAAATATGGTTTTCAATAAAACTACTTTGTGTGTTATCACAATGGGGAGAAAATGAAATATCAAATTTCTGATGATCGAAATGAAAGGACTGGAATGGAGAATTTGTTAGATTACTGGTTTCCATTTATTCATCATCATGAAAAATAAAGGATTCCGACCCAATAAGACTTTGATATGATCACACATGATGCGTCTAATGAAAATGATGTTGTTGTAAGGGTGAAAAAATTGAATGATTTTTCCACGACTCCAGTATATTGAAAGTGCAATAAAATGAAAAAGATGGAATTTTTAATCCAATTGTTTCATGGGAAAACTATATATGGGATTTATAATATAGCAATCGATTAGATTCTTACCTTATTGAATGATTTACTTCCAGATGATGTAGATATTCCCTCAAACCACTATATGGCATGGAAGTTAGTTTAGGAACTTGGATTTTCAAGAAATAAAAAACATGATTGCCAAAAGATTTCAGTTTATTCTGGGAGAAAACCATTGAATGAAATGATTGTATAAAATGTGGAACATCCCACTGGAAGTCAAAATCTAATGGAACACTATCATGCATGCCACAAAAAGTAATGTGGAACTTTCCATTAATCCCCAGACTCCAGAATCTTTTTATGTCTGATGACATATCAATAAAAATGAGATGGCATGATACTGAGATAAAGAAGACTAATGATGAGTTGGTTCACCCTACAGATGGATTTTCATGGCAGAGATTATATGCTCAATATCCTGATTTTGCAGCTGACGTGCGTAATGTGAGACTAGGTCTTTAATGAGATGGTTTTAATATTTTTGGGCAGATTCTTACTTCGCACAACACATGGAAAGTTTTTATACACATTTATAATCTCCCCCCATGGTTGGGTATGAAAAAACCTTTCACTTTTATGAGTATACTCATATCTGGCCCTTCTGATCCTGGCATTGATATTGAAGTATACATGTAACCTTCAATAAAAGAGTCTAAACTTCTTTGGGATGTGGGTGTTCACATATGCGATGAATGTTCAAAAGACATATTTCAGATTCGTGTTGTGCTTATGTGGAAGATCAATGATTTTCCAGCTTATGCAATGATGTCTAGATGGAGCACGAAAGGAAAACTATCATGTCCTGTTTGTATGAAGAATACACAATCCAGAATATAGAAACATCGTTGTAGTTTAAGTTTTATTGGACATTGACGATTCTTTCCAATG
Source organism: Viscum album (assembly GCA_963277665.1). Taxonomy (NCBI): domain Eukaryota; kingdom Viridiplantae; phylum Streptophyta; class Magnoliopsida; order Santalales; family Viscaceae; genus Viscum; species Viscum album. Next base: position 870,339,575 of record OY728122.1, read on the forward strand.
GACCATCCATATAGAAATAATCATCGAAGATTTGATAATACCACATAAACCGATGATCCACCTCAATTTATGTATGCAACTGATGTGCCTAATGAATTGAAGGATTTTGTTTTTTCATTCGGGAAGGGTCAAATGAAATCTGGAAAGAGAAATAATGTTTCCTCTGAAACCTGTTATAATTGGAGGAAGAGGAGTATCTTTTTTGATTTTCCTTATTGGTCAACCAATTTGTTATGTAATTGTTTAGACGTAATGCACATTGAAAATAATATATGTGAAATGTTGATTTTGATACTTCTAAATGTTAAGGTAAAGACAAAAGATGATTTATGGTCTCGACGTGACTTAGTGGATTGGGGCATCAAACCAGAATCGCATCCTGTGTGTATCAGTGAAAATAAATGGCATGTTCTATGTGCTTCTTATGTGATGACACCTATGGAAAAAAACAATTTCTGGAATTATTAGAGACTATTAGAGTTCCTAATGGATATTCAAGCAACATATCTAAATGGGTCAACTGAAGAGAGTTGAAGCTAAAATCTTTGAAGACTCATGATTATCACGTTCTTCCAGATGAGTTGATTCTAATAGAAATCTGTCATATTTTATCCAATAATGTAAGGGTGAATTTTATTCGATTGTTCCATTTTTTTAGAGATCGTTGTGCTAAGAAGTTGTCCAAGTCGTTCTTGCAAAAAATGTTGACAGATGCCCCATTAATTTTGTGTGAATTGGAGAAAATATTTCCTCCATCATTTTTCACATGCATGCTGCATCTGACTATCCATATTCCCACTGAAATACTTCTCAGATGACCTGTTTCTTTTCATTGGATGTATCCAACTGAAATAAATATGTACACATTAAAGTCTTATGTCCGAAACAGGAATCATCCCAAAGGTTCTATCGTGAATGGTTACTTGGTTCAAGAATTTATGGATTTCTGCTCAATGTATTTTTCTGATATTACTACAAGAATGAACAGACCAATGAGAAATGAAGAAGAATAGTAAGAGAAAATTGAACCCGGTTTTCCATCACTTCCTCAAATAGAAGGAATTATTGGATCATATACATTGAAGACATTAAGCCTTGAAGAGAAGGATATGTCACATTGCACAGTTTTGTTCAACTGTTATTTGTTCGATGACTACATCAGGTAAGTAAATTGAATATGTATGTATTACATATATATCTTCTAAAATATTCATATTTTTTATCTATAGGTAACATAAAATAATGATAAATCGAAATCATCATTCTTTATGTTTGAGAAGGAGGGAGACTTTTCATAGCAACATGTTTTCTACTTGGTTAAAATTGAAGGTAAAAATATTACTATTTAAAATAATTAAATAAATATTCAACTAAGTTTAATATTCATTTATATTGAAGGTATTCAGTTTTCCTACTGACTATATCTCTGAGGAAAAAATATATTTTGATTTTGGTCGTAATACCGTGGTTCATGACTATAAATCAATTTTTATCAATGGGTACAAATTTATTGTCACCGAACGACCAAAGAACATGAGAACACAACATGACGGTGTTATGGTTACTGCCACAATAGATTGTTATGATAGTGCATCAGATAGCAGACCGCGATTTGAAAATATGGGTTATTATGGAGTCGTTGAAAAAATAATAATGTTGTATTATTACTCCCATGGACGAGTCACGATGATGAAATGTCGTTGGTTTGATTCGATGACGAGACATGGCACATTTATTGGTTATTGTGGATTTTGATTAATTAATACGACTCACACTCTTGCTACCGAAGAACCATATGTATTGGCATCAATGGCTAAACAAGTTTTTTATGTCAATGAACAACTTCAACCTGAATTTGGAGTCATAGTTGAAGTAATTTCAAGACATATTTTTTTATGATGGTGGTGATGGAATTGGCACCATCCAAAATTCCATTAGAACCAATCCATTTATTTCTAATGATGACTCTAATAGCTCAATTGTCAGATTTGACTGTAAACATGAATTTGTGGTGGGAAATTTATAAAATCATCCATTCATGTTCTTAATTATTTTGTTTTAACTCGAGTTGGGTTGTTAATGTTGGTTCAATTCAAATTGATTTAATATTGAAACCTGCATCATCTACCTGAGCTAAAGAAATTACATTTTTCCTTAATTTTGACAATTGTTTTTCCCTCTCATTTATTTTGTTTTTTGGGTTACACATTAGTTATCCTTTTATATTTACTTCCATATTTGTTTTTAAATGAAGGAAATGAAACCAATTGAAGAGAGGCGGCAGAAAAAAATTATGGAAAAGAGTCGTCGCATGACCGAGCTGGGAATTCCACCACTAGTGCATGTAGTGAGTATTTTATTTCAAATATATTTATTTAAAATATATATAATGTCATGTGATTTTTATTTATTAAACATTTTTTCAGGATCCATCTACTAAGAGATAGTTATTTGATGAGAATCCGAGTAGTGGTCCCATCACTCGAGGTGTTCGTACGAGGGGGTGGTACGGGAGCTAGACGATCTGGTCGGCGTACCCGATGAGACCCCGCCCCTCCAACTAACATGACTTCCATCCCAAATTCTGATCCCGATGTGCCGTTAGGGACACAGGGGATATTTAGACCTCCCATGTTTTCACCGTGCATTATATACGACCCTCCTCACCCGTCTATACCATATTTGAAGATGATTCCCACTCCCTATCCAGCATTTGGCCAGCCATCCCTATCATCTTCTTTTACTACTGTTTTGATCTATCTGGGCTTTTATATTCCATATTCTTCAACTCCTACTCCACCAGAGTCTATCCCTGTGGAGCATACATTGGGACTCACTCCATCTGTACAGGGTGTTCCTTCAGTTTCTATGAATCCAGCGGCACCCATTGATCATACTACCATAGGTATACTTATACAACCCTAACAAATTTTTACACCATTATTTATTTTCATTATAACAATTATTGATAAATATTTTTTTTTCTTTCATAGAAAATAAATCTACTGATAGTAAGCGGGGGCAAGGGCGTACACGCATGCGTGCGATGTGGAATCACCACACGCAGTTGATGGTGGACTACAATGAAGACAGTCAGATGATTGAAAAATCAGGGCAGCAATGTCGGAGTTTTTTAGAGACACTTGCCAAATACTCCGACATTAATCATGTCAGCCCGCTCTCATGGATACAACTACCAAATAAAGTCAAAGATAAAGCCTGGGCAGAGATATGGGTAAAAAAATCAGTTTTATTTAATGCAATATATTAATTTTTGTATTTATATGAATTAATATTTTGGTTTCAACTATGGTTTAATTTCCCCGATGGGGAGGGTGCCCGTCCAACATGTCTAAAGGATTTAGGTGAGCTTTGGATAGAATATAAGCATGAGTTGTACATTGGATGGCGTGATAGAGTGGGCACAGAGTTGGAGGTGTTCCCTGTCATGGGTGACTGTCCATTATAATAGTATAGATAGATGATTACTCATTGGGCAACTAGACAATTTATGGTATTAATCAAATTAGAAGTATTTAAATGAAAATTTTCTTTTTTTCATTAATACTAATTATTGATTTTTATTTAGGATGCATCTAGAAGAAATAAAAAATATTGATGCTATGAAATACATCCACACATTGGGATGTACTACAATACCAAATCATGAGAGACAGCTGGTATGACAGTTTATAATCTTTCTTTACGACTTGAACTTTCTATTTCTTCCTCTGTAATTTATTCGATTGCTATATTTGTTATATAATTTAAGTTATGCAATTAATATTTTTATCCTATTTTTAATTATGGTTTCCTACATTCAATTTTATTGTAGAGGCATAAATTGAATATATAAGGACGTGTGCCTCAAGTAAAATTGTTTTGCTCGAGTAGAAAGAAGAAAGATGGATGTGCGGTTAATGAACCGACTCAACATCAGATTGTAAGTTTTAATTTGTAGATTTAAAATTTTAATCTATATTTTGTAACATAATAATCTATTTATACTTGTAAAAGGTTGCTTTAGAGTCCTTACATGCCCAGGAACCTGATAAGTTTGGGACAAACAATCACTTACATTAGGTGTTGGAAGATGAGCACCCTGGTAGAGTACACTGTCTGTCTGGGAAGAGTATTGTTCTGAAAAGATATTGACCCTCCTTAGGTATGAGTTGTACTTCCACCGAGTTGTAGCAAGTTAATTCATAGGCAGAATATTCTGAAAAAAGGTCCATAGAGACGACAACATAGTCTTCTATGGAAAACACTGCATTTATGAAACTAATGGAAGCTTTACATCCAACACTTCCACAAAAGTCCAACACTGTTTGTGAGGAATACATTTCATCGATGCGTTCTATATATGGTGCACCGGGTGGCAGTTCTAATGTTGGTTGAGATGATGGTGAGGAGGAGGCCGAGGCGGAGGAGGACACCAAGGAGGAGGCCAAGGTAGAGGAGGAGGGAAAGGAGCAGGCCGAGGCGGAGGAGGGGGGAGATGAGGAGGCCGAGGATGAGTACAAGGTCAAGGAGGAGGGTAGGGATGATGATGGGGAAAACGATGAGGGAGATGGTGAGGTTGAAGATGATGGTGATGAGGGAAAAATTGATCCGTTACATTTTTGACAGATATTACTGACCTTTGATCTTTATTGATTTGCTGTGCCTGAATATATGTGTTATTAGGTAGGTCACATTATCTTTATTTTTTATCTATAAATAATAAAACTTGATTTTATGATTTGCTGTGAAAACCCCCTATTTTAATGAAATTGTAATTTTTTAGATGTTGATAAAATGAAATAATTTTTTTAACCTTGAAAGAATTTTCTTTGAAAATATGTAAATAACATCCCATGAACTCGGGACAGCCCCCTGGACATCCCCACGGACCCCCCCCCCCCTTCCCTAGACCCCAGACATCCCCCCGGATAGCCCCCCCCCCCCCCCCACCCTCCTTCCTGGACCCCAGACTGCCCCCCTACCCTCTTTCCTAGACCCCGAATAGCCCCTCAGATAGCCCCCCAGAAAGCCCCCCAGACAGCCCCCCACCATCCTCCCTGGACCCCAGACAGCCCCCCAGACAGCCCCCCGGACAGCCCCCACCCTCCTCCCTGGACCCCGGACAACCCCCCCCCCCCCCTCCACCATCCTCCCTGGACCTCGGACAACCCCCCATACATCCCCACAACCCTCCTTCCTAGACCCAGGATCCCAATCTAAGTTGTCTTTAAGACTCACCCTATACCCCAATGGAAAAGAGGGGTTTAGAGCTTCAGAAGAAGATGAGAGAAGAGTGCAAACCCTAATCAAAAAGAGGAAGCAAGGAGAGGGTTAGACTCACCCGGATCTTCAATATGCACTTGAAATCATTCAAAACTCCCAAGTGAATTGTACGAGTCAACCCTGCCTCAAACCGAGGCACAGTGTGGCCGATACCACTCAAAGTGTCTCACTATTATTTGAAATGGACAACATTTTAAATGAAAACAACAACTGACATACGAAAAACCAACCAAACAGATTCAGATTGTGTTTAAACTTTAGAACAATGATCCATGAGTCATTTTTGACATTTAAGAATTAACCCCACCTCAATCCAAGGCAAGGTGTGGCTGGAACCACTCAAAGTGTCTCTCTTTTATTTCAAAAGGACATCATTTTAAGTGAATACAACAACTGACATACAGAAAACTGACCAAAGTCATTAGGATTCTTATGAAACTTTAGAAAAATGATACATGGGTCATATGTGACGTGTATGAGTCAACCCCACCTCAATATAAGGGCCTTTCTGGCCGGCACCACTCAAACTGTCTCACTTTTATTAGAAATGGACAGGATTTTAAGTGAAAACAACAACTGGTATACGAAAAACAAATCAAATGCATTCAGATTGTGTTGATACTTTAGGAAAACAATACTTTGGTCATTTTTGACATTTATGAGTCAACCCCACCTCAATCTGATGCGCGGTGTGGCCGACACCACTCAAAGTGTCTCTCTTTTCTTTAAAATGAACATCATTTTAAGTGAAAACAAAAACTAACATATGAAAAACCGAACAAACGCTTTTGGATTCTGTTTAAACTTTAGGACCACAATACATGGATCATATGTGATGTGTATGAGTCAACTCTTCCTCAATACGAACCACGTTGTGGCCGAAACCACTCAAAGTGTCTCTCTTTTGTTTAAAATGAACATCATTTTAAGTGAAAACAACAATTAACATACGGGAAACCAACCAAATACATTCAGATTCTATTGAAAATTTATAAAAACGATCCATGGGTCATATGTGATGTGTAAGAGTCAACCTCTCCACAATTTGATGTGCGGTGTTGCTGGCACTACTCAAAGTGTCTCTGTTTTATTTAAAATGGACATCATTTTAAGTGAAAACAACAACTGACATACTGAAAACCGACCAAAAGCATGAATATTCTATTAAAAATTTAGGAAAAAGATCCATGGGTTATATGTGATGTGTATGAGTCAAGCTCGCCTCAATATGAGGCGTGGTGTGGCTGGTATTACTCTAAATGTCTCTCTTTTGTTTAAAATGGACATCATTTTAACTGAAAACAACTGGAATATGGAAAAATGAAAAAAATGTACTCTTATTGTGTTGATACTTTAGCACAACGATCCATGGGTCGTATGTGATGTGTACGAGTCAACCCTGCCTCAATCTGTGGTTTGGTGTGGCTGACACCACTCAAAGTGTCTCACCTTTATTTGAAATAGAAAAAAATTTAAGTGGAAACAACAACTAGCATACGGAAAACCGACCAAACGCATTCATGTTGTGTTGATACTTCCACACAACGATCCATGGGTCATTTTTGATGTGTACGAGTCAACATCGTCTCAATATGAGGTGCGGTGTGGCCGGTACCACTCAAAGTGTCTCACTTTTATTTCAAATGGACAACATTTTAAGTGAAAACAATAACTGGCATACGGAAAACTAACCAAACGCATTCATATTTTATTGATACTTTAGGAAAAGGATCCATGGGTCATTTTTGATGTGTATGAGTCAACCCCACCTCAATCTGAGGCACAGTGTGGCCGGTACCACTGCAACTATCTTTCTTTTGTTTTAAATGGATACTTTTTAAGTAAAAATAACTGGAATACGGAAAACCAACCAAACACATTATTATTGTGTTTATACTATAGTACAACGATCTATGGGTCATTTGTGACATGTACGAGTCAACTCCGCCTCAATCTGAGGCATGGTGTGGTCGGCACCACTCAAAATTTCTCTCTTTTGTTTCAAAAGGACGTCATTTTAAGTGAATACAACAACTGACATACAGAAAACTGACCAAAGGCATTTAGATTCTGTTGAAAATATAGGAAAACGATCTATGGGTCATAAGTGACATTAAAGAGTCAACCCCACCTCAATCCGAGGGCTGGTGTGGCCGGAACCATTCAAACTATCTCACTTTTATTTGAAATGGACAGGATTTTAAGTGAAAACAACAAGTGGCATACGGAAAACCAACCAAATGCATTCAGATTGTGTTGATACTTTAGAAAAATGATCCATGGGTCATTTTTGATGTGTAAGAGTCAACCCCTCCTCAATCTGAGGTTCGGTGTGGCCGAAACCACTCAAAGTGTCTCTCTTTTGTTTAAAATGGATATCATTTTAAGTGAAAACAACAACTGACATATAGAAAACTGACCAAACGCATTCAGATTCTGTTGAAACATTAGAAAAATGATACATGGGTCATATGTGACATGTATGAGTCAACCCCACCTCAATCCGAAGTGCGGTGTGGCCGACACCTCTGAAAGTGTCTCTCCTTTGTTTAAAATGAACATCATTTTAAGTGAAAACAACAATTTACATACAGAAAACTAACCAAATGCCTTCAGATTCTTTTGAAAACTTTGTAAAATAATCCATGGGTCATATGTGACGTTTATGAGTCAACCTCGCCTCAATCCGAGGCACATTGTGGCCAGCACTACTCAAAGAGTCTCTCTTTTGTTTAAAATGGACATCATTTTAAGTGAAAACAACAACTGACATATGGAAAACAGATCAAATGCATTCATATTCTATTTAAACTTTAGGAAAACTATCCATGGGTCATATTTGATGTTTAAGAGTCAACCCCGCCTCAATACAAGGCACAGTGTGGCTAGAATCACTCTAACTGTCTCTCTTTTGTTTAAAATGGACATCATTTTATGTAAAAACAATCGGCATACATAAATCTGACCAAATGTATTCGGATTGTGTTAATACTTTAGAACAAAAATCCATGGGTCGTATGTAATGTGTATGAGTCAACCACACCTCAATTTGAGATGTGGTGTAGCCGGTACCACTCAAAGTGTATCACCTTTATTTGAAATGGAAAAAATTTTAAGTGAAAACAACAACTGGCATATGGAAAACTGACCAAACGCATTCAGATTCTATTGATACTTTATGAAAATGATCCATGAGTCATCTGTGACATGTATGAGTCAACCCCGCCTCAATACGAGGCATGGTGTGGCCAGTGTCACTCCATGGGTGTGTCCTTTGTTTAAAATGGATATCATTTTAAGTAAAAACAACTGGTATTTACAAAAACCAACCAAATGTATTTGGATTCTATTGATACTTTATTTTGGGGTTACTAGCTTCTAATTTATGAATTCAATCATTTATGTGTTGTAGAAAATTCAATTTTTTATGTATTCTTAATTTTTTATAACCCACCCCTAGACACCCCCACCCCCATGGACACCCCCCCCCCACCCCTGGACACCCGCACCCCCCGAGACACCCCCAACCCCTTGTATGTCATATTATTTATGTTTTATATATAATTAAGAATTTTATATGGAACATAATTAATTTTTTATGTGTTATTGATTCATAATTCATAATTCATTACATAATTCTTTATGGATGTATTCAATTGAGAATTTAATTATGAATTTTGTATTGCATAGTGTAATTGGGTTCATATACATTATTATAATTGTGGTACATTCCATGGTTATAAGAGTATCCTATTTTTATGTGCTTTTGTGTTCTATAGTAGTTGTTTTTTCTGTTAAGAGTGTATGTACGTGTATGCAGTTGAGTGTGCAGTGGAGTATATTTTAGGTGGTTGGTCTACCAAATTCTATAAATACACTATACCAACAGTTTACTAAAACCGTTGGTATAGTGTTGTACATATTAGTATTGCCAATGGTTTTACAAACCATTGGGAATACTATAATTACACTGCCTTTCCCAACAGTTTTATAAACCATTGGGAATACTCGGATTACACAGCCTTTCCCAACGGTTTTACAAACCGTTGAAAATACTCGGATTACACTGCCTTTCCCAACGGTTATACTAAAACTGTTGGTAGTGGTCTATACCAACGCCTTACTTACCAACAGTTTGGACAACCGTTGGTATATAGTATACCAATGGTTTGGTAGCCTTTACCAATGGTTTGAAACCATTGGTAAAGCCTTAGTTTCCAGTAGTGGGTCTTTTAATAATAATGATCACACTATTATACCCTTATGTTCATGATATGATTAAACATTTTCTTTGTTTACACATACTGAGCATTTGAGCTCACCCCTTTCTTATGTTTCCTTTCCCAAGGTTATGAATGTATAATTAATAAGGAGGGAGATCTTTGTGGGGAACATTTATGATCTTTCACTAAGCTATAAGATTTTTGTAAGTTTCCAAAGGCATTAAACTAATAAGGTCTTTAGACATCCCTTTTTTTAATGTTATAAGTATTCCACAAAAGTGAGGTAATGTCTTTGTACGTTAAGACTAGGTTGTTATAGTTAGTATTAGGGTTAAGGTTCAGTCAAATTTTAGAAACTAGGATGAGAAAAACTTAGTGATATCCCTAGGTATATTTATAAGGATATTTCAAGGGGTGTCTCTAAGGAAAAGTATAAGAATAAGAAAAAGTATAATAAAATGTCCTCAAATTTTAATAAAGGATAGAGTGAGTGGATTCCTCGAAATACATCTCTATCTGGTAATTACAAGTTGATGTGGCTATGGAATATATGTACCTATGGGTAACAACTCTGACAAGGTGTTTCGGGCCTGACTTGATGTAACCTCATACATGACAACTGGCTTTGCTGCACACCTATTTGACACTCCTAGGGATATGATTTGGGAAGTCACAAACTATTTATGAACCATCATGGAGGATTTAAGTAAAAGATAACTATGAATAAAGTAGGATATACCTAAGTTTTCAAATATTAAAGAAGAGGATCCATGATTGAGGCATCCTATAAGTATTTTTAATGATTATATGGTATCCCATTATGATAAATATTTCTCACACTATGCTTTCTGGTTTTAGACAATAGTGAGAACTTGAAGGAAAATTGTTAACATTGAATTTTTTAAATTTGGAAAGTATGGGCATTATAAAAATCAATGTACCAAGAGGAAATCACATAAAGATAATCATAAATGTGGTACAAGTAATGGATATACTTATGAAGATAAAGATACCACAATGGACATGTGAAAGGTATGTGATATTCCTCCAATATTTTATACATTAAACATAAGAAGAATGGTTGGATTGAGGTTGAGGAAACTTAAGACATGGTTCATATTTCATATTCTTGGAAAGTGGTATTAAGAAATAAGTTAATGAAGCTTTGGTAATGGTTTAAAAATAAGTATGGATGAATTAAGTGTTTATGTTTGGTAATTCAAGGATTATGTTATATGAATTGTGAAATATATAAGTATTTTTAGTATAAGTTTTTTATTAATGATTGAAAATGATATGTTTAATGGTGATGAAGACATATAAAAGTGATTTCATGGAAAGCTGATATATTGATTAAGGAAAGGTAAACCTTAATTATTTCAAGATGTTGAGATAATGTTATTTGGATAAAGATATGTTAGATATGAATAAGTAAATTAGAATGTAAAGATTAACCTAGAACTGATTATTGACAAAGTGGTCAATGTCATCAAGAATGATGTTTAAAACTTATTGGATTTAAATAATATATCCAATAATCATTGTAATAAGAAATAATTCATGTTTTCCAAAAGGATTTACGGTAATTTGGTTTATTACCATTTTTTAGGGGAATATTCAAGGAGGGTTACCACATGTTTGGAATGTGACAACCAAGTGGTTCTTTGTTATATTTTGGGAATCAATGTTAAGTTTATTTCATAAAAAAAAATTCTAATGTTTTGGATTTTTATCTTTCATAATGGTTATAGGTTTAACCATTCATGAAAAGTTTAATTTAAACTTCATAGAAAGTATTTATGTATTGAGATTTTATTAAAAACCTTGGTTAAAAGTATATTTATTGATTAAACTTATATCTAGGATTTCCATCATATTTATTTTGGATATTATATTTGTGTGGTTTAAGAAAATTACATCATGTATATCATGTGAAAACCAATCAATATTGAAAAGGCTGCATGTCTTGAACCCATGATCAAAGAATGTGAGGGTTTCATGCCTACCACTAGCCTACGTGATGTCTCAGTTAATGTATAATAATTTTTGATGAATAAATATTTAGGATGAAATAGTTGTGTTACTTTTTATGTTTAGATAGTAATATATTAATCATATTAATTTTGAAGGATATCTAGAGAGAAATAGTTATACTTTTCATTAGTTTATGCGACTTAATATCTACAACAACTGTATTTTAGTGCTTCAAGCATCAAAGTTAATTTCAAGACATCCATTTCTTTAAGTAATGGATGAATTAGAAATAGATAGAAGAAAAAACAAAGAATAAAATTTTGTTTATACAGATATATCAAGTATCTTTCCATGGTAAGTAAAATAATTACTCAAAGATTAAAAAATCATAAAAAAATGTGTTGTCCTAATATCTTATTTTTTCTTAAACTACTGGTCATTTAAATAATTATAGATTTATGACTGGGATGCCTTAAAATTTTCTTGGATCATTCACTTGTTTCTGATTGATGAACTCAAACACTCCCTTTAAATATTTACACATTTTCTAATCTTTACTCCCAACATATTCTCTCATATGTGGAAACCTAGTTATATATTACTTTGGGTAATTGTTATGGTTCCCACTTTCCCTTTTTAAGAGAAGTTTTAGTATTCATTTTTACAATTTGGGTTTCTATGAATGAAAATTTTAAGTAATAAACCTTTGAAATCCCATATGAATTTATAGGGAAAAAATCTTTTTAAGGGGTAGAATGTAACACCCTGAGATTTTGTGAATTATTTTTTTCTAATTAATTAAATATTTTTAATATATTTCATTTCACAAAACAATGAAAATAGTTTATTTTATATTAAATCACTATGTTTGTATTTTTTTATAATCAAAACCAATTAATTATTCACTACATGAAACAACGAGTATATCTTGTGTTATACACAATAATGACTTTCGTGGATGGCTTCTGTAACACGCAAAACCGAATAACGAAAATGATATATTATTAAAATATTATTCAATATAACCTAGCTATTAAATTATTATTTATTAAAAGTGTTAACTAAATTATGAAAATCTATGGTTTACACAAATATAAATTAATTTATTGGTTCAAAATGAATTAGAAATGAATATGAAAACCGGTTGAATATAAAGGAAAATATTATTATTTTTATGCCCATAAAGAGGTTTTACCCTAATAAGTTAAATTAATTTCAATTAGTGGGTGATATTAATGTGATATATATATTACATATTAAATAAAATATTTTTATATTAATAAAATATATTTTATAGGATTAATATAAAAACAAACACAATTATATGAATAAAATACTGTATTTTTATTAATGCATTTTTACCGCCTTTTAAAGGAGAACTTATTTTAAATCCAATTTTTGTAACTTTTATGGATTATATATGTCTAAATAAACTTAATATTTGAAATTAGAACATAAAAATTAGTTTAGGGTAAATTTTTTGTATTTTTCTGTGAAGTTTCTTTTTTTAATGAATAGTGAAAATACAGAAATTTAATTCAAAACTTATTTTTCGTATAATTTATTTTTAAGGTTAAATTATATTTTAAATTGGTTTTAAAGTCTAATTAGATAATATTTTTATAAATTAATCTAATTTAAGTCATTGGACTCAACTTCACTTTGAAATTGACTATAAAAACATAGAAAACATTTAGAGGTTTTTACTTTAAAAACATGTTTTGATGTCCCGTCTACGAGATTAAATATAAATTAATTTCTACAACTTATTTGATTATAATTTGGAAAAATGGATTAAATGTTTGGAATCATAAAAATTAATAAGGTCTATTATGTTCAAATTAGTTCATTTTAAAATAATTAGTGAATGTAATTAAAATTAATTACATTGATTAAGGTAAAATTAATCTTGACAAGGGACTAAACCTCAATCTTAAGTGTCTAAATGGCCTATAAACTTTTAAAAAATCCATTATATGAATATTTTTCGTCCATAAATCTTACATTATTTAGTTTTGTTGGTTTGGGATGGATTTTTTTAGGTAAAAATATGGATACACCTAACTTATTTTCAAAAATGTCACGTGTGTCCCATCCCTTCCCTATAAAATGCCAACATCTCTCCCTCATCTTAACACCTATAAAACCTATTATTTTCAGAGAAAATCTACGCATTAAACTTCCCAAAATACCAAACTTTCTCTTTTAATCCTCCCTTTGGGATGAAATCAATCCAAGGAATCCCTTTGGTGAAAACCAAAAGGAGTTACCCAAAGAAGAGGCAACATCCCTCCTCATGCTCCTTTATTTTATTTTCTATTATCCACACACTAAACTCTTCTTATTAATTTATTGTATAAAAAATATAGTATCCTAAATATACTAGGATGTTTTTATTCGATGGTTTGAACCCACAATTTCACACACATTCAACTAATAGGTAACTAATAAACTGATTACGTGTACGGTGAACTACCACCTCATGAAATGATGATTGTTCGTTTTTTATTTACCACCTCTCATGGTGGACATTATGATGGGAACTATATTTATATATTATATTTTTAATGTATTTATCCTTCTGTAATTTTTATTAATAATGTACCTTTATTCTTTCTATCTTGGGTAAATATGATTATTTCGTTTGAGGAAGTGAGGACTACTGCCCCCTCAAAGTGACGAGATTTGTTCACACACTACATGGAATGTATTAAGGATGTGTTTAGTTAAATTATATGATATATGTGACATAATAATTCTTCTTTAATGTTATTATATACATATATACATATAATTCATTTTCATTATTTCATTAAATACAATAATAAAATGGAAACAACATTCATGCATAGGTACGACCTTCCGTCTCCATAAATAGTGTATTCCATTTTCATACTTCTATATTATATATATTATTATAATACACATATAATTAATATAAATTATATTTATCTCTTGTTTTACATTATAAATATTATGATATAAGTATATAAATCAAATATACAAATAATTAATACACATGTAAAAAACAATGCGAATATTACCTGAAGTGAAACTTTAGCATAGAAATGATAATAAGAGGGTAATATAAAGTCATAATAAAACCATATATGGTATTATACAAAAAAATATGGTTATTTTATATATTTATAATAAACATATATATATATATATTATATAGAATGTTTTAATTAGTATTATAATATTCAAGACACAAGTTAATGGTATTTCATCTCACTTTTTATTTTAGTTAGATCCATGCCCTAATCACCACTTATTTTGTTTGTTTGTTGTGTATATTACCAATAAATGTGTTATATGACACTTATTATTAAATTTATGGGTACATACATATCCATTATATGATCTTTATTTCAATGGGATTATGTTTCATAAGATACCAAATCGGTAAGATTGTTTTGTCTCAATTTTTTATTTCTTTGAGAAACATGTTTTGTTATACACCTGCATTTTTTGAGGTGTACTTGAAATGTTATATCACAAATATCCTTCCATTAATGATACTTTAAGACTCATGAAATTTTATTTTCATACATAAAAATTATGATTCAATGACACCATCTGATAAGATGTTTATTGAAACAATCTCATCGTTTATTAAGATTGTTTATGATTATGCTTCTATTGATGAAATCATATGATCCATATCTCGAGAAATATCATGAATTTTCTTACCAAATATATATGAATGTTATATTCATATAATGGTACCATTTTTACACTCTTCAGTACTTATGATAATTAAGAAAATGTTCTATTAAATTGTGGCTATATCTTTCCTTTCGATTGGAAATATGCGTTCTTTCGAAATAATGATTTCTAAAATTGATTTAAAAAATGTTTTACTTTTACCCAATGATGTTAAAGAAAATTTTTACCCATGTTTTAACTTTAAAAATATTTTTAAAATTAATATTCTTATAATTTTATGAGTAAGACACTTTTTATAACCTTTAAGGTAAAAAATAATCTTAGGCATGTACGGACATACGCACCGTTATGACCGTTATTTCCTTGAATATTCCATTATAAATTTATATTTTTAGTTTTTAGGAAAAAATGTTTTTGTTAATATTTGGGAAATTTATTGTCTTTAAAGAGGTTTTCACTAAAATATATTTTCAAATATGTTTTTTGGTTATCAATTCTTCCTTTAAAAGTGTTCAAATATATTTTTTAAAATAAAAGGATTTTAAAAGATTTTTTTAAGTATTTTAAATGATTTCAAAAATTCTTTATGAGTTTTAAAATTATTTTAAAAGAAATGGTTTTCAAGAATCTTTTATAAGTATTTAATGAAGATGGTTTTCAAAATGTTTTCATGATCTCTTTATATGTTTTCAAATAAAAAGGTTTCCAAAATGTTTTCAATGATTTCTATATAATTTTCCATGTTTATTTTAAAGAAAATGTTTTTCACAAGGTTTTATGTTTTAGCAATACTTTTTCAAAGAACACAACATATTCTCCTCAAGAAAATTGTTTTCAAAATATCTTTCCTATTTTTTCCATCTAACATGACATCTGTTAAGGTCACTCAAGCCCTTATAGGAAATGATCTAAAGGTTCCATTCATATTATTTTCATAATGGTTTATGTTTTGATGGAATGATTCTTATGACACCCATTTCTTTTCCACAGGTTATATTCTTTTGAAACCCATTTTTTTACGGGTTATGCTGGGATGAATTGATTATGAAAGCTATCTCTTTTCTATATGGTACAATGTGATGAAATTTTAATGATACCCATTTCTTTTCATGGGTTATTATTTGATGTCTATAGAAAATTTTCTTGGGTTATGATATGATGAATGTTTTATGGAACATGTATGTATGATTTAATTATGTGATGGGTGGGACCAATATCTCCCACCAATGCATTAGGTAACTATGTATGACTCATGGTATTAGTTTTATAGGTGAACCCGGTTACATGTTTATAATGTTATGCATGGACCTCATTGTTTGTACATAATTTTATGCATAAACCTGATTACATGTTCACAGTGTTATGAGTGAGCCTTGTTATGTGTTCATAATTTTATACATGAACCTGATTATTTATTCCTAATGTTATTCATGGACCCAGTTTCATGTCCATAAGTTTATGTGTGAACCTAATTAAATGTTCACAATGTTATTGATGAACCAGATTGAATGTTAAAAACATTATGTGTGGACCAAGTTGCATGTCCATAAGTCTATGTGAGGAACAAATTTCTTATCCTTAACTTCATGTGTGAACCTGTTTCTACATATATATATATATATATATTCACTATGTTATATATTGATGTGTATACCAAAATTCTATGTCTTATTCCTTTGTAATTATTTTATGGATTATTATCTTGATTTCTATAAGATTCATGTCTTACGGATTAAGAATATTTATTACATGATTCATGTTTATGACCTTAAATATATATGTTATCATCTTCTAATGATTAGGATCATGTTATTATACCCTTATTTTCATGATATGATTACACATTTCTTTTATTTACCCTTACTGAGAATTTGATCTCACCTCTTTCATATATTTACATTCCTCAGGTTATAAAGAATGGTTTTTAAGTAGAATTACTAATGGTAAGATATTTGTGGGGAACATTGAAGACCTTTTATTGAGCTAGAATATTTTCATTCCAAGTTTCAAAAGTAACTAAAGTAATATGGTCTTTGGGTGTCTATTTTTTTGTAAATTTTTATATATTCTGCAAAATTAATGTAATTTCTATGTACGTTAAGACTGGGTTTTTATAATGGGAGGCCCTAAAATCCAATCTCCTA
Source organism: Viscum album (assembly GCA_963277665.1). NCBI lineage: Eukaryota > Viridiplantae > Streptophyta > Magnoliopsida > Santalales > Viscaceae > Viscum > Viscum album. The sequence continues at coordinate 870,356,874 of OY728122.1, forward strand.
GTTGGTATCCCTGGTCCATACCACATACCAAGGTCAACTAGAATTGTTTCCTTACCAACCCATGAAATCCTCACAGTTCATAACTCTATAACCCTTCCTATATCCCAACCAAAAACTTTGATACCACTCTGGAATGAACCCCTCCCTCTAAAAGTACCCCTCCTCGAGTCCCACCTCTAGTAGACCCGAGGTTGTTGATAGGCATCGAGGGTGTAAAAATATCACATATGGAAGTAATTACCCTCATATAATAAATAAGATTTGGAGATAATATAAAAAATAACCAAGAAACTCGATAACGTAACATAAAAGTAAACCCAAATCCATGACACAACACATGAACAATGTCAAAATATACAATAAAAATATCTAATAAAATACCAAAAGATAAGTCATATAGTAGCGACTTAACAACATCTCAAAATCCTAAGCTATTAATGTCCATCTTAGTCTCCAAAGTCCTCATGGAAACCTAAAAAAGTGGTTTATATGCATAGGGTGAGCATCCATGTATACTCAGTAGAATCATACCCAAGGTCTCTAGTGCACATGTGAAAAGATCATACTAATGCACTAGTAAATAAACAGAAAATCCAATAAGCACATAATATATCAAATAACCAAGCCTAGAATTACCATGGATCACTAACCAAATCATGCAACCAATACAGTAACATAGAATCATAAACATAACAAAGAGTCCCCACTTCCGCTTACCCACTGATTTTCCTCTCACACAACCCAAAATCAAAAAAAGTATTATGCTCCCTTCCCTTCCATACATATAAAATTTCATAACCAACCCAATTTTATGTGGCTTAAGACACATCCCTATCTACCCCAATCTCGAAAGATATATAATATAGTGCTAGAATAAATCATCACCATGTCACACCATTCCTGAAAACTCCTGGTCCTTCACATCACCACTTCTCAAAGACACTTATGACATCACATAACCAGGGAAGTAAGGTTTCATTAACATGAAGGATATCAACCTCATGATTGCTTCATACCATGCATGACCCACACCATATATCACATCTTCATCACATCACATCACTACTATGTAATCTCAAACTCCAACCTGTTTCATAACTTCTGAAGGAAGAGTGGGGAAGAGGGGGTAGCCATCCATATTTATCACCACCTTCTTGGACATCAAGGAAAACACCCAGAACCCAAAACCATTGGGCATGGGAAAGGTTTTTTAAATCAAGGTGGGAATATAGAAATAACATAAAATACATTATATAAAGATAACATAAAATTAAAAACCTATGGGTTCAAATCCATTTCAATAGAATAAACCACATCACCACTACCACACTACACATCAACCATCACAACTTATTCCACCTCTATATGCATCTTGACACAACTACTATACAAATCCACACAAAACTCAAATTCAATTACAAACTCCACAATTTCAAGATTTAATGAGTTCCCACTAAATCCCATTTTTTAATCCATTTCATTCAAAATTACAAAACCCAATCACCTTCAGTTATATTTGTTATTCTAATTACTACATAACAAAAGTAACCCATTCATATTCATTTTCCAACCAATTTCATTTAATTTTAGAATTATAATTTATTCCATGTATACCAGATAAACTAACACAACAAAACCAAAAAATAACTCACCTATCACACACAAACCATTTCCACCACACCACTTCGGCCAAACCATCTTTCCTTGAAAACTTCACATTACAACCACCACACATCACCACTACACATCACAACCACATCACAAAATTTTTCACATCACACAACTTACCACATTGTGTCCCATTCCCTCCAACCATCGTAATATCTCCCTGTAAGTTTGACAACCCAGTCGGTCACCGCCATTTATCCACAATATCCCAAATTACATAGGGAAACAAAATAAGCATAACAATATATAGAAAAATATCTCATCTTCCACAATTTAGGTCCATGGGATTACAATAACTTACTTCTTTATTAGCATGTGTATTATCACACAAGCCAGTTTTCCATTAGTAAATAATTTATTAGACACATATAAGTTATTATACTTCACATTTATGGAGACACTAAAGAAAAAAATTAGCAGGGGTATCATAATCATAAAAACTAAAGCACAAGCAAGGGCCCCAATAGTCGTGATTTTTATCTTTGGAAACAACATACATAACATCATTAACAATAAAAAAATAGTACTAAAAAAATAAATTTATCCCCATTACCATCAATTTTAGATTTTACAATTCATTATATTTATTAATTATACACGTACTATAAACCTATTAGAAGGAAAAAATCATTCAATCCCAACACATTCACATAAAATAGAGAGATCAAGGACCCCCTACCACAAAGAAACTTTCTAATTCACTACAAAAAATTATGGAAAGGAGAAAAAATAGGGAAACCACAACCAAATTAGGACAACCTCAAACCACCTAGATCACACCAAGGGTATATGAAAAATGCAGCCAACACACCCCAAATCAAAACAATATCACCACTATGAATACTCTATGGAAGAAAAAAAATGAAATAATGGGATAAATAGAGTAACTCACCTCCAATATACAATTATGACCCTCTAAAATACAAGGATCAATGAAAGATAAAATGGTTTGGAAGATCTTCAAAAAAATCAAGGGTTCTCCCAAAACCAAGAGCAATGAGGATCATATGAGGTAATTCCACTAAATTTCAAACTTATAAATAGGCTTTAAGACACATAATTCATGGAATGAATTATATATTTTTATCGTGAATTAAAATGTGTCCATGAAATAGAATCTGTGAAATAGTTTTAAGCCATGAATTCCTCAACCCTCAAACTTCCACCAAAATTCATGGCACCTCAGTTTGATTTAATTCATGTCTTAAATCCCACTTTTACAACATGAATTCATATCATGAAGTAATCCTCAACCAAATACAATTCATGAACTGCTATCTTCATATACCGTGAAACACTAACTCGCATCGTGAATGCCTCTTTCATGAAGTGAACCACCTACTGCAATTCTACTACAACTCCAACCTCCACAAAAAAATCTTAGAACCAACTATGAACACCTCCATCTTCCAAAATAGTAATGTAATGGGTCAATTAGTAATATACCATTACAAAATGGGTATTTAATTTTTTTTGTTAATCTAGGTAAAATTGAATTTCCAAAATAGGTTACAAAAACATGAAACGATTCAATATTTGTTTACTATTATAGCAGAGCGTTGAAACTATGAAATCATAGCACATTTTTATTGACTTTTATTTTTATTATATATATATATATAATAGTATTTAATGGTTATTTTTTTCAATTTTTTTGTTAAATTAATACTAAAATATGATGAAATGAATCACCCAAGTTTTCATTTTATAAGGGAGTGTTCATTTTTATTTCTTAAGTATTTCCAATGTGGGATTCAACTTCCACTTTGAAATAATTATAATAATAATATATTAATAATAAATAAACATAGTTAATAACTCATTGTTAATAATATAATTAATAATTTAAATATTAATATAATTATAAATGACTGGATAGGGAGAATAATAAATTAAAAAGAAAATATACCAATTCATACAAATTAATCGGTGAAGCTTGAATAATATTTCTAGTAATTAATAATAATAAAATGATAATAATAAATAATCATTAATGAAAAATTTATAAAACAATTAATAATTAATTATATAATATAAATAATAATATAATAAAAAATATTAATACAACTAATTATTTTTAATAATAATTAACAATATAATAGAACTAATATTAATACATAATAATTAATTATATAATATAAATAATTATATGAATAAAAAATAATAATATTGTTGTCCTATAAGATGTGATTATTTGACACTGTAAGGGGGGGTTAATTATAGTCTAAAATGAGACTGGAAATTTTGAACCCATGCGATGTCTAAATTAATTAGATGGTAAATTTTTTGATTAAATTTGTGTTAACAAAGCATAAAAGCAGAAAAAAAATAAATGTTTCTGAAACTTAACTACTATCAAAAAAATATAAAAAGACATAGCGGAAAATAAAAATATAATACATTATAAAAACAATTATTGGAGTTTCAGTTGACAATCTAGAAACACCTAAAGGATATTTATTACCTATCTACTTATTCAAATGAAGCCATAACTTTTATCCAAAGTGGTAAGAGGGTCTATAAATATGATCCTAGGTATCCCAATTCAGCAACTGGAATGTCCTAAATTATAAAACCAATCACATGGGATCTATCTTCATATCCCTAGAAGCTCTTGATCACATATCTCAAATATAGAAAATCTCAATCACTTTAAACTTCTTCAATTGTAACCCCATTGAAAGGCCTATATCTTCTTGTCCCTCTAATCCCTTGATTACACTAATCATATAATCTTTATTCTATACCTTGAAGCTCCTAGATCATGAAATATAGTATTAAGAATAAATATAATGTAAAATTTTAAGAACATTACAATGAAAATATTACCTAATGAACCTCTTATAAAAAACTCACTGAAAGAAAAACAATAATCATAAGTGCATGAGGTAACAAGAAATTTTATAATTTAACAAAAATTGTAATATCTTAGATAAATTTTATGTTCAAAATTCTTTCATTCTACTGATCCGTGAATCCTTAGATTTAATTTATAAATGTTCATTATAACAAAATCCAACATTCATATTTGGATTTCTTTATGTTTAGTATTAAATGAATGAAATGCATACTTCCATCATATGATGGCAGTTAATTTAACTTCCTTCATTCAATTGTTCATCTTAGTTTTCCATCACAAAAAAGTGATATGTACTAGTATATTTATATAACAGATTAGTTCATCATAACATGTTAAGCGGACAATAAATATGCGCTTTATAAAACATGGATGTATAAAAAAATTAATATTTAAACCTTAAGGAAGTGTTTTGTGGTTTTTTAAAACAATTTATAATAAGAGTAATTGAATCAAAAATATACCTCTTTTTATAATCATAAGAAATAAATGAATACTTAAGTAATGGTATGTTTGATAAAAATTTAAAAATTAAACTTCATGTGTTGTGTATTTTCTGCTTAAACCCCCCTGAACATAATTTCTGAGAAAACTAAAATTTATCTTTTAAGATATCACATAAGGTTACTAGAAATAAAATAATAATAACATTAAAAATAATACCCCATAATTTTGATCATTCTACCCCTTTTTAATTATTTATCCCTTTTTCAAATAAAAGAGAAAATATAAACTCAATAAAATATTACTAATATTTTATACTTTAAATTTCACCTCATTAGTGAACTAAATACCTTATTTAAAGATGAATTAATTAAAAATAATAAAATCATACTGATGAGCATTAATAAATTCTTAAGTGAGTAAAACTTACCAATAAACATTTCTAAACTCTCCACATTTCTAATGGTCAAAAAACAAGATAATGAAGTGTTATAGGTTAAAAATAAAACATAATAATAAAATGTATGTAAAAAATTAAATTGAATCCATGAAATTCACTTTATTTTTATATTATCATAAACTAATAGAGAAAATAAAAAAAAAACCAATAAATAAAATGACTAAAAAACCTTTCTGAAGGTTATCTTATGATACCTATACATGATCCCCTTCGAACAAAGTTGGATCCAAATAATGTTAAATAATAAATTCTCTTATCTTCCACATAATATAATCTTATATCAAACTAATGAAAATGTATCTCCCTTATTAAGTGGTAAATTGTTTTATTAAAATGTTGTAAATACATAAAATAATTCAATGTGTAATGATCATTGAAAAAATATACAGTTAATATCTGTGAATTATAAAAAATATTTATGATATCAAGTAATTTTTTTAAAATCATGTGAGTATAAAAATAATACATAAAAAATAAAACCTTATAGAAGTTCATTTCAATTATATTAAAAAATAAAATTAACTTCTATCAGGTGTGGTTATGATACAATTTTAGAGTAAATTTTATAAATTTCATTTAAAGAACTACTAGATAATGTAAAGTACCTACATGAAAAAATTAGTATAGTTATATAATAATGAATTTCCACACCCTTTATTGAGGATTTTTTCAATTTTAGGAGATAGTTAAAATGAGACACAAAAATTATGATCACCTTCCATTGATCATACATAAACTCGGTATAATGTATTAAAATACATAAAAAATAAAGGGTTTAGAAAAGATGTCATGAGTATAATTAATATTTCCAAAAAAAAACTTATGAATAAAATCTCTTTTTTGTGTCATCCCATAGGATATGGTGTCTTGTGTCTATGTGATTATCATATGAGTTATGTGATGTATTTTTAGACAAATATATAGTTATTATCCTATTATAAGGAGTTATACATTGAATAAAACTCAAAATAAATTTTGTGAGTGAGTGTTTCTTCCATGAAAATTGAGCAGAACAACTTATAACCACCATATATTCATCTTCAGTGGTGGAAAGTGAAACTTAGAGTTGTTCTGAAATATACCATGGAACAAAATTCTCTCCTATGATGTGAAAATTTTTATACCTTCTCTTCTACTAAATTTTACATCATTTAAAGTCAAAGTTAGAATAACTATTAAGTGTAAATTTAGTTACGGACAAATAGAATAAGCCATATTCTAGGGTTCCTTTATGGTAGTGAAAGGCATTCTTGAATAAAATTAGATGGGATTATTTTATATTTACCTTGAATCTCACACATAGGCATAAAGAGTTCATAATGTTTATTTGAATAGACAACAGGTAGATTAATCTTACAATAATCCCTTATAAAAACTTTTAATCAACTACTTTAACCAATTCAAGATAAAGTTTATAAGAGGTACCTATCAGAATAATTATACAAGAGTAATTGTCAAAACTAAATCATTTAAGTAAATCACTTATATACTTATATTGTGTTAAATTTGTTACTTTCATTATTTGGTTTATTTATAATTTGATGAAGAAATTAAGTTTATTAAAATCACTCTGTATAAGTTCTAAAAAACAATCTAAAAGGATTTTTCTTGGTTGATCAAAAGATAATTCCTTTTAATAATGACTATTTCATTGAAAAAAACTGATATAAATAGTGGAATTATCCATTCCCCTAACAATATTTTTTTGAATTATAAATCCAGAAAATCATATCAGGATCTTTCATCTTGTTTAAGATTTTAAAGAGAATTTATAAGTTTAAAACATGTTTGGGAAAATTTTAAGTTCCAAAACTAGGTTTGTTCTATATGAACTCCCTCCTAAACATATTTATTAAGGAAATATCTGTTAACATCAATTTTATAGTGTAAAATTAATATGAGTTGTAAAGGATAGAATAATATGGATGGACTCGATCCTAGATACAAATGAAAAGTGCCTCTATAATCTATGCCCCCATCCTGATTATAATCCTTAGTAACTAGACTCACCTTATTCTAATCTGTAAAACCATTTTAATTAAATTTATTCAAAAAGTCCCGTTCCACTCATATAATTGGAAAATATTTTTTACACTCATATAAGGTCTAAACCTTGTTTTTTAACACATATTATGTTCTTACTGCATAGCGGTTATCCAAAATTAAACACCCAAGGATCTATCTATTGTTTAAGGTTCAAGTTGAGATAATAATTCAATATTCTCGCATTCAATTCATATGGATTTATCAGTTTTAATTTGTTAGTGTACATCACCAATGATATTCTCAACTAGATGATTATGTGTGACTATTTTATTCTTAGAAAAAAAATATTTATTTTCATCTATCGATGGAAAAACATTTATTAGACTAACTTCCTAAAGTTTTGATTCTGTTTATCTACTTTTCAATATGTTAATCTCTAGGTGATGGGATTAAACTTCTAGAAAAATAAAATAGGGGTTTCAAAATCACAACCCAAAGGTGAAACTTCTAATAATTTTAAGTTTTAATGAGGATCAGTTTCATTAAACATGACATGTACTATTTCTTCAATAGTATGTGTGCATTTTTTTGAAAACCCGATACACTTTACTAGTGATGTAATAACAAAAAATTATACCTTCATCACACTTTGGATCAAATTAATGAATTTTTTATTTAATATTCAAATTAAATACTTTATATCCAAAAACTTTTATGTTGCTAAGTTTTGGTTTCTTTATAGCCCAAAATTCATTAGTGGTTTTACTAAACACAATAAAAAATAAAACATGATTCGAAGTGTAGCAAGTTATACTTATGAATTTCACCCAGAAATAATTAGCTACCATGTATTATCATGTAATTTCCAAGTAATTTATTAAAGGGTTTTATTACTTCATTATACTAGACTATTCTATTTTTATGTTTTTGTTTTGAGAAAGTAGGAGTTATTAATTTTTCACAACAAAAAGTTTGAAATTCAAAGATTACAGTCTCACCACCTTGGTCACTTTGTATAGTGACTAAAGGTTTGTTTTTAATGTTATAAACATAAGTGATATAATTTTTAAAAAAAACAGAGCATTATTATTATTTAAGTTCTATAAAATAAAAACAAATATATCTATTATAATCATTAATAGGCGCATACACATAGTTTTTTCCTCTAATAATATCAGTTTTTGTATGAATAAAAAGATCCATGTGTACTTAATATAAAATAAATGGATGTTTAGACTTCAATAATAGACTTAAATATTGACTTTTATTACTTCCCAAACTGAAATGGATCATAGACTTCATAATAATTCAATTAAAGTTCTGGAAGATACATGAATAGTCATTTATTGGATAGATTATCTATGGTATGAACATTAAAGTATCTTAACCTTCTACACCAAATCTAAGAATAATATCCAATTATACTAATACATGGTAAATTAAAATGACTATGATTTTATATGTTTATCGTGTAAACATTCTCATGCCTATCAGCAAATAAAATGTGTTCTCCATACAAACTTTAACCATACATTGATCATTCCCAAATTTCATGGAGTAACCATCATCTCATACATGTCTAACACTAATGATGTTATTCTTAAGTCATAAAACATAAAGTAAATTATAAATTAATGTCTTAACAAGAAAAAAAACATCACCCATAACATAAATCTAATTGCACGTTGTCTCTAAAAACGACTATCCTCCCTTTACATTTTTTAAATTCTAGAAGTTGTACTTGTCTCTTATCATACATAAAGAACTATAATTTTCCATGGATGATAAATTATAGATGATGATACTAAACCCTTCTTCTGGAATAATTCATGACTAAGAATTTGGTACCCAAATATACTTAAGTTTGTTAATGTTACCAAACCATATTTAAGAATCCACATCTATCTAAATTTTTTATGTTGAACAGTTGTGATCTCTTTATAAATATATTCATTATGATGTTTGAGTTATTTGACCTTATTCAAAAAAATAGTTATTTTTTATAATTTCCCCCTCAATTAAATTTAGTAAAAAAGGGATTAAACTTTTCTCAAAATAGTTATTTTTATAAATAAAACATCTAATAGTTTTATGACAAAGTCTAGAAATTTTCCTTTTAGGAAATAATTTTTTTATATATTTTTTCAAAAAAAATCATTTTCATGGTAAAATTTGATAATAATATATTTAAAAATTCAATTTTATATTTTATATTAATAATTTAATTATTATATTCTAATGGTAATACTAATACATTTTAAATATCCAATCCAGTTATTAACATGAAAATCTATCTTTTACATTTATTCAACTCATTGATGAGTTATATCCCCCTTATTAACTTTATAAATTCTAATTTATTTATTATTAAACTCAAAACTAAAGTTTATAAATAACATAAGAATGTTTTGAAATCACATCTTCGACTTTATCATTATCAACATTAGAAAAATCTATGTCATCTATCAATTATTTATTTTCCCCTTATAGGTAACGAATATATCTAGTCATTTCTTAAACTGATTTAATATTATCTCCATATTTAGATTAAGTTGTACTACATTTATTATCCAAAGAAAAATAATAATTATCATTAATATATAACTATTTGAGTGTATAAAGAGTAACCTTTCTTATTAAGAATAGTTCATTTCAAGTAATATACAAATAGAATATAACAATATTTCAGTTATCATCCTCTAAATCACTATTGTTATTAGAAAATGGATCATCACATACAATCTATATATCCTTGGTATCATGGAAATCCTTTATTTATTCCCTCTAAAAAAATTCCATCCTTATTCTTTTTCTTTAACCAAGGAAAATCTAGACTCATATGACCAGGCTTCTTATACTCATAAAAAATGGTTTTTATAGAGTCATTTTTTGATAATTTTCATTTCTTCTATTTGTATGATCAAATAAAAAGTTCTTATTTATAATAATCTTATTCACCCTCCTTGTGATCTGAGTGTGCCATCCTTCGCTACCTTCCATAATGATATCATCTGATTGATGTTTATATTTCATCAAAGTGGTATACTTAGATGTCTTAGTACTGAAGGTTAAAATACCAAAAGTTGAATTGAATGAAACTTTGTTATTTCTTTTCAACTTATCATCATCTCTCTTCATAATTCTCATAATACATTATGGTTTCAATTATATAATCCAAACTAAGATTTATGAGATGCTTGGTTTCATATATAGTTAAACACTTGGATTCAAATTCCTTAGGAAAAATATCAATCACATTTTCCTCAAGTTTTTCATTATTTATTTCCTTGTCACCCAAATAATGAATTCAATTAATTGTATTCATGAAGTTTTGAATCATTTGTGTCATTGTTTCTATAGTTATAAAATAAAATACCTATTAATTAGCTCTCAAAATAGTTTTCCAGGTCTCAAAAACTTTATAAGTTCTCAAGTGGGTAATTTCCAATTTTACCATATTCTATTCACTATCTCACATGATAAAATTTCACTTAATATATTCAATGTAATTGACCAAATAAATATATTCCAAACATTAAAATTTATTTAATACTATATCCTTGATCACAAGTAAAAAAGAAAAGTTAAATCATTCTCTATAATTTTTTAATATTCATTCATCATAATAAAATGATCAACTATTATATTGATAACAAAAATCCTCATCCAATCATGTCAATATTCATATTCTACACCTTTAAAGATAAATGGTTTTATATAACAAAGATTTAACAAGGTTCTAGTAGGAATTCCAACTAGATAAAAAAACTATCTTTTCGATTCTATATATAAGTGTAGGGAAACTTTAATAGGTTTTGATAAAAAAAGGATAATGTAAATTCAAGATATTATACATATTTTACTAGATAGATTAAGTATAATTATGTTTTTATACTAACTATTGGTATTAGAAAAAAATAGATACAACTTAGATTAGGGTAGATTTATTCTTTGATACCAATTGTGGCCCCTGAAGATGTGATGATAAATACTTTAAGAGGAGTGAATTGTAGTCAAAAATGAGGCTATAAATTTTCATCCCACTCAAAGTGTAAGTTGATTTTATATAATAACTTTTGATAAAATTAGATTTAGAATTGTATAAATGTATAAGAAAAATAAAAACATTAGAAACTTAAACACTATCCAAAAAATAAAAAAAGGTATAATGAAAATTAAAAAGATAAATAAATGTAAAAAACAATTATTGGATCTCTATATGATAATCTAGAAACCCTTAAAATATATTTATTTTCAATATACTACCAATTCATAGGAAGCCTTAGTTTTTATCTGAAATGGTATGAGTAACTGTACACTTGATCCTAGAAATATAACTCCCATTCCTAGAAGTTCCTCAACTCCCCATAAAATGGAATCAATCTTCCTATCCACAAAAGCTCTTGATCACAGAGATCAAACATAACTAATCTCTAGTACCCTACTCTTCATCGATAATAACCCTATAGCAATGGATCTCTCTTTCTATCCTAGTAATCGCTTGATCACATTGAAAGAAAAATCCATATTACATCCCTATAATCACCTAAATCTTGAAGGATCATACAAATAATTAATAAAATAGAAAATATGAATAGCTTTATAATGAAAACCTCACCTGATGGATCTCTTAGTAGAAAGTCACTAAAATAAAAAAACATTATCGAAAGCACATAAGTAAAAAAATATTGCTTACTTCAACAAGATCAAAATATCGTAGATAAATTACATGGTCAAAATGATTTCATTATACTATTCCAAATTTCCATAAGATCAATTTATATATGTATACAATAATAAAATTCAACGGTCAGATTCTGATTTCTTCGGGTTTAGTGGAAGTATCATAAGAAACATCCTTATATTTTATGATTTATGTTAGTTTAAGTCCTATCATCCTTTTTCATTTTATTGAACCATCACAACACATTAATATGTTTTGGTAGATGTAAAAAATAGTTTAGTTCATCATAAAATTCTAAATGGACATTAAATCAACACTCAATAAAACTTGGACATCCAATAAAAAGTAAGATTAAAACCATAATGAAATAAATTTTTATTTTTAAAAAACAATGATAATAATAGCCATTGACTAAATAATATCCCCATTTTTGACAATCATAAGAAACAAATTAAAAAAAGTAATGGTATGTTTGACAAAAATTTAGAAATTAAGCTTCATGTACTATATACTTTCTGATTAACCTCCCCCTAAACATGATGTATAAAAAAACTAAAATGTCAATTCTAAGTGACCACAAAATATTAGAAGTGGTAAATTAATAATAAAATTTAAAATAATACTCCCTATTTTTGATATTTTTCCCCTTTTAAATAATTTCAGCATTTTAAAATATAGGAAAAAATAAAAATAAGAAAATATTACTAAAATTTTATCCCCTTCACATTTATACTCCTTTTATGAAAAAAAACATCTTTATATATGAATAAATTAAAATTAATGAAAACTTATCAATGAACATTTCTAAATTCTTAAACAAGTAAAACATACCAACAAACATCACTAACTTCTCTTCTTTTGTGATGCTAAAAAATAATGAGATAAGGAGTTTTTATAGGTTAATAATAAAACATAAGAAAATCAGGTAAGTAAATAATTTAATTGAATATGTGAAATTCATTTTATAATTAAATTATTTTACATTAAAGTGTCAGTGATAAAAAATAAAAAAACAATAAGAGTGAAAAACATTCCAAAGGTTATCTTCTGATACCTATGGACGATATTCCGCTGACAAATATGAGTCTATAGAATGTATGAAATCTGTTATCTTATAATTAATATAATAGTATTTTATGTCACACTAAGAAAAATATCCCTGTCATACTCTTGGGTTAATAAAATTATTATAAAGTTGTAAATACATAAATAAACTCAATAATTTTATAATAGTAACAAACGGAGAAAAAAGATAAACTTTAGAACATTAGAGTACGAAGAATATATATAATACCTAATATTTCTTGTATAATAATCATAGCATACAAATAATACATTGGAATAAAAAACATAAAGTTAATTATATGTTACAAAAGATTAATTCAATTAAAATAAAATGAAAAGTTACTTTTTTTGGTGAGGTTCTAATAGAATTTTAGTGTATATTTGATAAATTTTGTTTAATGAACTACCAAGTGATGTGAAGTACCAACATAAAAAATTTATATATCTGTCTATAAAAAATAATTTCCACTCCATTTCACGGGGAGTTTTTCAATTTCAAAATATATTTGAAATTAGAAGTGTAAATTAGGATCATTTTTCATTAATAATACATAAATTATATTTAATATATTCCAATCTATTGAAATTTAATTTTTTAGTGAAAATTTTAATGATCTAATTTTTAGTTCTGATAAAATCGATAGTAATATCTTCTTTCTATGTGTGGTCCTAAAGAAATTGGTGTCTCATGTCTATATACTTCACACATGAGTAATGTGATGTGATGATAGACAACTGGAGAGTTATTTTAATATCACAAAAACTTTTATTAAAAATAAAACTAAAATTTGTGAGTGTGTGTTGCATCCATAATATATGAGAATAAAAACATCCATCTGCCACATATTCATCTTCAGAAAAGAAAATTGCAACTAATTATTTTTTCTTCCTAGACATTGAAACTAAAGACAAACCTAAGAAATGATAAGTTCTAGAAGCTCCATTCTAATCCATTTTACATTCACCAAATTCAGTTTAAAAAAAACTCTAATGAGTAATTTTGTTTTAGATAAATATAATAATAAATGATCTGAAGTTACTTTACTATAGAAAAAGATCCACTTGACTACCTTTAGATGGAATTCCTTCTGATTTTATTATAATCCTGCACATAAGAATATATATTATGTAATTTATATTCAATTATCCATAAAGTAGAGTAAGACTCCAATCATCCCTGTGAATAAATCTTGAATAATTAGTTTCCCATATTCATCAAGATTAAGTTTATAAGAGGTACCTAACAGAGTACTTATACTAGAGGCATTTTAAAAACCAAATAGTTTAACTAAATCTATTATATAATTATGTTGAGTGAAAGATATTACTTTTAGTCACTAATTTATTTTAAAGCAAAGAAAGAAATTATGTTTACCCATCATTCTCATCTCAAACTCACTTTACATAAGTTCTAAGAAACTATATTTAGTGACCTTGGTTTTCCCGCATAGAAAACCTGTATCATTTCAGAATTCCAAAGACCCAAGACTTTAAAAATGGTAAAATGGTAAATTTAACCTAAAAATGATCTGATAAAAATTCTAGGATGGTTTAATTGACCCTAGGTAATGGATTTTACCCACTGACTCAGCTAGCGTAGAAATACGGTCACAGTTGGAAATCAATAAAAATATATAAAGTATAAAAATATATATTTTTAGCTCATATATGTGGTTTTGTGATAAAATAATTATATACTAT